>OY856409.1:1171209248-1173665498 GCA_963693085.1 Alisma plantago-aquatica
TAACAAAATATATAATTCATATGTGTAACATATCTGTTAGGATTATTCACCGATTCACATTGAATGATAAACCTTATTTTCTCTCTTTTTTATTTATATGTTGAATAATGTAGTAAGAGAAATTAACTATACATATTGTATTTAGTTTTGTCTATTCCTTTGAATATTATGATACTATTTTAATTATGTAATATTATTTGCTCTATAGTTCAATTATATGATTTTTTGTAAGAAATAAATATTTTTGAGAGTTATATCTCTCATTGGGACATGGGTCTCACCTCATGGGTCACCAAATCTTTTTAAGTTCTCAACAACATCGTGTCAGACCCGTGGCAGGGAAGAGTTGTTCTGTAAACCATAGAAGATGTTTCACCATCTCGATTTTTTGGTAGCATACTAACATTTGTACATGATGTAAATATGTGGATAATACTTTTTGCATACAAGTTGTAATTGAGGACACAGAACAGTTATAAGATACCTGGTAAGGTATGTGCTTTTATGCAAATTTTATGGACCTCTATGTAAATGTTCTTGGACATGTTTAAGAAAATTTATTATGGTTTTAATTATGTACCTTTATATTGATGTGATTAATTAGTGATAGATCATATTTTAGTTTTGAGTAATCTCTCTTAGCATGGTCAAAAGACACATTAATATTCTAATGACATCATAAGAACATTCACATACCAAAATTTCACACAAGAATATCAAAATACCACAATCCAATACTTATTATTGAAGCAGAATATTGTCCATACACTGTTTGGTCAATGCTAATAGAACTAAGAAAAATTCTAAATTTTGATTTTGATAGAAATTAACATAACGTGTTCAAGACTCATAAGATCTACAATGTCTTCAAATTTATTTGAATAGTGGTGTGCTCTTTATCAATCTCAACCTTCATATGACTAGATACATGAGTATTCTTTTCCCAAAGATGATGCAAATCATTATATCGATAGAATTTGAAAGGTTGATGAATACATAAATCATAATACAAAAGTGAACTTACCCTTAACATTTTATTGTAGTCTAATTCGAGGAGCATTGAGTGTGTAAATCCATTTTTAAAAGTATATGTACTCTACCAATATAAAAAGGAAAAAATATTAAGAGGGTTAGTAATTTGTTGCTTAAGAAATCACCCATTATTCTCTTACAGAGAATCATTAACAAAGTGAGCTTCAAATGCCAGTTACTTGTCTTTACCAGTTAATATTATCTTTAGTGTTCATTTCTAGTACAAACATAAATTTAGTGTAAAATTGACAACATGAAAAGCTTGGGACAAGTTCAACACAAAATATTCAAAGTCTAGTATTCCTTGCAGATTTGTACATACATGATAACAAGTGTAGAATAAAAAATGTTGATTCAGATCCATATACACCATTATTATTTCATAGAAAGATCATCACCCCTTCAAAATTAATTGTGAAGATTTTGTAAAATGTTTAAATAGACATATTTCAGTTCATGTTTGTTTCTATTGAAAAATTAGTTTTATAATTGACCAACCACATCACAAATAATTATATAGATAAGCATGAATATAAAAATTGGCAACAACGACAAAAATTTGTAGAAGAGAAAAAAAATAGTTAGATAAGAAATTTTTTATGTCTAACCTCTCTAACATGTGGGACCAACATAGGAAAAAGAACTATAGTTTTTTCTTATCAAGTGGAGTTAGCCCAATCAAGTGGCACTAGAGTTCATAAACTAACCTATCATGTAACTAAGAGATGAAAGTATAAACGCCTTCACACTTATTTTTTATGTGAAACTTGATTTCTTTCTACAAATAATACGAGAACAAAAAATTTACAGAAGGCTACATTCAATCCTTTCTTAAGCTCACAACTTGCAGAATTGGAATAAACCACCAATATCAATTTTTTTTATACTCGATTATGTCCTTACCTATGGTACATGTGGGAAATCTATTTTTTGTGTAGTTGAGGAAAAGGAAAATGTTAAACCTATGTAATAGAAAGACTAAGGTGTATTGTGAAGACCAAAAATCCCAATTTAAATAAATACCCACACTAGCTTGTTGAAGATTTAGATGAACACAAAAAGTAGTATCAACACATAGCTCACATCAACTCCTTCACCTTTTCACCCTTGTAGCTATGCACAATGCACATCGTGAGCTCTACTACATTTTTGGTTAATGAGTAACTGAGGACACTTGTAATGATACATGCATTGTTTCTATTGGCTCAAGTTATACATTTTCCTTTTACTAAATTTAGACTTGCACAAACCATATAAGGTAGAGTGAAAGTGAAGAGTAGCAAACAACATGTATTAATTTTACATCAAACAACAAAGAGACAAGGACCAAAAGATGTACCATGATTCCACAAGATCTATCCTATATAATGTTTCTACATTGTTGCATCCGTAGTTAGATAAATTTATCATATTTAATTTGATCAAATGAGTCTAACTGATTAATGTTACCAACACATATAGTTGCATATAAATATGCCTCATCTAAACTAGTGAGCCTCAGAATCTCACATCTATAGATCATTTGATGTTGTACCAATTTATAGTTTACAAGTCACAACATTCTACAAGATAATTTACTTATTTACATATCTAAAGTAAAAGAGTATGATTGATTAATGATATTTAAGAACTTTGAAACAACACGAAGCAGTAACAAATGAAAAAAGTGGATGAAACAAAAAAAATAGTTCTACCATGTTTTGCTTTTCTTGTAGCGATATGAAGTTCTGATAACAAAAAATTTTGTGATGTTTTAGACTATTTTTCTGTTATCAAAACTGCCCTTTTTAACTATTTTCCTCTCTTTTATATGTACTTTCGCAATAATTGGCCAAACGATGCTCTTAATCCAATATTTCTAATTTTTGCAGAGTTTTCCTACAATTTTGACCCATTTTGTCATCAATAAGGCCGTCCCGGCCCACGAATAAGCTCCACCTGCATCGGCCTTCCAGGCGCCCGATACGATCGCCGCCCGGCAGGGTAGCGCGACACAACGACGCGCGACATGGGGACGCCGCGCAAGAAGAAGCTGACGGGCGACACGTCTCTTACCCGACAGGGAGCCGCACTCGCCACAACAACTCAAGCTTATTGCGCGCGACACATGCCACCCACCGGCAGGCACCGCCCGTCACGTGACCAACAACCGACACCATGCGCCGGGCGATACCAGTATCAGTCATCCACTGAACCACGAATAGGGAGGACACGTGGCGCTTCGAGCACCATAACTTCCCCCAACCGCTGCCTATAAATAGAAGCTATAGGAAGTCGAAAAGACAGGTCGGAACAGGTCGGAGGTCAGAACGCTGAGCAAAATCTTTAGAGGAAGCTGCGAGAGCAGAAGTATCGCACCTGAGTGTTCGTGTCGGGCAACTCTAGGTGAGCTCTTCCCCATCCTGAGAAGGAGGGGATGGTTCACTTAGGACCGTCCCGGGCGACACTGCAGGCCGATATCGGCCGACGTAGATGAGCGACACAAGTGCCTGACATTAGATGCGACACTACTAGTCCGACACGATATCGAACCCGATACGCTTCGCCCGTCATTGCTTGCCGCCCGAGAGGGTGCCACCCGACTTGAGCGTATCGGCCAGGGTCCTTGAATGATACAATCGGCCGTCACGGTGTGCCGCCCGACACGGATGTATCGGGCTAGGCCCCTGACCGATATCGGGCTGGAGAGCCACTATAGTCTGTCGTCCTTCTACATCAAGAAGGCGACCTCTATCTTTATTTCTGTTATTTAATTCTTTACTTATGCGCTGTAACTAAGACCTTTATTGTCTATGGAAATGGAAAAGCTTAATCACTTGTTGCTATATGTTTGGTAAAATTGTTAGATGACTGCTATGTTTAATATCTGAACTCTGGCTTGCATGTTTGGATCGTGTTTCACTTAGCTACCGAATCGTGTTTTCCCGTCACAACAACTTCGAGAGATGTGTTGTGGCTCTAGTGTGTGGTCCGATTCTAGAGTACGAGAGTGCCTGGAACGGAGTTGCTTTAGTGACATTTCACTCTAACTTAAGTCCAGCAACCTTGAGAGGGGTGTTGATGCTTGGGTAGAGGTACCCACTCTGAGAGGAGGGGTACAAGATGCTCCTGCTGCCACTTGTTTTACCAAAGTTTATCCTTCACACCTTGCTTTAGCTCTAGTTTGATCTTTCTATTTCTGTTGCATGAAAACCCCTAAAAAATGCTAAATGACTAAAACCTTAATTTCTTCTTGTAACTCCAGTTGGAGATAGTTTTCTTTGTTTTGTTTGTGACATCTTGTTGTTTCCCCTTGGGGATTTTACTATCTCTTTGTACCTGCCGGAGTGTAGCGTGTCGATTCAGAGTTCTCAACACTACCACCCTTGTCCCTGTGTTCGACCCCGTAAGTAAAGTTGTGGGGGCCTAGAAGGATTCAGGTTATAAATGTAAAAGCTCGACTACCTCAAATTCGCCTCCAATTTTAGGACGCGTGATTTAGGCCGGTCAACTTTTTGGCATCATTGTCGGGGACAAGGCACAACGACACTGTTGACGAATCCGAATCCACTAACTACACTCCAGTGCCTCAAGCATAGAAATGAGCTTGACAACACTCTTTGCTTTTGTTATTTTATTGTCATTTTCCTTTGCAAAAAATAAATAATTCTATTTTCTAAACTTGATTTCTCGTGCCATTCCAGGAACTCTGAAGAACGGCGATCTGTTCCATCGAGCTCTGACACCATGTCTCGCTGTGAGCAATCTCTGTCTGAGGATGAACGTCAAGGCCGAGATGGGATTTCACACCAACCCAGTTTGGTTGGTCAGTTGTTCGCTTACATGAAAAGACAAGAAACTATCATCAACCAGCTGGCACAGGGAGCGCTCGCCAGTCCTGGAGCTCTGAATTCCATGCAACACCAGATGGCGAGTCTGCGGATGCACCAGCATGAGGTCGATCAACAATTGGCCCAGATGGCCGCTCTGAGAAAGGACCCTGCAGGAAAGACACTTCCCTACCCTGAAACTGCCAGAATGGCAGTACTAAGGTTTGGGAAGATGGTGGAGCGCACTGAAGAAACCAGACCAGAGCCTGAGCCAAGGCCTGAGAGTGTGATTCTGGCTGAGGACGAAGGTAGACAAGCAGAACCTCGAGAGCCTGCATAGAAGCCTTCCGATGAGCTATTTGGTGGGAGGAATCCTTATATGCTCCCAGGCTGCCATTTCCTTATAAACTGATCAAGGCAAATCTGAAAAAGCATCACGAAAGGTTCATGGACTCGATCAGGAAACTGCATCTTGACGTCCCCTTCCTTGACGCCTTGGAGGAGATGCCGACCTACGCCAAGTTCCTCAAGGATCTTATCACGAAGAAAAGAAGAGGAGGAAGGGTTGAGACCGTGCACCTAGCATATGCTTCCTCATCCTTCGTGAAGCCTGACCTGCCAAACAAAAGAAGGGACCCTGGAGCTTTTACGATCCTGTTTGCCATTGGGGACAACGTTGAGCGAAAAGGTCTTGCCGACTTAGGGGAAAGCATCAGCCTCATGCCCCTGAGCTTCGCAAAAAGGTTGGGTTTAACCGACATGGTTCATACCAATATGAGGATTGAACTGGCGGATCATACCTTCAAGAGACCAGTCGGCATTGTTAAAGATGTGCCGATCAGGGTCGGTAATTTCTTCATCCCTTGCGACATAGTCGTCATCGACACAGTAGAAGACCCCCGCTGCCCAATCATCTTTGGACGCCCTTTCTTGGCGACAGGAGGGGCGTTGATTGATGTCTCCAAGAGGATGATCACGTTGAGGGTCAGAAACGACCAACTAGATTTCAAGCTGAAGGAGGCAACGAAGGGTCCTTCCATGTCAGAATCCGCGTGTTTCGCGGACAGCTACAATAAATTCTGCGAGGAGATAGAGAAGGACATCCAGAAAGTGGACCCCCTTGCGAGGGCTATAAGCTGTCAGGATTCCGACTCCGAAGATCCTGAAGTTGCGAAGTATCTCGACCTTTTCGACCTGTCTTACGAAGATCTGCAAGAAGAGGATGAGGTGGTGGAGTCCGTGAAGTATGCCTCTCTCAAGGAGGGGCCTCAAGAGAAGGCATCCAGAGCAAAGCCTGAGTTGAAACCATTGCCCAAAGGTCTGAAATATGAGTTCTTAGACGAAGAAGAGAGAAACCCTGTCATCGTAAACGCCAATCTTTCGAGAAACCTGCTGGACCGACTTCTTGAGGAGTTAAGACTCCACAGGGGGGCTATAGGATATTCTTTAGAGGACATCAAAGGCCTTAGCCCCGCCTTATGCATGCATCACATCAACTTGGAAGAATCCACCAAGCCTCTGGATCAACCCCAGAGGAAGCTGAATCAGATGCTCAAGGAAGTCGTCAAGAAAGAGGTAATCAAGCTAAGGGATGCGGGGATCTTTACCCAATCAGCGATACCAATTGGGTGAGTCCGATCCACGTAGTACCCAAAAAGGGCGGGATGACAGTGGTAAGGGGAGAAAGGGGCGACGAGGTGGTGGTTAGGACCGTTTTCCAGATGGAGGATGTGCATCAATTACCGAAAGCTAAATCAGGCTACAAAAAAAGATCATTTTCTGCTACCTTTTATTGACCAAGTTCTTAAAAGATTGGTGCATCACAATTTCTTTTATTTCCTTGATGGCTTTTCAGGATTTTATCAGGTACCCATCTTGCCCGACGATCAGGAAAAAACAACATTCACTTGCCTCTACGACACTTATGCTTTCAGAAGGATGCCCTTTGGTCTCTGCAACGCCCCCGCCACCTTTCAAAGATGCATGATATCAATGTTTTCAGATTTTCTGGAAGGTATCGTGGAAGTTTTCATGGATGATTTTTCAGTCTATGGAAAGGACTTCGATACCTGCTTGAAAAATCTGTCGTTGGTTCTTCAAAGGTGCGAGGAGAATAGCCTGGTTCTAAACTGGGAAAAGTGCCATTTCATGGTATGAGAGGGCATCGTTCTGGGGCATAAGATCTCGAAGCATGGGATCGAGGTGCACGCAAGAAAAGTTGAAGCAATATCTAAGCTTCCCCCATCGAAATTCATGACGGGAGTGAGAAGCTTCCTAGGGCACGCCGGATACTACCGAAGATTCATAAAGGACTTCTCAAAGATTTCCAAACCATTGTCCAATCTTCTGGTAAAGGATGCTGAATTTGTTTTCTCTAATGATTGTCTCAATGCTTTTCAGGCTTTGAAAAATTCTTTAGTATCACCACCCATCCTCCAATTACCAGATTGGGATTTACCCTTTGAGCTTATGTGCGACGCTAGCGACTATGCGGTAGGAGCAGTCCTGGGGCAGAAGAAAGATAAAAGGCACCATGTGATCTACTATGCTAGTCGCACGTTGGACGAAGCTCAGGTAAATTACACAACCACAGAAAAAGAGATGCTAGCAATTGTCTTCACCTTTGATAAGTTCAGGTCGTATCTAGTTGGAGCAAAGGTCAAGGTATATACAGATCATGGGGCTATAAAATATCTAATGCAAAAGAAAGACACAAAGCCCAGGATGTTGAGGTGGGCCTTATTGCTTCAAGAGTTCAACCACGAAATTATCGACAAGAAGGGCGTAGAAAATGTGGTCGCTGACCACCTATCGAGGATCATAGCTGAAAGCCAAGAGGGACCACCGATCAACGACGAATATGCCGATGAGGCTCTTATGTTGGCCGAAGCTCAAGAAGAAAGCTTACCCTGGTTTGCGGATATCTGCAGTTATCTTGCTTGCAGAGAACAGCCTCCTGACATTACATATAATCAGAAAAAGAAGCTATTCGCAGATGCTAAAAACTACTATTGGGATGATCCTCTCCTTTTCAGGAGATGTGCTGACAATTTATACAGGAGGTGCATCCCAGAGGAAGAAACCGCAGACATCCTGAAAGAATGCCACGCCTCCCCCTACAGTGGACACCTGGGTAGAGAAAGAACAGCTGCAAAAGTGCTACAGGCAGGTTTCTACTGACCCTCCTTATTTAAAGACGCTGCACAATTCGTAAAAGTTTGCAAAGAGTGCCCGTCTATAGGGAATATAGGGCGGAGGAATGAAATGCCGATGCCAAGTTGGATCGAAGTAGAAATCTTTGACGTATGGGGGATTGACTACATGGGGCCGTTTCCCCCATCCAGGGGGTATCAATACATACTAGTGGTAGTAGACTATGTATTGAAGTGGGTGGAAGCAGTAGCAACCCAAACATGCGACACCAAGTCAGTAATCAAGCTATTCGAGAAGACAATCTTTCCTTGGTTCGGTGTACCACACACTGTAATAAGCGACGGCGGGTCGCACTTTGGAGAGAGACAGTTTGAAGCACTCCTACATAAGTACGGAGTGAAGCACAAGATCGCTACACCCTACCACCCGCAGACGTCAGGGTAGGTAGAGGTTTCCAACAAGCAGATTAAGCAGATTCTTGAGAAAACTGTCAACCGAACGAGGAAAGATTGGTCTATGAAGCTTGATGACACACTATGGGCCTACCGGACTGCCTATAAAATGCCCATTGGAACCACCCCCTACAAACTTATCTTCGGAAAATCCTGCCATCTACCCCTAGAACTGGAACACAAGGCCCTTTGGGCGATCAAATTCTTAAACATGGACCTTGAAAAAGTAGGAGAGAAGAGATTTTGTAGCTTCAAGAGCTCGAGGAGCTGAGGATGAACGCCTATGAAAATGCAAAAATCTACAAACAGAGGACCAAAGTGTGGCATGATGACCACCTCAGGAGGAAAGATGTAAGCGAAGGGGATAAGGTTTTATTATTCAAGTCCTCCATTCGTCTTTTTTCTGGGAAGTTACAGACAAGATGGTTGGGACCATTTACTGTGTCGAAGATATACCCATCAGGAATGATGGAACTCTACGACAAAGATGATCCGACCAAGGTCTTCAAGGTGAATGGGCACAGAGTAAAGAGGTATTATGAAGATGAGGCTTTTGTCACGAGAGCAGAGATTGACTTGCAGGATATGGGTAATGTCGAAGGCTGAACATGAAGAGCTTACACCGGTTGAGCTGGCGACGTAATCTTCAACGCTCCTCGGGAGGCAGCCCGAGTTTTCTTTCTTTACTAGAATAGGATGCATTTTATTTTCCTGTAAAACAAACCCTACAAACATTGTGGATTGTAATAAGGCCCGAGTCAGTGCACACGCCGAGCGTACCGACTCTTCTGTTTTATGGGCCACCACTATATTTTACGAGCTCTGAGGAGTAATACCTTCTGAGGTCGGGGATCTAACCCTGAGCCGATGATGTTTTACCCTTTGATCGCCTTTTCTTCCCTTAGTTTTAGTTTTCGGCCGCCTGCTTTTAACCATGCCGGGCGGCTGTCTATCGGGCATCGCAACGGCCGTGACGGACGGTATCCCTGGGCGGCGTGCACCTGTATCGTGCATGTAAGTGATTGCCCTTAATGAGACTGATGGGACCGTCGTCTCGGGAATGGCATGTCTCAACGGCCGGCGCGTGCTCCAGGACTGCCCGTTTTACCCCCAGCCGAGTTTACTATATATAGTAAGGAGGGCTCAACGTGTCGGGCTACTACACTTACTCTTTTCACCACCTGTACCACATGCAGTAACCCACTTTTCGCTCGTGTGTCAGCCAACTTGCCTTCACCCTTGTATCGGGCGATGGCTCCAAAGAGCAAAGGTATAGCTCGACAACCTGTTGCCCGACACGGGTTTCATATCGTGCACTGCTTATCGGGTTGACGAACTTAGTCGATTTATCTTGTATCGCCCGACGCATGTGAAGCACGACACGACGGCCGATTGTGTTTGCCCGATATGCCATATCAGGCGACACGTTTTTCTTTTGTGGCGCCCTCAGGCAGTTGCTTCATGAGACCTTATCGCCTGACACACCCGTGTCAAGCAGCGTGTTGTTCCGCACTGATCGCCCTTATCGCCCGATCTCGTATCGCCTTGGATCTTTCTTTTGATGAACGATACACTGGGCTTTACATCGCGACACGTTTTATCGAGATTTCAATTTTTCCCGACTTAAAATTTAAGTGATCAATGGACTTGATAACAGGTATGGCTCACACAAAGCAAACCACCGGCCGGGTTGACAAACAAGGCATAAGAAGTGGAATCGTGGCCGCCGCTGAAGCAAAAACTGTCGGACAGAAACGTCAGAATACCAAAGCAGCGGGGCCACCAACCGCCAAAAAGAGAGCAAGGATAAATTTTCTTGATTTGGTAACCCCAAAAGAGGTGCATTTCCTTATCATAGTCTGTCTTCTACGGTGGTTTAGGGCCATCTCCAAAAGAGGAAGATAATAAAAATAGAGAGGCCCCCTGACTGCACACTCCTGGGAAAGAAAATGGAATGTGGACTGAAACTGGGATTGACGATCAGTCCTTTTGTTCATGTTCACAACAAAAGTACCAAGATTAAGGGGAGGCCAAACAATTTTGAAAGCTTTGCGCTTGTTCCGGCTGCATCCAGCTGGGGAAATAAAATGGAAGCAGCAAAGAAGCATATTGCAGCTTCTCGAAGGCAAAAGCGCAACCACCATCTAACCTTCACTGGACTAGCATGACCTTACCCTGTCTTCTTCACTACTCTGGGACAGAGTGCAGAGTAAGTTTGGAGGGGGGGTACCCATGTACCAGTGAAGGAGGTAAAAAAATCTTCTTCTTCACCTCCACCCTTTGTGTCATTTCGTTCTTCTCCTATATCATGTGTATGTACCCATGCTCGTATAAAATGCCATGCTCATATAAAAATTTTGAAATTTTTTTCTTATCTTGTCCCCTTACATATGTACAAAGTCGCTATATTAGTAAAAACCTGATGCAACTCCTTGCCAAGTTTTTTTTCTATGTGCTTAACGAGATTCAAGTTCTATTATATCTTTCTAACAATGCTGCCTCAAACAAACAAAAGATTACGTTCTTCCGTGCCAAAAATTTCAAAAAATAATATATATCTTGCAAATAGCTAAGAGACGAGCATGGAGAAGGAAAAAGCTTCCCAAACAGCAGAAATCCCTCTTGTTTCCCCTTACCCAACAAAAATCCCAAAAAGAGAAAGCAGCCTTATGAGGGTGAATAAAAGCATGAGAGTTGTGCCCGATAAAAGAAAAGAAAAAAATATATACACACTTGTCTTCCAAAAGTACCCATCTTTAGGCATGGTAGATCCGGGGTAGTGGTACGTAGGATGTGAAATCACTGCTCTAAAGCCAACTGGTTTGCACTGCAGGGACCACTTGCCCACTAACTGACCCTTACCTGGATGGACTGATGGAGACAAGAAAAACCCCAAAAAGCCTTAGCCTACCCAATACACAACTTTCTGCCCCAAAAATAAAGCTATTTGGTGTGGAAGCAAACTTCGGAATCATTCACCAAAGTATCACTGATGCGATGATTTTGAGTCGCATTTATAGACCTTTTTCATATGTGTTTTGTGCTCTAAGTACTCATTTTTATGGATAATATTACATAATTCACTCATTTAGGTCTTTGCCATCATTCTATGTCAAATCCCCTTTGTTTTACCATTTTGAGCATTATTTATCATATTATCATAATTTGTGTGGATTTACTTGGTCTTATTGTGAAATTTCAGGAAAAACAAGTATTTGCTTCCGTCGATACCATCGACGGAAGTCGATACCATCGACCAAGCCACAGGTTGCCAGCCGAGAGGAGCAGCACAGAGTCGATACCATCGACACTCAAGTCGATGGTATCGAGATCCCTTCAGATTGCTGGCGAGGAATCCGTCGATACCATCGACCCAAGTCGATGCCTTCGACACATTGAGGCTACAGCGTCGCTAAACGACAACAACCGACGCTAAAGAGAGTCGATACCATCGACCCAAGTCGATGGTATCGAGATGACCACAGGCGCTCAGACGAAAAGAAAAGAAAGCTGCCGCTAATACGCTGGGTCGATACCATCGACCCGCGTCGATGGTATCGACGCCGGCAGATATGCGTTGGATTCATTTTGATCTCGATCGGACGACTGGAGTTATTTGACGACCTAATTAGGGACTTATACCTAATGACGACCGCCCACACGAGGGAATCATCTGATTTTGCATTGCACGAGTGCCGAGGAAGGAGAAGAAGGAGAACGGAGGCCAGAAGCTCATCCCGGGTGATTCGGACGCTGCCAAAGACGAATTCCACCACCGACAGGTGGGGAAGCTCGTATTCTATGCCAAGGATCTACCGGTTCTTCTCCGTTCAGGAGTTTTCCCACTTGTTTCACATTTTTCTTATGAATTCCCCTATTTCTACCATGTATTCGTGCGAGATGAACATGAGAGGCTAAAACCCTCCATCTTTAGGACCGGGAGTAGCCCGAGAATGCATTGTATGACAATTTTATATTGATAATTCATATTTTCTCTCTCAAATCCGTGGTATAGTTTTGTTTTCTCCATATATATTGTTATGCTTGATCACCATAATAATAGCTTAATGCCCTTAATCACTTCGACAGAAGGATTAACGGTTGAAAAGAGACGAAACCTACATTAATCAATAAAACCCTTGACAAAGGAGTTGTAAAATTAATGGTGGGAACTGAGAGATCGTTTATAATGCTCTTAGTTTAGGGGAATGATTACTACGACGGTGGAATCAACCTAAACCTAAGTAGTGAGTTACACCACGACAGTGGGTAATTCTATTTTTAGGCCACTACCCGGATAGAGAGAGAAGAGTGAGGAATTATATAAAACCTAATACAATGTTGACCCGCGGCGAAACCGCAATCCTAAAGATATCCTTTTGAATTGATTAAATTAACCTTTAATCAATTGTTTTCTTTGTTTCATTTTATTTTCTTTTAATTTCGAAAACAAACCTTACTTTGTGATTCGGCCTAGCTGATTGCGATTAGTTAGTAGAAGTCTCCAATAATTCACGTATCCCTGAGTTCGACTCGGGCCTCACAAAGGCCTATATTACTCGACGCGTATACTTGCGTTTAAGCGCGTAGTAAAATACACGTCAAGTTTTTGGCGCCGTTGCCGGGGATACGGCGAATTGTTGGCACTTCGAGTGCTAAGAGCGGCCACTCTAGGCCACACATTTTTTTTATTTTATTTTGAAACAATTTTAAATATTCTTAAATTTCTCTATAATTTTGTTTACTCGTTCAAAGCGTAGTACTGAACCCCGATTTTCTGATTTTAGGTACTTTGCATGGTGCATACACGTAGCGCAGACTACGCGAATCGCACACCTGAGGTTCCACCTTCGGGACCAGAGGACAAGGATTACAACGAGCAAGATCACCAAGGCGACATAGATTCTGAATCTGAGCAAGAGCAGGCAGAAGAAATGGCTGAACCACAAACAATATGGGAGAAGATCAAAGCGTCTTCTTCATCAGCTTCAAAGGGGCCTATCAAGAAATAGGCGGTCAACATACCAACATATAAGATCGATCCGGCATTGATCAACTTAGTAAAATCTAATGCATTTCACGGGCTGAAAAATGAGGACCCAGTGGCACACATCAGTCAGTTCGTTGAAAACTGCGATATGGTGAAGATAGACAGGTTCCCACAGGATGTTGTGTACCTCAAGTTGTTCCCAAGCTCCCTGGCAGGAGTTGCGAGAGAGTGGCTACATAACCTCGACGATGAGTTTGTTGAATCATGGGATCATATGGTGGAGGTTTTCTTCGAGAGGTTTTTCCCTCCTGAGAAGACTAACGACATGATCCGGAAGATTCACAACTTTACCCAACATGCTGGTGAGACATATTCTGAGACCTGGGAGAGATTTCAGGTCATGCTGAGGAGGTGCCCGCATCATGGGCTGGATAAGGAGACACAGGTAAAGATCTTCTATTTTTCTCTCTCTGAGCACGATAGGAGAAACCTTGATTCAGCTGGGTCAGGATTCTTTCTGAATAATATTGATACCAGATGTTGGGAGATACTAAAGAACATGGCTAGGAAACAGTCATGGGGCGATAGAGGTGCAGTGGAACAGGTCAAGGCTGCTGGTGAATCCAGAATAGTTAGGGAGCTGAACGACAAGTTAGATCTGCTAGCCAAGAAGCTGCTAGCTAAGGAAGATTCATCTGAGGATGAGGAAGCCCAAGTAAAGTACATGCAACAACAGGGCTACAGAAATAATGACTATGTGTGGAGGAAGGACAAAAAGTTCTCCTGGAAGGATCCTAACAATTTTCTGCAGGATCCGGAGGCGAAGCCACAGCCTAGAGCTGAGGATAAGAACACTGAACTACTGAGTCAAATGGTACATCAAAACCAAGAGATGATGGCCATGTTTGGTAAGCAATTGCAATCTCAAGGTGATATTCTAACCAAGTTTGGGCAGACGCTGCAAAGCCATGGAGCACAAATGCGGGCATTGGAAACCACCGTGGCACATATTTCGGGAGAAGTGGCGGCCATCAAGCACGCCAATCAACAGAAACCAGCCGAGAATGCAAATGTGGCCCAAGCACACCATCAGGTCAAGTATATGTCTGTGGTGAGTAATGAGGAGGAATCTCAGGTGCAAGAAGCTGTAGAACCAAGAAAAATGACTTTTAATACGAATGCAACACCGGCAATACCCTATCCCACACTTACTATGGATTGCCGGGCAGAAACCATTTCTTCAGAAAATCAGAGAGAGTTATGAATATTGTATCTCCATGTAGGCAAGAAGAAGAGTTGCAGGTTGTTTGTTCACGTGCGGAGACATCGAACGTGAGAGAGAAACTACAACAAGCTGCTACTATTGAGGATGTTTCACCAAAGACCACATCCGAGGGAGTGATTGAAGCAAGCTTAGGGGAGGTACCCCCGAAAAGCTCTTATGTGCCACCTCATAGGCGTGTTGATGCAGCTGATGTTTCAGATCCGGTCAATCCGAAGTCAAAGAAAGAGCATCGTCACTTTAAGAAATTCCTGGAGATATTTCGAAAACTCCACATCAATATTCCATTAGTGGAGATGATTGAGAAAGTACCCGCTTATGGGAGGTTCATCAAGGAAATCATCACTAAGAAGAGGCGGATAAAAGACGATGAAATTTATTGGATGAATGAGATGGTGAGCTCTATGATTCATGGGAATTCACCAAAGAAGAGAAAGGACCCAGGAGGTTTTTACATACCGTGCTCAATAGGTGGTCAACATTTTCCTAAAGCGCAATGTGATTCTGGCGCTAGCATAAATCTCATGCCTTTGGCGACATTTCAAAAGCTGGGGTTAAAAGAGATAAAGAGGTCATCCGCAACAATTGAATTGGCGGATGGGTCTACCGTGAGACCCTATGGAGTATGTGAAGATGTTCTAGTCAAAGTGGATAGATTCATATTTCCGGTGGACTTTGTCGTCATGGATATGCCACCACTCCAAAGCTGTGAAATTCTCCTAGGGAGGCCGTTTCAAGCAATGACGGATGTCGTGACTGCCTTAGGGAGAGGTACTCTGTCTTTGGGCATTGGAGGAGATCGTGTTGAATTCAAATTACCGAATGATCCTCTAAGTGCAGTTCCCAAGGTGAAAAGATGATGATCGTCACACCGTCTAGCCTAAGACGTTAAATAAGGGCGCTTGTTGGGAGGCAACCCAACCTTTGGTACATTAGGATAGGTTAATGTTAGTCATAGATTGCTTTTATTTCATTTAATTTTAGTGTAAAGAAGATACCTTGATCCATTTGTTCAATGTGCAGGCACAGGCAGGGTCGATACCATCGACACACTGGTCGATGGTATCGACATGGGTTCAGGTTGACAGCTGCAAAAATCGCACTGAGTCGATACTATCGATGCCACCGTCGATGGTATCGACATACCTACAGGCAGGTCGCAATAAAAATGTCGATAGTATCGACATTCCAGTCGATACCATCGAGATCTCTGGAGAAGTTCAGAAGATTTTTGCTCAGTCAACTCGATACCATCGACGGCCTCGTCGATGCTATTGACATGATCACAGGTTAAATTGAAGAAGTGGCGGTGTCACAATAAAAGCAAGTCGATACCATCGACCCTCGTCGATGGTATCGACACCCATGTCACCGATCCGCGCCAAGGCATCGACGACGATCACGAGTCCACGTCAGCGATCCGGGTGCTGCGTTGATACTATCGACTTGCGTCGATGGTATCGACAGGTCAGCAATCCGGATTTCCCGATCCAGCAAACGTCAGCCGTCGATACTTGTGAGGGAGGAGGATAGCATCGAGACGTGTCGATACCATCGACCCACGTCGATGGTATCGACGGGTCGACAGTAGCGCCGACCAAGTCTATTTAAGGAGACTTCCAACGTCATTTGACGTCACACCTTCAGAGCAAACACCCTCCTTTGCGCCGAGCACTCCCCCGAGCCATCCAAGACTGAAGAGAAGCGACATCGAGCAGGGATCTTCACCGAGCGGAGAATCACTTCTCCATCTTCCCCGAGCTCTCTTCTTCTAATCCCATCTTTCTTGCAACAATGGTGCACGCCGCCGGATCATCATCCTCCAACGAGATTGTAGAGTTTATTCCACCCCCTACTGCTTCAGTCTCACGTCCGCGCCTGGCTCACCCTTCCGCGGAGGTGAAGAAGGTCTATGAGGAGATCATGAAGCGGAAGATCGAGCCGACCCGGTATGTAGACCGGGGAATGATCCAGGAGCTTGGATTCGAGGCCAACTTGGCCTATGTGCTGAAGGGTCAAGCACGCCACACCAGCATAAGGCCAGGTGAGCTGGAGCACCATGCGGATGGGCAACCGTTCTTCGGCGAATGGCCCACCTATAAGGAATTGGTGGCGGAGTTCATGGCGTCCATCGACGTCTGCGTCGTACCCAACGACGTGGTGGCGTCAGACCGTGAGTGGATCAAGGGAAGGGTGTCCTTCCGGCTGTTCAACATCAACTACAACATCACTCTTCAGCAGTTCAACAACATCTTTAACTGGAACCACTCCCAACATGATCACCGACGCCCAGATTCCCGCACCGACTACGACAAGATCTTCGCCGAGCTAGTCACAGTGCCGGCGGGAAAGACAGTGAGCTACCACAATGCTGCGGTAGCGGACTTCGAGCATCCCTTCGTCCGGGTCCTACACCGGATGTTGAGCCTTACGTTCTTTGCTCGGAGCGATTTGGCATTGAGCAAGTTTCAGGAGAGCGATCTTTTCTTCCTCTACATGCTCCTGAAGCGACAAGAATGCAACTGGGGTGCGTTCTTTCTGCAGCGCGTCCTGGCGGTGAAGAGGAGCACAAGGAAGGCTCCGATCCATTTTGGTGGGCTCATCACCAAATTGGCGATGTACTTGGGGCTGAATCTCCAGTCCATGACTCCGATTTCCACGAGGAGTAAGGTGAACGTGCAACATCTGCACCGTTCAAACCTTATCCTTCTCCGGGATGGGTTGGCGTACGCACACTGCCACGTCAACCACGCTTACCAGGAATGCGCACTGTCAGACACCGTCTTCCACATCGAGGGAGCCCAGCACTTCCGGTGGCCGATCATAGCCGTCGAGTCCGATGAAGAAGAAGGCGGTGATGACGAACAAGAAGGCGAGGCTGAGGAGGAAGAGGAGGCTTTCACACCTCTTCGTGCACGAGTAGCACCACGGAAGCATCCTAGGATGCATCCGGGTGCGTCTTCATCATCACAGCCCCAACCGCCATCACCACAGCCCTCGCAGCCAGCTGAGGATGTCTACTCAATGCAGGGAATGTACACAATGCTGCAGGATATACATCAGACACAGCAGCAACATCTAGAAATGTATACCGGTATTCAGGATACTACGAACCGGTTACTTGACAACCAAAGGGCGATGTTCGAGAATGAACGTCTCCTCCTCGACAACCAACAGCAGATACACAATCGGTTGCAAAGGATGGAGATGCAACAGAAGCCCTTTTACGACCATTACTGGAGTCAGAGCTACTTTGGAGGCTATCCACAGCCTCCGCCGAGGACCTATTACGATCCGAGCTTCCAGGGGGAGTATCCTTCTTGGGATCCTACGGCCCCGCAGTACCCGCCTCCGCCTCCACAAGATTGATCATGGTATCTCTGTTCCACTCTTAAGATTGTTTTTGACTATGAGGCCATAGTCGAATTCAAGCTTAGGGGGGTAGCTAGAACAGCTCTATCTTTTCTTTTGTTTGTTTTTAGTTTTTGCTTTGCTATTTGTTCTTGCATTTTTAGTTTTTGTTTAGGATCCACATCTATCTAGTGTAACTGTGGATGTCGTAAAAGTTTTCATCTCGCTGTGTATTCATGGGAAATTTAAGGGAATTTTAAAATTTTTGTGTCTTTTGGATAGCTTGACTTGGTTGTCCTTGGGGAACTTGTCCGATGAAAATGATTGATTATGTCAACTTTAAAACATTATGTCACACCTATACTCCCTTTGACTCATGAAAAGTGGATAGTAACGGTTGTTTGAGCCTAACCTAACCAAATGGTAATGAGACCTTAATTGGATATAAGAGAGAGAACCCTTTGAATCACTACACATGTCAGTAGGGAGAGACACATAATACCCTTCTAAGGTTCAGTCATCTAATCTTGTGATCATTCCACTTCATTTTTCCATAATCCACCTAAGAATTGGAAGTAAAGTACAGTTTTAATTCTTTCTTGTGTGCATAGAATTTAGATAGGAATTGCATTGATATTTTCCATACTTTTGCATAAAAAGAGAAAAATATAGGGATTCATGCACATCACCTTTAGGTGCATGCCATGTAGTTGCACTCATGACTTTCATGTTTATCATGCATAAAGTACATCATGTATCTCAATTTTTCCTCAAAAGTGATCTAAACTGTTCCATACCTTTGAAATATTGCAAAGATTTCCAATCATGAAGAAAACAGCCCAATACATGTATCTCTAAGCAATTATGGATATGTGGGCTACAAGAAAAAAAAGGAGAAGAAAAAAAATTTCTGAAAATCTGAAAAAATTGAGAAAAGAAAAAAAAAGAAAGAGAATTTAGAAGGAAATGGAACAAGAGGGAGAAAGGAACATGATATCACTCGCATTACAGGAAAACTAAGTACATGATGTGGCTTCAGTAGATTTCCATCTCATTTTGAGGTGGAAGGTTAGGGCATGCATCATTTCACCCAAATTAGGCATTAGGGCATTTTTATTGTGCATTTGCATCACGTAGGACATTTTGTTTTATGCATATTGAAACTGTGCAATACTTCCAAGTTCTTCCATGAACCACCCATTCCATCCACCCGTTGCTCAGATTGGTAGGCCATCGTGAATTTCTCCTCACTAATGATTATCAGGAGAACTGCTTCCATGTAGATGGTAGTTAGGGCGAGCAATGTAGTGTAGGCGATCACAAGATGCACCAATGTTGAATCGGCGAATTTTATTATGTTAACTGCCTTATGTGATAGTGTTCATCGGTTTGAAGGATAATTTCTCTTATTGATGATTATTGTCGCCTTTAGGGTAATTACTGTTGTGTGGTTAGAGAAGGCCAGTTTGAGAACGTTCAGTGGGAGTCACATGAGATGTGGGTTGGTGTGTTGTTTTTTTTAGTTGACATTTGCAATTCTATTCTAAGGAATAGTTGCTCGAGGGCGAGCAATGTTTAAGCTTAGGGGAGTTTGATGCGATGATTTTGAGTCGCATTTATAGACCTTTTTCATATGTGTTTTGTGCTCTAATTACTCATTTTTATGGATAATATTGCATAATTCACTCATTTAGGTCTTTGCCATCATTCTATGTCAAATCCCCTTTGTTTTACCATTTTGAGCATTATTTATCATATTATCATAATTTGTGTGGATTTACTTGGTCTTATTGTGAAATTTCAGGAAAAACAAGTATTTGCTTCCGTCGATACCATCGACAGAAGTCGATACCATCGACCAAGCCACAGGTTGCCAGCCGAGAGGAGCAACACAGAGTCGATACCATCGACACTCAAGTCGATGGTATCGAGATCCCTTCAGATTGCTGGCGAGGAATCCGTCGATACCATCGACCCAAGTCGATGCCATCGACACATTGAGGCTACAACGTCGCTAAACGACAACAACCGACGCTAAAGAGAGTTGATACCATCGACCCAAGTCGATGGTATCGAGATGACCACAGGCGCTCAGACGAAAAGAAAAGAAAGCTGCCGCTAATACGCTGGGTCGATACCATCGACCCGCGTCGATGGTATCGACGCTGGCAGATATGCGTTGGATTCGTTTTGATCTCGATCGGACGGCTGGAGTTATTTGACGACCTAATTAGGGACTTATACCTAATGACGGCCGCCCACACGAGGGGATCATCTGATTTTGCATTGCACGAGTGCCGAGGAAGGAGAAGAAGGAGAACGGAGGCCAGAAGCTCATCCCGGGTGATTCGGACGCTGCCGAAGACGAATTCCACCACCGACAGGCGGGGAAGCTCGTATTCTATGCCAAGGATCTACCAGTTCTTCTCCGTTCAGGGGTTTTCCCACTTGTTTCACATTTTTCTTATGAATTCCCCTATTTCTACCATGTATTCGTGCGAGATGAACATGAGAGGCTAAAACCCTCCATCTTTAGGACCGGGAGTAGCCCGGGAATGCATTGTATAACAATTGTATATTGATAATTCATATTTTCTCTCTCAAATCCGTGGCATAGTTTCGTTTTCTCCATATATATTGTTATGCTTGATCACCATAATAATAGCTTAATGCCCTTAATCACTTCGACAGAAGGATTAACGGTTGAAAAGAGACGAAACCTACATTAATCAATAAAACCCTTGACAAAGGAGTTGTAAAATTAATGGTGGGAACTGAGAGATCGTTTATAATGCGCTTCGTTTAGGGGAATGATTACTACGACGGTGGAATCAACCTAAACCTAAGTAGTGAGTTACACCACGACAGTGGGTAATTCTGTTTTCAGGCCACTACCCGGATAGAGAGAGAAGAGTGAGGAATTATATAAAACCTAATACAATGTTGACCCGCGGCGAAACCGCAATCCTAAAGATATCCTTTTGAATTGATTAAATTAACCTTTAATCAATTGTTTTCTTTGTTTCATTTTATTTTCTTTTAATTTCGACAACAAACCTTACTTTGTTATTCGGCCTAGCTGATTGCAATTAGTTAGTAGAAGTCTCCAATAATTCACGTATCCCTGAGTTCGACTCGGTCCTCACAAAGGCCTATATTACTCGACGCGTATACTTGCATTTAAGCGCATAGTAAAATACACGTCAATCACTGAAGCTGTAGAGAAAAATTTTAATGAAATAATAAGGCAGGAAATGCAAGGTCTTTTGTTTGTAGTGAGGCAGAATTATCTCTAAAGGCATTACGATACTTGTTTTACCTCTTGGCCTGAAAGTTGCACCGAGCAAGAAGTAACATCACTAAATAAAGTTTGAATATTGATTGAGGACAATCAAAATGCTAAGTTTGGGGGAGCTGATAACACCAAATTTTGTGATGTTTTAGACTGTTTTTCTGTTATCAAAACTTCCCTTTTTAACTGTTTTCCTCTCTTTTATATGTAATTTCACAATAATTGGCCAAACGACGCTCTTAATCCAATATTTCCAATTTTTACAGAGTTTTCCTACAATTTTGACACATTTTGTCATCAATAAGGCCGTCCCGGCCCACGAATAAGCTCCACCTGCATCGGCCTTCCAGGCGCCCGATACGATCGCTGCCCGACAGGGTAGCGTGACACAACGACGTGTGACATGGGGACGCCACGCAAGAAGAAGCTGACGGGCGACACATCTCTTACCCGACAGGTAGCCGCACTCACCCCGACAACTCAAGCTTATCGCGCGTGACACATGCCACCCACCGACAGGCACCGCCCGTCACGTGACCGACAGCCGACACCCTGCGCCGGGTGATACCAGTATCAGTCATCCACTGAACCACGAATAGGGATGACACGTGACGCTTCGAGCACCATAACTTCCCCCAACTGCTGCCTATAAATAGCAGCTACATGAAGCCGAAAAGATAGGTCGGAACAGGTCGGAGGTTGGAACGCTGAGCAAAATCTCCAGAGGAAGCTGCGAGAGCAGAAGTATCGTGCATGAGTGTTCATGTCGGGAAACTCTAGGTGAGCTCTTCCCCGTCCCAAGAGGGAGGGGATGGTTCACTTAGGACCGTCCCGGGCGACACTGCAGGCCGATATCGGCTGACGTGGATGAGCGACACAAGTGCCCGACATTAGATGTGACACTACTAGTCCGACACGATATCGAACCCGATACGCTTCGCCGGTCATGGCCTGCCGCCCGACTTGAGCGTATCGGCTAGGGTCCTTGAACGATACAATCGGCCATCACGGTGTGCCGCCCGAGAGGGTGTGCCGCCCAACACAGATGTATCGGGCTAGGCCCCTGACCGATATCAGGCTGGAGAGCCGCTATAATCTGTCGTCCTTCTACATCAAGAAGGAGACCTCTATCTTTATTTATGTTATTTAATTATTTACTTATGCACTGTAACTAAGACCTTTATTGTCTATGGAAATGGAAAAGCTTAATCACTTGTTGCTATATGTTTGGTGCAATTGTTAGATGACTTCTATGTTTAATATCTGAACTCTAGCTTGCATGTTTGGATCGCATTTTGCTTAGCTACCGAATCGTGTTTTCCCGTCGGAACAACTTCGAGAGATGTGTTGTGGCTCTAGTGTTTGGTCCGATTCTGGAGTACGAGAGTGCCTGGAACGGAGTTGCTTCAGTGACATTTCACTCTAACTTAAGTCCAGCAACCTCAAGAGGGGTGTTGATGCTTGGTTAGAGGTACCCACTCTGAGAGGAGGGGTACATGATGCTCCTGCTGCCACTTGTTTTACCAAAGTTTATCCTTCGCACCTTGCTTTATCTCTAGTTTGATCTTTCTGTTTCTGTTGCATGAAAACCCCTAAAACTGCTAAATGACTAAAACCTTAATTTCTTCTTGTAACTCCAGTTGGAGATAGTTTTCTTTGTTTTGTTTGTGACATCTTGCTGTTTCCCCTTGGGGAATTTACTATCTCTTTGTACCTACCAGAGTGTAGCGTGTTGATTCAGAGTTCTCAACACTACCACCCTTGTCCCTGTGTTCGACCCCGTAAGCAATGTTGCGGGGCCCTAGAAGGATTCAGGTTATAAATGTAAAAGCTCGACTACCTCAAATTCGCCTCCAATTTTAGGGCATGCGATTTAGGCCAGTCAAGTTCTAGGAAATTGTTTTCACTAATATAGATATACTAACAGGACTATCAAACCACAACAGTCATCTTATATTGAGAAAAATAAAAATTTCATTTAGTGTCAAATTTCTATTAATATTTTCTATATGGGTTCTCTTTTAGATTTGAAGGATTAACAAGTAACTTCAATAGAAAAATGTGGTGGTAAGATAGCATTTTCCTTCATGTTGACAAAAACTCTTGGCCTGAAGATGACAAATGTATCGATTAGCAAAGGTCATAAAATGTAAGCATGCTTGTGTTTTTATTGAACATATGCTTCATCTGATGTTAGTGTAGAACATTTCCTAACCAGGTTGTCTCTAGGAATGAATGTATTATTAAAACTACATGTTTTCCTCTGCATATTAAGTTCAATGTTTAACGAGTCATCTACAAATGTAAAATGGCATTATAATAAAATGGTAGAGTAGCTTTTGGGGGTCAGAGTTTGGTATGTGTTGATGTGTCAAGGTATGAAAAGGGAAAGTTTAATGTTGAATAAAATTTGCACAGCTAGATAACAAATATTATGAGTTGGACATAACAAGTAGTATCTACGTCTTCAAACCCGATGTAATTTTATTTTTTTTCTAAACTAAGTACAAACATTTTTCCGTAAAATTTTAATAGAAATATAATAAAAAATAAAAAATAAAAAAGTGATTGCCCAATAGAATCCATTTCTAATTTTAGTGGAGTTGTTAGAGATCTCCTCATTACATTTCAATAAAGTTACTAGATATCTTTGCATCAAGTGTGAGTGCTTGTGTACAAACCATAACCTACATTCCAACTATTCCAGAAGGCAAATGTTCCATTTACAAGTCAGGAATGCGATACCGGTGACAGATTGAAAAAGATACGCATCGATGGATCAGGACAATGTGATTCCGTTTATAAGTCTTTTGAAAAAATCATTTTTTTTGTAAATGCACTATTGTTCACGACTGAAATGGACGAGGCGATGGTAATGTTCAATATATGACCACTTGTGATTCAGCACATATTCATCCAGGGGCGTATCTAGGGGGTTTTTGCCTGGACTTTAACCCCCTCCCCCAAAAGTAATTCCAATTAGTTACCTTATAGGTTTTTTTCTTAGAATATTAAATAAAGCAATATATATATATATATATATATATATATATAATAATTGAGTATAGATTTATAAAGAAAACTTCTAGTTTGACTGGTTGATGTTTGGTTAGTTAATGGAAGTGATGTGTGTTCCATTTTTAGTGAAGACAATTTTTTTGACTCAACACCTCATGTGTTAAAATGAAAATATATTTACATACATTAATTTTAGCACCCTTGACATATTTTTTTGGATTCTCCATTGATTTCATCCATGATCTTTAATGTGATTTTCCTTCTTGTATGCCTCTGTAAGGAACCACATGAGGAAGATGTTAATCACTGCTACAAATCTATCACAATGCTAGATTGATTGGTGTGTGCCTTCCCAAGCCGCTCGAAATTCAAGAATGTCGTGATGGGGTGAGATAGGGCAAGCCGCATTGGGGTTTTATAGAGGAAAAAGCCCAAGATGTTTGCTAATTTTCTACATTAACATCTATTTGAGTAGTACTTTCAATGGTAAATGGATGGAATACTTGGAGGGAAACCATGTGTTCATAGTTGTGAAGACTTAGATGTGTATTTTCTTATTTGTGATGGACTTCTAGTCTTGTTAATCAATTATTTTATTAAGGTTTTAGTTGAGGGATACTAGGGTAGTAATGAACGCTATGTCCTCATGATAGTCTTTTCTTTCCACGGCGTGTTATCCTTTGCAAATTCCCATCATCAAAACACAAGTTTGTTGTAGTAAGAAAGAGGGAAACCTAATTCTGAAAGAATATACGTCACCATTGAATTTTACAATAGGGGTGTATCAGGGCGTAATATTCTACCTCAGTACTAGAATGAGCCATAATAGACTGCTTGTTACTCCACCAACTAATGAGATGACCCCCAAGAATACGTAGAAGCTATATATAGATCTCATTTCATTCACATATCTATCACAATCAACATTTACATACCAAGTCAAAGAAATATATGAAAATTATGGTTTCTTATAGAAAAGACCTCTTCCATGTGTACTTTTTAGATATCGTAGGATGTGTCGTACCTGATTATAGTGACATGGAAGTGGTTTAGCCATGTGTTGATTAACAAAACTAGCATCAAAGGTAATACATGGTGAAATAATTTTAAGATAGTTGAATTTCCCAACAATGCATCTATATTGTTAAGATAAAAAAAGACACCCCCTTATACATAACATTATTGTGATAGTCCATAAGTGAATGATATGCCTAGAATTCAGCACCCCCAAGTCCTTCAGGAGGTCGAGGATGTAAATCTACTGAGATAAATAGGTATCCTAATGAGAACGCATCACCCTACTGCCTAAGATCTAGTGAAGTTTTCCTATATCCTTGGCATGAAAATGTTGTTTGAGTGTCTATTTCAATGTTGAAATCCTATGACCATCACTATCGGTGATAATGATATCATCAACATAGATAGTGAGGATGATGGTTCCATCATGAGAAGAATTAATGAATAAACTATGCCCACTTGATGACATAGAAAAACTTAGGCTAGCAAAAACACAACTAAGTTTTGTAAACTTGGCCTGTGGTGATTGCTTGAGACCATGCAGAGAGCGTTTGAAATGAAAAACACTTTGGAAAGACTCATCTTGAGAATAAAAACATGGGGTCTGTTACATATACCTCCTTCTCTAAATTATCATGAAGGAAAACATTTTTAATGTCAGGCTAGAGTAGAGGCATGTCCACATGAGTGGAAAGGGAGATTGCAATCCTAATAGAATCAATATGGATGACTAGTGAGAAGGGTTCAAAGATATTCATGCCATATGTTTGGATGAATCCTTCACAACAAGTCAAGCTTTAAGGCAATACACCTATCGGTGTGAATTAAATTTGTTAAATAAGACCCACCTAGAATCAACATTATTTGGTTTTAGTGGAGGAGGCAGAAGATCCCAGTCTCATTCTCACACAACATTGTAATTTGATTAAGCATCACAACATTCCAACTAGGGTGGTGAAGGGTCTCATGATAGTTTTTGGGAATCTAGATAGAGTCTAGCTACTGGGAAATGGATTTAATAGTATGAGAAAGCTTCTATAGCCAAAATGTATGAGATATAGGGATGCAAATAGTGAAAGATCTGACACCTTCTTAAAGAGTCATAAGGCATGCTAGATCCTCAGATGTGAAGACGGGTGATGAGCCATGTTCCAAAGGAGGATGAATGGCATGCAGGTGTGGGATGGGTTATTGATCCACTAGGTCAGAAAGATCAATCTCAATGAGCTCAGTTGAATGCTAAGGTTAAGGTTGAGAGGATGTTGAATTAGAATGAATAAACATAATATATTCATAAAAAGTAACATCAACAAAGATCCACTAGGTCAGATAGATCAATGTCAATGAGCTCAGTTGAATGCTAAGGTTAAGGTTGAGAGGATGTTGAATTAGAATGAATAAACATAATATATTCATAAAAAGTAACATCAACAAAGACATACATATGGCAGTTGCTTGGAATATAACAATAATAACCTTTTTGAAAGGTAGAATAGCCAATGAAAAGCATATTATTAGAGCGGGGATCAAGTTTTTACACTTTTGGATCAAAGTTGTGCACAAAAGTAGCACAATAGAAAACATGCAAAGGAAGATGGCAAGTCGTTTGCATAGAAAAAACAACTAAAAAGGAGGTCTAATTCTGAAAAGCAAAAAAGGATTATAGATTGATAAGGTAGTAGGCTGTAAGAAGAGTCTCAGACCAATAAGGCTTATGTAATTTAGCTTGAAACATAAGAGCACGAGAGATATTGAGTAAATGATTATTTTCACATTCTAGCACCCCATTTTGTTGTGGGGTGTGAGTGCATGAACATTGGTAAATGGTTCAAATTCCAAGCCTAAAGGAGGATACATGAGCCAAAACATATTACATAACATTGTTGGTACGAATATTGTTAATGAATTACTTATGTTGTGTTGAAATCATTTTATGAAAATTTTAAAAAAGAACCAATTATCTCACCATGATATTTCAATAATATAACAACATCATGCGAGAGAAATTATCACCAATGGTAATGAAACAATTGGAATCCATTAAAACTAGTGATTTCAAAAGGACAAAAAATTTCATTATGAATAACATCAAAGATAACTTCAGAACATATACTAGGTTTTCTAATTAAGAAACTCCTTTGATGCTTACCAAACTCAAATGAGTCACATCGAATACTTTTAAACAAGATAAATAGGGCTCCAAGTGCTTCTTCAAGAGAGGGATTACCATAGTTGGTAAAGTTGAAGAGGCATGCTCACAAGAAGGACACAAGATAGAATGACATCAACAAAGTAATAGAGTGCACGGGTTCAAGAATCTAAACCAATCATCTATAAAGTTTGAAAATCTTACAACATGAAATCATTTCTACCAAAGTTGAAGGTGCAAATAATGCATCAAAAAACATAGAAACATACATAAAATTAAATGGATAATGAGGAATATAATGAACAAATTGAATTTTGTGACTAGGTGAGACAATGAAATTGCCACATTGTTGAATGATTTTAACATACCCATCATCAAAGGTGACAAAGGAATACAAGGTTGAATGAGGGAAGTAGGTGTTTCACACCAGTCATATGTCAAGTGGCCCCATAGTCAACAATCTAAGGAGAGATGGATGCAAAGATAGAGGTCTTAACATTACTTTATTTGAAGAAAAAATGTGTCAAATATGTCGTAGCACATTGCATGGTCACATAATCAAATAATCATGTTGATTGTGAAGGAGCTTGTCAAGAGATCTACACAAGTTACTCATACTCAACTAAGGAGAAGGTAATATACTAATTGTTTGATATTTGAGTAATATGAGCAGTCCTACTGCTACGACAATGTCCATAGGGATGATTGTTCATTTGATAGAACTTCTCCTGTATATGTCTTAACTTGTCACAAAAATTGCATTATGGCCTATGGAGACATCCACAACCACATGTTCATCCCCTGGAAACATCAAAAATAATTAGGTGTAATTTTGGTGGAGTAGAAGACAAGTGTCAAACATCAAAGTGTTGGATACGAGAGAAGACATCTTCTAGAGTGGGAAAGTTGTTGTCATAGAACCATTTATTACCCTAATAACACACTTTAAATGGATACATAGTCAAAGGTGAGTGGACCTGGGCATCCATCCCTATAATGGATCACATAATATATGCATGAATAAAACTAAAAACAAGATTAGGATAAAAGACAACACGACATAGAAGGAAACTAACTTGTACCTGACAAGATCTTGGTTTTATATACCAACCCATATGTGTTCCATTTACATATTGTTATATATCATCAGAGTAAGAGAAGATTATCATAAGTGCGGGAGCATCAATCATTGTTAGAGATTTATAGTGTACCTATTAACGAAAATCATGAAATGGGTACACAAAAAACAACTATGATGAGTACGCCATAAAATACATAAACTCGTAGGTTTAAGATAATATTTATGTTTGGAAAGACTTGATATTCTAGTAAGAAATAATAAAACAACATCAAACACTTACTTATTAAGAAGCAGACATGTCTTACATGAATTTCCATTATACTAAACAACATTTTTCGGCCATTTGACTGGCTTCCTAATTTAAGGGTCCATGATGGTGCTTTGTGCCCTTACCTCGAGAGTTCAGGCAAGTTCACAAGGTTTTTATAATGGACAAGTTCAATTACATTGAAGGTTTGTTCAACATATTTTAAGTAGAACAAACTTACTAATCATAGGGAACAAGTATCTCAAACAAGTATATATGTAGAGATCATATTTTTGGTCAAATGAATAGAGTTTTTGAATCAAAATAGAAGCATGGCTTTCATTCCAACTTTTACAATTCTAGATTCTTCTTTGTCCAAGGTGGGGTTATACATCCATGATTGAGTTTTTCATATTTCAACAAATTGATATAGACATCATATTTCAATATTGTGGTTTCATGCTCAAAATAAATGGAAGGGCCCACCCTAGTCCTCATGAGAGTTAAAGCCTAATTAATAAATCGAGAAAATCAACATAGTCATCATTACAAAAAAAATTGACATTTCGAAACATGGAAGTTATCAATCGTATATTTACATTGATCTAAAGATCCAAATAGGGTGATCATAGGAGTCAATAAACATCAAGATCATTAACCGTGAGTTAAGATTTCATTATTCAGTACCGAGAGTCAAGTTTGGACATCAAAGTCATATGTTAAACATTTTTTAGATAGGATTTAGATTCCTATTTTTGACCTTGGGGATGACTTAGGGTTCTACCCTTCCTATGGTTTTATTGAGGTGTCATACACGTTTTTCTTGATGTTTTTCTATTAATATTCGAGCACGTTATTTTTTATATAATTCTTTAACCTTGATTATCTTCATATATTAGGGGCTCATGCTGGCCTTCCCTCTTGGGCTAGGCTTTCATGGTGAACCGTCCTCTTGGGATTGGTCTTCACAGTGACCTTTCCTTATATATGGGCTTGTCTTCATGGTGGTTTTCCCTCCTGGGCTTGTCATCTTTGTGCCCTTCCCTCCTGGGCTTGGTCTTCATGATGGCCTTCCCTCCTAGACTTGCCCTCCTTGTGGCCTTCCCTCATGGGCTTGGTCTTCATGGTGTCGTTCTCTCTTGGACTTGGCCTCTTTGTGACCTTCCCTCCTAGGTCTGGTCTTCATTGTGGCCTTCCCTGATGGGCATGGCCTCTTTGTGACTTTCCCTCATAGGCTTAGCCTTCATGATGACCTTCCCTCATGGGCTTGGTATTGATGGTTCCCTTCCCTCCTAGGCTTGGCTTCTTAGTGACCTTCTATCCTAGGCTTGGTCACATATTGTTAGTCACTTCCATAGTGACTTTTCCTTTTCTCCTTCTAAGATGGCATAGCTGGGTTCAAAGAACTATACTTATTATATATGCTTTCATTCTTTGTATACTTAATATTCAAACTTTAGGTGACATTCAAGGTTACATAAATTTTTAAACCAATTGGTTAACTCATCCATCTAATGGAGGTAATACCCTAAGGTGCCTTCTTGGATTATATGAGAAGGTTAAGCCTTCTAGCTACAACCTGACCCCATGGTTCTATGGTTATTCCACCCCCATATGTCATTTTTCCATTCATGGTTAGACCCTCCCCAGGTTGGAATAATATCCCAAAAGTGATTTAAGGGTCTAATATTGCTCCCTTCCTTTTATAAATCAACGAAAAGGGGGGTATTTTGGAAATCAAGAAGTCAAATTGGGAGTTCAAGAGTTTGAGAATAATATGGCAATAGTTACATCCATGTCCATCATTTTTATTTAAAATTTAGTTTACAAAGGGGAATATAAATTAATAGGGAATGGATTTTATATCGAAGTCTTCCATCATGATTTTAAGAGTCCAAGGTGTAGTCATTATAAGGCATAATCACTGTACTTATCAAATAAGGGAAACATCAACTTCACTATATTTTTGGTTTAATCAACAATAGGGAAACATTGACCTAATGAAATAGGGACCACATCGATAATGAGGTACAAGGTATAAATTCTCCTTATTTCATCATATCAAGATTATTATCATTTACCTCAAACATACGAAGCATGTAGTCTATATTTGGTAATGTTAGTTTGCATGATCTGAAGGGTCATTCTAGAGTACTTAGATTCAAGAGTAGACATTATGTTTATTTTCGAAGCAGAATTAGACCTCAGGTAAACAACTCTGGCACTTGTTCTTCATGATCGGTTAGTTAGTTTCACGAATGAACAACGAGAAAAGTTTTTCCCCAAACTCTCAGATAAGTTTCTCTTTGCCCATCCGACCTCTCTTCCTCTCTCGCAAATTCCCTACTCATTTGGATTTTTCTAAATTGTATTTGGCCAAACTTTCATATCAAGGTTAGATCAAGGCATCATCATCAATTTACTAAAATTTAACCAGTTCTATTAAATTTTAGTTTTTCCACACATAAGTTACCCAAAATTGAGAGATAGTGCGATTCATTTTCATGAGAAAAGAATCACATGTGGAGATGAGAACTTAACTAATCATCATCTAATGGGTATCTTAGGGTAGTCCTTAAATGATAGATGAGATTTTTAAGACTCACTAGGATATGTGTAATTGGGTTATTAAACATGCATAGAGGGTATGTAATTTTTCTGATACCATTTTTCACAAAACCATTTTTACCCCAAAGTATACACTCCAAATGTGTACAAAGCTAAAGGTGAGTGGACCTGGGTTTCCATTCCTAGAATGGATCACATAACATATGCATGAATAAAATCACAAACAAGAACATGATAAGAGACAACATGGCATAAAATGAAACTAAACTACTACTTGATAAGATCTTAGTCCCATAAATCAACCCATATGTGTTTTATTTATATATCATTATATATCATTAGAGTAAGAGTAGATTATAATAAGTGTGAAAGTAACTACCATTGTTAGAGATTTATTGTTTACATGTTACCTAAATCATGAAATGGGTACAAATCAACACAACTGCATTGAGTATGCTAAAAAATAAATAAACTCATAGGTTTAAGAGAAAAAATGTAATTGGAAAACTTTATATAATGGTAATAAAAAATTTAAATAATTAAAGACTTTCTTATTAACAAGAAAACATGTTTATATGCATTTTTATTATATTAAACAACATTTTATGGCCACTTGACTTGGTTCCTGATGGAAGGGTCCATGAGTATGCCTTGTTCCCTTACCCTAAGAGTTTAGGAAGGTTCACAAGGTTTGCATAATGGACAAATTCAATTATATTCAAGTTTTGTTCACCATATTTCAAGAAAAATGAACATACTAATCACAAGGAGCACGTAGCTCAAACAATTATATACATCTAAGAAATTTAAGAATCCATACATACAAGCAAGTTCAATACCACTATCTGGCCCATATAAGGATAAAGCATACCTTGATCAGATCACACGATTAACCAATTGATTTAGAAAACCATACATAGAAACTTTGACTAGATCATAGCAATTAGGTGATCCTAGAGATTTCTACATTACAAATAAGTATAATTGGATTAACATCAGCAAGATTTGGTCCATTAATCATTAGCATGGGGGTTGGATGTGTCATCTTAGTTCGATACTCATTTTCATTTAATAAGTTTCAACATCTCGTCTAGTCATGCAAGGTTGTTATCAAGTACATCATACATCATGGCTTCATTTATCACCTATAGTGACACATCATAATTAATATTAAGGGCCATAGGATTAGGGTTTAATGAACTTAGATGGGTCACATTATGATTTAATCTGATTAAGAAACATAAGCATTAACATAGTCAAATTTGTCTCTTTGAGTCAATATCATGCAAGATTTTCATCATTAGAGTATGATGTGGTCTATTTGAGAATTGGTGTCACCATGATCAATAAGTTACTTATTAGAAAGTATAATGTAGCATGAATCATTAGAGCAAGATTGGATATCTAAAACAATAACATGTACTTTAACTCACATTCATGTCAACATTATGTTACATAGTCATAAAAGTACACAAGAATGGTCCATAAGTCATTTAAGGGTACATGGTATGATAAGTTACTAATTTCAAGGCCACATGCACATCTTTATTACCTTTAGATAAAAAAAGACAAGTTTTAACATCCATCACAAAGTATATAAAAAGTCATGTTAAGGCAGACTAAGCGTCACAAGATCATCTTTGGGGTCCATGAATGATTGAATATGAAGGTAGAGTATACTGATTAAGAGCATTAATAGAGGTTTGAAGCACACTTGAACAAGATAAAACATAAAAGAATGGATATTTTACATGTAGGTCCATATTAACCCATTTAGGCAACATTAAATTCTTTAAGAGTTCAAAGATAAACAAAGTTTGAATCATGGAACAAAAAGTTACTCAAATTACTAGTATAAGGCTAACATCAACTTTGAGGGAATAATGGAGTAATCTTGGGAATTAGATGGCACAAAACATGTAGAAAGAGATCAAAAGACATCATCTTTAGCATATCATAAGTTCTACAAGTTGAATCAGATCCTGAAACTAGTCCCATTGGATAGATTTCACTCCCTATATAATATGAAGACCACTCATAATTTGGCTATGAAAAGAATGGCCCCCACTTTGGTTTGATCATTAGAAGAGATAGGATAAAGATAGTCAATTTGATCATATAATATGAAAGTGGAATCAAAATATTCATCTAGGGTCCTATCCCCCTAATTTTCACAAAATAATTTACCCCTTTTTACATAAAGACTCAAAGAATTCTTTTCCCGCATTTAGTGATGAAAAACAACGCCTGACTATTCCTTTCCAGTTTTATAAAACATATCTTTGGATAAAATATATGGTTCTATATTGATCCATAACCAGTCAGTGACTTAGCTATTGCCCTATTTCTATTTAGGGGTTTACTCATCAGGTCTTTCAATGGATTTCACTTTGTCTCTAGAATCCAAGATGGTTTGTATAGAAGTCATCAAGAGCAAGTAATTGTCTTTGTTCAACTTGATTATGAATATAGGATAATTGTCATTAGGAAAATGGTCTAGGGTGAAACTTTATCATCACCCATATCTTTAGACAAGATGAAAATGTCACATTGATAGGATGCTAGTAGAAAAAGATATCAAAGTAGTCACACTGGTAGAACAATGGTAGAGAAGGATATCATATAGCACATTGGTAGAACAACAACAGATATGAGAAATCACTGGTAAGATGTGTAATGAGATGAGAAATCTAGAAAGAATCTTGGCTTGGAGCACTATTAGGAGTATGATGCTTTATGATAGGAACAAGGTAATAAATCCCTAACCATTATTGGCACTCATCTATGTACATAGAAAAAATACATTGAGAGTAAATGAGTAAAACTGAGGGTTGAGGTTGTTACAACCTTATGTTTAAAAATAGATCTCTACGGTGCTAAGATCAACATGACACTAGTCAGATATAGTGTGCGATGATGAAGGAGAGGATTACCAATCAGATTCTCATAGAAGTTGCTACATCAGAAAGCACCCAACCAAGGGGCCACAAGTGCAACATCAAAGGGGACGATGACCTAAGACTCCCCTACCAAAAATTAGGAAAACCAAGATAGAGACCCTTCCCAGAAGAGGTAGAAGAGAGGGTAGACAACTGACAATCACAATTTGATCAACAACAAGTTGGAGGCTACCATCTCATGAAATTTCCCTGCTGGTAGCAACAGTGGTGGCATGCTACATCATGGCTTCCAACCACATGCTAAGCGGTCGTTGGTAGGGGCAAGCATGACTCATTGTTTCTTCTTTTCAGTGGCGTCTGAAAGTGGAAGGGCATGTGGCATGGGGTGGGGGTGGTTGGCGGGCGGCGTGGGTGTGTGGCGTGTGGGGGAGGAGAGAAGAAAAAGAAGAATAGTGCTGGAAGAGAATGGAGGCTCCTCTTTGGAAACTAGATGGCTGATATTGATACCATGTGAAGAGAAATTCTTATTATGAGATACTTATTGTTACACTGAGTCATAAATATAGCCTTGTATCAAGTTATTATGTACCAAAGACACAACATAATATAAACTAAACTAATATTAATGGGGCCGAGTAGAGGAACCCCAATTAGCAAAAACTAGAGAAAAACATAACCAAAAATACCACCAACTGAGGAGATATGTAGCATTCAACCATGCACATGGTCCTATTCATGCACAAACATCCAACAAGTATCTACTAAAACATAAAATAAGGATCAATGCAGAACATGTATCCTATTCTATTATTTGGCCATGGATGGCGTGGTATTGTATTAGGGATCTAGTCCCTATCATCTACCCTTACGAGGTTCTACTAACTAAAGAACCGGTAGGCATATATAGATCTAGACAAGTATAGGTTTCTGGAAGGCATTCTCCTAATACATAGTCTAGAGTATAAAGAAAGGGTGTTTCACCTCCAACTAGCTCAATATAACAACTAAGCAAGCCATTTGAGTATGTGTGTATGGAAGAGTAGACCTAGGAACTTAGATCCCTTACCTTGAACTAGGGGAATGGAGAGACTAAGCAGAAGGGGGAGAAACTAACTAATGTTCCACTAGGGAAGGTAGGAGTTTCTCCACCAAAAAGACAAGAATTTCCATTTTTTCTAATCCTTAGATGATTCTATATCTCAAACAACAATTATATGATGTAGGGAAAGAGAGCAAGTAATGAGATAGAATTAGAAAATGAGAAAGAGTTTGGTGTACAAATGTTTCCCAAAATGGTATCATAATCACATATTATTGGCCCCAAATAGCCCAACGTAGATACTCATAGTCAGAGAAATAATAAACTAAGAAGGGGAAGAAAAGTAAAAAATGTGTAGATATTAATAAAAACCTGTCATTCTTCATGTCAAACTTTATATAGCCAAACACGCACTCCTCTAAGGTAAAAAATATACAAAATGGATGTACAATGGTCACCATCTCAAAAGGTTAGGTTTTTGGAGTGGATTAAAGTGAAATGGAATGGGGAGAGGGTAGGTGGGAGCTAGGAGGTCTAGGAGGTGATAACAAGGTGTACCCTTCGCCTCTTGGCCACCACTATTAAATGCATAGGGGGCTAGGGGTCTAGGTTTAAGTGAGGGGGCTTATGAAATAGACTATAGGAAGTAGTGGGGTTCATGGGTAAAAGGATTGTTCTAGGAGTAGAGTGGCCATTTTGGGAGTATGGCTGCTCTGGGAGAAGAACAACCTTCCTAGCCCTAGGGAGTGAATAAATAGGCTAGATGGAATGGTTTTTCTAGGACAGAATGACTATTTTCATGGATGTAACACAACCTTTCAGGATAAAATAGTTGTTCTGGCTATGATGTGGCACAATCATTTGAGAATTATTGTTCTAGCTATAAATGGAATTGTTTATTAAATCGGTTGCAATGGATAGGAAGATCATGAAAGTGGTCACTCTATTATTGTCATTTGGTGGCAAGTACAATGTTGTAGGGCCTAGATTAGCGACATTGTTTTTGGTAGATTTTTGTGGGGTTTTAGTAAGATGGTAGTGGACTATGGATTTTGGCCATTTTAGCATGGCTATTCTAAGGATAGAAAAACTATCCCATGGCTTGGATGTTGTATAATTAGGACTTGGGAGGTTATGGGTCTTCTTGATGGCTTTGCCCTTGTCTTGTTGTTACAACTTGTTCATTATTTTGGGGAGTGGGGTACACTTTGACATTTTATATGTCCATATCGGTTGTTTGTGCTTCAATTTATTCTTTGGTGACTTGAGGGTTAGGTTGGGGTAGATTTAGGGATGATTTTGGTCTCCTCAATGCTTAAGAAAGCCATTGGATCATTCTTATTTTCTATCTCTCCTCAATAATTTCCAAATTACCTATAAAACATGCAAGAGAATCCATAAGTGTATTAATAGAAAATATTATGAAATGAGATGCAATCTACATATATTTCTTTGAATAAGGAGTAAAATAGCATGATATGGAGACCGAACTAGCATTCCATCATCTTTGTTGTCTTCATTAAAAGAAATACTTTCTGAAGGAAACCAGCTTTCAATATTGACATATGAAGCAAAGATAATAATGTTACAAATGGAGATAGAGGTTTAGAAGTTACAAGCATGGCTGAATGACTTTGTGTTATTACAAAAGAAATACAACAATTGGAATGATTATCAAAAATATGAGGTGTAATAGTAATTTAGGTAAGATCAAGAATGACTCGCTATATAAGGTGACACATTATCTACCTATAATACCATGGTTTTAGTGCTCATTTTCTAATTTAAAAGATGTACAAAACTATCTTGGCATGCAATCATAAAGCTAAATGATGATGAGGTCCTAAAACATGCACCTAATTCACCACATTAGAGTTAAATTGATTTATTGTACCCTAAATATGGTGAATAAGCAAGGAAATTAAAACATGGAATTTCTACTTATCGAATGAGCCTATATGGTACATTAATAAGACAATATAAATCCTAGCCTGTTATGATTGTCATATAAATTATTCCTCCTTTTTTGCATATGGAGAATAAGTATGTCGTGCCATCAATATTTATTTTAGGGCCCAAGCATCCTAGAAATGACACTGATGTTTTCCTATAACCTTTTATTGATGACTTATGAAACGATAGGAAGAAGGAATTATGACTTAAGATTCTTCACATGAATAGACCTATCATTTGCGTGCTATATTCTTTTTCACCATTAATAACTTTTCAAATTATGGGAATTTATGTGGATTTATTGTAAAAGGATCCAAAACATGTAACCTATATAAGGAAAATCTTGATCCAAACTGACCAAAATATTGTGCAAATCATTTAATAGATCAATTGAGGAATGATGTGCTCCTAAAACTATATCTAGAACTACTATATATGAAAGATTAAAATACATTGTCGAAGTATTTGGTAAGATTCCAAGCAATACTCATGTGCATGAAGAAGCTTGTACAAGAAGAGTCAATGCTCTCATATCATTCTTATTGAAGATGTCTGATAATTAGACATTGAGTTGATGTCATGCTTGTTAAGAAAAATTTTTGTGATAGTGTCATTGGTACGCTATTGAATATACTAAGAAAGACTAAAGATTTCATCAAATATGGAATGATTTTGTGAGAAAAATGTATAAGGAAATAATTATCCATGGAGACAATGGTTCCCCACACATATTCACCATCCACTCATTAAATATTATCTAAACATGAGTAACAAACATTTTGTGAGTTCATTTGTATTTTTAATGTACTAAATGGAAGTTGTTCAAATGTCTATAAATTATTTTCAATGAAGCATCTGAAGCTGATAGCTTTTAAATATTATGACTGTCACAATCTAATGCAAAATATTGTGTATGTTATATTTTATATACACTCGTAAAGCATGTAAGATTTTTAATCACAAGGCTATCTTTCTTTTTCAACAAAATATGTAGCAAAATCCTAGATCCTAAAAATCTCAATAAAATGTAATAAGTTGTGACTTTTGGCTTGTTCCATCTTGCGATTTATTTTGCTCCTTTATGCATTGATATCATCATTTAATTTGTTGTCCATTTGAATAGGAAGGTGAAGATGTTGGGTACTTTTTCTTATAATAGTTTATCCTTTTGAACGGTAAATGAGTATTTTTAAGGGTGATATTTGGAATAATTATAGTCCTAAAGGGATTATATTGAGGGTCATGTGTCTAGGGAAGTAATGGACTTTTGCGATTATTTTTTAAACTCCATTGAAACTAATAAAAAAAGTCCCATCATACTCAATATTATTGTGTCAAGGGAACTCTTGGAGCATGAATGAAAGGAATCAGTCATGATTTTTGGGAAGAAAAACACTTGTATATTTTACACAAATCGATTATGTGGGAATCTATACCACCAAACACACCAATATTCAAGAGAAAGTATTATGTATCCAGTTCAATGTGTCTTGTTAGAGAGCATACTTGAATATTTTTAGGTGGTTTGAAGATAAAGTTTTTAATAAACTATCATGAACACTAAATGGTGTTCTTGAGAATCATAAATGTCTTGCACATAAACCAAAAATGGATGAGATGAAAATAATTAGTAAAAATAGTGGGGTCACTGCTCAAATATCTTCATTATATTTTTCTAATGTGAAGGATAGGAGACCATGAGAAGCTAAAATGTGATATTATGGTACCATTTAAGAATAATGGGAAATTGAACTACATACAGTTCAAAGTTCCCGACTTTCGCTGTAGTTTTGTTGAGAATAATAAATGAGTTGGAGCAGATGAGTTGGATTCCAAATTAATGAATTTTAAAAAGAAAAGAAAGAAGGATGATCCATTCATCATGGCATCTTAGCTAAAGAAAATATTTTATATTTATGACTAGTTAGGGGCAACTATGTGCAGTAAGGTGCCAATAGATATAGAAACTTGGCATAATATTGTTGTTTCCTAAATCACCTCCTGTAGAAAGACTTGTCTATGAGTAATATCAATATATACTCAATTTGACAATTTCAAATTTTTATTTCCTTTGCCAATTCTTGTAATAACATAACTATTTTCCATAATCTTTTTTCACCTATATGAATAATCTCACTGAGAAAAGGTGTTAAAATGATATGGCAAGATGTTGAGGGCTCTTGAAACCAATATCGCAAAAGGCAATATAACTAATCCTAAGAAAAAGAAGGTTTTCACTGAGTACTACAATTTTTTTAATCTTGTGGCATGGCATAATTTTGTTGCATCTAAGTAATCATATTATTTCACAATATTAGGTATCTTAGTGAACTATTCAAATTTTTCTTATTACACATAATAAAATATCTAACATTAACAAAAATATTATTAGCGATAAACAAGAAAGGAGGGAAAATAATATGTATTACCATCTATTATGGCCCAATGTTTATACCTTCAAAGCCAAAATAAAGGAAAAATTACCCTCTTCTAGGAAAGAATCAAGAAAAACTCCAACTCCACCTCCACTCTTAGATGAGGTACATATTGATTCTAGAAGAAACTGCATAGGAGAAATTCCTAATTCTGCAACCAAGGAAGTGACCCAAAAAATGGTAATGTTCAACCCTCACAATGACATGTCTATTATATTTATAATTCTTACTTAATAGTTGCATTAGTTGCAGGTAGCAGGATCTCCGTGAGCAAAAAAAAGAAAATGAAGGAGAATTCATCTCTTAGGTTCAAAGGGATGAACCAGTATTTTATCTTGGTACTCAAGAGAATCCTGGCTATGTCAGGGGTGTAGGATCTATTGTGGGACTAAGAGATAATATTTTGTCTCTTTCCATTAGAAACCTAAATATCTAGAGAGATGGTATGTCATAGGAGGAATTAGTATATTTGATATTAAAAATATGAAAAGAAATGAGCACATTTTAGTGTTATCAAACTCAACTTGTCGTATGCCACTCAAATGAAGACATTAAAGATCTTAGTCAAGTCATTGAAGGTGGTGGGAGAACTTCCAATGACTTGCCAAACCTACTCTTTTTAAGTTTATTAGTGGTATAATACTATAACAACCTGACTTTTCCTCTCTCCTCTATTGTGAATCCTCTCTCTCTCTCATCATGTGACCCTCTTACTCAATTAGATATCTATTTCATAGTTCAAATGTTATCATACTCCAAGTTGGTAACATCAATGGTTAATTTCACCATACAAAGTGTTAATTTGAAAGATTGAACACAATGACACATTTTAACATATCATCAACTTGAAATAGATATTGACCCTACTCCATATGATATTATTGCACCCTATTATCATAAAATGATAGAGCTCGTAGTTGTGTTTCCATTGTCATAAAAATTTCCTCAAACAAAGCTTTGGTGTCCAAGTTATGTAGTTTTAAAGTTGCCCTATTTTGAATGTTTATTTTACTCTCTTATCCTTGTTTAGGCTCTTGGGCCGATACATTCAAGGGCTATGCCAGCATGTGGCCCAGACACCTGACTACCTTTGTTCTTTCTTCTTTGGGAAGACTTACAGGGAACGAGAGGGAGTTCCACCTCATTGTATTGTATGGATCTTGCAATGAATAGCCCCAAGATCCACCCTACGATGGAAAAACACCACAAAACCTAGATTTCTAGTCTCTTATAAATCCCTCCCATCTAAACCTAGCTCCCCCTTTTTATTTGTTTTCTTCTTCCCAGACGCCAGGATGTTTTGGAACCATCATCCTCCATGTTCTCCCTTCTGTCACTTGCCAAAATCCCCCTCTTCATTTTGACAATGGAATCAACACTGGGATCATCACCTTTCCCCAAGGAGACCAGCAATGTTACCCCTACCTGTGGGCGACCTCCAATCTTCTCCCTTCTGCCCTTCCTCTTCCCCTCTCTTCCACATTATCAGGGCCTGTTGGGAGGAGACTCATGCCAGCCAACAAGCACTGCTAGCAACCGGAGGGGCTATGAGAGTTCATGAAGGTTGGGAGAAAACTGTGGGAATCTACCACCCTTGCCGCACACACCACCAAGTCACCTCCCCGTGGCTATTGCAGAAGGTGCAACGTCAGTAGGGAGCAGGAGCAGAGGTGCTCTATTTGTCCCCTGCTCTGCACAGGGATTGCGAGAAAGAGGGGCGGTGGTGTGTGCACATGTTGGGAGAAAGCTGGGTCTAGGAGAGCCCAACCCTCGTGGACCAGGGCCGTCCAAGCGTGAGGCCCAATGAGCCACTACGAAGGCCCAATCCAAATCGCAAGGTGACATCCTAATTTTTCGTAATTTGGTATAATGATGATAACTTTACTTTCCTTTGGCCAAATCTCGCATATAATACATGAAAATTCATCTACTCGACAAGATCTACACTTTGGTATTGGTCCTAGATTCTAATTCTAATGTTTATTTTCCTGATTACCTAAATAATGCTAGGTTTAGTTATGTTGAGTGCATTCAATGCATCTATGTGATAAAACTTGAACCACTAATGGCAATCTATCAGCCTAGTCATGAAACCAGAATCCTTAATACATATTTGATCTATAGGAGGGTCCTTATCACCCCTATTGCTTATGAATTACTACCTTTTGCACTATGTGACCTGTCCTTGGACTTTAATGTATGATCTTGATCAAAGTTGCTATGCTTCTTGAATATGATTCATGTATTTATATCTTGCTGATCTAATCTTGCATATTGTCTAAATTCTTATGCCTTAATGATCTGAGACCCTTCTTGCTCTATTGTGAGTCTTTTGACCCTAGAAAGCATGTAAACGCCTTAAACTTGGATATGATCATAGAAAGTGCATGGAATGTCATAATGGACTCACAATTGAACCACACCTCCTTGATGACCTCTAGATCACTAAAAGATCATCTAATGTACCAATAAGAAATTTGTAACCTAACTTGGCCAAAACCCTTAAAATGAAGATAATTAGGGTTAATGATGAGAATCTAATGCATGAATACAATCTTGTTCTTAATCAGGTTTGGCATGTGGCTAGATGATGAGGGATAAGTTAGTTTATGAATCTCTAAATAAGGTATGGGCCTTATCTAGTTATATGACTACCGTTTCCTTGCTTGAAAAGGCATATATTGTATGCTTGTTTGTCTATTTGCTCAAATATTCCCATGTAGTATCACTATGTCTTACTCGATGTTTGCCTCATCAGTTTTATAAATTGAACACATATATTGATAGAACTCCATTATAATATTGTTGATAAAAGGTTAGCTCTTAGCTATGGCCTTGAGGTCTGTCTCGTATAAAAGGGTTAGCTAATCGTGAGCACCCTTTCGGACCCTTCCGATGGGAAGATGGTCAAAGGCCTTAAACATGCTTGATATTGTTGGTATAATGGAGTAAAATGACATAAAATATGGTTTTGCATTTGTTAAACAATTAACATGTTTGTTCTTGTTCGTTTAGTCTTGAAATATTTTCAAATTATACAAAGCTTATACATATAAGTATCTTTCAGCCCCATACTCAACACCTCGTGTGTTGACTCGTTTCTCATATTTTATTTTAGGTTCAGAGATGGCTAGAAGGTTGATGGGCTCGGTAAGCTATGCTAGGTGTACTTGTTGTAAGATCCAGTTTTAGTGCACATGAATGACTTGTACCTTGACTCTGGAAATATGTAACTGAATTCATGAATATTATGTATTTTGTATAATTTATACTTATTGAATGTTGAGATTAAGTTGGTGTCGTTATCTTGTTACATGTTCATGTGTGCTAAGATTTTCTCTTCCGCATGTCGCCTTTGGTATACATTTGGTTCATGGGACTGGGATTCCAGTTCCGTGACAAATGGTATCCGAGCATGAGCAATAACTACACCAAACATCACTCACATGAAACACAAACTAAACTCACCTTACATCTCAACCCTAGAAACTTAATAAGATGGCCTTTGTGGATTAGGTTGGCTTAGCCTCTAGGTTAGAACCTAGATGTTCTAGAACTAGGTGTAGACTTGTGTAAATTACCTCGCTAGACATGATTCACGACATGTTCTTAGGATGTCTACACAAGTGTGCACCATGTTCTTGCTAGTTCTCTAGGTTTCATGATGCTAGACTAGCTAATGAGTGTGGTAACTCATTTTGGTTTTGATTTTATTTGAATGAAGTATGGTGGTTTTCATCACCTATTTAAACGTTGGAGAAAACATATTTCAAGTATTATTATATGTACATATGAAAAATATTACCACACATAGGAAGGCAGTGAGTTTCCATGCAACCTAGGAGAAAGAGATGAAACATCAAGTCTAGATAAGAGAGATTAGATGATAGTGATAGTCTCTAGAGTTTTCTAGAGCCATGATATATGTTAGGCAAGTGAGTAACCTAGAAACCTAAGATGATGATAATGATATTGATGATGATGTTGATGTTGATAAGACCCAAGTTTGTCCTTAAGAGGGCCAAGTAGTTTGATGATATGAAATGAGTTTGACCATGCAGCCCTAGCTAGACCTAGCACCTTGTTGATACATATGACTTGGTTGATGTGCTAAACATAGTTGGTGGGTTGGCATGCTTGCGGTACCTAATCGTGTATATGTTGAGATATGATATATGATATATGGTTTGGGACCAACATAGGCCTCAATCTCTTCACAAAGGAGGACCTATGGCATGAGACAAATGAATGGGGTGACCTTTGATATGAGTCGACCCGCCTTGGGAGAATTACCTAGAATAATAAACAATCTAACATTATCTGGAATTTCTCCCATAACTTCATATTCTAGTAATCTATCTATCAAAATGCTTTGAGGACCTAATAGGAGCACAGAATATAAAACTCCAAATTTAATATCCCAAGGATCCATATGCAAACCCAGATTGGTCTAATTAGCCTTGAATTGATTTCTAGGGCACATGGCCCATTCTTTGGTCTTCTAGAGGGTCAATAAACTTGATCATCTTCCTGATTACGAAAGTTAACATTCAACCGGACATAATTCCTCAATTTAAGGTTCTTTATGATACATTTGCCCAATATTACATTTCTTTATAATATTAAGATCAAGGCTAGGTCTAGGTCTCCAACTATTAACTAGAGTCATCACATTTCCTTCATCAATATACTTTGATTTTCACCTCATATCATCAAATTAAATATCAAATTCCCAAATTTCGAGGATATTACCAAAACAGTCATCATTACACAAAAGACAACATCTTCCTTCTTTTTACTTTATTTTAAATATCATGAAAATTGGATGGGACCTTATTGAAATACTAAATCTATCATATATATTGAATTCATCCATAACTTAATCATGTACTTATTAGGTTCCAAAAATTTAGGATGTGACAGTTAGAGTACCTAAACCCAAAATATTTGAAATGTTGAAAAATATGAATGACGAAATACTTGATGATGAGTCCCTAGCTAGAATACTTCTAAGTATATGAGATAAGTCACCTTGTTTATGGTCGCTAGAAATTGTTGAACCCTAGACTTCCTATGAAAATATCTAACCTTAGAGAAAGAGGCATTTGAAAATTTGATTCTTGCTATATAGGTGAGGGAGATGTCCCAAGACCCTAAGATGATGTACATGATGTATGATATCCATGATGATCCTCGTACTCAGGTTAGTGGGTTGATGTAAAGGAATCTAGTGGTTACCCTTGTTTCTTGAAAGATGGGTAGAAATTTTTATTAAAGGTTGAAAGTTGTGGTTAACATGTTTTGCTTTGACATATATCTGTCTTAGATTGAGTGGCATGATCTTATGGAGCTTCTTTGAGACACAAGTGAGATGACTATGAAAGCTTGATAGTGATAATATTGTTTTTCCTTGAGGTGACACTTGATATATGAAAAAAAATTCTCACTTATGTTTACAAACTTGAATATGCATGGTAAGCCACTATCATAAGCTAGACCTAATATGGAATCATACTATACATAAAATATGTAGATTTCAAATGACGAACTTGATATGATGATCACATAAGATCTTAGCATGACTAATCAGGGGTAACATGCCTAGCCTCATAACCATTAGAAAAAAAATTGATTAACTTGATATGATGATGCTCTCAGGATGATAACTCGAACAAACTAGATAAATAAATTACTTAATTTTAATCCAAATTGTGAAATTGATGAAGATGATTTGGGAAGATTGGTAAAACTTTGGGGAGAAAGATAAACATGCATGAAATCTAGTATAATGCTGAAATATACAAGTTCAATGATGGAAAAATTTGGAAATCATGATTGAGGACATGTTCGTTTGTGAATTGATAACCTAGATTTTAATGATACACCTTGTTCCCATATGAAGTTATGAATACGAACCCTAATTGTGGGATACTAGGGATGGGTAAACCCTAATGCCATGATGATGTCACATTATGAAAGGACACTAAGTGATATGTATATAATCAAGATGAGTACATCCTTGATGATGACAACCTATTGTGCTCCCCATTGTGCGGAATACCTTGAAAACCATGGTAAGACACCTAGAGTTGATGGATATTGACTTTGATGCTTGAACATGACCTTGGATGAATTTTGAGGACAAAATTTCTTTTAAGGAGGGAAGGATGTAACGACCTGACTTTTCCTCTCTCCTCTATTGTGAATCCTCTCTCTCTCATCATGTGACCCTCTTACTCAATTAGATATCTATTTCATAGTTCAAATGTTATCATACTCCAAGTTGGTAACATCAATGGTTAATTTCACCATACAAAGTGTTAATTTGAAAGATTGAACACAATGACACATTTTAACATATCATAAACTTGAAATAGATATTTACCCTACTCCATATGATATTATTGCACCCTATTATAATTCAAGTGATAGAGCTCGTAGTTGCGTTTCCATTGTCATAAAAATTTCCTCAAATAGATCTTTGGTGCCCAAGTTATGTAGTTTTAAAGTTGCCCTATTTTGAATGTTTATTTTACTCTCTTATCCTTGTTTCGGCTCTTGGGTCGATCCATTCAAGGGCTAAGCCATCATGCGGCCCAGACACCTGAGTACCTTTTTTCTTTCTTCTTTGGGAAGACTTACAGGGAACGAGAGGGAGTTCTGCCTCACTGTATTGTATAGATCTTGCAATGAATAGCCCCAAGATCCATCCTACGATGGAAAAACACCACAAAACCTATATTTCTAGTCTCTTATAAATCCCTCCCATCTAAACCTAGATCCCCCTTTTTATTTGTTTTCTTCTTCCCAGCCGCCAGGATGTTTTGGAACCATTGTCCTCCCAGTTCTCCCTTCTGTCGCTTGCCAATATCCCCCTCTCCATTTTGATAATGGAATCAGCACTGGGATCATCACCTTTCCCCAAGGAGACCAGCAACGTTTCCCCTACCTGTGGGTGACCTCCAATCTTCTCCCTTCTGTCCTTCCTATCCCCCTCTCTTTCGCATCATTAGGGGTGCCTGGGAGGAGACCCGTGCCAGCCAACAAGGGCCACTAGCAACTGGAGGGGCTCTAAGAGTTCATGAAGGTTGGGAGAAAACTGTGGGAATATGCCACCCTTGTTTCACACACCGCCAAGTCGCCTCCCTGTGGCTATTGTAGAAGGTGCATCGTCGGTAGGCAGCAGGAGAAGAGGTGCTCTGTTCGTCCCCTGCTCTGCACAGGGATCACGAGAAAGAGGGGCATTGGTGTGTTTGTGTGTTGGGAGAAAGCTGGGTCCAGAGGAGCCCAACCCTCATGGGCCAAGGCCGTCCAGGAATGAGGCCCAGTGAGCCGCTGCCAAGGCCCAATCAAAATCGAAAGGTGAAATCCTAGTTTTTTGTAATGTGGTATAATGATGATAACTTTACTTTCCTTTGGCCAAATCTCACATATAATACATGAAAATTCATCTACTCGACAAGATCTACACTTTGGGATTGGTTCTAGATTCTAATTCAAATGTTTATTTTCCTGATTACCTAAAAAATACTAGGTTTAGTTATGTTGAGTGCATTCAATGCATCTATGTGATAAAACTTGAACCTCTAATGACCATCTATCAGCCTAGTCATGAAACTAGAATCCTTAATACATCTTTGATCTATAGGAGGGTCCTTATCACCCCTATTTCTTATGAATTAATCCCTTTTGCACTATGTGACCTGTCCTTGGACTTTAATGTATGATCTTGATCAAAGTTTCTATGTTTCTTGAATATGATTGATGTATCTATATCTTGCTGATCTAATATTGTGTATTGTCTAAAATCTCATGTCTTGATTATCTGAGACCCTTCTTGCTCTATTGTGAGTCTTTTGACCCTAGAAAGCATGTAAATGCCTTAAACCTGGATATGTTCATAGAAAGTGCATGACATGTCATAATGGCCTCACAATTGAACCACACCTCGTTGATGACCTCAAGATTACTAAATGATGATCTGATGTACCAATAAGCAATTTGTAACCTAACTTTGTTGAAACCCTTAAAATGAAGATAATTAGTGTTAATGATGAGAATCTAATGCATGAATACAATCTTCTTCTTAATCAGGTTTGGCATGTGGCTAGATGATGAAGGATAAGTTGGGTTATGAATCTCTGAATCAGGTATGGGCCTTATCCAGTTATATGACTACCGTTTTCTTGCTTGAAAAGACATATATTGTATGCTTGTTTGTCTATTTGCTCAAATATTGCCATGTAGTATCGCTATGTCTTACTCGATGTTTGCCTCATCTGTTTTATAACTTGAACACATATATAGATAGAACTCCATTATAATATTGTTGATAAAGGGTTAGGTCTTGGATATGGCCTTGAGTTCCCTCTTGTATAAAAGGGTTAACTAATCTTGAGCACCCTTACAGACCCTTCCGACGGGAAGATGGTCAAAGGCCTTAAACATGCTTGATATTGTTGGTATAATGGAGTGAAATGACATAAAATATGGTTTTGCATTTGTTAAACAATTAACATGTTTGTTCTTGTTCGTTTAGTCTTGAAATCTTTTCAAATTATGCAAAGCTTATACATATATGTATCTTTATGCCCCATACTCAACACCTCGTGTGTTGACTCATTTCTCGTATTCTATTTTTAGGTTCATAGATGGATAGAAGGGTGATGGGCTCGGTGAGCTATGCTAGGTGTACTTGTTGTAAGATCCAGTTTTAGTGCACATGAATGACTTGTACCTTGACTCTGGAAATATGTAACTGAATTCAGGAATATAATGTATTTTGTGTAATTTATACTTGTTGAATGTTGAGATTGTGTTGGTGCCTTTATCTTGTTATATGTTCATGTGTGCTAAGCTTTACAATTTTGCATGTCGCCTTTGGTATACATTTGGTTCATGAGATTGGGATTCCGGTTCCGTGAAAAATACTTTGCTAATTCAATAGATATTTTTATTGATATAGTATTATCTAGAGTATAGATGGGTAAAATCTTCCCACATGTAATTGTATAGCTTGAACTTGGTATTGTGGAAGAGGTCAAGGTCTATCACCTTAGTGACACATTGCATTGCAAACCAATATTCTCTGACATACTCCATGTATGAATCATACTTGTGTATGAGGGAATGGGAGACACACTACTACAATTACCTCATAGTGAATATAATGTTGTAGGAGAAGAAGATTATGGTCTAGTGGGGTGTCCTAGATAATTTGTTTTATTTTTGAAAAGGACTATCAAATTCTTATTATGGTTTCTATTTATTTATATATGTATTTTTTTAAAATCCAATAGAATGCAAAAAACAAAATAGCCTGAACAACTATACCTTCCTACGAGCCTACCTCCAAATCTTGAACAATATTTAATTCTAAAATCCATATTTGATGAGTGGTAGATTAAATCTAAAGCCTTATGTTGTACTTGGACAATAAGAAAACATGGATCGATTATGATGATCAATATGATTGTGGGCATCATAAGCCAAGAGTTTGACATTAATGTCTCCCTTCATTATATTATGGAGATTCTCAAGTATGATTTACTGAACACCTTTATAATTGGTTGTACATATATAGTAATAGTTTATCAATGCAACAAGTCTATTTTTGTAAAACCCCTAACCTATGTTTTGGGATAACCCTAGTTGTTTTGTTTTATTAAGTTCTTAGAACCTTGTTATAATTCATTGAGATGCTTTTAGAGCGTGTGCAGAGCTCAAGTTTCTAGTTTGAGCTTGTTTGGATGATGTTTGTGCTCTTTGTGCTTGATTTGGGTCAAATTTCAATTTATCCATTTGTGAGGGCTATTTTACAATTTTCCATTCCTAGTGTGTACGTTCCCTTCCTTGGAATCATGAGAGAGTGGGTGATACTTTGGGGAGATTTGGTTGAGTATTGTATGAGTGATGACAACACTAGATGTGATTAGGGTTTGTAGGGTTTGCTTGGTCTTGACCATGTGAGCTTGGTTGAAGTGTACCGACCTTTCTCTCACCAATGTTGGTGTGTTTTTGGTTTTTCTCAATTGAGACACCTTCCTTGGATGGTTTTGTCTCTACCATGATGGTTTTGAGTGGTTGGGTCAAGACAGGTGTCTTCTTGTTGAAGTGTCTCAACCTTGTGTGTTGTGGTAACCTTTTTGTCTCGACCTTGACATGTGCTTTGATATTGTTTGGACCTCTTTGGAGTGTCTTGACCGAAACTGATGTGTTGGGGACATCAAGTGATCAAGACCCACCATTGGGTGTATCACCATCTCATGCATGCATGCATATAGTGGTTGCATGTTTGTTTCTTTTGTGGACAAGTGTCCCTTTGGTACCTTTAGGTGTTGACACATCATCTCCACCTTACTTCCCTCCTCGTTCATGTATATAACCCCACTTCTCTTCATGAAAGTATCTTTTTCTACTCTCTTTCTTCTCTCTTCTCTCTTCTCTTATGTTCATCCTTGGAGCTTTGATGATCAAGGAGGGCTAATCTTGGGTGCTTTGGACCTTGATCAATCATCCCTTGGTGCTTGTGGTGACTCTTGGTCATATTCAACCTTGATAAGTGTTTCCCTTTCATTGGTGACATTTTCTTTGATCTTGTACCCCATGGACCATCCATGGTGGTCATTTTGAAGTGAAACTCCTCATCAGAAGGGTCATACACCATTCTTTGGAAATGTGGTATCCAAGTGTGAGGACATTTTCTTCTCTTTTAAGCCTCTTTCTTTTGGTTCAACATAGGGTTTCTTACACTCTTTTCTTGTGAAATATTTGACTTTGGTGTATTATTCTTTTTGTGGTGATCTTTTTGCGAAGAGTTGAGCCTTTGATGGAGCTCCATCATCATCCTTGGTGATCGAGAGCTTGGAGCTTGTTCTTTCTCTTAAGGTAGGTTATGTAACACTCTACCCTCTCTATTATTGCACTTTGCTTTACATCGTTCCGTCTCTAAAATGTTCCCTTAACATTCTAGTAGATAATACCATGATCTAGAACTTGAATGATGGTTGTTATCATGCTTGGTTTGCTTAGAATCCGAAACCCTAATGTAAGGTACCCCATTTTAGAGATGGTTGTGTAATGGTGGTTTTCTTCCTATCTGTTGGTCTTGGTTTTGATCACATGCATGAGGTTCGTGTACCTTGATGTATTATGGAGTTTAGGTTCTTTTTTGGAGGTGTTGAATGTGGGTTTGTCTCTCTTGCATAAGGTTCTTCCATGGTGATTTCAAGACACACGTTGTTAGGGTTTTTGTGACTAGTTTTGGTATGAAGTTTTCCTCCTTGAAGACGATGGTTTTCCTTGATGTAATCTTCTTTTTTGGCCGTGGAATACTTTTGTTTTGATCTTGGTTAATCCCTATTTTCATGTTGGTCTTTTGCCTTGGTGGTGATGGTCGAGATGTTTCTTCGTTTGGTCGAGATATCATGTTTTGAGGTGGTCAAGACATGTTTTAGTGTGAGGTAAAGACATATGATGTTGTTGTCGCCGAGACACCTAGACATGTAGTAGTTGAGACACTTTGCTTGAGGGTGGTTGAGACACTTGTTTCATGAGTGGTCGAGACACCTATGTGATGGATGGTCGAAACACATACATTAACATATAGTCAACGCATGTGTATGAGTGAGAAATTAATGATTCATGCATAACATTGTTTGAATGATTGTTTGGTTAACCCTAATCATGTTCCTTAACCCTTTTATTCTCCAAGAAAGTGGGAGGTGGTATGCCTAGTTCTTGGTGATTTAATAAAGCTACAAAACCCTAATCGACTATGTGTAGAACCCTAACCCTAATTTAGGTAGAAGTGATGTGTTTTCTTCCCTCTCTTGAAGTGGTTATCATGTTATGATGTTTTCTCTCTCCTATTTATAAATCCCTAACCTTTTAGGTGATATGAACTTGTATATCATATCTATGTGAATGCTATGTTGAATTCCATATTCTATAGGATGGTGATTATGCACATTATTGAGGCATAACATGATGATATACCTGTAAGGATTTTGTAATTGGGTCCTATGACCTAGCAGAGGCTATATGCCTAGTGTGAGCTGCTATTCCTCGAATGATGATATAAAGTATTGATATCCCATGACAGGGTAGTTACATTGATAACCTTGAATTGGCAATTATGACAAGTGATAGTGTGACAAGCTTACACTATATACATTTTATATCTTCTAAAGTTGTACTATGCCCTTATTCTTATATAAATTGCATTGGATTTGTATGGTATAACTTGAATGATGCTAAAAGACACTTAATTGGCATAACTAATCCAATGGAGCCCTAATTATGTATTTTCCTTGTGCCATAGATCCATCTTCAACATCAATATTTTTTGGATTGTGAAATAGGTTTTCCTTTAGTGGAAGCTCAGAGTCGTATACTATTGAGTATATGCATTTCATAGGTTTCACTGCGGTCATACCCTAGTAGGATAATGGTCAAGGTCGTATCTCAAACATTTGATATAGTGCTCACGTGTACACTTTTTAGGATGGTTGCGGTCATAACTCTATAGGAGTGAGGTTGGGATCGTAAATTAGTTTCACTAGTGTTGTACCTATATACCAAGGCAGGCTAGGCTTCTTTGTAGTTGGACTTTGTATGTCACTACGGTGGACTCAGATGGATCAAGGGGTGTGGAGAGATCATTGGATTCTGGCTCTTGCAATGATCCTGTATGGCACTGATCTCGAGTTAGCTGTGGTCAAATGGAGCATGAGTGGTATACCTCATCTCCTTAGGGCATAAATGAAGTCATATTACTTCCAAGTAGTATATTTGCATAGGGATAAATATGAATAACATTGGATAATCCCTTGACTTGCTTTTGTATAATTTAGTTGATATAAGATATAAATGTTCTTTATTTTCATTCATAATTATAAGATGTTCTATAATCCAATTTCAATTGCTTATACTTCTTCAAAAGTACTATATGCTTTTCATGATATAGTTTTACCTTCTCTTCTTTACCTTATTTGTGTTGTAATAGTGTTGGCAGAGAGTTACATATCTTGCTGGGACGTTTGGTCTCACCATGTGGGTTTCTACATCTTTTAGATGGTCGTTCATGAAGAGATAGAGGTCATGTAGCCGAGGAAGAGCATCAGTAAGAGCAGTAGCTAATAAGGTTTGATGTGCTTCTAGTCTTCTGGTGATAGAGTCCTATATGTCATCCATGTGCACTCAAGTCTTTGGGGTTGTTGTCGATGTGTTTTATGGTCATGTTATCGATACATAGTTTTTGATTTGTGAGCCATGTATGTAAGATATGGTATATGTATATGTATATATATGAAACAAATATCTCATGTAACAAGTTGATGACATGAATGTCTGAGAACAGTGATGTAAGCACCATGACATATGTTATGTGATATCAGTGGATTTGTTGTGGACCCATATGTAACAAGTTCTATGTTTATGGTGCTTTTAAGACACCCTTTTTAATTTCTTGTGTTTTCTAATAATATGCATGCTTAGTTCTAATTCCACATTTGGTTTTGAGTGATCTTGTTTGTGGCGCGATGGGGCATCACAATTTAAATATATAATTTCAACTGATTTATATACATTGAATGATTATAACTGTTCTAAACACATACTTATATTTGGGTTCTTTAGATTTTCAAATCAGCAATGTGACATTCCTAGCTCCATTACTAATTAACATGATGAAATTAAACAATGATTCTATAGTTGAATATATCACATCCTCATTACTAGTGTAGGAGAAAATATTATTCTAGCTCCTTTGAATGTCGAGTAACTTTTAATTATGAAATTCTATATCTTAACTTGTAACTTTTAATTATAAATTATTATTCAAAACAAAAATTTATTTCATTTTCTTTTTGTATAACTATTTCTCATAGACAATCAGTAGGAATTGTTGGTGATTACCCCGATCTTAATGACTATGTATTATCTTAACTCATTGGGTAAACCATTAAGGGGACACACACTAAACTTTGTGATTAGTAGATAAACCATAAATATTCAGCCATGATCACATTAATTAATATATCTTTATCATGATATCTTACTTAGTCAAGTATATAATTTTTTTTACTTATAGGAGTGTAAAAAGAATTCTATCTAGGTAGTAGTCAGATAGGTTCAAGACTAAAATAAATAATTTGAAAGAATTTCAAGGTAACTTGTTGAATACTAATCTTATGTCAACTCTATTTCTTATAATTTATTAGCATTTCATATATTCCTTAAATTTTATTGTCCTCGGCAAAACAATGATTGGGCATCCAAATACTATGATATGATGTATATGAATGTCATTGTCAAGACAACCTCAAAAGACATTAAAAATATACAATAGGTGATAAAGAGTGAAGTCATAACATAACAATTTAATTTGAATTGGAATTATTTTATATAACTATTTTCATATAATAACACACATTTCTTATGTAGGTATTTAATACTCTAACTTATGTATTGGAGGTCTAGATGCCGACAAGGAGGTGTGGGTTGATTTTGTTTCCTAAAATAAGTGAATGTTGTATTCAACCAATCTTGTAGTCAAAAATCCAAGTTTCAAATTTTGTTTTATATTTAAATACTATTCAATACACTATTTTATGTCAAGTTTGGTTAATATAATGTTATGTGTATTACTAAATTTATATGAATATTGTGGATGTGTCAATGCATATGATAAGTCAATGATGCATGATTTGTGAATATGCTATGATTCAAAAAGTGGATCCAGTAATTGGAAGTAAATAAGTCCAGGTTTTTGGTGATGAATGTATCTTTTTATGAAACAAATTCATATCATTTGGTAAATACATGTCATGGAAAGAGAATCTGAATAAAGCAAGTGATTGTAGATGAGCTATATAATAGCAAGTCTTTAGACCTACTATTTGTCATAAAAAAAACATATCTTTAGCATCAGTTATACATTTAAATATCAAGCCAAAAACCAACAACTTTGGCTTTAGTTAGAAAACTGATTCTACAATTGTACATTACAATCTATTGATATGATAGAGTTTGTGGCATCAGTTTTGCTGATTAACCAAGGGTATGAACACATTACATTGGTTTCTGGTAAAGAAAAGTGATGCTACAATAGGCCTGATTAAACTACCAACTTGATGGAGTTTGTGGCATCATTTGTTTCTAAAAACCAAGCCAATAGGACTTCAAAGAAATGAAAAAGTTCCAACAATCAAGAGGCTATTGAATCAATTCTTCTAAAGAAAGAAATGTTACATGTAGTTAGGAGCCTTAATTTCTTAACCTTTTACATCAAGTGTTGTATGTGTTGCATCAGTTTCTTTGAAGTGTAATAAAGACAATGTAACCTTAGTATTACAGCATCTCCAACCTCTTCATCATTTTTGGATGATACTATATGTCTTAGATGACTGACGTTGTATCCTATTTGTGTTCTAGTGCCACAAACAAAATTCTAGATCTACTTTTAAAACTTATAAGAAGACTATATAATTCAATTGTGAAAATTAGTTCCAAGTATACATTTTAACTCATTCCAAAGAATCCAAAGGCTTTCTATAACTCAAATACAGACAATTAAAATTAATATTTGAATGTATATAGAATACTTTTAAATCCCATGATTGGATAATTCAATTCCAAATAAAATATATGAGACAGAGATACACAGTGCAATTCATTTCAAAACTCCGCATTCTAGTACTATTTAGATCTTACAACTAAATTCCAAAACACAATCTAATTAAAGTTTCAACCTCGCCAAATTTCACACAACACAACTTGAACAATCCATTTAAATCTACCGACAATGCACATTAAACATGACAAAAAAGGATGTTTAAGAAATGAATTATTTAAAGATAAAATATTTTTTCTACATTTCTAATATACATACAAATTGGTAATGATTAAATCCCAAGAATGTAAAACATAATCCTAGTATTTATCATAAATAAGAAATAAATTTCACTAATGGATATCTGGCATTAAATATGTACTTTCAAATGATTAAATCAGTGTGGTAGCTTAATGCAAATTGTATGAAGTTTGTTGCAAGTAGTATGTACATTTGTTGTTTGTTACAACTACTATGATAAGGTTATTATTTTTTTCAACAAGCACTATTACATGTTTAGACAATTTCAATAAGAGCCAACAACCTACCACTTCCAATAAAAAAGGTATTATTTGCATAAAGTTTCACATTGATGTGATAATGTATTCATGCTTGTTGTTTAAATGTGGTGGTTCAGATTATCATCACCACAATACGATTGCCAATAATATATGAATTTTGTGAAAGTATTATTAAAATTAAATCCTTGATGCTCGAAGTATGAACATGTGATGTTTATTTCAAACAACCATCATTGCTATTTACAACCATAATTAAAAATGCACCAACAACACGTACTATTTGCAACAAGATATGTACCATCTACAAGTAGATTCAATCTGAACATGTTAATTTTCACACTTTTCTATAGAATACAAAAGGTTAGAATAATTGGATCAAAATGATGATTGCTGCAAATAGTATGGCGTCTATTGAAAGTAGTGTGAACATTTGTTGCATGTTCTAAGCACCATGAATAGATTTTTATTGTATGAAGGAAGCCTAATTCCGTCTTTGCAATAAACAACAACCACTCATACCATTTTAAATAAAAAACAATCTAGTATAGAAGTTTCATGTCGATCATATCATATCTTTGTACTTTTTATTTGAATTTAGAGTTTCATATGATATGATTAGTACAATGATTGTTGCAAATTGTATCATGCTTGTTTCAAGTAACAAAGACATTTCATTCTTCTTGCAAGTGGTATTGATGTGCAACTTTTTGTTGTAGATCACATCATTCCCTTTTAACACTATTTTCAACAAACACCATATGATCTGCAAGAAGATCCAAGGTGATCAGTGTAGGGGAGAAACTGAGGGAGGAAGGTCTGGCCCAATATATAATCCAGTTGAGATTCGATTCCAAAACCAATTGGCAATGGGTGGAGTAGCCCAATGTCTTATTTTTGGATACGTATATCCACACATAGGCAATCTGATACTAATTGCATTCACACATGACTTAAAAATCTCCCCTCATGTGTGAGCCCATAAACTCCCCCTCAAAAGACTATAGACTGCATCACACAATATAGGCCCAACTGCATAGCCTAACATTGTATTTCATAAAGGTGCAAAGAACAAATTTTGAACCGGGCTATAATACCACTTAAAGGGGTTGTTGCAGGACATAAAGAATGTGGAATAACCTACACATATGTGTTGTGCTACACATATTGAATATTCTGTACCTAGTCCATACATGTCGGTTATTTTGCATTGTTTTTAGCCTGCAACAACCCCTTTAATAAGATTATATGTTCAAAATTTTTGTTTGAATGTCAAGGTTTAGATCGACATGAAATCTTTTTCAAACAATATGCCACTTATTGGAAGTAGTATACAAATTTCATGCTTATTGCAAGTAGTATGAATAGATGGTTCTTATTCTATACAAGCTTCATTCTATATTTAGATTGTTACAAAAAACACCAAATACTAACACTATTTGTATCTATCTACATATTATCTACATGAATCTCCAAAATAAATATGTTGATACTTTTTATGAATGGAAATGTTTCGATAATTGAATCAGCATGAAGATTGTTTCATAGTCTGAAATTTGTTCTAAGTAGTATGAAAATTTTTTGCTTCTTTAATGTACTAAGTATAGGTGGTGCTTCTTATAAGTCTAAAGCTTCTTATAAATAGTATATTTCTTATACATAGTATATTTCTTGTTTCCTATATTTCTTTTAATAACATTTTTTGGCGCTTTTTATCTAAGATACAATTCATGTCCTCTATAGACTATCAGCAACAAACATCAACTACATATACTATTTGAAAAAGCAACATAAATTGGAAGCTTCACATTGATTTGATCATCTAATCGTATTATGTGCTAAAATTTACAAGTACATAGTGATCAAATCAATGTGCTTGTTGTTTAAAATTGTATAATAGTTATTGAAATTAGTATTGACATTTGGTGCTTGTTGCAAGTATTATGTTTAGGTGATGCTTGCAACGAGCATCATTCTCTCTTTAGACTATTTGCAAAAAGCAACAACTAGTTGTGCTACTCAGAACATGCAAAATGCAATTTGTAAGAAGCTTCACTCTAAATTAGATGACTTGTTCATGTGACGTTTACAGTTGACATGATGGAATCAACATGTGGATTATCTCTAATGGTGTGACACTTGATGAAAATAGTGGGAACATTTGATTCTTGTTGCAAGTCATATGAATAGGTGACACTTATTAGCAACAAATATTATTACCTCTCCAGACAATTTGCATCAAATAACAACTGCCAATCATATATATAGTAAGAAACATTCTATTTGCAACAACATTCACACTGATTAGATTACTCGCTTCATTATTTGTATGAGTGTAGAGTTCAAATAATTGGATGACTTGGATGATTAATGTAAATAGGTTGATGCTTGTTGCAATTTGTATAAATAGCTGAATCTATAGTAAAAAAAATTCATTCCCTCTTTGGACCCATTTCAACAAACACTAGATTCCCATACTATTTGAAACAATAAATATACTATGTATAAGAAGCTTTAGACTGATAAAAAGCGCCAAAAAATGTTTTCACTACCATGTCAAATGATAAGACACACAGGGAAAATAAAAACAATAAGAAAACATAGGAAAATAGAGGAAGATAAAGCAAGGGAAATTAAAAGAGAGAAAAGATAACATATCAAGAGGTGAAATGGCATGATGCAAGGAGACACATCTAGAGAAGAGTCATGAACCATTTGGTAACATGTATCAAAGGAGGTATGGACAACATAAAATCATGGGACATATATTATCAACTAATAAGGGAATAAAAAAAATGTTATTTTGATCCAATTGATGTTTCAAAGAAAAACACTTAGCCCAGATGAAGCATTATATGTGAAATAAGTAGTGATGATGAGATGAGTTAATGTAAGCATAATTTGATCTAACTGGACCTAGATTAGAAATAACCTGTCACAAATGAATTCTTTGTGCTCATCCTTATTTATGCCGATCTCACACTTTGTTTTGGAATAACTTAACCTAGATTATATTTAATTCAACATGATTTGACTAATAAGTTGGGCTGAGATAAGATGAGACGAGATCATCCAAGTTGAGGTGAAACTACAACAACATAATAAAACCTAGTAGAAGATGACACGTATGGGTTATAAAAGATGAGATGGGATAACATAATCTGACCTTACAGATATCTAACGAAGTATAAGTAAAACCTAATAAGGGCCTAAATCACAATACAACATATCACTATTAATAGGACTAAACTTAGATTGGATTCCCCTAAAATGAAATATAGTATGTCTTATTTTATCAAATAAGGCCTTATTTATGTAAGTATACTTAAAATAGACCTCATTTTGTTAAACAAACTTTAGTTGATATTCATGTGCATGTATATGACCATATCAAAGGAGAAAATATGTGATATCTTGGATTTTCTCTCTCTGCATGTATGTACGATGTGCTTCATCTCTATACAAATTTCTCACCCTTGCATTTGATTTCATGATATCATATGTGTTTTTGTTTTATTATCTTATATTTGTCCAGATGGAAAGTGGTGGCACTCAATTTAATATTAATTCAAGGTCATCCTCTATCATCCCCTTATGTTCCCATCAATGAATCTCTTACTACCCTAAAATTATGTTAGTTGTGTAGATAAAACTCTCACATCTCCAAAACACAAGCTCAATGTCTAGCTACAATGAAAGAGATATTCTCATTCAAAATTTTGTTAATTAAATCTTGTTTAAATCAAATTTTATTTGTGTATGGCCAGCACTCTTAGGCCAATACATGGGTGTGACCAAACATTTTTTTCCCTTCATTTGCCAAGTCAGCAATCCCCTTGCTAAATTTTCAACCTATTGTGGCCCTTCGATCCAATGCAAAGGGATTGGGGTTTTAATCTGACAAATCATGCAAATTCATCAACCTCTGTATAGCCCTTGTGTTTGGGCAAGGAGGGGGAATTAGTTGTCCCTTTTAGTGCATCCTTTTGACTCTTTCCAACACCCAAAGCTTCTTGTTTCTACCCCTCTTTAATTTTCATCTCTTCCTTCACATTTTCATGCAACCTAGCACCCCCTTAACTTCTTGTTCTATCTCTAAAACTTAGATCTCCTTCATGGCTCTACCACCCTCTCAGCTTGGGATCTCGTCTGTAACCCCGACTGCTCGTCATAGTCTCGAATATTGTTGCAACTGTTACGACCACCAGGGGTATGTAGGGGTCACACAACATGTAGGGGTCAGGATGAAACCGGTGGGCTGGCTTTCCCCACTCAGTCTGAGGCCAAGCACAGAGGCCTGGTTCACGAGCTGGGGCCAATCGTGTCTTGGGTGGACAATTACTCAGGGCGTCTGTGGGAACCATCTAACTTGAGATTGATGGGCACCATGGAGAGACAAATAGAAATATAACTCCCTAACCATCTTCCCCTATATGTAAATGTAATATCTTCTAAAATTTATATCTCCTAGACTTCCAAATTTAACAAGACTATATAGCAAGTTGATTAGCTGGACATGATTTACACAATAGATACACTCTTATGCCTTAATTAGTTTTACTTGTGTCACCTATTTTATTGCTAAAATTTCTCTATTTATAATCTTTCGGTTGAATCTATTATTAATCCATGATTCACATTAGTCATTAATGATCTCATGTTTCTTTAAACCTCTTGGTCAATAATGTTACTCTACTTTGGGCTTGTTTAATTCTTTGGACAATGTTTATGTACACTGAATGACTACCTTAACGTATAAGTAGCATACCTAACCAAGACTTGAGCTTTGATTCTATTAATCATTAAGTGAGTCACCTCAAAATCAGTAAATTTTATGTTGTTATGCGACATCTTTGACCTAGATAGTATTCCTTTTTTGTCATAAAAAACTCATAATGACATAAAGACTTAACTTTGTACATCATTATGCCCTAAAAGTGATGTTTAGTACATATATGATTGGATATTTAAATCATTGTACATAAGTGAACCTAAATGTGTAAACCTCTATGCAAACATTAAAATAAGTCTTTAAAATAACTTGTGACTCAAAATTCCATATAGAACACTCATATGCTCTTTTAACTACATATGACATTATGACATGCATGTGACACCTAACATGATCTAAATGCATATATTAATTATTAGACTCTAATCTTTATGGAATCATCCTATTGTGTGACATATGTTATCATAAGACTTCAAATCAGTAGACTTGTCCTCCTTATAGCACATACATCTCGTCTTAATCTACCTTATGTTCTTGTGATCATATGATTTGGGAATGTGACACATTTCATGAAATTGATCTAATATGATTAGTTATGATCTTTCATTATTAAACCTTGATAATGACTAAATATTATGCTTTCCCCATTCTCAAATCATACCTTATCATACTCTTATGAAGTATATAATGTGGATGTTCCATTTAGACCTACGCTGCATTTGTGATATTTGTACTATGTTGGATAAATGTATACATTGTCAATATGTCAGATCTAAGCTGGAATGATGTAGAACCTAGGTCTAGGGTAACACCCACATGATACAAAGAATGTTTATATTATCCAAAATTTTCTGATCTAAGACCCCATGTTACATATTTTGTCAATGAAGTTTACTCATTTATCATAACTTGCTTAATACTCATAAGGTAAGATTAATCTCTTGACCCTACTATGATATTATCTTATTTGTATGTACGCTATTTATGAATGCTTTGCTACTTATTTATTTTTTTGAGCTATTGTTCCTATGGATACTATTTTCATGATTGATCATATTAAGTTGAAAAACCTTGAAAACAATCTAGACATTCATTATATACCCTTGTGTACCTGTCTGAATTCTCTAGCTAAGGGCACAAGATGTGTTGCAACATGTTTAGCTCATTAATTTTAGTCATGAGGCTCCTCACGTAGAAGCAAGGTAAAATTAAGGCTTTTAGCCTCATATGACCCTCAGGGACCCTTCATTTGAAAGATAGTCAAAGACCTAATGTTGATATTATGGAAGAAGCAACCTAAAATATTCTTTATATAAAAATGTCTTTTAAGAATCTTCTCACCTTTTCCTTACTCAATGCTTTGTTCTAGCCAAGAAACTTATATATTACTCTTAAACTATACTTACATGTCCTTTCATACTGTAGTTATTGCTTTAGCACTAATATATTTTATTTATTAAATTTTAGAAACCAACTGGAGATCGGTTGTATTTAGAACAACGACTCTACGAAATGAAGCTCCGATGAGATATCCTTGAAATAGAATTGGGTATATGATCTTACTCTATAATGTATATTCTTATCTAGGTTAGTCATGTTTTACCATTTACTATATAATACTTTCGTGAAATATTTTGTGGCATTCTAGGGAAGGAGACTCAGGTTATCTCCCCTCTAGATGTTTAGGCATTAGGAGTGAAAATTTAAATAATAAACAGTTCCGTAACAAATGATATCACAGTGGTACATACATGCCTCTACGTATGTTTAAGACATACTACATATGAGCCTGGGGAAAACTCAAATCCAAAATGGTGAAACAAAGACACTACGTAGGTCGAGTTTCTATCTAGTAGCCAATACTTATCTGCCTAGTTGTGGTGGATGAGGTCCCTCTCTACACCTACCTACATAAAGTGGATGTAAGACTGAATTAGATTTCTTCCCTTAAAACATAGAGACCCCTCTAAGGACTACTCTAAGCCACCCAAGTAGATGATTGGTTAGTTAGTTTTCTCATCTCCTAATGTGATTTTTGTAACATACCCAAATGTAGGTGAATAGTTTAACTTTTCCTTTTTCTATGACCCGTTCCAAATGTGACTAATATTAAGTTTCCTTCCCTGATTTAAATTCAATTAGATTAATTTAGAATAAATAAGCGTAACAAGATGATAAATGCTCTTTAACATGAGGTTTTAGCATCAATTAAGTAATTAGTTTTTTTGTTGGGCTTACAGTGTTGCAGAATAAATTCGGTTCCTGTCCTTGTAATTCCAATATACGTTACACGTATAGTTTCACCTCCCGTATCTATGACTTAATAAAATGCATCAAATTACATAACGACAAATCCAGACTAACCCGCACACTGATTCCTGAGGTCGACTTTCCATTTTCTCTTGGACGAAAAGTGTTCCTCAGGGATCCCCCTTTCGTGGTTCTTACGTATACACAGGTTACCAGTTAATTAGCTTAAACAATATAATAATACTCTGGGAACAAAAGTTATACTCATTGAACAGAAGTATGGACTGTTCAGTAGTAAGTACAGGATAACTATATTTGTCACTGTATAAAGCGGTCAATTAATCGAAACACTTATTATAATGCATAATGAAAAGAATTGTTTAAAATTTTCTTAAGAAAGCAAAAAGATGTTGTAATCTCGAAGAAAGACCGAAATAGAATCTGTAGATTCTCAAGGTGGATATATACGGACTAAGATATTTATGGAATGGCAACTTTTTTCGCGCCCGCCATCTGTTTTTAGGTGAAACCAACTGGTGAGTGCTAGTGGGTACATAACCTATGGGGATGCCCGCTTTCCTATAGACTCTAAGATTCTTCTTTGATCAAATAGATGAATGATAAGTGTTCTTTGAGCTGCATCAAATCATTGGACCGCTACCTGGAGTTGGTGAAAAAGCGATAATAGCTACGATCCAGGAATAAAAGCCGAAGATCAACAAGGCAGCAGTATATAAAAAAACAAGGCAGCAAAGTTTGATGCGCATGAAAAGGAAAACCGAGCAGATTGAGAATAAAGCTTCACAAGTTCATCTCTGCGACGTACAACTTCGGCTAGCTGCCTTATATTACCCATCCATCTGCGATGAATAGCACTGGATACGAGTACGACCAGTTTAGCGCCAGAAAACATTCATGTTTTCAGTATTACGATAGCCAGGTTCATGAGACCAAGAATATTTTCCGTATTAGGACACCCTCATATAACCATTAAGACGGTCATTACATGAATATTTCCTGTTATGAATGGCTTCGCAAGGCATAATAATTATCACACATTAGCTGTCATTAGGGCTTGTTTGGTAGGATGTATCCTGATGACAAAGTGCGTGTTTGATATATATTTTTATATTACAAACTCACACAACTGCACCCTACTACACCCAACCAAACTTGCCCTAAAAGATTTACAGGATCTGTCTTCTACCATGAAACAAGCAAAGCATGGACTGGTTGATGGCTTATTGGCATTTTTTCTATTAAGCTTTATAAAACAAGAAGTCCTTTTTTTATATGTAAAACGAAATACCATACTTTTCCTTTTATAGGATAAGAGAGTAAGTTGGAAAATAGAACTAGGTAATATTGGATAAAAAAAGGTTAAAGACAAGACAAGTCTAAATCTCATAACAAAAGAAATTACATAACATAAAACAATAAAGCATATATACCAATACTCCCCCTCAAGTTGGAGTATAGATATCAATCATGTCTAGCTTGTCTACCATGATATTGAAATTGGCATTGGGAAGAAGTTTTGTGAAGATGTATGTTACTTAATTAGAAGTGTGAGTGTATAAAGTAGAGATATTGCTAGACGGCACAACCTCTCAGACGAAATAGCAATCCACCTCTATATGCTTGGTGCACTCATGAAATATTGGATTGTTGGCAATGAATATAGCAGCCCTGTTGTCACAATAAATAGGAATAAGATTGTGGTCAGAAATATCAAACTCCTTCAGAAGACCGTAAACCCAAAATAGTTCAGAAGTAGTATGAGTCATAGCTCTATACTCAGCTTCAACGTCGGAGCAAATGACTACAGTTTGTTTCTTGTTGTTCTTGGTAACAAGATTACCTCCCATAAAGGTACAATAACTAGAACAAAATTTGCAGTCTATCCAGCTACCTCCATAATCTGAGTCAGATACCCTGTGATTTTACATATGTCCCTGATTTCTGTAGAATACATCTTTTCCTGGGGAATTTTTTAGATATTTTGGAATATGACACACAACATCTCAATAGAAATGTCTAGGTTTATCCTGGTATCTACTGATTAAGCCAACAACAGAAGTTATATCAACCCTTATAACAGTTAGATGTGTAAGTTTACCTACTAATCAATTATTTTTTTGGTTGTCTGGGTATGGAGGAGAAGTATAATCATCGTAGTTTGTATTAGAATCCAAATGAGTAGTAGTGGGTTTTCTTCAAGCATTCTTATTTCCGATAAAAGATCTTGGACATATTTCCTCTGAGATAACAAATACCTGAGGAAGAGCGAGAAACTTTGATACCCATAAAATATCTCAATATTCTCATATCTTTAGTATGGATGGTAGTGGTGTGGATATGGTGTGGTGTATAGAAAAACCAGAACCACACCACCTAGAAAAATCAAACACCATATCCACTACAGTTTTTAATTTGAGAAATCATATCCAGACTGCTGAAAAACTGTGGTTAACCACCCCACACCACACAACACCTAACTGTGAGAAAATGTCTATTAACATAGTAATAATAATAATACCATACATTTAATTTATGAAATTTTACACATTAAATGAAAATAAATACACAAAAAAAAAATAAAGGAAACATGTACGTTTATTAGTTGTACAAAGAAGACAACTATGTATGTAGTAGTTGTAGAAAACAAATAAAAATTCAACCATGTGTATAGTAATTATAGGAAAAAATGAAAATTCTTACTTCTCTATACATTAAATTCCATTTTAAAAATAGAGATCTAGCAATCTATGTAAGAACGACAACAAATAAAGTGTTTAGGATTGTATTCTACATATAGTTATATATAATTATGAACTACATGCGTTGTGGTTTTTGTCCATAGTTTTATCTCTAGAACCATAACCGCACCACATCATAGCTGTTTTATATTCTTAAAATCATATCCACACAATAACCATTTGTTGCAGTTATGCGGTGTAAAATATGGTGTGATTATCCGTAGAAATAGTTTTTTCACAACACCATTGTCATCCCTATTTTTTAGTGACAAAATGTTTTTCTAGGTACTCTTCAGTAGCTTGGATATTTGTTTGATCACTCCCAGATAAGATTATATCATAAAAATAAACAATCAAAATTATAAGTCCCGAGTAAGTTTTCTTGATGAACGAAGAGTGATCAAAATGAGAGCGACGGAGGCTAAATTTATGAAGAATACTACTCAGTTTGTCAAACCAGGAATGGAGACTCTAATTCAGTATGTAGATATCTTTGTGTTACCTGCGCACTTTAGAGCACTCCCCTAGAGCAACAAATCTAGGTTGTTTCTCCATGAATACCTCCTCGTATACTTAACCATATAAAAATTTATTTTTAATGTCTAACTCAAACAGAGGCCAATCATAATTTACAATCATAGAGATAAGAACATGAACACAATTAAGATGGGAAAATAAGAGAGAAAGTCTCAAAATAATTCACCCCATATGTTTGAGTACAACCTTAAGCAATTAAGCAAGCTTTTAATCATTTAGTTTTTCCATCCAGCTGATACTTTATAGTAAAGATCAGGGAATGATCGATACACAAGAAAATGGTAGGTGCGTCTACTAGGTCCCACATATACTGATCACTAAGAGCTTGCATTTTAGTCACCATAGTCGGGCACCATGCATGATGTTGTAAAGCCTGAGAAGCATTCTTAGGAATAGATACATTAAGGAAAGTAGAGGTAAAATTGGCAAAGTTCATACCCAGATTAGTAGTTCAATAGAAATTACAAATAGGATGCTGAGGGCAAGACATGATCCCTTTCTATAGACTAATAGGAATATCTAAGTCAGAAAATACTTGAGGTTTAAGTGGACCTGCTGACACGGATGTAGGAATTGGTGAGGGAGGGGTCATGGTGGGAGTTGTAGTTCTCGATTCTTGTTGGTACACTTTTAGAGCCGAAGATTGTGAAACATCTAGAGGAGGTAGTTTAGTGTCAACCAACATAGGAAAAGGTGTATCAATCAACAAATCAAATGTTAGAATAGAACATGTTGTAGAGTAGAATGGCATATGCTTTAAGAAGGGCACATCAACACTAACAAACTATTTCTTTGACCAGAGTGATCATAGTACTTGTTTCCTTTCTAGGTCTAAGAGAAACCAAACAAAACACATTTGATAGACCATGGGTCAAGTTTAGTCAAGACATGATGCATATTTTTGACAACGTAAGTACTTTCAAAAATTTGAGGTGGCGCAACAAATAGTGGGGCATAGGGGTATAATATTTGATAAGGTACCTAATTGTCAAACACAAAAGAGGGCATGTGATTAATCAGGTAATAGACAGTTGAGATAGCTTCATGCCAGAAAGGTTCAAGTACACACTAGTATAAAAACTACCTCTAGTGTCGGTTAAAAAAAGCCTGTAACGTTAGTTTCATACTGACACTTAAGTGGGAGATAGTACAATCAAGTGTCTATAATATCGATTATTTGGAGACACACAAACCGACTACGGAGATCCATCTTTGATTACTATGATAAAAGAAACTATTATGACCCCACCTCCCGATAACCCCCAATTAAGGGAGACTGACAGGGTCGAAGCCGCACCCATAACTTCCGAATCAAAGGTTCGGCAATTAACCAAGAATAATTATCAAATTTTAACAGACTATACTTAAAAGATGTAAGAAAATAAACTTTTGCATACCTTTTTGAAAACTTGGATCTCTAAACTTCTATCCACTTATGGATTCTATCCTAGCTAATCCTCCTTGTATTTTAATGCATGTATTCCACAATATGACGATTTATTGTTTGTCCTTTTGGCTTGTACCTAAAACGTCGACAAACAAAACGTCAGTCAGCCGAAGCTGGTATGTGGGGGAAACAATAATTATGTAAATACATTAACAATGTAATCATTCAATTAATCATTTAATAACCAAGATTACATTATAGATATAACTCCGTGATCCAAGAGTACCCTATCGTCTATGTTGTCCCCATTAAACCCCTCATGATCCACCTATAGGTGAACCAATTTCTAGGGTTGAGTCACATGGCACTACTCGTAAGTAGCCCACTCCTTAACTCATGGCAGGCTAATGAGTCTCATGGCACTACACGTAGCTAGCCCAGTTTCTAACTCTCGGTAACCTAGACCTTTCTCTAGGATTACCCCTTTTTTTAGCCTTTTCAAAGCAATAGAGGTGGACCCGGATCTAGTCAGTTATAAACACACATTTATAGTGATAATCATAGTCACTTTATAGTTGCATGAAATAAATAAACATCCAACAGTTATTTTCAAGCAACCGATTAAAACTCCGGGAATCACCGTGAAACTAGAGCGATTATTCATAAGCGTAACCACATACCTGATTTGATGAGTCATGCAGATTATTCAACATATACTTCATGTATATACAATCAAGCCAATCAACTGATCCAAGCAAGTAATTCAATCATCACATAATTCCTGAAAAGAATATGTACTCTATTTATTACACACTTTATCAAGAATCTACTTTATTGACTTGGATTCTCTTTCTAGGGTTTCTAATCTGCATTATGGTTTCATTAATATTCATTAGGGTTTCTTAGATCAATTTCTCAAACTTTATCCCTTTTAGGTTAACAAACCCTAAAATACTTTTTTTTTCATTTATATGAACCTTAGATGCTCAACTATCCATTTTAATAGTCTTTTATACCCAAATTGACTTAGGATCATCATATCCCTATTTATTCATAGATTTGAACCATTAAACCAATTAAAAGGCATATTCTCCTAAATTAGGGTTTTCAAGCTTATTAATGCATAATCATTCATGAAACCCTAAATTAAGCCAATTATATAAAAAGATCATCTTTTTTTATCCTATTTTCTCTTTTATTAACAACATGTTAATATCAGCTTGAATTATCCAAATAATGTCATTAAGACCATCTACCATCAAATCAAAGGATTTTCCCTTAATTAAAACATTAAAGATGATAACTTTATGTACTTTTCCAATTTCAAGCATATTTATGCACATAAACTCTAAATTAGACTAAACACGTGCAAAGTTCTTCCTTTTTTAACATAATGTACCTTTTTACATTTAACAGGTTAACATCAACTCTAATGATCCATTAAACCCTATCAAACACTTTATTCATTTCAAAATAGGGTTCCTTAAGTATTAAAGGATTCACTACGAAAAATATGGTCTTTAACTACAAAAAAAATTGTAGAGAAAACCCCAAAATTTGTAGCTAAAAGCTTTGGCTACATTTATCCTTACATTTATAATATATAGCTAATACCCGTGTAGCTAATTGTTTAGGCTACATTTTTTTAAAGTTGTAGTTAGTTATTCCTCTCGCTACAAATTCATATGTAACCCTGATTGTAGGTAAAAATGTCCTTACAGATATACATGTAGTTTCAATTGTAGCCAAATGTATGACTACAATTCAATTTGTACCTATGATATGTAGGGAGAGATGGCATTGGTTACAATTTGTATTTGTAGTTCATGTATAGAAAAAATTAGCACTTGCTACACATGTAATTATAGCTAGTGTGTAGTGAAAGACACCATGTACTATACATACATATGTAGTGAGAGACATTATGTATCCAGTCAGTCGCTTGCCAATATAGAGGGGTTTTCAATAAGAAAGAAGATTAATGTTAATCAAGATCGAGTTGTGCTTACAATGTCAACAATGATACTTTTATTTATATTTGAACAATGAGTACACATGGGGAGGACATTAACCTGGCCCCTATTTTACAATATGCATGGAAAAAAGACAGATGTATACAATATCTTCTTCTGACTACATCTATCCACTACAGACTACAAAGCACAATATAAAGAGGGCTAATCTCCCTTAGTTCCTTCACCTAATTCACAATGAGTTCAACAACCCTATGAATCTCAGCTTTAGTGGTGAATCTTCCAATCCCAAACAAGGTATGTGACATGTCCTCATCAACTCCCAGAGCTCTCAACACATAGGACTCTAAGCGCAAGAGTTGCAGCCTTTCCTGTTGGCAACGTAATGTAGAGGTTCATGTATGTAGTTTTGGTTGCTGAATCCCCTGGATCATAACATATTGGCATTTCTTCTCATAATACATACGTTTTGTACTTTTGTATGATATAAATCTCAAGTTCCATCAAGTTGATAGTAGCATCCACTTTGTGCGAACCACCATGGATACCTACAAAGAAACATACAAGTTTTGAGATATAGCTCACAAAATAAACAAGCAAATATAGTTTCTCCTACTCATAACTTACCTATTACATAAGCCGTCTTTTCCCAGTGAATGACAAGTATGAAGTGAATGAAAAGTATCTATGGGCTTCATCCCTTCAGTTTTCTACAATTCAATATATAGTCTAGTTTCTCTGATGACAATTTGTGAACTGTAGGAATTTAAATGGATACTAACTGATCAGTAAAAGAAGATATGAATCAAATCAAGTAAATCCTTCAAATTGAAAGATAAGAGTCTTCAAATTGCTTCTATATGGATGGAGGACGATATTTGTAGTGCTTTGCAGAAATCATAATCATACTAAATTACAATTTTTAGCATAATATAAACAAATAACTAACAATAACTTCAGAAAATGACCCAGAATGCCAACATGCCCGCCTGCACGGCCGTGCTAGCCAGCACGCCCGTGGTAGCCAGAGCCCAGCACGGCCGTGCTAGCCAGCACTCCTGTGGTAGCCAGAGCCCATCACGACCGTGGTATCTAGCATGCCTGTGGTAGTCAGAGCCCAGCACGGCCGTGGTAGCTAGCATGCCCATGATAGCCAGAGCCCAACACGGCCGTGCTAGCCAGCACGCCCATGGTAGCCAGAGCCCAGGACGGCCGTGCTAGCCACCACGCCCATGCTACCCACTGCCCAGCACGGCCGTGCAGCCCGACACGGCCATGCTACACACAATTTTACCTGTCACAAATTTCAATTGGTTCAAACATGTAAATGAATGGTTTTCAACATGTAAATGAATGTAAGAAGGCTTGCTATGAAAGGGTAGTCAAGGATCATGTGTTGATATGTGAAAAAATAAGAAAGAGGAGGACGAGCATATATTGGCCTTGTGGTGTGAGTTCAAGGAATATTTTGGTTTAATATCAGTGTCTTTGTATAAGTAATACCGGTGTGTTTTTCTTAGTTACCTTATCTTCATAATATGTCATGCACCAGTGTGCAGGTAACATGCTCAACAAGTTGCATAGATAGATCAGGGAATCACATTTCATTGTACCTAGAAGATCAATAAAATTATACAAAAGTTAAGTTGGAAGGACATTTTATATCCCCAGGTTTCATATATTGTCCAATAGAATGCATTCATCTGACGGTGCTAATAGAAAATCAGATTGTATTTAATGAAAGGTGATCATGGATTCATGGGTGTAATTGGTTTTAGAAGCAATATGTATGCATGCATTCTGGTTTGCATTTGCATGTCGTTATAGAACATGTGCACTGAAATGCAAACCAACAACAAATCATAAGATGTTAGGAGCATATAAGATAATTGTTCTTATATCTGTTGTCCTGAGATAGTGGTTGGTGGTCCCCCCCCCCATATAAGAAAAAGTGATGGCAGACTCATGTGGATGGGTTCATATAAGCCAATACAAATGAAACAGTCTTTTGTAACACACATATCAATGCAGTTGTGGTTTTCAAACAAACTAGTAGTACAACACTATATATATAGTAGTAACTTACCAGTCACCATTGCATCCATGTTGTGTTCAGTCTGATCCACTAGGGATGAGCTCTCAGCCAACATTGTTCTCTACTGCTCTCAAAAGATGAGGCCAAGGTTGGAACTGGCTTTGGCTGAGAAATACCTACATATCTCATAGGAAAAGCACCCATGTCAATAGCCATCAAGCATACCATCATAGTGCATGACTACCTTTTCAAAACCTTTGAATTTTCCCATCCGAGAGAGGCATAATATCATCAAAAAGATCATATGTCTCTGGGACTGGCTGCAACAAAGCAATTACAGCTGTGCCACCAAGTATGTGAACTGACTGCCGTAGGGAATTGATAATTTGAAATGTGGTAGAGCTATCAAGACCAGTGGATATTTCATCCATGAATAATTCCTTGGCCGGTCCAACCATCATTTCACCTAAAAAAGGAAATGGAAAAACTTAGAATTCATCTATCACAATTATGGTTTTTAATAATATTAAACCATATAAATCAAAAGTTCAGAGAAGCACACAGACTGAATATCTCAATTCTACTTGTTGTCACACGTTTCTTCTGTCCACCTGAGATCCCTCTTATCATTGCATCACCAACCATAGTATCAGCACATATGTCAAGGCCTAAGATCTGTGTTGAAGTACAAAGAAGATAAATATTAGAATAGTGGGGGGTGAAGCACATGCATAGTTAGGGAAGCACAGGCTCAAAAGACAAATAATACTAGACTAGTGGTGCTACACTTTATGTAGTTAGAAAATTTTATTGCTATAAATTCAATGGTTAACAATCCAAAGGACATAGGCAATTCAATGTATCTATAACACATAAGCAGAGATACTGAACAAAGAAATTATGGTTGTGAATTACAATAATTGAAACAGATCATGCTGCACATTCCAAGTATTATGCATCTCGTTGATTTTCTTCATTACTTAAAAACACCAAGAATTTGACTTCCCATTGTATCAGACTACATACTTCTAACTTCTAATCATAATTTTGGGTCAAATTGACAATAGTGAATAGAATCAATCATATAGAACATAGTGATAATAAACACTTCAGAAACGTTCTTAACCATGCTTTATAAAAGCTAAGACACTTGGCAAAACCCCAACACAACATGTGTAAACCTAGAGACTAAAGGTAGGACAATCCATTAAAAAATATACTTGATGGATATCAAATAGATACCTCTATAGTGATTGATGTTATACTCTCTTTATGTATCCCCTCATCTTGTGTAGAATAAGGTCTACATCTGCATCCCTGGTGATTAATTGCTTCTTTTATTCTTTTCATTCGTTCAATTGGTGAGTTGGTGGATAGCTTTATCAGATTGGTTCAATAATGGATTTTGAATCTCATCTTTGCACACATACTTCCCTGGTTGATGTTAATGAGTTATGACAGCTATATCACATTCATGTATGTGTTCAACATGAGTATTATGCTCATGAGATGTCCAAAGCCATTGTGATGATGGTATGAATTATCATGATTATGGTCATCATCAAGTACTGAAAGGGATCAAAAATTAACTTCAACATCAAGGGATTAATGGGATCAGAAAGGGTAAAATACCTTTTTGAATCAGAAGAAAGAGCAGAAACCACATTTCTCACAGACAAGTCTAATTTTCGACTTGCACTTATTGAACCATTTGATTTTTTTATGTTTAGTAGCAGGAGTTGCCCATAGAAGTTCTATCTAGGGACTCAAGGAGTAAAAAGGATGCATTTATGTATTCTGCAACACATTTCAAAGCAAAGACATACCTATTGAACAATGACATCAGGTGTACTTTCTTTTATCAGATGAACAACATCCATGACAGTCTGCTCTTAAAAAATTTGCACAGTCGAAATGGAAAGCACATATCCTACTATCCAAAGTATGGCAAACACAACTTTTGCATAATACATGAATTTGGATATAGACAAAAGCTATTTGTATATAAGATATATAAGTAAAAGAAGTCAGAACTTTAAATATTCTCCATTGTCACGAAGACATATAACTAAGAACAATTATTTATGTGTGTATGAATTATTTCTAGTAGCACCCATGTATATGAATTAGAAAATCACAGAAAACTATGTTTTCTGAACCAACATTTCAAAATCATATCAGGACGTGATACCAGTGGTACTATGGTTGGGCCATTGCTTGTTTTCTCTGCTTGTTTTCAGGCTAGCATAGGCTGGTTTACTCAAATTTGATAGATTGTAAAACCAAATGTAAGGTATCCATAATATGGGAAGTAATATATGAGTTGATGAGTTTTGGTTGAAACCACAATGGAAATCAAATTTGTCGAGTAGTAATTCTCTAGAAATAGCTGAATAGGCAAAGAATAAGGTATATGTGGTGTTCATAAACCCAAATCTATGAAGTTAAACGTGCTTTGCATTCTTGGAATTACATATTTTTATCATTCATTCAAGAAAATGATTTCAATTATGGAGACAGAGAAATCTACCCTTGTTTTTTAGAGACAAGTTGGATCCCATCTCCCCAAAAAGCAACCGATGAACTGTAAGACAGTATTTCCACGAAAATCCAAAGAAAACCGTGATAAGTAGAAAATATTGCATAACTCACAAAAGAACATCACCATGAACCGATAATGCTTAAAAGTTAGAATAGAGCATCATCAAGGGAACCATGCTCAATAGAAAGAGTCTTCAAAACCCATATACTTAAATTATGTAAGACTAAAACCAAAAAAAAATGACCAACTGATATTATTCTACCAAAGTCTATAGCAGAAAACTTGAAGGGAAACATGTATATCAATTGTAATCCAATATGTATAACAGAAACATATTAAAAGTTTAGAGAACCATATTAAAAGTTTAAGTCCCTGCAAGATTAAGAATATGATTCCATAGCTTACCATTCTTTTTCTTGTCCACTCATGCTTATACATGACTAAAAAGTTCTGTTGATGCCATGAACCACACATCATGATCCCAACAAGTTCTTTTGTTTGTAAAAAGTGATATTAGCTAATTGATCCTTGCGTTGAATGTTATTTTCTTATAGGGTACCTCAAGATCATCTCTCGCATTCTTTGACCAATCAAGGAATTAGAGCATGTCATTTCAACAATAGACAGTGATCTTGTGACTGTAAATCCTTAAACCCTGATACAATAGATCCCATTTACCCCATATTCAATGAAGCAAGGACTAACATGTTCATTCTCTTCAAGCAAACATTCTGGTTGTTTCATACAATGTTCAGGGTGAAAACGAGATATACTACTCTTTTTTAGAAAAATATTAATCCATATTATGAGTCCTACTATAGTAGATGCTAAAAGATTATGAGGCACATGGCTTATAAGAAATAGAGTAAAGGGGAGGTCAACATGCATCCAAGAGAGGTAAGATGAAAAAAAGGTAGGATTAGCAGCAAAGTGATCCAAGCAAAAATGTTGATGTCAGTCAGTAGTTCACAAAAATTGTAATCTAGAGTGGCTTTGTGGCAGAAAACCTTAACACAGTGATTTACCTTCCACACTCTTTGGTATTTCCCCACTTCATTATCCAAACAATGATGCTTCCTAGAAGCAAAAACAACTCATTCAGTTGTTCGTGTTGTTGTTATGCAGCAACATGGAGGAATGGAGGACAAACTAGAGAGGGAGGGTGAGTAGTGGAGAAGAATCATGTGTTGTTTGGATTTTCTTTTCTAGTTATATGAATGTAAGTTTATTAAACTTAAATGGACCCAATGAATCTGTAATTTACTATAGCCACATGTACTTTCCTTACTATTCAGATCGCAATGAGTGTGTTTCAAGTTGGAAACAATCAAATAACGACTGCTTGCTTTCTAAATTACAATACATCTCATCGACGCGTGAAGATGGTCCTATGCAAGATATAAACCACTCAAAAGTGGTCGGATATATCGGAAAGGGTTTTGGACAACCCAACTTGGAATGATCAACAGAAGATTGTTGATATGTTTTCTAGTGTGACCTGACCTAAACAGGGATTAGTAGGCAGGTATAGGTGAACAAGCTCTGGTCTATTCACTACAATTTTGTGTATTATAAACAATATAGAAATCAAACTTATAGTTTCATTAAACAATTATAATTTAGGATAGATAAGTTCTGGTTGACTCACTACAATTTTTTTCTCTTGAAAACTTATTTCCCTGATCAAAAATTAAGAACATGTCAATACTAAAAACAAAAAAGGTTCTCCTAAAGATAACATATAATCTAAAATGTTTACAAAAACTTTAAAAATGGCAGCAGTATTAAGCTCAAACATGACCAACATGCTAAGGAAATAGTGTGATATACATACAACATGGCCTCTTCATATGTCACAATGATATCAAGAGCATGCACTCTTTTATCACACCCAATCTTACTGATAAGATCATGACAATATAATGAATGAATACCCAGACATAGCAGGCCAAGTCATATAAGTACCGCATCAATTTCTTGGCCTGAATAGACTTGGTTTCAAAATCATGATAGCCAATATCTTATTTTCAACAAATTATAGGTCTAAAGAATATAAACATGATGAATTTCAGTGTAAATACCTTCATTATAAGTTTTATGAGGACTCTCTTTCTAATTTACCACTTAAGAAAATGACATCGCATCTCATTTTATTTGCATTCCTATTCATGTAAGAAGTATTTTTTCACTTCTATCCATTCTATCTAGCAGCCAACTGATCCTTTTTCCTTTTTTTCTTTTTTGTTCAGATCAACAACCACCTTCAAATCATTATTCTTCCTAAGGAATTTTTCATTTGACCAGATGTGTCATAGTCTTCAATGTGAGAAACCCATCAATATTATAGTTGATTGTATTCTTTGACTACAACCTATCTTCAACATTTTCACTGAGGATGATAGAGAAGTGGGCGTTTCAGTTTATGAGATGGGAAACAATTGCAAAAAATTGGTCTACCTAGGACTTAAGGTATAGGGGATGAAGCATTTGAACCTCTTGAAATCTATAGAGATCTGGTCAATGGGATGGGAGTGTTTCAAAGTTCTATGAATCCTGTAGGGGGTTGGAGTTAGCACGTAATTTTTAGTTTCCAAATCTGAAAAATCCTCGTGAGTCATTCTTTATCAACATAGAGAAGTACAACAAAAAGGGTTCTTGAGCTGTTACTCCTAGAGAAGCACTGAAGTTCCATGAGAGACTGCTCTTGATGTACAAGCCTAAAGAAGCTTCCTCGGTGAGCAGTTTGAAGATGTTGATGAACCCCCAATCTACTGTGGCTAAATCACAACATGTGTCAGAACGGGATGAAGTTGTTTCTTTCCACCCTGATAATGATGAGTTATTGGGACTTAATAACTTTAACATGGATGCTTCTAATATGGAAGAAAGAATTTCGTTGGTTTTGGCTATAGTTCCATCAAGATGCAATCTTGTCAACAATGGAACTTAAAAAGAAAAATGAGTTGAACCTATAAGATGGGAACTAGCTCTTATAAAAAGTACTTTGGCTGGTGGACTTGATGAACGAACATTGGATAGCCTATAAGATGAAGGAGTGTACTATAAGAGACATCCAACATGCGGGGCAATGGCGAAAAATCAATCATGAAGCGTGACCCTTTTGTTGTTCTAAATCAAGCACCAATTCCCCTGTCTTCAGGTGGAGACCATGGCTCATTAGCAGCAGTAGTTTTAACAAATGACGCCGCCAACATTGCAGCCAAATCCATTTGCTCATCCAGATCGTTTCTAATCAAACACAAGGAAAGGATCTCTGAATCCATTTTGAGACTTTGGTTTTGGATAATACCCTACCAACCCTGCTTCAAAACAACTATCAAGTCCATAATCCAGAAAAATATTTTCCACAATGGCTGGAAGTCATACAATGTTAGAATATAAAAAAATATAGCTTTAAATGGTTGTGCTGACTTAGATTTTGTTTTATTCATTCATTCATCACTATCATATCTGGGGTTGGACACATTGATATTCGTTTCTATTTAGCTCTGTTATCATTCATGATCTCATTTCATGCAGATGTAAAGATTCTAAAATCTCTTCTTATAAGTTCTCCCCAAGCCAGTTTAGACCTACCTCTTCCCCTTTTTAAGTTTGCTTGATTAGATAGCAAAAAATGTTCTATTGGTTAGCATTCCAAATTTATGCTAAATCTTAAGACGGTATGTAAAGCATTTTTATGCATTATAAAAGATGTCATATTAAAATGGATACTTAGATATTGCAAATCTTTTTTTCTTAAGATATATCACTATATGTTCAACTATACATTTGTCATAAAACATTCAGATTTGTGTGCCACCTAACTGGTAGAAAAAAGATACATTGACAAAATGATACCCGTTGTAGTTCTATTTGCTGCTGCATGAGCAGCAGCAACAAGAACACCAATATGCATGCTATCAGTAGACAAGACTGAAGATCAAAGAGCAGTCTGCTGTCTGTTAGATCATCTTATGCCCAAAAGAAGTTGAGACTTTTCATCTCTAAGGATATGTATATTATGGGTTGAAGAAGGAAACATGTGAAAGTTATAGAATATGAATTATATAAAAAAAACTAAATCATGTAGACAGATATATAAACCAACCTTATGAAAAGGACAAAATCACCAGCAACGAGACGTTTAGTGCTCACAAACACACTCCATCCAGTAGTTAAGAGGTGCGTTTTAGGTTGCCCTGATAATGTATGTGACAATACACAGAGAGCCAATATACATTTCTTTGTCACCAAAAAATGTCAGTTGAAAAGTAAAACAAACATGAGACCATATGCAGCTATATAAAAGAAAATTGAGCAATTCTTGATCATGCTCAACGTATGATCTACCATGTTTACCACATCCGCATGGGTTGAGATGGGTCCCAGTGGGGTTTGAATCCGACTGCAATCATATGCCCACATAATCCTAAAAGATACAATGGATGCACTCAAAATATCACCACTGCCTTGACTCCATCTTAACAGCTAAGTCAGAACACAAAATTTTGCACTGACAACATAATAATATGATATATTTGCAAATAAATTTTTGTTTCTCCTAAACCATTATATCTAGGAACATCAGGTGCATTCTTTCCATGAAGGACGCCCATTGAATGTCCTCCTTTCTTGTAGAGGTCCAGCTTGCTTTCTTAATCAGTGAATAATTATATTATCTTGTAAACATGATCCTGAACCCTTTATATCTTCTGAATAGTAATATATATTATTAGCAATCATTCAAATGTCAAAAATATAAAACCAATCCATAAAATGATGCTTGACTCATTTCAAAACATAAAATTACAACAGCTTACAAAAAAAAATGTAATAGTATTACATTCAGGTTGGAGTAGATTATATTAAACATAATTTGAATACTTTATTTACATTATAAATAAGTGGTAGTTAATACATAATATTGATTAGTTCCACCACCTAAGAGTAGACAAATTAAGAGAAGTCATTCACAAGAATTAACCTGAAATAAAGATCTGCATACAAGTATTTTTTTTGTATGAACTGCATACACAAAAATAACCAGTGGGCAGAAATAGGTTGCACAATGGCACTAACAAGGGGATACCAATCAATGCAAGCAAGCTAGTAGAGTAAGAAATGAGCATACAAATGTAGTATTTGTAAAATAAGTGTTCACAAGAACAAGAATAAATTATTCTTAGACCCCTCTATTTTAGATTTTAGAACCTCCAATTGAAGCTGCCATTACAAAAATAGTCTCCTTAGTTATTGAATACTTGGTCCTTTCATGGAAAATTCATTTAAGGTATTGGTATACAAGATCCTTTCTTTGATATTATAAAAAAAATCATGTAGATCCCTGAATTCATAACCTAAAAGAAATGAATAAATCTTTAAAGGTTAACAGGTTGAATAGATCACATCACTAAAAGAAGTCAAGGTAGATAAAACATAAAAGGCAGACAAAAGAAACTAAAGGAAGGGCATCCAGCAAATCATTTTCTCCTATATTAGCCTTTAGCTCCATGAACCTGGCAGGCATTTAACACTGCAGACAGTAGCAGAAAATAAAAAAGAGATACGCCTGCAACTCAATAAACCAGTAGACAGAAACATTTCTTAGCATGCTTGACCCATGAACTTAGGGACTACAAATGGGCTAAGATGGTGTGGCAAAACCTCCTAAAAGACTACACGCCAAACATTTTTTACACCAAAAAATTGATCTTCAACCAGAACCATACATGCCACTTGTTCAGTAACTATAATAACATGGCAATCATTTGATGCATGGGAAATAGATAGCAAATGATCTATAAGAATTTTTCCTTTGAATTTAAAATCAATACAATGAAATAATGAATCGTACTACAATATGTGTGACATCCACATTTATTGAAAACCAACTAAATATAATAAAGAATGGTTTACTTCTATTTTTACTAAATCCTATGGATTCATATGATATGTGAATCTCTATGTTGATCAAATGACTGCTAATCTTGGTTTCCACATCTCCAAATGGTTCACCTACAATGATTCATAAATAGTTAAGAAGTGCACTTTTCGTATTGAGATTAATTTATAAAATGTTACCTGACAATGAGTAATTTCTTTGGCCAAGCTATCACTGTCCCAATTACATCCTCAATGACTTGGTGTTGACCAAGAGGTTGGATTGGTATAGTAATGGAAACGGCAGCAAATGAGGACCCCAACAGTGCTCCTCCTACGACATAAGTTGGACTTGTAGAAGTAACATGTCCTCGTGCTACAATTGAATTCCCATCCTCAAAACTTAACAAGGAAACAACCTTTAAATTTATAAAGATTGTATCAAACATTGTTTATCCCTAAAAATTAGATTGAAAAAATTAATCAATAAATGTGTGGATATAATAATATGTCCTTCGGTAATGGGTGTTTCACTACTCGATTGATTTGGTCTGGGTAGTCTTTCATTAGTAGTCATTGTGATATTCTACAAAATAAACAGTTTACTATAAGAAAATCAATTTTATTATGTAATCACATTATAAGAATTTGAAGATTTACCTCGTTCGGATGAAATGAAGCACTCAGGTTATAATTTCTCAGCATCATAGCTTCAAGATTTTCAATTTTTTTCTTCATTTCTAACAACTCCTTTTGTTGAGCCTCGTATATCTGGGTATGAGCATCAACAACCAGTTCTAAGTCTGTGATTTTATTTTCATATACATTATGAGACACATGAATCACATGTTTCACAGGAATCTTCTTTGGGTCCAAAATATGATCAAATATCTCATCTTCATCGAGATTTTCATCATTACTTGCAAGTGCCGCATTCATCCTGTCCTACATACAATATTCATGAGAATATTTTCATTAAATAAAAAATAAATTTGTTAAATGATTGCTTACAATCAATTCTGCAGATTTTGCATCCACAACAGTACCATCCTTCTTCAAATGGGTGGCCTTAAACAAGTCTAATCTGCTAACATTGCCACCGTTTTTCTTCTCTTGTAACTGTTTGTAACAATAGCAACATATATGGGCATAGTAGTAAGAAAGTGTAATGCAGATTTCAACCAGAAGATAACTCACATTAGCCTTCACACAAGCATACGACGTTGATCCCGATGTATGTCTTGTCGTTACGAACCTTCTTCTCATAATATTTTTAGCACTCCTTAACTACATACAATGCATTATAATATAATTATATGCAATGTACACTATTAAATTCTACAAAATTAAGGAATAAATTATTTTACCTTTCCATCGTCAGAATCCCAAAAATTCACAAGAAATTTCCATTGATCAGGATCAACACGGGAGGGGCAATCATTAAGTCGGTCGGTTTTTTCTTTGTGCCGCATGTAGTGGTTTTTTTTTATATCAGCTTTGAAGTTTCTCCAACAATCCCTCACTATTCGCAAAACTGAATTCTTCCCCTTTACGTCGATAACAAACTTGGTCTGTAACAAAAGAATAATTTTTAAATAAAAAATTCACAACATTGTATTATATCTCTAAGACTAGAATTACCTCCACATAATTCCATATAGCAGTTTTGTTTTCCACAGGTACTTGTCGCCAATCAAGATAGTTTAATGGTGCAAGATCAGAATTTCTAGCAACAGTTCTCAAAAAGGAAGACAGGTCATTCTGATGTGGTCCTATTGGATCTCCATTCTCATCCAAAGTAATTGATAAATTTTTATCCCCTGTCTTACCCCATAATCGGATACACTTAGAATAGCCCCTTGTTTTTTTTATTTGTAGCTCCCCCTACAAAATCATGAATATGATGCACGCATTTACAAGGATATACATATTATACACATATAATTAAGTATTAGTTTGTGAAAAATATAATGCATCTTCATATCTAAATTTTCTTACCTTCACTCTACCCAGGATCAAAAGTAGGAGACTCAGCAACAGAATGTTGATCATTATCTAATTTATCAATTTCAACCTCTTGATTATTACTGACATCATTTACCAAACGTTGCATACTTGCTTTTACAGGAACTACTTGATGACTTTTTTTTTCTAAGTGTCATTTAGAATGACTTTCTTCTCTAGCATTATTTGAGTTTGCCACCACATGACTTTTACCAACGACACCAACTCCATCATTTGACACAGAAGATTTTTTTTCTTTTGCAAGGTTCAAAGAAGAACTTCTATTGTTATTTGTAGCTGATCCCGCCACAATTTTACTATTTCTAAGTCCTTCTTTTGCATTTTAACACCCCCAATCAGCATTTATCGAGCCAAGATACCCTCCTTTTGGTCTTTTGGAAGTACCTGCAACTAAAATGATGATATGGGCGGTTCTAAGAAAGATATTCAATGATATAATTTTTTATTTTACCTGTCATACTCCCATGAGTTAATCCTTCATTGCAGACATCATCAGTAAGTGGAGACAATAGCTGACTGCGTCTTTTCATTCTCCTGAATAGACAATTGATATCAAAAATATTCAATTACAAACTGAAATCATGGCATACATTCTCTAATTCTGTTCTGATAACCTCCAATTTTGTGATGTTATCTTAGTAATATTCTTCAATTTTCCACACTCTTTCTCAGATAAAGTAGTCAAAATCTCTAACTATTCTCTTCTATTGCAAACATACTGCTAGATTAACTTTTCTCCCTTTTACTTACAGAAAAAGACACAAAAAAATCACAAAAGACTCAACCGGTCTTAAGACCGCATGAAGCCAAACGGTCTCAAGACCGCATGGAGTCATACGATCTCAAGACCGCATGAAGTCAACCGGTCTCAAGACCGCATGAAGCCAAACGGTCTCAAGACCGCATGAAGCCAAACGGTCTCAAGACCACATGGAGTCATACGATCTCAAGACCACATGAAGTCAACCAGTCTCAAGACCGCATGAAGCCAAACGGTCTCAAGACCGCATGGAGTCATACGATCTCAAGACCGCATGGAGTCATACGATCTCAAGACCGCATGGAGTCAACCGGTCTCAAGACCGCATGAAGCCAAACGGTCTCAAGACCGCATGGAGTCATACAACCTCAAGACCGCATGGAGTCATACGATCTCAAGACCGCATGGAGTCCAAACGGTCTCGGGGTCCACATAGTTTCAGGGTCCAAACGATTTCTAAGACCGTTTGGACCCAAAATTCACCAAACCATTTGGACTTCACTTAAGGCCTATAAATAAGACCCAAGGGGTCCTCCCAAAGAGAGAAGTTTTCAGACGTTCAGAGGCTGCCTCTATCACTCCAGAGCAAATCCAATTTCCATCCTCCGCCCATGGCTACCGGTCTGAGATTCACACTCTATATTGAAGCTACTTTCTCTCTCTCCGCCAAAGAAGGTGGGAAGAGGGGACCTCGTCATCAAGCAACCTATGAAGCTAGAAGATCGTCTCTCTCTCTCTCCAAGGGGTTGACTTTCCTCTCTCATTTGTGGGGATGACACACTCTCTCTCTCTTCTTGGCTCCTTCCTTGTCCTAGCTATGAGCGAGTAGTCTCTTTCTCACTAGGGTGCGGGGAGTAGCCCCGCTACCCATGTTTTCATTTCATGTAATGTAATCCATAGTTTGCAATATAGATATACTATCTTTTCAGTTCGACATCAAACGTTTAATGAATTCTTGTTGCTTGATCACCAACTTGTGTTATCTTTTATGTTTTGGTATGAATTGTCTAAGTTTGTACTACTAGATTCGAAACTCGTTTGAATGTTGGTTCTTGGTGCATGTATCCACCATGCATCTGTTTCGGTATCTAGGAGTCTATTTCAGGAAGTGGAGTAAACTCACTTCCATCATTTTACTTTCATACTATGAAATGGAATTAGTTGACGTATGAAAGTACAACCTTGGTGAGTCGAGGAACACACTTTGCGAAGGGAATGATGCAAAGTAGTTGACCATTTGTTCGGGGATGGCTGACTTTGCAACATTCCCATACTTCTCGTAGTTAGTTCTCCGAAAGGAAACTAAGTCTACAAAGATACTAGCTGATTAAACTCTTGTTGCAAGTTATGTTTTATTTTGCATGTCTTGATCCATGTGTAGTGTTGGTGAAAACCGATCACACCCTAGTGACTTCTTATCATTGTTTAACATCCTCAAATTTACTTGCTTTATTTTACTTGCTCCTATTTAAAATACAACCAAACCAACCTTTTGATCTAAGTACCTACTATTAAGAGATTAAGTGAAGTTCTAACGTTTTTCATCTTGTTGCTCACAACAAGACCGTTGTCCCGTGGATTCGACCCTTAACTATACTAAGATAAGACTTCCACGTATCTTAGCATACATGGGTGGAGTTCTCAATCTAGTATAGGCAAGGCTAAAGTTAAAGACTTACCATCTTTAGGATTTTTAGTGGTGCACACGATTCCACGTAAGTGGAAGCTCCATTAAAAATTGGTGTCGTTGCCGGGGACAACGGAATGTTTTAATTCCATTTAGTATCTTTCTAGGTTGTTAGGGTTTTACACTTTCTTTTAATCATAACTCCATATCTACTTGAATTTATTATATCTCTAGCATCATCTAAAAGGTATTTTCTTTTCTCTACTCAGGTAGAAAACGTGTATGCAATCATCACATAACCTCGGATTCTCCCCTGATCTGGAGTACGACTCTGAGGTAGAGAGAAGCTTCCACCACCGCATTAGACTCAATCGCCAAAGAGCTAGGCAAATGGCTGAAGATCAACGCTAGGCTGCACTGGTAATGGAGAGGGTCAACGCCGCCATCGCCGCTCAAAGAGCACAACTCATCGTTGATACTCATGCTCATATTCAAGCGGAGATCCGAGCGGAAGAACAAGCCCGCATCCGAGCCGAAAATGAGGCAGCAAACCAAGCTGCCCAGTTAGAACTAAGGAACAAGCAGTTGAGGGATTACGCTGTCCCTAAGAACTATGAAGACAACCACCCGGTTCGACCTCTGATCATCAACATACCCAACTTTGAGATCCGGACCCAATGGATTCAGATCATGCAAGGCATCTCATTTTCTGGAGGTTCTGGAGATGACTGTATGGATCATCTGAAAAGGTTCAAGGCACTATGCCGACTGGTCCCACAGGCCAGAGTTGCTTTCGACACAATAATGCTGCATCTGTTTCACTTCACTCTATCTGGGAGAGCTCTGAGCTGGTATAACTCGCTTGACAGGGAGCCAATGATCACCACATGGGCTCCCCTGGAAGAAAAGTTCCTGGAGAATTTCTTCCCCCCTTCACTAACTTATGAAATTAGGGGGCAGATTAATCACTTCACCCAACTTCCCGGAGAATCACTTGCGGAAGCATGGGAAAGGTTCAAAGAGCTTCTGCGAAAGTGCCCTCATCACGGCATCTCTCAAAACCAACTAATAGAAGCATTCTATTGGGGAGTGAGTGATGACATCAAGCAATTTCTGGATTCCTCAACTGGAGGAAATTTTATGAGAAAAACTACGAGGATGCCTGGAAAATAGTCACACTTGGAGCTGAGAATCAGTCCAACTGGGGGCGATCAGCTGGCAAAGGAGTCCTTAAAGTTTATAAAACCGAGGAATCAATGGAGATGAAGGCTATTGTTGAAGCCTTAAAGACCATAGCTCATAAGCAACAAGCTCTTGAAACTTCTCTTGGAGAATTTGATAAGAAGAAAAACCCTCAGGTCCAACAGGTCAAAGCTGCCACAGGAACCTGTGAAGCCTGTCACGCATCTAATCATCCAACTCTTTCATGCGGTTTGCTTTACAATGTGATGATGGATATGCATCCACCACCACAACAATATGAACCAATCATGGAACAACCTGAAGAGTAATTGCCAGAACAAGTCAACTCTATTCATTCCATTCCTGGTCAAGTCTATTATAATCCTAATCAACCAAGAAACCACCCATGATTTCAATACGGGAACCCTGCTAGGACTGCAAATCCACAACACTAGACACAGGGCAGATCTTCTAATAGGTTGCCCCCTGGGTTCCAAAACAACTTCAATCAAAATCAAGGGAACCCCAGAAATAACTTCCCGAGATCCAACTACCCCAGAAATCCATCTGCCTACTATCAATACACTCATCCTCCTCTACACCCACAACTGCACCCTCAGTTGCAGCAACCTCAGTTGGCGCTGCCTCCGCAACAACCACAGCAAGGGCAACAACAACTTGCTCAGAAAAATACCCCCTCCCAACCAGAAGATGAGATAACATTGATAAGGTAGATGCTACAGTTCCAACAAACTATGCTCGCTAATCAAAAAGCTCACCAAAAGGCAGTAGAGGCTCAACTAGCCCAAATTGCTGTGCAACTAAAGCCTCCAGCAGGAACGTTTGCAGGACAGCCTAAATTGAACCCTAAGCACGGCCAGAATAGGCCTGAACAGTTGAATGTCGTTACCACAAGATCTGGACGCACCCTTCACGAAACTACAAGGATCACTCTTGATGATGATGATACAGCTGCCCTTATGCCGAACGCGAGCCCGAAGCAAGGAACAAAGAAGTCCACAGAGGATGCAAAGGGCAAAGAAAAAGAACAAGTCGACACAGAGCCAGAAATCTTGTAGTATCAACCAAGGATCCCATATCTGGGAAGATTACAAGAAAAAAAAATGGACACCTGGTTCCAAAAATTTAAGGAGGCGATGAAGAAACTTTACATCGACATCCCGCTCCTCGATGCTCTCTCAGAGGTACCAGCTTGGGCTAAATACCTCAAAACTCTGTTATCAAGGAAGTACATCACTGAGGAACAAGAAACTATCAAACTTGCCCAAACCACCTCTGATATCATCCTCAATAAAATGCCAAAGAAGAAGAAGGACCCAGGTTCCTTCGGGATTCAATGTTGCATTGGAAATGCATCAAAGAAAAAGGGATTATCTAACCTAGGGGCCAGCATATCCATTATGCCCTACTCCATGTGCAAATGATTAGGTTTCACTGACTTGCTACCCACAACAATGACAATTCAGTTAGCTGACTCTACCATCACCGCACCTCTGGGAATTATCGAAGATATTACAGTTAGGATAGGCAAAGATGCCTATGTCCCGTGCGACTTTGTCATCATGGATATCAAGGAAGATCTAAGATACCTGATAATTTTTGGCAGACCTTTCCTCGCCACGGCCAGGGCGCTTATCGATGTTGAAGCTGGAACGATCATTCTAAGACTCGGAAAAGAAGCAATTCAATTCCGAGTTCTAAACAACATGAAAGGCCCCAGCATTCAAGAGGAGGTCTTTCTCCTAGACGCAATACATCAAATGTCTCAATTAGAAATATCTGAGCCATCAGACGAGTTAGAGAATTTTCTAACCAACCCGGAAGTCGAATTCTCTGCAAATGAATTGGTTCAACAGTGTCTGCAACACTTAGAGAAGGCCGAAGAAGCACCGATGGCCATCTTTGAGGAACTCAAAGCAGTCACCATTTTAGAAGCAACAGAGCCACCTAAGGCTCCTGAGATGAAGACTCTACCTATGGGACTTAAACATGTCTTCTTGGACGAGGAAAAATTATGTCCGGTTATCATCAGTTCCACCCTAATAGAAAACCAGGAAGAAAGACTTCTTGATGAGCTGAAGAAACACAAGAAGGCCATAGGGTATAAGATAACTGACCTGACAGGCATAAACCTAGCCTTATACATGCATAGACTGCCCATGGGCGAAGAATTTAAGCCATCACACGAACATCAGAGGAAGCTGAACCCTAATCTCAAGGAAGTGGTTCGCTTTGAAGTCCTCAAATTATTGAAAGTCGGCATAATCTACCTGATCTCAGACTCTCAATGGGTCAGCCCCGTCCAGGTAGTTCCTAAAAAGGGAGGCACCACAGTCGTGCTTAATGACAAAAATGAGTTAGTACCCACTAGGACGGTGACGGGGTGGAGGATGTGCATCGAATATAGGAAATTAAACAAATCCACGGGAAAAGATCACTACCCTCTACCCTTTCTCGACGAAGTCCTAGAACACTTAGCCCATCAGAAATACTTCTGCTATCTGGATGGTTATTCCGGGTTCTACCAAATCCTCATACACCCGGAAGACCCAGAGAAAACTACCTTCACCTGCCCCTTTGGAACCTATGCTTTTAGAAGAATGCCATTCGGGTTCTGTAATGCACCCGCTACATTCCAAAGGTGTATGTGTGCCATTTTCGCAGGATGAATAGAATCCATAATGGAGGTATTCATGGATGATTTTTCAGTTTATAGAGATTCTTTCGATAACTGTCTAATCAACCTTGGACAAGTTTTACAACGATGTGATGAAACGAACCTCATACTGAATTGGGAAAAATGCAATTTCATGGTAACTGAAGGTGTCGTCCTCGGGCATAGAGTGAGTGACAGAGGGATTGAGGTCGATAAGGAAAAAATCGATGTTATCTCGAATTTGTCGCCACCAAAAGATATAAAAGGAGTACGAGCTTTCTTGGGTCATGCTGGGTTTTTACAGAAGATTTATCAAAGATTTCTCAAAAATAGCAAAACCCATGACTCAACTCCTGACCAAAGACACTGAGTTCATTTTTAACCAAGAATGCTTGGAAAGTTTCTCAACTCTCAAAAATGCTTTAATTTCTGCACCTATACTGAGAGCCCCAGATTGGTCGCAAGCATTAGAAATCATGTGTGACGCCAACGATTATGCCATAGGGGCCGTATTAGGACATCAGATCGACAAGAAACCTTACGTAATTTACTACACATCTAAAACGATGATGAAGCACAGAAGAACTACACTACTACAGAGAAGGAGTTCCTAGCTATCATCTACGCATTCGAGAAATTCTGCTCCTATTTGATTGGATCCAAGGTCATTGTCTACACTGACCACTCCGCCATATGATACCTAATTCAGAAGCAAGATGCAAAACCCAGACTTATCCGCTGGGTGTTGATGCTTCAGGAATTTGATTTGGAAATTAAAGACAAAAGCGGAGTGGAAAACGTCGTAGCCAACCACCTCAGTCATATTGAATTCGAGGACGACGATAAAGCTCCTATCCGAGACTCCCTTCCAGATGACCAACTAATGAAGGTTACCCATGGATTCCCTTGGTATGCTGACATTGTCAACTATCTAGCTACAGGAATCATTCACCCCTCCGCTTCCTATCACGACAAAAGGAAATTCCTCCACGATATAAAGCAATATTATTGGGATGAACCCTACCTTTTTCACCTATGCGCATACAGACTTTTCCGTCGCTGCTTACCAGAAGAAGAAATTACCCCCGTCTTAAAACATTGCCATTCCAGCCCCACGGGGGGGGCACATGAGTGCAAAGAAAACTGCTATAAAAGTTTTGCAATCAGGTTTCTTCTGGCCTACCATAGAAAAGGACTCCTATGATTTTGTGAAGTCTTGCAATAAATGTCAATTTTCTGGTAGCATATCAAAAAGGGATGAAATGCCCCTCACCATGTGGTAAGAGATTGAACTCTTTGACGTATGGGGGATAGACTATATGGGCCCCTTTCCTTCTTCCTATGGTTTCTCCTACATCCTGGTTGCAGTAGACTATGTTTCGAAATGGGTCGAAGCTATACCCACAGTGTCCAACGATTCCAAACATGTTATTAAAATGTTTAAAGACATCATTTTTCCCAGATTTGGAGTCCCCCAAATTGTCTTATCCGACGGAGGAACCCATTTTATGGAACGAAGCTTTGAAGCCCTCTTAAAAAAAGACGGAGTTAACCATAAAACTGCCACACCTTACCATCCACAAACCAGTGGTCAGGTTGAAGTCTCAAATAGACAACTGATGGCAATCATAGAAAAAACTATCAATAGACACCGCACTGACTGGTCCACCAAGCTTCCCGATGCCCTTTGGGCTTACTGAACAGCTTATAAAACACCAATAGGGACAACCCCGTTCCGTTTGGTATACAGGAAATCATGTCATGTTCCAGTGGAACTGGAACACAAAGCTTGGTGGGCCATCAAACAACTAAATTTTGATCTTCAAAGTGCCGGAGAAAACAGACAATTCCAACTACAGGAGCTAGAAGAGCTCTGAATGACCGCCTATCAAATGCCATGATTTATAAGGAACAAACCAAGATGTGGCACGACTGTCATCTTAGAAGGAAGGACATTGCCATGGGTGACAAAGTCCTCCTTTTCAACTCCAAACTCAAACTATTCCCCGGAAAACTCTACACGAAGTGGTCTGGGCCTTTCACAATCAAACATATATACCCAACTGGAGCAATCATAATTGTTGACGATAATGGAGGAGAAAGGACAGTAAATGGCCATCTATTGAAAAAATACTACACTCCAGCTGATAAAATGACGAGACAAACTTTTGAGATCAGGGACACCACGACATCATCACAGTAACATCAAAACCTCGTCGAGCCAGTGACGTAAAACCCAGGCGCTACTTGGGAGGCAACCCAAGATCTGAGCATCTTTTTCTATCTTCCATTCTTTTGGTTACCTTAGATCCATCTTCTGAAAATATACAAAATTTACATAACCAAAACAAACATAAAAATATAAAAATCAAAATAACCTTAACCGTCCCAAACGGTCCTGAAACGATTTGGAGCCAAATGGTCGCTAAACCGTTTGACCTAAGGGTTTTGCAAGGTCAACCCCCTGAATCCTATAAATATCACCCCCTCCTTCTTCTTTCCTTCGACTCTCGAAACCTTCTAAAACCCTCAGTTTACTGTTCCTTCTCTCCTCCCAATTCCCGCGCAACCTGCAACGCCGTTTCCCTCCGCTACTGTCGACCCAGGTCATGTGCTTCTTCACGGTGACCTCACCACAGTGCCACTACTTTTTTGCTTCACTATCGTCGTCTCCACCAACCACAACAAGGTAGTGGCGCCACCTTCACCGACGCCTGCTTTACCACCGCAACTACCTGATCGACCGCACGTTGGCCTTTTTGCCTCCGCTACAGTCTTTCCCACCATCGACATCTTCGGCGCCGCCGCGGCTTTCCCCTTTCTATCGCCGCCGTCTTTTGCTTTCGTCGCCGCTACCTCCACTATCGCCGGACGCACCCCAACGTTTTACCTTCCAAACAGTCTTGAAACCATTTGGGACCAAACGGTCTTCAAACCGTTTGGAACCAAACGGTCCTGAAACCGTTTGGGACCAAACGGTCCTGAAACCGTTTGGAACCAAACAATGTTCTAAAACCATTTAGTATTTTTAAGCACCGCTTGCTTTTCATGAAAATATATAAAAACTCATACATAATCAATTTTGATGCTAACACATGACTTTCTATTTTCAGAAATGGCTTCTCCAGCAAAACAACCAACCGGAACTGCTGAAAATCCTCACTGGACATAAGAGGAACTGATAGAGGACCGAGCCAAGCTCCAACAAATTATCGACAACTACAACAAGACTGGGAAGGCCCCGACCTCAGTCAAGACAAATTGTCGACCTCAGTGCTTGTAAAAGTCTCTCCGAAAATGAACTTCGTCTCATCATGTCAAGGCTTTACGCCGAGAATGATGACCTCATTTTCATGTTCGTAGACATTCTGGTCATGGCGGATGCGCTATGAGAAACTGTATAGCTAAAAGGGTCTCTCTCCGTAAGCTTAATGGCCGATTATCAATTCCTTCTCGGACAACATTACCCCACAACATATATGGCATCCCCCTACATGAAGGACAATTTATTAAAGATAAAGAACTTCGGAACAACTGAGGCGCTCATTTCCTTCCTACAACATACAACACCGAAGTATATCATGCTCCCCTTCCTTTATCATGAGCACTGGATGCTTCTGGAAACAAACCTGCCCGAAGGAACAACTACCATCTACAACAATTCTACAACCAGTTCAATCCCCGTCAAAATAATTATGTAGTGACACCAAAGATGCCCACGGAGGTAGTGGCGGAGGAATGTGCAGACAAACTAATCGATTTATTAAGTCAGCACACAAGGGCATACGGCAAAAAACACTTTCATCGCCCATCCTTCAACCATAAATGTCCCCAACAAAGTCGAGAATCAAACGACTGCGGCTTCCACGTCCTCCACTGGATGTACACCATCATGGACCTTCAAAAACTAGTAGAGGATATGACAGATGTGGATTACCACGTGTTACATGGAAAGCTTGCTGCTAATCTCCTTCGCACACATGGCGCAAATAAAGGACTAACGGACGCCTGATGCCCTTGTCCTTGTACTTATCAACCTATCCCTTTGACACTCTGAGGATAGAGTGAGTGATAAGTTAGAGGGGGGAGTACACTGGACAAGGGCGAGGTATCAATTCTAAATCCTTCCCTTTCTATCTTCTTTTTCAATTCCGTATAATTTTTTCTTAGTTTTCTTTGCACATACTTAGTTTTTGTTTTAATTTCTTTCCTGATAATAAAACCTACTTGGAACAAAGTCATCCCCAGCTAACTTTAAAATCCAGTAGCCCTCAAGAGCAACAACAAGAATAGCACATAGACATGCAATGGTGAGTTAATAAATCATCTTCACTCAATTTTCATGCTTCTGTTTCAATTCTATATCTGACTCTCCACAGGACAACATCAGGGCTGCAATAAGCCAAAAAAACCTCAAGAACGAGAGGGACATCAGGTGACATCCAAATCATGAAGCCTTGCAAGTGGACCACTAGTAGAAACCAAATAAGTGCATGTCGAACAACTCTAAGAACAATTTTCTTCTCTCCAAATAAAAGAGGCTTGGCCGCCCAAATCAAAATCCCTAAATATCCAAATCCCAAGCCTGTGAGTTACGAATAAAAGCCAGAGTGTTGAATAAAACTATGAGAGTTGTGCCATAAATAAGGATCTATATGAAGAACCAACAAAGGTCTCGCCCGGTCGGTACATCCAGTTGCCCTCACAAAGGCAGATGTGTCGTGCCCGGTAGTGAAACCCTAAGGTATCTAAATATATGAAAGGCTGATAAAGGACTCGCCTGTCCGATACATTCAGCTGCCACAATTTTACTATTTCTAAGTCCTTCTTTTGCATTTTAACACCCCCAATCAGCATTTATCGAGCCAAGATACCCTCCTTTTGGTCTTTTGGAAGTACCTGCAACTAAAATGATGATATGGGCGGTTCTAAGAAAGATATTCAATGATATAATTTTTTATTTTACCTGTCATACTCCCATGAGTTAATCCTTCATTGTAGACATCATCAGTAAGTGGAGACAATAGCTGACTGCGTCTTTTCATTCTCCTGAATAGACAACTGATATCAAAAATATTCAATTACAAACTGAAATCATGGCATACATTCTCTAATTCTGTTCTGATAACCTCCAATTTTGTGATGTTATCTTAGTAATATTCTTCAATTTTCCACACTCTTTCTCAGATAAAGTAGTCAAAATCTCTAACTATTCTCTTCTATTGCAAACATACTGCTAGATTAACTTTTCTCCCTTTTACTTACAGAAAAAGACACAAAAAAATCACAAAAGACTCAACCGGTCTTAAGACCGCATGAAGCCAAACGGTCTCAAGACCGCATGGAGTCATACGATCTCAAGACCGCATGAAGTCAACCGGTCTCAAGACCGCATGAAGCCAAACGGTCTCAAGACCGCATGAAGCCAAACGGTCTCAAGACCGCATGGAGTCATACGATCTCAAGACCACATGAAGTCAACCAGTCTCAAGACCGCATGAAGCCAAACGTTCTCAAGACCGCATGGAGTCATACGATCTCAAGACCGCATGGAGTCATACGATCTCAAGACCGCATGGAGTCAACCGGTCTCAAGACCGCATGAAGCCAAACGGTCTCAAGACCGCATGGAGTCATACAACCTCAAGACCGCATGGAGTCATACGATCTCAAGACCGCATGGAGTCCAAACGGTCTCAGAGTCCAAACGGTCTCGGGGTCCAAATAGTTTCAGGGTCCAAACGATTTCTAAGACCGTTTGGACCCAAAATTCACCAAACCATTTGGACTTCACTTAAGGCCTATAAATAAGACCCAAGGGGTCCTCCCAAAGAGAGAAGTTTTCAGACGTTCAAAGGCTGCCTCTATCACTCCAGAGCAAATCCAACTTCCATCCTCCGCCCAAGGGCTGCCGGTCTGAGATTCACACTCTATCTTGAAGCTACTTTCTCTCTCTCCGCCAAAGAAGGTGGGAAGAGGGGACCTCGTCATCAAGCAACCTATGAAGCTAGAAGATCGTCTCTCTCTCTCTCCAAGGGGATGACTTTCCTCTCTAATTTGTGGGGATGACACACTCTCTCTCTCTTCTTGCCTCCTTCCTTGTCCTAGCTATGAGCGAGTAGTCTCTTTCTCACTAGGGTGCGGGGAGTAGCCCCGCTACCCATGTTTTCATTTCATGTAATGTAATCCATAGTTTGCAATATAGATATACTATCTTTTCAGTTCGACATCAAACGTTTAATGAATGCTTGTTGCTTGATCACCAACTTGTGTTATCTTTTATCTTTTGGTATGAATTGTCTAAGTTTGTACTACTAGATTTGAAACTCGTTTGAATGTTGGTTCTTGGTGCATGTATCCACCATGCATCTGTTTCGGTATCTAGGAGTGTATTTCAAGAAGTGGAGTAAACTCACTTCCATCATTTTACTTTCATACTATGAAATGGAATTAGTTGACGTATGAAAGTACAACCTTGGTGAGTCGAGGAACACACTTTGCGAAGGGAATGATGCAAAGTAGTTGACCATTTATTCGGGGATGGCTGACTTTGCAACATTCCCACACTTCTCGTAGTTAGTTCTCCGAAAGGAAACTAAGTCTACAAAGATACTAGCTGATTAAACTCTTGTTGCAAGTTATGTTTTATTTTGCATGTCTTGATCCATGTGTAGTGTTGGTGAAAACCAATCACACCCTAGTGACTTCTTATCATTGTTTAACATCCTCAAATTTACTTTCTTTATTTTACTTGCTCCTAGTTTAAATACAACCAAACCAACCTTTTGATCTAAGTACCTACTATTAAGAGATTAAGTGAAGTTCTAACGTTTTTCATCTTGTTGCTCACAACAAGACCGTTGTCCCGTGGATTCGACCCTTAACTATACTAAGATAAGACTTCCACGTATCTTAGCATACATGGGTGGAGTTCTCAATCTAGTATAGGCAAGGCTAAAGTTAAAGACATACCATCTTTAGGATTTTTAGTGGTGCACACAATTCCACGTAAGTGGAAGCTCCATTAAAAATTGGTGTCGTTGTCGGGGACAACGAAATGTTTTTATTCCATTTAGTATCTTTCTAGGTTGTTAGGGTTTTACACTTTCTTTTAATCATAACTCCATATCTACTTGAATTTATTATATCTCTAGCATCATCTAAAAGGTATTTTCTTTTCTCTACTCAGGTAGAAAACGTGTATGCAATCATCGCATAACCTCGGATTCTCCCCTGATCTGGAGTACGACTCTGAGGTAGAGAGAAGCTTCCACCACCGCATTAGACTCAATCGCCAAAGAGCTAGGCAAATGGCTGAAGATCAACGCTAGGCTGCACTGGTAATGGAGAGGGTCAACGCCGCCATCGCCGCTCAAAGAGCACAACTCATCGTTGATACTCATGCTCATATTCAAGCGGAGATCCGAGCGGAAGAACAAGCCCGCATCCGAGCCGAAAATGAGGCAGCAAACCAAGCTGCCCAGTTAGAACTAAGGAACAAGCAGTTGAGGGATTACGCTGTCCCTAAGAACTACAAAGACAACCACCCAGTTCGACCTCTGATCATCAACATACCCAACTTTGAGATCCGGACCCAATGGATTCAGATCATGCAAGGCATCTCATTTTCTGGAGGTTCAGGAGATGACTGTATGGATCATCTGAAAAGGTTCAAGGCACTATGCCGACTGGTCCCACAGGCCGGAGTTGCTTTCGACACAATAATGCTACATCTGTTTCACTTCACTCTATCTGGGGGAGCTCTAAGCTGGTATAACTCACTTGACAGGGAGCCAATGATCACCACATGGGCTCCCCTGGAAGAAAAGTTCCTGGAGAAGTTCTTCCCCCCTTCACTAACTTATGAAATTAGGGGGCAGATTAATCACTTCACCCAACTTCCCGGAGAATCACTTGCGGAAGCATGGGAAAGGTTCAAAGAGCTTCTGCGAAAGTGCCCTCATCACGGCATCTCTCAAAACCAACTAATAGAAGCATTCTATAGGGGAGTGAGTGATGACATCAAACAATTTCTGGATTCCTCAACTGGAGGAAATTTTATGAGAAAAACTATGAGGATGCCTGGAAAATAGTCACACTTGGAGCTGAGAATCAGTCCAACTGGGGGCGATCAGCTGGCAAAGGAGTCCTTAAAGTTTATAAAACCGAGGAATCAATGGAGATGAAGGCTATTGTTGAAGCCTTAAAGACCATAGCTCATAAGCAACAAGCTCTTGAAACTTCTCTTGGAGAATTTGATAAAAGAAAAACCCTCAGGTCCAACAGGTCAAAGCTGCCACAGGAACCTGTGAAGCCTGTCACGCATCTAATCATCCAACTCTTTCATGCGGTTTGCTTTACAATGTGATGATGGATATGCATCCACCACCACAACAATATGAACCAATCATGGAACAGCCTGAAGAGTAATTGCCAGAACAAGTCAACTCTATTCATTCCATTCCTGGTCAAGTCTATTATAATCCTAATCAACCAAGAAACCACCCATGATTTCAATACGGGAACCCTGCTGGGACTGCAAATCCACAACACCAGACACAGGGCAGATCTTCTAATAGGTTGCCCCCTGGGTTCCAAAACAACTTCAATCAAAACCAAGGGAACCCCAGAAATAACTTCCCGAGATCCAACTACCCCAGAAATCCATCTGCCTACTATCAATACACTAATCCTCCTCTACACCCACAACTGCACCCTCAGTTGCAGCAACCTCAGTTGGCGCTGCCTCCGCAACAACCACAGCAAGGGCAACAAGAACTTGCTCAGAAAAATACCCCCTCCCAACCAGAAGATGAGATAACATTGATAAGGTAGATGCTACAGTGCCAACAAACTATGCTCGCTAATCAAAAAGCTCACCAAAAGGTAGTAGAGGCTCAACTAGCCCAAATTGCTGTGCAACTAAAGCCTCCAGCAGGAACGTTTGCAGGACAGCCTGAATTGAACCCTAAGCACGGCCAGAATAGGCCTGAACAGTTGAATGTCGTTACCACAAGATCTGGACGCACCCTTCACGAAACTACAAGGATCACTCTTGATGATGATGATACACCTGCCCTTATGCCGAACGCGAGCCCGAAGCAAGGAATAGAGAAGTCCACAGAGGATGCAAAGGGCAAAGAAAAAGAACAAGTCGCCACAGAGCCAGAAATCTTGTAGTATCAACCAAGGATCCCATATCTGGGAAGATTACAAGAAAAAAAAATGGACACCTGGTTCCAAAAATTTAAGGAGGCGATGAAGAAACTTTACATCGACATCCCGCTCCTCGATGCTCTCTCAGAGGTACCGGCTTGGGCTAAATACCTCAAAACTCTGTTATCAAGGAAGTACATCACTGAGGAACAAGAAACTATCAAACTTGCCCAAACCACCTCTGATATCATCCTCAATAAAATGCCAAAGAAGAAGAAGGACCCAGGTTCCTTCGGGATTCAATGTTGCATTGGAAATGCATCAAAGAAAAAGGGATTAGCTAACCTAGGGGCCAACATATCCATTATGCCCTACTCCATGTGCAAATGATTAGGTTTCACTGACTTGCTACCCACAACAATGACAATTCAGTTAGCTGACTCTACCATCACCGCACCTCTGGGAATTATCGAAGATATTATAGTTAGGATAGGCAAAGATGCCTATGTCCCGTGCGACTTTGTCATCATGGATATCAAGGAAGATCTAAGATACCTGATAATTTTTGGCAGACCTTTCCTCGCCACGGCCAGGGCGCTTATCGATGTTGAAGCTGGAACAATCATTCTAAGACTCGGAAAAGAAGCAATTCAATTCCGAGTTCTAAACAACATGAAAGGCCCCAGCATTCAAGAGGAGGTCTTTCTCCTAGACGCAATACATCAAATGTCTCAATTAGAAATATCTGAGCCATCAGACGAGTTAGAGAATTTTCTAACCAACCCGGAAGTCGAATTCTCTGCAAATGAATTGGTTCAACAGTGTCTGCAACACTTAGAGAAGGCCAAAGAAGCACTGATGGCCATCTTTGAGGAACTCAAAGCAGTCACCATTTTAGAAGCAACAGAGCCACCTAAGGCTCCTGAGATGAAGACTCTACCTATGGGACTTAAACATGTCTTCTTGGACGAGGAAAAATTATGTCCGGTTATCATCAGTTCCACCCTAATAGAAAACCAGGAAGAAAGACTTCTTGATGAGCTGAAGAAACACAAGAAGGCCATAGGGTATAAGATAACTGACCTGACAGGCATAAACCTAGCCTTATGCATGCATAGACTGCCCATGGTCGAAGAATTTAAGCCATCACACGAACATCAGAGGAAGCTGAACCCTAATCTCAAGGAAGTGGTTCGCTTTGAAGTCCTCAAATTATTGAAAGTCGGCATAATCTACCTGATCTCAGACTCTCAATGGGTCAGCCCCGTCCAGGTAGTTCCTAAAAAGGGAGGCACCACAGTCGTGCTTAATGACAAAAATGAGTTAGTACCCACTAGGACGGTGACGGGGTGGAGGATGTGCATCGACTATAGTAAATTAAACAAATCCATGGGAAAAGATCACTACCCTCTACCCTTTCTCGACGAAGTCCTAGAACACTTATCCCATCAGAAATACTTCTTCTATCTGGATGGTTATTCCGGGTTCTACCAAATCCCCATACACCCGGAAGACCAAGAGAAAACTACATTCACCTGCCCCTTTGGAACCTATGCTTTTAGAAGAATGCCATTCGGGTTGTGTAATGCACCCGCTACATTCCAAAGGTGTATGTGTGCCATTTTCGCAGGATGAATAGAATCCATAATGGAGGTATTCATGGATGATTTTTCAGTTTATGGAGATTCTTTCGATAACTGTCTAATCAACCTTGGACAAGTTTTACAACGATGTGATGAAACGAACCTCATACTGAATTGGGAAAAATGCAATTTCATGGTAACTGAAGGTGTCGTCCTCGGGCATAGAGTGAGTGACAGAGGGATTGATGTCGATAAGGAAAAAATCGATGTTATCTCGAAGTTGTCGCCACCAAAAGATATAAAAGGAGTACGAGCTTTCTTGGGTCATGCTGGGTTTTACAGAAGATTTATCAAAGATTTCTCAAAAATAGCAAAACCCATGACTCAACTCCTGACCAAATACACTGAGTTCATTTTTAACCAAGAATGCTTGGAAAGTTTCTCAACTCTCAAAAATGCTTTAATTTCTGCACCTATACTGAGAGCCCCAGATTGGTCGCAAGCATTTGAAATCATGTGTGACGCTAACGATTATGCCATAGGGGCCGTATTAGGACATCAGATCGACAAGAAACCTTACGTAATTTACTACGCATCTAAAACGCTTGATGAAGCACAGAAGAACTACACTACTACAGAGAAGGAGTTCCTAGCTATCATCTACGCATTCGAGAAATTCTGCTCCTATTTGATTGGATCCAAGGTCATTGTCTACACTGACCACTCCGCCATATGATACCTAATTCAGAAGCAAGATGCAAAACCCAGACTTATCTGCTGGGTGTTGATGCTTCAGGAATTTGATTTGGAAATTAAAGACAAAAGCGGAGTGGAAAACGTCGTAGCCAACCACCTCAGTCATATTGAATTCGAGGACGACGATAAAGCTCCTATCCGAGACTCCCTTCCAGATGACCAACTAATGAAGGTTACCCATGGATTCCCTTGATATGCTGACATTGTCAACTATCTAGCTACAGGAATCATTCACCCCTCCGCTTCCTATCATGACAAAAGGAAATTCCTCCACGATATAAATCAATATTATTGGGATGAACCCTACCTTTTTCGCCTATGCGCATACAAACTTTTCCGTCGCTGCTTACCAGAAGAAGAAATTACCCCCGTCTTAAAACATTGCCATTCCAGCCCCACGGGGGGCACATGAGTGCAAAGAAAACCGCTATAAAAGTTCTGCAATCAGGTTTCTTCTGGCCTACCATAGCAAAGGACTCCTATGATTTTGTGAAGTCTTGCAATAAATGTCAATTTTCTGGTAGCATATCAAAAAGGGATGAAATGCCCCTCACCATGTGGTAAGAGATTGAACTCTTCGACGTATGGGGGATAGACTATATGGGCCCCTTTCCTTCTTCCTATGGTTTCTCCTACATCCTGGTTGCAGTAGACTATGTCTCAAAATGGGTCGAAGCTATACCCACAGTGTCCAACGATTCCAAACATGTTATTAAAATGTTTAAAGACATCATTTTTCCCAGATTTGGAGTCCCCCAAATTGTCATATCCGACGGAGGAACCCATTTTATGGAACGAAGCTTTGAAGCCCTCTTAAAAAAATACGGAGTTAACCATAAAACTGCCACACCTTACCATCCACAAACCAGTGGTCAGGTTGATGTCTCAAATAGACAACTGACGGCAATCATAGAAAAAACTATCAATAGACACCGCACTGACTGGTCCACCAAGCTTCCCGATGCCCTTTGGGCTTACTGAACAGCTTATAAAACACCAATAGGGACAACCCCGTTCCGTTTGGTATACGGGAAATCATGTCATGTTCCAGTGGAACTGGAACACAAAGCTTGGTGGGCCATCAAACAACTAAATTTTGATCTTCAAAGTGCCGGAGAAAACAGACAACTTCAACTACAGGAGCTAGAAGAGCTCTGAATGACCGCCTATCAAATGCCATGATTTATAAGAAACAAACCAAGATGTGGCACGACTGTCATCTTAGAAGGAAGGACATTGCCATGGGTGACAAAGTCCTCCTTTTCAACTCCAAACTCAAACTGTTCCCCGGAAAACTCTACACGAAGTGGTCTGGGCCTTTCACAATCAAACATATATACCCAACTGGAGCAATCATAATTGTTGACGATAATGGAGGAGAAAGGACAGTAAATGGCCATCGATTGAAAAAATACTACACTCCAGCTGATAAAATGACGAGACAAACTTTTGAGATCAGGGACGCCATGACATCATCACAGTAACATCAAAACCTCGTCGAGCCAGTGACGTAAAACCCAGGCGCTACTTGGGAGGCAACCCAAGATCTGAGCATCTTTTTCTATCTTCCATTCTTTTGGTTACCTTAGATCCATCTTCTGAAAATATACAAAATTTACATAACCAAAACAAACATAAAAATATAAAAATCAAAATAACCTTAACCGTCCCAAACGGTCCTGAAACCATTTGGAGCCAAATGGTCGCTAAACCGTTTGACCTAAGGGTTTTGCAAGGTCAACCCCCCCAAATCCTATAAATATCACCCCCTCCTTCTTCTTTCCTTCGACTTTCGAAACCTTCTAAAACCCTCAGTTTACTGTTCCTTCTCTCCTCCCAATTCCCGCGCAACCTGCAACGCCGTTTCCCTCCGCTACTGTCGACCCAAGTCATGTGCTTCTTCACGGTGACCTCACCACAGTGCCACTACTTTTTTGCTTCACTATCGTCGTCTCCACCAACCACAACAAGGTAGTGGCGCCACCTTCACCGACGCCTGCTTTACCACCGCAACTACCTGCTCGACCGCACGTTGGCCTTTTTGCCTCTGCTACAGTCTTTCCCACCATCGACATCTTCGGCGCCGCCGCGACTTTCCCCTTTCTATCGCCGCTGTCTTTTGCTTTCGTCGCCGCTACCTCCACTATCGCCGGACGCACCCCAACGTTTTACCTTCCAAACAGTCTTGAAACCATTTGGGACCAAACGGTCTTCAAACCGTTTGGAACCAAACGGTCCTGAAACCGTTTGGGACCAAACGGTCCTGAAACCGTTTGGAACCAAACAATGTTCTAAAACCATTTAGTATTTTTAAGCACCGCTTGCTTTTCATGAAAATATATAAAAACTCATACATAATCAATTTTGATGCTAACACATGACTTTCTATTTTCAGAAATGGCTTCTCCAGCAAAACAACCAACCGGAACTGCTGAAAACCCTCACTGGACACAAGAGGAACTGATAGAGGACCGAGCCAAGCTCCAAAAAATTATCGACAACTACAACAAGACTGGGAAGGCCCCGACCTCAGTCAAGACAAATTATCGACCTCAGTGCTTGTAAAAGTCTCTCCGAAAATGAACTTCGTCTCATCATGTCAAGGCTTTACGCCGAGAATGATGACCTCGTTTTCATGTCTGGAGACATTCTGGTCATGGCGGATGCGCTATGAGAAACTGTCCAGCTATAAGGGTCTCTCTCCGTAAGCTTAATGGTCGCTTATCAATTCCTTCTCGGACAACATTACCCCACAACATATATGGCATCCCCCTACATGAAGGATGATTTATTAAAGATAAAGAACTTCGGAACAACTGAGGCGCTCATTTCCTTCCTACAACATACAACACCGAAGTATATCATGCTCCCCTTCCTTTATCATGAGCACTGGATGCTTCTGGAAACAAACCTACCCGAAGGAACAACTACCATCTACAACAATTCTACAGCCAGTTCAATCCCCATCAAAATAATTATGTAGTGACACCAAAGATGCCCACGGAGGTAGTGGCGAAGGAATGTGCAGACAAACTAATCGATTTATTAAGTCAGCACACAAGGGCATACGGCAAAGAACACTTTCATCGCCCATCCTTCAACCATAAATGTCCCCAACAAAGTCGAGAATCAAACGACTGCGGCTTCCACGTCCTCCACTGGATGTACACCATCATGGACCTTCAAAAACTAGTAGAGGATATGACAGATGTGGATTACCACGTGTTACATGGAAAGCTTGCTGCTAATCTCCTTCGCACACATGGCGCAAATAAAGGACTAACGGACGCCTGATGCCCTTGTCCTTGTACTTATCAACCTATCCCTTTGACACTCTGAGGATAGAGTGAGTGATAAGTTAGAGGGGGGAGTACACTGGACAAGGGCGAGGTATCAATTCTAAATCCTTCCCTTTCTATCTTCTTTTTCAATTCCGTATAAATTTTTCTTAGTTTTCTTTGCACATACTTAGTTTTTGTTTTAATTTTTTCCTGATAATAAAACCTACTTGGAACAAAGTCATCCCCAACTAACTTTAAAATCCAGTAGCCCTCAAGAGCAACAACAAGAATAGCACATAGACATGCAATGGTGAGTTAATAAATCATCTTCACTCAATTTTCATGCTTCTGTTTCAATTCTATATCTGACTCTCCACATGACAACATCAGGGCTGCAATAAGCCAAAAAAACCTCAAGAACGAGAGGGACATCAGGTGACATCCAAATCATGAAGCCTTGCAAGTGGACCACTAGTAGAAACCAAATAAGTGCATGTCGAACAACTCTAAGAACAATTTTCTTCTCTCCAAATAAAAGAGGCTTGGCCGCCCAAATCAAAATCCCTAAATATCCAAATCCCAAGCTTGTGAGTTACGAATAAAAGCCAGAGTGTTGAATAAAACCATGAGAGTTGTGCCATAAATAAAGATCTATATGAAGAACCAACAAAGGTCTCGCCCGGTCGGTACATCCAGTTGCCCTTACAAAGGCAGATGTGTCGTGCCCGGTAGTGAAACCCTAAGGTATCTAAATATATGAAAGGCTGATAAAGGACTCGCCTGTCCGATACATTCAGCTGCCCTCAAGAAGGCAGATGTATCATGCCCGATAGTGAGATCCTAAAAACATAGACAACCCCTCCCCCACTTGAAGGGGGAGTTACACACTAAGCCTTTAGCCAACCCTCATACCCACTCTAGTTTCCGGTAGGATTTTCAGAGGAGTATAAAACTGATTAGAGTCAACGACATCCACCAAATAAAGAAAAAGTGGTCCCAATGCGGGCTAAGATATGGAAGAAACCTGAGATCCAAGGAACTCTCAATACCTGTAAGAGTTAAGGCAAAAAGCTCCGATACAACCTTAAGAGATCTCAGGTTTAGAATTGAATCAAGAGTATGGAAATCTTAACTGAATAAAATTGCCTTGCCATTACATGCCTCAGCTCTATCTAACTTGAGGACAAGCTAGACTCTAATTTAGGGGAGGTGATAACCTCCAATTTTGTGATGTTATCTTAGTAATATTCTTCAGTTTTCCACACTCTTTCTCAGATAAAGTAGACAAAATCTCTAACTATTCTCTTCTATTGCAAACATACTGCTATATTAACTTTTCTCCCTTTTACTTACAGAAAAAGACACAAAAAAATCACAAAAGACTCAACCGGTCTCAAGACCACATGAATCCAAACGGTCTCAAGACCGCATGGAGTCATACGATCTCAAGACCGCATGAAGTCAACCGGTCTCAAGACTGCATGAAGCCAAACGGTCTCAAGACCGCATGAAGCCAAACGGTCTCAAGACCGCATGAAGCCAAACGGTCTCAAGACCGCATGGAGTCATATGATCTCAAGACCGCATGAAGTCAACCGGTCTCAAGACCGCATGAAGCCAAACGGTCTCAAGACCGCATGAAGCCAAACGGTCTCATGACCGCATGGAGTCATACGATCTGAAGACTGTATGGAGTCATACGATCTCAAGACCGCATGGAGTCAACCGGTCTTAAGACCGCATGAAGCCAAACGGTCTCAAGACTGCATGGAGTCATACGATCTCAAGACCGCATGGAGTCATACGATCTCAAGACCACATGGAGTCATACGATCTCAAGACCGCATGGAGTCCAAACGGTCTCAGAGTCCAAATGGTCTTGGGGTCCAAACGGTTTCAGGGTCCAAACGGTTTCCATGACCATTTGGACCCAAAATTCACTAAACCGTTTGGACTTCACTTAAGGCCTATAAATAAGACCCAAGGGGTCCTCCCAAAGAGAGAAGTTTTCAGACGTTCAGAGGATGCCTCTATCACTCCAGAGCAAATCCAACTTCCATCCTCCGCCCAGGGGCTTCCGGTCTGAGATTCACACTCCATCTTGAAGCTGCTTTCTCTCTCTCCACCAAAGAAGGTGGGAAGAGGGGACCTCATCATCAAGCAACCTGTGAATCTAGAAGAACGTCTCTCTCTCTCTCTAAGGGGTTGACTTTCCTCTCTCCTTTGTGGGGATGACGCTCTCTCTCTCTCTTCTTGCCTCCTTCCTTATCCTAGCTATGAGCGAGTAATCTCTTTCTCACTAGGGTGCGGGGAGTAGCCTCGCTACCCATGTTTTCATTTCATATAATGTAATCCATAGTTTGCAATATATAGATACTATCTTTTCAGTTCGACATCAAATGTTTAATGAATGCTTGTTGCTTGATCACCAACTTGTGTTATCTTTTATCTTTTGGTATGAATTGTCTACGTTTGTACTACTAGATTCGAAACTCATTTGAATGTTGGTTCTTGGTGCATGTATCCACCATGCATTTGTTTCGGTATCTAGGAGTGTATTTCAAGAAGTGGAGTAAACTCACTTCCATCATTGTACTTTCATACTATGAAATAGAATCAGTTGACGTATGAAAGTACAACCTTGGTGAGTCGAGGAACACACTTTGCGAAGGGAATGATGCAAAGTAGTTGACCATTCGTTCGGGGATGGCTGACTTTGCAACATTCCCGCACTTCTCGTAGTTAGTTCTCCGAAAGGAAACTAAGTCTACAAAGATACTAGCTGATTAAACTCTTGTTGCAAGTTATGTTTTATTTTGCATGTCTTGATCCATGTGTAGTGGCGGTGAAAACCGATCACACCCTAGTGACTTCTTATCATTGTTTAACATCCTCAAATTTACTTGCTTTACTTTACTTGCTCCTAGTTTAAATACAACCAAACCAACCTTTTGATCTAAGTACCTACTATTAAGAGATTAAGTGAAGCTCTAACGTTTTTCATCTTGTTGCTCACAACAAGACTGTTGTCTCGTGGATTCAACCCTTAACTATACTACGATAAGACTTCCACGTATCTTAGCATACGTGGGTGGAGTTCTTAATCTAGTATAAGCAAGGCTAAACTTAAAGACTTACCATCTTTAGGATTTTTAGTGTTTCACGCAATTCCACGTAAGTGGAAGCTCCATCATGTTCCTCAAATAAAATTAAAAATTTCAATAATATTTTAATTTTGCTGATGAAGCCAACATCCAACAAGCAAACTCATTAAGCAGATTAACCCAAATATATAATTATGTAAAAGAATAAATGATCATTTTATAAATAAAGGGATAACATGAGTGTTTCCAGTAATTGACCCAACTAATAAAATAAAAAGAGTTACATAAGATCAATGATGGGGATCATGACCCTCTTCATAAAAGGTCACACCCTCCATGTCTTCTCTGACTAAATTAACGTCATCACAAATGTCACTTAAGATATCTTCCAAATCACTTAGAGATTTATCTTCTGACAAGAAGGTTCCATCCATGAAATTATCATGAAGCTTCTCCTCCATGTCATAAGTATCACGAGGTGTAGTGTGCACAACAAAGCTCCAATTGTTTTGATTTATGTCTTTCACATAAAACACTTGTTGTGCTTGGGAGGCCAATGCAAATGGATGATGAGTTACATCAATAAATTTTAAATTGACCATTGTGAAGTCATTTTCAGATTTTTTGATGCCTCTGTTTGCATTGACCCAGTCACATTTGAACAATACAACTTTGAGATGCTCGTAATAACTGATCTCGAAAACGTCCCTTAACACCCCGTAGTACGTAACCTGACCCGTTAGAGGATTTTTGTCCTTGGAACTGGCAAAACTTTCGGTCTGAGCGTTCACCATAATTCCACTATTTTGTGTTTTCCTCCCGCATTCTCGATCCTTGGTGCAAAATCTATAACCATTTATTACATATCCCGCATATTGCATCGTCATTTGTTGCGGTCCTCAAGCCAACACTAAAACGTTTGGTGACACAGTTGTCGACTTTGCCTTCTCCTCAATCTGAAAATATTATGAATTTTATTATTTATATATTTTTGTTATTTTGCTAATGGAAATAACTTATTTAAACTTAAATGTTTCTTAAACCATTCATTGAAACTGTTCATATGAAGATTACTGATTTCCCATTGTCGTGCACGTGGATTGATTTTCTTCAAGTATCGGATGTGCTCCCTGCTAACAAACACTTGTGACACACCTAGACGTAAATATGAAAGTACATTGTGAAAAGTAAACAACGATCTTACTTCACGTATGGATCAACTGCATCAAAGTTTGCCAAAATATATTGATGCACAACTTTGAGCATTGTGTTATCAAGCATAATAGGAGTCTTCTTTCCTAGACGACACCCTTTATGAAAGAATATAGACCACTCTTCATCATTATCCATATCTTCATCTTCCACATCATTTCCAGACAATTTAGTGAACCTTGTCTCAACTCCTGAGAGATATCTCGAACAAAATGTTAAGCATTCATCTGCCAAGTAACCTTCTGCTATAGAAGCTTCTACAACAACTTTATTTCACACATATCTTTTTAAAGTTTGCAAGTGTCTACATTAATAAGAAGATAACACTCTGTAAGAACATCACATACGATCGGATGCAAAGTCTGAACAAATTTAATTGTCAGAAAGATTACCTCTCCACGGGGTACATCCAACGGTAGAATATCAGTCTGGCTATCTTCGCTTCTCGTGGAAGATGAATGACCACCTGCTCCATCACATCAAAGAATGATGGTGGGAGAATCTTCTCTAGGTTACAAAGAGTCACTGCTATTCTAGATTCCAACTTCTCAAATGTATTTGGATTTATGACTTTAGAGCATAAGTCTTTAAAAAAATTGGACAACTCAATTACAACAGATCTAACATTTTTGTTGGGCAACGCTACTTGTAAAGCTAATGGGAGGAACTGTTGCATCAATACATGATAATCATGACTCTTCAATGACATCCGCTTTTTTTCTTTGACGCGTGCATTTCTAGCTATATTAGAAGAATACCCATCAGGAACTCGAGTAGACTTCAACATATTACAAAATAATTCTTTTTCCTCCTTCTTCAAAGTAAAACATGAAGGTGGGATGATATTTTTATTTCCATCCTTGATAATGTGAAGTCTATGCCTTATGCCCATCTCTTCGAGGTCATATCGAGAATTTTCAATGTCCTTTGATTTCTCCATTCCTAGCAGTGTGTGAATCAAACTCTCACATACATTCTTTTCTATGTGCATCACGTCAAGATTATGACGTATAAGGTTATACTTCCAGTATGGCAGCTCAAAAAATATACTTCGCTTTCTCCAGTTGTTCGGTAAATTATCAACATCTCTAGTTTGATCTAGAACTTGACTTCTAGACATCATCTTAGGAGCACTTCTAAATTCTTCTTTTCCATCAAATGATGAAGCATCTTTACAAAATTTATGATCCATTGGGAGGAACCTCATGTGACCCATGAAACATGCTTTCTTACTATATGGTAGTCTCCATGAGTACGCGTACGTCTTTTTTGCATAAAGGACATGCAAGATACCCACTAGTTTGCCAACTAGATAGATAACCATATGCAGGAAAGTCGCTTATCGTCCATAGTAAGGCAGCATGCAACTTGAAAACTTCTTTACGATCAACATCATAAGTATCCACGCCAGCTTCCCACAGTTCTTTTAACTCCTCAATTAACGGTTGCAGGTAGACATCTATGTCCATTCCTGGTTGAGATGGACCAGTAATAATCATCGACAACATAAAATTGGGAGACTTCATGCACAACCATGGTGGCAAGTTGTACGGAATCAATACGATGGGCCAAATGCTATATGATAGACTCATGAGGCCAAAGGGATTAAATCCATCAGAAGTTAATCCAAGGCGAACATTGCGAGAATCAGAAGCAAACTCAGCATGCATATTATCAAACGTCTTCCATGCTGGAGAATTTGCTGGATGTCGTAGAATCCCATCCTTGGTATGACTTTCATCGTGCCACCGCATTAGGGGTGAAAGTTGAGAACACATGAACAATCTCTTCAACCTAGGAGTCAAGGGAAAGTAGCGCAGGTCTTTACAAGGAACTCTTTTCCTGTTCGTATGAATGTTTTCTACACCAACTTCGTCAATTTTGATTTCTTTATATCTAGAAGAACTACATTTCGGACATGAAGTCTTATATGCAAAATCCTTTCGATACAAAATGCAGTTATTTTTGCAAGCATCAATTTTATCATAGTCAAGTCCAAGGTCCCTGATTATTTTCCTGAATTCATAATAAGAGTCGGGCAACGTCTCACCATCTGGAAGCAATTCCTTCAAAAGCTCAAGCAACTCATAAAATGACTTATTACTCCAATTATTGACACATTTTATGTGAAACAACCTCACAACGGTGTACAATTTAGAGTACTTCTTACTTCCAGGGTACAATTCATGTGCAACAATCTCTAAAAGTCTGTAAAATTGCTCAGCTTCTGCATCATCAACAAATACAAATCGATGGTTGTCATCTTCCATATTCTCTCCTTCCTGTGATACACCATACGCATCACGCAACATGTTTCTCATGTCATCTTTGGACGTGTCATTTTGTATTTGTGAATCCTCTGAGCTATCAAATGAACCCTCACCATGAAAAATCAAATTTGTGTAGGTGGTCAAGAATCCATTCCATAACAAGTGTTCAGTTGCGACTTTCCAGTTCTACCTATGCACATTCAAGCACTGCTTACAAGGACATAAGATAGTCCCATCCCTGCTGGATTTTGAAAATGCATGCTCTATAAATTTAACCACCCCAAGTAAATATGTTGTGCTTGTTCTGTGTTCCTCATGGATCCAACTTTTATCTATCATGAGTACCTATAACAATTAAGAAAAAAAAAGGATAAGAATACAAAGTATTAAAAATCGTTACATAACTTAGTTTCATAACTAAAGGCTCCTATATAAACTGTTCATTAAGATGTTTTGTAACTCTGCAATATTGTAGATTCCCATCAGTCATGTAGTTTTTGGTCATTGATCATTTGAAGTACAACAATTCTACAATTTAAACGAAATTATCAATACTTTTTCCATGGTAATAGTCAATTGTAACCCAACCAAAAGTCCCATATAATCTTTAACATCCCAGGATTTGAGGCCTTGGATAAGTTGATCTTAAAAGGAATGATTGGACTACCCATATCACCAAGGTGCACCTCCTTTTCCGGGAGCCCATCTCTAAAGAACTTCATAGTTAAGCGTGCTCTGCTTGGAGTAGTACTAGGATGGGTGACCAGTCGAGAAGTTGATCTAGGCTTGCACGTTAGTGTGGACAAAGTGTGCAGTTAAGGCTAGTGGTGGTATGTGGGGCCAGTCGTCATTCCTGAAACTCTGCTAGAGCCTTGGGCAGTGGGCCCCTGCGTTACAAATGGTATCAGAGCCATAACCCCTCCAGTAGGTGGGATCCCAGGATTTGAGGCCTTGTATAAGTTGATCTTAAAAGGAATGATTGGACTACCCATATCACCAAGGTGCACCTCCTTTTCCGGGAGCCCATCTCTATTGAACTCCATAGTTTAGCGTGCTCAGCTTGGAGTAGTACTAGGATGGGTGACCAGTCGGGAAGTTGATCTAGGCTTGCGCGTTAGTGTGGACAAAGTGCGCAGTTAAGGCTAGTGGTTGTCTGTGGGGCCAGTCGTCATTCCTGAAACTCTGCTAGAGCCTTGGGCAGTGGGCCCATGCGTTACATAATCCTAATATACAACTCAAACACATATATGACATGTGTGGCTCCTTTTGTTTAGAAACAATACAACACATAAACAAAATCATCAGAATATAGTAAATACCAAATATGCTCTACATAACATACATAATTTTAATGCTCTATAATCTAGTCTTCATACAAAATTATGTGAAGTATATGTATCTTGGTCCTGACTATTTTTCCATTCCCAGTAGTTTTTCCACAACTCTCCCTGGTTCATGGTCCCTTTGAACTAGCAAAATGTTGATTGTCATATTCAGTTTTCTGTTCTAGTTTTGACATCATCGTAACTCACCAATATATTCTAGGTGTTTACGGTATTGCTTGAAAATTTCTTCCCTCTTCTCCTCTCGAATACCAACCCATATCCCTTATTCTAGCTCCAGACTTCATGGACTACCAACACCTTACTTCATAGACTTCCGAAGAAGGGGCAATGCAAGGATTAACCAAAGAAAAATCAAATGCAGAGAGGAGAAAGACGCGGTGGGCACAACTAGCTCAGGAAGACCCCTCCCCAAATTCATGTTTTTATGATTTCTCATACTCGCCAAATCACATACAAAATGCAAACATAGGACTCACTCCCCATTCTGGAACCCCCATGCCCTATTGCCGATAACGTGAAGAAAAATGACTAGTTCGGATGCAGAACGAATTCAATTAAGGGCTAGTTTGGTAGGGTGTAATTGTAGTTCTTAACATTCAATTGGCTATTTTTCAGTTGTATTTTTTATTTGAGTAGTTGTGTTGGTGTCTAATTCATTGATTTGTAGTTACATCCGTCTTCACTTTTCACCCCAAAATCAGTGAGTTGGTGATGCGCCCCTTTCAGGTGCGGTCAGGTGCAGAGCGACCTTCCTGTCATTTTGACGGTGCTTTCCTTCTATGCTACCTTTTATTTCTGGTAATGACAACCACAGACCACACGACACCAGTCGAAGATACCTGTTGTGGTAGATTTTACTGATACCACCAGTTAGTGTGTGAATTAATTCACGTACCAAATGAATGGGAGCATAAACGTGGAGCTTATTACGCATCCTACCAAATAGAAACATAGCAGTTTGAAACATAGGATTATGTTTGATCCGTTATTAAATTCTTCGAACAACACCAGAGCACATCATACCAAACATGGCCTAACTGCAGCCGACAACACCCAACCAAATAAAATTTTGATCTGAAAATTGGACATTTAATTGTAATGAATTGCAGCTACCTCCTACTAAACAACCCCTAATTGAAACCAAACAAGCGTAGTGGATAGGCTATGCTACTCAGATTAGTTGGGTCTTTTTAAAAATAGTAAGAAGTTGAATATTTTAGATACCTTGCAGCGGAGAGGCTCGGCTCAGGGGAAGTAGTAGCTCCCTAATTAGTATAGTTACTGTAAATGAACGGATTTGAGATTCCTACTATTAAGACTTGCTAATATTAAGTGTCCATAGTGAGATATAAAATCAAGAAGCCCCAAACCACCCTTCTAAATTGTTTGAAGTTTCCTAATAAGCACTTGATTTTGAACATATGTCCTGTAAAATTTCCATAGATGTATATTTATTGCAGCATATCAATTTGAATTACTAAAACTGCCTCTATGGTCAGTTGATTAAAACTTCAATCTTCTTAGAAGTCAACCGCCTCTATGGCTTCCCTTTTGTAGAAAGCACTAGTGCCCTTAAAAAATAGGTGTTCATTTCATATAGCATGGTGGTGGTGGTGGTTTGTAGTAAAAGGATATGTTGTTCTTAACAATGGCGGAGCCACATAAAGGCCAGGTGAGGCCTGTGCCTCACCCACCTTTTCGGATGAAAACGAATTACGTAGTTAGAAGGAACTTTTAATAGCTAAGGGCTTATTTGGTTTTAAGTAGTTGCAACTAGCACCGTGAATTGTAAGACATGCAAATGAAAACAGGAAATGGAACACAACGTCACTTGTTTGGTACTAAGCAGCTGGTTTTTAGTCCTTTCATTCAGTAATGGCCTGGATGGGGTTAGATTTTGAATCAAGACATCACGGTGTGGTTACCACCACGCACACAGCCACATAGAACTAAATTAGGACACCTGATCGTGGAGAGGTTACTTCATACCGTGTACCATTGACGTGTGACAGCAACAACAATGATTGTAAAACTGGAAATGCGCCCTAAATGGTCGCGGTTCGTTTTCCTCCAAACTGTGTGTAACTCAAACTAGCTTTGTGGTTGGTTTTCCAAGTAGGGGTTCCAGCTGCGTCGTACCAAACATTGTGAATTGTAAAACATGTGCAGTTGCTACTCACGCTGCTGCAACTGCTTGAAACCAAACGGGCCCTAATACTCATTTGTCGAGCGATCCTATTGCAAAAAACTATGATGAATGTAGGCAGGAAATTGGGGGAGCCGCTGTGTCGAAGACGAACCTTACTTCGTGTGGCCAGGTCGGAGGCTGGGAGGCAGCTGTCCGTCGAAAAGTGAAGTCTGTCTACATGGTGGGGGGGTCGATGGAGGCGCTCGACTGTTGGGCTGCACGCTCGGCCGCTCGGCTACTTGGCTGCGCGCTTGGCTGCTTGGCGGCTGGGCTACTTGGCTACTGGGCTCCGAGCGGCGGATGGGCTCAGAGCAGCGGCGTCCGGGGAGACAGTCAATAGTTGGGAGTCGGTGATCGGGAAGCAGTGGTGACAAACGGGACTCTGTGGCTTCGTGTGCAAGGGTCGCACGGCCGGACTGGGATATGCTCAAACCGTTTCACAATGCATGGGCATTTACGAGGGAGAGATGGAAAGAGTGAGAGATTTTTTCCCCTTTAGTCTCTGGCCTTTTGTTACATTTTTTTATACAATTAAAATGAGTAAAAATTTGTAGCTACATCTTATTTATTGAGGTGGCTACAATTATTTAAGTTACACAATTAAATTTTATAAGTAAAAATAGCTCTCGCTACACATAAATTAAATGTAACTTAAACAATCGTAGCTAAATCATCTTTTTTTGTAGTGATTAAAGATGATTACTTCCATTACTTTTCAGATTGTAATTAGAATCAGGATTCGAACATAATTTCTTTGTGTTCCTCTCATTCTGAGGATCAATTTTAATATAAGACTTGTTTTAATCTGAGTTTTCTAGAATTAATTACGATTTTAACAAGATTTTACGTACTTGGCCAATCGGATGATGCCACATCATCAGTTTCCATGCACGATGGCTGATTGCAAACATAATGCAATGACCGTTATGCCCTTGGTTAAGTTGTGCGCGCCATCAGCCCGTGGAGGGAATTTTTTTCCAACGCAACTCTTTCCTTCTTCAACCTTGGGCAGGTCGATCGCAGCTGCCCTAGCCTCCAACCTGTGGCTTTGGTACGATTCCTGCTCCCCGATCTGGACCCGACCTTCACTGAAAAGGCATCCTCTGCCTCCGCCGCCCTCATGCGCACATAGGGCGCCAACAAACTGCAGCCAAGATGGCCGTTTACTCGTTCGTTTAGGCCATACACTGCAGGTCATCCCCGCAGCCTAGTTGCCTCTACTGCACATGCTCTAGAGCATGGTCTTGAGGGATAGGTTTCTCCTTAGCACCGTGGTACTCCAGGAGTCCCTCGCAACCCTCTGGTTCCCTCCCCTTACGTCATGCTCACAGTGGTTCTTGGGGTTAGGGTTTGAAGACGAAAAATAGAGAAGAAGGAGGGAGAAAGAGGAGAAAGGTATGTGGAACCCTTGAGAACTCAACCCTAGGATCTCCCCCATTATATAGGGTGGGAAAAGAAGCCCTAGGTCGGCTTATACATGACTTAATGAGTCCCTTTCCAAGTAGGAAGTCAATTCCTTAAAAGAGAAGGATATTCTCTCTCTTTCTCTTTATCTTTTGGATATTCTCTATTATATGGATATTAGAAATACGAAAATCCATTTTCTTATTCTCTTTAAGCTTGCCTTTTAGTTATTTGTCACGAAAACATGTTTTCTTTTAATAGAAAATACCACCTTTTGAAAAACAATACAAAATTCATTAATAATGTATCACATTATCCTTTTATTTTGCAATTTTGGTATTTCTCTGTCTTTCCTCTTTATTGGGATTCCTTGGATCCCAAGACACTCCATTATTTCGAAATTCTTTTTATTGGATACTTATTATCCTTCTAGATGCCTCTTTATGCATTATTTCACATTATCTTGTTTATTAAAATATCTCTTTTTGAGGATTTCTCTGTATTTCTCTTTTATTTTCCTCATTGGCATTCCTTTTAATATTAACATCCTCATGGATACGAAATTTCACCAAGAAATCTCATTTATGCCTCTTTCCACTCATTTTCCACATTTTATCATTATTTTCAATTTATTTCTTAATAAAGAAATACTTAATTAATCTTTTATTTTCTTATTGCTTTCTTTTTGCAACTTTGGACTCCTTGGTACCCAAGGAACCCAAGAGGCACGAAATCCATCCTTGGATTACATCATTTTGCCTTCTAGAGGTTTCTATTTCATTCTTTTCTCAAATATTCAATTATTCATTTACTAATTGAATTTTCTTTGTTATTTGGGCCCAATAGCCAATAAAGTCCACAACACAAACATCAAGGCTATTGTAAACAAATCCATGTATTCAAAACAAATTATACCATTCTTTGTTCAATTATCTTTAATATGAGAAATTACATTTCTCACCAGATGAACCCAAAAATTGGGGTTGTAACAGAAACCCACATAGGTAAGAGTCCTTGACATCAGTTTATATTCAACAACTGATGTTGTACTAACATACCAAGTCACATTTGTAACTGGTAGAGGTTTTTGAGTTGTTAGTTTCTACCATAAATCGACATCATTTTAGCAACTTAGTTGTCAGCTACAGAAATTAAAACTGACGATTATGTGTAACATTGGTAGTTTTTTCAATGCAACCAACAACTGGGAACCCATAAACGATGTTGTCCATGAAAACCATTTTAGGGTAGTCCTATAATATCAGTTTCAGCGTAAAATCGAGGATTCAGACCTACAATGTTAGTATTTTTGTAACAATCGAAGACTTAGTTAATATTTTTCTTAATAGTAGGTCTGCAGACATGTTGTCTGGTTGTTTAGTAGGATTCAAAACCTAAAGTTCAATAAATTACAGGTTCCATCCTGTGTTTGACTTCACAACATGTCAAAAAACCTACAAAACCTTCAATAACAAACACAATCCACCCAGATACAAGATCCACTCTCCAATTTCATTCTCATCACATGTACATATATAATTCTATTCATTCATCTTCACATTCATTCACACACATGATACTTCATTCACATATGTACCATTTCCATTCTTGTGACATGTAGAAATACAATTTTGTTTGTATTCATTCATATTCACCATCACACACATGTATATATTCATCATTCACATATGCATCAATAATTTACTCGCATCAAATTTAAAGTTTCAAGAAGTCACCAGAACTAATAATTTACTCACATCAAATTTAAAGTTGTAAGAAATCATAAGCACCACATGTATATAGAAATAATGACATAAAAGTTTGTAAAACTCATTCCTTATCCCAATAAAATTCAAAGTTTACACTGTTAATGAAGTCTTGCACCCATTGTTCTTGTATCTCATCTAGTTGTTCTATCATATAAGGCTTTTTCATTTCAAACACATACAAAGAGGATGACATATATACTTAACATTTTTGATATTTTCATATTATCAAATGAGACTATTTACATATGGTGATCAAGACTATATATATAGATTACATTTTGTATGTAGTTGATGTCTCATGCCCCATATTTCTGACAATCATGTCCATATACAACATCAGGTAGTATACACATGCCCAAGCATTGTCATGTTCATGGCACTATATATTTATCAACATATAAAACATTAATCAATCAAATTAAGCATAGTTGGCATAAATATGCATTAGTGTCATTATACTACACCAACATTCTTCCATCTTATCACCTTTTTTTATTGTCCACCATTCCCCTAGACTTTTTGAAATCTTTTATAGCCCTATACATTAATGTAATACACTGAATTGCATTAGTAAATAGTCATGTTATAATATATGTTAATGAATATAAATATAAACATTTACTCACATGAATAATGTCTTTTTTATTTCGTGTCCCCCACTGTCTACTTGATCACCCTTAGGATCTAGATAATACATAGTTAATGTCACAAGGACAATAACCAAAAACACCCTTGATTATTTTTTAGTGAAAAGAAGGAAAACAAAATAAAACTCGAAATTAACAATGAAATATAATTCTTAAGTCACAATTATAGGCAAAGTAACTCTACTTACTCAACATTGAGCGGAGAAATAACCACACTTGTTTTTCTTTATCAAAATATTTAAATGTGGTGGAGAAGTATTTGGTAACAAATATAGGGCCTTTAACTACATATGTAATTGATGATGGAACTAGAAATGACACATGGGGCAATGTGAACTTTGAATATGCCCTATATAAGTATCTACAAAATGTATATCATGTATGCATTAATATACAAAAAAATAGATTAGCTTATATGAAAAGAGGTATTTATCCAAATAAGATTTAACCATATCCAAACTTATATCACCAATGTATTCAACCAAGAATAAGTAAACATCTCTGCAACATCATGCAAAATATACTAGATCATGAGGTTGACCGAGAACTTCCTCCTTAATATGGACCAACATAGGCGACCATTCTTCAATGTTGTGTATCCCAACTACCAACCCCCTGCAATTAGGGCCTAGAAAGTCAAATAGGTCCTTTGTAAGACAACTATGTTATTGAGGAGGAGGTGGAGGACAAGTTGTAGGATCTTTCTTAGGCACTCTATCCTGCATAGATATATTGTCATATTAATTTACATGTACATATAGATACAAACACAATATAAATTTAGCATACATCAGTACAGATAACCCCCTCTTTGGGCCATCCAACCATGCCTCCTTGTATATCACCTAGCAGCTTGTTCTTAGGGTGGTCAAATGGTAGTGCATTCTGCTTCCGAGGGTCGTAGACAAGCCTCGGTGTCACGTGAACCACATTGGTGGGCAAAAGAGCACCATAAATCATGTCACCTTCAAGGCGTGGATATATATATATATATATATATATATATATATATATATATATATATATATATATATAGGGGTTTTGGGGAGAAAGAGAAGGCAGTGGAAAAAAAAATTCTTCTCCCAAACCCAGAATAAAGGAATCGCGTCAACGTATATACAATAGGAAGGATGGTTTGTAGAGGCGTACCTTGTCCCGAGGCTTTCTCGGCAACGTTACCTCATGTCTTGTGTGGTCTTCACCTCCGGTCTTGGACGATGTATGTGCAGCTCCTGGTCTCATCGGGATTGTTGAGATTGACAGCTGTCCTCCGAGCGGCAGAAGTCTCCCGCCTATGAAGTAGTCCACACAGACCACCTAGAACTCCCATCTCCTTGTTCCACAAAGAATCAAAAGGAGTCGCACCCTCCTATCAGAGTACTAGTCACCGACACACTCTCCTGCAACCAGTCGCTTTTCTATAGTTGTCTTTCCCTTATTGTGCCTTCCTTATCAGGTAGCACTTGCTCAGGCTCTCCTAGTTACCAAAACCAGAGAAAATAACAACTTTACAGAGCAACTGGTGTTCTGAGTTGTACTTAGAGAAGACCCCAATACCCCTATATTTATAGGAGAGTCATGGGATAGGGTTCTCTACCCCGAGAAATGTGGGATTAAAGCAGGAGTAGAAGGGTTCAAGATTTTCCACAAAACAACCAACTGCGCCAGCTGAACCGATCAGTTCACACCCTGAAAGGATCGTTTCGGGACCTGAGTTGATCGTCTAGTGCTTTGAGGCGATCGGCTGGGGCTCTGAGTCAATCTGTTCATGGTCCTGATCCAACTCAAATTGACTTTCATATTTGTTTCTGATTAATCAAATATTAATCCTTGTCAAAATCGAATTTGTACAAGTGAAACAATTTGTTTTTGCAAAATAGTCTTCTAACTTTCAAAACAATCTCGGTTGGTCACATGCATCGACCAGTTCAATAATTGAGCTGATCGTCTCATTGATACATGAGTCGATCATTCACCAGTTGAGCCAATCAGTTGATCAACCTGAGCCGATCAGTTCATCACATGAGCCGATCGGTTGGAAGTGCAGTCTATGCAAAATCAGTCAATTGCAGTTTCAATCAATCCGATACTCTAATCAATTGGTCCAACACCTTGAACACTATGATTTTGAGCTATCAATCAACTGAGTGTTTAATTGAACTACTAAACTCCTTTAGTAATCAATCTAAACATCATTTGTTGATAAACTCCTCTTCCAGGTTAAATCCTATGTGTGACCCTACAGGTCCATTTCACATTGGTAGTGAAAGTCCATAACACTTATGACTTCACAAGCAAAGAGCGGTGCCTAGTCGCACATCAGTTCTACCCAAGTGAAATAGAAAGTTGGAGAACAACTTTCAATCCTACAATCCATGAATGGTGTTACAGCGAATGTATAATTCCTTTGTCACTAATGTCCGGAATGAACTCAAGGGATGGTATAATCATCCTTTCAACGTTCATCCATTTCCTGGATCTCAGAGCAGACTGGGTAAGATGTGTGTGACATCAATGTCACATATTGATTCACACCTACATGCACATGCCTTTCTCAATCCTACTCATCAAGTGGCCATGGACATCAAACTCCCTTAGGAGGGACAAATCCCATATCTATCACTCACCCCTCAAAGGCCCCATGTGTCAAAGTCTCCCAATCATCACCTTTATAACAACCCATGTTTCAGGACTGCATTTGATGATGTCAAAGTGTACCCAATGACATGTGTTGAGTGTAGTGATTTTAGGTCGAAGAATTACATTCACCACCATCACTATGAGAGCTGACTGTGACTACCAAATTATGGCTCCATGCATCACTCTCACAGTGGGTCTGTCCGGTACACATGTTCTCTAACAATTACATATGTGTTTGGTTTGATATCAATATATCATGACTAATGAGATTCTATCATCAACCAACACACAATCTAGTCTTTAGTGTTATTGATGTCTATGGTTATTTCCACAATAACAACCGACTAGGGACTAAACAAGAATGTATACTCTTAACATCCATATGATCTCATCATTTAGGTCCTAACCTAAAAACATACATCATCGAGTAAAATAATTCTTTAGACATCTATCATGTTACGCCATCATCTTAGAAACAGTTAAAACATATAGATCGGAAATTGCCTTTATTATTATTCAAATCATTTACAAAGTATCCCATTACAATCATCACATGACTTGCTCTATGGGCATACATACCAACAGACTCGCACTTGCACTTAGAGCCATTCACCTAGGAACCTAAGTCCTTGTGACCTAGCATGACCATCATGCTTCTATTGAGAAAGGGCTTTAGTCAGTGGATCATTTATGTTGTCTACAGTTGGTACTTTGTAAATCTTCACATCTCCTCGTTGTATGATCTCTCGTATGACATGGAAGTGCCGCAATATGTGCTTGGACCGCTGATGTGATCTGGGCTCCTTAGCTTGAGCAATAGCTCCATTATTGTCACAATAAAGCTCAATTACATCACAGCTACTGGGAACTACACCAAGTTCAGAGATGAACTTCTTGATCCACACAATTTCCTTTGTTGCATGTGAAGCAGCAATATACTTGGACTCTGTAGTAGAATCGACAATTGTTTCTTGCTTGGAACTCTTCCAACTCACAACTCCATTGTTTAGGCAAAACACAAATCCTAATTGCGATCTGTAATCATCTTCGTCGGTTTGGAAGCTTGCATCGGTGTAACCCTTTACAACCAGATCTTCCTCATTGCCGTATACAAGGAACTGATCCTTAGTCCTTCACAAGTACTTGAGGATGTTCTTTACGACTGTCGAATGAGAATCCTCAGGATTTGACTAGTACCTGCTTGTCATGCTGAGGGCATATGAGACATCTGGGCATGTGTACAAGATAGCGTACATGATGGATCCGATTGCTGATGCATATGGGATCCCATTCATATGCTCCCTCTCTTCACAAGATTGGGGACATTGAGATCTAGAGATGGTGACTCCATGTAGCATGGGGATGTTGCCTCTCTTTGAGTTCTCCATGCTGAACCACTTCAACACTTTGTCAATGTACATGCTTTGACTTAGTCCGAGAAGCCTTTTAGATCTATCTCTATAGGTCTTTATACCTAGAATGTAGGATGCTTCTCCTAAGTCCTTCATTGAGAAAGTATTCCCAAGCCAAGTCTTTACCTTCTCTAAGGCTGTGACATCATTTCCCATCAATAGTATGTCATCCACATACAATATGAGGAATATGGTCGTGCTCCCACTAACCTTCTTTTACACACAAGATTCATCTTCATTTTGAATAAATCCAAACACTTTGATTTTCTCATCAAATCGAAGATTCCAACTCTGAGATGCTTGTTTCAATCCATAGATTGACCTTTGTAGCTTACATTATTTATTGGCATTCTTTGGATCTACAAAACCTTCAGGTTGTGTCATGTACACATCCTCATTTATATTCCCATTAAGGAATGCATTTTTAACATCCATTTTCCAAATCTCATAGTCATAGTAAGCCACAATAGCAAGAATGATCCTGATGGACTTAATCATGGCAACTGGAGAAAAGGTTTCATCATAGTCAACACCTTGAACTTGTTAGAATCCCTTTGCAACCAATCTACCTTTATAAGTTTGCACATTGCCATCCATTTCAGTCTTCTTCTTGAAGACCCACTTGCACCCTATGGGTTTTACCCCTTCGGGTGGTTCCACCAAAGTCCATACTTTGTTGGAGTACATGGATTCCATCTCGGATTTCATGGCCTCAAACCATTTATTAGAATATGGTCCCTCCATAGCCTCTAGATAGGTAGTTGGATCATCATATATGATCAACTCACCGCCTTCCTGAGTTACAAGGTATCCAAACCTCTTAGGTTCAAGGCATGTCCTACTAGATCTACGAGGTCCTTGTGTTACTTGAGGAGACTGAGATTCCACAATACCTTGTGAATCTCTATGTTCCTCTTGTACATCTACCAATTCAATATTTTCTCGTTGGGCTTGAACCTCTTCAAGCTCTATTTTCCTCCTACTATTTCCTCTAGAAATAAATTCCTTTTCTAGGAACACAACATCCCTGGCAACAAACACTTTTTTCTCAGTTGGGTGGTATAGGTAATATCCCTTGGTCTCCTTAGGATATCCAACAAAATAACATTTATCATATCTAGGGCCGAGCTTGTCAGGAATCATTTTCTTGACATATGCCTCACACCCCCAAATCCTCATAAAAAGACATATTGGGATGCTTCCCAGTCCATATCTCATATGGTGTCTTTTGAACCGATTTAGATGGTACTCAGTTAAATGTAAACGTGGTGGTTTCAAGAGCATGACCCCAAAAGGAAATCGGAAGATCAGAAAAACTCATCATTGATTGCACCATATCCAATAAAGTGTGATTCCTTCTTTAAGACACACCGTTATGCGGTGGTGTTCCAGGCGGAGTCCATTATGATACAATACCACAGGCTCACAGAAGGTCCTCAAACTCTCGGCTTATGTATTCTCCATCTCAATCCAATTGATGTGTTTTAATACTTTTGTGGGATCCGAATCACCAAAACGAGATCAACTAATGCTGAAGCGATTAAATAGCAGCGGAATATTGAAAATTAAAACTTTTTGGAGAAAAGATCCATAAACCATGAAACTCTTTTGTAATAAATAGGATAAACAGTTTACATCATGTTAACTCACCTCTCGAGTGATTATATACATCCAGATACAAAATCTTGAGATTAAAATAAATAACTCAGACCTACTGACTCCTAGTACCTGAGAGTACAGAGACAACATAAGACCAACTAACTATAGGATCTAACAGTCAATATCTCCACCTGAGATTCACTGCTACCCCTTGTGTTGCCGTTGCTGATACTGTTCACCCTCAGATTGGTTTCTCTGTCCTTGACGTACACCTAAAAAGTTGAAACCTACGGAGTGACACAATCTGAATAATTGTCCCAGCGAGAGTTATAACTCTCCGCCAGAAGCTTGGTTATAGCATTTAAGGGATAATATAAGTAAAATAACTTAAATCATTCAGTAGTAGGTTTGATAATAAGTAAAGCAATAATTACTTAAGCAGTCACTTCATTAAATAATATGAAGAACATGTATACTAAATACTTGAACAGATCATTATTATAAACAATGTAACATCAATCATTGTTTCTCATAGTTCAACCTAAGAAGATATGCTACACGGTTGATTATGTTTTTCAAACATTATTATGCCCTGCGGAGATGAGGTATACCACTCATACTCCAACCGATCACTACTAAGTCACATCGGTATCATACCTAGGTCATCAAAAGAGCTGGATTCTTATGACCTCATCTTCCTCAGTCAGTATGAGGATCAACATGCAGAACATATAGTGTCTCTGCTACTATAGCTTACCAGGGTATTCTGGCACTTCGCTTTTAGAGTCACAGTGGCATTTTGTACTCTCTTCTCTATCGAAAGATCTCGTGTTTATCTCTCATCGATGCGGTATAAAAGATTCCCTCGGGAGAATAGTGTTACATCACCCCGACATAAACATATAGCGAAGGGTTGATAGATTAAGGTACATCTACACCAACTCTTACACTAGGATGTAAGAATATTCACATCCATATTCCCCCATATACTCAAAAGTATGTGATCCAGGAGTTCCCTTAGGAAAACCGGTTTCACCATCATTTAGCTTCTGACAATGATGGATCTATGATCAGGGCTCTACATGGTATGATTATACTTGATTAGTTAGGTACATTTCAGCATTCTTTTAGCATCAAGCATGTTTTCAAGCATTAATCATTAGAACAACAACTATGAAAGTAGAATACTAAATGAATCAAGTCTAGCTCACATCAGTTATCCTTTAGATATCATATCTTAATCATTTCATCACAAGTCATCTAATCAACATGACCTTGATGTTACTCATGGCTCTTACAGCCTATCAATCTCATATGATGCCACTTAAACTAGGCAACATAGTATGTCACTATTCATAAAGCTATAACATGCTTTCAATGAATATGATATCATAACCCTTACCTGGTTATGATCATTCTCTTATAAGAACCTGCATGGTTAATTCAATTGACAACAATAAACAATTCATTTCCATATTAGCAATTTATAAAGAAAAAATAATCTTTCAATTCAAGGGTTGTACCTTCATGCCTTCATTAAGGCTAGGTTCCCTTATTTACATCAATTAGGGTTATCCAATCCCATTCATTATGATTAGGAATAATGATTCCTCATCTTATACTTTAATCATGAAGATTCATGCTTAAAAGCATAACCTGGAATTAGGGTTTATTGTACATCTCAGCACATCACCCTCAATTAGGGTTTACTATTCACATTACATGTTATTACCCTAGAATTAGGGTTTACTATTCACTTCATAGTGAATGGAGCTCATAGCATCATTAGGTATGAAAATTATCATCATTGATGCCCTCAAATTAGGTTAATAGTCATTAAACATCATAATTAGGGTTCCCATGATCTCACATTGGTGGATCATACCCTAATCATGTACATTCTTTCATATTGAAGGTATGTTACTTGATTCTTATTCATATTAGGGGTATTCTCTCTCCTCTCACTATTAGATGATGTTTTCATCACTCTAGATTAGGTTAAGTCAATTCAACTTGATTAACATAGGTCAAGTCATCACCACAGTGGTAATTAGGGTTTGCTTGATCAAGGGATGTTTGTCTACTTGAACCCTCCCAGGGTACATTGGTAATGTTCACCCTTAATCATAACATGGTTCAAAATACTAGTTAATTAACCCCTTGATATCTTTAGGTATCATTAGGGTTTAGGTTAGACAACCATTGGACCATCTAAGCCTTCAAGACATTAAGAAATATTAACCCTAAAAGTCCCTAAACGATTTCACACTTCAACCTCCTAAGGGTCCTAAGACCGTTTGGAAAGGTTGACCATTTGATTAGGTTGACTTCCAAACCATTTGAACTTGGTCACCCTCAAGACTGTTTGAATTAAAATGATCTTGAAACCGTTTCAACTTGTTGACCATTTGAAAGAGTTGACTTTGAAACTGTTTGAAATGAAATGACCTTGAGATCGCATGAATTGAAACGACCTTGAGATCGATTGGATCTAAACGACCTTGAGATCGTTTAAGCCCAAACGGTCTTGAGATAGTTTGGATTCAAACGGTCTTGAGACCGTTTGGTCCCAAATGGTCTTGAGATCATTTGGATTCAAACGGTCTTGAGACCGTTTGGTCCAAACATCTCAAAACCGATTGGACCCAAAAAGTGTATCAACACTTGCACTCGATTAGGGTTTTCAAGGTTGAGTCCCTCAATTGTGCTCATATATGTTAACCACTTATTAATTGAGCCAATTAGGGTTAGCATTAACCAATTGGACACACAATTTACCCTCAATTGATAGCCAATTAGGGTGGAAACCAATTCAATTAGGGTTTGTAATCGGTTAACCATCAATGTCCATCAACATGAATCTATTTGATGTTGAACCCATCAATTGACCTCCAATTGGGCCCCAACTTTGCCCAAACGGTCTTGGGATTGTTTGGACACCCTCCAAAAGGTCTTGAGACCGTTTTCCCAAAGTCACATCAAAATCTAAGTCAATTTGATAAGGGTTGAACCCTAATTAAGTTACAAATCAGCATTTTCAATAAATCAACAACCTATTGTGATTGGACCCTCAATTGGTCAAATTACCTTAACCCTAGACCTCCAAACGGTCTTGGGGTGTCACCAAACGGTCTTGAGACCGTTTGAGTGATCTCCAAATGGTCTTGAGACCGTTTGGACCACTCAACCCTAATTTCAACACAAGTGGTCCTTGAATTCAGCAATTGAACCCAATTAGGGTTTAGAAGGTTGAAGTACCTTCAACTTGTAATTGGTTTGCAATTAGATCATAATTCTTTGTAGGTGATTAATTAAACATGTGTTCAGCATACCTATAAACGGTATTCACTTGGTCAACTCTACCAAACGGTCTTGGAGACCGTTTGAATCTAAACGGTCTTGCAAACCACATGAAATCAAACGGTTGTGAGACCGTTTGGTTTCAAACGGTCTTGCAAACCGTTTAGACCAAATAGTCCAAGGTCGTTTGGTAAAGTGGCCTAGGGAATCACACCCATCATCTTCAACCTTAGAACAGGTCGGTTACTTCGTGGTTTTGCTTGCAAAAGTGCAAGGAAGAGTGGGGAAGAAGAAGAACTAAGTACTAATTGCAAGAACAAAGATATGCATAAGAAAGAAAAAGGTTTAGAGTTATATAACCCGCCTTATGGTCGTTCCTAGAGCTACAAGCTTCCAATATTCAAGAATTTAATGGCGTCTTGAGCTCCACAGGTTGGCCAAAGGTGTTTCTCCAAGAAAAGGTTGGGAAAAGTCGGCTAGAAAGAAAGAACTAAGTAATATAACCATGAAACCAACCTTGTAATCCACTTTCCTCCATGAATTCGAGCGAGAAGATGACCCAAGCTTACCTAGCTTCTCCTTGGTCATTCTCCTCTGCTCCAGTTCTCCAAAGCTCTACCTTAGTTGGTCCAAGCAAGGTGATAAGTGATAGAAGAAGAGAAACGTTCCTTTGTTTGCAAAGGAAAGTTGTATATATATATCTTTGGGTGAAACTTCAACATAAGGACATATAATTCTCCATTTCTCATCTAGGTCCCTCCTTTCTTCTTTGCACGTAAATTATCCTTATTTCTAATGCAAAACTCCTTCTAAGACCAAAAACTAAAGGCAAAGAAGGTCAACTTATCACTTAAGGTGCACATATATAAGGGTCGCCTTACTTGCAACTTGGTGATTTTAACCACAAAGGTGTTCCTTCTTATATAATTATTCAAATAAAGTGCCCCCTTCATCATTATTACTCTAACTAATGCCAAGGGTCATAAAATATATTCTAGAAAGTATATTTTACAAGTTGCACCCCACATTTTGGATAAATTGTACTTTACACCGAAATTAGGGTTTTAAGCACAAGGATTGCCCCACAAGCTGCATCTTGATGCCCAAGCTTGGGAAATCCATCATACTTCATCATATTTATTCTTATGATGTCTCAACACTAAAGGAACATCTTAACATGTATAATTTGCAAGTTAACCCTTCTAATTGGGTAATTTGCACATAGGTCCCTGTATTACAAAACAATACTACAACTTTGTTTAAAAAGGACAGAAAATGGAAACTTATGTTCCTCAAGAGCTTTAATTACATGCCACAAGATAATCACAAGTATCTTAATTACATAATTAGGCAAAACACCTAGGGTTAGTTCATAACCTAGGTCAGGGATGTTACAACTTTGACCAAGTTGGTTCTGTACTTCATTCATGAAATCCTTGAAACTTTCAAGGGTTTCTGACTTATGTTTCATCACGTACACATAGCCATACCTACTGAAGTCATCAGTGAAGGTAATGAAGTACTGATACCCATTTCTAGCATTAGTTCTAAAAGGCCCACATACATCAGTATGTATGAGTCCTAATAGATCACTAGCTCTCTCACCTTTACCTGAAAAGGGAGTCTTGGTCATCTTTCCCAACAAATATGATTCACATGTCTCTATTGATTCATAATCAAAAGAGTCTAGATAACCATCTTTATGGAGTCTAGATATGCGTTTCTCATTTATGTGCCCTAGACGACAATGCCAAAGATACATTTTGCTTTGAGTTGTTGAGTTTTTGCCTTTTGGTGTTTACGTTGTATACACTTGTCTCTAGATCTATCAAGTATAGACCATAAGACATTGGGGAACATCCATAAAGGATACCATCTTTTGAAATGGAACACTTTCCATTCTTAATAAGAAATTCAAAACCATCTCTGTCCAAACAAGAGAGGGAAATGATATTCCTATTTATGGCAGGTACATAATAGAAGTTCTTCAACTCTATTATTATCCCACTAGGTAGAGTTAACTCATAGGTTCCTATGGCACTGGCAGAAACTCTTGCCCCATTGGAAACACGTAGTTCAACCTCACCTTTCCCCAAAGGCCTACTTCTCTTAAGATCCTTCACATTTGAACAAATGTGAGATCCACATTCGGTATCAAGTACCCATGACAAAGAAGTAGTATAGTTAATCTCTATCACATATACACCATAAGTTGAGATCTCTATCTCTCACTTCTTCTTCCATCGTTCCTTCCATCCTCTCCATGTTTTGAGCACATAAGATTCTGACATTGGTTTGGCAAGAGAACCCTTCTCTCCCCCACCTTTGTCCTTAGACTTTGTTCCATTGATCTCCATCAATGAACTATCCTTCTTCTTAAGTGCACATAGAGTGGATTCAAAGGCTACCGGTATATCTGGATTGTGCAGAACACTTCTCACAATCCCCAATCAGTTATGGAATTTATTCTCAATTAATTTTCCTATTTTAAAAGATGATTCTTTTTCCATTCTACAAGAGAAAATTGCATTGATCAAAACTCCTTTTGATTTGAATAAAATTTGACAGTAGTTAATTAGGCCTTTAATTAATTACCGCTCCCACTATTTTGATTCAAATTGACAGCCCTCACCATCAATTCAGAAGATTGTAGTGTACAATCTTCTAGTGGGCCAAGATCCGTATTTCATCAAGTCATGAGTTAGCTTTGGCTAATCACCCACAACTTGACTATTTAGGTAGGCCATCATGCCAATTGCATCATATGCAACTCTTGATGAATGAACATGTGCAACACCTTGCCATGAACATTCTGTGCCTCTAGGATTAGACGCTCTAAGAATCACCTTTTAAGTCTAACCCAAAAGCCGACACGGTAAATATGCACCCTGCTTTTCCAGAACCTACATGTTTACCCTTCACATTTCCGTGAGATAGACGACGCACTATGCTTTGGTGTAACCTACACTTGGTCGATCAAGTTTTTCATGTGTGCCGCTAATGGAAGGCATAAAAGACTTAATATTTATATGAGGGATTTTGTTTTATAGGTACATATACATATCCAATCACCATAATACATAGTATGTATCATATACATGCTATATCCCACATAAAACATGTGAAATGATAAAAATCAATGATTATGGCCATCCTAATGTGATTCCTCAAGCCAAGAGGAATCACAGTCATCTAGGTTCACATCACATGCAACCTGTACAATATGAACTTTGTGCTTCGCCATTATGGATTTGATCAATTCATCTCCATCATTGATCGGCTCACCATCAGTCTAGTCGGTTGGGTGCCACCAGCCGATCGACTGGCGCCTCTATCCGATCGGTTCACTAGTCGTCGTGCATCTCCTCATATCACCACCCGCTCATCTCGCTCCTCAAACCGATCGTCAAAAGTTTTCCGTTCTTTGACATAACAGGAAATAAAAATCTATCCTATTTTACATTTGTAAAGGGAAACCCCGAGTTACATTCAGGGGGAGCAAAGGTAGGAAAGAAATCTCAAGTTATCTCGAGTTACATCGGGAATAGGAGATAGGGAATCAGTGTGCAGACCGAGATGCAAGCAACCACATTCAACCAAGCACACATACATAGGGTTTATTGGCCATAACCATGCTATACGTCCACCACAAAACTCATTTAAGGGCGACGCATATCGAGTGCATTCATATTACATATCATATATGTATATTGGGATTTGTTGATTTAGGATTGGACATGCAAAAAGCCAATTTTTTATTCGCATCATATGCAATAAATAAAGGTGACAAACCAAAATCGATCACATCGATAATCCTAAAGAATAGAATAGTTGATGTGGCTCTGATACCACTGTTGGGTTTTTGGGGAGACAGAGAAGGTAGCGGAAACAAAAAAAATTCTTCTCCTAAACCCAGAATAAAGGAATCGTGTCAACGTCTATACAATAGGAAGGATGGTTTGTAGAGGCGTACCTTGTCCCGAGGCTTGCTCGGCGACGTTACCTCGCGGCTTGCGCAATCTTCACCTCCGGTCTTAAATGGTGTCTGTGCAGCTCCTGGTCTCACTGGGACTGTCGAGATTGACAACTGTCCTCCGAGCGGTAGAAGTATCCCGCCTCTGAAGTAGTCCACACGGACCACCTAGAACTCCGATCTCCTTGTCCCATAAGGAATCCGAATGAGTCACACCCTCCTGTCAGCATACTAGTCACCGACACACTCTCCTACAACCAATCACTTTTCCGCAGTTGTCTTTCCCTTGTTGTGCCTCCCTTATCGGGTAGCACTTGCTCGGGCTCTCCTGGTTACCACAACTAGAGAGAACGACAACTTTATAGAGAAACTAGTGTTCTATGTTGTACTTAGAGAAGCCCCCAATACCCCTATATAAATAGGAGGGTCATGGGATAGGGTTCTCTACCCCGGGCAATGCGGGATTAACGCAGGAGTAGAAGGGTTTGAGATTTTCCACAAAAAAACCAATTGCGCCAGCTGAACTGATCGATTCACACCTTGAAATGATCATTTTGGGCCCTGAGCCGATCATTAGGGACCTGAGCCGATCGTTTGGTGCTCTGAGCCGATCAGATGGGGCTCGGAGTGGATCAGTTCATGGTCCTGATCCAACTCAAATTGACTTTCATATTTGTTTTTGATTAATCAAATATTAATCCTTGTCCAAATCGAATTTGTACAAGTAAAACAAATTGTGTATGCAAAATAGTCTTCTAACTTTCCAAACGATCTCGGTTGGTCACATGAATCGACCAGTTCAACAATTGAGTCGATTGTCTCATTGATACCATGAGTCGATCGTCTCACCATTTAAGCCGATCGGTTCACCAACCTGAGCCGATCGGTTCAACATATGAGGCGATCTGTTGGAAGTGCAGAGTGTGCAAAATCATTCAATTGTAGTTTCAATCAATCCGATACTCTAATGAATTGGTTCAACACCTTGAACACTATTATTTTGAGCTATCAATCAACTAAGTGTTTAATTGAACTACTAAACTCCTTTAGTAATCAATCTAAACATCATTTCTGGATAAACTCCTCTTCCTGGTTAAATCCTATGTGTGTGACCCTGCAGGTCCATTTCACGTTGGCAGTGAAAGTCCATAACACTTATGACTTCACAAGCAAAGAGTGGTGCCTAGTCACACATCAGTGCTACCCAAGTGAAATAGAAAGTTGGAGAACAACTTTCAATACTACAATCCGTGAATGGTGTTACAACGAATGTATAATTCCTTTATCACTAATGTCTAGAATGAACTGAAGGCATGGTACAATCATCCTTTCAACGTTCATCCATTTCATTTATCTCAGAGCAGACAGGGTGAGATGTGTGTGACATCAATATCACATATTGATTCACACATGCATGTACATGCCTTTCTCAATCCTACTCATCAAGTGGCCATGGACATCAAACTCCCTTAGGAGGGACAAGTCCCATATATATCACTCACCCCTTAAAAGCCCCATGTGTCAAAGTCACCCAATCTTCACCTTTATAACAACCCATGTTTCAGGACTGCATTTGATGATGTCAAAGTGTACCCAACGACATGTGTTGAGTGTAGTGATTTCAGGTCGAAGAATCACATTCACCACCATCACTTTGAGAGCTGACTGTGACTACCAAATTATTGTTCCATGCGTCACTATCACGGTGGGTCTGTCTGGTACACTTGTTCTCTAACAAGTACATATGTGCTTGGTTTGATATCACTATATCATGACTAATGAGATTCTGTCATCAACCAACACACAATCTAGTCTTTAGTGTTATTGATGTCTATGGTTATTTCCGCAATAACAACCGACTAGGGACTAAATAAGAATGTATACTCTAGGGTTTTGGCCACCACTAAAGGAAGAAGAAGACTCCATCAAGGAGATCGGCCACCAAGCTCTACCAAGGGGAGATATCGACCAGCAAGAAAGAAGGGAAGCACTAAGGAGCTAAAGGGATCCCAAGCTAGCAAAGAAGGGGGTATGTATGCAAGGGGGTTAAGTGGGTGTCAACTAGGGGATTGCTCCACATGTGCTTGTCCAAACCACCACCTGTCCAAACTATGCCACCTTGCTAGCTCCCCAAACCACTTTCTCATGACTTTCCACCAACTAGCAAAGAAATGGCCACTTGTCCAATGAATGATGACACAAACGAGTCTAGGTCAAGAGGGTGTGTATCGCCCAACATGGTGCAATGGCCAATAAACCACTTGGCCGATACAACCCCGGTCGATACACTCATGCCCGATACACTCTTGGCTGATACACCAAGCAAACAAGGCTCAAGAAAGCCCAACAACAAGCCCAAGATTCACAAGCTCAAATGAGGACCAAAAACAACTCAAGCAAGGCGCCCAACTCATCCTCTCAACCCCAGAGGATGCAAGGAGAGAGAAAGACATCTCTCGAGGTGGCATACTTGCACACAAACCCTAAAACTTGGGTAAATTGCAAGTTGGACCTCAACCTCCCAACAAAGCACAAATAGAACTCGAATCACAACTCAGGTGATTAGAAAACATCTAAGCACAAGTTTTAGGCAAAGCAAACATGGTAAGCCCAAAATGGAGGTCAGGGTCCTTACAAGCCATAAACCTCTACAAAAGGATTTTGCCCCCAAAATCTGAAGAGAAAAGCAAGGGATACTTCCTCCTCATCTCTTCCTCAAGCTCCCACATGTCTTCCTCAATGCCACGATGATGGCAAAGAGCCTTCACAAGAACCAAGTCCTTCCTCTTCAGCTTCTTCACTCTTCTATCGAGGATCAACACTGGACCTTCCTCGTAGGTTACATCTTCATCAAGCTCAACCTCAACTCACGGTATTACTGTCTCTGTGCTTGGATGACTTTTCTTCAACATATTGATATGGAACACTGGATGCAACTTGTGCAACTCTGGCGGTAGATTTGACTTGTAAGCCACTTTGCCAACTCATGCTATCACCGGATATGGCCCCATACACCTTGGATCCAACTTGCCTTTTTGGACAAACCTCAACAAACATTTCCATGGAGAGATCTTAAGATACACCTTGTCTCCCACCTAGAACTCTAGAGGTCATTGACGGTTATTTGCATACAACTTATGTCTGTCTTGTGGCGCTTTCAACTATTGTTGTATCACCTTGATCTTTTCTATCGTTTTCTGCACTAACTCGAGACCCAAAAGCTGATACTCGCCAGACTCATACTAACATAAAGGAGATTTGCACTTCCTACCGTATAAAGCCTCATAAGGTGCCATGTCGATATTCCGTTGGTAACTGTTGTTGTAGGCAAACTCTATCAAACTGAGGTGCACGTCCCAACTGCCTAGGAACTACAAAACACAAGCATAGAGAAGATCCTACAAAGTATTAATAGTCCTTTCAGACTGTCCATCTGTCTGTGGGTGGAAAGCGGTATTGAATCCCAACTACGTTCCTGACGCTCTGTGCAACTGTTCCCAAAAATGACTCATGAATTGGGGACCTCTGTCAGAGACTATTGATACTGGCACACTATGCAAACGCACTATCTCATTCACATACACTTGAGCATGCTTCTCTGTTATATATGTTGTCTTCACAGGTATGAAAGAGCAAACTTTGTCAATCTGTCCACTATCACCCAGATGGAATTGTGATTCCTAGCTGTCCACATGAGTCAAACTACAAGATCCATGGTAACATGATCCCATTTCCACTGTGGTATTGGCATGGGTTGCAACATACCTGCCAGCTTCTAATGCTCATCCTTAACCTGCTGGCATATCGCACACCTAGCCTCAAATTTGGCCACATCTCTCTTCAGGATACACCACCAATATAGATCCTTTAGATTGTGATACATCTTGGTGACACCTGGATGCATAGGATACATCGATGTGTGTGCTTCCTCGAGCACTAAATTCCTAAGATCATCCACATCGGGAACCATCATCCTGTTATGATAACAAACTAGTCCATCCTCAAACTCATGGAAGCCATCACGCTTCTCACTGCCAAACTCTGATCTGATCAACTGGAATGTAACATCTACCTGCTGTGCTTCTTTGATCTGCTGCCTCAACGTAGGCTTCACTTGAATATGTGCCAACAGTCCTGCCAACAAAGATACTTCCAATTGTACATTCATCTGCTGCAAAGAGACGAACATATCCCACCTATAGCATATCAAATAACTCAATTGTTCCTTCTTCGTTGGAAGAGAAGAAGACTTCCTGCTAAGCGCATCAGCTACCATGTTCACCTTACCAGGATGATACTCAATGGTGGAATCATAATCACTGATCAGCTCCATCCAGTGACGCTATCGCATGTTCATCTCACTCTGCGAGAAGATATACTTTAGGTTCTTATGATCCGTAAAGATCTGACACACTTCCCCATAAAGATAGTGTCTCTAAATCTTTAATGCATCGACCACTTCTGCTAGCTCCAAATCATGTGCCAGATAACTCTCCTCATGTTTCTTAAGCTGTCACAAAGAAAAAGAAACCACATGACTTTCCTACATCAGCACACAACCTATGCCTTTCTTAGAAGCATCACAGAAAACAACATATCCTTTCCCAAGCTCTGGAAGCACCAACACTGGAGCACTAGTCAGCTTCTCCATCAAGTTCTGAAAAGCTTGTTGACAACAATCATCCCAAACAGAAGGTACATCCTTCCTGGTCAACTTCATCAAGGGCAACATGATTACACTAAAGTCCTTTATAAACCTCCGGTAGTATCCTACTAAACCCAGAAAACTATAAACTTTAGTCGGCGTCTTTGGTTTCTCCCACTCTACAACTGACTCCACCTTCTTGGGGTCCACTCTGACTCCTTCTATCGATATCACATGTCCCAAGAAAGTCACTTCTTTCAGCCATAACTTACACTTGCTGAACTTGGCATACAACTGGTGCTGGTGAAGGAGAGTCAACGCTTGTTGAAGATGTTGTTCATGTGTTGACTGTCCCGACTATAGATCAAGATGTCATCTATGAAAACCACAACAAACTGATCTAAAAACAAATAGACACCATGTTCATCAGATCCTTGAAAGCACTAGGTGCATTGGTTAGCCCAAACGTCATAACCACAAATTCAAAGTGATCATACCTCGCCTTAAAAGTTGACTTTGGTATGTCATCCTCCTTGATTCTGAGTTGATCATATCCAAACCGCAAATTGATCATCAAGAGTATTGTAGCACCACTCAACTGATCAAATAGGTCGTCTATCCTTGGCAAAGGATACTTTTTTTTATCGTAACTTTGTTCAACTATCGGTAATCTATGTACAAACACATTGATCCATCCTTCTTCTTCATGAATAGAACTCGAGCACCCCATGACGTTGTGATCGGTTTGATGAAACCTTTATCCAGCAACTTTTGTAACTACTTCTTCAGTTCTGCCATCTAAGCTAGAGCCATCCTGTATGGTTTCTGAGCAATTGGTTGTGTCCCTGGTTCTAGATTGATTTCAAAATCAATCTCTCGAGGTGGGGGAACACCGGGAAACTCATCGGGAAACACATCCTCAAACTCTCTGACAATAGGCACATGCTCAAGGCTAGAACCTCCTACCTCGGTATCCACAACATGAGCCAAAAATGCTATACAACCTTGTCGCAACAACTTTTTTTCCACCATAGATAATACCAAACACGTCGGAAGAATCTTACTATCTCCCTAGAAGTTCCACTTCTCACCATCATCAGTAAACACCACTTGCTTGGAACCACATTCCATCAAAACCTTATAACTCTCTGGGGTATCCATACCAAGGATTACATCGAATCCATGCATATCAAGTGGTAGGAGATCCACTTGTATGTTGTGTCCTGAAAAGGATAGAATACAAGATGGACACACTTCTTGAAGCATTGAGGAACCATCAAGACGGGTTTATAACAACAAGCTATCTTTCTTACAACTAATAGGTAAAAGACAACTATCAATCATACTATGAGCGATAAAAGAGTGTGTAGCACCCGAGTCAACTAGAATAGATACAAATCATGAAGATGACAAATCAGAATGACATAACTCCATCTGACCTGCCACCACTCGTGGGTTGACTATCGCCTCTGGATGAATCATAGCATATAATCAAGCCGTTGCTTGCTGTCCACGTCCTTGACTTCCTTGAGCTGAAAATCCCTCTTATGACGCTTGGCCGCATCCTCATACTCTGGAACCACTAAACTACTATCTATCTGACCCTTCTTGACTCTATTTTGGTTGTTGCATCACTTTGACATCTCTCCTTGGGCAATTCCACCTGATATGCCCGACCTGTCCATAGAGAAAGCATAATGAGTCTCTCAGCTACGACCTAGACGGTCCTATCACTGCCAATGAAGATGTACTGTAGGCTCTGGATGGCAAAAAACCACACCCTCTTCCTTTACTTGGTGACCATTGAGATGGTGCACTAGAGCCTTGCATCACAGAAGGTGCAGAAAACCGCAGTGTCTTATGGCTGTCAAACCTCTATTTCTGAAACTGAGCATGCCTTTTCTTGGACATGGTCTCTCTCTTCTCCTTGATTGACCATTCAATCCTTCAGAAAGACTCTACAAACGTGGCAAACCGCTCTCGGTTCTCTAAAGAAGCAACAGGTGTCGACAACTCGACACTCAAACCTTTCTCAAACTGTCTGATCCTCTCATCATCCATTGTCACCATGTGAGGACAAAACCTCAGCAACTCCATAAACTTGGCTTCATACTCGGTGATGCTTAGAGAACCTTGGCACAGACGCTCGAACTGGCTAATCTTCTCATCTAGATATGTCTTTGGGAAGTATCGACTCACGAACTCCAGTCGCAAGATGTCCCAATAGATCACCTCACTGGGTCGCTTCTCTTCCTCGATGGCCCACCAGTGGCCAACACTACCTTTCAGAAGGTAGACAGCATGCTTGACTTTTTCTGCTTTGGGGATGTCAAGGATCTGGAAGGCCTTCTCAAGACCTGTCAGCTACAGATCTGCATCCGTTAGATCAGCAATTCTAGCATAATTAGAAGCTTTGACTCGGCAAAGCTGCTCAAAGGTCTTCCCAATACCCAATGATTCTTCACGGGGAACTGGTGCTCTTGGTGGTGGCACAGGTAATCTCTCCACCATGAGATTCATTGTTGCCATTACATGTCCCATAAGGTGCTAATAGATAAGATTCTCAAGAATGGCTGGGTCGATTAGGGGGACCTCAGGCACTCAATCTTCATGTTCTTGCACACTCACTCCATCAACTAATGCAACTACTCTGCTCTTGGAAACATGTTCTTCGTGACTTCCAAAAATCTTTTAGCTTTATCTTCTGTTGGGGGAGAAGGTTATTATGAGAAAATCTGGAAAAATCATAAGAATAGATACAAAACCTAGTCCTAGATCCTGTAGACTCAGCGAACCTAGAGCTCTGATACCAACCTAATATGTGACATCCTACTATTACACAGACAACGAAATGCCACACGAAATTGTGTGGAACCGTCATAAACATTGTATTACCAAAAAGCACGGGTTAATTAAAACTAATTGTGGAAAGCATATAAGAAAGGGACTATTACAACTAGATCCACATCATGCAAAGAAACATGTTACATAAATATACATCAACTTGATGCATGTCCACCATTCATAGGATCCAACTGTCTTTTATCCATAAAGGATGCATAACCTATTTATATACATAACAGACCTAGCCAGGTCAACAACATGATAAGAAAGCCATATGAACTATACATCCTGAAACCTTATCAAACACCTCCAAGGACCTGAGATTATAGGGGTGACTCTAGGAATCTACTACAAAACCTCCAAAAGACAGCATCATAATCACCTATTTCCTTCTACTATTCCTCTGGTTGCGCAGCTGCAACACCGCGATCACCACCACATCTAGCTTGATCACCTAAAACAGTTTTAAACCAACGGGGTGAGACACACAGTCCAAGTGAGAAACATAACCCCCACCGAAACTATAAAACCACAAAGGAGAGCTAGAACAAATAAAACAGGTAATTGATATAAGCAGATAGTATATAAGCAACATACTGAGCAGAGCTATCGTTCTATAACTTCTTACCATGACATTTAGGAAGCATATACACAGATAATAATATGGAACATGATTGACAAGACAAGTCTAATAAGACCTTATCATAACAGTTGAGGAACATGTAATTAGATGCAAGATATAACTAGGGAAACTATACAAACAAGGCCTCAACCAATGTTTTGTGTTTTCCCTAAGAAGATATACTATATGACTGGAGTAGGATTTATTATGCCCTGAGGAAGTGAGCCGTACTACTCAAATCCAACCTTCGGTTGCGAAACCCAAAGCCAGTTCCATACAAGGTCAATGGAAGAGTCGGACTCCATGACCTCACCTTCAAGTGGTCAGTGCATGAGAACCAAAGCAGGACCACTGTCTCTTGCATAAGTGGCCTCAGCCACATAGGTTCAAGCTACCCTCTGCCTAGCCCACCTTGGTACAGGTATCGATGCTAGAAAACCGAGCCACATGCCTGTTCATCGTGCTCCATCATCATTGAGCCATGGGTCTGTTCACCTTACTCTATCACATATCTTGAGCAATGGGTGTGTTCACCATGCTCGAACCACACTGAGCCACGGGCCTAAAACTGTGCTCTAAACATGCACTGCTACTTAGGTCATAGGTACACCCCGCATATTCAACAATATGCATACTAGGTTAACACTTAGGAGAACCTGTTTCACCATCACCAAACTCCTGACGATGATGGATCTATGGCCACGACAAACTACATGAAAAGTTCCTCTGTAATTGATTAATGCATTTTAAGTGGATTGCAAGATTCAACCAAGTTATGTAACATGCAACTATAACAAGAATGAATAAACATAAAACACATTATCTTGTGTTACATTGTCACTCATGCCTTCAATGCTATCAACATCATCCTGGTCCATCACAAGGATCCAACATCACATGTTACCACTTGGCCTCTTTCCAATGATCTAGATTCATCACAAGGATTAACATCATAGGGATTCAATCCCATCATCAAGGCAGACATTGCCATTCCATGGGTAACACCCATCGTATATCACTGGGTTTGTTATAACCCTTGATGTTCCACATCATATCATTGTCATGCCATCATCCTGGCCTCATCATACAACTAGTACATGCATGGTTAGCATGAGCATAGAGGTACAACTGTACTCATACAAGGAACATATTAATCTTATTTCATATACCAAGAGAGATATAATTACACAATTAGATGAGCATATCTATGCATGACATTATCTTATATGACTTTTTGTTCAAGCATTAGGGTTTCCAACTGATCATAAGGTACAACCCTCACTATAGATATATCAGGTAAGGGACAACCCTCGCCAAAGGTATAATGGGAAAGGGACAACCCTCACCAAAGATGCCATAAACCTCACTGAAGGTAAGACACGCCTCATCAAAGAGTGTGATGCCCAACAATGTATTGGTTAACATGCAACTAACCACCACTTACTGTATCGGCCATCATTGTATCAGTCAACACCCATCTAGGGTTAACAACCATGTCGGGAAACCACTATCACCTTGGTATCGGGAACAACCAGACCCTAAGAACCACCCAGCATATAAGTCAACCTTCATATCGGTCAACAGCCATATCGAGCAACACTAGACATCTAGGTGTAAGAGGGTATCGATCTTGAAGGATAAACCCCATATTGCCCAAAGCAGCAAACCCTAATGCCCAAGCTGCATATCGCTCAAGGCAACATAGCCACTAGGGCACCATATCGGGTAGCACAACTAGGGGAGTGTCGTGCAAGATACAAGCCATATCGTCCAACACAAGATATGCCTACCATACTAATATCAGTTAAGGGAACAAGCCACTATATTTCCCAAGGTAGGATCTACTGGATTACTCAACATTCAACCAGGCAGAATAATAACGTGCAACACCTAAACAACACCCCTTTCTCCCAACAACATCTTGGGCTAGGATCCATATCAGGCAAGGCATCCTCCAACAAGGTGTCCAGCAACATCATCTAAGAGGATGTCGTGCAAGGCACCGACATGCCATGATGCCCAACGCAGACCACCTAATGCCCAAGGCACATCCCTATCGGCCAAAAGCATAACTTCCAACAACACATCTTGTGTAAGGACCCAAAGGTCATGGCGGGTTGGTCACCATCAACCTGAAAACTGCCACCAAGAAACCCAAATAGGTCTAGAGAGTTGGCTCACCTTTCAACAACCAAGTGAAAGGGGTTTTGAACAACTTCCATCACATATCGGGCAACAAGGTGGGTCATCCCACATCGGCCAAACCTCCAACCACAACTAGGTCAACACCAACCAAAGGACCACCTCTCAAATCCATGGTAAGAGAGGGGTATTACCCAAGCAACTAGAGTATATACTCACCTCTCAACAACCAAGTGAGAGAGGGGTTTTTCCCACACAACTAGAGCTTAAGCTCACCTCTCAAGACCAAAGAGAGAAAGGTGTTTTGCCCCAAGAACACACCACACGCACCATGGAATTAGGAACCCTAGGCTCACCTCTCAACAACTAAGAGAGAGTGGGTTTGCCCAAAGAACCCTAATCTAACAGTTCGTCCAACAAGGTCCAAGAACATACTAGAGCAAGAACATACTACAAATGCCAACAAGATCCTTAGGCTCACCTCTAAATGACATAACCATGTCACCACATCCAACAAGATCAAGGGTGCATACTAGAGCAAGAACATTACTAACAAGGTATGCATGGTTGATCAAGATAACATGTAAACAAGAAGTATATAAAGAAGGTAGTATAGCTAGGGTTAGGAGTTATGTAACCTGCCTCAAGCAAACTCCTCAAGCTCTAAAGCTCCAAGCACCAAGATCCAAGTTCCAAGGCACCACCTTCAGCCAACACTAGGAGAGAAGAGAACTCCATAACCACCATGGCTGAAAAGAAAGAGAGAAGAAGAAGAAGGTGCCAAGGATAGGGAGAGATACTCACCACAAGAGGAGAAGGAGCAAGGCACATCTAGGGTTTCAGCCCCAACTAGAGGAAAAATAAGACTCCACCAAGGAGATCGGCCACCAAGCTCCACCAAGGGGAGATATCGACCACCAAGAAAGAAGGGAAGCACTAAGGAGCTAAAGGGAACCCAAGCTAGCAAAGAAGGGGGTATCTATGCAAGGGGGTTAACTGGGTGTCCACTAGGGGATTACTCAACATGTGCTCACCCAAACCACCACTTGTCCAAACTATGTCACCTTGCTAGCACCCAAACCACTTTCTCATGACTTGCACCAACTAGCAAAGCAACAACCGCTTGTCCAAAGAATGGTGACACAAATGAGGCTAGGTCAAGAGGGTGTGTATCTCCCAACATGGTGCCATGGCCAATACATCACTTGCCCGATATAACCCTGGATGATAGACTCATGCTCGGTACACTCTTGGTCGATACACCAAGCAAACAAGGCTCAAGAAAGCCCAACAACAAGCCCAAGCTTCAAAAGCTTAAACAAGGCCCAAAAACAACTCAAGCAAGGCGCCCAACTCATCCTCTCAACCCTAGAGGATGCAAGGAGAGAGAAACACATCTCTCAAGGTGGCAAAATTGCACACAAACCCTAAAACTTGGGTAAATTGCAAGTTGCACCTCAACCTTCCAACAAAGCACAAACAAAACCCTAATCACAACTCAGGTGATTAGCAAACATCTAAGCACAAGGTTTAGGCAAAACAAACAAGGTAAGCCCAAAATGGAGGTTAGGGTCCTTACACTTTCCTTCCTTAATCATTTGAGTAAAATGAAAAAAAATCCTTTTGCACTTACCCCTCTCCTTATCTTAAGTGAAAAAGACATGGACTTCAGCTTAGCCTCAAAACCCGTCTTGGCCTTGCATTTTCCCTAGTACACACTTTTGGTGATCACTGTAACATCCCTGACCTGGGTTATGAATTAAACCTAGATGTTTTGCCTAATAAGGCTGAGTATATTCTTAATCTTACCTTGGGAAAAGTAATTAGGGCTCATGAGGAACTTATGTTTCAATTTTGGTCCAGTTTGGAAAATGTTGAAGCAATGTTTGCTTATTTTGGACTAAAGTGCAAATTTCCCAAATTGGAGGGGTTAAATTACAAATGTTGCATGATAAGATGTTCCTCTGATGTTGTGACATCATAATAATGAATATGATGTAGTGGTAAGGTTTCTACAAGTCTGGACACCAAGATAGAGCTTGTTGGACAATGTTGTGCATTAAAACCCAGTTTTGGTGTAAAGTGCAATTTACCCAAAACCTGGGGTTCAATATGCAAATTACCACTTCAATAAGGTCCCTAATGTTTCTTGGAATCATGTAGAGCAAAGAAAATGATAGGGGCATCTCATTGGAATTAATTTGGAGGAGAGAGAATCTTGATATTAAAATAATCAAGATTGAATCCTAAGTGAAACCCTAATCCAATTTAGGGCAAAAATGAATGTATTAATTAAAGGGACTTCAACCAAAATGTTATTGGTTGATTTTGAATAAGGATGGACGTTCCTTTTCCATGATAAGGAACGAAAATATCTTAAGTAGGTGAAATTCCACTCACCTTATTATAAGGGAAAGAATTTCCACTCAAAAAGATATATTAATATTATAATGGATTAAGGTGCTTATTTTATTTTCCCTTAATCCATGGATAATGGAAGGGAGTTCGGTGGCTTTGAGTTTCCTTTGTATGCAAGCAAACCAAGGAGGAAGAGGTGGTACTATTTTTGGAATTAAATGCATTTTAATAAGGCATTTTCTCTCTCATCAATTTCCTTATAAAAGTGCCATTTCCAAGCCCAAACCAAGGCCTTTTTCGGATTTTCTTCTTCCCCTTGCTTGCAAAACCGACCAAGGATCTAGGGAGGAGCAGGGAGCACGTCCCCAACCTGTGGGTAAGCCCTTTACCTTCGTTCTCCTTGATTTCATGGTGGAAATCGAAAATAAATTATGGATTCCTTCTTATTTCGATCTCCTCTTCAATCCTAGCCAACTTTTGCAATCAAAAGCTTGAGGACGAGCCTAGGGGGAGTTGCTAGAGCTTCATACACCATTTATGGCGTGATATTGGAGCTTTGGAACTCAATTGGAGGCGGGTTTTATAACTCAAACCCTTAAACATTGCTATTGCATCAATTCTCTATGCTTTGTTGATTGATTTCTTCAATTTGATACACACTTGTTTCTTGCTGCAATTTCCATCAAGAACGGTTGCTGTTCTTGGTTGTTCGAAGGAAGGGGATGATGAAATCATCCTAGATGCTTATCCAAAGAAAATTACCAAGCAAAACCGTTTTGATAGCTACTCCAAATCGTTTTAATTTGATTGGCTATGCGGTTTCAGCAAACCGTTTAAGGGCAAACGGTTTGAAACCGTTTGGGAGAAAATGGTTTCAAGACCGTTTGAGATGGTTGACCAAGCGTTGACCATTTGGGAATTTTGTTCCTAATTATGTAGGCTGATAACCCTACAAATTTTAGGGATTAACGCCAAAGGAATCGAGAGTTGAAGGCCAATCAATTAGGCAATTGAATTGAATTATGTGCTGATTTTCAACCTGATTAACTTGACCTGGTTGAGCAAACGGTTTCAAGATCGTTCGACATGGTTGACCAAGAGTTGACCGTTTGGGATTGCTGTTCATAATTATGTTTATTAATAACCTTCCAAATTTGAGGGATTAATTCCAACGGAATCGTGAGTTGAAGCCTAATCAATTAGGGAAACCTAATTGGATTAAGTGCTGATTTTCAATCTGATTTAATTGAACTTTTTGGGCAAACGGTCTCAAGACCATTTGAGTGCGTTTACCAAGCATTGACCGTTTGGGATTACTGTTCCTAATGATGTTTTCTAATGACTCACCGAATTTGAGGGATTAACTCCCAAGGAATAATGAGTTGAAGGCTATTCAATTACGCAAACCCTAATTGAAAACAGTGCTGAAATTCCAATGATTTAAGTTGAGATTTTGGGTTGATTAGCCCAAACGGTTTCAAGACCGTTTGGGGATTTCCCAAACGGTCTCAAGACCATTTGGGGGTCACCCCAAGACCGTTTGGAGGTCTGGGGTCAAGTATAGTTGACCAATTGAAGGTCCAAAGGTACTAATCATATTGCAATGTAGTGCTGCTTTGTTGATCAAATCGATAACCAATCCATGATGATTTTTCACTAGACTCCAAAGGTTGGATGGGCCAAACGGTCTCAAGACCGTTTGGAGCTCATCGAAACGGTCTCAAGACCGTTTGGTGGTCACCCAAGACCGTTTGGAGGTCTAGGGTTGAGTATGGTTAGGTGTTTGAAGGTCTAAAGGTACCAAGCTGTTATACAATGCAATGCTGATTTGGTGATCAATCTAATGATCCAAACCTTAATTGGATGGCTTGGATTTGAGTGATATGATGGGAAAACGGTCTCAAGACCGTTTGGAGGTCATCCAAACGACCTCAAGACCATTTGGGGTCAGGTCATACCCAATTTGGATAATGGTTCAATAGTTTCAAAGTAACCAATCTTGCATTGATGAGTGTTGTTGGATCTTCGATTCCAAACCCTAATTCAATTGAATCAAACCCTAATTGATGATCAATTGAGGATCAATTGAGGGTCAAATCAGTTTAAGGTTGACCTATTAAACTCAATTGAAGTATGAGTATAGGTCCAATTGATGATTGGTTCCATGAATTCAATGATTGAAGGAATCAACATGGAAAACCCCAATTCAATTGGATACCTCATGTCATTGAAGGTCCAATTGATCAAACCTTTTTGGAAACCTAATGTAATTAGGTGAGAGATACCCTTAATGGTACTAATCAATAATGCATAACAAATGCATGGATCCAATATATGATTAGTAAACCCTAGTTGACGGTGTATCCTTATGAACCCTAGTTGAGGGTGTATCCTTATAAACCCTGGTTGAGGGTGTATCCTTGTGAAACCCTAGTGGAGGGTGTATCATTGTGAACCCTGGTTGAGGGTGTAACCTTGTGAAACCCTAGTGGAGGGTGTATCATTGTGAACCCTGGTTGAGGGTGTATCCTTGTGAAACCCTAGTTGAGGGCGTATCATTGCGATTGTTTATAGGCAACTTTATAATAAAGTTATGCCTTAAGCTAAGATAAGTCCATATCATGTGAGATAGCTGGACAATTCTACTGTGTGGCCTATGCATTATATGCTAAGGGTGAGTATTCTGTGATGGAATGTATTAAGAGGGGAAATACCTTAATACAAGATAAAGTTGGTTAACTCAAGAGGGTCTGAATTAATGAGAAATGGGGAACCCTAACCCTAATTTGGGGAAAAGGGAATGATAAGCCCTGTTTGATAGTGAACCCTAATTCCTGGTTAAGGAATGATGGTGTTACTATTGTCTCACATGATGTGATGAATATCTTGTATGACTGTTATCATGCCTAATAACCATGCAGGTATGATGAGATGATGAATATAGCCAAGTTTGGGCTGTGACATTTATATAATAAATGTTGAATGGCCTTGTGAGCCATGTGAATAAGTTGTTGCCTAGTGAGAGGTGACAAGATGTGAATGGTCTTATGAACCATGTGAATAAGTTGTTGCCTAGTGAGAGGTGACAAAATGTGAATGGCCTTGTGAGCCATGTGAATAAGCTGTTGCCTAGTGAGAGGTGACAAGATGTGAATGGCCTTATGAACCATGTGAATAAGTTGTTGCCTAGTGAGAGGTGACAAGATGTGACTGGCCTTGTGAGCCATGTGAATAAGTTGTTTCCTAGTGACAGGTGAAAAGATATGAATGGCCTTGTGAGCCATGTGTGATGTGGGTAACAAGTATCATGTTTTCTTTGTAGCATATGTGTTAATAAGTTATGCTAGAGAGCTTGGCTGATGTTACATTTCTGTTATATATCTATAGTTCATTGATGATTATTCATATCTGTTGTATTCATTACAAGTAGATGGATGAACTATGAGTCTACCATGGGTAGATGCAATGCTCTTATTGAAAATGGAGATTTTCTTATTCTGTTCTATGAAGAATAATTCTGCCTATTAATGTAAAAGTAACCCCTGCTCAGTTTAATTTCATAATCTGCTATAACAATGTTTCTGGCGGAGAGTTCTATCTATCGCTGGGGCAATTTACAATTGTCTCACCCCCGTGGGAAACATTTTTTAGGTATGCATGAAAGGCAGAGCAGAAACTCTAGAACAGGGAAAGAGCAGCAGCAACAACAACAACAGGGACAACAATAAGATCTCAGGTGAAGATATTGTCTGTCTAGTCATATAGATAGTAGTCCTATGTGTCGTCTCTGTACTCTCAGGTCCTCGGAGTTTTTAGTCAGTGTTTTTGATATATCAGTCTGAGGTTTTGTCTTGATGCCTCGAGATTTGTATGCTGCCTGCATATATGTTTATAAGGCAGCTGATGATGTAGTCTCTAGAAAGAGATGGTACATGATATGTACGTTTGAAACAGAATGTATATGATATACAATGGCATTTGTTGGAAAAGATTTCCTATGTGTGGATCTCTTTGCAAAAAGTTTTAATTTTTAGTGATTTTTGCTAATCTGCTGCTTGATGAACACTTTCGCATTAGTTAATCATGTTTTCGTGAGACGTTCGTGACAATTAAGTGGTATCAGAGCTCTAGGTTCGCTGAGTCTACAGAGACATAGGACTAAGGTAGTAGAGTCTGTTCTGGTGTCATCCAGTGTATCTGAAAGTGTCTTCTGCTCGTATAAGAGAAGAAGAACTTAAAGATGACTGGGTCACATGAGGAGGTTGCTGCGGGAAGAAGCAATGTTGCACTAGGGAAAGGTGCATGGGAGCAGGCAAGAGAGAGATATAGAAATGATGCCTGCAGAAAATCTAGAGATGGAAAATCCTGTGTGTATAATGGTATGAAAAGTGGGGAATATGATAGTAAATAAAGTGCATACTACCTAATCTCAATACGTGTATACCCTGGCCAGGTATATGATTATTGTAGATAAGGCAAGTATGAAACTCTTAGATTGTTATCTTTTTTATTACTATGATCAAGTAGTCATTCTGAAACAATCCAGAGAGTATAATGAAATAAAATAGGAAGAGCTAAGTGAAATATTTTCAAAAAACATAGTGAACTTGCTTCGTGAATACTTAGTGAACTTGCTCTGTGAATACTTAGTGAACTTACTTCATGAATTCTTAGTGAACTTGCTTCGTGAATACTTAGTGAACTTGCTCCGTGAATACTTAGTGAACTTGCTCCGTGAATACTTAGTGAACTTGCTCCGTGAATACTTAGTGAACTTGCTCCGTGAATACTTAGTGAACTTGCTCCGTGAATACTTAGTGAACTTGCTCCGTGAATACTTAGTGAACTTGCTCCGTGAATACTTAGTGAACTTGCTCCGTGAATACTTAGTGAACTTGCTCCATGAATACTTAGTGAACTTGCTCCGTGAATACTTAGTGAACTTGCTCTGTGAATACTTAGTGAACTTGCTCCGTGGATAATTAGTGAACTATCTTCGTGAATACTTAGTGAACTTGCTCCGTGAATACTTAGTGAACTTGCACCGTGAATACTTAGTGAACTTGCATCGTGAATACTTAGTGAACTTGCTCCGTGAATACTTAGTGAACTTGCTCCGTGAATACTTAGTGAACTTGCTCCGTGAATACTTAGTGAACTTGCTCCGTGGATAATTAGTGAACTTTCTCCGTGAATACTTAGTGAACTTACTCTGTGGATACTTAGTGAACTTACTCAGTGGATTGCCGAATGAATTATCTCTATTAGATATATATGTTTCTCTTTTAGTAAATATTTCTAGATGATGATAGAAGTATGCTCTTTTATGCTTCTTCTTTTCAATGATATGAACATCATATGTTAGGGGTTTATGCCTTGCATAAACAATAAACATTGATGAGGTTGAATTAATGAAAGGAGCTTTGTATGGAATCACAGAGTTCATGATATCTCCATGATATTAAGATGATATGTGAAGACTTGAGGGCATGATTAATGAATAATTTGTCCCTCCTTTTCCTGGGATTTCGAGGACGAAATCCTTGTTAAGGGTTTATAATTTGGAACATCCCTGACCTGGGTTATGAATTAAACCTAGATATTTTGCCTAATAAGGCTGAGTATATTCTTAATCTTACCTTGGGAAAAGTAATTAGGGCTCATGAGGAACTTATGTTTCAATTTTGGTCCAGTTTGGACAATGTTGAAGCAATGTTTGCTTATTTTGGACTAAAGTGCAAATTTCCCAAATTGGAGGGGTTAAATTACAAATGTTGCATGATAAGATGTTCCTCTGATGTTGTGACATCATAAGAATGAATATGATGTAGTGGTAAGGTTTCTACAAGTCTGGACACCAAGATAGAGCTTGTTGGAAAATGTTGTGCATTAAAACCCAGTTTTGGTGTAAAGTGCAATTTACCGAAAACCTAGGGTTCAATATGCAAATTACCACTTCAATAAGGTCCCTAATGTTTCTTGGCATCATTTAGAGCAAAGAAAATGAGAGGGGCATCTCATTGGAATTAAGTTGGAGGAGAGAGAAACTTGATATTAAAATAATCAAGATTTAATCCTAAGTGAAACCCTAATCCAATTTAGGGCAAAAATGAATGTATTAATTAAAGGGCCTTCAACCAAAATGTTATTAGTTGATTTTGAATAAGGATGGACGTTCCTTTGCCAAGATAAGGAACGAAAATATCTTAAGTAGGTGAAATGCCACTCACCTTATTATAAGGGAAAGAATTTCCACTCAAAAAGATATATTAATATTATAATGGATTAAGGTGCTTATTTTCTTTTCCCTTAATCCATGGATAATGGAAGGGAGTTCGGTGGCTTTGAGTTGCCTTTGTATGCAAGCAAACCAAGGAGGAAGAGGTGGTACTATTTTTGGAATTAAATGCATTTTAATAAGGCATTTTCTCTCTCATCAATTTCCTTATAAAAGTGCCATTTCCAAGCCCAAACCAAGGCCTTTTTCGGATTTTCTTCTTCCCCTTGCTTGCAAAACCGACCAAGGAGCTAGGGAGGATCAGGGAGCACGTCCCCAACCTGTGGGTATGCCCTTGACCTTCGTTCTCCTTGATTTCATGGTGGAAATCGAAAATAAATTATGGATTCCTTCTTATTTCGATCTCCTCTTCAACCCTAGACAACTTTTGCAATCAAAAGCTTGAGGATGAGCCTAGGGGGAGTTGCTAGAGCTTCATACACCATTGATGGCGTGATCTTGGAGCTTTGGAACTCAATTGGAGGCGGGTTTTATAACTCAAACCCTTAAACATTGCTATTGCATCAATTCTCTATGCTTTGTTGATTGATTTCTTCAATTTGATACACACTTGTTTCTTGCTGCAATTTCCATCAAGAACGGTTGCTGTTCTTGGTTGTTCGAAGGAAGGGGATGATGACATCATCCTATATGCTTATCCAAAGAAAATTACCAAGCAAAACCGTTTTGATAGCTACTCCAAATCGTTTTAATTTGATTGGCTATGCGGTTTCAGCAAACCGTTTAAGGGCAAACAGTTTGAAACCGTTTGGGAGAAAACGGTTTCAAGACCGTTTGAGATGGTTGACCAAGCGTTAACCGTTTGGGAATTTTGTTCCTAATTATGTAGGCTGATAACCCTCCAAATTGTAGGGATTAACTCCAAAGGAATCGAGAGTTGAAGGCCAATCAATTAGGCAATCGAATTGAATTATGTGCTGATTTTCAACCTGATTAACTTGACCTGATTGAGAAAACGGTTTCAAGACCATTTCAGATGGTTGACCAAGAGTTGACCGTTTGGTATTACTGTTCATAATTATGTTTATTAATAACCTTCCAAATTTGAGGGATTAACTCCAAAGTAATCGTGAGTTGAAGCCTAATCAATTAGGGAAACCTAATTAGATTAAGTTGTGATTTTCAATCTGATTTAATTAAACTTTTTGGGCAAACGGTCTCAAGACCGTTTGAGTGCGTTGACCAAGCATTGACCGTTTGGGATTACTGTTCCGAATGATGTGGTATAATGACTCACCGAATTTGAGGGATTAACTCCCAAGGAATCATGAGTTGAAGGCTATTCAATTTGGCAAACCCTAATTGAAAACAGTGCTGAAATTCCAATGAGTTAAGTTGAGATTTTGGTTTGATTAGCCCAAACGGTTTCAAGACCGTTTGGGGATCACCCAAACGGTATCAAGACAGTTTGGGGGTCACCCCAAGACGTTTTGGAGGTCTGGGGTCAAGTATAGTTGACCAATTGAAGGTCCAAAGGTACTAATCATATTGCAATGTAGTGCTGCTTTGTTGATCAACTCGATAGACCAATCCATGATGATTTTTCACTAGAATCCAAAGGTTGGATGGGCCAAACGGTATCAAGACCGTTTGGAGCTCATCCAAACGGTCTCAAGACCGTTTGGTGGTCACCCAAGACCGTTTGGAGGTCTAGGGTTGAGTATGGTTAGGTGTTTGAAGGTTTAAAGGTACCAAGCTGTTATACAATGCAATGCTGATTTGGTGATCAATCCAATGATCCAAACCTTAATTGGATGGCTTGGATTTGAGTGATATGATGGGAAAACGGTCTCAAGACCGTTTGGAGGTCATCCAAACGACCTCAAGTCCGTTTGGGGTCAGGTCATACCCAATTTAGATAATGGTTCAATAGTTTCAAAGTAACCAATCTTGGATTGATGAGTGTTGTTGGATCTTCGATTCCAAACCCTAATTCAATTGAATCAAACCCTAATTGATGATCAATTGAGGATCAATTGAGGGTCAAATCAGTTTAAGGTTGACCTATTAAACTCAATTGAAGTATGAGTATAGGTCCAATTGATGATTGGTTCCATGAATTCAATGATTGAAGGAATCAACATTGAACACCCCAATTCAATTGGATACCTCATGTCATTGAAGGTCCAATTGATCAAACCTTTTTGGAAACCTAATGTAATTAGGTGAGAGCTACCCTCAATGGTACTAATCAATAATGCATAACAAATGCATGGATCCAATATATGATTAGTAAACCCTAGTTGAGGGTGTATCCTTATGAACCCTAGTTGTGGGTGTATCCTTATAAACCCTGGTTGAGGGTGTATCCTTGTGAAACCCTAGTGGAGGGTGTATCATTGTGAACCCTGGTTGAGGGTGTAACCTTGTGAAACCCTAGTGGAGGGTGTATCACTGTGAACCCTGGTTGAGGGTGTATCCTTGTGAAACCCTAGTTGAGGGCGTATCATTGCGATTGTTTATAGGCAACTTTATAATAAAGTTATGCCTTAAACTAAGATAAGTCCATATCATGTGAGATAGCTGGACAATTCTACTGTGTGGCCTATGCATTATATGATAAGGGTGAGTATTCTGTGATGGAATGTATTAAGAGGGGAAATACCTTAATACAAGATAAAGTTGGTTAACTCAAGAGGGTCTGAATTAATGAGAAATGGGGAACCCTAACCCTAATTTGGGGAAAAGGGAATGATAAGCCTTGTTTGATAGTGAACCCTAATTCTTGGTTAAGGAATGATGGTGTTACTATTGTCTCACATGATGTGATGAATATCTTGTATGACTGTTATCATGCCTAATAACCATGCAGGTATGATGAGATGATGAATATAGACAAGTTTGGGCTGTGACATTTACATAATAAATGTTGAATGGCCTTGTGAGCCATGTGAATAAGTTGTTGCCTAGTGAGAGGTGACAAGATGTGAATGGTCTTATGAACCATGTGAATAAGTTGTTGCCTAGTGAGAGGTGACAAGATGTGAATGGCCTTGTGAGCCATGTGAATAAGCTGTTGCCTAGTGAGAGGTGACAAGATGTGAATGGCCTTATGAACCATGTGAATAAGTTGTTGCCTAGTGAGAGGTGACAAGATGTGAATGGCCTTGTGAGACATGTGAAAAAGTTGTTGCCTAGTGAGAGGTGACAAGATATGAATGGCCTTGTGAGCCATGTGTGATGTGGGTAACAAGTATCATGTTTTCTTTGTAGCATTTGTGTTAATAAGTTATGCTAGAGAACTTGGCTGATGTTACATTTCTGTTATATATCTATAGTTCATTGATGATTATTCATATTTGTTGTATTCATTACAAGCAGATGGATGAACTATGAGTCTACCATGGGTAGATGCAATGCTCTTATTGAAAATGGAGATTTTCTTATTCTGTTCTATGAAGAATAATTCTGCCTATAAATGTAAAAGTAACCCCTACTCAGTTTAATTTCATAATCTGCTATAACAATGTTTCTGGCGGAGAGTTATATCTCTCGCTGGGGCAATTTACAATTGTCTCACCCCCGTGGGAAACATTTTTTAGGTATGCATGAAAGGCAGAGCAGAAACTCTAGAACAGGGAAAGAGCAGCAGCAACAGCAACAGCAGGGACAGCAATAAGATCTCAGGTGGAGATATTGTCTGTCTAGTCATATAGATAGTAGTCCTATGTGTCGTCTCTGTACTCTCAGGTCCTCGGAGTTTTTAGTCAGTGTTTTTGATATATCAGTCTGAGGTTTTGGCTTGATGCCTCGAGATTTGTATGTTGCCTGCATATATGTTTATAAGGCAGCTGATGATGTAGTCTCTGGAAAGAGATGGTACAGGATATGTACGTTTGAAACAGAATGTATATGATATACAATGGCATTTGTTGGAAAAGATTTCCTATGTGTGGATCTCTTTGCAAAAAGTTTTAATTTTTAGTGATTTTCGCTAATCCGCTGCTTGATGAACGCTTCCGCATTAGTTAATCATGTTTTCGCGAGACGGTCGTGACAATCACCATCACATATTTGTGCTTCTTCATTCATGCTTCAACATTAATCATCATGCTAAGAAATTCAAACAATAGTTTAGCCAATTTACTCAAGTAGTATTAGTCGATAAACTAGCTATACGATTCATGCAATGATTGTAGAATCATATCTATGATCAACTCTTGACCTAAAGAAATCTGAGTTTCTCCACATGCCCAGTCTCATTGAATACATGGGGTTCTATTAGATCTCTCTCTATTATTTTGGAATCATATATCGTTCTTGCTTTACATGATTATGTGAGATGTGTAATGATCTTGAGAATGTTCATGTCTTCATGCTGCTGATGCAACTCATAGTTCATACAAAATAGCATAAGGTATTCAATGTCTATGGCATTATTGGAATGCTTCAAGTAAGCATCCATTTCATTCTAAGGCTCATTTGGAGTGGGTTCATCTAGCTCTGGTCATTCAAGGACATATAGATTTCACTCATGGATGAGAACGCTTCTCAATGTCCTAAACTAGATGTGGAAGTTAATCTCATTTAATTTTGTCCTATTCTAGGATTGATCACAATGATATTGTGTTTGTGTTTGTTTACAAAAAAATTCAGCAACTTTTCAAAATACTTTTGATTTGGTTTTATTTGATAATATTCTTGATATTAATTAGGCCTTTAATTAATTGTCTCTCCCACTATTTTGTCAAATTGGTAACCGTTATGTATCAATTTAGAAGATTGCAATGTAAAATCTTCTAGTGAGACAAGATCCAAAATAATTGAATTATTACCTGGCCAACTCTAGCATCCATAAGCAATTATTAAGTTAGGAAATACTTACCAATTGCATCTTATGCAATTCATGGATAGTTGGTATGTGAAACTCCTTTCAATTCTCCATTTGCATGCTTCTATGAGCTTAATCGTACTAAGGACACACAATTAAGCCTTACCGATAAGACAACATAATAGAAATGCATCTTGCTTTGGCAGAACATACATATCTACCATCACACTTCCATGAGATGGACGCTGCAACATGCTTGTGTGTAATCTATGTTTAATTGATCAAGTTATACATGTGTGTTGCTTATGGAAAGTATCTTAGACTTAATATTTACTGGCATATTTTAAATATAAATTTATATACATATCCAATCACCACATAATTATAATATGTATCATATACATGCTATAGCCACAATGAAAATATATAATTATAAACATAATTAGATGGTTATTGACATATTATCATAATTCCTTAGAGACACAAAGAATAACTACCACCTAAGGTCTACATCATATGAAGCAAGCTATTATTGGTGAAGATCCATGCTTGAACCGATCTAGGTTGATCGGTTCAACTCTTGAAATGATCTTCTTGCCTCTTAGCTGCTCACTTGGGCTATTGAAAATGGTCATCTAGTCTCAGTTTCAATTGATGTATGCACTCCTCCATTCAACCTGTTGGGCCATCAGTCGATCAGTTCATCATCCTATCATTTGGCCTCCTTGCTCCTCCAGTTGATTGGTTCGTATCACGAGTCGGTCGATTTGTCTTAGTGCCAAACATCTTCTCACAAAGAATCATAAATTAAAACTATCCTATTTCATATTACATTGTAAAAGGGAAAAACTTGAGTTACATTTGAGGGGAAATAGGAAGAAGAGCATTCATTTACAATTGGAAGGGAGGAGAGAGGCTTGGTATGTAGGTTGACAAATGAACAAAAATAAACAACCATAACCATACACACACAGATCTAGGATTCTTGGCCATAACCATGCTAACATACACCATAAAAACACTTTTAAGGTGACGCATATGGATTTCATACATATATATATATATATATATATATATATATATATATAGAGAGAGAGAGAGAGAGAGAGGTTAGGAAGTGTGTACCGGCTAGTACATGCAACTTATGTGTACCGGCCATAAAAATGGCATATCTGGAATACATTTATTCAATCTAACTTTATGGATTGAATCAAAATTCAATAGATTAGATGTGTTAAAAAAATCACAATCATATCGCATGCATATCATGAGATATAACAACATATCATTCAACAGTTTCTGTAATTTTTGCAAGTAGTCGTTGATTAGAAAATATGCATATCCTTACATTTGATGATCTGGGAATGTCAGTTTGAAGTGATTTGTGATACACATGTTATCTAAGGGTTATGCATCACATCCATAAGGCTCGATTGCTTTTTATAATTTTTGTAATCATCATAAATGAAGATGAGTACATGTAAGCTACATGTACTCAGGTACACCATTCTTTTAGCCATATATATATATATATATATATATATATATATATATATATATATATATATATATATATATATATATATACATATGTATACTTCTATATACATATATATACACACACATATACATATATATATATATACATACATATATATATATATACATATATATACTTCTATATACATATATATATTTATAAACATATACATATATATATATATATATCTATATCTATATATATATAGATATATATATATATATACATACATATATATATACATACATATATATATACATATATATATATATATATATATATATATATATATATATATATATATATATACATACATACATACATATATATATATATATATATTAGTTTTTCGATTCGTATGTGGTAATTAATCAGATTTGCACATTAAGCAATTTAATTTTAGCATCATATGGAATAACTAAAATATTTTCACATTGATTTAAATCCAGATACATCGTAAATTTATGTGGCTCTCATTCCACTATTGGGAAATTTGGGTGATAGATAAGACAACACAAATTAAAAATTTAAATGTTCATTTCCCGAAATAGCAAGATCTTGTCAGGAACAATGTATCCAGAAAGGAAGTTTTGCAAAGTGAAACATGGTCATGGAGCAAGTCCAGTGACAATACCCTTATAGTAGCGACGTTCTTCTTTTCCAAGCAGCAACGAGCTTCTTTTTAGTAGCAACTCTCGATCATTCATCACAAATGGCCTCCTAGTCTGGCACCATTCAAAGAGGTTGATGGTGTCCTCCTAGCAGGAAAAACTCCATGCCTCTAGAACAATCCACGCGGACCACCAGAAACTTCATGTTGCACTACCAGATCCAACGAGAAGGAGTTTCTCCTTAGAATAATAGTGTACAAGCACTGATTCACTCTCTCACAATTGTCTCTCCCTTTCTATCCCTCCTTTATTGGGTAGGATTTTCTCAGTCTCTCTATTAGTTACCACAACTAAAGAGGAAATAATTGTGAGTGCTAATTATAATATCTGGAAAGCCCCTAATAACCCTCTATTTATATAAGAGGCCAATGCGAGGGTTACCAATCTATACATGAGTCTAAAGGACAAAATTAATGATTTTCTAAAAACGTAGGATGGAGAACCGATCGGTTTACCAACCCAACTGGTCATCTCATGCATGAACCAGTTGGTTCATGTGTTTTCCTTTTCTAAATCAAATTGGTAATATATGTATGATTAATGTAGATCATGACATCAACATCAATTCTTGATCCAATCTAATTTACCACTGAACCAAGCAACCCAGATGATGAAATAGTCAATTAACATAGTGAAATGGTTATTTCACAACATGGTACAGTCATTTCACAAGTGAAATGTCGTTTTACTTGTCCAATTTAGGTAAAGTTCAACCGATATTGATTCTAATTGACCTGACACTCCAACCAATCAGTTTGACACTTGAACTAGTTGGTTCTGAGTCTAGTCAGTCAACTTTGAACCTCATTTTTTAATTGAATAACAAAACACATTCAATAATCAATCTAAACATCATTCATGAATAAACTCCTATTCCAAGTGCATCCTATGTGTGTGACCCTATAGGTCCAAATTAAGTTAGCAGGGATTGTTCATAACCAATAATGACATCACCAGCGAAGAAATGCATCTAGTAACACATCATTGCTACCCAAGTAATTCAAAAAGTTGGAGAACAACATCAACCAACAATCTATTATATGTTTTACAATGATTGTATATTTCCTTTGTCTCTAATATCCTGATTGAACTCAAGGCATGGAATCATCATCCTCTTCAACATTCAATTCATGTTCCTTGAATAAGATAAAACTGGCTAAGATGCATGTGAGTTCACATATAACATATTGAGTCACATGAGTATAGTCATACATTTCTCAGTCTCACTTATGAATAGGACCTGGATATCAATATCCTATAGGAAGGAAAAATCCCATCTACATCTCTCATACTCAATCCCCATGTGTCACAGTGTGCCCGTGCATCACCGTTATAGCCACCCTTATTCAAGGTTCGATTGGATGATGTCTACATGCGACGAACATCATGTCATGAGTGTAGGGACTTCATGTCTAACAACCAAAATCACCACTATGACTATGAGAGATGATTTTGACTACCATTCCTTGGTATCCATGTATCATTCTCATGGTGGGTTTGTCTGATACATTGTTCTCTAACATGTACCTATGTGCTTGAGTTGATATCACATATCATAACTCATGAGACGATGTCATCATTCAAAACACAATATAGTCTTACGTATTATTGTTGTCTATTTTTCTTCCACAATAATATCTTACTAGGGACTTAAAAATAATATATGTAATATTATCATACATATGATCTCGTTGTTTAGATCATCAACCTAAAGACATATGTCATCGAGTAATGTCATTCTTTAGACATATACTATGTGTCATCATCTCATGAGTGAGATAAACATAATGGATGGAATTACCTTTATTATAATCAAATCAAGTATCTAATACCATGCTCCAATCATCATATGATTGGCTCTCTAGGCATACATACCAACAAAAAGTTGGTCGATCAGACAATGAAATAGAGATTTTGGAAAAGTCGATTTCTCACAAGTGTTATTAAGTTTCTTATAGTTGTTGGTTGCTTGCAAAAATTGATGCTTAAATACCTAGACATTAGTTGGTGACCAAAAACTGAGACCTAATCTAGTGACTTAGTGTAAATTTGTAGTAAAAAAATGATGCAAGAGGTCATTATCAAAATGAAAAAAATTGGCCTGAGTAAGGCCTGGGTCGTTAGTTGTTTACAAAAAGCCAACACCTAACCTATTGATTTAGACATCAGTTTTATGTAATCAATGATGTAAGAGGTCATTATCCAAACAAAAAACAAGTCGGCTTGAGTAAGGCCTGAGTTTTTGGTTGAATTCAAGAAACCGACACCTAACCCAGGGACTTAGACATTGGTTTACTGTAAAAAACCGATGCCAGAGGCCCTTATCTGAATGAAAAAGATTGGCCTGAGTAAGACCTTAGTCATTGATTTTTCTAGGAGAATCGACACTAGAGAGAAAATTGAGGGGAACACTTTTTCATAGGGGCATGGCTCGAATCCTTTTACATCAGTTTTTTGACAAAAAACTGACATCAATTGTACAAATTTTTTGTGGTTTTTTCTGAGAATCAATGTTAGTTTTGTTGATAAACAACCGACGCCAGAAATATTTTGAAGGAAAAAAATTATTTTGCACGAAGGTGTTTGTCGTTGGTTTTCTAAAAACTGATGCTCATCTTAATTTTTGAGTCAAATATTTTTCCTTGAAAAATTGTATTTCACGGGTTATTGTCTAACATTATTTAAAAAGTGATAATGCCTTTTATAAATCATCATGTCTTAATCAATGTTCACATTTATGCCAATTAAGTTTTGTCTATAGTATCATTTTTTCTTTTGAAAAAATGTGATATTAGAGGCCAAAAATGTACTTGTGACATTATAATGTCAAAATAGAGTGCATGGCAATTTCAAGGAGGTTTCAGATTCTTGCACTCCACAAACCATTTTTGTTGTGGTGTAAACGAACATGATGTTTGATAAATAGTACCCATCTTGCGATAAAACTAGCTGATAGATGATTGCACAAATTCTAGGGTATTATTAGTGCAAAATACATTAATAAGTTGGTCAAACTGGGTACATATCTGAGCTAAAAAAGGTGGTGATAGTATCTAGCATGTGAGATCGATCTTTAAAAACAACTAGGTAGATCTAGAAAAGTCATCAGTAAAGCTCATAATGTACCAAAATCTAGAACTACTTGGAATAGAACACAGACCACAAACATCATCATGCACAATATCAAATAGTTGTTTTGAACTAGTACATGTTTTTTTTTTGGGAAAAATAGCATTAGTTTGTTTGCCCAAATGACACCTTTGTCAATAAAAAACAGAATCTAAAATAGTAGGAATTAAATGTTGCATTTTGGCAGAAGATGGATGCCCCATTAGATAATGTTATTGTAAGCCTGTCACAGACACAATAGACATACTCATAGTCTTTGGTGTATTCATGTAATGTAATACGTCTAGACCTCCATGGGCCAAACCAATCCTCATCCTCATGTAAAAATCCAAAAATAGCATTGCCTAAGTCAAAAGTAATAGAGCACCATAGGCTCTTTGTAGTTCTACTAACAAATAATATACTCAATGGAAATTTTAGAACATAATAGGCTGAGAAGCTGGGAGAGAAGTGGAGGAGAGGAGGAGGATATGGCTAAGAGGGGAAAGGAGAGGGAAAGAACAACTAGGATGTTGGGTGGCTACTACGGTGGAAGAAAGATAAGATGGAGCTAGGGTTAGGGAAGGAGAAGGTGGTGTCTAAAGTTAGGGAAGGGATTTAAGGGGGATCATGGTTCTTTAATACCATATAAATGAGAAGTCCTTTTTTGATGTGTAAAACAAAATACAGTGCTCTCCCTTTTATATGGTAAGAGAGTAAGTTAGAAAATAGAGCTAGGCAATATGTGATAAAAGAAAAGGGTATATACAAGACACGTCTAAAGCCCATAACAAAAGAAATAACATAACATAATGTAATAAAGAATATATAATAATAAGCCTATTATGGTATATGCACTACTAATCAAAGAATTCAACCACATAACCCGAGTAAGGAGATCAACTCAAAATTGAAGAGGAAATAGAAGTTCCTAGACCCAGAAAGTTTGTCTCATGATAAAGGACCATACAAAGGGGTGTGAGATCTCCCATATGACAAACAACCACAACAAAGAAATAAGTATAAGATGAGTAGTTTAATAACACCTATCATGTTTTTTGGTAGGGGGAAGGGTGTTTTGTAGACAACCAACATGAAGAGTACATGAAGCAAACCATACACATCATGAGAATAACTAGTCAGCCAAAATCAGCACAACAATATGTGGGATCATTAGTCATCATCAACATTGTCATCCTCCTCAATCAGTATAAAGAAGTGGTGGTTAGATTTTGTTTTGAATAATGAGGTCACAATAATTATCTCATGTCCTTTTACAATTTTGTTTTTCTATCCAACTCTAGGAGTGTATATTTTGTACCACTAAATGAGGTCATCTAGGCCACAATGTTTGCATCTGGTTATATATTTTTGTTAGTTCATGAGTGTAGGAACAACTATCATTTGAAAATCCAATGCGTTCGAGTAAAGAGATTGTCTCTACCCCTTGAGTAGCCCATCTTGGGTGGACAACATAAACATTATGTTCTTATTTGGTGTGTTCTTGTCTAACTTTCTCTTCTTTGCTTCTATGCATATGTATTTCTTAATAACTTGGTACGAGAGCCAGTTCATTCTACTATTTGATTGGAAGAGACAACCTTATCCCAATAAAAGATTCATATGTTTAACATGTCTTTCTAAACAAACTGGGATTAGAGCTAGTAGAATATGTTGTTTGAGTGGAAGAGGTGTCCTCAACTCAATACAAGATTGATATGTTTACCAAAAAGAATAGCTTTAGCTTCTGGAACAAAAATATGTGTGCTCTGTTGAAACAATATACGATATGAACATCTCTCAATAGAAATTAGTTCGGAAACATTAATGAATATACATTTTCCACGATGGATGACAAGGCATCCTCAGGTTGAATTCATTTGTGAAGTGTGAAGAAGGACATGACATCTAAATTGTGGTTGAGGTTGAGAAGCCTCCACATGATGTAACCTCTCACAAACAAGTTGCTTTTAAAGAAATGTATGTTTTCAATATGTATGAAAGAGGAATCATCTCTGAAAGATCATCTAGATCATTTGAGTTCAATTGTGATAGAAATGAAGAAACATAATGAAAATCTCTATGACTAGAACTTTGCTCTTTTCCTTTTAGTTTTTTTCCTCCATCATACAAAAATAGTTTAACCATTTTCATCAAGAACAATGGTATTACCCTTGAAAATTTTGGTCAAGTCTTTATACTCATGAACGTCATCTATTTGCATTTGGTAATACATATGAATCTACTTACGTTAGGTAGAAGACAAAAAAATGTGATCACAGGAAGAGGAAGAGGAAAAGGGAAGAACAAAATCAAAATACCAGCCCAAGAGATATGTAATTACTATAAGGAACCTGGTCATTAAATGATGAGTGTTTGAAAAAGAAGAACAAAGCAACAACTGTTGTTGCAAGGTAGAATGTAATTCTGAAAACAATTTTTGTTGTTGTTATAGATTTAACTTCTACAAATGACCAATGGTTATGAACTCAAAATTTTCACATTATGTGTGTCCTAACCTTAGCTAGTTTTCATCTTACAAGAATTGATAGGGAATCACTCCCCATTAAGACATTTGGGTCTATTCAGATCAGATCACACAATACTAAAGTTAGAAACCTTACTTCAGTATATCATGTTCTAAGATTTAAGAAGAATCTCATATCAATTGGTACTCTTGATGATAAAGGTTATAAGGGAAGAATTGAAGGTCGAGTTTTGAACATATAGATGGGTGATGTGGTAGTCTTGCATGGACACATAGAGCATGATAATATTACATCCTATAAGGTACAAGAATTACATCCACTTCTGCATCAAAATTTTTCTCAAAGTAATATGAATCTTATTCATGCAAGGTGTGACATATGCAACTTTGACACATGAATGAGAAGGGGTTGACTGAAATCAATACGTGTTGTCTTCTTGGCATATAAAGAAGACAAAACTTGAATTTTGTGAACATTGTGTCTATTGAAAGCCCATCAAAATTCATTTCCTTAATAGTACATAGAATTAAAGAGACATGTGATTAAATCCAATCTATAACATACTAGATTTTTAGTACTAAAACTATATTGATCTATGAATCATATTGTTCCCTTAATTTGAGTTCATTTCTTAGTGGTCCTTTCTTCCAAGTCCATTTTCAATAAATTACCATATACATGATACTAATTAGTCTATAATTGAATTTTTACCTTTAAGTGAATTCATACTCATAATTTGATCAATTGTTTACAAACCAATCCTTGAAGTTACTTACAGGAGTCAATTTGACATCATATAGTACAATTTGAAATCTTGGTGTTTGAATACATTGTCTTGAACTTGTATTCCAATAATGCACCCACTTTTCGGCTAATCTCTTTGGAATCACCAACACATATTAATCATATTGTTAAGTATTTAAAAAAAGAAATTATTAATAAGAGTGATCCAATTTGTTAATGTTCATAAATAATGGTTCTAGTATTTTCTAAAGTAAGGTCTAGGGAAATCAGACCCTTGCTTAAATTCTCATGGTAATTAAAGTTTATATTAAAAGATATAAATGTTTCAAGTAATTTCAAATAAGAATATAAATGTAATTATGTTGGATTTAATTACAAAATACCATATTCTTCCTCCTCGAGTGTGTCTGCCTGTCAATTATGTAGAGTCATTCTCTGTGACTTGATCATCCCAATCTACAAAAAAAATTGTCCCTCTGCTCTTAAGGCCTCCCCAATAAACCCTTATCTACCGTTTCACCCAAACACTAATACACCTCTTTTTTTCATGTAACCTCTACCTGATGATCCCCCTCCAAAATTCTCTACTCAAGCCTTCTCACTCTAACTATACTTGAACTCCAGTGGATGTAGCTTTGATTTCACCATTGATACAGATCAAGAAATGGTAGTAATCATAGTTGTGGTCTTCTAATCCACCCGAAGACCCTGCAACCTCCCCACAATTTCTATATTGGCACTAACCAAGAAGGAATAAACAACAGACATGCAAAAAATAAGAACCTCAACATTTGTAGATCCATCTCGATGACCTACAACTCTATTGAAAAATCCTCACCTATCAATCGTGATACAAATGCCTCACTGTTAATTGGAAGATCCTTCCCAGTCTCCCATTGTGCCCAGAGAAAACCACATGTCTATCTTCATCCTACACATATCAAAGCAAAGAAACATGAAGAGTCAAGAATCAGTAGACAACAACATATTCTCCTTTTGTGTTCATTCCTTTCAACTTATCCATGTTGACGGTGCTTGCAAGACGTGGTAGCAAGGTAGTAGGAAAGAGTAACCACATTGTCTGACATGTCATCTAGAAGACATGAAGGTTGGATCTGACTTTAACCCCGTACCCACCTTGTCAGTTGTCCATGAAGGCCAATGCAAACTTGCAACAATGGTCAGACACTTGTAGATGCACCTGCAACACCACATCTTTGATCCCTATTCACCCTTCTATATTGTGTCGAATCCTAGAGGAGCTTCACAATCAACATATCATCAGCCACCTTGTCTACCTGCAATCGTCAAGTGGATACTTCAAAACCCAAATGTCGTCAGCCATCAATAGATCTCCAACACCCTCCTCTGAAGATTAACTCACCTTGTTCATCCCCAACCACATGTTCACTCAAAAGAACTTCGATGAGATGCTTCCGATCCAGAAGAATGTTGATGATCATATAATACCCAGGCCATGACTTGAAGGTCAGTCATCATATCATCGTGATGTTGATCACCCAGGCCATGACTTGAAGGTCAGTCATAATATCCAAAGATGTTAAATGAATGTCCTGATATAAAACTTGATCATAAATATGGACATTAGATAACTTGGTGCATTATATCTAACTTTATCACGATAATAGAGGCCATATATGTATTAGTATATCAGAGCATAGAGTTATGTAATATGTGAATAAATGTAATTCTTGAAGGAATGCACTAATAAAATCAATTCGTGAATTAGAAAAAATCATGAAATTAAGGGAATCAGTTATAATATTCGTTTATGTAAAGTAATGACTACCCTAATAATTTTTGGATTAATTTACATGGTAAGGTATTAGCCCTATGTAAATAGGTTTACAATGTCTGATTTCAAGAAACTAGTTAGTACATAGATATGAAACGTGGTAATAAGGATAACTTGGCTTAAATAATTCATTATTTTATTTTATTTTCACATAGGAATTATGAAATTGATACACATATATACATATTATCATATTTAAATGGGCACTATGGTTTTAGGAATTGTATATGTCTAAATTGATTCTTTTTGAATAAAAAAGTGAAATGAGAGGAAAAGGATATGGTAATATACTTATCTGTACACACATGTGACACATATTGTATACCATCAAAACTCTAGTGGATGATGGATTTTATTATTACTAAGTCAAATGAATTAAACGCAAACCAAAAGCATGGGTGATATTATACTATGAGATACAAGTAAGGTAAATAATTATGGACTTTTACCCAATATAAACTAATAAGTGATTTCCATGTCAAGAAACTTCAAATAACTTTAGTACATTCTCTCTTGCTAGATTCAAGAGAAAATTGGAATCCTTGATCCACGTGAACATCTTGATTGGAAGTTATTGATTAAACCAAGTACTAAATTCTATATTCCGTTATTGAACTACTTGTCTCTACCACTTGAATTTCATTAATATAATTTTGCAAAAGTGGTATATGGATTTTTTGTTAGCCTTTCCCTCTTGTTGAAGGTCACCACGACTAAATTTTATGTTGAATATTGTTGGTTAAATGAAATATTGGTTGATTTTGATATTGGCAAAAGAACTCAAGATATTGGCTAAGAGTATTGGCTCGCCAGATTTGACACGTTGTATCCCCCAACACTATGTAGTAGAAATTAGATAATTAGAGGTCCCCCAATACTAAGTTACCCTCATAGGATAAAGTGTTGTTCTCTCTTAGAGGGGAGAACACTAGGCACATATTTAGTAGAGAAGAAAAATATTAGATTTTATTGTGCCAATGGATAAATAGTTTCATTTTGTATAATTGGATATCTTGATATTATGAGAATCTCTTTATTTTTTCTTGCTATCACATTCTATAGTTATATGTTTTTTTAATATATCATGGTAACTGGGTCATCTTCTTGTTGTTACCAAAGTCCACCAAGCAAACTTTCCTATATTTGATTACAGCATTCTTTATTTTTAATAGCTCAATAGTTGGATTTAGTACCAGCCTGGATGACCTATATTTTCTCTTCTTGGGGTCCTTGTGTGGTTTTGTTCCCTTTGGGAACTCATGGATAGGTGATACAAAGATGGACTAGAAGAGACATGTAAGAGTTGTTCCTTGTTGAAGAGTAGATAGGACTTATTTTTATCCTTATTTAGTAGTCCTATGTATGAATCAACTTCTGTGTCTCTGATGTAAAGCATAATTATGAAAAGCTTTGTTTATATAATCTAATCCATTTTCTAAACATTTGATCCTAAGAATAAAGTCTTTACAACATGGTATCAGATGTATGAATATTCGAGACTCATGCATGTCTCATGGAATTAGGGTTAGATATCTAGTTTACATAGAACTTAGGCATGTAGTTCACTAACAACCTTAGATTTGCTAACCCTACCTATCTAAGATAGAAATACAACCTTAGATATAAATTAGTTGCCTAATACACATTTAGTAATATCACCATGTATGTGGATTGAGATTATATGTCTAAGGAAGGATGTTTAGTGAAGGTTCTAGCATAATTACTCCTAATCCACTATGGTTGTTGTAAGGTTTCCTCACTTTGTATACAGAACTAGCCAACATGATTTTACTACTTGGGAAAAATCATAAATTTCAACACATTATCATGAACCTAGTTTAGGATGTCAAAAAATAGAACATGTGATTACAACTATTAAACAAACTAGAAGTTGAAAGGTGAATAGTTTGACTAGAAGCCCAATGTTTGAGTCTATTAATACCCTTGGATAGTAAACAATGCCCTTATTCCCTATTACAATTGAAGTTACTCTAGTGACCCATTGGTTTCATGTAAGTCTTCTTTTCTCTATTGAGTCAAATAATTAGTATGGTGAACGTTGGAAAAGGTTATTGTGACTTACTCATTGCACTTATGTTGGCCATTTTTAGTTATGCATCAAAATGTCTGCCATTGAGAAATTATTTTCTTTATAATATTATATGTATAAAATTGTTCTAATCGAGTTTATTAACGACTTTTTGAGTTAGGTCACAATTAAGGATGTATGAGAAACCCTAGAGAGAGTCATATGAAACCCCCAAAACCTAGAGCTTGGAGTTACATTTTGAATAACAAAAAGTGAAGTAGGTACATTGTAGTTGACATGCCTTTTTAGATTTCTAGTTGAATCATTTTAAGGGGTGGAGAATAGTATCTGGCTAGTCCAGGTTGTGTTGATGTCAAGGACATAATTGTTTTTAAGGGGTAGAGAATTGTAACATGTGAGATTTTAGGTACTAAATTTGTATTGAGCTATAACTCATTTTGTTCGCCTAATTTGGGTTCATTTTCACATGGTCCTTTCTTCCAAGTACATTTTTATCAATTACCATATTCTTAATACTTATTAGTCTCTAAGTGAATTTTTACATCTAAGTGTTTCATCCTCATCATTTGATCAAATAATTGCAAACCTATCCCTTGAGTTATTTACATGAGTCATTTTGACATAATATAGTACAATTTTAAATCCTATTTCTTGAATATATTCTCTTGAACTTGGATTCCAATACTGCATCCACTTTAAGAGTATTGTATTTGGTATTACCAATGGATGTCAATCATATTATTAAGTATTAAAAAATTATAAATGGGAGTGATGCAATTAATTAATGCTCACCAATAATGGTTCTAGTATATTCTAGACTTAGTTCTAGGGAAACAAGACTATTTCTTATACTCACATGGTAATTGGGCATTATATTTAGAGGAAGTAATTACAAATAAAGATATAATAGAAATCATGACCAAAATATTCCTCCTTAGGTATATATATCCATTGGTTATCACAGAGTCAAGCTTTGAGACTTGATCATGTTAGTCCACAAAACAAAATTGTCGATCGACTCTCAAGTCCTCCCTAATCAACCCTTCTTTGACGTTTCAGCCAAACACTAGTAGAAGGATTTTGGTCGCAATAACCACTACATGAAGAGACACCTCAAAAAGACTCCTCTTGAGCCTTCTCACTCTTACGATACCTAAACTCCAATGGAAACCAATTTTATTTCACTATCAATACAGATTAAGAAATGATAGTGATAACCATTGCAGACTACTAATCCACCCACAAATGCAGCAACCTCCTCTCAATTTCTATACTGGCGCCCACCTCAGTGTTAATTGGTTGATCCTTACCACTCTCCCACCCTGCCCAGAATCCAAACCACCTATCTATTTTCATACTATTCCTAGAAGTGTGAAGAAGATCTAGACAGTGTAGGGAATCACAAGACAATCTTTCCTGCTCCTTCTTTATTCATTCTTCCCTGCTTCTCCATCTTCATGGCACCTGCAACACAATGCAAAAAAGTAGCAAGAAAGAGTCTCCACATTATTTGACATGTTATCTACAAAACATGAAGGTTGGATAAGATCTTAACCCCTACCCACCTTGTTAGTTCTCCATGATGACAAGTGCAGACATACAACAATGGTCGAGCACATGTATATGCACCTGCGACACAACAACTTCAATCCCTTTTCATTCTTTTATCTTTGTCAAATCCTAGAGGATATTTTCAATCATCCCAATCCTCATCCACCTTGTCTACCTACAACCATCAAGAAGATACTTCAAAACCTAAGTGTCTTTATCAACCACTAGATCTTCGACACCCTCCTCTAAAGCCAGACTCACCTTGCTCATTCTTAACCACCTGGTCATCCAAATAACTGATGGGATTCGTCTGACCCATAAGAATGTTGATGATCATATAAACTCCTCTATTCAATCGTTCTATTAGCAAGAACCTTGATCACTAGACCAATGTGATGGTGATCACCCAGGCCATGACCTGAAGTTGACTCATCTTATTCATATACTTTAAACACTTTTTACAAATAATACCAGAAGATGTCCTAAATGGCCTAGTATAAATCTTTACATAAATATGTATATTAGATGACTTGGTGCATTCTATCTAATTTTGTCATGATATGCCATATATGTATCATCATATCAGTAGATAAAGTGCTACAAAATGTTAATAAATGTGAATCATGAAGGAGTGCACTGATATTATCAAATCACAGGTTATAAGAAATCATGAAATTATGTATGTTAGTTATAATATTGGCTTATGTAATATAGTGGAATACCCTGAAAATTATTGCATTAGCTTACATGATAAGGTAGTATCCCTATGTGAATAGGTTTACAATGTTCAATTTCAAGAAACTTGTTACAGCATAGATATGCAATAGGGTGATAAGGATAACTTGTCTTAAACAATTCATTATTTTAATATATTTCACATAGGAATTATGAAATTTGATACATATATATACATACTATTATATTTTAATAGACATGATGGATATAGAATTTTATTAATATGATTGAAGCTTTTTGAATGAAATAGTTATATGAGAGGAAGAGGATATGTTAATATACTTATCCATACACAACATGTCATGTGTATTATATAACATCAACGCTATACTGGATGATGGATCATATTCTCACTAAGTCAAATGAATTAAAACGACTCAAACCAAAATCTTGTGGTGATACTACTCTACGAGATACATGTAAGGGAAATAATAATGGACTTTTACCCGATATAAACTAATAAGTGATTTCCATGTTAAGAAACATTAAATAACCTTAGTATAATCTGTCTTTCTAGATCTATGAGAAAATTGACATCCTCAATCCATGTGGGCATCTTGATTTGAAGTTCTCACTTGAAACTTATACTAAATTCTCAAATCTATTATTGAACTATTTGTCTCTCCCCCATGAATTTCATTTATATAATTTTGCAAAAGTTGTGAAGCAAATTGTGATTATCCTTTCCCTCTTGTTGAAGGTCACCACCACTAACTTAAATGTTGAACATTTTTTAGTAATTGAATTATCGTATGGTTTTGATATTGGCACAAAAACTCAAAATATTGGCTAAGATCTTTATCTCACTAGATTTGGAAAGTCATATTCCACTACCCTATACAGTGGATAATGGAGAATTAGAGGTCCCCCATTATTACTAGCTACACCCATAAGAGAAATTGTTGTTCTCTCATAGAGGGGAGAACACTAGCAACATATCCACTTGCAAAGGCAAAATGTCACATTGATTGTGCCAATGGATAAATTGTTCCATTTTGCATAGTTGGATATACTAATATTAGTTTTGGTAATATCTGTATTATTAATAGTTACCACTTAGAATTGTTATTATTTTTTGAAACTATTGTGGTAACTAGGTCATCTTCTTATTATTACCATAGTCCATCGATAAATTTTTCTATATTTGATTACATCACTCTTTATTTTTTTTATATCTCAATAATTTCATTTAGTACATGCATCGTGGACCTATATTTTTCCTTCTTGAGGTCCATATGTGGTTTAGTTCCCTTTGGGAACTCATAGACATGCAATAAAAACAAGGACTAGAAGAGACATGCAAGATTTGTCCTATGTTGAAGAGTAGATAGGACTTCTTCATATCCTTATCTTTTAGTCCTATGTATAAATTATCTTTCTTGACTTTTATGTAAAGCATGATTGTTAAAATAAGTGTTTATATATTCCGATGTATTTGGTAACTATTTGATCGTAATAATCAAGTCTTTATAGTTTAATTATTCGGTCCCTTCTTGTGTTCCATCCATCGAAGGTGATGAATACTAAAGGAGGACTTTGACGTTCTTTAGAAAGTACAATAATGAGGATTTATTTATATTCAAGAAGTGGAAGATTGTAGTGGAGAATCCCAGTGAATAGTGATTGAAATGCCTATGCAATGATGATGGTCTTGAATTACTTTCAATTGAGTAGGAATATTTTTGTTATTTATAAGACATTACTAGACATTGCACAATCAAAGATACTACATCGTGGAACAAAGATTGTTTGGTCTAAAAGTCCACACAATTATTCGAGTGTAAGAATATTTCTTTATCCTACACACTATCATGTTGATGATGGGAAATTACGTCAAGGGAAGTTAATGTAAAATTGATGGGATGCAGTTATATGGTTAAAGGTTGTCTATTATAGTCTTTGTCTGAGCATAGAGTTATTCTTAGAATTAATTTAACACTTCATTATAACTATATGCCATGTTCATATGATGTTACTCAAAGTTCATATTCTAAGGGGACCAACAAACAATTGGTGTTTGATGCAACTTCAATTTGAGTTAAAAGAGATAGTTCACCAACGGTCGGGTCAAAATACAAAGAGACTCCATCAATGTTTAATTCACAGTAGCTACATGGTAGAGTGTGTATCATTGCTCTTTATTTCTCAAAGAGGATGATGGCCCTCCTATATGATAAAATTATGAACATATGTTGAATTATGAGTTACATAGAGCACAAGTTGTCGAGTCTCTAGGACCTACTTCTTGTCATGAAGCCATCACACTTTGTAAATTTGCTCAGTGGAGTTCTTTCATGGGTGAAAAAATGGAATGTCTTCAGAAGATTTGGATGAGGAAGCTTGTGAAAAAAACAAAGTGGAGATCTATTGTAGGATGCAAGTCGATCTTTAGTGTAAAGCTTTTTACTAGGGACAAAGCACAACTACTTGTTGAGGGTATGTAGTGAGAAAGAGGGATTGGAATACAAAGAGATATCCTCTCCAAGTTTTAAACACACTTCCATTTTAGTAATTCTTTCAATGGTATCACATTAAAATAGTGAGTTTGAACAACTTGATGTGAAAACTATCTTTCTACATGGAGATTTAGAGGAGGAAATATACATGACACATATAAAAGGTGTCTTTATTTTGGGTCAAGAAATCATATTTGCAAATTTAAGAAAACTGTGTACATGCTACAAGTAGTTTGATTGCTTCATGGTTACTACTAGCTTCACTCATATCATATATGACTACTTTGTATATTAAAACACAATCAATGATGGTTCATGTATATTCCAACTGTTATACTCGGATGAGATGCTCATAATTGCTTGAGACATGCATAATTTTGAAGATAAAGATTATTCTTCGTGTAGTGTTTGATATGAAGGATCTACGCCCAACACTAAAAATATTGAGGATGGATTTCTAGATGGACTGCAACAACAAAATATTTGTTCTACTATAGAAGGGAGACATTTAGAAGATCCTACACAATTTTGATATCTCTATTAAAATGTCTATTCACACTAAGTCTATAGGAAAAACTATTTTACAACATATTTTTCACCTTAGATATAAGAAAATGCATAATACATCTCTCTGGTTCTGTATCCTAGTGCAGTCAGCAGTCCCAACAACACCCTAGGCCAAAGCTAATTTTTGTGAGCCAGATTACAAATTTGAGTTCTTCCATAACTTTATCTTTTCATGCCCAACCTATATGGTAGTCTCTTCTAATAGGAGTGTAAATAAGATCACCCACTTGAGGTTTATTCATTACATAATTTATTTCTACAAGTTTGTATATGTACTAATGACTTTGTTCTAGAACTCTAATCTATTCTAGCAATAAAATTGGTATCTCCCACTGAGTATCCTACCTTCAAAGAAATACACAAATCATGTGTTCTTGTTCAGTGCGTGCTCATCTAATGAACACAATCTATACACTATTTCCGCACATCAGTCACTCTTAGCTGAGGTGATTGTCCATATCATGATAGATAGTGGATATTGAGAAGGCCCTTAATGAACCTTCAAGTTTCAACATGGAGACCACATCATATACATGATGTATTTAAGATATAGTAGGGGATCCACTTTTCTTGTCATTGACGACCTATGCTTCACTCAACATTTGATATATAATTTCAAACAAAGAAGCTGAAATATATGTTATAGATAATATTTGCATGAGACATGTTCATTTCTGAAGAGTCAGTTAGGAATTGGAAATATTCCCACTAAAACAATATCCAACAACCCCATTCTAGTATAAACCTAATTATTATTTAGTCTCCTTTGTATGATCTATTTTAGAATGGCTATGTAGGTCTGGGTTAGGGTAGCATGCATCCCCTTGAGGTTCCACTATCCTTCATTTTGTCAAACTATAACATCCTAAATATCACTCCACCCATCCACCCCTCTATAGTGACTAGTTGCTCCCTCTACCAGCCCTCGTTCCTTTGTGGTAGTTCCTTTTCTAGCTCCCATGCCTATGATTCTTTAACTCTTCCTCCTAGATTCCAATCTTGATGGTGGCATGAAGAAGAACTTGTGATGGAGTAGTCACCAAGACAGCACACAAAGTAGATATTTTATGGTGTTTTTGAGATATTGACAAGTAATACAAAAAATGTAGCAAGGTTGTGTGAAGGTGTGGAGGCAAAAACTTGAATATCAACAATGGAGAAAGGTCGCACCAAGGAGATCTATAAGTAAAAAGTGTATCCCCTCCTCCCACCCCCATGCCACCTTGACACATGAATTACTCCATTGTAAGTTGCAGTCTGATGGTAGGGTTTTTTCATCTTAACCAAGCCATTACAAAATTCGTCTTTAGAAAACATATATCCTAGTCTCATAAACTAATTGCATTTAGTTTCCCCTTCTAAAACTCTCCCACCCATCATCCATTAGGTTCTTTCTTTCTCTAATTATTAGGTGTTTCTTTACTCCGACCTTGTCACATTAATTTTGAGTTACTCAAAACAAAAAATGCAATCAACTACTAATTAACCATAGATCATAAAAGAGGGTAAATTACAACCGATCTAAACATTACTATTATGTTTAGAAACATTTACATAAAGGCCCAACTACTTTCATATTGACACATACCATATCAGGTATTTACATGTATGTCTAGTGGACTCAGACACAACTGGTATACAAAAGCATGATTGTTCCAAATATACATGCCATAAAAAAAACATCTGTGTACTGCCAAAAACTCGAGTTGATGTACATATCATCTACAAAAATCTCTATCCGGGCATGAGAGTGCATGGACGTCTCTAGGATACACTAACTACTAGACAAACTTCTACTTCTACTACTTTTTAGACTGCTCTTTCTCACTACCACAATCCTAATGACATCGCTAAAAAACACCTAAAAAGATGTGGTGACCCATGAGGTGAGACCAACATCTCAGAGAGAGAAATAACTCTCAACAATGGTTATTGATTATAGCAGGACATATTATTAAATAGGTTAATGAGTTTTAAGCAGATTGAGTAGATTAAGCATGCTATGTAATTAAGATAGATTAAACATGATTAGCATAGAATACAAACAAATGAGTAAAGATATCATTTCCTATACAGTTGATTTCTCCTACCATAAAGTATAGTACCTAGACATTACTGGAAACAAGGCAAGGGTAACAACCAATGTGAGTCATGTTTATTCTTAAATAGATATTCTACACGGCATAACTAAGCCTTTTATTAAGAACTAGGGAGTTTGAGGTATACCACTCAAATTCCAATTGATCACCACTTGGTTACAATCAATTTTGTACATGAGATAGGAGAGCTAGAAATCCTAAGATCTCACCTGCTTGGTCAGTATGAGTCAATGACAATGACAAGTAAGTCAAAATGTCCAAAATGGCATATAGTCAATCTACCAACAACCTAGTTTGACCTTGGTATATAGGTCACGACACTAGAATCAAGGGTATACAAAACCCTATCATCAGAGGTACAGTTACAGTCATTCTCAATGTACAAGTATCAATTATTCTTAAACTGAGGAATGACCACAATGATCCTCCAAACCCATGGGATCATGATGTCAAGGATACACAATCACTTGCACCACAGATACTCAATAGTATGCACTCCAAGCTTCCCTTAGGAATACTTGTTTCCCCATCCAACAAGTTCTAACACTGAATTAGTTCTATGACACATGGCACTACATTAGTAGGGTTTCACTTGATTAGTTAATACCAATTGGGTGAGTTAAGGTTGCATCAATCAAGTTACATACAAACCCTAAAAGAGTTAAACTAAGACATGGAATGTTGCAACTTCATAAGACACATAATGTATGAAGTATAATTTTTATCACATTATCACAAGATGCCAATCCCTATCACATCATGAAGATGATAAAACTAGAATTAGGGCACAAAACCATTTCCAAAGGTCATAAGACCATTCACATTGTTCCATGCAATAACATCATTATATTTCTATTCCTTAGTAAAGGCTCAACAAACGCTCCCCATACAGGTGACATACTGATTTAACATTATTTTATATTAAAGAATTTTGATGTTCACATGGAAACATATTAGTATTACTATGACATTGAGAGAGTATTTTGTCACCACACTGACCATACAAGAAAATTAAGTATGATTAACCACCATCATTTAGTTGCATTAGGGTTAATTTCAACAAAGTAGATTAAGTTGGTGTTACAAATCAACCCCCAACCCATTGGTTCATATACTTACTTAGGTTCAAGAACAAACTCTAAACCTAAAACCTCCATCAGATCATGAAAGAATAGGGTCAAACATAACCATCATATAGTCTGGAAAACATAGCAAGCATGAAGGTTAGGAACTTCATTGACCACTAGAGTCACAACCTTCATCGACCACTAGGATCAGAAACTTCGTCGACCACTAGGGTCAGAAACTTCATCAACCACTAGGGTTAGAATCCTTTGTGACCGCTAGGTTTATCAATCTTAGAGACCTCTAGGGTTAGCTATCTCAGGGATCAATCAAAGAGTCAAGAATCATTGGTGACCATCAAAGAATCACACTTTCATCAACCACATCGTGACCAAAATCATAGCGACCACTAAAATTAAATCTTTGGCAACCAATCATGGTTCAAAATCCTTGGAGTTCAAAACCTCAACTACCACATCAGGTTAAAAACTCAATGACCACATAGGTGAAATCTTGGCAACCATCGTGAGTGAAAATCTTCATATTCCTGAGAGAGATGCAAACATTTGTGTAACGACCCTGCCTCCCAGTAACCCCCAATTAAGGGAGACCCGAAGGTCAGAGCCGTTATTCAATTAACAGGATCAAATGTTCGACAAATAATCAATAATAATTATGAAATTCTACTAACTAACTGGAATTTGGTATAAAATTAAAACTTTACTTACCTTTGAAAACTTTGGAAATCTATCTATCCAGAGCTTGAATTATTCTATCTAAGCCTCGCACTTTATTTCTTATTTCCACAATGTGTCACTCGACTGTTTGTTTTTTCAATTGTTGTTCCTAAAATGCTGACAAACAATATGTCGGTCAGTATATCGAAATATACTGGTATGTGGGAACAACCAAAATCTTGCAAATATGGCTAACAACTTAATAATCACAAACAAATTAATTAACAAGCCAATTTACACTTTTCAGTATGACATTCTCCACCGCTTTTGCCCTAACCCTGACATACCCACCTTAGGGTTTCCCTTTCCAATGACTTAAGGCCACCTTCTCAATCCCGAGTTTAGTGCATGGGGGTCACTAATCATGGGGCCCGCTAGTCATGCAATATCATAGGCCACCTTCTCATTCCCGAGCTTGGTGTCTGGGGTCACCACTCAAGGTGTCCATAGGTCTACCCATCTGGGCCTGACCTTTGGCATCATCCATCAGGGTGGCATGTAAGTGCGAGAATCCATACTTCTATTATTAATGTGATAATGACAGTGACTTTATAGTTTGCAAGTATGAACATCCAAACTGATAATTTTCATTCAATGCGATTAACCATCCGTAAATTCATCAAGAAACTAAGGCGGTTATTCATAATTAACCACATACCTGATCCAGAGTAACTTGTTGTCCAAGTAATAATGATAAAGAACAAGCAACAAGCAGTCAACAATATCCTGAAATTTAATGCATGACATCCAATTGTTATAGTTTATCCAAAACATTCTAAAGCTAAACTTGTATTCCACCTTAAGCTTTTTAGGCCACTTTAGGGTTTTATTAGGGTTTTAGCCTCCATAATACTTTTATCACATTCAATGCCCTCTTATTTCACAAACCCTAATTTCAACATCATAGGCACAGTTAAAGTCCATTATTTCTCTTGTATACTAAAACTACCATCTTTATCTCTTTTAAGTTACTTCAAGATCATTAGACTCAATTACCAGCTTTAGGTTCCTTCGAATTGATAATTCATACTTTATCGTGATTTAATTCATAAGTGTATTCCATTTAGTATTAATTCCCCCTTTATCCATTATAAAACCCTAATCACCTACTTAAGGGTATTTTATTATGAAAACTCAGTTCTATAATTATCTTTTCGAATTTAACCCATTAAAACCCATATTTTCTCCAATTAGGGTTTCTAACATAATTATGTGCATAAAACCCTAAAACAAGCATGAAACTTCTTTTTCAAGATTAATTCTCCCTTTTATTCTTAATAGGATAGTATTTCTTAGAATTACGGTTCCAAACCAAATTAACCCAAAAGAGTCATTAAATTCGAGTTCCATATCAAATTAGGGTTTTACCAAAATTAAGTACATCAATGGTGATAACTTGCTGTACTTTTTAAATTGTAAGCAATACCAGGTTACAATTATATTTTTATTGGATTCTTCACATTTTTATGATCAACTTTCATGTATGGATCACCTTCATCCGATATTTCTATCATTAGATACATATTTTACAAAATAACACCTTTTTCGACCAATCAGAAATGACCACGTGGGTTTATTGGATTAAAAGAAAATCGGTGGGCAATGTGCTTGTTAATTTGTGAGATTACCTTGAAGGACATCCCTCTTAATAGGGACGTGAGGGAAGGGGAGTAATTCTCCCCCCGGCCGTCTTCAAGCTCGCGATCCAATTCACGATCTAGGTTCCTGGTTGGTCAATTGGAGAGTTGACCTGGAGCATCTTGCTCCCTCAACTGCCGGTGAAGGAGGATACACCTCCGCCGCACCCTACCAAAGTCAACCATGGTCTTGGTTGTCTTTCTGCTAGCCTGGACCATCGGGACGGAGAAGCTCTCCTCTGGCAAGGTACATGGCCGTTCATGGAGTAGGTCGAGCGCCCTCCTTGGAATTGGTTGCTTCGGATGATTGGGTCCCCCTTTGCGAACTCGATGGGGTACACAGAGGTAACACACAGGGTGTGAGGCCCCCTCCTTATATAGAGGACCACCCCTGTGTTTTCCCCCTGATTTCGGGGAAACTCGCCCAGACCCTGGTAAGCCCCAAAACTTGGGTCAGTTAGATGCGGAAAAGGCTCTCAAAGCCAAAGGAAAAGTTTCCTAGTTCGCACAATAACTATGAGGAGAGGAAACTGGATTAACATAACTCGCATTACTATTCCCCCCTTCCGTTTCCTACTCGAGGTAGAAGATAATGTAGCCACTGTTGGATCTCAGATCCAACGACTGTCATGCTACGCGCACAACAAGATATAGAAATAATTGTGACATTAATGATAATCACAACACTTTAGGGAATTTTGTAAAAGCCATAACTCCCCCCTATCGAATATCCAATTAAACCCAAATTTTGAGGGAATGTTTATAATAAATTTATCTATCTCTCTACTAAAATTGGGCTCATTATCTTAAGGAAAGCGTGCCTTTTATTTAGGTGAAAGATATTACTTAATTATATATATATCTCACATATTTTTCTCTTTCCCTTGCTATTAAATTATTATTCTGAGTTCCTTGAACCTCAAGGAACCTTAATGGCTCGAAATCCCATCTTGGGAATATTTCTTTAGCCTCTTTCCTTATCTTTTATCCTTTTTCTTATTATCTTACTTATTTCTCATTAAAATATCTCTTTTTGAAGATTTCTCTTTATTTCTCTTTTATTTTCCTCATTAGTATTCCTTTTATCATTAGGAATCCTTGGGATACGAAATTCCACCAAGGATAACTCGATTATACCTCTTTTCACTTGTTTTCCACATTTTACCATTATTTTCAATTTCTTTCTTAATAAAGAAATACTTAATTGATCTTTTCTTTTCTTATTGCATTTTCTTTGCAACTTTGGACTCTTTGGAATCCAAGGAACCCATGTGGCACGAAATCCACCTTTGGATTAAGTTCTTTTTCCTTCTAGAGGTTTCCACACCTTTCTTTCCTCAAAACTCAAATATTCATTTATTAATTGAATTTCTTTGTTAATGGGCCCAATAGCCAATAAAGCCCACAACAAAAACATCAAGGCTATTGTAAACAAAATCCATTTATTCACAACAAATTATATTATTTGTTCCAATATCTTTAATATGAGAAATTACATTTCTCACCAAAAATTGGGGTTATAACATCCTTCCACTCTTATAAGAATTTTGTCCTCAAAATTCCATCAAGCAAGCAAACAAACAGGATAAGCCTTTCTTATGTCCATCAGGGCTCCCATGTGGCATCACCCTTTCCATGGTGCTTCCCAAGAACCTTCATCATCTAATATTCTTCCATATGAGTTCTTTCTTACCTTGGTATATCATACCCTCATAGGTGACTCAGGACATTTCAGCCTCTCAAAAGCTGAATAGGTTCAAGGCTCAACACATGGCTTGGGTACCTCACATAGTGGTCTATATCAGACTCATGGAACACATTTCACATCATGTTATCCTGAGAAGCAAGGATAAACACAACCATCTCCACCAATCCATCTCAAATGGACCCATATATCGGGGACTCAGCTTCCTCAGTTGTAGCCTAGAGGGATCGGATTTTCACATCACATATTCTCCCACAGTGAACTGCATGTCAGTCTGCTTTGCATCATCTCATGACTCATGTCACCACTGGGATCTCTCTCAGCCATTGCACAATCAAAGTGACTTCATCTTCATACATTGTGGTTCTTTTCTGACCTTCATGAGGTCTCCTTCACCGACATCATTTTAATGAAGTGGTGACCGACACAACCTTCTTCTAGAATTTCTTTCATCTCGATAAAGGCTATGGTAGTTAACATCACATCTTAAGAACTGTCTCTTTGTATCACCCTGAACAAGCACACTTTCTCTCATCAGACTCTCTAGTCGGGTTCATACTAACCATTGGTTAGAGGTGATAAATTGTACTATCATCGAGTTCTTCATGTATCCACTTCTACCTCATGGAAGTGAACCTTTAGGTCCTACTCAAGAACTTTTGCACTCGCATCATGGTGTAGTTGAGCCATCTTTCTCTCTTAAGTAGTTTAATCGAATATGTCCCTTAACAACATTCTTTCTATCACATGTCATCTAGGTAAGGCGATCTACCATAACCCATATTGCATCTTGACCTTCTTTGATCTAGGGAAGACTTACCACCACATTTGTAGTGATGAATTCCCATTCCCTCTCGGGGATTCTTTATCCTCTATGTCAAAGCACTAGGTTATTGGTCTTCATCCTTCACCCCTGGCTTGCATGGTGACCTGTCACATGCAACTCCATATTAACCATCCCAAGTACTACTATCACTTACTATCTTTGTAGTATCATGGTGTTTGGTGATCTTAAAACCATGATCTCCTGTATGTCATGATTCCTGAAGCTTGATACCTCAGAAACCCTAAACCACTCTCATCAGGGTTTCATCACTTTCCTTTCCAAAGAAGTACATCTGAGGTTCTACAACCATCCTTTCATTATATCACAGACTAGGCTGGCTGACCAAACAATCATTTACTTGATTAACCGCTATTGATATATCTGGGTGATAGCCAAACTTATCTCTTTTCCTCATCTTAATGTTAGCCTAACAATCTCAACTTCTTCTAACTTCCTGCTAAACTAGGTAGGCAGCTATATCTAAACCAGAGCATCCATTACCACTTCACATCCTTAGGTATTAGGTAAAGTTGAAGACATACACCTCCAGGTATTCTACTTATCATCTCATCTCTAAGTTTGTCTTCAGCAAGAAACTCTGAGCTCATACTCATGGTGATCAAACTCAACTTTATATAACTTGCAAATTCCACATAGCTCATGATAAAACATCCTCACAAGATGATCTCCTGAATACTCTTAGTGTTTGTAAACCATCCATGTATCATTCGCTCCACAAGGTATTTTATCATCTCTATCCTTATACCTTGTAGCAATGTTCCAACTTACATCATCTTTATCCTTGGTGTATGGCATGCGTACTGTCCTATCTCTCATTCCAATAATAAGAGGAAATAAGCATTCGGCTGCAGTCCAAATACATAATTCTTCCTGTTCCAAGAATAGAGATGGTACATCCCACCTTTCCAGTACACCTTCAAATCTAAGTTAGAACGTACACCTTATGTCTCTACATCACAAACATTATGATATAAAAATTACTTCCATGGGAAACTGGTCTCAAACATACTTGGTCCAAGCACAATCCTCGGTCATCTCCTCTAGGTCATTAGGGTGCCGACACTTTTGGGGTCATCCCTCTTCCCTCATGCATCCAGAGAGTGCCCTACTCATCCACCCTTTGGGTCCCATAAGTTCATGAAGGTGATCAATCTCCTAACCCATGGCCCTCAAACAATGATAGTTGTTACCTCCCGACCCTATAGTCATGTGCAACTAGGGAATTAGGCAACTCCTACTTCCATCGGTCTTATCCCTAACTGACCTTTGGATAGACTAACATAGTACATGTTCAACTAAGAACCTTACCCAATCCTTCATCATCTCTTTCTGCATTCATGACTGACTTTCACCCTTTCATGGGGGTCATGGCAACCTGCATACCTGGGTCAGGGCCCATATCGGTTACCTCCATGGTAACACATCCACATGTGCTTAAAGATGGTTATCTATGGGTCTACAGGTTCCTTCTCATACCATGTACTTTTCACTTAGCTTCTCAAGATCCTATGAAACCTCTTTAGGTTACCTGAAAACCAACAAAACTGGTATATACCCTACCAAACGGTCCTCTCCCAGGATGGGAGGAAACTACAACGCTTGACAATAAGGTCACAACCATCCTTAGGGTTTACATTCACATGAGCATGCCTAAGCCAGTAGCTACTAAGGCACAAGCAGACCACCTATTAAACCATACTAGGTCGTACTTGTTCTCTTCCTCAACATTAGATCAACTTAGTTGTGAGGGGTTCATCAAACATACCCTCAACTTAAGGGTTTTCCTATTCCTCTACACATGAGGAGTACCATGCTCGAAACAATAGAGCCTCGAATCTTATGATGAACATCGGATACACTGCTTCCCCTCTTAGGCCTAGAAACCCTAGGTTCACCTTCAGGTGTCCAACTGCATGCTCAGTCTCTTAACCACGAATCAAGCATGTCCAAGATATGTCATGTACTTCCATGATCTTTCTACTCGAGCAACACTTCAGAGTTGATTCCTCTTCCAGGACAACCAACTAGGTATAAAGCCCCACAACTGGTGACTTAAACCTGCTCAGGGTCTAAAGCACTGTTTATCTCATCCAGTAGGTAATCACTTATACCATAGGTACCAGAAGAATCATCCTCTCTCAAGGGTTTGGTTCCTTTAAAGGAAACCAAGATATCATCATCCTCCAGGGGTCAAGCATAAGGCAACCACTATCATCCACTTAGGTCGCATCATCCTCGACTCCCCACTATTCCTCATGTCTCAGAATCTAAGCTTCCAACCTTCTTTCTTGGGTCCTGCTTTCTCTCTCTAGATCTAACTCCATATCCAGCCTCATTACATGAAGTTGGATCAAACTCACAAGCATATCCCTACCTGGGTGAAGCCTTTGCTCAACTCATGTTTGGCTCAAGATTATCCTTAGCTCTTTATGTTTATCACATAAGCATACCCCCTTGACCGAGGTTTCAACCTACTGTCAGCACTACTGACGCTCTCTGGGTGCAAGCTATACCCCACTTGCCAAAGTCCATACGGTTTCTATAGGTTCCCCTATAACCTCATCCATGAAGGAGTTATCCCTCGCTCTAACATGCACGACCCTCTCCAGGGTTGGGTCGCCAAAGGTACCAGGTTATCCAACCTCTCATGGCTCGTATGGTGATCCCAAGGCATGTCTGATCAAACACCCGGTCAACCATGACATCTAACTCATCATGTCATCTCTCTCTCTAACCTTCACTTTGGGTTAGGGTTAACATCATTCTCCAAGGATGTGCTAGGTCTCTACTTTTAATTGAGGTTTCTACCTCCAAGACCAACTCTCTCTACTCATCCTCCTACCAAGGAGGTCTATCCTCAAGTCTCTCCTGAGGGCAATGACAACTCATGTCATACAACCTAAGCATGTATCTATTCTTTAATTTATGCTTACTCTATTAAGCTTATGTCCATGACATCTTATTTACATGCTTTTCATTAATTTGGTGGAGGATTCCTTAGACCTTATTAACCTTACCCATACCTCAAGAGGGTGAGGAGAAGAGAGAAAACCCTAATCCTTAAGGTCCTTAACAAAATTTGAGTTGAGAAGGGATGAACAAGATGAGAGAGTCCTAAAGGTATCTTATTTCGAGTCGTATCCTAAGACATTGGCCATACAGTCACACAATCTGGGAGTCCTCGTATTCCCACTAGCAGTGCAAAGGAAAATATTTCCAGCCCCCAGACGTGATCCTTTTCTAGACACCTCAATCCTTCAGACAATGCTCTAATAACTCCCTTGGGTTCTACAAAGTTTGTAAAATTTACTAATTATTAAAGATTAAATGAGGAACCTTCTCTATGATACCAATTGTAACAACCCCGCCTCCCAGTAACCCCCAATTAAGGGAGACCCGAAGGTCAAAGCCGTTATTCAATTAACAAGATCAAAGGTTCGACAAATAATCAATAATAATTATGAAATTCTGCTAACTAACTGGAATTTGGTATAAAATTAAAACTTTACTTACTTTTGAAAACTTTGGAAATCTATCTATCCAGAGCTTGAATTATTCTATCTAATCCTCCTTGCACTTTATTTCTTATTTCCACAATGTGTCACTTTACTATTTGTTCTTTCAATTGTTGTTCCTAAAATGCCGACAAACAAAATGTCGGCCAGTATATCGAAATATACTGGTATGTGGGAACAACCAAAATCTTGCAAATATGGCTAACAACTTAATAACCACAAACAAAATAATTAACAAGCCAATTTACACTTTTCAGTATGACATTCTCCACTGCTTTTACCCTAACCCTGGCATACCCACCTTAGGGTTTCCCTTGCCAATGACTTAAGGCCACCTTCTCAATCCCGAGTTTAGTGCATGGGGGTCACTAATCATGGGGCCCGCTAGTCATGCAATATCATAGGCCACCTTCTCATTCCCGAGCTTGGTGTCTGGGGTCACCACTCAAGGTGTCCATAGGTCTACCCATCTGGGCCTGACCTTTGGCATCATCCATCAGGGTGACATGTAAGTGCGAGAATCCATACTTCTACTATTAATGTGATAATCATAGTGACTTTATAGTTTGCAAGTATTAACATCCAAACTGATAATTTGCATTCAATGCGATTAACCATCCAGAAATTCCTCGAGAAACTAAGGTGGTAAATCATAATTAACCACATACCTGATCCAGAGTAACTTGCTGTCCAAGTAATAATGATAAAGAACAAGCAACAAGCAACCAACAATATCCTGAAATTTAATGCATGACATCCAAGTGTTATAGTTTATCCAAAACATTCTAAAGCTAAACTTGGATTCCACCTTAAGCTTTTTAGGACACTTTAGGGTTTTATTAGGGTTTTATCCTCTGTAATACTTTTATCACATTTAATGCCCCCTCTTATTTCACAAACCCTAATTTCAACATCATAGGCACAGTTAAAGTCCATTATTTCTCTTCTATACTAAAACTACCATCTTTATCTCTTTTAAGTTACTTCAAGATCATTAGACTCAATTACCACCTTTAGTTTCCTTCGAATTGATAATTCATACTTTATCATGATTTAATTCATAAGTGTATTCCATTTAGTATTAATTCTGACTTTATCCATTAGAAAACCCTAATCACCAACTTAAGGGTATTTTATTATGAAAACTCAGTTCTATAATTATCTTTTCAGATTTAACCCATTAAAACCCATATTTTCTCCAATTAGGTTTTCTAACATAATTATGTGCATAAAACCCTAAAACAAGCATGAAACTTCTTTTTCAGGATTAATTCTCCCTTTCATTCTTAATAGGAAAGTATTTCTCAGAATTAGGGTTCCAAACCAAATTAACCCAAAAGAGTCATTAAATCCGAGTTCCATATCAAATTAGGGTTTTACCAAAATTTAATACATCAAAGGTGATAACCTGCTGTACTTTTTAAATTGTAAGCAATACCAGGTTCCAATTATATTTTTATTGGATTCTTCACATTTTTCTGATCAACTTTCATGTATGGATCACCTTCATCCGATATTTCTATCATTAGATACATATTTTACAAAATAACTCCTTTTTCGACCAATCAGAAATGACCACGGGGTTTATTGAATTAAAACAAAATCGGCGGGCAATGTGCTTGTCAATTTGTGAGATTACCTTCGAAGCACATCACTGTTAATAGGGACGTGAGGGAAGGGGAGTAATTCTCCCCCCGGTCGTCTTCGAGCTCGCGATCCAGGTTCCTGGTTGGTCAACTGGAGAATTGACCCGGAGCATCTTGCTCCCTCAGCCGTCGGTGAAGGAGGATACACCTCCGCCGCACCCTTATGAAGTCAACCATGTTCTTGGTTGGCTTGCTGCTAGCCTGGACCATCGGGATGGAGAAGCTCTCCTCTGGAAAGGTACATGGTCGTTCATGGAGTAGGTCGAACGCCCTCCTTGGAATTGGTTGCTTCGGATGATTGGGTCCCCCTTCGCGAACTCGATGGGGTACACAGAGGTAACTTACAGGGTGCGAGGCCCCCTCCTTATATAGAGGACCACCCCTGTGCCTTCCCCCTAATTTCGGGGAAACTCGCCCAGACCCTGGTAAGCCCCAAAACTTGGGTCAGTTAGATGCGGAAAAGGCTCTCAAAGCCAAAGGAAACGTTTCCTAGTTCGCACATTCACTGTTAGGAGAGGAAACTAGATCCACAGAATTCACATTATTGTTCCCCCCTTCCTTTTCCTACTCGAGGTAGAAGAGAATGCAGCCACCATTGGATCTCAGATCCAATGACTATCATGCCACGCGCCCAACAAGATATAGAAATAATTGTGACATTAATGATAATCACAACACTTTAGGGAATTTTGTAAAAGCCATAACTCCCAAACCGAATATCCAATTAAACCCAAATTTTGAGGGAAATATTATAATAACTTTATCTACCTCTCTACCATAATTGTGCTCATTATATTAAGGAAAGGATGCCTTTTTTTTAGGTGCAACATATCACTTAATTATATATATATCTCACATATTTTCTCTTTCCCTTGCTATTAAATTATTATTCTGAGTTCCTTGAACCTCAAGGAACCTTAATGGCTCGAAATACCATCTTGGGAATATTTCTTTATCCTCTTTCCTTATCTTTCATCCTTTTTCTTATTATCTTACTTATCTCCCATTAAAATATCTCTTTTTGAAGATTTCTCTTTATTTCTCTTTTATTTTCCTTATTATTATTCCTTTTATCATTAGGAATCCTTGGGAAACGAAATTTTACCAAGGATAACTCAATTATACCTCTTTTCACTTGTTTTCCACATTTTACCATTATTTTCAATTTCTTTCTTAATAAAGAAATACTTAATTGATCTTTTCTTTTCTTATTGCATTTTCTTTGCAACTTTGGACTCTTTGGAATCCAAGGAACCCATGTGGCATGAAATCCACCTTTGGATTAAGTTCTTTTTCCTTTTAGAGGTTTCCACACCTTTCTTTCCTCAAAACTCAAATATTTATTTATTAATTGAATTTCTTCGTTAATGGGCCCAATAGAAAATAAATCCCACAACACAAACATCAAGGCTATTGTAAACGAAATCCATTTATTCACAACAAATTGTATTATTTGTTCCAATATCTTTAATATGAGAAATTACATTTCTCACCTAAAATTGGGGTTATAACAATTTGTGACCAAAATGGAATAAAAAAATTAGCCATCACATATTGTCCAAAACACCCACTAAGTCAAAGCCATCATTTAGCACAAGAAGGTCAAGAAAAAATGAACCAAAACCAAACCATTGAGTTCCACTAAAAGGAGGAAAATTAGCTTGAAACCCAAGAAATGAACCATAAATTGAGAGTGAAAAAACCATCATTTTTTCATATGCAAGCATGGTCCAAAGATTACACAATCAAGGAGGGTTCATGCATAAATTTTAGGGTTCATCCAAGAGGATAACTACTTAAGAAACATCATACAAGTTCAACCCTAGGTAAAGGTACATGTTCCTACCTAGAACAATGTTTTAAGGCAAGATCATGTACATGCAAGGTATGTGTCAGTTTTATCATGGATAAAGTTAAATAGCTCACCTTCAATATGATGAAAAAACTCCAAATAGAAAGTTAGACTGAAGAAAAGAAGGTATAAACCCTAGCTTGAGCACTCTCCTCAGACAAGCTAGTTCCTTCTCCAAGTGGGGAGTAAACCATAGGTTGAAAAGCTAAGAAAGAAGGTGTTTTAAACCATCAGCTCATTCTCCACCAAGGATCTAAACAAGAAGAAGAGAGAAGAGGTTAGGGTATCTAGAAAAATGTAGAAAGGAAGGGAGATCTCACTTACTAACACCAAGAAGCAAAGCAAGGAATCACAAACCAACCTCAACTAGGGTACATTCAAACCCTAGGTGCAATTGCAAGAAAGATCGACTCCTTCTTCAACCTTGAGCTCCTTCTTCTCCACCAAGAAGAAGGGGGCGATTTCTAAAAGAAAAAAGGGAGAAAAAGGGTTCAAAGGGTTTGGTTGCATGACATAAGGGAGGTATTTATGGTTATTGGTGAAAAAGATGAGGAGGCACATGTGTTTAACCATGCTAGCCATGTGTCAAAGGTCAAAGCATCTCATACATGCAAACATCCCATACATACAACTAGGTTTGCATATAGATCAGAATTTGATGACCACAACAACAAAGCTCATCGACCACTAAGGTTGTTGGCGACCAAGGTGGTTAGAAAACTAAATGACCGCCAACCGTTGGTGATGTTGGCGTCCTAGATGGATCAAACATCTCGTCAACCTCCAATCTTGTGTGGCTCAATAAAACATGGCAACCACCAAAACTAGAGATCACATCTATGACGACCGCCAAAACTTGGTCATTCAGCACTCAAGGTCAACCATGTGTTAGGAAATCCTAGAGAGCAAACCCTAATCTCAACATAAGATTTCACCACTCAAACCAAGATATAATAAGGAACCTCAAAGCATAAATAACACAATCATGATATGAAAACATATGATGCACAACAATCATGTGAAAAATTGCAATAAATGCCCTAGATAAAGGTAAATTGCATAAAAACCCAAAACAAACATATATATGCATAACTTACTTAAAAAGTGTTCAAATCAGACAAAACTTCAAACCTAAAATTTTCACATGATCTCAAAGAAGATACCACTATTTGACTCAGGCATTAAGCATGTAATTATGATAAGAAAGCATGGTCAACCATCAGGAAAGGCCAGGGGCCTTACATATGTTGTGTTATATCCCACCCTTTCCTACATGTTTCTCTCCCTCTTGATTCCACAATATTCCCAACTTTCCTATTTTACTAACACACGCCCCAACTAGCCCTCTCTCTTATTGTCTTTATCTAAGACCCATGACCAAGATTTGTAGTAGAACATGCTTTCTTATCATAATTGGATGCTTAAAACCTTAACCAAACCCTAATATTCTCTTAGATATCATGTAAAAAATCTATGTCTCAAGTTTGGTCTGCTTTGGGCATTGTTTGATTAAGTTTTTCAATATATATGATTATAAGGCATTTATGTAATTTCTTAATATCAAGGGTATTTCGTGTAATTTGTCACATGTATTATGTGTCTCATATGTTTTCATAACTTGTTTGATATAGTTTCATCTTTGGGCGTCCTGTTGCACCATCAGATTACAGGTGTTATCTACCTTAGTGTTGAGACTTAGGGTTTCTCACCTAAGTTGCCCTAACTCAATGGGTTTTCCTTTTGTGCTTGGCATTGGATGGTTTCCCTTGGATGTGTGAGATCTATTATTCATCCTGGGATGCCTAAGATTCAATGGTTTGTTCTTTAGGCACTAAGTTTGATCGTTCTCCAAGTGAGGTGCAACAACAGATGGAGAAGTTAGAGTTTGATTTAGTTGCCAAGTGATGACATTATCTGATGGGACACTTAGGGATGGAACTCAATGGTTCTCCTGGGGTTGGCATCAGATTGTCCTCCTATCTTTAATATTTTATCATTGACCTCACTTTGCATGGTCCTGAGGTTTTGGCTTTTAACACATGGCATGCATGTGTTGACACCTTCACCTACCTTTTTCTATTAGCCTAAGCTTTATATACCTCTCTCCTTCCACCCAAACAAACCTTTTACATAGCCTCTTCATCTTCTTGCTTCGTGGAGGTTTTTCCCTTTTTCTTGGTGAAGAAGAAGGAGATCTATAAGGAGAAGTATGTACAAGTTTGCTTGCATGTGCTCCTAGGGTTTGGATCCACCCACTCTTGGGTCGTATGGAGCTTGCTTACCTTGTTTCTTAACCTAAGAAAGTAAGGTCATCTTTCTTCATTTGTTTTCCTTGCTTCCCTCCTCTCTACCTTCATGCTCGAATCCATTGTGTTCTTACTAGGGTTTGAGCTAGTGTTGAATAACACCTTATTTCTTCTTCTTTGACCATGGGTTTACTTATTCCTTGAGAAAGGAGGTAGCTTGGACGTGTAGAGTGCTCAACCTAGGGTTTCTTCTCTCTTTCTTTGAGATACCTTGTTGTTTGGACCTTCTTCACCTACCTTGATCCTAGTTCTATAACCTTATTCATGTTTATTTCTTACTCTTAACTTTCTATGCATGGATATTTCTCTAAAACATTGTAACAAGAAAAAAGATACTTTCCTATATTGGGGTTTGAGTAGAAGTGGTACTTCATGAGTAGATAATGTCCCTTGATGTACCCTTAATCATATGCACACATCTACCTTGAAAGTAGTAGTTCTAGACCTTGCATGACCATGAAATGATGGTTCCTTGAGTGTTGAAAATAATGGCCTTTCCTTAAGTTTATGGAGTGATTTCTTTCATGTTCCATGATCGGATGCTTTGGCTTCTTTTGATAACCAACTGTTGGTATTTAGTTTCTGCTTTTATGGCTTTTCTTGTGCTTGAGAATTGATGGACATGTTTCCCTCAAGAACCGATGGTCATGATTCGTATCAAGTGGTTAAAATGATGGTTTCTTAAGCCCTTCAAATGATGGTTTTCCGTTGTAGTTTAAGTATTGATTTCAACTAGTGATAACATCAGATGGCTTGTTGTGCTAGTATGGATTTTATCTTCATTTTGATGACGAAATCTCTTTTACGGTGGGTAGAATGTGATAGAGTGAAATTTTGGTATTCTTGAATACTCAATCGGATAAGGAGTTTATGGATTTGAGATTCAAATATGCATATGTATGCTTTAATCACAGGAAGGCGCTTCCATCAGTTTGGAAGAAGATGAAAGTTGCATGAGTAATACCCTTAAGTATGTGTTGTTTGGATTAAGTTGTTGACTGGTCATTTAGTGATAACCTGACACAAAAATGGAAGAGGATGTAGCTTGTGTTATTGTATATCTATCATTAAAGTTTCATAAAGTCTGCAAGATCCTAGAAGAAGAAGTTTAAGTTTCAATATTTGAAATAATGTGCATTATGATCATTGATGGACCTAATTTTAATATTATAGCCTATGTTTTACAAAGAGGTGTCACACCTAGTTTTGGTTAGGTAGTTGTGACCTATGGAATGAATGAGCCAATGATCGATGAGCTGAGGCGTGATCGAGTCATCCAAGAAATGAATCAGAGGGTACTAAAGCTCATATTGACATCCAACTACTCGGAGAGCATGGAGGAGAAAAAAGTGAGCAACTATCCACCCAGCCATGTTACACAAATCGTGGGCATTAATGCATTCTTTGCCTTGATGAGAACTACTATTTATGGCATGAGGCAACTGTCTTGCCTAGAAAACATGAAGGAGACGCATGTGGGAAAGAAACAAATTGACCAACTCCGCTAGTCTCTGGTCCTCACCACGACGAGCGGCGGTGAGTTTGAAGGAGACGCATTTGCAGTAGTAGCTTGGCGCCAGGCACTGATCGCAGACGCATGAGGTGATGTTGGCTGCAGAAGGTGTTGGAGAGGAAGAGAAGACCATGGCAGAGCTCAACGACACCCCACAAATAATCCAGTCCAGCAAAGGTGCTACCACAAAGAGTTAACATCAAAGACACCCCACAAATGCGTGCTTAATGCCACAACAAACTCCCAGACGGTGGCTCCATCGTGGGAGTAGAGTGTCCCACTACGGACTAGCATAAGGGAGAGAGAGTCAGAGACCATGACGAGGATGGATGACATGTTCAACCTTCTCGACCAGCTCTTGGTCCTGGCCATGGGCGGAGAGCTTATAGATCTGGAGCTATGTAAGATACCGACAAAGAGGAGCTAGGGAGGCTGATCAATGTCGGGGATCGTTCCCACAACTGTGGCCACGTCACGAGAGAACGTGGGATTTTAAACAAAGGACTAACCTAAGGTTACGTTTGGCTGAACCCATTCCATGTATCAGTAGTTCATATGTTAAATGCTAATAAATTATTTATGATATGGTATTCTAACTACCATTTGCTAATTGGAGAAACATAAACTACGGTCTTCTCTAATCACCTTGATATCATGGGGATAGGCAATTGCCACTATTATCTGTCATTTTCACCTTTTGTGTAGCAGCTAGTACGGCTGGAAGCCAGCCGCTTGGGCTGCCAACGTAAGTAAACTGGCTTCTATCATTGTTCGTAGATAGATCTAGCTCACAAAGTACCGGGATTGGAGAAGTCGGGGGTCGAACGACCCCTAAGTCGTCAGAGCCTATGGCAGCCTAAGAAGCTGACGCATAACACCTGGAGGCGGCACTCACCTACCCTACGCGGAGCAATGATCCGTGAGAACGCGAAGGGGAAGGGAGCCATGAACAAGCCAAAATGAAACCGAATCAGATCCAATCGCTAAACCAAGCCGAGAACCTACCGGCTCAGCACAGGCAGACCAAGTATGTCCAACATAAGCCGCTCCCCCTTAGTGGTAGTCCCGAATAGGCTGAAAAAGGTAAATATACCCAAAAATGTTTAGATCTTATTTATTTCATATAAAATAGGTTGATTATCATAAAAATACAAATAATATACCAATATTCTCAAAAAAATGCGTAGAATAGCATGGAACCATAGTATCATCCTTTTGATCCACTAATGCTAGTAATATCATGTAAGATGTTATATGCTTGTTCTATTAATAATAAATATCAAATTACGTCCTAAAATTATGAGAATGTTCCAGTAGCTCCTAAATGGGATGTATAATCCACTTGAGGTCAAATATTATAATGTTGATACACAAAATCATGTAGTTTGCTTTATATGACTAATTAGGGCTAATAAAACTAATTAATGTGTAATAATTAAAAATATGCTAAAAAAATCCTAGATATTATAGAGTAAGATCATATCAGTATATGGAACCTTGGATTTAATTATGAGATCATGATGAAGCACAAAATTCATGTTATATGAAGATGACTCTTAATACATAATATGTAACCCTAATTTGACTAATGATTGTGACATAATGTTAATATGTTCACCTAATGATGGAAAACTTGATTATCAGTTAAAGAGGCAATAATATGGAATATGACATTAGTAAGTAACTTCAAGAAGATAAGATAAGTAAAAATAAGAATATCCCAATGAACCAAGCTAAACCCTTATGCATCAACTAGGGTTGAGAAGATGAGAACCTGATGGTGATATGTGATCTTGTCTTAATCAGGGCTTTGACAAAGACATAGTTGACATGAGGATATATCTAATATCAAGAATATGTGGTTTAGGTTTACCCTTGATCAAAGTACGCCATTACCTCTTACATGGCTTATTATACAATATGCTTGTGTTATATGTGTAGTAAAATACATGGCATATGGTATTGGATGAAATGATTGTTCTTGCATGATATGTTGCTTGAGTTTTTGTACTTACATGGCTATGAATGCATGAAACATAATATGTCTATTCCATTATATGAAAGCACTAATTCTCTTTGGTAGCATAGTGTTGTAAAGTGATCATTCTCTTTGGTAGCAGATCACATTGTACAATGATCTAATTCTATGGTAGTAGATCATATGGCCTTACATCTCAAACTCTTTGGTATCTGAGATGATGCATTATTCCCTCAGGTGGTAAATTCATGGATAATTAATGGAAAATGAGCTTAAAATATGTGTTCCCTTTTATTAATGAAAATCTTTGTGCAAGTATATACTTTTTCTTATATTTCTTTATAAAATCCAAGTATTAGTTTTATCTAATTACCAAGCTAGTAATGAGAGGTATGTAAAAAGACACATAGGCGTAATATTGTGCTGACATGTACCACATGTAATCTTTTATTTAGGTTGTGGACATATAATCTTGAAGAATCGAGATAGTTGAGAGTTGTGTGGCGAGCTGATGTACATGTGGACCTGTTGTCTTAAGATCTTGTTGTTTAGTTGTAGTACATGTATATGTTAATGTTTGTTGTTCAATATGTAATATTAAATGTTGGAACAATTCATGATGTAATTATATGTTGAATGGTGAACATATGTTATATGGTTTGTTTATTGTTCATGTTCATGTGCTATTGATTGTTTCCTTCTGACTATCCTAATTGTCTTCTTCTTAGCCTAGTGTGGGGTGTTTAAATTGGGATTCTCATCGAGGTGAGGGTTTCAATTTGGATGTCACACATCATATTAAGTTTTAGAAAATTTGGTGATGTCATACTTGTCTAGCCTTGACATCTAATGGTTCTTCATGTGTGACATCCAATGGAACACCTATGTTCAAGATCTGATGGCATCTCTAGGTCTTAGAATTGATGGCTTCACTACATCTAAGATCAGATGGATACTCGAGGCCTATGATATGATGGCTGCCCTAGCCCTATCAAATGATGGATTCTCTAGTTGCATAATCTGATGGATTCTCTAGTTATTTGATTTGATGGTTTTGTACATATAACTTCTGATGGTTTGGTGAATCCCGAGACTGATGGTTTTATTTGAGGTTCATTATTTGAGGGTCATTCCTTGTGTTAAGTGTGCATTAATACTTGTGTATAGCACATGATATGATGGGTTGTGCTTGAAACCCATAATTCAATGGTGATGTTTTGGCTTAGATGCATCAATGATCCGATGGGGATGGCAGGTTTAAGTGTTTATTCTTTTTTACCTAAGTGAGTGTACGATCCAATGGTTTACTTGGGAGTACTGGTTTGTAGTGTTAATTCAATCCACCTTGTTGAATCTTAGCTGAATAATTAAGTGATGATGGTTTATCATACTTAACTTCCTTGTATGTTGATATGATGGAGTGATATTCTCATAATGTTATGGTAACCCTACTAAGTTACCTTTGCAAAAATCATAGATTTCTTTTCTGATGCAAAATTATGCTAAACTTGTGTACCACAAGTATGACGATGATTGGTCAAACCTTTTACAAGGTGTTGAAAGATATTGATGTTCTTAGAGGAAATAATGTGATGTTCTTAATGGCATTTGGGCATGTCTTGAGTCCTAGTAGAGGTGTAATCTTCTTCATGATATGAAAAGTAATTGTACCTAGTAGTGATGTGATGAGCAATATATCTCATACATTTTATATCAATAGGAGTTGTTACATACACATGTTTTTTTAGAACTCTTTTAGGGTTTGTATGCAACTTGATTGATCCAACCTTAACTCACCCAATTGGAAATCACTAATTTATTTAATCACTAATCATGTAGTTCCCTATGCCATAGAGACATTCCAGTTTCAAGACTTGTTGGATGGTGAAACGAATATTCCAGAAAGGAAGCTCAGAGTTGTATATTGTTGAGTATATGTTTGTGTAGGGAGTTTATATCCTTGTCATCCTTATCCCAAGGTTATGGATAATGGTTGATGTTGTATCTTGAATGACTATGAATATGTATATGTGATGTGATTGAGGATATATACAATTGTACTTCAGATGCTAGGGTTTTGTATGCCCTAGTTTCTAGTTTCATGACCTATATACCAAGGGTGGACTAGGCCGATTGTGGTTTGAGTAGATATATCACTGTAGTGGACTCATACTCATCAAGCAGATGAGATCTTAGTATTTTGGCTCTCCTAGATATTGTAAAAAACTAATTGTGACTTCACAGTGGTTAGTTGGAAATTTGAGTGGTATGTCTCAAACTCCTAATGGTTTAATAAAAGATGTAATTCAGTCGTTTAGCGTATCTATTAGGGTTAAACATCAATTCACATTGGTTAATAACCCTTGCCTTATAATTCTTAGTTTATATATGATGTGGTAAGAAAAATCAATTGTTGAAATGGTGGTAGCTTTATATGTTCCTCGATGTATTTATATAGCCCTGTAACGCCATGGTTTGCTTTTATTGATATGTCACGTGCCCCTTGGAAGCGATCCAACGGCCGCGATCTGACCCGCTCCGATCCGGCGGCTCCCCCACTTTCTCCTTCCTCCATCCATTCGCGAGTCTGGGAGCTGACCCGACCGCCGAGCTCCCGCAATCCGTTCTCCCTCTCCTCTCCACCTTTTATTGCGATTTTTGTCCCTGTGAATCCTCCTCTCGCCGACGTTTCTAATGAGCCCTAGCACATTGTCCTCTGTGGCCTGTTGGCGAAACACCTAAAATGCTCTTCTCCACCCCCGTTCACAGTAGCACCATCGGCCGTCATCCCGGCTATATATGGTGCCTCATAGCACCCTAACCTCACCTAGAACCTTCCTCCTCCTTCAATTTCACCGCATCCTACCCTGACGGCTCCGACCTACTCGGAGTACCCCTCCGACAATGGCGAGCCAGTGCCACCTTCTATGACCACATCGGGCCAATTAAGCGCTAGGTAACCATCCTCGACACTCTCTCTTCCTTCTCCTACTCTCAGTGTATCTCGCGACGCCCCCAAACACCGGGTCCTATAGACCGCCGGTGAGCTCCGCCGCCGCCAACCGTGTTTGCGTTTCCTTACTCCTCCGACCTCACCGCACCCAGCCTTCCGACTCACCTTGGTCCCACGAAGGTAACCACGGCCCTATCTGTGCTCTTTCCTCTCGTTTTCAAGGCCTTTTGATCGGTTTTCTGTTCCTCTATTTCTCGGCCAGGTCGACATGGTTCTTGGTCTCTCGAGCATGTATCAGCTTCTGTTCGGGCTCCCTGACTTCGGGAGGCCATGGGAATTCTCTTCCCGGGTTCAGTTCGTGGAGTTGCGCCCTCATGACGAATTGGGGTCGAGGAGTCGAGCTCCAGATACCTGCCATCGCCATGGCTAGCGAGCGATGATCGCAGGTCAGGGAATGACCCTGGGGTCCCTCGCTACTTCGATCGTTAGCTTTAGATCGCAGGGGCAATCTAGTAATTGCACCCTAGGTTGCTGTTACTCGTTTGCAAAGGCTGATTACATACGAATGACCGATTTGCCCTCGTAGCTTTAATTGGTTTGATTTAACAAGCAAGGATATTTTGGTCCTTTCCTCTATTATTTACATCGAAGTGTATTTTGATTTAAATAAATGTCACACTATAGTTTTCCTAATTTCTGATTGGTCAGGTTTACTTAATTCATAGTAAATCGATCCTTTGTCAGAAAAATATGAATAAATAGTAGATAGAAAGGATTTTTAATGTAGAATCTGATTTTAGGAATTTTGAGGCATGATTTGGATTCCTTTTCTGAAGTTTGCTTTGTTTGGCATTTTTAGTATGTAAATGTTTTAAAATACATAATTAATTCATTTTAACTCTGATTTATATAATAAAATATGTTTTCTTAATCAGGAGATTATGAGTAATCGTTTGGACTTGGTTTTGAACCCTTAATCGTAGTTTTGTAAAATTAGGATTTTTCCTATACATTATGTCTTTATATATATATTAATACATGTGTTATGTTTATAACTAGGATATATGGATGGTGATACTATCTGTTTGATGGATATGATGGTAATGTATATATCTAAGGTATGTGAAACTTATTTAGTATGTGGCTCCTATGTATGTGCAACCTATTATGTATGTGAAGCCTATATTATGTGTGTGACATCCATGGTGAATGTGAATGCTATTGTGCAAGCAATCCTAATCTTTCAGTTGGGACTTTTCCAACCCCACAATCACTATTGTGCTAGCCTTGTAATCCTTCTAATTTCATTTATTGGATCTTTACTTATCTTATGTTTCTAATGCCATTGTGGCTCATTCATTTGAATAATGTGAAACTTGTTATATGTTGCCTCCTTTACTTGGAAATGCTTAATCTTGTTATTGCCTATGTGGCTCATCCTTTTGAGATATTTGAAAATATTGAATAATGTTGTTCCTTGTTGGCTCCTTTACTTGTTGGAATTCTTTTATAATGATGTTGCCTATGATGGCCTGTTATTTGAGATTATTTATTTGGGTTTTATTCCCAATGCTATGATGCTATCTTGTTACTTTTCACTATGCTGCCAAGTGAATGTTTATGCATGATATAGTTATTGGCCAATTGACAATGTAGTGTACATAAGTACAAACCACCCACAGGGCACTGAGGTTTTAGTCCTCCTTCCGGGCATTGGGGTTTTAGTCCCCCTGCCATTTTATATATTAGGCACTGGGGTTTTATTCCCCCTGCCACTTTTTAGGCACTGGGGTTTTAGTCCCCCTGCCATTGGTGAGGTCCGGTAGGTGCCTCACCCTACATTGAGAGGACGTTGAGTCATAATTTATATTCATGCAATTGTGATATTTTGTTGATATTTAAATGTGGCAGTTTTTCTCTCTCATATTCATATATTTGTCTCATTTCTTTTGAAATCACTTCTTGTGGAGAATCTTTTATATTGCAAAGCTTTTTATTATTATTTGTCCTATTCCTTTTTATTAACACATACCTTGTTTATCTTTCTCTTGCTGGATGACCCCAACCATCCAGGTTAGGATCAGAGTGCGCATGGAAGCTTGGTGAACCTAAGGCTAAGGATAGGATAAGAAGAAAAGAATCATATAGTTGGTTTGATCATAGTTGCTTTTATATAGTTGTTTGTTTGGACACAATGTTGTATTAGTTAAGTCTTCCTCTACCTAGATCCTTGTGCTTGTATAAAGTTGTACTTCCTTTATGGAAATTTTATAAGGTACTCTTTATACATTTTGAATAATGTCAAGATTTAATTCTTCCGCTGCTATCCAATTGATGTTTTTCTTTATCATGTTTTTAGTAGAGACTTGGTCTTTACAGCTTATCTATCATCATTTTCAAAGTTCATTATGGTTTAATCTCATATGAACTCGATTTTCCATAATTAAGAACTTTAATTCTGGAAATAGATTAGAACTATCATATAACAACATATTCTTACATTTTTCAAATTAAATATGATCTCATCCTCTTTGACCCTAAATTAGGGTTTCTTAGGTTTCTTACAAAATCCTAAACATCTTAATTTTCTTCATGAAGGATTCTCTAATCCAAACTATGTTCAAGAATCATTATATTACAATTGTATTCTTGCAATATCGTGTTATGACCACTAAAACTCATATTTACTCAAATAAGGGTTTTTAGTCCATTAAACCATGTTCATGATCATAAAACCCTAAAACCAACATACTAATCATCCTTTTATTATTTTACAATTCCCTTTACTCTTAACAGGTTAAGATTGATCAAAAACATATAAAAGATTCATCATGTTCATTTTTATATCATTCTAGGGTTTTTCTATCAATTAATGCATCAAAAGATGTAAAACCCTATACTTTTTTAGTTTCATGCAGAATTAGGCTTCAAACATAATTTTTTTGTGTTCCTCTCGTTCTGAGGATCAATTTTCATATATTACTTGTCCTAATCGGAGTTACCCATATTTAATTATGAATTTTGCAAGTAAAAAATACCTTTTGGCCAATCAGGGGGTGCCATGTGTCCCCTTTTCATGCAGTGTGCCTTGTAAGTTAAGAGCATAACCGAATTATGAAACTACCCTTCATTAAGTGATGGCTTTCTTTATAATACAGAGGGCAGAAGCGTCCAACGGACCTCCGAGCTTCTTCAACCTCGAGTTGCCCAAACAGGGTCGCACTGCAGCAGGTTGTGGGCGCTCCTTCTCTCTCCTCCAGGGCCCGATGGCTGCCGCCGACCCCAGCCCCAGCTCCGCCGACCTCCGTCGCCCTTGGGACGTCGTTCAAACATAGCCAACACGACTGATCTGCGCGCGCACAGCCTGCACGATGCAACTCTTCTTGCAGTCGTGTTGCTACTTTTGTGAAGGGGTAGGAGCACGACGACGATGGCCAACCTTTTCTCCGTAAACTTGGGCTACAAGGCTTCCATCGCATCCCTTATTTGGCCCCTTCCAGCTTCACGCTCATGTTGCTATCTATGGTTAGGTGTTTTTTATGAAATCGTGGAAGAAGAGGATAAAACGAGGTGTGGAATCTTCTGGGCTCTATCCACGGTCTTTCCCTTATATAGGGATGGTAAAGAAGCCCCAATATGGCTTGCCCACGAAGAAACGCAGCCCCTTTCCAAAAGGAATTTGATTTCTTCATTACCAAGCAAGTTCCTCTTTCTCTCTCTACTAAACATCTCTTTGATATACCTTATTTCTTGAATATTTTTGGAATACAAAAATCCTTACTCTCTCTATTCTTGCCTTTTAGTTATTTGTCACGAAATCATATTTTATTTTAATAAAAAATACCACCTTTTGAAAAACAACACAAAATTCATTAATAATGTATCACATTATCCTTTTATTTTTCAATTTTGGTATTTTCTCTTTCTTTCCTCTTTATTGGGACTCCTCAGATCACAAGACACTCCATTATTTTCAAATTCTTTTTATTGGATACTTATTATCCTTCTAGATGCATCTTTATGCATTATTTCACATTATCTTGTTTATTTCTCATTAAAAATATCTCTTTTTGAGCATTTCTCTTTATTTCTCTTTTATTTTCCTCATTGGCATTCCTTTTAATATTAGCAACCTCATGGATACGAAATTTCACCAAAAAATCTCATTTATGTCTCATTCCACGCATTTTCCACATTTTATCATTATTTTCAATTTATTTCTTAATAAAGAGATACTTAATTAAACTTTTCTTTTCTTATTGCCTTCTCTATGCATCTTTGGACTCTTTGGAACCCAATGAACCCAAGAGGCACGAAATCTTCTTTGGATATGCCTTCTAGAGGGTTCCATATTTCCCTTTTTTTTCAAATATTCAATTATTCAATTACTAATTGAATTTTCTTTGTTATTTGGGCCCAATAGCCAATAAAGCCCACAACACAAACATCAAGGCTATTGTAAACAAAATCCATGTATTCAAAACAAATTATACCATTCTTTGTTCAATTATCTTTAATATGAGAAATTACATTTCTCACCAGATGAACACAAAATCAGGGTTGTAACAGGCGCCTCATTTGAATTGTCCTGAAGGAGAGAGAATCTCAACATTAAAATAATCAAGATTTAAGCATATATGGAGGTTTAATTTAATTAATGCAAAAAGAAATAAATTAATTGAGGTGCCCTTCAACCAAAAGTTGAAGGATGTGTTGGCAATAGTGTCGGACGAGCTTGTGCCATGCTTGGGCACAAAAAGATCTTGGTTGAGTGGAAGCCACTCACATTAACATAATATAAAGTAATATCCACTATAGGTTGGATATTAATATAAAACTCTTTAAGGTACTTAATTCCTTTTCCATTAATCTTTGGATAATGGAGAGGTTTGCAAGATAATGAAGGTGACTTTGTGGCCAAGAAATGGAGGGGGATTTTATGGAAATTATTTTGGAATTAAAGAAAACAACTCTTTTTCTGTTTCCTTGAAAACCCATATACATATCCTTTTTCCAATACACATAAGGATGGTTTCCTTAGTTACCTCTTCCCATCTTTGCTTTGGCCGACCAAGGGAGAGCTCAGGAGCAGGAGAAGGATGACCACAACCTGTTGGTGAGTTTTGATCGTCTTCTACCTCGGATTCATGGTGAAAACCCTAAATCAATGCTTAATTATTGGTTTTCTTCTCCTGATTTCCAATCCTAGCTAACTTGCACATCCAAAGGCTCAAGGATGGACCCTGGACAGTTGTTGGAACTCCATCCACCATTAAAGATGTCGAGCTTGGAGCTTGGGATCAGTTCTAGAGGTGGGTTTTATAACTCAAACCCTTAAGCATTAGTATTGCACTTCTTTCTTTAATAATCATTGGTTACTTTTCTTGTTTTGATACTCTTTTGAGTTCTTACTAAAACTTCCATGAAGAACAACAACTGTTCTTGGATACACGAAGGAAGAAGATGATTATATCACATTAGATGATTATCTAAAGGACTACTTTACCAAACGGTTTCCTTTTTGTTGCTCAAACGGTTTCCCAAACCGTTTGGGAGCAAACGATTTCAAACTATTTGGAATGAAACGGTTTCATCAAACCGCATGGAGGGAAACAGTTTCAAAACCATTTGGTGTCATTGATCAAGGGTTGACCATTTGGAGAACTATTGAAAATAATGTAGGTTAATGACCCATAAATTATTATTGATTAACTCCAATTGGTTCATGAATTGAAGGTCCATCAAATACCTAAACCCTAATTGGGTTGAGTGTTGATTTCATAAGTGGTTGAGTATGAAACTTGGGTTGATTGACCCAAATGGTTTCAAAACCATTTGGGGATCACCCAAATGGTCTCAAGACCATTTGGTGATCACCCAAGACCGTTTGGAGGTCTAGGGTTCGGTATGGTTGAGCAATTGGAGATCTAATGGTGTTAAGTTGAAGTATAATCAATTGCTGATTTGGTGAGCAATCCCATAAACCAAACCCTAATTGAATGACTTGGTTAATGATGATGTGATGGGAAAACGGTCTCCAGACCATTTGGAGGTCATCCAAACGACCTCAAGACCATTTGGGGTCAGGTCATGTTCAATTTGAATGATGGTTCAATGGTTTCAAAGTTACTAATCTCACATTGGTTAATGTTGAAGGAGCAATGTTTCCAAACCCTAATTCAATTGATTCAAACCCTAATTGATAACCAATTGAGGGTTAATTGTTGGTCAAATTAGTTGAATGTTGACCTAATTAACTCAATTGAAGCATGGTGATAGGTCCACTTGATGAGTGATAACATGATCACAATCAATGAAGGAATTGATCTTGGAAATCCTATTTCGATCTGACTTGTTGAGACCATACTTGGTCCATGCAGTTTTGAGGAGGTTTGGACCAAATGGTCTGAAGACCGTTTGAGTCCAAACAGTCTCAAGACCATTTGGGACCAAAAGATCCCAAACCGGTTGAGGTCATGCAGTTTCAAAGTTGCACTTTAGCAAACGATCTTGAAGACCACCTTTAGCAAATGATCTTGAAGACCACCTTTAGAAAACGATCTTGAAGACCACCTTTAGCAAACAATCTTGAAGACTGATAAAACCACTAGAGGGGGTTGAATAGGCTTTTATGATTATTTCAATAATAATTCAACCAAAACAAGTAATCACAAAAATATTGGACAAGGGGACAAGGATTTAGAGTGGTTCCAACCTTAGCAAATACTAAGGCAGTCAATCCACTACCCAGTTGCTTACTCAATCGAGATTTTGAAAGTATTTAATTTTATTACCTCTCAAGGATGTTACATAAAATTACAATACTTTCACCAAACCCTTCAGACAGCCTTCACCTAGAAGTAGTCTCACCAACCTTGAAGCAGCCTTCCTTGAAGTAACCTCAAGCTCCCCTTGAAGTAGCCTTCCTGTTGAAGTAGCTTCCCGTTGAGACATCCTTCTTGAAGTAGTCAGAAGTCCACCTTCTCCACCGAGGAGACCCTTCTCCACCTGAGAAGTCAAACCCTCTCCAATCCACAACCTCCAACCCTAGGAGTAGCAAGGAGAGTACAAAAGATATAAAGGAACAAGAAGGAAAACAGAAATTACAATATCGTTGTAGCACAAGGCTTGATTTCCTATATCAAGTGTTTTGATCTCCTAACCAATATATATGGAAGTATTGTTTCAGTGGGTAGGAGATGATAGCCTATAGGACACAAATTTGGAGCAAAGGAAATGAATAGCCAATGTTGGAATTGCTTTATTGCTCACAAGAATGAATAGCCAATTGAAAGTGTTTTGCTCAAGTGTAGCACAAGTGTGTGTTAGGTGTCCTAAGGCTTGTCCTATTTATAGGAATGGCCTATGAATGCTTAAGGATGTTCTAGACACTTTCTAGGGGGTTCTAAGTGCTCAACTAGCTGTTAGGTATCCATTAGTTGCTTTAACAATGGCTAGTTAATTAATTCTCAAAATTGCAGACAGAGACATTCTCGCTCGAAGATTTGTCGACCGAGAGTCCTTCTCAGTCAAGGACTTGTCGACCGAGGGACTGTCTGGAGCAAGTGTGTATAACATTCTGATCCAACTTCCAACTAACTTGTCTGCTGTGTCTAACGGCTACCTGGGTCATTCTCGGTCGAAGAGTTTGTCGACCGAGAGTGTCTCGGTCAAGAATTTTGTCGATTGAGATTAACCCTGTTTTAATGTTTTAAACCAAGTACCAAGTGTGTGTATGACTGTGCAGTTGTGACACTATTTTAGGAGATGACCTATCTAAGTGTTGTGATTGGCTAGGGAAGATCTAACGCTTGATTTACATGATGTCTAAGTACTTGTACATTATATATCTTGTATAAGTTTTTACATTTGATTACAATCATGAATTAAAGCCATTAGAGCATATAGATGTTCGAAGTAGTTTGTCATCCACCTAATTCCTGCAACACTCAAGTAGCACATTAGATCCATAAGATTGAAAATGTTTGTTATCATCAAAACAAAGGGATTATAATAATGTCCAATTTAGCCAACAATTTCCCCCCTTTTGAAGATGACAAACATTTCCTAAATATAAAATAAGGAAATATAAATCAGATGAGTTTCATACCTAAAGTTTACCGTTTGTATCCATTCTTGTTTTGCAAGTGGGTGCTGGCCGAGATATTATGAAACTCATTTTTATGTTTTTGATTTTTATATTATTTCTCCCCCTTTGTCATTTCAAAAAGATATCCTAGATAATAATTTAGTATGACTTTTTATTTCTCCCCCTTAATTTTATACTATGCTCCCCCTTAAAGAGAAATTTAATTTAAAACCAAGGGATTAATGCAAACCAATTATTATTAAATTTAGCAACAATTTATTTCTCAATCATTTGCAAAGGATGTTAAGCCTGGAAATGATATGAGTTCCTTTTAAGTTCATGGCATATGTGTATTGATTTCTCATCCATTTTACACAGGAAGATAAGCCCTGAAAATGATATGAGATTCACTTAAGGTCATGATGGATTCATATTAATTTCTCATCCATTTTGTAAGGGATGTTAAGCCCTGAAAATGATATGAGAACCTTTTAAGCTTATAGTGGAGTATATGAAAAGTATCTTTAACCAAATGCACGGGATTTTAAGCCCTAATTTGTTTAGAGAATTCCATTAAGAACAAGATATATCACATTCATGAAATTTATATTCCTTTATTTTCATAACCAAGATTAAGAATACTAAGGTCATAACATGTTTCATCTTTTCTTTATGACGTTCTCAAAATTTTGTAAGCTCCTTCTTTAATCTTATAGTCAAGATAGTTTTTGTGAGCTCCCCCTTAATCTTATAATCAATATGTTTTAAGGATTCTAAGGTCACAATAAATATTAGATCATTAAAATTATGCACTAAAAAATTTGTTTTCAATATACTAAGATTAAGTGCAGTAAAATGATGTGCAAATAAGCATTTTGTCAAGCTTATTTTAGGTCGACCTTGACTTCGACCATAGCGCCCCTTGGTCAAACTTGATTTCAACCAAGAGGCAATTTCTGCAGATTTCCAATTTGAACACTTATATGTGAAGTATAATTTCTACAGATTTTTAATTTAAAATGCATTTGTGCCATGAAGTTTCACTGTTTATGCAAAATGACATCTTCATTTGAGCTGAATCATAATGATCAAAAACAATATTCATGGTTTGTATATATGGATCAAAGATTTATTTTAGACAAACTAATGAAACATAATGATCATGGCACAATGATTATGATAGAATAGTAGAAACATATCCTCAATACAAGATAGAAGCATGTAATTTCATGGAATACAATGATTATGACCATTTAAATTTTAATACACATGGTTCCTATATAGATAGACCAAGAAATACTTAGGATAAACCATGTGGACTATGATAAAACAGTAATTTCTATGATTATACCAATAAGTTTTAGTTTTAAACCATGTAGAGGATAAACCAAAATAATCTCATTCATGATTCATGGATTTTCAAGTTTAAGACAAACCTTATAAATAGACAAGTTTAATAAACTTTGTCAATCAATGAAGAAAGTATTTCAATATCAGTCTTCATATAGCACTTTTGCACATATGTTTAAGCATTTCATATAATGTTATACCTTCTTTCCATTTATGATTTAATAGATCAATATGTTTTGATTTTAAGATGGTCTTTAAGATTCATTCTTGATTTGCATATTAAATCAATCATTAACAACAAATTGATAGCAACTCGATTCATTAGAAATAGGTTCAACAGAACTTAATTCAGTCGAACTATTTATCTCAGTTGACATTTTTCTCGACTGAGAATGCTGCTGTTTGTACAGGTTTTATCAGATTTGTTACAAACTTCAGAACAGTAACATGCTCGGTCGACTAATTATCAACCGACAATGTTCTCGGTCGAACAGTTTCTCGACCGAGAATGTTTTTGTACTGTTTTTAGTAATTGTTTCCAAAACAAAATACAAGAATATGAAAGTTAAAGCTCAATTGTGTTGAGATATGATATTTGTGTATCAAAATAACAGTTTTCGGTCAAATCTCAACTAGTCAAATTTAAACCTCTAAAATTTAGGAACTCAAGCTAGATCATCATTCCTTTTCTTGTAGGAGCATGAAAAAGAGTAGTGTCTAAGATGCAAGCAATAATGACAACTAATAGAGTCAATCTCATTTCTCTTTCTAGGAGTTGAGTTGTTCTTGGGTACATACATGGATTGATTTTCTAGCACTTGTGTCTTTCTCCAACTAGGTTTTTGATAAGATTTTCCTTTAGGCTTATAACCTAGTCCCCTCCTTCCAATTTGATGATAAGAATCATTTAAGATTTTATCAAGAGTATCATTGTTACTCAAGATACTAACTTTTTGTTGCAACTTAATAATCTCATTCATTCTCTTCTTGATATCTAACGTTGCTTGATCTAGATTAGATAACAAAGAATTTCTTTCTTTCACAATAATATCATAATCTATATTTGTACACAAAACATATTGTTTTTGAAGATCATTTACTTGAGTTTTCAAGTTTAACTTTTCTAGGGAAAGAAGATTGCAATTTGCTTCTACAGATTTCAGCTTAATATCAAGATCTTCAATAGCCTTTTTGAGATCTTCATTTTCATATGTGAGAGCACGAAGTTTAGCATGTAACTCATCATTTGCTTTTATGGATTTCTTAAATTTCTTCTTGCACTCAATATATTTCTCATGTGTATCTTGAAGACTAGCTATTAAATCTTCTTTTGGCAAATCAAAAAGACTTACCTCTTCTTCTTCTTCATTTGTTGTAGCAATAAGACATTTTACTTCTTCTTTTCCATCGTCACTATCATCACTTGAATCATCCCATGTAGCATTATATGCTCTTTCTTTCTTTTTGTGAGATGATTTCTTCCCTTTCTTGAGTTTTGGACAATCACCTTTCATGTGTCCCTTTTTGCCACATTCAAAGCACCTGGAAGAAGAAACACTAGAAGTTTTGTTAGTTTTAAAACTTTTATAATGCTTACCATTTACAAAGAGAGTTTCTTCTTCACTATCATCTTCACTTGTGTCATGACTAATCTTGGTTGATGCTTTGAATGCAATGTCCTTCTTTCTCCCTTGTTGAAGTTCACGTTCTCATCTTTCTTCCTCTTCTAAAGTTGCCTCATGTGCTTCTAAGTTGCCAATGAGTTGTTCCATCATTAGCCGGGTGAGATCATTTGCTTCTTCAATAGCAGTCACCTTGGGCTTGTATTAGGGAGGAAGAGACCTAAGGATTTTTTATACTTGATCTTCTTCGCTGATTACTTTACCTAAAGCATTTAAACCATTTACAATAGAAGAAAATTTTGCATAAATTTCACTAATAGACTCATTTTGATCCATACGAAACAGTTCAAATTTTTGTTTAAGCATTCCGATTTTAGAATTCTTAACTTGAACAGTTCCTTCATATGTTATAGAGAGTCTATGCCATATCTCATATTCCATTTCACAATTTCATATTCTATTGAATTCACCAACTGAAATTGAACAATAGAGTATACTTACAGCGTTTGCATTCATTTGAGCTGATCTTACCGTATTAGCATCCCAAGTTGCATACTCTGTTTGAGGGAATTCATATGAATTTGATACCATTCTCCATAGATCCCAGTAATTCCTTAGAAGTAGAATTGCATCCTCCATTTCCAGTAGGTGTAGTTAGTGCCATCAAAAGCTGGAGGTCTAGCCACGAGTGTTCCTTCCAAGTTGAGGTTGTTGAGTACCCCGTCACCCATTCATCAAGTCTTTGTTAGAGTTCCTTGAAGTCGTGCTATGATACCAATTGATAAAACCACTAGAGGGGGTTGAATAGGGTTTTATGATTATTTTAATAATAATTCAACCAAAACAAGAAATCACAAAAATATTGGACAAGGGGACAAGGATTTAGAGTGGTTCCAACCTTAGAAAATACTAAGGCAGTCAATCCACTACCCGGTTGGTTACCCAACCGGGATTTTGAAAGTATTTAATTTTATTACCTCTAAAGGATGTTACATAAAATTACAATACTTTCACCAAACCCTTCGGACAACCTTCATCTAGAAGTAGTCTCACCAACCTCAAAGCAACCTTCCTTGAAGTAACCTCAAGCTCCCCTTGAAGTAGCATTCCTCTTGAAGTAGCTTCCCGTTAAGACAGCCTTCTTGAAGTAGTCTGAAGTCCACCTTCTCCACCGAGAAGACCATTCTCCACCTGAGAAGTCAAACCCTCTCCAATCCACAGCCTCCAACCCTAGGAGTAGTAAGGAGAGTACAAAAGATATAAAGGAACAAGAAGGAAAAATAGAAATTACAATACTGTTGCACCACAAGGCTTGATTTCCTATATCAAGCGTTTTGATCTCCTAACCAATGTATATGGAAGTGTTGGTGCAGTGGGTAGGAGATGCTAGCCTATAGGACACAAATTTGGAGCAAAGGAAATGAATAGCCAATGTTGGAATTGCTCTATTGCTCACAAGAATGAATAGCCAATTGAAAGTGTTTTGCTCAAGTGTAGCACAAGTGTGTGTTAGGTGTCCTAAGTCTTGTCCTATTTATAGGAATGGCCTATGAATGCTTAAGGACGTTCTAGACACTTTCTAGGGGGTTCTAAGTGCTCAACTAGTCGTTAGGTATCCATTAGTTGCTTTAACAACATCAAGTTAATTAATTCTGAAAATTGCAGACAGAGACATTCTCGATCGAAGATTTGTCGACTGAGAGTCCTTCTCGGTCAAGGACTTGTCGACTGAGGGACTGTCTGGAGCAAGTGTGTATAACGTTCTGATCCAACTTCCAGCTAACTTGTCCGCTGTGTCTAACGACTACCTGGGTCATTCTCAGTCGAAGAGTTTGTCGACTGAGAGTCTCTCGATCGAGAATTTTGTCGACCGAGATTAACCCTATTTTAATGTTTTAAACCAAGTACCAAGTGTGTGTATGAGTGTGCAGTTGTGACACTATTTTAGGAGATGACCTATCTAAGTGTTGTGATTGGCTAGGGAAGATCTAACGCTTGATTTACATGATGTCTAAGTACTTTTAAATTATATATCTTGTACAAGTTTTTACATTTGATTACAATCATGAATTAAAGCCATTAATGCATATAGATCTTCCAAGTAGTTTGTCATCCACTTAATTCCTGCAACACTCAAGTAGCACATTAGATCCATATGAATGAAAATGTTTGTCATCATCAAAACAAAGGGATTATAATAATGTCCAATTTAGCCAACAATCTCCCCCTTTTTGAAGATGACAAACATTTCCTAAATATAAAATAAGGAAATATAAATCAGATGAGTTTCATACCTAAAGTTTACCGTTTATATCCATTCTTGTTTTGCAAGTGGGTGATGGCCGAGATATTATGAAACTCATTTTTATGTTTTTGATTTTTATATTATTTCTCCCCCTTTGTCATTTCAAAAAGATATCCAAGATAATCATTTAGTATGACTTTTTATTTCTCCCCCTTAATTTTATACTATGCTCCCCCTTAAAGAGATATTTAATTTAAAACCAAGGGATTAATGCAAACCAATTATTGTTAAATTTAGCAACAATTTATTTCTCAATCATTTGCAAAGGATGTTAAGCCTTGAAATGATATGAGTTCCTTTTAAGTTCATGGCATATGTGTATTGATTTCTCATCCATTTTACACGGGATATTAAGCCCTGAAAATGATATGAGATTCCCTTAAACTCATGATGTATTCATATTAATTTCTCATCCATTTTGCAAGGGATGTTAAGCCCTGAAAATGATATGAGAACCTTTTAAGCTTATAGTGGAGTATATGAAAAGTATCTTTAACCAAATGCATGGGATTTTAAGCCCTGATTTGTTTAGAGAATTCCATTAAGAACAATATATATCACATTCATGAAATTTATATTCCTTTATTGTCATAACCAAGATTAAGAATACTAAGGTCATAACATGTTTTATATTTTCTTTATGACGTTCTCAAAATTTTGTAAGCTCCTTCTTTAATCTTATAGTCAAGATAGTTTTTGTGAGCTCTCCCTTAATCTTATAATCAAGATGTTTTAAGGATTCTAACGTCACAATAAATATTAGATCATAAAAGTTATGCACTAAAAATTTTGTTTTCAATATACTGAGATTAAGTGCAGTAAAATGATGTACAAATAAGCATTTTGTCAAGCTTATTTTAGGTCGACCTTGACTTCGACCATAGCGCCCCTTGGTCAAACTTGATTTCAACCAAGAGGCAATTTCTACAGATTTCCAATTTGAACACTTATAAGTGAAGTATAATTTCTGCAGATTTTTAATTTAAAATGCATTTGTGCCATGAAGTTTCACTGTTTATACAAAATGGCATCTTCATATGAGCTGAATCGTAATGATCAAAAACAATATTCATGGTTTTTATATATGGATCAAAGAATTATTTTAGACAAACCAATGAAACATAATGATCATGGCACAATGATTATGATAGAATAGTAGAAACATATACTCAATACAAGATAGAAGCATGTAATTTCATGGAATACAATGATTATGACCATTTAAAATTTAATACACATGGTTCCTATATAGATAGACCAAGAAATACTTAGGATAAACCATGAAGATTATGATAAAACAATAATTTCCTTGATTATACCAATAAGTTTCAGTTTTAAACCATGTAGAGGATAAACCAAAATTATCTCATTCATGATTCATGGATTTTCAAGTTTCAGACAAACCTTATAAATAGACAAGCTTAATAAACTTTGTCAATCAATGAAGAAAGTATGTTCAATATCAGTCTTCATATAGCACTTTTGCACATATGTTTAAGCATTTCATATAATGTTATACCTTCTTTGCATTTATGATTTAAGAGATCAATATGTTTTGATTTTAAGATGGTCTATGTGACTAAGACCATTTGGTGGATAATTAACTAAAACCACATGGGTACTTAAAGTGGTTAAAGGACAAATTGATTAATGGATTAATACATGATGTAATCAGAGATGATTATGGCAATTGTATCTTAATTAGATAAGGTGATTACTATCCTTGAATGATTAAGCCTTGATGATTATGACATAACCCAAATGTCAATTCCCTTTCATGTTGAGTTGACTTAGCTTAATCAAGGCTGATGTAAGCATCATCTTATAGAAGATGAGAGAGAAGACTTTCTACATGAATGTTAATCAAGTAATGGACTCTCCTTATGAATAAATATCTAATTAGGGTATGATCCTTCATAGTGAGATCATGAAACCCTAATTATGAAGGTTAATGAATCATAAACCTAATTGAGGGCATTAATATGTGAAATCCTAATGCATGATGATGGTATGATCTTAATTCATAATGATGACATGATAAACCTTAATTCAAGGTACTTTGATGCTCACTCCTACTTGGGGTGAATAGTAAACCCTATTTATGGGATACTTAATGATAAACCCTAACCTAGGGTGATGTGATGTGAATAGTAAACCCTAATTTCGAATAAGGTAAATGGAAGTGTGAAACCCTAATTCTGGGTTATTCTTTATAGCATGAAGCTCTAAGATTGGATAATGAAAGGATGAGTCACTAATCCTATTTGAGCTAAGGGGATGATTAACCCTAATTGAATTGAAAAGGGAAACCCTAACCCTGGTAAGGGCATAGTGGTGAAACCCTTGAATAGTGATGTTATCATTGTTCTGCATTATGTTAATATGAAATGGATATATATGTTATCATTTGTACTAATCATGTAGGATCTATGAGATATTGAACATAGCCAGGTATGAGCTATGATGCTTTGTTTATTGAAAGTACTTTATGAGCCTTGTAAGCAATGATATGCTATGTTGCCTAGTAAAAGGTAACAAAAGAGATTGATAGGCTGTAAGAGCCATGAGAAATACCTGCATTGCAATTATCATGTTTACACTGTTACATGACTTGATGGCATTATGTTACCTGTCAAAGTGGTAACAAGTATTTTGATGATCAAAGGGTTTGAACACCCATATTCTTGAATCATGATGATGAGATGATAGGGGATTGAGTTCCCAATGTTAATAAAGCTGTGAAATGAACTTGATAAATAGTACTCTTTCCTTACATCAATTCTTATAATGACTTATGAATGTAAACATGCCTGATGTTAAAAGAATGTTGTAATGTACTTAAATAATCAAGTGAAATGATATCATGTAGTGCCCTGACCATAGATCCATCATCGTCAGAAGTTTGGTGATGGTGAAACAGGTTTTCCTAATGGAACTCTTGGAGAGCATACTTTTGAGTATGTGGGGGTTATGGACGCGAATATCCTTACATCCTAATGGAGGAATTGATGTGAGATAAACATTAAATCTCTCAATCCTTTATTATATGTGTATGTCGGGATGATGTATCACTAATCTCCCGATGATAATGTTAATGCCACATCGATGTGAGATAAATAAGAAATCCCTCGATTGCAAAGAGAGTACGGCATGCCACTGTAACTCTAATAGCGAAGTTGCCAGTATACCCTGGAAAGCTATTATGGCAGAGATATGAGATGTCCTGCATGTTGTTTCTCACACTGACTGAGGAAGATGAGGTCATAGAAATCTGGCTCTTCTGATGACCTATATATGGTACCGATTTCGATTTCGATTTTGCAATGGTCGGTTGGAGTATGAGCGGTATACCTCATCTCCTCAGGGCATAAATATGTTTGTAAAATGTAATCAGTCGTGTAGCATAATTGCTTAGGGTTGAATTATGAGAATCATTCTTTGATGATACATTGTTTAAAATGTCCTAGTTGGATAAATAATATACATGTTCTTCATATTCCTTATTAAATGAATGACTTGCTGCTTAATCAAGTTATAATTGAAATGATTGCATAGAGAATACTGCTCTGCATATCTTATTCAATGATTTATTTGTTGTTGAATATTTATAATTCTACTGCTCAGTGTTATTCTATTATCTGCAATAACAAATGCTTTTAGCGGAGAGTTATAACTCTCACTGGGACAATTTCCAATTGTCTCACCCCTGTGGGATTCAACTTTTTAGGTAGACGTCGAGGATGAAGAAACCATTTAGTGGGTGAACAACAACAACAAGGACAACAATGATCTCTAGGTGGAGTCACTGTCTGTTAGGTTCTGTATCTATAGAGTCCTATGTGTCGTCTCTATACTCTCAGGTCCTAGGAGTTAGTAGATGGTTTGATATAGATCTAATATTTTTGGCTTGATGCCTGGAGATTTTTGTATACTGCTCATGTACAATTTAATAGGGCAGTTAGTGTTTATGACTCTCGAGATGAGATGATATAGAGATGTACTGATGTATCAGAATGTAAATAACTTACTTTGGTTCTTTATGAAAAAGTTTTAATTTTTAGTGATTTCAGTAATTCCGCTACTAATAATTTGCTTCCGCTTAAGTAAATCCCATTTTCATAAGTTGGATGCCACAATTGTTGGTATCAGAGCTCTAGGTTCGCTGAGTGTACTGAGACATAGGACTAAGGTTGTTGAGTCTGTTCTAGTATCTTCCAGTCTATCTGATAGTGTCTTCTGATCATATAGGAGGAGAAGAGAAAACTAAAGATATTTGGATTACATGATGAACATGTTGTAGAAAGTAGTGTTGCTGCACCAAGAGGAGGAGTAAGAGACCAAGTAAGGGAGGAACTTGTGCCTGAACCACCCCAGTTCAATTAAGCCGACATGGGGAACCCAGCCTTCCAAGCCATGTTTGGGCAGTTTATGGCTGCCATGACACATATGACTGATAGAATTCCCATGCATGCACCTAGGGCACCTACCCATCAAGAAAGACAAGGAGTCGGAAAGACGTTTGAACGACTACACCGGGTTGGAGCCACAGAATATGTTGAGACAGCTGACCCAATAGATGTTGACATGTGGCTAATTGAACTAGAGAAGGCCTTTAGAATCTTGAACATCCCAGAAGCGGAGAAGGTTAGACATGTTGTGTACCTTCTTAAGGGAAGTGCTAGTCACTGGTGGACCATAGAGGAGGGGAAAAGGCCTGGTGTGGAGATCGAATGGGAAGTATTTCAACGGGAATTTGTCAACAAATACTTTCCTAAGACGTTCTTGGATGAAAAAATCTCTCAGTTTGAGAGGTTAAGACAAGGACCAATGAACATTAGTGTGTACGAGGCTAAATTCATGGAGCTTTTGTGGTTCTGTCTGCATATGGCAACCACAGATGAAGAGCAGATTCAGTGTTTGGAGAAGGGATTAAACACTGAGTTGACCACCCCTATGTCTTCTCTGGAGAATGGGGAAAGATTTGCTACTTTTGTGGAGTTTGTTAGAAGGATAGATATGTCTGTAATGGAGAAGCGACAGACCAAGAACAAGAAGATGTACCCCCAGTTCCAAGGATCCTCATCCAAAGGTTTCAAGAAACCGAGGTTTTCCATGCCTACACCACCACCTAGATTCAGTACCCAGACACAGTGGACGTCAAATAGGGGTAGACGAAGAAGTTTACCACCAGAAATAGCTTGCAGCTCACCATCTGTGTCGGTTACAGGACCATCTAGACCACAGCAAGGGATCAGAAGTTGTTTCATATGAGGAAATATAGGACATCTGATGAAGGATTACAGAGCCCAAGAGGCAAGTGTGACTCAACCCCAGAGGCAGAGTTAGCAAGGTTCCCAAAGGAGATAGTTTCCAGGTGGTGCTAAAGGACGTGGACAAGCATCCCAAACCAGATCATCAACACACAGTCAATGAGTACCAAATCAACCACAGACAACGGTAAGATTCTATGCGATGAATCCACCTGATGTAGTGATTAACCCTCGGGTTGTGACAGGTGAGATGAAAATATTTTATTCTAATATGTCTACATCATGCATCGTGTCTGTTTTAATTGATCTGGGTTCTACGCACTCCTTTTTCACTCGAAGAGTGATTCTTGACTGCAACATGACTACAAGTCATAGGGAAGAGAGTTTGAAGTTAGAAACTCCTTTGATGGGATCTGTTGTGTTGCGGGAGGTGTGTTCTCCCTGCATCCTTTTCTTTTATGAATATCACATTGAAGTGGATCTTATACCACTTCAGATGCATGGGTTTGATATAATCCTTGGGATGGATACCTTAGAAAGGTATAAGGTTGTCTTGGATTATGAGTCCAAGCAAGCTGTGTTGACATATGATAGTGACACATGGATCTTTCAAGGAGATAGAAAGATTCTTCCAACCTGTCTTGTGTCAGCTATGGTAGCTGAGAAGCTGATGAGGAAAGGATGCTATGCATTCTTAGCCAATGTGGTAGATACCACCATGGAGAGTTCTAATCCTGCTGAAGTTCTTGTAGTCAGGGAATTTGAAGATGTATTTCCTGAAGAACTTCCAAGTGTACCTCTGCCCAGAGAAATTGATTTTGAGATTAATCTAATCTCGGGCATGCAACCAATAGCACAAACACCGTTTGGTATGGCGCCTATTGAGATGGCAGATTTCAAGAAACAACTGCAAGAGTTGCTTGAGAAGGGTTTTATCTGACCAAGCACTTCACCCTAGGGTGCTCCGGTCCTCTTTGTTAAAAAGAAGGATGGGTCGATGCGGTTATGCATTGATTACAAACAATTAAATACAGTAACTATAAAGAATAATTATCCTTTGCCAAGGATTGATGATCTCTTTGACCAATTGCGTGGTGCAATTGTCTTTTCAAAGATAGATTTGAGTTCGGGATATCATCATCTGCGTATTAAGGAGGGTGACATACCTAAGTCTGCCTTTAGGACAAGGTATGGTCACTACGAGTTCACAGTTATGTCGTTTGGACTAACTAATGCACCATCTACATTTATGGAACTCATAAATAGAATCTTTTGACCTTTTCTTGATCAATGTGTTGTTGTCTTCAAAGATGACATCCTAATCTATAGTAGAGATGCCCAACAACATGAGCAGCATATTCGTCAGGCTCTAACATTGCTAAGAAAGCATAAGTTATATGATAAGTTTAGCAAGAGTGAGTTCTGGTTACCAGAACTTTCTTTTCTTGGACACGTAATATCTGCTTCAGGTATACATGTTGACCCTAAAAAGGTAGAATCTGTCCTGCAATGGGAGCAACCAAAGACACCGATGAAGATTCGTAGTTTCTTAGGGTTGGGAGGCTATTACAGGAGGTTCATTAAGAACTTCAGTTCAATAGCTTTACCCTTGACTAACTTGACCAGGAAGGACGTTCCTTTTGCCTGGAATGACAAGTGTCAGCAATCTTTCCAGTTGTTGAAGGATAGGTTGACAAGTGCACATGTGCTGGTGTTACCTGAGCAAGGGAAAGGATATATAGTATTCTGTGATGCTTCTATGAATGGACTAGGATGTGTGTTAATGTAGGATAAACAAGTGATTTCTTTTGCTTCTCGACAACTTAAGAAACACAAGGAGAATTATCCGACACATGATCTAGAACTAGCTGCGGTAGTGCATGCTTGAAGATCTGGAGACATTATCTCTATGGAGAGACATTCTAGATTTTCACAGACCACAAAAACCTAAAGTATATCTTCTCTCAGCATGAGCTTAACATGAGGCAACGTCGCTGGATGGAATTAATCAAGGACTATGATTGTATAATTGATTATCATCCAGGACAGGCCAATGTAGTTGTTGATGCTTTAAGTAGGAAATTAGCAACACCAGCCCTAGATAGTGCACCGTTGAATTCTTTGGTGTGCACTAGGAGGGATATGTTTATCTCTTTAAGGAAAGATAATGTACATCTTAAGGTATCATTGTTATCTGGGTTGTTAGCTGAGATGCACATAAAACCTACTCTGAGACAGTAGATTAAGGATGCACAGCAAGATGATGTTGTAGTTCAACAGATTAGATCAGAGTATGGTAGTGAGAAATGAGAAAGTTTCTATGATTCAAATGATTAGGTAGCATGTTATCATGGTAGAATGATAGTGCCTGATGTGGATAACTTAAGGAAGTTAGTCCTGGAAGAACCTCATTCTTCTATGTATGATACGCATCCAGGAAGCACCAAGATGTATCATAACTTAAAAGATATGTATTGGTGGCCTGGTTTGAAGAAGGATGTTCCTGAGTTCGTTATGCAGTGTCCAGTGTGTCAGCACGTTAAAGCTGAACACCAGAAGCCTGCAGGAACAATGCATCCTTTACCCATACCATAGTGGAAGTGGGATCATGTAACCATGGACTTTCTGGTTGGTTTACCCAGAACAACCAAAGGTCATCATTCCTTTTGGGTAATAGTTGATATGTTGACAAAGATAGCAAATTACTTACCTATCAAAACAACCTATTCTTATGAGAAGTTGGCACAGTTATATGTATATGAGATAGTGTTGCTGCATGGGGTCCCAGTTACCATTGTTTCTAACAGAGGTCCCCAGTTTACAAGTCGTTTTTGGGAGCGACTTCATAAAGCCTTAGGTACACAGTTAAGGTTTAGTACAACCTTTCATCCTCAGACAGATGGACAATCAGAAAGGACTATACAAACCTTAGAGGACTTGCTCAGGGCATGTGTCCTCCAGTTTACAGGAAGTTGGGATCTACATCTAAGCTTGATAGAGTTTGCCTACAACAATAGCTATCAACACAGTATAGAAAAGTCACCTTATGAGGCCTTGTATGGTAGACATTGTAGATCTCCCCTATGTTGGTATGAAACTGGTGAATGTCAACTTTTGGGTCCTGATCTTGTGCAGCAGACCACTGAGAAGATTAAAATAATACAACAACAGTTAAAGACTGCACAAGATAGGAAGAAATCCTACGCTGATAAGCGTCATAGACCTTTAGAATTCCAAGATGGAGACAGAGTGTACCTCAATGTCTCACCTTGGAAGGTAGTTCTTAGATTTGGAAGGAAAGGAAAGTTAACTCCTAGATTTATGGGGCCTTATCCAATCATTGAATGGGTTGGAAAGGTAGCTTATAAGCTGGAGTTACCACCTGAGCTGCAAAAGTTGCACCCAATGTTCCACATTTCCATGTTAAGGAAATTTCATCCCGACACAGAATCAGTTCTACAGCCTATGGAACTAGAATTGAACGATGTAATATGTTATGTTGAAGGACCTATGTTGATTCTTGATAGAAGGATCAAGAAGCTAAAGAAGAAAGACATTAGTCTTGTAAAAGTCCTCTGGAATCATCGTGGAGTTGTGAAAGCTACATGCAAACTAGAGGAAGAGATGAGAAGGAAATACCCTACTCTTTTCTCTTAAAATTTTTTGTTAATGATTTCGGGGACGAAATCCTTATAAGGGGTGGATAATTTGTAACATCCCTGACCTAGGGTATGTACTAACCCTATGTTTTTTGCCTAATAAAGTTGATTATATGCTTGCTCTTATTTTTTGAAATGTAATTAAGGCTTTTGAGGAACTTATATTTCAATTTCAGTCCTTTTTGAATAATGTTGAAACATTGTTTTGTTACTTTTGGACTAAAGTGCAAATTACCCAAGTTGAGGGGTTAACTTGCAAATTGCACATGATAATATGTTCCTCTGATGTTGAGACATCATAAGAATGAATATAATGTAGCGGTATGATTTCCACAAGCATGGGCATCAAGATAAAGCTTGTAGAGCAAACCTTGTGCATAAAAACCTAGTTTTGGTGTAATGTGCAAATTACCCAAAACATGGGGTTCAATAGGAAAAATATCACCTCTAGAGGGTCTCCCATGTTTCTTTTCATCAAGTAGAGAAAAGAAAATGATAGGGGCACCTCAATTGAATTGTCCTGGAGGAGAGAGAATCTTGACATTAAAATAATCAAGATTTAAGCATATATGGAGCTTTAATTTAATTAATGCAAAAAGAAATAAATTAATTGAGGAGCCCTTCAACCAAAAGTTGAAGGATGTGTTTGAAATATTGTTGGACGAGCTTGTGCCATGCTTGGGCACAAAAATATCTTGGTTGAGTGGAAGCCACTCACATTAACATAATATAAAGTAATATCCACTAAAGGTTGGATATTAATATAAAACTCTTTAAGGTGCTTAATTCCTTTTCCATTAATCTTTGGATAATGGAGAGGTTTGCAAGAGAATGAATGTGACTTCATGGCCACGAAATGGAGGGGGATTTGATGGAAATTATTTTGGAATTAAAGAAAACAACTCTTTTTCTCTTTCCTTGAAAACCCATATACATATCCTTTTTCTAATACACATAAGGATCGTTTCCTTAGTTTCCTCTTCCCATCTTTGCTTTGGCCGACCAAGGGAGAGATCAGGAGCAGGAGAAGGATGACCATAACCTGTTGGTGAGTTTTGATCATCTTCTACCTCGGATTCATGGTGAAAACCCTAAATCAATGCATAATTATTGGTTTTCTTCACCTGATTTTCAATCCTAGCTAACTTGCACATCCACAGGCTCAAGGACGGACCTTGGATAATTTTTGGAACTCCATCCACCATTAAAGTTGTGGAGCTTGGAGCTTGGGATCAGTTCTAGAGGTGGGTTTTATAACTCAAACCCTTAAGCATTAGTATTGCACTTCTTTCTTTAATAATCGTTGGTTACTTTTCTTCGTTTGATACTCTTTTGAGTTCTTGCTAAAACTTCCGTGAAGAACAACAAATGTTCTTAGATACACAAAGGAAGAAGATGATGACATCACCTTATATTATTATCCAAAGAACTACTTTACCAAACAGTTTCCTTTTTTTTGCTCAAACGATTTCCCAAACCGTTTGGGAGCAAACAGTTTTAAACCATTTGGAATGAAACGATTTCATCAAACCACTTGGAGGGAAACAATTTCAAAACCTTTTGGGGGTGTTGACCAAGGGTTGACCGTTTGGAGAACTATTGAATATAATTTAGGTTAATGACCCATCAATTATTATTGATTAACTCCAATTGGTTCATGAATTGAAGGTCCATCAAATACCTAAACCCTAATTGGGTTGAGTGATGATTTCATAAGTGGTTGAGTATGAAACTTGGGTTGATTGACCCAAATGGTTTCAAAACCATTTTGGGATCACCCAAACAGTCTCAAGACCGTTTGGTAATCACCAAAGATCATTTGGAGGTCTAGGGTTAGGTACGGTTGAGCAAATGGAGATCTAATGGTGTTAAGTTGAAGTATAATCAATTGTTGATTTGGTGAGCAATCCCATAAACCAAACCCTAATTGAATGACTTGGTTAATGATTATGTGATGGGAAAATGGTCTCAAGACCATTTGGAGGTCATACAAATGACCTCAAGACCGTTTGGGGTCAGATCATGTTCAATTTGGATGATGGTTCAATGGTTTCAAAGTGACTAATCTCACATTGGTTAATGTTGAAGGAGCAACGTTTCCATCCCTAATTCAATTGAATCAAACCCTAACTGATGACCAATTGAGGGTCAATTGTGGGTCAAATCAGTTGAATGTTGACCTAATTAACTCAATTGAAGCATGGTGATAGGTCCACTTGATGAGTGATAACATGATCACAATCAATGAAGGAATTGATCTTGGAAATCCTATTTTAATCTGACTTGTTGAGACCATACTTGGTCCATGTGGTTTTGAGGAGGTTTGGACCAAACGGTCTCAAGACGGTTTGAGTCCAAATGGTCTCACGATCATTTGGGACCAAACGATCCCAAATCAGTTGAGGTCATGTGGTTTCAAAGTTGCACTTTTGCAAACGATCTTGAAGACCACCTTTAGCAAACGATCTTGAAGACCACCTTTAGCAAATGATCTTGATGACAACCTTTAGCAAACGATCTTGAAGACCACCTTTAGCAAACTATCTTGAGGGTCGACTTTAGTAAATGGTTTCAAAGATCCAACTTTAGCAAACGGTCTCAAAAGTCAACTTTGGCAAACGGTCTACACTACCTACTTTACTAAACGATTTCAAAGGTTACTTTACCAAAAGGTTTCAGTGGTTTGTGCAAGACCGTGTGGAGGTCTAAATGTTCTTAGATCGTTTGGAGGTTTTTAGTGCAAGACCGTTTGAGGTCTGTTTTGGTCAAGACCGTTTGGGGTCTATGTGACCAAGACCGTTTGGTGGATAATTAACTAAAACCGCATGGGTACTTAAAGTGGTTAAAGGACAAATTGGTTAATGGATTAATACATGATGTAATCAAAGATGATTATGGAAATTGTATCTTAATGAGATAAGGTGATTACTATCCTTGAATGATTAAGCCTTGATGATTATGACATAACCCAAATGTCAATTCTCTTTCATGTTGAATTGACTTAGCTTAATCAGGGCTGGTGTAAGCATCATCTTATAGAAGATGAGAGAGAAGACTTTCTACATGAATTTTAATCAAGTAATGTACTCTCATTATGAATAAATGTCTAATTAGGGTATGATACTTCATAGTGAGATCATGAAACCCTAATTATGAAGGTTAATGAATCATAACCCTAATTGAGGGCATTAATAGGTGAAATCATAATGCATGATGATGGTATGATCTTAATTCATAATGATGACATGATAAACCTTAATTCAAGGTACTTTGATGCTCACTCCTACTTGGGGTGAATAGTAAACCCTATTTATGTGATATTTAATGATAAACCCTAACCTAGGGTGATGTGATGTGAATAGTAGACCCTAATTTCGAATAAGGTAAATGGAAGTGTGAAACCCTAATTTTGGGTTATGCTTTATAGCATGAAGCTCTAAGATTGGATAATGAAAGGATAAGTCACTAATCCTAATTGAGATAAGGGGATGATTAACCCTAATTGAATTGAAAAGGGAAACCCTAACCCTGGTAAGGGCATAGTGGTGAAACCCTTGAATAGTGATGTTATCATTTTTCTGCATTATGTTGATATGAAATGGATATATCTGTTATCATTTGTACTAATCATGTAGGTTCTATGAGATATTGAACATAGCCAAGTATGAGCTATGATGCTTTGTTTATTGAAAGTACTTTATTAGCTTTGTAAGCAATGATATGCTTTGTTGCCTAGTAAAAGGTAACAAAAGAGATTGATAGATTGTAAGAGCCATGAGAAATACATGCATTGTAATTATCATGTTTATACTGTTACATGACTTGATGGCATTATGTTACCTATCAAAGTGGTAACAAGTATTTTGATGATCAAAGGGTTTGAACACCCATATTCTTGAATCATGATGATGAGATGATAAGGGATTGAGTTCCCAATGTTAATAAAGTTGTGAAATGAACTTGATTAATAGTACTCTTTCCTTACATCAATTGTTATAATGGCTTATGTATGTAAACATGTCTGATGTTAAAAGAATGTTGTAATGTACTTAAATAATCAAGTGAAATGATATCATGTAGAGCCCTGACCACAGATCCATCATCGTCAGAAGTTTGGTGATGGTGAAACAGGTCTTCCTAATGAAACTCCTGGAGAGCATACTTTTGAGTATGTGGGGGTTATGGAAGCGAGCATCCTTACATCCTAATGGAGGAATTGATGTGAGATAAACATTAAATCTCTCAATCCTTCATTATATGTGTATGCCGGGATGATGAATCACTAATCTCCCGATGATAATGTTAATGTTGCATCGATGTGAGATAAACAAGAAATCCCTCAATTGAGAAGAGAGTACAACATGCCATTGTAACTCTAATAGTGAAGTTGCTAGTATACCCTGGAAAGCTATTATGGCAGCGACACGAGATGCCCTACATGTTGTTTCTCACACTGACTGAGGAAGATGAGGTCATAGAAATTGGGCTCTTCTGATGACCTATGTATGGTACCAATTTCGATTTCGCAACAGACGGTTGGAGTATGAGCGGTATACCTCATCTCCTCAGGTGATAAATATATTTGTAAAATGTAAATAGCCGTGTAGCATAATTGCTTAGGGTTGAACTACAAGAATCAATGTTTGATGATGCATTGTTTAATATGTCCTAGTTGGATAAATAATATACATGTTCTTCATATTCCTTATTAAATGAATGACTTGCTGCTTAATCAAGTTATAATTGAAATGATTGCATTGAGAATACTGCTGTGCATATCTTATTCAATGATTTATCTACTGTTGAATATTTATAGTTCTACTGCTCAGTGTTATTCTATTATCTTCAATAAAAATGCTTCTGGCGGAGAGTTATAACTCTCACTGGGACAATTTTCAATTGTCTCACCCCCATGGGATTCAACTTTTTAGGTAGACGCTGAGGAAGAAGAAACCCTTCAGTGGGTGAACAACAACAACAACAGCAATAGCAACAGCAAGGACAACAATGATCTTCAGGTGGAGACACTGTCTATTAGGATCCGTATCTAGAGAGTCATATGTGTCATCTCTGTACTCTCAGGTCCTAGGAGTTGGTAGATGGTTTGATATAGATCTGAGATTTTTGGCTTGACGCCTCGAGATTTTTGTATACTGCTCATGTACAGTATAGCAGGGCAGTTAATGTTTATGACTCTCGAGATGAGATGATATAGAGATGTACTGATGTATCAAAATGTAGATAACTTACTTTGGTTCTTTATGAATTTTTTTTAATTTTTAGTGATTTCAGTAATTCCTCTGCTAATAATCCGCTTCCACTTAAGTAAATCCCATTTTCATTAGTTGGATGCCACATATATACTTACATCCAACTCAATATATATCCTCTTAGCAAAGGTTATCTCCATTCTCTTGGTCTTAATGCTTCACTTGTATGATTAGCTACCATCTTGTAATGTTTGATTGTTAGTGCCTCGAATGAGTAGCACTAGCCTTATCTAAGTGTTTTGAACTTACATGAATGCATGAGAATGTTGGAATGTTAAATCTTATGATCATATGGTTATCTTTGTGACTGTTTGTTTGCCATATCTAGAGAGAGAAAACCTTATAATCTAGATCTATTGTGAGCTTGAGAGAGGAGGGAATAGACATATATGATGATTTCTTTGAATATAGCTAAGGGTATATGAAGGGTGTGGGTAGTCCATGTTGGTGAGAGATCTTAGTAGGTGAAAAATCAATCCAAGTTCACATCCATCTTGTTACTATGTGCTTATCTACTTTTGTTCTTTTGTATTCTTTCTTTATCTTCCATACTTATTTTTATTTTTTAGGAGTAATCTCATTCTATTTTGGAACACCAATTTCATCTACCCCTTCATTTGGTGTATCTGAGTCAAATATTCTACGTTCTTAGCACATACCACCCTTGTCCCTTTTGTTCGAACTCGATATACTACATTGCACCCCATAGAATAGTTATAGGTGCCTAAGTGTCAGGATACAAATTGAAGAGTATGACCACTCTAGGTTGGCTCTTTTTTGGATGTATGATTTAGTCCAGTCAAGGATCCCTATTTTTTCTCTTCTTTTTATTCTAGTAATATTACATAAGAGTGCCATTTTTTAATTTTTTTTCTTTTGCCCCTTGTGTAGATAAGTCATTTAGAGGTAGGAGGAATCATAAGCGAGGATGGGTTCTCCACCCTAACATTTTGGAGGGTAGGCAAGGATTACTCTTTTTTCTCTTTTCACATCTTTTCATGAGGAGGAAAGGTAGGAGATGGTTGAAGAGTAGTGGATCAATAGAGGGGTATATAGTGTGGATATTAATCTAAGACTTCTTGCATGATAATAACTTCAACACCTTTCACGGGTCAATGGATACCTATAGTGAATGAGTAAATCAAACAAACCACATTTTAGTGATGATCTTTGAATAAATCTTAAGACCGTGTGGATTGAAAAGAATACAATAAAATAGTCAATTCAACATCCATGAGATATGTGGTAAATATGTATAGAGTCAAAAATAGAGATTATTTATCAATAACTCAATGATAGTGTGATATTCACTTGCCAAAGGTTTTCCTTTAATCAACAATTTTGAGATTATTCTAGGGATACTATTAGCAAATAAGTACTTCAAACATTCGTGATTTGGAAACATGGTGCCAAATGGCCCCTAATCACATCAAGATCTACTCTACTAAACAAGGAAAACATGAAGAAGGAAAGCTAACTAATAGCACACAAAGAAATTAATAGAAATTACATTCAATGGAATTGAAGTGGCATGTGAAGGAATATAGAAAAATAAAAAATAAAAAAATGCAATAAAATGAACTACATGACATGCGATGTATGCTATCTACAAAATGTGAATGAAAATATACCTAAATAAGGGTGAGACATTCAATAAATCATGCAAAAAAATCTAGAAAAGAACATAGGCATTAAAGTCAAGAGGTTGTATCACCCTACCACCACAAGGTTTTGAATCATGATGTCCTTAGAATGAAAATAATATTGTATTAATTGAGGGATGGTCACTTCGGTGACTAATCTGGTGCAACTCAATGTGATGGAAGGTAACTTTAGTAATGAACCCAAAAATTTTCTTATGGAGGTATATATGTGTTGTGGTAGCTCTATAATACACTCTATTCGTCTGCTCCGATTGGAAGTTCTTTTGCATCTATGCATGCTAATGATGGTACATGTGGTTTATTTGTAGAAGAGTATGTTGCTTGTCCAAACACATGTCTTGTTATATTTTGGTATCCAATCCAAGGATTATATGATGAAACACTAGTACATAACTGACCTTTAGTGTCGGTTATTTAAGGCTTGTAGTGTCGGTTTCTAAGCGACACCTATGTGGGCGACGCTAAAAGCCCAGCCGTTACACGTCGGTTCAAAAACTGATGCCAAAACCCTTCGCGTGCCACCAAAAACGCGCCAGCATGGCACTATAGGTGTCGGTTATTAGATAAGAAACTGACGCCATATACCTTCACGCCACAGAAAGGCGCCATCTTGGGCACTATCAGCGTCGGTTATTAGATAAGAAACTGACGTCATATAATTCCCAACGCGGCCGTGCTGGCCAGCACGGCCGTGGTGTCTGGTCCGCTGCCACGGCCGTGCACTCCCAACACGACCATGCTGGCCAGCACGGCCGTGGTGTCTAGTCCGCTGCCACGGCCGTGCTGGCCAGCACGGCCGTGGTGTTAAGGAAATAGATGTCGGTTACTGTTAGAAACCGACACTATAACGATGTGGCGTCAGTTTTATACAAATAACCGATGCCTATTTTTTTTTTGTCAGTCTGCAGACCTACTGTATGGCTGGTCATAGGATGAGAAACCTGCAATTCAGTTATGAACTACAGGTTTTACGACATCCATTGATATCAGCCAACAACAGGCCACAAACCTGCAAAATTAACAACAAAAATATTCACACATTTAGCAATGCAACTTGTAGTTCCATTTGATTTTCACACATTTAGAAACATTCATGTAGCTAGCAATCTGTAGTTCCATTCATTTTCACATTCACACATGTAGAAACATTCATATAGCAACCAACAGTTTCATTCATTTTCACTCAGACACATGTAGAAACATCCAAACATGTAGAAACATTCACACATATTATAATTTAGAAATTCATTTACAAAATATCATTCTTTAGTCATTATTTGCTATCAACATCCCAATTATATCTTAAAACCCCCACTATTTGTATGGTTGTTGCCCATTCTTCTCTTACTTAATTTAATTCTCCTGTCGTATATGGAGCATGTACATCTGGTAAGGCCGTTCCTGTAGTGTGGTCAGTTTTAAACACCTGTAAAGAGAATGATGTATATATATAATTAATGAGCTATAAATAAGATTGATACATTTCATATTATCTAATGAGACTATATAATACATAAGCAATACAATCAATGTCCATTACGGCATATTTGATAATCATGTGCATAAATCGCATCACATAGTATCCACATGCCCATCTGTTGTCCTGTGTAGCACACTATAAATTCAAACATACAAAATATTAAAAAATACAACTAATTAAGCATTGTTCACATAAATAATATATACATATATTGTAGTCGGGAACTTACTTTCACATTCTTCCAAATTATTGGTTGGTTCTTTTTCATGGGGACCTTTCCTCCAGCCTTTTTGAACTCATCAAAACCCCTACATGTTAATGTAACACAGTACAATGCATAATTAAATAGTAATGTAATAACATATGTTAACGGATATGAAAATTAAATATTTCTCACCGGAATAATGACATTTTCATTATTTGTCCATATTTTGTATTCAATTTACTCCCCTTAGGATCTAGATAATAGACAATGAACGTCTCAGGGACAATAACCAGTAACTCCCAATGCATACCACTAGAGGTAAAAAAGTTAAAAATTAATAACTCAAAATCCACAATAAAAATGTAATTTTCTTAAGTCCAAATGATAATAAGCAAAGTAAACTTACTCTACATTGAATGGAGCCATTATCACTGTCTTCTTATTTTGAGCAAAAATTGTAAAAGCCTCACAGCAGTATTGTTGAACTGATGGAGGGTCTTTAGCTACTAGACTAATCAAAGATGGAATAAAAACTCCTACATGTTCGAATGCAAAATATGCACATATCTTGTCTAAGTAGCTGCAAAATATGTATTAATTATGCATGCATTAATAAATAAGAAACCAGATCACCAGATCCTACATAAGGTATATGGATGTATAAAGAAGATCTCACCTTATCCATAGCTCTATCACAGATGTATTTAGCCAATCATATCGAAACAACTCCAAAATATCTTGTATAAACAATTTTCTTTCGTATGATTGACCTGCATCATCTAAATCTATAGAAACAGTTATAGGGCAATTTATATCATGTTTTCCTAACCATATTGCCATACCCCTACAATTAGGACCTTACGGGACAGATAGTTCCTGTGGAACCCAACTGGGTAATGTAGGAGGTGGAAGTGGAGGCCTAGATGTTGTGGGTGTCTTCTTTTTAACATGTATATATATATATAATAATTTCATATCAATTGACATCATATACACACACTAACAACTTAACGTGATGTAAATTTACCATACAGTTTTAGTAAAGAGGACATTTGCTTTTAGCCACAATATCATGCTGCCTTCTGTCTCACCAAGCATTTCACAATCTGGGTGGGCATATGGCAATGGAAGATCCATCCACTTGGGGAATATATGTACCGGGCTCACACGAATCCAACCAGCTGGTAATGGAGACCCGTGAAACATTTCCCCTGGTAGGGATGGGTAAGCTGACGCCTCTGCAATGACATATTCATTAACTTTTAGACGGCATGGCTTCAACCCCTACAAATTTTTGTGTAAAGAATGTTATATACATATATACATATCATCTTTTTTTGAAACGACTACAATTTCATATATACATATCATCTTGAATTAAAAAACTAGTTACTATGTCATAAAAACACTTACAGCGGATTTTCTAGGTGGTGGGTCTACATGATTACTCCCAACCTCTGCAGTAGGAGTAGAGCCTGCAGTAGGAGACACCATAGGTACTGTCTGGTAAGTGGCAGTCTGAGATGCCTGCCACTTTTTCATTGCTTCTTTGAGTTTCCTATCAAATAGCTTATCTACCTATACATGGATAAAAGAAACATCAAATTCTAATTATTGAATTCTCTTTTATAGTAACATATACAAGGAAAAAATATGTTACCTCTTCTTGTGAAAGTCCCACTTTTGGGACATGTTTGCGCTGGGATGGCCCAAAAAAAGCTTTGATGCCCACACCAGCGCCTGCAGCCCTAACACGTCCATGATGCTTTGGGTTACCCAGAGCAACTATCAATTCATCCCTTGTGCCCTCAGGGATGAACTTGCCTTATTTCCTCAGCTCGTGCAGCTCCCGCAAATCGCCAAAAAAAATTTTAATTAAGTAAACACCACAAATAATCAATATTTGAACGATTGTTGTAAGAGTTGTATTTCACCATTTTTCCAGCCGCCTCAGCAGTTGCAGGCTTCCTTATTTCTCCCTTCTTATTTTGCCTCCCAGCTATCCATACATCATGGCGAGAAAGAGGTGTGTTACCTATAGTGGAGGACTCCTGAGTAGTAGCAGACTGAGTAGTAGCCTCAGAATGTAGTCTTTGGTGAATGCCTGCATACCCCTTTGGACCCATTGTGTGGTCATGCACATTCAGTGCACGCCTTGATCTTTGTGCCTCACTAAGGGCCTAGTTAGTATGCACATTAATGATTTGGTTAGTAACAGTAAATGTTAATCTTGAATAGGTGAATACAACATATATTAATGAGATTGGGACTGACGCCTAATACCTTGAATTCATCAGTTTGTCTTGAAGCAACAAATGCGACCCATTCTTCTTTGTCTAGGAAGTTCCACTGTTCAGTGGCTGTCTTCTTCCTCTTGTCAGCTTCTTTTATGTATTCTCAGGTGAGATTTGTCCTATAGTTCCTTAAGACTCTCCCACAGTGTTTCATCACGCATTTACGATGCAGCTTTTCATCCAATTCAAATATACTCTGCAAATTAGAATTGCCATTAACTAGTATCCAAAAAATTAGTAATCTACAAAATAGAATTGCGAATTAATAATAACTCACGCATAAATCCTTCCATATTCTGTATTTCTTCTCTTTAGAAACTTTATGCCAAGAATCTATCTTACAACCGCAATGGCTACGAGTAACATACCCAAGATATGAAACAAATGAATTGCGATTCACACCAGATGCATTTCCTGCATTATCAAAATCCACAACAAGTTTGGGTCCATTTCCCTTCTGCGCTATTAACTTCTTCATCATAGTGATGCCCCTTCTCTTGTCAACTTTTTGGTGTTGCTGATCAAGTTCCTCAAGTGCTTCAGATGGTACATGTGCATCATCAACCTAAAATTTGACAAAATAAACACATTTACAAGATATAACTATAAATGGACATATATATATAAATATATGATATATTTTTAAACTTACATTGTGAGGCGGTGCATTGATGTCCTCACCCTCACGGTAATCATCAGCACGGTCATCAGGAGAATGCTCAGCCATCTAAAAATTCACATTCACATTGTAAAGTTCACATTGTAAAGTAATTCAAATTGTAAAGCTCACATTGTAAAGTTCACATTCACATTGTAAAGTTCACATTATAAAGTAATTCACATTGTAAAATTCACATTGTAAAGTTCACATTCACATTGTAAAGTTCACATTTAGAAAAATAAAACATATAAAAAAATATAAACATGCCTCTAATATTGCGATTTTTTATCAATTAACAATCCTTCATTGTGATCTCCGCGCACATACAAGTCATCATTAGCTTCAATATTTGCTGGTGTTGGCAACCCAACTGAGAATGGACTGGAGTCATCATACTTATCATAGTATTGTTCTTCATCGATAGGATCTTCAACGAACTGTCTTTTACCATGAAGAACAACCGACCATTTATCATTTGTAGGATCATCGATATAAAATACTTATTTCGCATGTGATGCCAATATGAATGGTTCACCCTTCTCGCCAATCTTTTCAAAGTTCACTAAAGTGAAACCCAATTCATCCACTATAACTCCTTTGGTGTTATCAACCCAATTACATTTGAAGAGCAGAATTCTGAAATCTATGTAGTCAAACTCCTATATGTCTTCAATGACACTGTAATATGACATTTTAGTTTCAAACATGCAATAATTCACAATTAGAGAGATAAGATTCACTTTGTACAAACATACATGGCATAATTCAGGAACAATAGCAGGTGTGGTCATTGACCCGATTCAACAATATAAGAATAATTTTAGAAGAGTAATAACCAACAGCAACCACGGTCTGTGTGGGCTGGCACGGCCGTGGCTGTGTTGGCCAACCACACGGCCGTGTTGGGTAGCACGACTGTGTGGTCGGCCAACACAGCCATGGTCGTGCCAGCCCACACAGCCGTGGTTGTTGTTGGTAAGGAGTGGGAGAAGGAAGAAGAAGAAGAAGAAAGGAGGGCCTACTGTTGGTAGCAGCGTGGAGACGGAGGCGGCAGTGAGCACACCAGCGGCAGGAGACGGTGTGGAGGCAGGCGAGCAGAGAAGGAGAGGTCCCGGCGTTGAGCAGAGAATAAGAGGGCGTCGGCGGTGAGCAGAGAAGGAGAGGTAGGCGGCGGCAGTGGCAAGCAGCTGCAACAACAGTAGGCGGTGGCGCAGAGGCAGGCGGCAGGTGACGCAGCAGCAGGCGGCAGCGACGCAACAGCAGGTCGGGAATCGTCGGAGCAAAATTGCGTGATCTCAATGAAACAGAAGAGAAAGGGGGAAGAGTTCGCTGTGCGTGGGGGCTATTAAGTTACTAAACGGCATCGGTTATTCATTACAACCAACACCTTTATTATTAGGTGTCGGTTATACAAAGACAACCGACGTCAATTGGACATTCCTTTACCCTAACTTTTTTGGCGGGGATGGTGCGCAGACCCTTATCAGCATCGGTTATTCTAAGAAAACCGACGCCCATATTGTAACTTTTGGCGCAAATTTTATCTGCATTTAACGTCGGTTATTAGGTAAAACACCGACATTGTATCTGATACTTTGGCGCAATTTTTTTTGCTCGAAAAAATTGGATTTCGGGGGCTACTTTAGGCGTCAATTGTTTATTCTAGAACCGACGCTAAATAGAAAGTGATACCCGTTTCTGGCCACTCGTATACGATATATGTCATTTTGTGTTGTAAACTGACGATGTAGGTTTTAGGAGTCGGTTCTTATTTAATAACCGACGCATGGAAAGTGACTTCATAAGCCATTTCTGTAGTAGTGAAAGGTATGTCATAAGCATTGTTTAGGTTAGTTGATGTGCATATTCTATCTTTTTTGGCATTCTCAAATGCCAAATGCTTCTTTCTAGCTATTGTTGCTCAAGTGGTGGTAGGCCAAATCCCCAATCATGGGAGATTATGACTCCACATATGTGTCTCTAGGGTATTTCTTATTGTATTTGTCATCTAGTTCTCTAAATCCAATATGTGTCCAACTAGATAGAGCCCTATTACCACCGTGAGGTGATTTAAGGTCTAACCCAAAAAAAATAATTATGGATGCTAGGATCCCTTCTATTTGACTTAATATGATCAATTAATATCTCCACTAGATTATGTCTATATTATTTATTCAACTAAACAAGATAAATATCTCGTTTATTAAGAAACATCCATAGTTGTCATGTTGGACAAATATTGCTTTTTCCATGACCTTTTGCATGTAGATAAAGAAAGAATTTACTATCTTGCTAGTCTTGGATAATCTAGGAAAAAAACTATCATTCCCAATGATCTCTTCCCATATGCTATTGGGATTAAAATATTTAATAGTACTTTTAACATATATTAATATTGCCTTGCTAATCCTATGTTTAGGAAAATGTTGCATTCAGTTCAGTGGTTGTGATTTTATGTACAATCATGAACATTCTAAACTAGAGTGTCATCTAATTTTAGAAGAAAGTGCTTTGAGCATCACTAAAAAATTATTGAGTTAACTCAATGTACATAACTCGCACACCATATAGATTTTTTGCAAACATCTTGTCCTCTACATATATTCTGAAAATGGAACCAACCCAAGGGTATTGATAGTCTTTGCACATACATACCTTGTTGGTACCATTGTTTTTGGGGAGATGAAGATATCACCTTAATCCATTATCATCTACGTATTTGTGATGTTTCAATTAAACTCATTCTCTTCACATCTCTCCATTCATATGTTAGTTGAGATTATACATCCACTTCCTTCTCAGTTTTTTCCTTATGATCCTGAGCTTGTATATACTTGATAGGAGATCTCTCCTCAACTTCTTCATTGTCAGGATTCTCATCATACTGTTCTTCATGTAGGGGCATCTACCTTCTTCTTGATGGAGGTGTTGATGGGAGAACTACTATAGATAAATATGCTTCTCCTAGGATTAGCTATAATATATTTAAGCATTGGGAACATTGACGATGCATATTTCTTCACGGAGGAAATTGGTTCCAATAGAGTTGTTTAGGTTGTAGAAGTTTATTTCTAAGAATCTTGTGGTGGTGTACACGGAACAGAGTCTTAATCACTCCTCTTCCTTGATGTATGAATCTCCACGTCTACGGACTAAACCTAGTTGTTGAGTCATCATGGGAGCATTTCTCTGTACCCCTTTTGTATCTAGGTAGGCATAATCGTCATTATTTTGGGATGATCATTGGGAATTAGAGTGGGAGTGTCTATTGATGATGGAGAGTGTGAGAGTGCATTGATTATGGAGGATTTCTTGGAGGGAGATTTTGGGGTGAGAGCATTCTTAGTGGACGAGACAATGCTTATGGCAAATCCATTCAAGTTTTTCATGGGTAGATTCGGGTGAGTGGATTTCACTATAGCATCTATGTCTTCTTGGTGGAGAAGGAGGAAATTGGGATGGAGATGTTTGGAAATGCATAGTTGTAGGTTTGAAATGTTTGGGGAAATACCAAGTAGGGTCGACAGAGATGCGATTGGACTTCGTGAGAAAGAATTGAGCTTGACATGCTTGGGTGCCGCAATGGTAGGGATACACATGTGGAGGTGTAGGGTAAAAGAGTGGACTGAGTAGGGGTTTTTTGTAACAACTGTCACCTAACCCATTTACGTCAAGTTGGGCCCAGGCAAAAATGACTATTATGGCTTCAAAATGACCATGTTGGTTGGGCCCAGAACCCTAAAATTCCTTCATGTGTCTCGAACATGGCTATGGTCGTCAGAACAATCATGTTGGTATTATTTCACCACATCCATTTTGATAGTATCATCACCCTTCTAAATTGGAACTGTGGTTTTTTTATCATATCTCAATAGAAATAAAAAACCACATCCTTTCTAGATCCATAATGACCATTTTCCTGGTTATTCAGCATGCCCATTCTTGGGAGAATGAGCGTTCTACATTAAATCACCAAAAGTCATAGTAACTTCTCAGATTTTTACAAATTATCACATCTCTAATGGGGACAAAAAGGATATTCTAAAGGTTCAAAAATTTTTGTTCATTATACAAAAAATCACCATTTCAACATTAAACTCCAAATATCTTGTTTAGTTGGGAACATTCCCTCTTCTCAATTCCCTATTCTCCAGAATAAGTAAAAATGAACAAAAATTAATAAAACCAAAGTTGAGTGTGTATTTTCTATGGAAAGTATAATCAAAAATAGTGAAGTATCAGGTCCAAATTCTAGAAACTGATGTGGGTCGCCTCCCATTATCGCTGAATTTTGCTTGTTCATCTGGGTGTAGTGTTCTTTGATTCCTCAACCTATAGTGAATCTTGGAGACCCTCTTGAATAGTGAATTACATTCTCATTAGCATTCAAAAATGTATCCTTTTCTAGTGTAATCATATCAACCAATATAAAAATTTCAAAATAATGATTGAAATTAGATGTCCTTATTCAACGATCCGATTTTATAGTTTCCCATTCATAATGAACTCTCACATTACTTATTTTTGTTGTACCACAATTGGGTCATATGGGTACACATGCTTTACTTTGTGTAGGCCTTCCCACATTTATCTCAGCAGTCTCTGAGAGAATTTCATGCAAGAGTTGTAAAACTAAACAATTGGATAATCTCAAAAGTATTCTTCCTTATGATCTTATGTTCATATATTTCATTCTCTCCTTGTAGCTTTTAAAAATTTCATATTATTTGTGGATTAGATATTCAAGATCATTAAGATGCAACATTTTTTAGATCCCTACTGTGTCCATATTCAAATAAAAAGACTTAATCACCCAAAGGGCCTTGTGTTGAATTTCCATGGGCAAGTGGTAACATTTTGCATAGATAAAATTGAAAGGTGTTGTGCCAATCAAATTTTTGAATGTTGTTTTATGAACCCATAATGTTTCATTAAGTTAGAGTGACCAATCCTTACAATCTAATGTCACAATATTTTGAAGGATGAGCTTTTTCTCTAACGGAAAAGGTTTGTCTCCATCACTATTTGAGTATTATATGGGGTATCCACCTAATGTTGGACATTATTCATTTTCAAAAAATTCATAAAGTCTCTTTGAATGAAATGAATACCTCTTTTAGTTACCAAAGTCCTTGTCACTCAATAATATTGATTATGTTTAATTATATGTAGTCGAACACCACTTTGTGATAATTTGCACTAGTGGCTATTGTTTCTACCCACAAAGGGATGTCATAAAAAATGACATGAATAGATATAAAATCTACGTAGTAAAAATGGAAGGAATAGTTAAAAAAACCAAAAAATAGAGGGAACAAACATTGAGTCAATTCCACATACATTAAATTCTTCTACTACCAAGATGGTATATAGAGGAATCATTTCTCTCTTTGTGATGGTGTTCACCCTTTGAAATTTGAAGCAAGATTTGAAATTTCATGTCAATCCTTGAATATAGTGGCTGAAAGAACCCACATTGAGGAATTTATGCAAGAGTTTTTTTTCCTCAAAAATGACTTGCACATGCACCGGAGTGAACATGGATAGTTTTTTGTTGTTCATTTTTGAGGGAATATCTCTCACAAGATGATTGGAAAAATAATTACGTATATGAGGGTCGACCCAAACACAATTTTAATCGATTCATCTAATATTTTTGTCTTTTCACTTGACTAAGTATTCACAACTCTTACACTATCCAAGAAGTTTTCTATATTCTTGTACTATAGAAGGAGGGTTTTTCTAATTAACAAGGTGGTCTCATTGATTCTCAAAATCTCATCATACGGAATCTCAATCTGAGACAAATGGTTAGCAAAAAAAATTTCAAAACCCTTTTGGTTAACAATCTCTAGATCAAATTATTGAAGTTGAAGCATCCTTTGGATCAACCTAGGATTTGAATCTTTCTCAAACATGAGATATTTTAATGTAGCATGGTTAATGCAGACAATGACTTTATTTTTAAGTAGATAAGAGAGGAACTTATCTAGATTGAAAACTATGGGAAGAAACTACTTTCATGTGTGTAATTTCATTGGGTATCATCAAGTATCATACTTGCATGTAAAATATATCCAATTTGGTTGACGAGGGAAACCCCAAAACCATGTGTGATGCATTTTTCATGATTTCAAATGACCTAGAGAAATTTGTTGGATGCATAATAGGAGTAGAAATCAACTTTAGCTTCAATTTCTTGAAGTCTCTATACAATTTCTCATCAAAATGAAAATTGCAATTTTTTCAATCAAGTGTCACAATATCTTTGATATCCTACTAAAATTCTTTATAAAATGGTGGTACAAGACAAAAAGTCTGAGGAAAGATATAAAGTGCCTCATTGTAGAGGGAATAATAAAGGTAGAAATCAACCTCACTTTAGCTTTAACAACTTCTATTCCAACCTTTTAAACTATGTGTCCTAACACTATGCCTTTTGGGACTATTAAGTGAGTCTTTTACCAATATAGAAGAAACCAAACTTCCAACATATTTCCAAAATCATAGTTAGATCAAGCAAGAAAGTATATAAATACTATACAAAAATAATTCATCCATAAACACCTATATTAATGAATCCACCATGTTAGTGAAGATTGGTGTCGCACATCTATGAAATGTGGATGGTGTGTTGAAAATATTGAATGCCATCCTTCTATAAGAAGAAGTATCAAATGGTCAAGTCAAAGTGGTCTGTTCTGACACTTTATGGTATAGTTTGATGAATGTCTATTTATCATCTTTTTAGTTGCATTTGTGTAACTAGTTTTGCATGTTTCTATTTTATTTCACTTCATATTTTAGTTTTCTAGGTTTTTATTAGTTTATGCAATTTGTATGGTAATTAATTAAATTTTGTGTTCATTTTTAGGTTTATGCATGTAGAATAGAGAAGCAATTACCATCAATCAATGTCCAAAGAGAGTGACTCGAGATTGCATATGCTCACTCCCCAACTCTAAATATTAAAGGGAGAATAAGTAAAGTATAGATAATAGAAAAGGCTCTAGCTTTCCAATTTGAACTTAGAATTGAGCAACTCAAAAGTCATTCTATGCAAAACTCAATTACATAAAAAAAGTATATATACAAATTCAATCAATTGATGAACTCACCCATGACTTGCCTTTTAGTCAACAAATTAGGCCCAAGGTCGATGATGTTGTTTCACATAGTAGATGGGTCACCTGACTCGACTTAGAAGTTGGCCGACTGGTTATGGGCAAAGTTAATAGGGAAATCTACTAGCTTTCATGAACTATGAGTCAGGCTACTCACACATTGTAAAGGTGGGGTTTTGGGGTCCTAGATTTTACTTTTTTCTAATAAAACACTTGAATCCCACTATTTATTTTCATTTCATTAGATTATTTAGGTTATTCATGTAACCATATTAATAATTTGATCGTAAGAGATTCAAAGAATTATGCAACATAAGGAAAATGAGGTCTCATAATAATCCATCAAAAATCATAAAAAAAATTTGGAACATCATATACTATATCAAATGCATCATATTTAAAAATCATATTATTACACTATTCTATGAAAACATACCGAGGAGAAAAACGTGACTCTCTCATTCTAAGTCCCAAGCCATAGAGTTAAAGGCATCCTATCTTCAGGTAAAAAATTCACTTATTTAGGCCTTGAAACAATCTTGAAATGGGTATGAGAGTATACCTGAGATAAACAAGAAATAGTGAAACATCAACAAATGCTAGTATGCACTACAAATGTTATTGGGGAAATGGTAAGAATAATTTAGAGACTAAGTTAGAATGCAATTAGTATAAAATTTAAATTAGAGTCAATAAAGTGAAATAAGAGATACAATGAATATTTATGGGAAAACAAATAGATTATGAGATATTTTTCCAGATTTGAATTAGTGAATTCTTTTAACATGCCATCAAAATTACAACAATGCATAAATATGGAACAAGCAATATAAATGTGAACAACCAGACTAGTAACATCTAAAAATATGGACAACACTAGTTGCACCAACACAAACTACCTATTAAGGGGCTAAGACCCAGGTAATATGTGCTACCATGGCCAAATACCTCCGATTTAGAAACTAATTCTCAAGAAATGTGTGCCATTAAAGCCAAACAACCATGATTTAGAGACTAAGCCCAAGGGGTACATGCAAGTAAGGACTAATCACCTCTTATATGTTAAAATATACTAGACATGTGTTACAATCGCGTGTATAATGGGGCTTGTCAAGTCATAATGAAGTCATAATATCAATAAGATTTCAATAACAACAAAGGAGAATAATATGAACATTCAATGATATTTTAAAGAGCTTACTTGATTTAAAATAAACAAATAATTATGCCTCATTCAAAAGAATGCAAGAGAAAAAAGGGTTATCAAAAGAGGAGAATACCCTAAATAAGGGTGAAATCCACCTTTCGTCATTCTCAACCTAAAGTATTTCAAACACATCTCAATCTACAATGACTCAATCTTAACAAAAGTATAGAACCTATTATTGGTAACCTAATTTCAAGCTCGGATTCTTAAATATTAGTAATACGTCATATATGTGTGTCTCTCTTACATAAGGTTACATTTTTTTTCCAGTCACCTACATAAGTTCATAAATTTGTATTACAAGTTATTTTTTATCAATACTTACTCAACATTCATAGTTGAGGTTCTTTTATTCCTTTACCATCTAGTTGAAGATATTATTTATCTAAAAAACTATATTTCATTGTCTATACATCATTCAAATCAAGATAGGTGATTTTTAAACATGTAAGGACCTACATTTTTTTGTAATTTTAGCTACCATCAAATATACGCATATGCTGGTAAGGTTTCAATGCATATAAAAATTAAATTCTTATGTAGAATTCTCTCAAAGGAATTATACTAACAATCATGACTTGCTACTATCTTACATGCATACATACATATATATATATATACATATATATATATACATATATATACATATATATACATATATATATATAGTCCACACCAAGTTCATTGATCAAATATATTGTATATTAATGACATATTATCACTATTGTCTATATATGGTTCAATATATCGACATTTAGATCATAGTCATATAGAATTTGCAGAGTTCAACTATTTGTGTATATATATTTGAAGGAGTAATGTGTAGAATTATTTTTACTAAGGTTTAGGATCATCGTTATCAATGTCGGCTATCATCCCACTTAAATACACATGTATTATTTGTAGTTAGAATTAGATTGCAAAATATGAAATGCTGAAGTGGAAACTCACCTACAAGTCACATGCCACAACAATGATCTTACATGCTCTATTTCATGATTGTATACCATCATTGGGATTGATTCTCTTCTATATTTGGAACTTCATGAACCAAATCTATGATGCCCTCCAAGGGGTGATAGAGTGGTAGTACACATTTTGGTTATCAAGATCATTGCCATTGGCAGAGCCGAATTTTTTACAAAGGGTGGGCACTCCAGTATGGTAGTTGAACAGGTAGGGCACACTACAGGGGATTCCATGTTTTTTTGTCCAAAATCTATACCAAATGTGATTAAATCAGTGTATATCTTGGCAAGCATGGGTAGGGCAAGTGTCCACCTATGCTTGCATGTGGCTACGCCACCGATCATTGCAAGGCTAGATATGCATATTTCATTGTAAGATTGAATGATCACCATAACATTTGAGAGGTTGTTCTTCTCACAAGGTTTGAAGGTCCAAGGGGTCAGAAGGGTTCATGGATAGAGAATGCGGGACAAAGAAGATGTTAACATGACAGAGATTTGTAGTGAAGTATTGTTGTCCAATTTAAAATGAATCGGTTGTGGCTGAAAAATATGTAGGCTTATGGGCACCTAAGAGATGATTATTTCATGGACAAAATGCATTGAGAATAGGGAAATTAATAGACATTAAACATAATAAGAATTTAAAATACTAGTTAGTACATATATCTTTGAATATAATAAATTATAAGTCAGATTTAATGTTTGAGAATTAGAAGATGAGGGAATTCCATATTTAGGGTAATTATTTCAAGTTGAAGAATATATAAATGAGGAAAATAAATGTGTAACAATTGATCTATCATGTAACAAACATTTTATTGAACAACATTTAAAAGATAATGTGTACGCATGTCTTCAAATATAATAAATTATAATAATAACTTAACATATAAGAAGAGGAATATGACGAATCTGGGGGATATCAATTCGAGTTATAGAATCTTAAAAATCAAGGAAATGAATGTGGAATAATTGATATGTCATGTCACGGTATTGATATATTTTAAATTCTAACGAAATTTGGTTACGTGGAACCTTTTCTTCTTGTTTTACATAATCAACAATCAAACATGTCCCTAATTGTTTCATTATATTAATAATCTCGTAACGTAGTAAGAACAAGTCTGCTGTGCATATTACAAATCTACAATTTATAAGAATTAAATCAAACATTGAGATATGTATTAAAACAATTTGAATCATAGTTTACTAATATAAAATTTATCAAAATCTCAAGAATATATTTCATGTAAGATTTAGTTTACAACACTAAAATTATTTTTGTATTTGCAATCATTTTGGGTGTCTGATTATAGAGGACAGAAGACATGAGCTTTAGAGAAGAGGATTGTTGTTATAGGAAATCACAACTAAAATTAAATTTAATTGAAATTTTGAATGCATTATCATGTTATAGACTATAAATTTCATCAATGAAATGAGAACATAAATAAGATCTAATACATCTAAAATTTAGAATGTTGGCAAAAACAATGTGAGGAATCAAGTGTTAACATTAAAGCCGTTTGTTCAAAAAATGTTCACATTTAATTATTATTTTAATCGATAAGTTTTCTTCTAATGTGTTTATTCTCCTTTTAATTTATTTCATAAAATATTTTGCATTAGTTTATTTCCTTTCAAAAATTAGACTTAGGATAATTGTTGATGTAAATTAAAGGAAATTAAATCTAAAGTTTCAAATAGTTAAATGAGCTGGCAAACAATTCCTATTTTGGGAAATATTTAGTAGATGGTAGATTAAACTTACGAGTATTTACATAAATGACTAACTTAACAATTTTGACAAGTTTTGACCACTTATTAATGTTTCACTTTATTAGACAATATATGACTCTAGAAGATTGCAACTTCCTACACATTCTCTAAAAGGAAGCTAAAGGCCAATATGTAGAATGTATCACTCATATTCATTGTATTGAATGATATCTAAATTATTTCAACAATTAATAAATTTAAATGCCATGATTTTAAAAAAACAAATGAAAAAAACTTTTTTTTTACTTTATTAATTATCAATGAATGTTTTGATAATGAGGAGCGAGCATATTGTCCATTTATCATATAAATAAATTGGTATGTCGAGATCTTATGATAGTTATGACTCTTTATTACACTATGAGTACAAGGCCATTTTTTAACGTAAAATTAAGGTGTATACGAGTTATATCTCTAAATGTATGATAAAGGTTATTTTGTTATATCAAATTAAATTGCTCACTTCTTGATGATTATTCAAGACAATAAGTATAAATATATATTTATATAAAATAATATGATTAATTAATTGGAACCTAGTTAAACTGAACTATTAGCTCCATTTCAGTATGTTACACACATGAGTCGCTTGATTCAACTATAGTAGAACTTCCTTGAGCAAAGTTCATTCATCGAATTGATTCCATGAGTCAGATGATTGCAAAGTATAACCTGGCACTAATATGTCTCTAGATTCCACATCTGATGTCTGAATTGATCTATTCAAGATGCATGGAAAAAAAATCGTAGATGAATAGAAAAAATATATTTACTAACCACCTCCCATCACCTAACTAGTCATGTAGTCGCTTGAATCACCTTTTATGGAAATATATAGCAGACTACCTATAACTAGCGGATTACTTCATTTTGACTTGAAACCTTGGAGAATGATATGAATACAGTTGAGGGACATTCATAGATGAGGTTCATTCTATATACCTTCCATCAAGAGCCCTATATTCCACCTAGGTTACATGGATCCACAAGTCGACAACTTCACATCAAGACATGCACCTCTCTAGAAGCATGAAAGTCGATTGTTTGATGTGAAGGTGTGCTCTACCATAGGAGCTGAAAGTCTCATAAAGAGAACATATGTGATGGTTATTTGATCATTCATTTATTTTATTTTGATTCTTACTTCTACTATTTTCTTTCTTAGTTATGTTAAATTATCAGCCAAAGCACCAACTTGATCTTTCCTTATTAATCAATTTTTTTAACTAGACCTAATGAACCAAATAGTTCTTAAAAACCCATCCATTGGATGTGATCATTAATTATATTGCAATAAGATTAGCTCACTTCCAAGTGGTTCTTCTCGTGCTATTTTTTTGGTAAGAACTAGACCTAGTCAATTTGAGGGAACAAAATACCACATAAAAAAATTTGTTGTTGTTGAGGACAGCATAACGTTTTTAGTTTTTTGTCTATTAAAATAAAGATAGAATTTTTCTTCTTTATTTTAAATTTGATTTCTATTTATAGTATTTTTTAATTTCTTAGTTTTTTACAGTTTGAAGTTGATTTTTGTAATTTTTAGTTTTATTTGGTAATTTACTTAGATTTTATATTTTTTTAGTAGTTTGTCTCTTTACTTTCTGATATTTCTATTCTAGAAAAAATGCATTGCCAATTATTGATATATTTTTCTTCTAAAACTGACAGTTAAATTATGCATTTTTATACATTCTGATCATATGTAGTGATCAAAACTATTACTTGAACAAAGTTAAGTGTGTGGTTATTATTACCATACGTTAGTAAATTGCCACAACCCTTATTAATAGTTTAAAGCAACATTGTGAAAAATTATCTTCAAACCTAAAAACATTGTTATCAGGTGGATACATTTCCAATTCGAGTCCCCCATATTCAGTAAGCTATTATGAGGAACCATGCTATCTAGATGTTATGTAGACTCCATTGACATTGTTTTGGGGTTTAAGGTCTAGAGAATCACTATGCATATTGGTATCCACCTGAAAGAGTGGGGATGATGAATGTCCTCCAGCAGATGTTAGCTAAGTAAAAAAGCAACACTAGATGACTTCTTGGAGAAGTTAGAACATCCAACATTCATGATTGATGTTGAGGATGATATTTTTCCATTCTTAAGATGGCATTGACTGATGCATTAATAGTGGAAAAGAATGAGGAACTAGAACCATAAGTTAAAATGTATACTTGCATTTTGTCCTTTCCACCATTAATGGCTTTGAAACATCAATCTGAAAAATTGTTAGCATGAGAATTACCATTACATGATAGTTGATGATGATGTTCATCCTTAGTAGAGTATACATGCCATCACTACTCTATTTTTTTACCTCCTTTCCAATTTAAGTCAATTCAAAATCCATAGATGAGTTTGGTCTATTCCACATGTAGGAACCATATTCACATGTGGAGATTATTAGGGACTGCACTATAATTTATGATCCCAATGTTGAATAAGTGACGTTCTTGGAGGATGCATAGACATATAAAAATATTTACCACATTGATTTCACAAATGAGACTATTTCTTCTACAGAAACACACATTTTCTAAATGCAGATTTGAGTAATGAGACGAAGTTAGATTCATCTCCTCCACCTGATTTACCATATTTAGCATCACCAATTTTAGATATATTTTTTACTACCTTAGCAATATAAGAAAATAGTTTGCGTCAAGTCTTTACATATGAGTGTATCCTGAGGCACTAGAGAGGCACCATTCCTACATTGTGCCCCTTCTTCCTGATCCAAACACATCTACCACACTGCCTCTACTGATGGAGGTGTATAAGTGGATCACATTGTATGGATCTTGGGGTCAGAAACAATATTAGTTCAACCATTTCACTAAGGTACCACAACCATCTGATCAAATTTTTTACCATGGATCTCACATGTTTAAGGTTCCAACCCTTATCCATACCCATTTTAGCTGGAACTCCTTTAAGATAAGAAGACCACCAGGTGATCATCACTGATTTCTTCCACTCAATCTTCGATTTGTATTTTCTTAGGGATGGAAAAATTTCTAATCAAGGGGTGGAGGTTTAGTGGTACATAATGTTGGATCAAGGGCTCTTGAGGTGGGGTGAATAGAGATTCACAAATCTCACAAAACAAATTAGACCACCAAATTGTATTAAGTGCAGAAACTTAAACATACAGCCAATTTGAAGTCCTAACTATCATGCATAACAAGCGTGAGAGACAAGGAAGAACATACACTTGGACAAAGTGGTTTAGAGTGGTTCCACACTTCAAACTAGAAATGAGTCAGTGCACTACCTAGAGGTGGTTAAGCTCTAGGATTTTGCAATATTGATGCTCTTATATTCATTCATAAGATTACAAGACAACAACCACATTCATCCAAGGACATAATACCTCAAGCAAGGATCTTCAACCTACCGAAGGAACTTACCCACTTGAATCATGGAGTCTTCAACCTTCAACAAGGAGTTACACACTCCTTCTTCAAGTCTTTGTACTTCAAGGAATTACCTATCCTTCTTGTCTGCCTTGCCTATCTCCTTCACTTAGAGATGTGGACCACCATGCTGTATTCAACCTTGAAGAACAACAACTCCTTCTCCTTCACTCGTAGAAGATCTTCAAGCCTTTTCTTCAATAAGGAAAGGGGGTAGGAACTTGGAGATGGAGAGGTTTGCAAGGATACAAGAGGTAGCTCTCTTACAACAGAACCTATCTCACTCATACTCACATATTTGACTTGAAGGTAGAGAGTAAAAGGGGCTCAAAGGTTTGCAACACTCTCAACTAAGAAAGAACCAAGCATATATGGAATGAGCAACCTTGGAATGAACTCCAAGTGATCCTATTTATAGCTGAGGGTGCCCCCTTGAGTTGGGGCACACTTAGGGTCAAAAAATAGCCATTTTTGCCCATAGAAACAAATCTATTTATGCCTAAATAAGTCACCAATGGTCATAGTCACTTTTTCTGCAATTTTCATATAGTGTAATCAGTCGAGTTCCAATAAAGGTAACTCGACCGATAGGGTAAAATACACACCCAAATTTCAAACCATCGGTCGAGTTTGTCCTGAGGAAACTTGACCCACCAATGAAAGTTCTGTTTAGTCAGTAACCCCATCGGTCAAGTTCTTTGAATGCACAACTCGATCGAAGCATTCTTCATAGAATTGATCCAATGTATCGGTCGAGATTGTAACTCGACCGATTGACTGCCTGTGATCAATTTTCTAAAGTGCATCAAAAGTGATTAGAACTTGGTTCTAAGTGTCCCATCAATTTTCTCATCTTAGTTACAATTCATATCATCAATAAAAGTGATTAAAAAAATCTTCTAAGGTCATTTACATGGATTTCCTAAATTACACACTTGTATAGCTTTTGACTTGAACTGTAGCAAATTAGGGCTTGAGTGATTTGATCGTTTTCATGTACCTAATACTTGAAATCAATCTTGAATACATATATTTGATACATTTGAATGGAATGGTTAAGTCATTATCAAAAATATGGACAATGTATAACCTCTAGGTCAACATTCTCCCCCTTTTTGACAATGACAAATCATTCCTCAAGCATATTGAAAAGGATATAGAAATTATATATTTGCCTTGTGAAATTGGGGGATTCAAGATGTGAACAATGTGAATTTGTTCCCCTTCAATCTATGCTTACTTGAACCTACATAGTTAGTCTACCTGCACAAAGCAATTATAGCATACGTACTATATGGTCCTTTTCAAGTCACATGATAAAACATAAAATGAACAAGAAAATGATCTCATAAGCAGTAAACATTAGTATGACAAGGAATAGCTATATGATTGAGATTCAAGACATTGAAGTTCTCTACCCCTTTTGACTTTTTCAAAAAGTAGGGGGGTAGAAGAGCATATAATCATGTCTTCTCCAAATACAGTCAAGCAGATAATCATACATGCAATCTCATATCATATGTCAACCAGAGATGAAAGAAGTATACAGTCTCAGTCATAATCAAAATATGGTGAAAAAGGTACCAACTCATAATATATAACATGATCAAAGAGTAAGAGTGCACATAATATAGATTACAACTCAGAAGCATGTTCTCATGAAAGCAGCTACAAGCAAGAAGTGATGAAAGATTGAAGATAAAAAATAGTACATCTCAAATTATGTGCCAAAATGTTTCTAATACAAAATAGCCTAGAAAGATGTATATGATCAACAAACTATACTATAACCTGAGAAACAATCTAGACATATAGACTATCTATGTTGACATCGTCATCATCATCAGCTCTAGGCTTGTAGTCCTCGTATCCATCTGAAGGTGCAGCTATAGTAGTGGCTTCATCACTATAATCACCCCCAGATCCATCACCATCATCAGAAGCATCCTCACCATCGCCATCATCATCATCAGCAGCAACCTCAGCATCATCATCCTAGTCAGGCATCTCCTTGTCTGTAGGAGGACCAAAACCACGACTGGGCCAACGAGCATTCTGCTCATCCCAAGTCATACCAAGAGCATAAAGCTCATTGGCTTGAGAGACAGGAGGAGTAGAATCACCAAGACTAGCAAGTAGGGTGGCCAAGGGGCAAGCAGGCAATGGTAGGTAGGAGGGAGCAGGACCACTAGAAGCAAAGGGTGGAGGAGTAGCAATAGCAGAAGGCTCAGGTGTAGGGTAGTAATGATGATATGCATAAGAAGCATAATCATTACTGGGGAAAGGCTGGTAGGTGGGGTAGGGGTGTGCACAGGATATGTTCATGTTAGACATGAGTGAACATAGATCCTAATACAAGTTCTCTTGGACCTATTGGTTGTATGTTTGTTGGTGCATCATGTAGCCCATAAGGGTTACATTGGATACATGAAACGAAGCATGGCTAGGTCAAGGTGGCTGAGGAGGTGGAGCTCAGGCAGAGGAGGTAGGGACTATAGAGGCAGAGGTTGAGGGTGAAGCAACAGGCGTGGTGGAGGCCAAAATAGGCATGCATTTTTGAATCGTGGTTTCACTGATACATACACCCTTCCTGGAATCTTGTAAAATGATAGTAAGAAAAGACTGATTTCTCAGTAGCAAACTAAAACAAACCACAAATCAGGGCTGGATAGGGTGGATGGGCACCTCGGGTGTTCTTACCAGAATCAAAATAGGTCATATGGTGTAGAATGTATCTTGACCATTTGACTCTGATATTCTCAAGAAGGTAGTACATTATAAGTGCAATGTTCTCTGTATTTTCGTTTGATTTTTCTTTGGATGGATGTTGTAGTTTACCACTAAGGCTAATACACGCTTCTTGAGATCAAGGGAGGAGGAGGGTAGCGTGCTCTTCTTCTAGCATGGAACATCGGGTTTCTTGAGATAGTGATGGATGTCAGGAAGAGTTATCTCATTCTTCTTATGGAAACCCTCGGGATCCAAGAGGTCAAAATACTCACCTTAGTCCTTGCGCCAAGATTCATTCTCATTATCTCCAGAAAAGAAGACATTTAAAATATCCTCGGATATTTGAAAAGGCTTCCCGATGATCATAGAAGTCAGGATCACTTGAGTATTCAGTGGGGGTACAAGGGTCTCGTAATTCCAATGCAAATTAGCATAGAATTCGTGAACTGATTTTGTGCTTGTCATTCAATTATGATAGCAATCACACTCAACAGCTAGGGAAGAGAGGTGATGGACTGCTAACAACTTGGCTACTAGGTCTATAACTGCTTGATGCCTAGGGCTAGGCTCAAACAAAGCTCTAAAAGGGAAAGGACTCCTAGGAAGAAGGTCCTTATACCTATTTACAACTTCTATTGAGACAAATGATATGTCATCAAAGGGAATCAAGTGGGAAGACGAAGAAGACGAAGGACCATTGCTAGGGGCGGGTCTCTTTCTCCTATGGGAAGCCATGGAGGCAAGAAGAAAGAGAAAAAGAGATCAAACACACAAAGCAAGCTACCAAAAATGTCCAAACACCAACAAAGAGAAAAAGGGGAGGTCTAGGGCTGCCTATCTAGGTTGGGAAATGGCTAGGATAGGGAAGGTAAGGGTTTGGGTAGAGACATTAGGGCTATAAGAAAGGGAATCAATTGGCTATTCTCTAGTTGAGACGGAGAATAGTCGGCCGAACCCAACTTAAGTTGGCTTCAGTCCGCTGATCGAATGAGTTTTGAGAGTTAGAAACTCAATCGATTGGTCCACTTTAGAACAACTCTCGGCCACAGATCGGTCAAGTTTGTCCTGGGGGAAACTCGACCAATGCTCAACCTGACCTAAAACCATCAAACTTAATTTCTAGCCATATGAATGTTAATGAAATTCATTTTTCAAGTCTATTATGTATATTGAACATACTTAGGCACATATCACTCATCATTGTGTACTATTTAGCGATAAAAACCCTAAATTCGAGAAATGCCCAAAAACAAGTGAAACTAAGCATGTCAACAAGCAAATTTTAGCAATTTTAGGCATGCATTGTGAGTAAAGAATGAGAAAGACATATAGGATAAAAGCAACTAGCTAGATAACATGTCAATATCATCTGAAGCAACTATGAACAATTTAGATCTAATAAAATTAAATTGCTCTCTAGCTAGAGGTTTAGTGAAATTGTCTGCCAATTGATTTTCCGTGTCCACATGCATGATATAAATATCCTTTTTGGCAATGTGAGCATGAAGAAAATGATGGGGAACCTCTATATGTTTATCTATACTATGCAATATAGTATTATAACTAATATTGATTGCACTAGTATTATCACAATAGATAGGAGAAGCATCAAAATGTATGTTAAAGTCATGGAGCATTTGCTTCATTCATAGGACCTAGGCACAACAACTCTCGGATGTAATGTACTCTGCCTCAGTAGTTGATAATGCCACGGTGCTCTATTTCTTGGAAAACCAAGACAGCAAGCATGGTCCTAGAAGGAAGCAAGTGCCACTTGTGCACTTTCTATCAACCAAACAACCTGCATAATCAGCATCACTATATGTTATAAGAGTAAAGTCCCTTGACTTAGGGGTACCATAGTAAAAATTTTGAGTTTTGGATAAGTACCTAAAAATCCTCTTGACAACAATAAGATGTGATTTCCTAGGACTTGATCGAAAGCGAGCACACAAGCCAACACTAAACATAATATTTGGTCTAGAGGTAGTTAAATAAAGTAAACTTCCAATCCTACCTCTATAGAGCTTCTCATTTACCTTCTCACCTTCTTCATCTCTATCAAGTTTGGCGGTGTTGTACATGGGTGTGTCCATCAGCTACATGTTCTCCATCCCAAAGCATTTGAGTAGTTCACTGGTGTACTTGCCTTGGTTGATGAAGTTTCCATCTTTGGTTTGCTTGATTTGGAAGCCCAGGAAGAAAGTAATGTCACCCATCATGCTCATCTCGAACTCACTCTGAATAAGAGAACTAAACTCCTTGCAAAGATCAAGATTAATTCTTCCAAACATGATATCATCAACATAAATTTGAATGATAAGAAAATGGCTAGAAGTGTGTTTTAATAATAGAGTAGAATCAATTTTGCTCATGACATAGCCATTGTCTAACAAAAATTCCATTAATTTCTCATACCAATCTTGAGGTGCTTGTTTGAGTCCATAGATAGATTTTTGTAGAAAATAAACATGGTTAGGTAGCTTGTCATTTTGAAAGCTTGGAGGTTGAAAAACAAATACTACCTCTGTGATTCTACCATTCAAAAATGCACTTTTAACATCCATTTGATATAGCAAGAAATTTTTATACCTAGCAAAGGCAAGTAGCATTCTAATAGATTCAAGTTTAGCAACAGGAGCATAAGTTTCATCAAAACCAATACCTTCCTTCTGATTGTATCCTTGTGCCACTAACATTGATTTGTTCCTTACCACCTTGCCATTTTCATCAAGCTTGTTGCAGTAGACCCATTTGGTGCCAATGATTTTTCTGTCACTTCATCTTGACACTAGGGTACACACTCAATTCCTCTCTAATTGCTCCAGTTCCTCCAACATGGCTAGGATCCACTCGTCATCTCCAAGAGCTTCCTTGATGTTCTTTGGATCCAACTGTGAGATGAAGGCACTATCTACTTGTTCTTTATTGTAGGCAGCTGGTGTCTTCACTCTCTTGAATGGGTTTCCAATAATTAGCTCCTTGGGATGATTCTTTGCAAAATAAGGAGTGGGATCCTTCTTCTCTTCATCTTATACTTCACCACCTACTTACCCTTTTTGTTGTCCCCGAAGGTCACCAATCCTCATTTCTTTTTCATGAATTTGTTGAAATGGCTGATTTCAACTGTCATATGCTTTGAGAAGTCACTATCAACAATCCACCTTCTTTTGACATGCATGAAAGAAGGATGTCAGTACCCAACTCAAACTTTGGGATCCAGAGTTAGCATGGGGACCCATTTCATCTTTGGGTTGGTCCCCTTTGGCATGAAAGAAAGGAGGTTCCACACTCTTCTTCTTACCCTTACTCTTATTCTTGTTCTTAGCCTTAGGAGTAGTCCCATCAAATCCTAAACCACTAGTACCAATTTGTTTGGTCTAGGACAACATTAAGGGATTTCTATCCTGTAAGAAACCTTTGCAAAGAAGCTCTTAATTTAGCATTATGATCACTAAGGTTAATGATAGTAGAAGATAAACTAGCAAGATCATCTCTAGCTTGCAATAGGTCAGTCTCTAAACAGAGGGCTTTAGTATGAAAAGAATCACATTCTAGAGTAGTGCTAGCTACCTCATTACTTTGCAAAATAGGTCTAGATGATAGATCATTAACATGAGGAAGAAACTTAGCATTTTCATATTTAATAAAAAGAATTTCTTTTTGATAAGCATGAGTTTCTCTCATCCTAGCATCATCAACGAGAGTAAGTTCTACATTTTTAGTTTTAAGAACATCTATCTCATCTTGGCATTTTTAGTTTTCTTCCTTAAGAGTAGAAATGGTCTTAAGGTAGACACCATTCTCAACTTCAACTCCATTGTATTGGAGCCCAAGATCAAGAAATTTCCCTTGCAAGGTATCAATACTATCAAGGTGAAGCTTTTCATTTTTCTCAAGAATCTCAATCTTAGCATAAAGATCATCTATAATCTTTCCTAGCCTTTTCTTTTTAGATTTGCATTTAGTAAAAGATGACCGGCAAGCATTAAGCATATCAATAAGAGTTTCTTTAGACAACTCATGCAAATTTACTTCACTTACCTCACTTACCTAACCTACATCATCACTTGTAGAGGCCATGAGAGCAAGGTGGCATTGTCCATATTTAGAGCTAGAAGAACTTGAGGAGGACTCCTCCCAAGCTGCATGAGATGCATCTTTTCTTGTTCTTTCTCTGTTCTCCTTTCTCTTGTATTTTCCTTCTTTCTTGTACTCCTTGTCCTACTTGTGGCTTATATTGTGGTGGCTCTTCTTGGCCTTGGGGCAGTCACTCTTGTAATGGCCCTTTTGGCCACATTCATAGCATCTAGGAGTTGATGAAGAAGGCTTCCCCTTGAAGTGTTTGCCATTGGAGTAGTTAGCTTCATGCTCATTTGGGCCTTCATCTTCACTTGAGGAAGGAGTAGGAAACTTGAGAGTAAGTTCTTGCTGTCAAACCATTTCTTCAATTTGAGCTTTGAAGGTTGTGTCCTTGATCTTCTTGGACTCCTTTTCTTCTCTCTTTTCTTCCTGTTCTTGCTTATCAAGCCTTGGCTCATGAGCTTGAAGGTTGCCAACCATCTCCTCGGTTGACAAATCACTAAGCTTGTACACTTCTTCAATGGATGTCACATTGGGCTCCCATCTCTTTGGAAGAAATCTCAAGATCTTGGAGTTGATTGTGCCTTTATCCATCACACTACCAAGGGCTGTCAATCCATTGATGATCACATTAAACCTTGTGTACATGTTTGTCACTCTTTCATTCTTACCCATCTTTAAGTTCTCAAGTAGACCACCAAGCATGTAGATCTTGGCTTCCTTCACTTGATTCGTTCCTTCATACGTGACACATAGCTTGTTCCAAATTTCATGTGTGGTGTCCCAAGAGGAGATCTAGTTGAACTCAGATGCAGTGAGGGCTGCATAGCTAATTCTCACATCTTGGGCATTGAGTTGAGATTGCTTCATTTGGGCTTCCCTCTATGTGGAGATTTCCCTCTTTGGATCTTCATACATTAGATGCACCACCTTCCACATCTCATAGCTTACTCCTTGGAGATAGAACTGCATTCTTCTCGTACAATGGAGGAAGTTGGTGTCGTCGAAGACTAGAGGTTGTATGGAGAAGCTCCTCTCCAAGTTGAGAGATCCAAGTGCTAAATCACCCATCTTCTCCTACTTGTGGAAGTAGCTTGGACAAGACCAGCTCTAATACCACTTTTTCAATCAAGATCTCTAGAGAGGGGGGTGCATAGAGCTTCACAAATCTCACAAAATGAATTAGACCACCAAATTATATTAAGTGCAGAAACATAAACATACAACCAATTTGAAGTCCTAAATAGCATGCATAGTAAGGGTACAGACAAGGAAGAACATACACTTAGACAAAGTGGTTTAGAGTGGTTCCACACTTCAAACTAGAAGTGAGTTAGTCCATTACCTAGAGGTGGTTAGGCTCTAGGAATTTGCAATCTTGATGCTCTTATATTCATTCATAAGATTACAAGACAACAACCACATTCATCCAAGGACTTAATACCACAAGCAAGGATCTTCAACCTACCGAAGGAACTTACCCACTTGAATCATGGAGTCTTCATCCTTCAACAAGGACTTAACCAGTCCTTCTTCAAGTCTTTGGTCTTCAAGGAATTACCTATCCTTCTTGAATGTCTTCCTTGCCTATCTACTTCACTTGGAGATTTGGAACACCATGGTTTCTTCAACCTTGAAGAACAACAACTCCTTCTCCTTCAGTCGGAGAAGATCTACAAGCCTTTTCTTCAATAAGTAAAGGGGGTAGAAAGATGGAGGTGGAGAGCTTTACATGGATACAAGAGGTAGCTCTCTTACACAAGAACCTATCTCACTCATACGCATAGATTTGACTTGAAGGTAGAGAGAGAAAGGAGCTCAAAGGTGTGCAACACTCTCAACTAACCAAGTACCAAGTATATATGGAATGTACAACCTTGTAATGAACTCCAAGTGGTCCTATTTATAGTTCAGGGTGCCCCTTTGAGTTGGGGTACACTTAGGGTAAAAAAATAGCCATTTTTTCCCAAGGCAACAAATTTATTTTTTCCCAAATAAGTCACCAACAGTCATAATCACTTTTTCTTCAATTTCCGTACAGTGTAATCAGTCGAGTTTCAATAAAGGTAACTCGACCGATAAGGTAAAAGACAAAACCAAATTTCAAACGATCGGTCGAGTTTGTCCTGAGGAAACTCGACCGACCCATCAAAGTTGTGTTTGGTCAGTAACCCCATCGGTCGAGTTCTGTGAATGCACAACTAGACCGATGCACCCTTCCGAGAATTGATTTAGTGGATCAATCGAGATTGTAACTCGACCAATTGACTTCCTGTGATCTATTTTCTAAAGTGCATCAAAAGTGATTAGAACTTGGTTCTAAGTGTCCCAATCAATTTTCTCATCTTAGTTACAAGTCATATCATCAATATGAGTGATTAGAAAATTCTTCTAAGGTCATTTACATGGATTTAGATTTTGACTTGAATTGTAGCAAATTAGGGCTTGAGTGATTTGATTCTTTTCATGTACCTAACACCTGAAATCAATCTTGAATACACATATGAATGGAATGGTTAAGCCATTATCAAAATATGGACATTGTATAACCTCTTGGTCAACACATAATCCTTTCCACCGACGCATGTTTATTTTTTATAATTGTTTTTATTTCAACATGCTAGAATTGCATGTAGACTACTAACATTTTATATGCTTGAAAATATTATTATTTCAATTCTTAATTCTTATACCAATCATTGAAGCTATTATGTAGTCATCTCATTTTACACCCTTCTTATGCATTGCATATATAATTCATCAAATTTCCACTTGGAATTACCTAGGGTAACGATCAAGAAATTTTTAGAAACCTTATCATGCTAGTCTTCAAAGACTTTGATCATTGAATGCTGGTGTGAAGTGATCCTTATTTGTGTTTGCATTTAGTTTTTAATAATCAACACACATTCTCAATTAAGATTTCTCTCTCATTGGAACTAGGTCACCATGCTCATTAGATGTCATAGATCCCATATCTCTTAGGTACTTGGATATCACTCACATATAGACTGTTAAAAATAGGGAGTATAATACACATATCAAGTAACTTAACAACCTCTTTGGTCACATCCTATTTCAATTGTGTATTCAACCTCCTTTGCATTTCACGACTAGGGTGAGCGTCATCCTGCATATAGATGTGGTTTACAAAAATCTAATGATCTACACCCCTGAAAATAGCAATAAACCATTCAATGGCCTCGATGTTTTCCTTGAGCGCATCAAAATGAGGCTATTCTTGGTCCTGGGGGAAATTGAGGAAATGATCACCATGAGGGTGTAAATTGAACCAAGTAAAGCATGTTTCATGCCCTCTGTAAGGTTTTCAACTCTAGAAAAGGAGGTTCCTCAACATAATTTTTTGTAGGTTTGACAACAACAAAAGGTAAATCTTCACTAAAAGCTACTACTTTAGCCTCTTAAATATTTTCAACTGGCTCTTCATGAAATTCTACTATTAGTTATAGCCCCTTACCCCTGGTGGTAGTCTCAATCAACAAAGATAGTCATTCTTCAATAATTTCATCCAGACAATCAATGAAATATCATTCTTCCTTAGTGTCTCATGTGATTTCATCTTTGTAAGATGTTTTCAAGATATGCATACTGATCTTCATGTGCATGAATTCCACAAACATGGTATTGGTCCTCACCTGAATCACTACACTAGACATGCCTAAAAGCAATATTCCCAATATGATAGGAACTTGTAACATATCAGATCTTGGACCCTACCCTAGAGATTTGACCTTTTGGGTTTAGCCAAACAAGGTTGAGGGTAGAATGTTTCCAATAATCTAATGCATGAATGTATCACCTTAATGTAATTTAATATGTCACATAATTCATTTAGAGGTAATATGAACAAACATAACTTAATTGAATAAGTAATTGATCTAATGGGCCTCTAATGGCCATATGTCACATCTCATAAAAAGAAATACCAAAAGTGAAATCTAAGATAAAAATTGTGTTCCTTGGGTCCCAATTACCTTGGGAGTCAAGTTTCACATTATTCACATAATAATAATTCATTTAATTCAAATTGGAAGAGAAGATATGTGTTTTCCCTAAAATATCAAATAAAATAATAAATAACTCCAAAAGAGGAAAATAATCTTGGATTCATAATCTACATAATAAATATAGCCTTTGGGTAAATTTTCATCCAATTTGGAGAAAGTTTGCTTAAAAGATTAAATCAGGAGAGAGAAAGTATATAGAACCTTCAAAATATTAAATAAATGCTCAAACAACTACAAAATGTAAAATTTATGTAAAATTCGTATTCAACACACTTAATTTAACTTATGGATGAAGTTTAATCTAATTTGGATAATCCTAACACCATTAATGAAGGAGGAAAGACAATAGTATTTTATTTATTTGACACATTAAATGTTTCCAAAAGGAAAAACTAAGTGTAAAATCAGAATCTACATGTTTAATTTAACCTATGTGCAAAATTTGGTTTAATTTGGATAATGTTTGAACCTCCAAATCAAGAGAGAGAGAAAAAGGAAATAATGCATTCACACTTTATTAATATCATATTCAAAATTAGTATTTTGTCATGTTGGTTTCCTGATTTCCGAATTTTACTTATATGCGCTTCTTTCTCTACCATCGGATTTTGATCTAGCGGATTACAGATCGTCTCCTACCTTTGGTAGGAGATCGATTCTTATGTGAACAACATCCTTGATTTCCATCGCCTATATCTTCCGTGATTCTCAATTATTTCTCAAACTTTCTTCACCGTTGCCTTTTTTGTTTGACTATGATTATTTTGATCCCAAGTTTTATGGGGTATATATACCCTGTGTTCTCTAACCTTGAGCACCACTTGTCGTTCCCCTATTTTGCTCCGTTTTCAGTTCTCCTTCGCGCGCGAGGTCTCTGATTCTTTGAGAATTGAGTTCCTGACCTCCGTCGAGGTCCCATGCGTGTTTATCACCCCATGGATTGATTTCTATAGGTTCTGCGCACAACTTCCCTACTTCGACTGCTTTCTACCTGCTCTCGATTGTTGTCCCGGCGTTCGGTACCCTCAGGTCCACCGGAGACAACAACGTGATCATTTGGGTGACCTTGTGAAGCTTTTCCTTCTACTAATTGGAGCTTCTAGAAGGTGAGGTGGTTTTCCATCTTTTTCTCCTTCTCTTCTCTCGGATGCAATGTCGGGTGTATGTGTGTTTGGTTGGGTGTTTTTTGCCTTCTTTACCTTCGAGTTGGATTACTGAAGGTCTAACCTTTGTTTCTGAGGGCTTCTCTATTTCAAATCGCATAGTTTCCATCTAGAGGGAGCCCCGACGGCAACGCCTGGAAGAGAGGTTCTTCGCAAGTTGGAGGAAGAAGAACTGAGGTTTTGGTTTGACTGTATTGCACCCATATGTGTATCCTTTCTGTTTTTCTGAGCTGGGGGTAGTTTTGTCTTTTTACCCATGTTTCTCGCCTAGCCGCGCCGAGGCGGGTTGTTGAGGTGGCTGTGGGACTGGCCGAGTTGGCCAGTGTGTATTGGGCCAACTCAGCACTCCCATCCTCTCCACCTCTCTCTCGGTCTCTCGTTTGATAAACGCTGACTTGGAATTTCTCTGCTCTCTAATTGGTTGATTTTATAAAATCCATAACTAATAATCTGCTGATCGGCAAAATACAAATAAATACTCGTTGGAATCAAAAAAATAAGGCCTATCTAGTGATACATGTTTTATAACAAAATCCAAATAAATGATAGGTGTTTTCAATGGATGTAAATAATGATGAATTAACTTATAAAATACATAACTAATTATATATAAGTCAGAAAAATTTTGGACTCCTAATGACATATAATAAAATATGGATTGGTTTTGAAAACATAATTCATATATGTTTAAAAAGGTCATTTTTAGGGTTTATGAAATCAATATAAAACATAACCCTAATTCCACATATATTCTTAATAGGTTCTTTGGATGACTAGGCTTGGACCTAGATGTGACTTTGGATTGCTTAACTCTGAAGTTGAGGTACGTTGCATCTCCGATTATTCATATTGAGCAATTATTCTCTCTTATGTATGTTGTATCCCCTATTCATCCATATTGAGCAATTCACCTACTTTATCATTCTTCTGAATTTTGGCCTAGACAATATGTCTTATCTTTTGATACCATGGTTCGTGTGAACTATCTTGATTGTTATGAACTTAGATAATTTCTTGATGTCATATCTTGTGTCGTGGTGCATGTTGGTCTCTTCTATTGTTATGTGCCACTTTGAAGTGGATATTATATGTTTGTGTTGTCCATTGTGTGATGGCAACCTTTATATCATCTTCTGACTAAACTATTTACTTGCCTCTATATTTTCATGCAATGTGAATCAGTAGCACTAGAATAATGTAAATTACTTTGGTTTTTGGGTGTGTGCCCTTTTTGTTTATGGGATGGTGGTGGTGGTGCCCCATACCCGAGTTTCAAGGATGTGAAGCCTTGGCTCAACTTTTATATATATTGGGAGTTTGACGGTGAGTCATTCTCTATCAAGTTTTCAAGGATGTGAAGCCTTGGCTGCCTTTGTATTTTATATTTTTCTAGGACTATGTTTAGCTCACATGCATGCAGGTTTGATGATGTTTGTGGGGTGTTTGTCGTACTACCTATCTATGTGCTTTGTTGCACAAATTTTATTATTTGTTCATGGAAAGTATCATCTTTTATCATGTTATGATGTTTTCTTTTATGCCCGTGTGGATAGTCCTTATCTCTTGCATGGGAAGCCTTGTATTTTTATGTCCCTTATCCTTTGTAAATTGCTCAATTTTCCTTTTTTTAGTATGCACATACCAGCCTTAACTGATGTATCCTATTGTTTCTCTTTTGCTGGGGTATGCTTCCAACCCTAGGTGGAGGACTTGGATGCAAGGCATGTTGACCTGGACATAGTTTGTGATGATGTAGGTTGGAGACAATCTTGAGGTGGTTTAGATTTCCTCTACATGGTTCCTTATGATGTAAGTTTGTAACCCTTTGTTTTATAATTGAATATAGTCATATTTTTATTCTGCTGCTATACTTTGGTCTTTTGTTACCATTAAATAAATATTTGAAAATTTTACACCCACTCCATCATACCTTCTGAGTGTATTTGGACTGGAGGTTTTATTGTTCAAATTTTTAGTAAGGAAGTGATTTCACTTCTTTACAGAACGTTTTTGATGTCCTTCCTTATATTAAGAATAATAAAATCATTAGGGAAGAAAGAAGATATATCATAATTATATTTTACCAGCACATCATCTAGCCAACAATAAGGGATCATCATTGACTGATTGGCTAACTGGAGAGTACAATTTGTAGGATCTAAATGGACCAATTTCCACTCCACATACACAAAAATATGGCATCACTATTACACTTAATCCCAAGTGAAGAATCAATCTGACAATGTGGTGATCACTAATGTAACATCGAATAATGGGTGTAGTCTTTTCTGTGGGTAGGGGATGCATGTTGCATAATGGAACTAATTTTCTCCGTAATCTTGAGCCCTTTGTGGGATTTTCTCAATGAATTTTGTAACGTCCTCGCCTCCCAGTAACCCCCAAAAAAGGGAGACCAAGAGGTTATAGTCATTATCCCAATTTCTTGGATCAAAGATTTGACAAATAATCAGTAATAATTATTAAATTCTACCGAGACTATACTGAAAGTTGAAAAAAAAATAAAACTTTGCATACCTTTTTCAAAAACTTGGATATCTAACTCCTATCCACATTTGGACTCTATTCTAACTATTCCTCCTTGCTCTTTATTTCTTAATTCACAATATGCCACTTTATGATTTGTCCTTTTCAATTTGTACCTAAAATGTCGACAAACAAAACGTCAGTCATCATAAATGAATATGCTGGTATGTGGGGGAAACAATAATAATGCAATTAATTGTACAACATATTGCAGTCAATTATGATTTAACAAACAACTTTACATGTTAAACATAACTTCTCAATCCATCCATACCCGAGCCTCTGTGTTGTCCCTGAAGTAGACCTCGATGTTACCTTCCTTATGGTAGATCCCCATTAAACCCCTGATGATCCTACATAAAAGGTGAATAAATTTATAGGGTTGAGTCACACGACGCTACCCATAGGTAGTCCACTCCCTAACTCATGGTGTGCTAAAGAGACTCATGACACTACATGTGGGTAGCCCAATTTCTAACTCACAATAACCTAATGTCCTACTTAACAAGTAGGCCCTGTACTAGGTTACCCTTTTCATCATTACAAAACCCACAGAGGAGGACCAAGATCTGAGCTAGTCACGTATATATATTTATGGTGATAATCATAGTCACGTTATAGTTGCATGAAATAAAAGTCATCCAAGTAGTTATTTTCAGGCAACCGATAAAACATCAGGGAATCGCTGTGAAACTAAAGCGATTAGCCATAAGCGTAACCACATACCTGATCCAGAGCAACTTGATGTCCAAGTAATAATACTCAAGAACAATCAATCAAGCAATCATCAGTATCCTAAAATTAATGCGTAACATCCAAATGTCATTGTTTTATCCAAAACATTCTCAAGATCGACTTGGATTGCACCTTATGATTTCTATGCCAACTTTAGGGTTTTATTAGGATTTTAGCCTTCATTATGCATGTATCTCTTTTAATGCTCTTTTAGTCCACAAACCCTAGTTTCAACATCATAGGCACAATTAAAAGTCAATTAAGTCCATTATGCCTCTTTTACACTACCGTCTTTATCCTTTTAAGTCATGACACGATCATTAAGGCCAATTATCATCTTAGACTTCTTTCAAATTTACAACTTATCTTTCATATAGTCTAAATCACATATGAACTCTATTTATCACTAATTCCACATTTATCCATTAGAAAACACTAATGACCATATTATGGGTATTTATCCACAATTAGAAACTTTTATACTTGAAATAGCTGAAAATCATCATATCTCAGCTTTATTCAAGAATTCAAGCAATTAAAGTCATTAAGAGTCATAATTACCGAGATTAGGGTTTCAAGGCCCTTTAAAGCATATGCATGTACATGGAATCTTAAATTAATCAAACTATGCATAGAGATCACCCTTTTAGATTTAATGTGCCTTTTTTATAATCAACAGGTTAATATCAACTTTAAACATCCATTTAATCCTTCCCAAACCATTAATCATCATGGATTAGGGTTTTTGAATCATTAAAGCATTAAAGTTGATAACTTTAACTACTTTTCGAATTAAAAGAGGAACTAAGCTTCAAATATAATTTCTTTGTGTTCCTCTCATTCTAAGGATAAATTTTTATATAGGACTTGTCTCAATTCGAGTTTCCTAGAATTAGTTATGATTTTTGCAAATAAAACAATATTGGACCAATAGTAATGTGCCACGTGGGCAACTTATACATACCTTTCAACATTGAGCCTACATTATAACAAAAGGACTATTTTGCCCTCCTGCTGCGGGTTTCTCCTTCACACACTAGGGGGCATTTTGGTCCAAATTGTTTGAGTCGTCTTCCTCCTCTCGACGATGTATTGCTGCCGCCACAACGTTGGGTTTCCACCGTGACCAGGTTACCCTCCGGGGCGGGGTTGACCGTGTGAGGGTTCCTACCCCTCTATAGCCTCCTATCGCATGTGACGATGCCATAGTTTGGGGCCAAGACAGCCTGGTCGATGAGGACTAGAGCCGAGAATAGTTCTCATTTGCATAGAAAACCTCCTTGGCAGAGGTCGCAACCAACGGAGGAAGAAGGGGAGGGAGGAGATTTCATCAACCCCAAAGCTTCTCTGGGAACTAAGAATCTCCTATGGACACCTCTTCAAGAAAGGGTAGGTCTTTCACCTAAGGATAGGTCTGTGATGGTCCATCGACTACAGTTCTTTCTTCCTTCCAGTAGAGTTGGCATCGACCTTGTTACTCGATGTATCCATTGCATCGTCAGGTGATGTCTCCAGGGTTGGCAAGGTTACGTGGATCGTGGCCAGGGATTGGCTTTCTACATACAACCATGGTTGTGCTTTCACGTCTCCCCATAGAGGAGTATTATTGGGGTCCTTTTATATCTGTAAACTATGTGGAACCCTAGTGGTTAATACGAGATAGAGAAAGTGTGGGCATTGTTAACCACCGATATCCTTGTTACTCAAAAGGAAACATGTACCCTTCCATCCATGTATAGAACTCTTTAAGTGTTATCCTCTTGATTTGTCGATTTCAAAACAAAAAGTTACTATTTTCCTATTAAAATTGGCAACTAAAAGCCGTTAAGGGATGTCTTGTATTTTTGGATTCCTTATTGTATAATGAAATCTAGATTATTCCCTAATTTCTTAGGATTTCCTCTCTCTTTCTTTATTTGTTTCTATTTTCATTATTTTGATTTCCTCTCTTAATAGAAATTATGTGGAATGGAAAATCATTTCATTGTGGTTACCCATGCCACTTTTTAGAAACTTCTACACAATTTTCATATATGCACATAATTATCTTTGATTTCACTTTTCTTATCCTATTCATGGACTTCTTTTCTTTTAACATATTGGACTTACTACCTTAGTAGGGTCCACAAAAACACATGTATAAAGGAAATAATGCAACGAAATTTCATTCAATACATATAATTCATACAATTCCCATAATCATAAATTTATTGGGAAATTTGCATTTTCCACCATAAGAACTCCAAAATTGGGGTTTTAACATCCTTCCCCTCTTATAGGAATTTTGCCCTCAATATTCCACCAAACATATAAACAATTCAGGATAAGACTGTCCCAACATTGGCCCCTATGTGGCTTTACCCTATCCATGGTGCTTCCAAAGAACCCTTATCATCACATATTCTTTTCTCTGGGTTCTTTCACCTTGGCATCTATAATCCTCACAGGTGACTCAGGACATTTCCTCCTCCCTTGGGGCTCACTAGGTTCATTGCTCAGCACATGGCTCGGGTACCTCACATAGTGCTCTAAATTAGACAAATGGAACCCATCATGGTATCCTGAGGGGAAAGGCTAAACCTAACCATCTCCACCAATCCATCTCAAATGGATCCATGTATCGGGAACCTAGCTTTTTTTCCAGCTATAGCTCAGAGGGGTCGGATTTTTGTATCACATATTCTCCCACAGCGAACTGCATGTCTGTCTGCTTTGCATCAGCTCACGACTCACAGCGTCCTTGGGCTCTCTTTTCCAGCCATTGCACAATCAAAGCGACTTCATCTGCACACATTGTGGTCTTTTCTGACCTTCGCGAGATCCCTTCACCAACATCATCTTAATGAAGTGGTGACCGACACAACCTCTCTTATAGGGTTTCTTTACATCCCAATACTGGATATGGTGGTTATCATCACATCTTACATAGGACAAGGACTGCCTTCGTGTATCACCCTGAATGAGCACACATGCTCTCATCAGACACTCTAGTCTAGATCATACTAACCATTAGTTAGAGGTGATAAACTATACTAACATTGAGTTCTTCATGTATCTACATCCACTTCATGGAAGTGAATCTTTAGGTCATACTCAAGAACTTTTGAACTCGCATCATGGTGTAGGTGAACCATCTCTCTCTCTCTTACATGTAGTTCAACTAGATTTATCCCTTGACAATATTCTTTCTTTCTCTTAGATCATGTCATCTAGGCACTAGTACATAACCCACCTTTAGTGTCGGTTATTTAAGTCCTTTAGTGTCAATTTCAATGTGACACCTATGTGGGCACCGCTAAAAGGCAAACTGTTAGGCGTCGATTTCCAAATCGATGCCAGAAACCTTCGTGCACCACCGAAAACGTGCCAGCAGGGGGGTATAGGCGTCGGTTATTACTACGGAAACTGACGTCATAAACCTTCGCACTATAGAAAGGGTGCCATCGAGGACACCATCAGCGTCGGTTTATTATTGATAACCGACGCCATATCATCTGCTTCCACGGTCGTGCTGGCCAACACGGCCATGGTGTCTATCCTCATTAGGCGCAGTGTCGATTTATTACTGATAACTGACACCATATCACCTTCTGCCACGGCCATGCTGGCTAGCACGACCGTGGTGTCTGGCCTCATTAGGCATCCATTTTAGCTATTATCCGACACTATAAGAATTTTTCGTCGGTTTTCTTAAATAACTGACGCCTATTGTATGTTTTTTTAATAAGTCTGCAGGCCTGCTGTGGCTGGTCACAGGATGAGAAACCTGCAATTCAGTTATGAACTGTAGGTTTTACGACATCCATTGATATCATCCAACAACATGCCACAAACCTGCAAAATTAACAACATTAATTTTCACACATTTAGCAACCTACAACTCCATTCGATTTTCACACATGTAGAAACATTCATGTAGTAATCTGCAGTTCCATTCATTTTCACATTCACACATGTAGAAACATTCATATAGCAACCAGCAGTTTCATTCATTTTCACATTCACACATGTATAAACATTCAGACACATGTAGAAACATTCACACATATTACAATTTAGAAATTCATTTACAAAATATCATTCTTTAGTCATTATTCGCTATCAACATCCCAATTATATTTTAAAACTCCCACTACTTGTATGGCTTTTGCCCATTCTTCTCTTACATCATTTAATTCTTCCGTCGTATAGGGAGCATGTACATCTAGTAAGGCCTTTCCTATAGTGGGGTCAGTTTTAAACATCTACAAAGAGAATGATGTATATATATAATTAATAATATATAAATAAGATTGATATATTTCATATTATCTAATGAGACTATATATAATACCTCAGGAATGGTATCGATGTCCACTGTGGCATATTTGATAATCATGTCCATAAATCACATCACATAGTATGCACATGCCCATCTGTTGTCTTTTGTAGCACACTATAAATTGAAACATACAAAATATTAAAAAATACAACTAATTAAGCATTGTTCACATAAATAATATATACATTGGAGTCAGGAACTTACTTCCACGTTCTTCCAAATTATTGGTTGGTTCTTTTTCTAGGGGACCTTTCCTCCAACCTTTTTGAACTCATCTAAACCCCTACATGTTAATGTAACACAGTACATTGCAGAATTAAATAGTAATGTAATAACATATGTTAACGGATATGAAAATGAAATATTTCTCACCGAAATAATGCCATTTTCATTTTGTATCCATATTTTGAATTCAATTTAGTCCCCTTAGGATCTAGATAATAGACAGTGAACATCTCAGGAATAATAACTAGTAACTCCCAATGCAAACCCCTAGAGGTAAAAAAGTTAAAAATTAATAACTCAAAATCTACAATAAAAATGTAATTTTCTTAAGTCTAAATTATAAGCAAAGTAAACTTACTCCACATTGAATGGAGCTATTATCACCGTCTTGTTATTTCGAGAAAAATTTGTAAAAGCATCACAGTAGTATTGTTGAACTGACGAAGGGTCTTTATCTACTAGACTAATCAAAGATGGAATCAAAAATTCTACATGTTCGAATGAAAAATCTGCAAATATCTTATCTAAGTAGCTGCAAAACATGTATTATGTATGCATTAATATATAAGAAACTAGATCACGAGATCCTACACAAGGTATATGGATGTATAAAGAAGATCTCACCTTATCCATATCTCTATCACAAATGTATTCATCCAATCATATCAAAGCAACTCCAAAATATCTTGTATAAATAGTTTGTTTTCGTATAATTGACATGCAACATCTGCATCTATATAAACAGTTATAGGGCAATTTATATCATGTTCACCTAACCATATTGCCATACCCCTACAATTAGGACCTAACGGGACATGTAGGTCATGTAGAACCCAACTTGGTAATGTAGGAGGTGGAGGTGGAGGCCTAGATGCTCTGGGTGTCTTCTTTTTAACCTGTATATATATATAATTTCAGATCAATTGACATCATATACACACACTAACAATTTAACGTAATGTAAATTTACCATACAATTTCATTATAGACGACATCCGCGTTTTTCCACAATATCACTCCGCCTTCTGCCTCACCAAGCATTTCACAATCTGGGTGGGCATATGGCAATGGAAGATCCATCCAACTGGGGAATATATGTAGCGGGCTCACACGAACCCAACCAGCTGGTAATGGAGACCCATGAAACATTTCCCCTGGTAGGGATGGGTAAGACGACGCATCTGCAATGACATATTCTTTACTTTTTAGACGGCATGGCTTCAACCACTACAAATTTGTGTAAAGAATGTTATATACATATATACATATCATCTTGAAAAGAGTAGTTACTATGTCATAAAAATACTTACAGTGGATGTCCTAGGTGGTGGGTCTATAGGATTACTACTCCCAACCTCTACAGTAGGAGTAGAGAGGGATGCCATAGGTACTGTCTGCTGAGTGGCAGTCAGAGATGCCTGCCACTTGCTCATTGCTTCATGGAGTGTCTTATCAATTGCTTCCTTGACTCTCTTATCAACTACTTCATCAACTCTCCTATCAACTATCTCATCTACCTATACATGGATAAAAGAAATGTTAGCTTCTAATTATTGAATTCTCTTTTACAGTAACATTCTAAAGAAAGAATAGGTTACCTCTTCTAGTGAAATTCCCGCTTTTGGGACATGTTTGCGCTGGTATGGCCCAAAGAATGATTTGATGCCCACACCAGAGCCTGCAGCCCTAACACGTCCAGGATGCTCTGGGTTACCCAGAGCAACTGTTAATTCATCCCTTGTGCCCTCTGGGATGAACTTGCCTTGTTTCCTGAGCTCGTGCAACTCCCGCTAATTGCCAAAACAAAAATTCGTAATTAAGTAAACACCAAAAATAATCAATATTCGAATGATTGCTCTAAGAGTTGTATTTTACCATTTTTGCAGCCACCTCAGCAGTTGCGGGCTTCCTTATTTCTCCCTTCTTATTTTCCCTCCCAACTATACAGACATCATGGCGAGGCAGAGGTGTGGTACCTATAGTGGAGGACTCCAGAGTAGCAGCATACTGAGTAGTAGACTCATCCTGTAGTCTTTGGTGAATGCCTGCATACCCCTTTGGACCCATTGTGTGGTCATGCACATTCAGTGCACACCTTGCTCTTTGCACCTCACTGAGGGCCTAGTTAGTATGCACATTGATTTGGTTAGTAACACTAAATGTTAATCTTGAATAGGTGAATACAACATATATTAATTAAATTGGGAGTGATGCCTAATACCTTGAATTCATCAGTTTTTCTTGATGCAACAAATGCGTCCCATTCTTCTGGGTCCAGGAAGTTTCACTGTTCAGTGGTTGTCTTCTTCCTCTTGTCACCTTTTTTTATGTATTCTCTGGTGAGATTTGTCCTATAGTTCCTTAGGACTCTCCTACAGCATTGCATCATGCATTTACGATGCAACTTTTCATCCAATGCAAATATACTCTACAAAATAAAATTGCTATTAACTAGTATCCAAAAAATTAGTAACCTACAAAATAGAATTGCAAATTAATAATAACTCATGCATAAATCCTTCCATATTAATTCTTTATTCCCCTTAGGAACTTTATTCCAAGAATCTATCATACAACCGCAATGGCTACGAGTAACATACCCAAGATATGAAACTAACAAATTGCGATTCACTCCAATTGCATTTCCTGCATTACCAAATTCCACAACAAGTTTGGATCCATTGCCCCTTAGCATTGTTAACTTCTTCATCATAGTGATGCCCCTTCTCTTGTCAACTTTTTTGTACTGCTCATCAAGTGCCTCAAGTGCTTCAGAGGGTACATGTGCATCATCAACCTAAAATTTGACAAAATAAACACATTTACAGGATATAACTATAAATGGACATATAGATATAAATATATGATATATTTTTAAAACTTACATTGTGAGGCGGCGCATTGATGTCCTCACCCTCACGGTAATCATCAGCACGGTCATCAGGAGAATGCTCAGCCATCTGAAAGTTCACATTCACATTGTAAAGTTCACAATATAAAGTAATTCACATTGTAAAGTTCACATTCACATTGTAAAGTAATTCACATTGTAAAATTCACATTAGAAAGTTCACATTCACAATGTAAAGTAATTCACATTGTAAAGTTCACATTCAGAAAAATAAAACATATAAAAAAATATAAACATGCCTCTAATATTGCGATTTTTTATCAATTAACAATCCTTCATTGTGATCTCTGCGCACATACAAGTCATCATTAGCTTCAATATTTGCTGGTGTGGGCAACCCAATTGAGAATGGATTGGAGTCATCATACTTATCATAGTACTCTTCTTCATCTATAGGATCGTCAATGAACTATCTTTTACCATGAAGAACAACCGATCATTTATGATTTGCAGGATCATCGATATAAAGTACTTGTTTCACCTGTGATGCCAATATGAATGGTTCACCCTTCTCGCCAATCTTTTCAAATATCACTAAAGTGAAACCCAATTCATCCACTATAACTCCTTTGGTGTTATCAACCCAATTACATTTGAAGAGCGAAATTATAAAATCTATGTTGTCAAACTCCCATATGTCTTCAATGACACCGTAATGTGACATTTTAGCTTCACGTGGACTCTTATCCTTTGCACTTGCAAAAAACAAAGTCGACGCTTGAAGGGTGACCCCACTGTTTTGGATGACACTCTTATCATCTTGGCGCTTTGTGTAATATGTGAATCCATTAATGCCATACCCTTCATAATACATAACATTCAATTTTGGTTTAAAGGTGAGGCATTTGATAGTTTCAGTAATATCATCTGGTGTTTGAGATAATTGATGTAAGACTTTATCTTCAAACCACTTAATAAATGTCTTGTTATACTCTCTAGCAATACACATTGTATTGGCTCGAGGATATTGTCTCTTGATGAAATTGGTATGTTCCTCGATATAAACACTCACTTCATCCATGTTGTGTAAAATATACAAGTGACCTTGTTCCAACTGGTCACGGCTGATTACTTTCACCCGTGATCCCAAATTTCCTTTGCCAAATTGCTCCTCAATATTCTTGTCATTACCAGGAGTGTCATTACCGCTGAGAAAGTCATTGCAAAAATCCATAACCTCTCTCGCCACATAACCCTCAATAATACTCCCTTCAGGCCAATAATGGTTTTGAACATCACTTTTATAAACTCTCATGTATCGTTCAAAGGGATACATCCAATGCAAGAAAACTGGTCCCAACATTTTCACTTCCCTAGTCAAGTGGATAACAAGATGTACCATGATATCAAAGAATGAAGGAGGGAAATACATCTCAAGCTGACATAGGGTAACAACCACTTCTCTTTGCAAATTATCAAGAGTATCAGGGTCAATAACATTGCTGTACAGACTGTTGAAAAAGAAATAAAGTCTGGTGATTGCAAACCTTACATGATTCGACAATATAGATCGAATTGACACAGGCAATATTTGTTGCATTAGAGTGTGACAATCATGAGATTTAAGACATATCAACTTCAGATCTTTCATTGATACCAATCTACGGATGTTGGATGAGTAACCATGTGGCACCTTAACATTTACCAAACATTAACAAAAAGCTTTCTTCTCCTTTCTAGACAATATGGAACAAGCGGGAGGTAAGTATGTTCTCCGATTTCCCATTTCACGTAATTCTATTAATTCCGACCTTATTCTCATTTCACGTAGGTCCAGTCTGGATTTCATCCCATCTTTAGTATTACCTGGTATATTCAACAAAATACCAATGACACTATCACAAACATTTTTCTCACGTTCATGACATCGATACAATTCGTGACTGTCGAAGAACTCCAATAAGGAAGATCCCAAAATATTGACTTCTTCTTGAATAAAGATTTGTCACTGTGTGTGGCCATAGTACATTGTGATCTCTTACCAAATTCATTGACAAAGTCTTTTACTCTTTCATAAACAACCACCCCTGGTATAGGTTTAGGTGCACTTCGTTCCTCATTCAATCCATTGAATGCTTTGCGCTTCCTACGATACAGATGGAATTTTGTAAGAAACCTTCGATGACTAAGATATACAGTCTTACCGCCATGTTTTAGTCTTGTTGAATCAGTGTTATCTTCACATATAGGACACGCTTTAGCTCCTTTGACACTATATCCAGACAAATTCCCATATGTTAGAAAGTCATTAATAGTGCAAAACAACATAGCATGCAAACGAAATGTCTCTCTTCGTGAAGCATCATAGGTCATCACACCTTCACCCCAGAGTTTCTTTAAGTCACCAATCAGAGGTTCAAGATAAACATCGATATCATTTCCAGGTTGTTTAGGGCCCGATATCAACAACGACAGCATTACATACTTATTTTTCATACACAGTCAGGGAGGAAGATTGCATATAACAAGCATGACTGGCCAAGTGTGTAAGGGTGTAATATTTTGAAATGAAATATTGCTTATCTCACACTTGTTCTTTGATTCTTGGTGCCATATTAACGGCTCAGATTTAGCTACTTGATTTTTGAAGTAATAAAATCAGGTGGTTGAATTGGGGACATTACAGAGATGGTATCAGAGCAACAAGATGAGACCTTACTCAAGGAAAATTGTAAAAGTACAAACTTAAAACTTGAGATAGTATAACCTTAAGTAGGATATACTTATATAAGTCATAACCTAAATCTTATAATTTTCTTGGACGAAAATTCATTGAAGGGGTGGTATATGCAACATCCTGATCTCTAGCCCAAATTGAAACTCCTTATTTAGAGCTATTCATAAAAAAAAGCTTCTTTGAGGATATTTTTGTAAAATCAATTTTAATATTAAAATAATTCATTTTGAATAATTTAAAAGCTTTTATATATTGAAATATAATTTCGGTACTTTTTGCTAATTTTGAAAAATATCATTTTGGTGGGTAAGCACACAAGCAGGTAGTTGGGTGGCATGCAATTTGCTTATGGAGGCAAGCATATAGCTGGATAGCAAGTAGGTAGATTAAGCAAGCACATTAGTTGGTGAAGCAAGTTGGTGAGTGGCACACTCCTTTCCTTGACACCTAACACCTCCAAAAGTTGACACCTATCCTGCCATGTGTCAACCACCCTGTAATAGATATCTTGAGATGATACATATGCTTCCATGTGTCATCTAGCAATTCTTGAGATGACACCTAACCATCCATGTGTAACATAACTAGTAAGCATCCACCTAAAGGTGACACATTGCACCCATGTGTCATCCACACACTTTTTTCTATTAGGACCATGCTACCCTTCACCATTCCTATATAAAGAGCCCCCATCCACCCCACCATAAGCATAAGTTCTCTCCTCTTCATCCCAAAGAAAAGGTGAACGTCCCTTCTCCCTCCTTTCCCATCTCCTTCACCATAAACCTCCAATATTTGTCTAGATTAGCAAACCACTCTCTCTTTCTTTATGTTAGTGAAAAGAACCACCTCCCAACAAATACTCTCTCTATAGAAACCTACTACCTCCTTCCTCCACCATAGTAAGAGCAACCCAATACTATGTCTTCCAAAATATCCTTTCTCTAAGAATATATAAGCCATCTCTCTTCTACCCTAGTGAGAGAAACCCTAGAAGCTGATCTAGCTAGGAATGATGATCGAGGTAATGGAAAATGCAATAGAATGTTAACGAAATATATCAAGACTGGATATATTTAATGATGCTATGGTTTAAATCTATAGCGTCCCAGAAACCAATGACATTGCATATCAACTTGGTCTCTAAGGTTTATAGAATTGGAGTACCAAGACCAATTAAAGACACAACCCAAAAACAACTATATTGATAACATACTCATTTACACAAGCATTTCTTGACAGAAAATTTGCACATATGTTTACATGACCCTTAGGTCTAGCAAAACTACAAAACACAAAAACTAGATATTGTCTTGATATTACTTCCAGGATCTTTCAAGATAGTCTACTACAAGATACATACATACACCTGCATCCACATAATTAACCTATGGAAAGAATGAATTGCCATAGCCCAAATGGGAGAAAGATAATTAGACAATTATCCAAGTATGGCTAAATAAAAATATTGTAGAAAGACACTTTTAATATCTCACTAAGCTACATTCTTAATCATTTATTCGTATGACAACTATATCACTAGAAAATAGACTTGATATCGAACAATATAATGAAACATAATCCATAGATAGTGGTATTTGTGTATTTCTTTCATAATAAGTGGGATACTTTATTCCATAAACGAGCTTAACAACAACTCTCAGAGAAGGTGTCAATTCACCTTGGCAACTGACCTGTAACCAAAAAAACTTACTTAGCCAAGACTTTAGGCCATCAGGGTTACCAAACCATCGATAAGTACCCTGGCACACCCCTAGCCACTCGTGCACACTGCATGCTATACACAATGAATCAGATTACCACATGCAGCCATCGGTCGCCTTTCGTAGACCGAAAGGGGGTGTTCCTTGCACAAAATGCCACTTGGAGTATCATTAGTTAGCATGCTTAATCTTTGCATGAGTTTATTCCCCATTACTAACATGATCATGCCTGACTCTACATGACCAACCCAAGTGTGGGCCTGAGTATGGTAGAGAATTAAACTCATCCATCCCTGACTCCAAAGGACTTAGATCTGGATCCTAAATGTATCAACCCCCGACCCAGACATGCCGACTCTGTTACCAACACATCTCCCAATACGAGATTTTTTAATCAAAAGGACATTATCAAAGATGTATACTTCCATATGTTTTCTAGTCAAAGTTCAAAAAGGTTAAAAGGTAGCCATGAATAAATGAATCATTAGTTGAGTATTTCACTATAACACCTAAAATGTAAACTTGTGGGATTGTGGAATTGAATCAGACAAATCTATGGCCAGAAGTGTGCAAGAGGTTAGGGAGTCCCCCCATGCGAACACAGAACCAATTAAATAACCTTTCCTCTTTACTGGCTACAGGCATCAGTGAAACAGGATTCTAGTCACCATAGAAATGTTTGATGGAATTCCACTTTCCAACAATATTACACGACTCAAATAATAGGGAGAATTAATGGTAAGGAAAATAAAAGAGTATAGAACTATTATCCACAAAGTCATGCTTAATTATCATCTAAAATCTTAACTCAATTTTGAAGGAGGATAGGAACTAATATTTGTATGATCTTAGGGTAATTAAAGGAATTCTATTCTAGCTTATAAATTCAATAATTGTATATAGTATATTATTTAACTATTCTTTACAAAGAATCTGCCAAACCATGCATATCATGCTTTTTATTTATGTTGATATCATTGGTCATTATCGAAACCATACTAAAAATATTAAACCATGTTAAATCATACTTTTTATTAATGTTTATACCATGGATTATGATAAGGTGATTATACTTAACTATACTAAACCATAATAAATTGTACTTTTCATAAGTGGTGATACAAGAGTTAAGTCAAGAAGTGAAGACTATATGAAATCATATAATAGATTAAGTCACAAAGTTAAGATCATACAAAATAATACTTTTCCTTTATGATTATATAAGAAACTATTACAAGGAGTGAGGACCATACCTTCCCCTGAAGCGTGATGTTGAAATAGATTAAAGATAGGGAGAGAAGGTCAATTTCCAAGAGTATTTTGACAGAATTTCGGCTTACAATGAATTCTTATCCAAAGAGAGATAGCCTAAGATCAAGGAGAGAGAGAACTAGCATTTCAAAATGATATTTAGGAATCACATGTAGGGATCAAACCTCAGGAGGGGATAGACTATACTGCCAAAGTAACTCTCCTATTCAACATCTTCTCCAAGAAAAACTTCTTTATAGTTGTAGAAGAGGGAAAGGTTTATGGTTTCTAAAGAGAGCAAGAGGGTTACTTGTCTTTGAAGAATAGAAAGAAGCAAGGGGGACGTTTTCTATCATGGAAGAACTTGAGCTTTGGAATAAGAATTAAGTTGAGTGGAGTTGGCTTCTATTTATAGGGATGTGGGAGGGTAGCATGGTCCTAATTGCAAAATGTATATGGCTGACACTTGGGTATATGTGTGTCATTAAAAGAGACATTATGTGTAGATTTAGTGACACATGGGTGTGTATGTGTCTTCAAAAGAGAGATAATTCGTGGTTATATGACACAATGGTCGCATATGTGTCATTCAAAGATATCTATCAAGGATTAGTTGACACATGGTGGGATATGTGTCAAACATTAGGATGTGTTAGGTGTTTGAAAGAGGATCATGACACTAAGATTCGTGTTTTACCAAGTAGTGTGTTTGCTCAAGCTACCTACTTGCTACCCAGCTACATGCTGGCCTCTATAAGCAACTTGCTTGCCACCCAGCTACCTGCTTGTGTACTTACCCACCAATATATATTTTTTTCCAAAATTTGGCAAAAGTACCGCAATTATATTTTCAATATATAAAAGATTTTAAATTAATAAAAATGGATTATTTTAATATTATAATTGAATTTACTAACAAATCCTCAAAGAGCTTGTTTTTTTTTAACTTACCCTAGAGAAGATGTTTTATTTGCTCAAAATTCAGAATATTACATATACTACCCCTAAAAGAAATTTTCATCCTCGAAAATTCTAAATCATACAAAAAAGATATGGATACTTCTTTCATATTTTAGATTCAAGCTCCCATGTTGCTTCTTCCAGCCCGTGATATTTCCATATAACTTTGATAATAGATATGCTTCAATTTCTGAGTTGTTGTTCCTTATGGTCTAAAATACGAACTAGGATTTCCTCATAGGTCAAATCTTTGTGTATTTCCAATGGTTCAATATGGATAACATGAGATTCATCATGTATGTATCTCTTAAGAAGGGATACATGAAACACATTATGAAGATTCTGATAAAGAAAAGGAAGATTTAGTCGGTATGCCTGACTTCCAATTTCTCTAATGATTTCAAATGGTCCAACATATCTTGTACTAAGCTTTCCTTTCTTTGCCCATCTGGAAACTCCTTTTGTAGGTGATATATTAACATATACCAAATCACGAGTCTTGAATTTGACTTCTCTTCTTTTTGTGTCAGCATATTGTTTCTATCTATTCTGGGCTATTTGTAGTCTTTTGCTTATCAATCTTACTTTTTCAGCACATTGATGTACTAGATCAGGTCCTAAGACCTTTGCTTCTCCCACGTCATCCCAATAGATTGGTGACCTACATGGTCTTCCATATAATGCTTCATAAGGAGCCATTTGGATGCGAGCTTGGTAGCTATTGTTGTAAGAGAATTCTGTCAAAGGAATATGTTCTTCCCAACTTCCCTTCCAATCTAAAATGCAGGCTCTCAACATGTCTTCTAAAATTTGTATTACTCTTTTAGACTGTCCATCAATTTGAGGATGAAAAGATGTACTAAAGTTGAGTTTTGTTCCCAGAGCATCATGGAGCTGCCTCTAAAATTTGGAGGTAAAATGAGAATCTCTGTCAGAGGTTATAGAGATAGGTATACCATGTAATCTGACAATTTCATTCATGTATAGTTCAGCTAGACTATCCATTGAACTAGTTATCTTCATAGGTAAGAAATGGGCTGATTTTGTCAATCTGTCTACAATCACCCATACAATATCACTTCCTTTCTTGGTTTTGGGTAGACCAGTGACAAAGTCCATAGTTATGTGCTCCCACTTCTATTCAGGTATTTCTAGTGGTTTCAAAAGACCCCAGGGCCTTTGATGTTCATCTTTTATTTGTTGGCAATTCAAACATCTAAGTACATATTCAGCTATTTCTTTCTTCATGTAAGGCCACCAGAAATTCTTTTGTATACTCTTATACATTTTAGTTGTTATGGGGTGAATAGAATAGTTTGATAAATGTGCTTCATCAAGAATCTTCGTCTTCAACTCTGGATAATTTGGTACCCAAATTCTATTTTCAAACCATACCCCCCTTTCTTTGTCAAGATTTAACCTGGACTTAGTATTTTCTGTCTCCTTGATCATGTTTTCATACTCACAATTACACTTTTGTACGTGTAATATTTCATCTTTTAGTTGTGAATTTATTAAGAAGGTATTTATTCAAATAGTTCATTTTTCTATGGTTGGTCCCCATGTTGTCATTTCCTCTATCATCCTCCATTCTTGGATCATTACAACTGCTACTGATAATACTTTCTTTCTACTCAGTGCATCTGCTACCACATTTTCTTTTCCTGGGTGATAAGAAATATTGAAGTCATAGTCTTTTAGGTATTCCATCCACCTTCTTTGCCTCAGATTCAGATCTTTCTGAGTCATGAGATATTTTAAACTCTTATGATCTGTAAATATCTCAACCGGTATTCCATAAATGTAGTAACGCCATATCTTTAGGGCATGTATGATGGCAGATAGTTCCAAGTCATGTGTAGGATAATTCATCTCATGGGGCTTTAATTGTCTAGTTGCATAAGCTATGACATGGTGATCTTGCATGAGTACACATCCTAGCCCAACTCTAGATGCATCAGATTATATGACATATGACTTGCCATCTTGTGGTAAAGTCAAAATTGGAGCAGAAACTAGTCTATTTTTGATCTCTTGAAACCTCTTTTCACATTCTTCTGTCCACTCAAAGGATACCCCTTTCTTTGTTAACTTGGTCATAGGATTGGAAAGCTTAGAAAATTCCTTTATGAAACTTCTATAATATCCCTCTAGTCCAAGAAAACTACAAATTTCAATTACAGACACAGGATGTTCCCAATTTACTACTGATTCAACTTTTTGTGGATCTACTGATATCCCTCCAGAAGATATGACATGTCCTAGAAAGTTAACTTTTGTCATCCAGAATTCACATTTAGAATACTTTGCATAGAGTTGGTGCTTTTTCAAGGTTTCTAGAACAATCCTTAAGTGATTTTTGTGATCCTCTTCACATTGAGAATATATCAGGACATCATCAATAAATACTATAACAAAATATTACACCCTTACAAAAGGTATTTTTACATTATCTCCTATATCAATAAAAAAATGATACATGAGTTTAAAATGAAGCTTTATCCGCCTTTGATTCTTGACACCCTTCCGGATCTTTTCAAGATGAGTCTTCTACAAGGAAAGGTCCTACAAATAATATAATCTGCAACATGGAAGAATATGTCGCAGCCCAAGTGGGAGAGTATGGGTTAGACAATTGTCTAAGTATGGACAAATAGAGATAAGCAGCAAGACACTATTAATATAGATATATTCTTAATGCATTACTCAGATAACTAAAGTAACAAAAGTCCAAACCAAAATTATTGACCATCTACTAGCATGAAGCATAAGGAATGTGTATGTACGTATATTTATAAAGCATTTATCAGATGACAACTCTATCAAAATGTTAGACCGATATTGTGAATCATAATCAAGATTATTGGTATAATGATAACAAAAAGGGAGACCTTATTCCATAAATGAGTTTAACTACAACTCTCATAGAAGGTGTCAATTCACCTTGGGCAACTGGCCTGCAACCACAAAAACTTACTTAGCCAAGACTTTAGTCCATTAGGGTCACAAAACACCTGTAAGTACCCTGGCACACCCCCAGCCACTTGTGCACACTGCATGCTCTATACAATGAATCAGATTGCCACATGCAGCCACCGGTCGCCTTTCCAAGACCAGAAGAGGGTGCTCCTTGCACAAAATGCCACTTGAATAATCATTAGTTAGCATGCTTAATCATTGTAGGAGATTATTCCCCATTACTAACATGATCATGCCTGACTCTACATGACCAACCCAAGTGTGGGCCTGAGTATGGTAGAGCATTATACTCATCCATCCCTGACTCCAAAGGACTTAGATTCGGATCCCAAATGCATCAATCCCTGACCAAGACATGCTGACTCTGTTACCAACACATCTCCCAATATGAATTTTAGAATCAACAGGACATCATCAATGATATACAACTATTTGATGGATATTCAGAGTTGGAGAGATCAAAAGGTAGTCAAGTAAATGAATCAGTGATTATTATTTCACTATGAAACCTAAAATATAAACTTGTGGGATTGTAGTTTTGAATCAGACAAGTCTATGGCCAGGAGTGTGCAAGAGGTTAAGGAGTCCCCCCGTGTGAACAGGGAACCAATTAAATAACATTTCCTCTTTACTGGCTACAAACATTAGTGAAACAGGCTCCTAGTCACCTTAGAAGTGTCTGATAGAATTCCACTTTCCAACAATATCACATGACACAATTAATAGAGAGAAATAAAGGAAAAATGAACCAAAAGACAATAGGACTAGAATCCAAAGAAATGCTTGATTATCATCTAAAGCCTTTAAACTCAATTTTAAAGGATAATATGGACGAATATATGGAAGTCATACCTAGCTTATTAATTAAGAGGTTGTGTATAGTTGATCACTTATTCATTCTTTAGGAAAGTATATGAAGTATACTATACTCTTACTGCATATAATACCAAACCATTCTATACCATACCTTTTATTGATGTTGATATAATAGATTACAATTGGAATTGAATATCATATTAAACAATAATAAATTGTACTTTTTGGATGATAAAATGTGGGAACCAAACCTTTAGATCTACATTGATACTTAGTTCCACAAGAAGACCATAGCATCATTAAATATATCCAGTCTTGTTATATTTTAGCAACATTCTATTGCATTTTCCATTACCTCAATCATCGTTCCTAGCTAGATCAGCTTCTAGGGTTTCTCTCACTAGGGTAGAAGAGAGATGGCTTATATATTCTTAGAGAAAGGATATTTTGTAAGACATAGTATTGGGTTTCTCTTACTATGGTGGAGTGAGGAGGTAGTAGGTTTCTATAGAGAGAGTATTTGTTGGGAGGTGGTTCCTTTCACTAACATAAAGAAAGAGAGAGTGGTTTGCTAATCTAGACAGAGATTGGAGGTTTATGGTGAAGGATATGGGAAAGGAGGGAGAAGGGACGTTCACCTTTTCTTTGGGATGAAGAGGAGAGAATTTATGCTTATGGTGGGGTGGATGGGGGCTCTTTATATAGGAATGATGAAGGGTAGCATGGTCCTAATAGAAAAAAGTGTGTGGGTGACACATGGGTGCAAGGTGTCATCTTTAGGTGGATGCTTACTAGTTAGGTTACACATCGATGGTTAGGTGTCATCTGAAGAGTTGCTAGATGACACATGTAAGCATATGTATCATCTCAAGATAGCTATTACAGGGTGGTTGACACATGGCATGATAGGTGTCAACTTTTGGAGGTGTTAGGTGTCAAGGAAAGGAGTGTGCCACTCACCTACTGGCTTCACCAACTAATGTTCTTGCATAAGCTACCTACTTGCTATCCAGCTATATGCTTGCCTCCATAAGCAACTTGCATGCCACCCAACTACCTACTTGTGTGCTTACCCACCAAAATGATATTTTTCAAAATTGGCAAAAAGTACCACAATTATATTTCAATATATAAAAGCTTTTAAACTAATCAAAATGAATTATTTTAATATTAAAATTGATTTCACAAAAAAATCCTCAAAGAAGCTTGTTTTTATGAATAGCTCAAATAAGGAGTTTTAATTTGGGCTAGAGATCAGGATGTTACAAAGTGCTATGTTGGCTGCTCAATGTCCCGTACGGATTCATCCCATATGTTCAAATCCCAAGTCTTAGATTCCTGACTTCTTCACCAAATTTAGGGTATAATAGATCAATCTTCTTCCACTATGGGGAATCAGACGCATGTCATAGGATCCCATCATTATTTTTCTTAACATCTGCATGGCACCTCAAATTCTTCGCATCTATCGGATTGGCAAACAAGCGTTGAAACCGTGATATTATAGGTAGATACCACATCACCTTGGCAGGAGAACCAGTTTTGGACTCCCCCGAAATCGTCAATTTATACCGTGACGCACCACATTTTGGACAATCTTTCAAATCCACATAGTCCTTTTGAAATAATACACAATCATTCGGGCATGCGTGTATCTTCTTGGCCTCCATTCCCATTGGGAACAACAATTTCTTTACCTAGTATGTTGAGATTGGCAACTCGTTTCCTTCAGGAAGCATTTCTTTCAATAAAAACAACAATGACGTGATGCTTTTGTCGCTCCATCTATTGTTAGCTTTCAGATTATACAATCTCAACACAGCACTAAGCTTCGTAAACTTAGTACAACATGTGTATAATGGTATCTCAGCATCATGCACAATGTTTCTGTAACATCCCTGACCTGGGTTATAAACTAACCCTAGGTATTTTGCCTAAATATGTAATTAAACCCTGGTGATTATCTTTTGGCATGTAACTAAGTTCCTAAAGGAACATATATTTTCAATTTTGTCCTTTTTAAACAAAGTTGTAGTATTGTTTGGTAATACAGGGACCTTTGTGCAAATTACCCAGTCAAGGGGTTAACTTGCAAAATTACACAGGTTGAGATGTTCCTCTGATGATGAGTCATCATATGAGTGAATATGATGAGGTAAGGTGGATTTCCCAAGCTTGAGCAACAAGATGCAGCTTGTGGAATGATCCTTGTGCTTAAAAACCTTATTTTGGTGTAAAGTGCAATTTACCCAAAATGTGGGGTGCAACTTTTGATATACACCATCTAGAACATCTTTTATGACTCTTGGCATCATTTAAAGTTATAATGATGAATAGGTCACTTCAATTGAATAAATTAAATAAGAATGATAACCCTTATAAATTAAATAATCAAGTTATAAGCCTAATAACCCTCCTATATGTGCAACTTAGTAAGAAGTTGACCTTCTTCACCTTTGGACCTTGGGTTTAAGATGATTTTTTCTTAAGTATGAAAGGAAGAAACGTGGCTTATAATAAGGAGAAGGGACGTGCCTAAAAGAAAGGAGGGACCTAATTAAGAAAAGGAGAAACTAGTTGTCCTTATGCTGGAAATGACCCCAAGATATATATACACCCTTCCTTTGTTTGTAAAGGAACGTTTCCTTCACTTCCTTTCTTATTTCCTTGCTTAGACCGACTTAGGACAGAGCTCTGGAGAAGAGGATAACGGCCAAGTAGTTCTAGGTAATCTTTGATCATCATCTTGCTCAAATTCATGGAGGAAATCATGTTACAAGGTTGGTTTGCTAGTTTTCTTACTTAGCTTTCTCGTTCTAGCCATCTTTTCCCAACCTTTCCTTGGAGAAACACCCTTGGCCGACCTGTGGAGCTCAAGACACCATTAAAGACTTGAATCTTGGAAGCTTGTAGCTCAAGGAACGACCTTAAGGCGGGTTTTATAACTCTAAACCTTTTGCTTTCTTATGCATATCTTTGTATTTGCAAAAGTAGCTTGTTCTTCTTTTCCCAATCTTTCCTTGCTTTCCTGCAACTAAAACCACGAAGAACATATCTTAATCTGGAGGTAGAAGAAGATGGGCATGATTACCAAAGTTACTTTATCAAACTGTCTTATGTCTTTCCCCCTTTTTGATCAAACCGTTTGAAAGGCAAACGGGTTCACTAGGTCGGTTTGGGAAAACGGGTTCCAACCCGTTTGAGGGTGTTGACCAAGTGTGGACCATTTGGGTTTTCTGTTCAAAATTATGTAGGCTAATGACCCACCAAATTTGAGGGGTTAACTCCAAAGGAATCGTAGGTTGAAGTCCAATCAATTAGGCAATAGAATTGAATTAAGTATTGATTTTCCAAACTAATTAACTTGAACTTTTGGGCAAACGGGTTCCAACCCGTTTGAGTGAGTTGACCAAGCATTGACCGTTTGGGATACCTGTTCATAATGTATTGAATTTCATTCCTACAAAGATTTGTAATCTAATTCCTAACCAATTAAGAGTTGAAGACACTTCAATAACCTAACCCTAATCGGGTGAAAGTTGTTGATTCCAATATAGATCTTGTTGAGTTTTGGGTTGAAGGACCCACCCATTTGGGGGTGCATCCAAACGATCTCACACTCGTTTAGTGACACCCCAAGATCTTTTGGAGGTCTAGGGTTAAAGAAATTTGATGGTTTGAGGGTCCAATTACAAGATGTTGATAATTGATGAAAAGTGCTGATTTTTTTTAATTTAATTAGGGCTCAACCCTTATCAAATCATTTTGGTTTTTGGTAAAACTTTGGGCAAACGGTCTCAAGATCGTTTGGAGGACATCCAAACGATCTCAAGACCGTTTGGGCCAAGTTTGGGCCCAATTGGAGTTCAATTGATGGGTCCAATTACACTTTGTTTCACATTATTGAAAATTGATTATTAGTCGATTGTAAACCCTAATTGAGTTAGACTTAACCCTAATTGGCTTTCAATTGAGGGTTACTTTGGAGTCCAATTGATTGAGGCTCATCCTAATTGACTCAAATTGTAAGTGGTTAACATGTCTTTGGCCAATTAAAGGCTTCAACATAGGAAACCCTATTCAAATATAACCTATGTGTCACCTTTATGTTCATGCGGTTTGAACCCAAGTTGGTCCACACTCGTTTGAGTCCAAACGAGTCCACACTCGTTTAAGTCCAAACGATTTCACACTCGTTTAAGCCCAAACGAGTCCACACTCGTTTGATCTCAAACGGGTTCACACTCGTTTGATCTCAAATGGGTTCACACTCATTTGATCTCAAACAGGTTCACACTCGTTTGATCTCAAACGGGTTCACACTCGTTTGAACTCAAATGGGCTCACACCCGTTTAGACTCAAGTGGGTCCACACTCGTTTAAGGCTCAAATGGGTCCAAGGTCGTTTGAGGTTAAACGAGTTCAAGGTCGTTTAAGAATCAAATGGGTTGAAGGTTGAAGGTTAAACCCTAAACCAATTGGAGACCTTCAAGGTTGATTATACTTAATCACTTGAAAGTGTAAAAGGTTCAATGATGATCTAATCTAAACCCTAATGGTAACCTAAGATGTTAAGGGACTAAGTGGCTAATGAATTGACCCATGATGATGGTCAATGGGTAAATTACCAAAATACCCCTGAAAGGTTCAATTGAGTGATACCTTGTTTTAATCAAACCCTAATCACATGATAGTGATGAGTTGACTTGTGTTAATCAATGAGGACTTAACCCAAAGTAATCTAGAGTGGTGTAATCACTATCTACTAGTTAGAGGAGAGAGAAATTACCAATTATAATGGAAACTCAAGTAAAATACCTTCAATATACATGAATGTGCAAGTTTAGGTATGATCCACTTATGTGAGATCATGGAAACCCTAATTATGATAATTGATGAATCTTAATCTTATCTGAGGTCTTTAATGATGATGTTTCTCATGCATGGGGATGTTATGAAATCATTTCACCATGAGGTAAATAGTAAACCCTAATTCGAGGGTGATGACATGTAATGTGAATAGTAAACCCTAATTGATGAAAACTAGGGAAACCTAGCTCTTGTATGAGTAGGGAGATACAACTTCTTTAAATAAGTTATTTACTGTTATCAGTTGATTTAACCATGCAGGTTCCTTTATGAGGATGATCATATCCAGGTATGGATGATGATACTATATTCATTGAAAGCATGTTGTTAGCTTTATGAATAGTGATATATCCTGATGCCTTGTTAATAGCATCTTATGAGATTGATAGGTTGTGAGAGCCATGAATACCATCAAGGTCATGCTTTAAGAGATGACTTGTGATGAGAATATTGAGAAATGATAATTGATGAGAGTTAGGCTTGTTACATTTAGTATTCTTCCTTCATAGCTGCTATGCTAATGATTAATGTTTGAAAACATGTATGATGATAAAAGAATACTGAAATGTACATAACTAATCAAATATAATCATACCATGTAGAGCCCTGATCATAGATCCATCATCGTCAGGAATTAGATGATGGTGAAACAGGTTTTCCTAAGGGGATTCCTGGAGCACATACTTTTGAATATGTGGGGTAATATGGATGTGAATTTCCTTACATCCTAGTATAAGAATTGATGTAGATGTATCTTTATTCTATCAATCCTTCACTATGTGTTTATGCCGGGGTGATGTAACACTAATCTCCCGAGGAAATCTTTTATACCGCATCGATGAGAGATAAACAAGAAATCTTTCGATGGCGAAGAGAGTACAGAATGCCACTGTGACTCTAATAGCAAAGTACCAGAATACCCTGGTAAGCTATTGTAACAGAGACACTAGATGTCCTGCATGTTGATCCTCATACTGACTGAGGAAGATGAGGTCATAAGAATCCGGCTCTTTTGATGACCTATGTATGATACCGATGCGACTTAATAGTGATCGGTTGGAGTATGAGCGGTATACCTCATCTCCGCAGGGCATAATGATGTTTGTAAAACATAATCAACCGCGTAGCATATATGCTTAGGTTGAACCACAAAATACATTGGTTGATGATACATTACTTAGTATACATGTTTTTCATATTCCTTAAATGTTGTTGTTCTAATTGATAACAATCTGCTGATGATTACCTTAGAGCTTTTATTGCCTATGTTATTCTTGGTTGCTATTATAAAGCTTCTGGAGGAGAGTTATAACTCTCGCTGGGACAATTATTTAAAATTGTCTCACCCCGTAGATTTCAACTTTTTAGGTGGTCGTCGAGGACGAAGGAACCAAACTGCAGGTGATCAGAATCAGCAGCAGCAGCACCAGGAGCAACAGTGAATCTTAGGTGGAGATACTGACTGCTGAGTCATGTAGTTAGATGGTCTTATGTCGTCTATGTACTCTCAGGTCCTTGGAGTCTTTTGGTCTGAGATTTTGGGTTTGAAATCTTGAGATTTTGTATCTGGCTGTGTATAATCACTCATGAAGTGATCTAACAGAGATGTAATCTGTTTACCTTGTTTCTTATAAAATAAGTTTCATGATTTCAAGATCTTGTCTCAAAAAGTTTTAATTTCCGATGATTTTCGTATTCCGCTGTTAATCGAATCGCTTCTGCTGAGTTTAATCGTGTTTATCTCGGGTTTTGGAGATCAGAGACGACAATTAAGTGGTATCAGATCTCTAGGTTCGCTAAGTCTACAGAGACATAGGACTTAGGATGTTGAGTCTATCCTTAGTGTTTCTTTCCTATCTAATAGAGTCTTCTGCTCCTTAGGAGAAGAAGATAAGTTAAGGATGTACGGACCACACGAAGAACATGAGGAGTATGAGGCTGAGAGTAGTGTCGTTGCACCCCGAGGAGGTGTAAGAAACCCGGAGATAGAGCAACCTGTACCTGAGCCCCCTCAGTTTGACCCAGCTGACATGGGTAACCCAGCTATCCAGACTATGTTCGGGCAGTTTATGACTGCCATGACACACATCACCGACAGGATGCCCATGCCTGCACCTAGGGCACCTGCCCAGCCTGAAGGACAAGGTATCGGTAAGATGTTCGAGCGACTTCGTTGTGTCAGAGCAACCGAGTACTTTGGAACAGCTGATCCTGCAGATGTCGATCTGTGGTTAACATAGTTAGAGAAAGCTTTTAAAATCCTTAACATCCCCGAAGGTGAGAAAGTTAGACATGATGTCTATCTTCTCAAAGGAAGTGCTGGTCACTGGTGGACCATGGAAGAGCAGAAGAGGCCTGGAATAGAGATCTCGTGGGAAGACTTTCGTCGGGAATTTGTCCACAGATATTTTCCAAAAACATTCCTGGACGAGAAGATCTCTCAGTTTGAAAGATTGAGACAAGGCATGATGAACATTAGCGAGTCTGAAGCTAAGTTCATGGAGTTGCTACGATTCTGTCCGCACATGGCTGCCACAGAAGAAGAGAGGATTAGAAGGTTCGAGAAGGGTTTAAACGCCGACTTGACTACTCCCGTGTCCGCCCTAGAGAGTCGGGAGAGGTTTGCTGCCTTCGTTGAGTCAGTCTGAAGGATAGAGAAATCCGTAGTCGAGAAGAGACAAACCCATAAGAGATATCCACAGTTCCAGGGTTCTTCATCTAGGGACTTTAAGAAGCCTAGATTCTCTGCACCTACACCTCCACCACCCAGATCTAGTTCTCAGACTCAGTGGTCCCCAAGTAGAGGTAGAGGACGAAGCCTATCACTACAAGAGACTCGCAGTTCAACATCAATGTCAGTCACAGGACCACCCAGACCACAACAACTGGAGAGAAGCTGCTACAACTGTGGTAAGGTGGGACACCTGATGAAGGACTGCAGAGCTAGGCCTGTCAGTGTGACACAGCCTCAGAGACAGAGTCAACAGGGATCACAAAGAAGACAGTTTCAAGGAGCAACTAGAGGACGTGGACAAGCATCTCAAGCTGGATCATCAGCACCGGCTCAACCTCAGGCGACATCAAGATTCTATGCAATGAACCCACCTGATGCAGTGATGAACCCACGGGTTGTGGCAGGTCAGATGGAGTTGTTATATTCTGATATGTCTATCTCCTATGTAGTATCTATTTTGATTGACCCGGGTGCTACGCACTCTTTCATCACTCGAAGAGTGATTCGCGACTGCAATATGACTGCCAGTCATAGGGCAGATAGTTTGTTGTTGGAGACTCCGTTGAGTGGGTCTGCCGTTCTGCAGGAGGTATGTTCTCCCTGCATCCTCTTCTTTTCTGATCATCGCATTCAAGTGGATCTTATACCACTTGATATGCAAGGATTTGATATAATCCTAGGAATGGATACCTTAGAGAGGTATAGAGTTGTCTTGGATTGTGAGTCCAAGTTGGCTGTGTTTGCTGATGAAAGCAACACATGGATCTTTCAAGGAGAAAGAAAGATTCTGCCCACCTGTCTTGTATCAGCTATGGTTGCTGATAAGCTGATGAGGCAAGGATGTTATGCATTCTTGGCCCATGTGGTAGATGTTACCAAGGAGAGTCCCAATCCTGCTGAAGTTCCTATAGTCAGGGAATTCGAGGATGTGTTTCCTGAAGAACTTCCTGGTATACCACCACCTCGGGAGATTGATTTTGAGTTCAATTTGGTCCCAGATACGAAGCCCATAGCTCAGATTCCGTATAGGATGGCGCCTGCGGAGATGGCAGAACTCAAGAAACAACTTCAAGAGTTACTTGAGAAAGGTTTCATCCGACCGAGTACCTCACCTTGGGGTGCTCCGGTTTTGTTTGTTAAAAAGAAAGATGGGTCAATGCGGTTGTGCATTGACTACAGACAACTTACTAAAGTAACAATAAAGAACAAGTACCCTTTGCCGAGGATTGATGATCTTTTTGACCAGTTGCGTGGTGCAACAGTCTTCTCAAAGATAGATTTGAGATCTGGATACCATCAACTCCGCATTAAGGACAGTGACATATCCAAGTCTGCCTTTAGGACAAGATATGGTCACTATGAGTTCACGGTTATGTCGTTCGGACTAACCAATGCACCAGCTGCATTCATGGAACTCATGAATAGAGTCTTTCGACCCTTCCTTGATCAGTGTGTTGTCGTCTTCATAGATGACATTCTGATTTATAGTAAGGATGCTCAGCATCATGAGCAGCATCTTCGCCAAACTTTGACCTTGCTAAGAGAACATAAGCTATACGCTAAGTTTAGCAAGTGCGAGTTCTGGTTACCTGAAGTGTCTTTTCTTGGACATGTGGTATCTGCCTCGGGTATTCGAGTTGACCCTAAAAAGGTAGAATTTGTTCTACAATGGGAACAACCGAAAACACCGACGGAGATTAGAAGTTTCTTGGGGTTAGCTGGTTACTATCGAAGGTTTATTAAGAATTTCAGTTCTATAGCCTTACCTTTGACCAAGTTAACCCGGAAAGATGTTCCTTTTTCTTGGAGTGATGTGTCAACAGTCTTTCCAACTGTTGAAGGAGAGGTTGACAAGTGCACTTGTGCTTGTGCTACCTCAGCAAGGAAAAGGATATGTAGTCTTCTGTGATTCCTCCAAGAATGGACTTGGATGTGTGTTGATGCAGGATAAACAAGTGATTTCTTTTGCTTCCCGGCAGCTTAAGAAGCACGAGGAGAATTATCCGACACACGATCTGGAGTTAGCTGCTGTGGTTCATGCCTTGAAAATCTTGAGGCATTATCTCTATGGAGAAACATTCCAGATATTCACAGACCACAAGAATCTTCAGTATATCTTCTCTCAGCATGAGCTTAACATGAGGCAACGTCGCTGGATGGAGTTAATCAAGGACTATGACTGTACGATTGATTACCATCCGGGCAAGGCCAATGTGGTTGCAGATGCCTTGAGTAGGAAATCAGCAACATCAACCATGGATGGAGCACAACTAAGTTCCTTAGTATGCTCTAGGAGAGATATGGTTATCTCTTTAAGGCAAAACAATGTACAGTTGAAGGTGTCATTGTTAGCCGGTTTGTTAGCTGAGATGCATATTAAACCTACCCTAAGAGAGCAGATTAAGGAAGCACAACAGGTTGATACTGCAGTTCAATAGATTAAATCAGAGTATGGTGATGAGAAGCGAGATGGTTTCCATGACTCAGATGATCAAGTGGCATGTTATCATGGGAGGATGATAGTGCTGGATGTGGATAACTTGAGAAAGTTAGTCCTGGAAGAAGCTCATTCTTCGATGTATGCTATGCATCCAAGGAGCACCAAGATGTATTGAAATTTGAAAGATATGTATTGGTGGCCCGGGATGAAGAAGGATGTTGCAGAGTTTGTGATGAGGTGTCCTGTGTGTCAGCAAGTTGAAGTTGAACACCAGAAGCCTGCAGGAACAATGCAACCTTTACCCATACCACAGTGGAAGTGGGACCATGCGACCATGGACTTTGTTGTTGTCCTACCCAGGACAAGCAAAGGACATGATTCCATTTGGGTAATTGTTGATAGGTTGACAAAGACAGCGCATTTCTTGCATGTCAAAACAACCTATTCTGCTCAGAGGTTATCCCAGTTGTATGTGCAAGAGATAGTGCGGTTGCACGGAGTTCCTGTCTCTATAGTTTCTGACAGAGGTCCCCAGTTCACAAGTCGTTTTTGGGAGCAGTTACACAGAGCCTTAGGCACCAAGTTAAGGTTTAGTACAGCCTTTCACCCACAGACTGATGGACAGTCTGAAAGGACTATACAGACCTTGGAAGACCTGTTGAGAGCATGTGTTCTCCAGTTTCCTGGAAGTTGGGCTCTACACCTAAGTTTGATATATTTTGCCTATAACAATAGCTATCAACATAGTATTGATATGGCACCCTATGAAGCTTTGTATGGTAGACGTTGTAGATCACCCTTATGTTGGTATGAGACTGGTGAGCACCAGTTGTTAGGTCCTGATCTTGTGCAGCAAACTACAGAGAAGATTAAAGTTATACAGCAACAGCTTAAGACTACACAGGATAGGCAGAATTCGTATGCTGATAAATGTCGTAGACCCCTAGAGTTCCAGGTTGGAGACAGAGTGTATCTCAAGGTCTCACCGTGGGAAGGAGTCCTTCATTTTGGAAGAAAAGGGAAGTTAGATCCTAGGTTTTTGGGACCTTATCCAACCTTTGAGCGAGTTGGAAAGGTAGCCTATAGACTAGAGTTGCCTCAGGAGTTGCAGAGGTTACATCTTGTTTTTCACATTTCCATGCTAAGGAAATGTCACCCCGACACCGTGTCAGTTCTACAACCCATGGAAGTAGAATTGAATGAAGATATAACTTATGAGGAAGGACCAGTATCAATCCTTGATAACAGAATTAAAAAGCTAAAGATGAAAGATATAAGCATTGTGAAAGTCCTCTGGAACCACCGTGGTGTTGAAGAAGCCACTTGGGAACTAGAGGATGAGATGAGAAGGAAATACCCTGCTCTTTTCTCTTAATATGTTTTATCGATTTCGGGGACGAAATCCTTGTAAGGGGTGGATAATTTGTAACATCCCTGACCTGGGTTATAAACTAACCCTAGGTATTTTGCCTAAATATGTAATTAAACCCTGGTGATTATCTTTTGGCATGTAACTAAGTTCCTAAAGGAACATATACTTTCAATTTTGTCCTTTTTAAACAAAGTTGTAGTATTGTTTGGTAATACAGGGACCTTTGTGCAAATTACCTAGTCAAGGGGTTAACTTGCAAAATTACACAGGTTGAGATGTTCCTCTAATGATAAGTCATCATATGAGTGAATATGATGAGGTAAGGTGGATTTCCCAAGCTTGAGCACCAAGATGCAGCTTGTGGAATGATCCTTGTGCTTAAAAACCTTATTTTGGTGTAAAGTGCAATTTACCCAAAATGTGGGGTGCAACTTGTGATATACACCATCTAGAACATCTTTTATGACTCTTGGCATCATTTAAAGTTATAATGATGAAGAGGTCACTTCAATTGAATAAATTAAATAAGAATGATAACCCTTATAAATTAAATAATCAAGTTATAAGCCTAATAACCCTCCTATATGTGCAACTTAGTAAGAAGTTGACCTTCTTCACCTTTGGACCTTGGGTTTAAGATGAGTTTTTCTTAAGTATGAAACGAAGAAATGTGGCTTATAATAAGGAGAAGGGACGTGCCTAAAAGAAAGGAGGGACCTAATTAAGAAAAGGAGAAACGAGTTGTCCTTATGTTGGAAATGACCCCAAGATATATATACACCCTTCCTTTGTTTGTAAAGGAACGTTTCCTTCACATCCTATCTTATTTCCTTGCTTAGACCGACATAGGACAGAGCTCTGGAGAAGAGGAGAATGGACAAGCAGTTCTAGGTAATCTTTGATCATCATCTTGCTCAAATTCATGGAGGAAATCATGTTACAAGGTTGGTTTGCTAGTTTTCTTACTTAGCTTTCTCGTTCTAGCCATCTTTTCCCAACCTTTCCTTGTAGAAACACCCTTGGCCTACCTGTGCAGCTCAAGACACCATTAAAGACTTGAATCTTGGAAGCTTGGAGCTCAAGGAATGACCTTAAGTCGGGTTTTATAACTCTAAACCTTTTGCTTTCTTATGCATATCTTTGTATTTGCAAAAGTAGCTTGTTCTTCTTTTCCCCGTCTTTCCTTGCTTTCCTGCAACTAAAACCATGAAAAACATATCTTAATCTGGAGGTAGAAGAAGATGGGCGTGATTACCAAAGTTACTTTATCAAACGGTCTTATGTCTTTCCCCCTTTTTGATCAAAACGTTTGAAAGGCAAACGGGTTCACTAGGTCGGTTTGGGAAAACGGGTTCCAACCCGTTTGAGGGCATTGACCAAGCATGGAACGTTTGGGTTTTCTGTTCACAATTATGTAGGCTAATGACCCACCAAATTTGAGGGGTTAACTCCAAAGGAATCGTAGTTTGAAGGCCAATCAATTAGGAAATAGAATTGAATTAAGTATTGATTTTCCAAACTAATTAACTTGAACTTTTGGGCAAACGGGTTCCAACCCATTTGAGTGAGTTGACCAAGCATTGACCGTTTGGGATACCTGTTCATAATGTATTGAGTTTCATTCCTACAAAGAATTGTAATCTAATTCCTAACCAATTAAGAGTTGAAGACACTTCAATAACCTAACCCTACTCGGGTGAAAGTTGTTGATTCCAATATAGATCTTGTTGAGTTTTGGGTTGAAGGACCCAAACGGGTTCCAACCCATTTCGGGGTTCATCCAAACGATCTCAAACTCGTTTAGTGACACCCCAAGATCGTTTGGAGGTCTAGGGTTAAATAAATTTGATGGTTTGATGGTCCAATTACAAGATGTTGATAATTGATGAAAAGTGCTGATTTTTTTAATTTAATTAGGGCTCAACCCTTATCAAATCATTTTAGTTTTTGGTCAAACTTTGGGAAAACGGTCTCAATATCGTTTGGAGGACATCCAAACGATCTCAAGACCGTTTGGGCCAAGTTTGGGCCCAATTGGAGTTCAATTGATGGGTTCAATTACACTTTGTTTCACATTATTGAAAATTGATGATTAGCCGATTGGAAACCCTAATTGAGTTAGACTTAACCCTAATTGGCTTTCAATTGAGGATCACTTTGGAGTCCAATTGATTGAGGCTCATACGAATTGACTCAATTTGTAAGTGGATAACATGTCTTTGTCCAATTAAAGGCTTCAACATAGGAAACCCTATTCAAATATAACCTATGTGTCACCTTTATGTTCATGCGGTTTGAACCCAAGTTGGTCCACACTCGTTTGACTCCAAACGAGTCCACACTCATTTAAGTCCAAACGAGTCCACACTCCTTTAAGCCCAAATGAGTCCACACTCGTTTGATCTCAAATGGGTTCACACTCGTTTGATCTCAAACGGGTTCACACTCGTTTGATCTCAAACGGGTTCACACTCGTTTGAACTCAAATGGGCTCACACCCGTTTAGACTCAAGTGGGTCCACACTCGTTTAAGGCTCAAATGGGTCCAAGGTCATTTGAGGTTAAACGAGTTCAAGGTCGTTTAAGAATCAAATGGGTTGAAGGTTGAAGGTTAAACCCTAAACCAATTGGAGACCTTCAAGGTTGATTATACTTAATCACTTGAAAGTGTAAAAGGTTCAATGATGATCTAATCTAAACCATAATGGTAACCTAAGATGTTAAGGGACTAAGTGGCTAATGAATTGACCCATGATGATGGTCAATGGGTAAATTACCAAAATGCCCCTGAAAGGTTCAATTGAGTGATACCTTGTTTTAATCAAACCCTAATCACATGATAGTGATGAGTTGACTTGTGTTAATTAATGAGGACTTAACCCAACCTAATCTAGAGTGGTGTAATCACTATCTACTAGTTATAGGAGAGAGAAAGTACCAATTATAATGGAAACTCAAGTAAAATACCTTCAATATACATGAATGTACAGGTTTAGGTATGATCCACTTATGTGAGATCATGGAAACCCTAATTATGATAATTGATGAATCTTAATCTTATCTAAGGTCTTTAATGATGATGTTTCTCATACATGGGGATGTTATGAGATCATTTCACCATGAGGTGAATAGTAAACCCTAATTCTAGGGTGATGACATGTAATGTGAATAGTAAACCCTAATTGATGAAAACCAGGGAAACCTAGCTCTTGTATGAGTAGGGAGATATAACTTCTTTAAATAAGTTATTTACTATTATCAGTTGATTTAACCATGCAGGTTCCTTTATGAGGATGATCATATCCAAGTATGGATGATGATACTATATTCATTGAAAGCATGTTGTTAGCTAAATGAATAGTGATATATCTTGATGCCTTGTTAATAGCATCTTATGAGATTGATAGGCTGTGAGAGCCATGAATACCATCAAGGTCATGCTTTAAGAGATGACTTGTGATGAGAATATTGAGAAATGATAATTGATGAGAGTTAGGCTTGTTACATTTAGTATTCTTCCTTCATAGCTGCTATGCTAATGATTAATGTTTGAAAACTTGTATGATGATAAACGAATACTGAAATGTACCTAACTAATCAAATATAATCATACCATGTAGAGCCCTGATCATAGATCCATCATCGTCAGGAATTAGATGATGGTGAAATAGGTTTTCCTAAGGGGATTCCTGGAGAACATACTTTTGAATATGTGGGGTAATATGGATGTGAATTGCCTTACATCCTAGTGTAGGAATTGATGTAGATGTATCTTTATTCTATCAATCCTTCACTATGTGTTTATGCCGGGGTGATGTAACACTAATCTCTCGAGGAAATCTTTTATACCGCATCGATGAGAGATAAACAAGAAATCTTTCGATGGCGAAGAGAGTACAGAATGCCACTGTGACTCTAATAGAGAAGTACCAGAATACCCTGGTAAGCTATTGTAACAGAGACACTAGATGTCCTGCATGTTGATCCTCATACTGACTAAGGAAGATGAGGTCATAAGAATCCGGCTCTTTTGATGACCTATGTATGATACCGATGCGACTTAATAGTGATCGGTTGGAGTATGAGCGGTATACCTCATCTCCGCAGGGCATAATGATGTTTGTAAAACATAATCAACCACATAGCATATCTGCTTAGGTTGAACCACGAAATACATTGGTTGATGATACATTACTTAGTATACATGTTTTTCATATTCCTTAAATGTTGTTGTTCTAATTGATAACAATCTGCTGCTGATTACCTTAGAGCTTTTATTGCCTATGTTATACTTGGTTGCTATTATAAAGCTTCTAGCGGAGAGTTATAACTCTCGCTGGGACAATTATTTAAAATTGTCTCACCCCGTAGATTTCAACTTTTTAGGTGGTCGTCGAGGACGAAGGAACCAAACTGCAGGTGATCAGAATCAGCAGCAGCAACACCAGGAGCAGCAGTGAATCTCAGGTGGAGATACTGACTGCTGAGTCATGTAGTTAGATGGTCTTATGTTGTCTCTGTACTCTCAGGTCCTTGGAGTCTTTTGGTCTGAGATTTTGGGTTTTAAATCTTGAGATTTTGTATCTGCCTGTGTATAATCACTCATGAAGTGATCTAACAGAGATGTAATCTGGTTACCTTGTTTCTTATAAAAGAAGTTTCATGATTTCAAGATCTTGTCTCAAAAAGTTTTAATTTCCGATGATTTTCGTATTCCGCTGTTAATCGAATCGCTTCCGTTGAGTTTAATCGTGTTTATCTCGGGTTTTGGAGATCAGAGCCCACAGTTTCTAAACACGGGAGGTGGATTGGTGTGATCTACCCCACAACTATCCAGCATCGCATCAACGATGTCTACTGGAACTGGTTCATTCACATCTACGTCATCGGAGGCAATTTTTTCTTCCACACAAGCACTGCAATCGAAATCAACTAGTTTCGGGTTTGAAATCTCTCCATGCCAGTGCCATTCTGTATAGCCTTGTACAATCCCATTGCAGATGACATGACTTTTGATTTCGTCATCAGTGCTGACTTTCAAGATGTTACCGCAATGCCTACATGGACAGTAGAACCTATCTCTAGGTTGTTTCCTATGTTCCTTGGCAGTGATTGCGAATGGACATCCAAGATCTATCCATTCTATGATTAAAGAGAAAACAAGTATATATTACAACAAGATTAGGGTCTAGGGTTAACAGATTAGAGTTTATGCATGGCTAAAACTTTACGCCAAAAAATGCATGTGTTGTCATTCTTATATATAATAAATGTGTACCACCTATCCCATTCTTGAACACCTAATCTCACTAGTATGTATATAGTGTGTATTGGGTTTTCAAGAAAATTTTGGTAGCATTTCCCCGATGTCCTCCAAGTACATATGTCCTTAGAGAACAAACGGGGAAATGCTACCGAAATTTAATTGAAAACCCAACACACATTATACACTTACATCCTAAGTGAGATTAGGTGTTCAAGAACAGTCCCAAACTGGGGACTATCCAAGATTTACTCCTAATGAGTAAATCTTGGATGGGTTTCTAGGCCAACAAATACATGTGTTGTCATTCTTATATATAATAAATGTCTATAAACTACAGGCAACATGGTTAATCCTAATCTATAGAGCATTATTAAATAATAAATCAAGAAATCAGTAGTTTCAAACAAAATGGCTAGGAATCTTTACTAGACATTATATGTAGCCCTAATAATCATATTTAACATACTACATTATTATGAACATCCATATCAGATTAAGATCATACTATGTTATAACCATTGATTTAATAACCCTATTTCTGCATGTACATGTTTATCAACTTTAAAACCCTATAATTCATTGAAATCATTCTAATTCAATTTAAGATGTTGGGATCACATAATTATATAATGAAATTCGAATATATAAAAGAATCATAATTAACATGATTAACAACATGCTCATAAAACTAGGGTTTTCTTGAATATCATCTATTATTCGTGTACTAACTATACCTTTGTAACAAGAAGAATAATATAGCTTTAAGGATATTTTATTCACAATCTATGCATTTTTCTGATCAAAACCATATACAATATGTCTATAATTGGAGCTAGTATTCATTTCCTATATTATTTGCAATATTAATGTGTGAATCTGACTAGCCATTAATGGTGGTCGAGCAGGAGCAGAGTACCTGCTTGAGGGTGGAGGAAGAAGAGTAGGAGCAGGGTACCTTCATACATGGTGGCGCCGACCTGGAGAGTAGGGAGCAGAGCTGTGGTCAGACCTGTAGAGGAGGTGTGGTCAGATTTGGAGAGCAGGGCTAGATGAGTCACAGCCGGCCTGGATAGTAGTGGCTGGAGAACCAGACAGTGGCAGAGAGTGGGCGATAGCGACGGCCAGAGAGTGGGCAATGGAGACGGTGAGTGGCGGAGGCGTGCGGTGAGTGGCGAGTGGGCGAGGACGACCAGAGAAAATGGCGGTGGAGGACGAGGAAGAGTCGCAGCGGCAGTAGAGAAATTGCCAGACCAAACCCTCAATCGTGCGAGACGAATGAAACAGAGAAAGGGGGAAGAGTCTGGCTTGCGTGGGTGCTGTTAAGTTAACAATAGGCGTCGGTTAATAAAAACAACTGACCCTAAACTATAGATGTCGGTTACAAACAAAAAACCGACACTATTTTTCACTTATAGTCGTCGGTTCCAACTAGAAAACCCGACGTCAATCTTTATATGCTGACAAAAATAAATGTTCTCGAATAAAGACCATAGTCGTCAGTTTCCATATAAACATCGACGCTAAAGGGATGTGAAAATTTTCACGGTTAAGTGCACGAAAACACAACGACGTTGGTTACTATAAGACAACTGACGATAAAAATTGGGCAAATTTCTATCCCGCGGAAAACCTTTACTCATCGGTTTCTTTTTTAACAACCAACGTTGTATGTTAAATTTTGGTGGTAATTTTTTTTCACTGGAAATTTTGGATTTGGCGGTTAATTTTAGGCGTCAGTTTCTTATTAAGGAACTGACACTGAATAAAAGCGATACCCATGTATGGTCACCCTTCATAGATAGATGTCGTTTTTTTATTGAACCGACACTTTATGTTGTAGGCGTCGGTGTATTTATCCAACCGACGCCTTTAAAAGTGACGTTATAAGCCATTTCTGTAGTAGTGAGGTAAGCCGATCTACCATAACCCATATTGCATCTTGACCTTCCTTGTTCCAGGGGAGACTTACCACAACATCCATAGTGATGAACTCCCATTCCCTCTCGGGGACTCTTTATCCTCTATATCAACTTGTTGGGTTACTGGTGTTCGTCCTTCACCTCCTGGCATGCATGGCGACAAGACACATGCAACTTCATTTTAGGCATCCAAAGTACTACTACCACTTATCATCTTAGTAGTACCACGGTGTATGGTGAACTTAAAATCATGATCTCTTGTACGTCATGATTCCTTAAGGTCGATCCTCAGAAACCCTAAAACACTCTAGTTAGGATTTCATCACCTCCTTTTGCATAGAAGTGCATCTGAGGTTCTACAACCATCCTTACTTCATGACAAGCCCTAGGTTGGATAACTAGGCAACCACTAACTCGATCAACAACTCTCGTTACATCTGAGTGTTAGCCAAACATATCTCACAACTTAGGATTCACCTAACCACCTCTTCCATCCTGTCCACTAGATAAACTAGACAGTTGCATCTCAACCAGAGCATCCATTACCACCTCACATCCTTTTATATAAGGTAATTTTGAAGACATACACCTTCATGTATTCCACTTATTATCTCATCTCAAACTCTAAGTCTATCTTCATTAAGAAAACTCAGAGCTCATCCTCTTGGTTATCAAACTCAACCTTGTATATCTCATTTATTCCACATAGCTTACGATAAAAACATCCTCATAAGATGAATACCTTAGCTCTCCATCCACATATCGTATACTCCACAAGGGTACATTATTACCTCTATCCTCATACCTCATAGAAACGTTTCAACTCACATCATCTTTATCCTTGGTGTATGACATGCGTACTGTCCTATCTCTCACTCCCATAACATGAGGAAATAAGCATTTGGCGGTCGCCAAAACCCAAAGTTCTTCATGTTCCAAGAGTAGAGATGGTACATCCCACATCGCCAATACACCTTGGAAACGTGCATCACATGTCTCTACATCATGAACATCTCAACATCAAGGTTACTTCCATGGAAAACTGATCTCGAACCCACTTGGGTCATCATACCATCCTTGGTCATCTCCTCTAGGTCTGTAGGGTGCCAGAACTTTTGGGGTCATCCATCTTCCCTTATGCATCCAGAGAGTGCCCTCCTCATCTGCCCTTTGGGTCTCATGAGTTCATGAAGGTGATCAATCTCCTAACCCATGGCGCTCAGACAATGATAGTTGTTACCTCCCGACCCTATGGTCATGTGCAACTAGGGAATTAGGCAACTCCTACTTCCATCGGTCTTATCCCTACCTAACCATAGGATAGAATTAGGATTCTAATATAGTACATGTCCAAATTAGAACCTTACCCAAGTCTCCATCATCTCTATCTGCATTCATGGGCTGACTTTCATCCTTCTATAAGGGTCATGGTGACCTATCTACCTCAGTCGGGCCCCATACTGGCTACCTCCATGGTAACACATCCACATGCACTAAGAGATGGTTATCTATGGGTCTACATGTTTATTCGCATACCATGTACTCTCCACTTAGCTTTGCAAGATCCTATGAGACCTATTTATGTTACTTCAAACCTAACAACAGCCGATACATACCCTATAGAAGGGTCCTCTCCCAGGATGGCAGGAAACTATCTCTTGATAGCAACCAAGGTCACAAATATCCAATTTACCTAAATATGAGCATGCTTAACCCAGTCAAGATACTAAGGCACGTAGCAGACCTCCTACTAAACCATGCTAGGTCTCCATGATAGGTCATACTTGTTCTCATTCCTCAACATTGGACCAAGATCATACATTCTCATGTCACCAACTTAGGTGTGAGGGGTTCATCAATCATACCTTAAACTTAAGGGGTTTCCCTTTCCTCTAAACATGAGGAGTGCCATGCTCGAATCTATAGAAACTCAAATCTCGTCATGAGCATCAGGTACACCACTTCTCCTCTTAGGCCTAGGAACCCTAGGTTCACTTTTATGATGTCCAACTGCATGCTCAACCCTACAACCACGTACCAAACATGCTTAAGGTATGGCATGCACTTCGTATTATCATTCCACTCGAACAATACTTCAGAGTGGAGTCCTCCTCAAGGATAACCAACTAGGTATAAGGCCTCACAACTTGTTACTAAACCTCTTCAGGGTCTAATGAACCCTTCTTCCTATACTTAGAAGATAAGCACCTATATGATCTGTACATAGGTACCAGTAGCCTCATCCTCTCTCTAGGATTTAGTTCCTCTAAAGACAACTAAGATACCATCAACCTCCAGGGATCATGCATGATGAAACTACAACCATCCACTCAGGTCGCATCATCCTCAACTCCCCACCTTTTCCTCATTTCTCAGAGTCTAAGCTTCTAATCTTCTCGCTTGGAGTCCTACTCTCTCTCTCTCTCTAGAGCTAACCCTACAAACAACCTTACTACTAGAGGTCCTCTCTCCATGAAGGTGGATCAAGCTCACAAGCATACCCCTACATGGGTGAAGCCTATGTTCAAACTTATGTTCGCTCAAGGTTATCCATAGCTCTTTATGCTTATCTCATAACCTATCCAACATGCCTTTCTGGCCAGGGTTTTGACCTACTACCAGTACTACTAATGTACTCTCGGTTCACACTATTCCATGCTCATATAAGCCCATAGGGTTTTCTATAGGTTCTTCACTGACCTCTTCAATGAAGGGGTTATCCTTCACCCTAACATGCACAACCCTTCCTAGGTTTGGGTCACCAAAAGGTACTAGGCCAGCCAACCTCACATGGCTCAAACTATCATAGGGATTCAAACTTCCATCTCATCATGCCATCTCTCTCTCTTTGACCACCACTTAGGGTTAGGGTTAGCATCATCCTCATAAGATGTGCCAGGACTATACCTATAATGGAGGTTTCTACCTCCAAGACTAACTCTCTCTACTCATCATCCTGACAAGAAGGTCTAACCTCCGGTATCTCCTGAGGGTATGGAAACACATGTCATATGACCTAAGAATGCAACTAATCTTTAGTTTATGCTTAACTATGAAGCTTATGTCCATGATATCTTGTTTACATGCTTTTAATTAATTTGGTGGAGGATTCCTTAACCTTATTATAGATACCCTATCCTCAAGAGGGTGAGGAAGAGAGAGAAAACCCTAAACCTTAGAATCTTAATAGAATTAGGGTTGAGAAGGGATGAAAATAGATGAAAGAGTCCTAAAGGTATCTTATTTCGAGTCAGATCCTAAGACATTGGCCAGACAGTTACATAGATCTGGGAGTCCTCGTATTCTGACTAGCAGTACGGAGGAAAATATTGCCATCCCTCAGACGTGATCTTTTTTTAGACACCTCTATCTTTCAGAAAATCCTCTAATAACTCCCTCAATTCTATGGAATTTGTAATATTTAATAATTACTAAAGATTAAATGAGGAATCAATGCTCTGATACCAAATGTAACGACCCTGCCTCCCGGTAACCCCCAAATAAGGGAGACAAAGAGGTCAGAGTCGTTATCCCAATTTCCCAGATCAAAGGTTCAACAAATAATCAGTAATAATTATTAAATTCTACCGAGACTATATTGAAAGCTGGAAAAAAATAAAACTCTGCATACCTTTTTCAAAACCTTAGATATCTAACTTCTATCCACATCTGGACTCTATTCTAACTAATCCTCCATGTTCTTTATTTCTTAATTCACAATATGCCACTTTACTGTTTGTCCTTTTCAATTTGTACCTAAAATTCCAACAAACAAAACATCGGTCAGCATAAATGAATATTTCGGTATGTGGGGGAAACAATAATCATGCAATTAACTGTACAACATATTGCAGTCAATTATGATTTAACAAACAACTTTACATTTTAAACATAAATGCTCAATCCATCCATACCCTAGCCTCTGTGTTGTCCCTGCAGTAGACATGGATGCTACCTTCCTTATGGTAGATCCCCATTAAACCCCTCATGATCCTACCTAAAAGGGGAATCAATTTCTAGGGTTGAGTCGCATGGCACTACCCATAGGTAGCCCACTCCCTAACTCATGGTGTGCTAAAGAGTCTCATGGAACTACACATGGGTAGCCCAATTTCTAACTCACGATAACTTGATGTCCTACTTAACAAGTAGGCCCTGTACTAGGTTACCCTTTTCATCATTAGCAAAGCCACAGATGAGGACCAGGATCTGAGCCAGTCACGTATATATATTTATGGTGATAATCATAGTCACTTTATAGTTGCATGAAATAAAAGTCATCCAAGCAGTTATTTTCAGGAAACCGATAAAACATCCGAGAATCATCATGAAACTAAAGCGATTAACCATAAGTGTAACCACATACCTGATCCAGAGCAACTTGATGTCCAAGCAATAATATTCAAGAACAAACAATCAAGCAATCATCAATATCATGAAAATAACGCATAACATCCAAGTGTCATTGTTTATCTAAAACATTCTCAAGATCGACTTGGATTCCACCTTATGATTTCTAGGCCAACTTTAGGGTTTTATTAGGGTTTTAGCCTTCATTATGATGTATCACTTTTAATTCTCTTTTAGTCCACAAACCCTAATTTCAACATCATAGGCATAATTAAAAGTCAATTAAGTCCATTATGCCTCTTTTACACTACCGTCTTTATCCTTTTAAGTCATGACACGATCATTAAGGCCAATTATCATCTTAAGCTTCTTTCAAATTAAAAACTTATCTTTCATATAGTCTAAATCACATATGAACTCTATTTATCCCTAATTCCACATTTATCTATTAGAAAACCCTAATTACCATATTATGGGTATTTATCCACAATTAGAAATTTTTATACTTGAAATAGCTTAAAATCATCATATTTCATCTTTATTCAAGAATTCGAGCAATTAAAGTCATTAAGAGTCATAATTACCGAGATTAGGGTTTCAAGGCCCTTTAAAGCATATTCATGTACATGGAATCTTAAATTAATCAAACTATGCATACAAATCAGCCTTTTAGATCTAATGTGCCCTTTTTATAATCAACATGTTAATATCAACTTTAAACATCCATTTAACCCTTCCCAAACCATTAATCATCATGGATTAGGGTTTCTTAATCATTAAAGCATTAAAGTTGATAACTTCAACTACTTTTCGAATTGTAAGAGGAATTGGGATTCAAATATAATTTCTTGGTGTTCCTCTCATTCTGAGGATAAATTTTCATATATAGGACTTGTCTCAATCCAAGTTTCCTAGAATTAGTTATGATTTTTCCAAATAAAACAATATTGGACCAATAGTAACGTGCCACGTGGGCAACTTATACATACCTTTCAACATTGAGCCTACGTTATAACAAAAGGAATATTTTTCCTCCTATTGTGGGTTTCTCCTTCACATGCTAGGGGGCGTTTTGGTCCAAACTGTTTGAGCTATCTTCCTCCTCTCGACGACATGTTGCTTCCACCACAACATTGGGTTTCCACCGTGACCAGGTTACCTTCTGGGGTGGGGTGGACTACGTGAGGTTTCCTACCCCTCTGTAGCCTCCTGCCGCACACGGACATGACATAGTTTGGGGCCAAGACAGCCTGGTCGATGAGGACCAGAGCCAAGAATAGTTCTCATTTGCAGAGAAAACCTCCTTGACAGAGGTCGCATCCAACGGAGGAAGAAGGGGAGGGAGGAGATTTCATCAACCCCGAAGCTTCTCTGGGAACTAAGAATCTCCTGCGGACACCTATCCAAACAAGGGCAGGTCTTTCACCTAAGGATAGGTCTATGATGGTCCAGTGACTGTAGATCTTTCTTCCTTCCGGTAGAGTTGGCGTCGGGCTTGTTACTTGATGCATCCTTGGCATCGTCAGGTGATGTATCCGAGGTTGGCAATGTTACGAGGACCGTGGCCAGGGATTGGCTTTCTACATACAACCATGGTTGGCTTTCATGTCTGCCCATAGAAAATTATTGTTGGGGTCCTTTTATATCTGTAAACTGTGCGGAACCCTAGTAGTTAATACGAGATAGATAAAGCATGGGCATTGTTAACCATCGATATCCTTGTTACTCAAAAGGCAACATGCACCCTTCCATCCATTTATAGAACTATTTAAGTGTTATCCTCTTTATTTGAAGATTTCACTACAAAAAGTTACTATTTTCCTAATCACATTTGGAAACTAAAAGTCGTTAAGGGAAATCTTATATTTGTGGATTCCTTATTGTATAAATAAATCTAGATTATTCACTAATTTCTTAGGATTTCCCCTCTCTCTTTCTTTGTTTGTTTCTATTTTCATTATTTTGATTCCCTCTCTTAATAGAAATTATGTATAATGGAAAATCATTTCATTGTGGTCATCCATGCCACTTTTTAGAAACTTCTACACAATTTTCATATATGCACATAATTATATTTGATTTCACTTTTCTTATCCTATTCAGGGATTTCTTTTCTTTTAATATATTGGACTTACTACCTCAGTAGGGTCCACGAAAACACATGTACAAAGGAAATAATGCAACTAAATTTCATTCAATACATATAATTCATACAATTCCCATATTCATACATTTATTGGGAAATTTGCATTTTCCACCATAGGAACTCAAAAATTGGGGTGGTGATAGATTTACTCTTAAAGGTACACATGACTTTATAGGAATTTTTCATAGAAAGAAATGTGTGAGATGAAATATAAAAGTGGAGTGATGATTTGGACTTTCTTGAAAGTTTCATAAATATCCTCTATATGCTTCTTCTTTCTTGTAGAGGAAGAAGGTTCTTCTATATAAGAATGAAAGGGAGTATCTTGTGTAGTTTCCTTAATGGGAACAACATGATCAACATAAGGAATCAATATGTGTACAATACGATTAAAAGTGGAATGGCTAGGCATCATAATATCAATAGAAACTTGGTACATATCATAGTATCAACTTGATCATCTATCATTTTATCACTACTCAATTGGGCTTGTGGGTTCTCAAGAGCACTCCAGTCATTAGAATAGTAGCAACATTTACTTGATCATTACTAGAAGGGTGATCTTATTATTTTTGTGGAGGAGAAGGAGGCGACCCTTAGTGTTTTTGTTGGGAAGGGTTGAAGGATATAGGGTAGTTGTCCATGTTTAAATACAAAGAGTTATTAGGATTAATGAGTTGGTTGTTGTTGTTGTGGAGAGAATTGGTAGTTATATGGTGATGGCGGGTGCATATAGGTTAGGAGGACTTTGGTATTGTTGCAAAGGTTTCAATTGCATTTGTGGTGGGAAATAGGTGTTTTGGGGAACACCCATTTGACCAATAGTATTAGATATTCACAATTGTTTGGGAAAGAAGCATCACCTTTTCACCATGTACAAGTGACAAGGACAACTGGTCTATCCTCTAATCAAATCTACTAATGTTCAACCCTTCAGAGGACACATCTTTCTTTATTTCATCAAGACTTCTCAACTTTCATATCACTTCATCATCAAATTTTGAATTGTATAGTTCGCCATGTCGATATTGGCGTGTCAATCCTTATGTTCATCCCCTTGTTGTCACCAACAAAAGTTTGGATGATTTCTCCACTTGCGTAGTTGGACTGAGACATGGGAGCATTTGCATTTATGTGCCAAAAGATTGAATAGCTTTCACCCATTCATCAAGATACTCAGTAAATTGTTTAACATTGCTACATGCACCTCCCATATGATTTAGTTCATCATGTCAACTAGAATCCACATCGTGTCATGATTAGCATGACTATAAGTGGTAGATGGCCAAGTAGATGGAGCAACACCAATATTTTTATCATAATCATTTGTTGTGTTAGATGCTCTGTGACTTAATTTTTCTGCTAAATGCTCAAAATAAGGCCATTATTCTTAACATGTTTGAACATTAAAGCACCTCTAGAAGTTGAGTCCACCACATTTTGCCTCCTTTGATACCATTAAAAGTAGAATGATTCACAATATTCTATAAAGGATCCTCCTAATGGGGGCTCTCTCAACAACTTCTAAAATCTTTTCCATGCCTCATGGAATACTCATTGTCTGTTTTTCTGAAAGAAGGAATGTTCCTCCTCATTTGGGTAAATTTGGAAACTGGATAGAACTTCTTATGAAATGCATTCTTTATTTCTTTCGTAGTCATAACCTCAGTTTTGAAGGATTGTCACTCTTAATCTTTGTCTTTAAGTGATGAAATAAATAGTGTAAGGAGATAGAATCATCCCTGGCACATGAATACAAAAAGTAGAGTAGGTTTCCAAGAAGGCATCAATATGCTTCTAAGGGTTCTTATTCTCCAACACATAGAATGTAGGAAGAAATCCCACTACAGTGAGTTTGAATAAGAAGGTTTTCCCTGGCATTTGGTCCACCCTTCTAGTAATGGAAAAGTATAGTTTCTTGGAATGAAATAATCATGCAAATTCTTTGGAGAACTAATTGGTTTCTCTACATGATGCTCTTCAGTATGCTCATCATGAAGCGGTGGTATATCATTTTTGTCAGCCATTACTTATTCTTCTATCTCTTCACTATTGTAATGTTTAATTATCCTCCATCTAGCAATCTTTGGATCCACAAAGAAGGCAATTCTTATATACTATAAGAATAGAATCTAGAAATTTAAAGTTGCTTTTAGGCCAAATTTTGATATGGCCTTTATATAGTAAAGATTGTGAATTTAGTCTATGTTTGTCTGTATTTAACTTGAAATAGGGATATATTGCTTGTGATGCTTAAATTATGAATTTCTTTTAAATACTCTATGAATTATATTTCTTGAAAGATGAGAAACTAGAATAATTCATCAAGAGAAGACCTAGTTATTGTTGTTCCCTATGAACATGTAACAACCCCAGAGTAAGGAGGTTGAGGTAGAGAAATAGGTGCCCTTATAGAAATTTTGGGACCTTGATATGGCGCTCGGGTCGTATATTGTTATGAGTATATACAGTTAACAAGAATTCATATGAGTTATTGTCTCATTAGCGACCGAAATACATCTATTTATAGGAGTGTGGTTGAGGTTGTATCTCTTTTAGTTAGTGGAACTTCTTCCAATCTAATGACAAAATATATGATTTTTCGACGAAAAGGTAGTACCATAAATGTGATATGAAAGGCTATATGCCCTGAGTACCTAGGACAGATCTAATACTTCATGTAGGTTGCAGGTTGATGAGCCCCTACTTCTTTTTAATCACACAATAGAGGTACAATAGGATTTCATTGAGAATGAATAATTTGAAGAGCCTCTATAGTGATCTAGGGGACATTATAGTTACTAGTTTGTATTTTCAATGGTACATCACAGCTACTAGGACTTGATAACAATATTAGTAATCAAGCCATAAAGTTTACTTGTATATATAATATTGTTTGCACATTTTATTGCTTTTACTGCATTATTGTGCCTTATGCATGTTACTTGTCTCTAGTTTTGTTGTCTTGTATGCCTATATGTGTTTTGCAAAATATTCGATTATATATCAAACTATTAAATTTTCTATATCTATAAGGATTGGCATACTTAGCATCTATAAAAATGCTTTATTTCTTGTTGGTACTTTGATATCACTCTCATTGTCCTCTACTTTTCTTATGTTCTCAAAACCTACCTTGGGGCTTAGCTGTAAGGAGTGTCCTTCACCTAGTCAGCAATGAGCTGAATGTGGAGGCATGTTTTGATGGTGTTTTAGAGTCATACATGCACACTCGGATCCGGATATCGTGTTTTAGAAAGCATCACACATATTACTAAAATTTGTACTTGTATGTCATGTATATGATGATGGTTTTGTGATTAATGCACGGTGAGATCTTTTTTGGAAACAAGTGTAGACTTGGTCTCTTACAAGGAACATCCAGCATATCAATGAAAATAACATATTTTATATGTGATCTTACATATAAATTTTGTTGGACTTTTTCATTAGAGTTTTTCTTACCTTTTTCGTTTGTGATGTTAATTGCAATTATTTCATTTTTTTTATTACGACTTCCTCATGGTGTGGCAATTGTCAATGCAAACTTGTGCGCATCTCGAGTGGGGTGTCACATTAAATAGCTATGTCAACCATTAGAAAATCCCATTTCATTAAATTACTTATTATCACCTATTAAAATGATGAGTCAAAAAAGGACCATTTAATATACCCTTTACTTTTCTTTGGATTAGTTAAGTAAAAAGGTTTTTATTTAGTCGGTTTCATATGTATTTGGTTCAAGGATGAATTTCATTTTGTAAAAACTCCAACAAGGACCTGGATTAAATTATTTATAAAGTGCACACTTTTGGATGTTACATTTTTTGTTTACAAGCGTTTTCTAGTCAATCATCCGTTAACCTTATTTCATTTACGTATAATCCCTAAATTTTCTTATGCACTATCACTTGTGTTTCCATCTGATAACCACGAATCAATAGATTGACAATAGTTGACTTGCAGAATATTTCTAATAAGTTAAATCATAAAGACAAAGATCTTGGGTATCCTTGCAAAGTGGTTGATGTGAACTATGATGCTTATAAGGCTTCAAAAAGTGAGACATGGTCTGTGACGTCAAGATACAGATATCGATAGATTGCAATCACCTTATCAGTAATGAAGCCAAAATTTTCAAGCATAAAAACATGTGTACAAAGATTGGAACCGTGACTTTCAATGCACAGATGACTTGTATATGACATGAGGAAGGGTACTTTGGAAGTATAGCCTATAAAAGGAACGCCTATCCGTTCCATTGGAATAATGAGTGGTATTCTGTTATCCGATGAGGTACTTTCATCGATTCAACCTTAGTGGCATTTTGATTTAGACGAGATTGAAGAACAGTGTAGGTATATATCTGTCTATCTCATTTATTAGTATCTATCTTACTTTTTCCTCCATCCATGTCAGAGATGACACCGAGGCCAACACCTAGGTTAATCTGTTTGCTTCTCGCTTTGCTATATTATGTAAACAATAATGCCGAGATAAGATGAATGCATGCTTGACTGGAAAATGTGGGTTTATCCTTATCTATGTCCTCCATGAGCCCGTGCCATGTCGACCTGATGCTGTGATGCGTTTACGGAGACATATTACATCCACGGCCACGTATAAAAGTAAGGGAGGCATACAACATCCAGGACCTCCTATGAATGTCGGAACATTCTTTCGGGTAGTCCATAGGTGGCATCGGGGATAATGGGAGGCATCTTTCTTTGTATTGAAGGAATAATATGGGAGCTAGAACTCGAAATGGTTTTACAGGAAAATGGGACGATAAGCAAGGTTTTATGTTCTCTAAGAGTCGATCGGTAATGGCCCTTATTGATGCAGAATACGAATGGTTGCAATGCGCTTCTGTGCAGATAGGGTTTGTGCATGCTGGAGTGGGAAATATAGTTTTGTCGTTATCCATGTCCTACAATGAAATTGCCATGTGATGTATCTACACAGGCATATAGCATCCACGACACCTATGAAAGTAACGGAGGCATATAATGTCACCTGTAAAAGTTGGAACATCTCAGGGTAGGTGGCATCAGGGATAATAGGAGGGATCTTTCCTAGTATTGATGGAAAGGCATTACGGTCATCTTAATGCCAACGCTGTTACTGGGAAATTGGACCATAAGCTAGCTTTAGCTTCTGTACAAGTCTGCTTGCCCTGAACCTTGCAGATGTCGATGGTTGCAATACACATTTCTGATACGAAAGCTAGAAACAACATCGATCCATCTATTAAAATTAGAGGGCTAATTCGGTACTTTGTTGTAACAATTGCCACTGAAATGATTCGGTGAGATGACAACAATTCAATGGTTTTAGGCATGGCTTCATCCAGGACGAGTTAGGCGCTCTTATCACTGAAGGGGAGGTGGCTGTTGTCATCGTGAGGTAGTAAACAGCATTGACGAATAGAAGAATATTTCGGATACATGTATCTTTCTCATGCACTCGAATATTTCGTTTCCCCTTCTTCAATGTGGCACAGTGGCAGATGACTCAGAAAATAATCTGGAATTCCCATGTGTTTTTCCTCCAAGCTTTTGAGGTAGGTAGGGTAAACCACATGCTGGAAAGAGTAGTTTCATTCTTATCCGTGCCTGCTTGCCGTGCATCCTCTGTGGCTACGAAGGAATTTGTTATCCAAAACTTTCGAAAGCAGGGACATGCTGTGATATAAAAGAGTAATCTGACCTCTTAAGACCAAAGCTACTGGTGTTACAGATTAATAATCCCTTAGACTTGAGGCTTTGTACGGCTGACTACTTCACCAATCGTGCGGAAGGTGAACGGTTTGGTACCCTTTTCTTCATCAAAGATCAAAAACAAGGAGGGGAAAAAATCAAACAGCATTTTCTAATTATATCCAAAATAAGTTCTTCTAAAATATTGACTAAATAGCACTTTTAAGATAACATGCATCACTAGTCACAACCCAGGACACGTCTCCCCTGGCCGATACGTCTTGTAGGTGGATCCGTTGCCTCTAAAAAAAAAACTCTTCTAACAATTCATTGTTCTAATCCTATTATTATCATTATGCTTTTGATTTTGAATCCATATCTCTAGGATATATTAAAACTATACAAAAATTCATACATTTGAACATGTAGACAATTAATAGGTTTCAATGATAAAAATTTGTAAGTCATATGACATCCAATTTGATAATCTCTACATGCATGGGAAAAACAATACACCGAAGTTTACTGCCTTTCATTAATTATTTTGTTTACTGAACTACAGGCAAGTCGAATTTGGCGGAAGAGACAACAAGATCTGGCATGTCTAGCTTCTAAGCTGACTGTTACGGTATTTGTGCTATGATCTAGATATATACCGATTGGGAGGTTCTACAATATCTTTCTACTAGTAGGATAATTGTAGCAAATGCTCTTAATAAGATTTTACCGTATTCTCTAGTCACTATAACGTCAATTGTATTCTAAAGGATTGCAATACGTCATCTCCATCATTGTCCATTGGAGCGTGATGTACTTCCCACCCCACTTCACATTTTCGTTGGTTATATGGATAAGGACCTATACGATCTGGAGCGTCCATTCTCTTATGTGGGGCATTTATGAAGAGATAAATGTTAAGACAAAACGGTTGTTAAGGGCAAGCGGAGGAATCTCAAATTATAACCTAATAAATTTAATGTTCAACTTTTTGAATCTAAAACTTATCCAATAGAAAAGGAAATTGTCATGGAAATATAGAAAGTGGTGAAATACGGGAGCTTAGTAGTCAGAATAATAAAGAAAATGGAGTTGTGAGAATAATGTGTGACGAAGGTGGGGCTCACATATAAATAGGTCAATGCCTTCCAAACAAGAAAAATCGTAGGACTACAAAAACTAGATCAAATTTTGACCTGACTTAGATTGGTATGAATCTTGATCTTTGTTGTCCTAATGCAATAGAATCTGAAATTAGAGTCCGAGTTTTTTTCCCAGTTCAGGTCTGAGTTTGTTGTTTTCGAACGATAAAACACATTGGACCTCGAATTTCATGAATGTCTATTTGAGTATTAATAGTTTCTTATCGAACATACCATCAAAATTTAATATGTATGAACATATGTGCGTCATTTAGTATAAATATGATCTTCTGGTTTTCTTTTTAGCACGTTTTTTATTTTAAAAAATATTATTTGTCAAAAAGAATATTCTGTAATTTTAGATTTAGCGGATTTGTATTATCAAAAGTTGTGGGTTTAGGAATACAACATGAAATTTGTAGGGTATTTTAGACATATAAGGTTGCGTCAAGGTCTTAGAACCTAAGGTTTTAACATGCAGGGTAGGACCCGTTAGTATTTTGATGTGAGAATTGGGTGGAGCATTTGAGGTCAAACTTAGACTAACTCAGATAAAACCTGTTCAACCAAAACATGATTTCCAGCATCAAAATGCAGTCATCAAGTTTCCGTCACAACTCTCATAACATTACCATTCATATAATATCAATAAAGTATAGTGAATAGTGGCAACAGTAACGAGCTGACTCTCAATGTACTTGAAATTTCATCATCCCATTCATAATGATATCCTACTTTTCTTATTTGTTGGTCCTTAATGTGGATTTGGTGGAAATTTAGTGACTTGGAGTAAGTATGCAAACCTAAGGGGTTAGTGCACAATACCTCGATTAATATGTTATTAGGTGTTATGTTGCAAAATGTCCATAAAAATGAAATGATTATTAATTAAAGGTAGAAATAAAACATAATGTAAATACAAGTAGAAAATGAGTATCATAATTACCTCTCTCCTCATAAAAGGCAAATAAAGCATGAAAATGAGGATATTAAGTTAATTGGTGGCCTTTGAATTAATGAGGGAGGATTGCCTCATATTTTCGTTCAAAATGTTAATAGAAAATATTTTTCAATTTAACTCATTTTCTTATGCATTAATTAACACATTAATGGCCAACATAGTGGTTGAGAGTCAAAATGTGAATAAAAATGAGGTTTAAAGTCATAGGAATGTTTTGGACTTTAATGTGGGCCTATGGTTTAAATTTGAGATTAATAGACCCTTGCTTGACCCCTCAAATGAATTATATTCGTTGGAATATAGTGTAATCATAGAGATTAGTACGATTTCATTAATTCAATGCATTAAAACCAAATATTCAGATTTAATTTGCGTCACACGTTACACTTCACCTACGTGAGCCATCCGACAGCTTACGGATTGCAACTCGATCTGATGACTCAAAAGTCATCAATTACCTTTGGTTAGAAACCATTTCAGTAGGAGATCGATGTTCGATTTTGTTCTCCTTCTACAGTCATCTATTTCACGTGATTCCTTCTCCCCTCGCTTCATCTCTCTCTCTCGGTTCCAACGAGCCATCAGTCACCTTCCCTTGCACCCTGAGCATGAAATGCCCAACTAGGGCTAACTCCTCACCACTAGTGAACCACAGAGGGGTCTCTAGCCTTCCTTTCGCCTATAAAAGGAGAATGGTAGAAAGCCCAGACCACAAGCAATCCTCCTCTTCATTCCAGATTCCTCCTCCATCACTGGTGCAATTGGTGATCGGGTAAGCACCCTCGATGCCAAACGACCCTCTATCGATTATTAGCTCATCCCGAATCCATCTGGATTGTTGTGTCCTATAGCTCAGTTGAGCTTCTTGCCGACGCTAGTCGCCCCGACGCCTCAGCTATCCTCTGACCCTCACGAGACCTCCATTGATCGCCTACAACCTCCGTGAATGTTACTAGTGCTTTGTTTTAGCATTTTAGTGCCTAGTCACCATCGAGTTTTGTTTTCAAAACCTCCTCACATCCAGGGTGTTCTCCACCTAGATCTAATGAAACAAGGGTCCTAGCCCTATGGCGTTTTCTCTTTCGTCTTTGTCGTGCTCTGAGCAACATACTCAATGGGTTATCTTGCCAAGGAAAAGCATGTGGGCGCGTCGCGCAGCTGGAGTCGAAGTTCCAAGTCGACTTCTTGAGCCATGGCCAAGCAGTGAACAATCTAGTTGCTAAAATCACCAACCCACCCTTGCTCGCCTTTCTTCTCTTGTTTTTCGCCCAAGGGCATAATCGTCTTTTGCCCCCTACTTAGTCGATGATTGACTGAGACCCGTGAGCGTGGACCCATGAATTGGCCACACGTGATTGGCCCAGGTCAGTGTGGGCCCAGCCTTTGGGGCAGCCTCCTTTGTGAAACAAAAAGCCCACATGGCTTTTTTTGAATTTCTGATTTGTTGATTTTAGAAAATTCACAACTAATTACTCGTTTAACAGAAAAATATAAATAAACATGCTATGGATTTAGAAAAATAAACCCTATCTAATAAAAACATTTCCTGATCCTAATTTCCAAGTTTTTAAGGAAGGTTTTTCAATAAATCAAAATATCTAATTAAAAAGCCCTAAAATGTATAAATAATCCATTTTAACTTCAAATTGACTCAATAAATATGTTTTCCTAATTAGAAAAATATCCGAAATCATTTGGCCTAGTTTTCAAGTCCAAAATATGAGGTTTCATTGAGTAGATCCAAAATTAAGGTTTCAACCCTTAACTCATTACAAAATCCTAATTCTTACGATGAAAACTTGTACCTAGGATAAGAGGGACATCAGGCATCTATAATTGGGGAAACGTCGTCTATAGGAAAACTCAAGTGAGATATGTGCATTCTAACCCTATGTTGGGCATGTTTCAAATCCAACTCTATTTTCCCAATGAGGCATGAGCCTATTTTCCTTAATTCTTATTATTGCATAAATTGTTCTAGGGTCTTGGACCCCACTTGCAAAGTTATTAGATTTCTTAAGTCCTTTATTAATTTACTCTAGAATGATGATGTAAATGATTGATTAACTAATGTAGTCTACATGAGTACAAACCACCCATAGTGGGCATGTGTTATTTCGTGCAGGGGAATGTGACCACTCTCCCCAATTTTATATATATTTGGGTGATGGGGAATGTGTTACTCTCCCTCACCCAGAGTTTGAGGTTAGGTAGGTACTTCAACCCTATGTTAGCTTAATGTAGAGATATTTAATCATGCATGCACTCTTACTATTTTTTAAAGTGGAAGAATTCTTATTTGTTTTACTTGCCTCATACTTTTGAACTCTCATAGTTAGTGAACCTTTATTTTTTCATATTTTACGCTCTAAAAATGTCCTTATTCCTTAATTAACACATACATTTTCATGTCCTTTTGCTGGGTGACCCCAACCACCGAGAGCCAAGACATGGGATAGGACCAGATCAAGGAGTAGCAGATCAATAATGAGACTACCAAGATGACTAGGTTGCTATTGTTAGATATCGTAGTCTACCTTCTAGTTTCTTTTTCAAACATTTGAAATAAATCTATGTAATAGCATAGGTTTTTCTTCCGCTGCTTCTGTTGACAATTATTTGTATTTGGTCCATGCTTATTTGAATGGAATTATTATGGGTGCATCCCACATTTTCTAATTTTTATAAAAGATGGATGTTGTGTATTTTTTGTTAGATTTTATTAAGGAGGTGATCTTACCTCTTTACAACATGATATCAGAGCCTGTAGGGAAGCTACTAGGGCATGAAGTTGAAAGTGATGGTGTCTAGAAAGGGTCAGAACCTGGGGGCTGGAAATATTTTCCTCCGCACCACTTATTTGGTTTACAGGGACTCTTGGGTTCATATGACACCGGCCTATCCTGATCTGATATGAAATTCTCGAAATAGCATGCCTATAGGAAATAGTACCCTCATCTATTTCTATCAAAAACTCATAGAAATATTACACTATGACCTTGTCTTTCAGGAGGGGTAACTTGTTTGGAGACAACTCTGACAACTCCAACCACCGGAGACTCTTGAGACTCCTATCACTCTGACTCCACCAACCTTGACACCTGAGAAGGAGTTGACTATTTTGCATCAACTTCTCTCTACAACCTTGGTGGGACAACTCACTGTTGCTGTAGCTTCTACCAGCAAACTGAAGGAGTTCACCCTCACTAATTTCATAAAGATGTAGCCACCATATTTCAATGGGGAGAATGAGTCCAACGTGGTGGACAAAGCTAAAAACTGGGTGTTATCCCTAGAACACACCTTTGATGGCATGGCATGTCCTCCTCACCAAAAGGTCCACTTTGCAGCCTGGGTTCTGGATGGGCCAGCTTGCATCTAGTGGAATGGAATTTCCCACAGAAGAGACACAACAACCATGACCTGGGAATAATTCCTCAAACTGTTTAGAGAGAAGTATATCTACCCGGCTTACTTGAATAAGAAGGAGGTTGAATTCTACAGCCTACATCAATCAAACTTGAGCATCTCTTAATACATTTGGCATTTCCTATTGCTCGAATGCTATACTGTTAACCTTGGAATGGAACGTAGATCAAATTTATTTTTGGAGGGACTCAACTATAGCTTGGGTCACAACCTTGTTCCTCAACTACCACTCACCTTTCAACATATGGTGGACATGGCCCTACCAAATCGATTCATACCATGCCTTTCATTCTTTCAGATTTGATAGCAACAAATAGAAGAGCCCTGCCATATATCAAGGATGAAACTGATGGAACAGATGTCCCCGATCTCACCCACCTAGGAAGTGCCCTGCGAGCAGTGCTCTGCCCTTAAGGGATGATTGACTTGCACCAACCTGTCATGAGTGTGGAAAAGTCAGACATATTCGACCAAATTGTCCCAAGTTTTAGCGAGGACAAGTCCCAACCCAACAGCCACCTCAACGTCTGATTCTACCTCCACAGATGAACAACCACAATAACAACAACAACAACAACCAGCAAGGGCGATGACTGTTGCTAGAGAAGAAGAATGAAAGGTTTTTTGCTATATATGTTTAGGAAGTTAGTGAAGGTAATGAGGTCATCGAAGGTACTTTACACGTTAACATGCATCCAATTAAAGCACTTTTTGATTTTGAATCATCACATACCTTCATATCTACACAATTTGCCTCTATGCTAGAATTAGAATCTGAATTTATGGACCGTGTGTTAGATGTCAAAACCCATAATGGTTGAATATGCTCATATTATCTCAAACTTCCGACCATGGACCTATGCATCTTGGGGAAGATGTTTCTGTCATACTTTATTTTGTTGGACATGACGACCTTTGACATTATCTTAAGAATTGATTGGCTGAAGAAATACAAAGAAATCTTATTCTATGAAGAGTCGAAGGCTATCTTGTTACACACTGCAAAAGGAAGGATGTGTATCAAGCGTAGAAAATGAGAAAAATGACAATTTATCATCTCCGCCATCAAAGCTAAAAAAATTGCCTCACAAGGGTGTAGGGCAGACTTAGCATCTATTATTCTTGATGCCACACCTCCTGCCCTCGACCATATAGAAGTGGTGAAGGATTTCTTGAAGAGTTATGCGGTTTGCCCCCAACTTAGATCGTGGAATTCTCCATCGAGCTTGTACCCAAAACTTCACCAATTTCAAAGCTACCTTACTTCTTAGCACTAGCTAAACTCGATGAGCTCAAGAAGCAGCTTCCAAAACTTCTCATCATGCATTTTATTAACCCAAGCATCTCACATTAGGGAACCCCTATCTTATTCGTAAAGAAGAAGGACAGATCAATGTGTATGTGTATGGACTACCGCATGCTTAATCAAGTCACTGTGAAGAATCATTATCCACTACCACACATCAATGATCTCTTTGACCAGCTCAAGTCTGCCACTATCTTTTCAAAGATGGACTTACAAAGTGGTTATTATCAGATGTGGGTGAAGGATGAAGATGTATCGAAGACAACCTTCAAAACTAGATATGGACATTATGAATTGTTGGTCATGCCTTTTGGGTTGACCAATGCCCCTTCTGCCTTTATCGACCTAATGAATTGATTATTCTATCCTTATCTCGATCAATTCATCGTGGTATTCATTGATGATTTCATAATATATTCAGAGTCAGAAGAACAACATCGCAATCATCTGAGACTGGCACTCAATACACTGTGAGAAAATCCACTTAATTCAAAATTCTCAAAGTGTGAGTTTTGGATTAAAGGAGTAATGTTCTTGTTTCATGTGATCTCCTCTGGACATTGTCGTTGACCCTACAAAATTGATGATGTAGCCAAGTGGATGGCTCTGAAGAACCCATCTGAAATCCATAGTTTCCTAAGACTAGCAAGTTACTACCAAACATTTATCAAAAATTTCTCAAAACTAGCCCTCCCTATGATAAAGTTGACGGGAAAAGAAGTCAAATTTGTTTGGACTCCTGAATGTGAGGATAGCTTTTAGAAGTTGAAGCAAAGCCTAACATATACACTTGTGTTTACATTACCTATTGAAGGAAAACCCTATGTCATTTTCACTGATGCCTCCAAGTAAAGTTTTGTGTGTGTCCTAATGCAAGAAGGGAAAGTGATTGCCTATGCCTCCTGCTAGTTGAATCTGAATGAAGAAAACTATCCTACACATGATTTAGAGCTAGAAACCATTATTCATGCTCTAAAAATCCAGTACACTATATCTATGGAGTCAAGTTCGAGGTCTTCTCTGATCATAAGAGTTTAAAGTACCTCTTAACACAAGGACTTAAATATGAGACAACGTAGGTGGCTGGAATATCTAAAAGGCTATGACTTGACCATCACATATCATCCCGGTAAAGTTAACGTAGCTACAGATGCCTTAAGTCAAAAGAGAACTAGTACTTGTGCTGCGATAACATGTTCTATATGGAAGAACATGGAGTATGTCTCTTGCTGGAAACCACAACCTGTGGAAAATCCAAATGAAGAAGTTACTGATAAGTTATGTGTTTAAATGGCTATCTTATCCATGACCCCAACCTGGATTTTAAATATTGTTGCTACCCAGTTGGAAAGTCCTAAGTTAGAAGAACTGAAGAGCTTATGCATGAAACCACAATTTGATTTCTCCATCAGAGTGGATGGTTCTCTCCACTTTTGAAAAAGATTCTAGATTCCTAACGTCAACGACCTACGACAGAAAGTTCTGAGTGAAGCTCATGGGTCTAAGTACACAATTCAGCCTGGCACAACCAAGATGTACAAGGACCTACAATGAAGTTTTTAGTGGAAGAATATGAAGAAGGGTATAGATCTATATGTGTCTAGATGTTTGACTTGTCAACAAGTTAAGATTGAACATCAATGACCTGGTGGTCTTCTCTATCTGCTTGAGATTCCAAAATGGAAATGGGAGAAGATAACTATAGAATTTTTCACTAGTTTTCCTCAGACTAGGAAAGGTTGTGACGTTGTGTGGTTAGTAATCGATTAACTGACTAAGTCTGCCCACTTTTTGCATTTCAAATCCAACTACAAAGTCAAAGACATGGCACAATTATACATGGAGTGGATAGTTCGTTTGCATGGTATACCCTAGGCGATAGTATCTAAACATGATCCAAATTTCACATCTCGACTGTGGAGTTGAATTCGAGAAGAGATGTGAACTGATCTACATTTCAGTATTGCTAATCACCCACAAACCGATGGCCAGTCTGAAAGAGCTATATAGATTTTGGAGGATCTTCTTCGTACTTGTGTTATGGACTGGGGAGGTGCATGGGACAAATATCTACCATTGGCTGAGTTTGTGTACAATAATAGCTACCAAGCCAACATTGGGATGCCTCTGTATGAAGCCTTATATGGTATACCTTGTCATTCTCCATTGCATTGGGATGACGTGGGAGAATGCACTTTTGTAAAAAATTGATAACATACAAATGATGATAGAGAAGGTTCAGTTGATTAAGAAGCATATGATAGATAGACAAGATCGACAGAAAATGTATGCAGACAAGCATAGTTGTGATGCAAGCTTTTTAGTGGGATACCATGTGCTCCTAAATATGCTCTATTTCTTGATCTAAAGTCAAAAGAAAGCTTAGTCCACATTATGTGGGGCCTTTTGAGATCTTGGCTAAGATAAGATAGTGTGCATACCGTCTAGCTCTTCCTCCTACTTATGACAAGATCCATAATGTCTTTCATGTCTTAGTGCTGAGGAAGTACATGAAAGACCCTTCTAAAATACTCACAAAAAAACCTTTGGAGATTTGTGAGAATCTGACCTACAAGGAGTTAACCATGAAGATCCGTGACACCTGAGTTAAACAACTAAAGAATAAATAGATCAAATTAGTGAAAGTCTTGTGGAAGTATTATATGTTAGAAGAATCAACTTGGGAACATAGAGACAAGATGCTACACACTCACCCTTCCCTTTTTGTTTGAGATTTCGGTGATAAAATACTATTAATGGGTGGAGTGTTGTAACGAACTAAATCTCAATGTACTTGAAATTACATCCCATTCATAATGATATCCTACTTTTCTTATTTTTTTTAGAGCAAAAGGATCGATTCATTACTTGTTAACCATATGACATCTACAATTGGGAAGAAAGATACAAAACAAAACATACAAACATCACGTTCAATAACCCAAACGCACTACAACTCATATTGGAAAGAGAGAGATACATTTCCGCATTGATTCTTCTTCCTTGAGGCTATCTTAAGAAGCTTTTCCTGAAGAATTCATTCAACCTGAGCATTGAGTAGTGGTAGAAGGACTGGAACAAGATAATTTTACGCTCATATACCAACTCAAACAAAGCCATATAACTGAGTAATCAGATCAATCCAAAGAAAAGATGAGATCTAGCCATGGCTAGATATCTCATCGCTCTCCTGAAGGGAGGTCGTAGCAAAGCACGACAGATAAATGCCGACTAGCGGTGGCAAAAGGTAGATAAACTTCCAGACTACAGGCTAAACAAGCCAACAAAGACAGACAAAAACTGAGGCCAAAACACTGGGGAAACCCAGAGCTCGGAAGCCTTCACCATGGAAGGGCTAGAGACCTTATTCAGAAAATCCAAACTACTAAAAGGGGGTGGGGGAGCTCGATACCACCAGATCTATGAGAAAGATAGAACCACCAACGCCACTCCACCATCGATCCGGCCAGAGGCCTGGTGGGGGAAATAGAGTCGAAGCCGACCCTCCAAAATTGTCACCAGATGCAGCACATGCCGAGATCACTGCCAGGAGCCCAGCCCCACCACAGCAGAAGAGGAGAGGGTGGAGGAGAGAAGACGGTTGCCCGCCTGAGACAAACACGATGAAGATCGAGCTGAGTCAAGGCCCTGGGGGAGTAGGGTGGCGTCCGCTGGCCGTCGAAGCCCCCTTCCCCGAGCCTGAAGCTGCCCTCCTTGAGCACTAGGTCGCCCGCCCAATCACCAGAGTGGAAGCCACCGTCTGCTCCCTTTTCTTATTTGTTTGACCTTAATGTGGATTTTTTGGAAATTTAGTGACTTGGAGTAAGTATGCATGCAAACCTAAGGGGTTAGTGTACAATTACCTCAATTAATATGTTATTACGGGTTATGTTTCAAAATTTCCATAACAATGAAATGATTATTAAGTAAAGGTAGAAATAAAACATAATGTAAATACAAGTAGAAAATGAGTAGCATAATTACCTCTCACCTCGTAAAAGGAAAATAAAGAATGAAAATGAGGATATTAAGTTAATTGGTGGCCTTTGAATTAAGGAGGATGGATTACCTCATATTTTCATTCAAAATGTTAATACAAAATCTCTTTCAATTTAACTCAATTTTCTTATACATTAATTAACACATTAAAGACCAATATAGTGGTTGAGAATCAAAATGTGAATAAAAACAAGGTTTAAAGGCATATAATTGTTCTGGAATTTAATGTGGTCTTATGGTTCAAATTTGGGATTAATTGACCCTTGTTTGTCCCCTCAAACGAATTATATTTGTTGGAATATAGTGTAATCATAGAGATTAATATGATTTCATTAATTCAATGCATTAAAACCATAGTTTTAGATTTAATTCACGTCATGCATTACATTTAACTAATGTTAGCCATCTGATAGCTAAGGATTGATCATCTAGATCGCAACTCGATCTGACGACTCAAAAGTCATCAACTACCTTCAATTCGAAACTGTTTCGGTAGGAGAAGGATCTTCGATTTTGTTCTCCTTCTACAGTCATCCATTTCACATGATTGCTTTTCCCCTCACTTCATCTCTCTCTCTTGGTTCCACCGAGACATCACTCACCTTCCCTCACACCCTAAGCATGAAACTCCCAACTTGGGCTAACTCCTCCTCACCACTGCTGAACCACAAAGGGGTCTCTAGCCTTCCTCTTGCCTATAAAAGGCCAAGCGTAGAATGCCCAAGCCATAAGAAATCCTCCTCTTCATCCAATTTCATTGCTGACTCTCTAGAACTTGTCGCTCTACTCAGTTCTAGTCTCTGACAACCTCAGATTTGTCCCAGCTTCCTCTGCCATCCTTGGTGCAATTGGAGATCGGGTAAGTACCCTCGATGCCCCATGATCCTCTTTCTATTATTATCTCATCCAGAATCCATCTGGGTTGTCGTGTCCTATAGTTCAGTGGAGCTTCTTATCGACGCTAGCTGCCCCGACACCTCAGCGATCCGCTGACCCTCGCGAGACCTCCATTGATCTCCTATGACCTCTATGAATGCTACCAGTTCTTTATTCCAGCATTTTATTGCATAGTCACCGTTGAGTTTCATTTTCAAAACCTCCTCACATCCATGGCATTCTCCACTTGTTTTTGACGATACAAGGAGCCTTGCCCTGTGGAGTTTGCTCCTTCGTCTTTGTCGAGCTTCGAGCAACATACTCAATGGGTTATCTTGCCGGGAAAATGCATGTGGAAACGTCACACAGCTGGATTCAAAGCTCCAGGCCGACAACTTGACCCATGGCTAAGCAATGAACAATCTAGTTGCTAAAATTACCAACCCACCCTCGCGCGCCCGTCTTTGCTTCTTTTTCACCCAAGGGCATAATTGTCTCTTCACCCTCTCGCTTAGTCGTTGATTGACCGAGACCCATGAGTGTAGACATGTGACCTGGCCACATGTGATTGGCCCTGGTCAGTGTGGGCCCAGCCTTCAGGGCAGCCTCCTTCACAAAATAAAAAGCCCACGTGGCATTTTCTTAATTTTTGATTCATTGATTTTAGAAAATTCACAACTAATTACTCATTTATCAGAAAAATGTAAATAAATATGATATGGATTCATAAAAATGAACCCTATATAATAAAAATGTTTCTGATCCTAATTTCAAAGTTATTAAGGAAGTTTTTTCAATAAACCACAATATCTAATTAAAAAACCCTAAAATGTAGAAATGATCCATTTTAACTTCAAATTGACTCAATAAATTTGTTTTCCGAATTAGAAAATATACCAAATCGTTTGGCCTATTTTTCAAGGAAAAAATAGAGGTTTCATCTAGAAGATCTAAAATTAAGGTTTCAACCCTTAAATCATTACAAAACCCTAATTCTTATGATGAAAACTCGTACCTAGGATAATAGGGATATAAGAAATCAATATTTGGGGAAACGTCATCTATAGGAAAACTCAAGTGAGGTATGTGCATTCTAACCCTAAGTTGGGCATTTTTAAATCCAATCATATTTTCCCAATGAGGCATAAGCCTAATTCCATTACTTCTTATTATTGCATAAATTATTCTAGGGTCTTGGACCCCACTTGCAAAGTTATTAAATTTCTTAAATATGCCATTGATTTACTCTAGCATGATGATGTAAATGACTAATTAACTAATGTTGTGTACATGTGTAGAAACCACCCATAGTGGGCATGTGTTATTTTGCCCAGGGGAATGTGACCACTATCCTTAATTTTATATATATTAGGGTGCTTGGGAATGTGTTACTCTCCCTCAATCAGAGGTTGAGGTTAGGTAGGTGCCTCAACTATATGTTAGCTTAATGTAGTCATATGCATGAACTCTTACTATTTCTTAAACTGGCAGAATTCTTGTTTGTTTTACTTGCCTCATACTTTTGAACTCTCATAGTTAGTAAACCTTTATTTTGCCATATTTTAAGTTGTTAACATGCCCTAATTCCTTAATTGACATATACATTTTTATCTCCTTTTGTTAGGTGATCCCAACCACCGAGAGCCAAGACAAGGGATAGGACCAGAACAAGGGGTAGCTAATCATGAATGATACTACCAAGATGACTAGGTTACTATTGTTAGATCACATAGTCTAATTTCTAGTTTCCTTTTCAAACATTTGAAATCAAGCTATGTAATAGCATAGCTTTTATTTCCACTACTATTGTTGACAAATATTTGTATTTGGTCCATGCTTATTTGAATGGAATTATTATGCCTACATCCCCCATCTTCAAATTTTTATAAAAGATGGATGTTGTGTATTTTCTGTTAGATTTTAGTAAGGAGGTGATCTTACCTCTTTATAGGAAACAAATGTTGATGTACAAATACATTTACTTCTGTAGAGTCAATATGTCGCCATTGGTGATTACATAACCATAGCAGGGCCAGTGTGCCCTAAGTTGTAACATATTTTCCCAAGAAATGCTTGATTGTTGTATATTTTAATGAAGTCGATACCACCGACATCAATACCAATACTAGAAACATCGAACAGATGGGAGATAATTGATAGAATCATATCATTCATGCCAAGATATGCCTCGTGACCACCGAGACATGAAGTCCATACCATCGACGACCATCTTGGTGGTCTTGACAATAAAGATCATAATGCCTCAATAGAATTTTAATATCACTTACTCTCATCTCAGTGGAATCGAATCAATCCTGGTTGAGTCAAACAAATGAGAAATTCAATGGCACCAATTTCCAAGTCAGTACTGTAAAGGTTTCCCTGACATCATGAGTAGAAGCAACATCATCCTGCATTCTATTGGCTAAGTGGCATTTTTTACTCTTTGGTCAAAACCTAAGTGTGTTATCAAAAAGGGGGTATCACACACTTAGTTAGAGATCAGAGACGAAAGAGAAGAATATGTCGCTACATATATCATGTAGGATCAACATTTTCATGGCCAAAATGATGTTTTGTTGCAACAATCTTCATAGGTGGTCATCCTCACATTTGTCTTTAGGGTTTTTCCAATTATTATTTGATTCTTTTGTTTCTGAATGGCCTGATCCCCTTTTATCTAGGGCCCAAGAGTATCCCTATGTTGAATTTTTACATAAATACTTTCATTTAGTTATAGATTTCTTTGCTTCAGATTTTGACAATGGCAGTTCATTCAATTTTCCATGTTCCTACTTGATAACCATGAAAATGTTTTAGATTCTTAATAATAGTGAAATTAGTATTAACAATTAAAAAACCCATTACCACCACAAGTATAAGAACAATATGGAAGCATAATAACAATTGAGGTTTATTGTCCAGAAAAAGTTTGTTATCATTTAATTTCTTATATTAGCACTGTGAAAGCAGGTTATCGATTAGTTTAACAATTTACTATAGTATGCGAGTAGGTGGTGTAAACTATAAATTCCTAATCCAAAGAAGCAGATATAATTTACGTTAATTAACACATCTCATTTATGCGTCATGCTGTAGTGAAACTAGAATCCTAGACATTTCAGTGTTTTGTTCTTTAAAACCCATTTTATTCATTATTCTTTTTATTTTTCTTATGGTTTAATTAATTACCTCATCCTTTCTTTAGGTATTGGTGATCACTTTTAGTTAGTAGAGTAGTATCAACACTCTAAGATTGACAACTTGGGCCTCTTTTGGTCCCTTGCTTTTGGACATACACTTGCAAATTCACACGCATAGTTTACATGCGTCAAACTTGCATTTCCATTTCATATTATTAGTCATTCTTGCCATGACACCTTGGGTTTATTCATTTATTTGTTCATCATTGGACTTATATGGGTTACATTGTAATGGATCTAATATTGGGTTCCAAACATCATAACATTTCTTATCTAATATATATAGGCATTAAATTTTAACTAAAATTGAAATAAACATCTGAGTATTTTATCCATATGCCCAAACATCAAGAAACCTTTAGAAATCCTCTAAATTTGATATAAACGAGTATTCATAAAGTAACCATGTACCTTTTCATCAATGGAAACTATTGATCTATGCACTTGAACTTTTGTGTAATCCAATTAATGAGATATAGACACAAGCAGCCAATCAATCTGATAGTATTCATAACTCTAAGGTATTTTGATTATATTCTTATCACTCAAATCTAGTCTAGACATGATCCTAGTGTCTTGTTGTAGGGTGATATTGGGTTTATGTTCCCCAACCCTAATTCTCATTCTCAAGGTCTGAAGATACCATAACCCTAAATAAACATTATTAACATCCTAATCATATAAGGATCTTGACATATGATTATAATCTAAGACCATATGATTTCACAAAATAAAAATACTCAACATGTCTAAAACATTTTATGCATCAACATTAGGGTTTTCATGTAATATTCTCTTACATGTATGCATATGGCGGAGATAAGGGTGATATAATGGTCATCTGAGTTTGCCTCAACCTCTCAATGGAAATAGAGGGGTTATCTAGTGAAGGTGAGGGACACATAGGTAGATAAAAGTCCTAGAAAACTTAGACTCCTATTTCTAAGAAACAAAATACTGACTGGGCAATGGAGGTGAGATCCATGTTCATGGTTCTATCGGAGACCACGAGTTTAGGTATGACTAGACTTTAACTTCTCAAGAGTTTATAAAAATTATTTTCAAATATAAGACCATTAACTAGAATTAATTCTATATTCCACGTAGAATACACATTTAGTCTCTATTTTTTTGGTTAATATTAATTAGACAATATATGCCAATTGGCAAAATATCAAGCCTTAGTTAATATATTTGTTAGTCAAATTTTCATTTTGAAGAAAAGACTAGATAATTACTTATACAAGTACCTATGACAAAAGATAACTTGTCATCCTGATAAAAATCCATTTCTATCCTCATAAAACCTTAATCAACAAACTTATATTACCATTGGTATTTAATGTGAGCACAAAAGACTGATTCTAAAATATGTATCTAAAGGAATCATTTGAAAACTAAATAGTAGTATAGTTGGGCTTAACTTGGATTCTAGGGCTAATGGTTGGACGTTGGCCCTATAGTGATTCAATAAGGTTCACTATATTCTTAAATATACAAGTTAGGATTTGATTAATCATTAATACTTGAACTGGAGTATTATCTTTGTATATTTATACATTAAGCTCAACATCACTCTATTTTCTTGAACTAATGATTCAATCTAAGTCCAAATGTCAAATTAATTAACAAATGTCATACTATTTCCTTTATTCATCAAAATTTGGATTCCATACAAATTCTTGATTTAAATCAAAAACTTCAATAGTTTGAGGTTGTTAAACTCATGCCACCATAAAAATAAATTTTTCCCCAAAATTTAAATCCAAATAGGTTAAGGGAAATCACATCTCTTATTAGTCTCATGGATTCCATTTATTTGTCTCATGTATTACTAGCATCTCATCGTGAAACAAAAAATAATTTTATCAGTAGTAATAATTTCCATTGAGATGAACATATATTCATATAGAAGTTGGTGTTGGAGCTAGGACAATTTAAAGTGTGATTCCACATCACTTGGTTAGTATATTGCTACTTAGGTCTCAAGTGCGCAAACTTTATTTTAACTATATTCACTATATGGTTTGGTAAAACCATTATACCCGAAGTCATATCATAAATTCTAACTTAGGGTATCCATTACATTTATATGTATCACAGGTGGCTACCCAAACTCTCACATCTAATCTAAGATAAATTAAAATATTCAGTTGCAATCCAAATCCAAAGCATATTATTTCATGTGCAGAGACGGTGCAACCACATACTATATTATAGATCAAAAATTAGGTTGAGCAATCCTCAAATGTGACTCCAAAACAGGGATGCTTTTTATCACCAATGAGTTTTCTTAAGTATCATCCACCTAAGTAAGAAAGTGTTTTTGTCATTGCTCTTAAGTTTGCACACAAACACCTTCGAGTTTTAATGTAAATCATTATTACATAATTTCTTGCATTCTGTACATCTCATATAACATTGACCTTAGGCATTACATTAAGGTCTCTAGTGGTATTGATACCAATGGAGTATTTTCCTCCTAACCCCAAGGGCCTCACATACTTACTGAATGTCATTCCCTTGACCCTTCAGCCCACTTCTACCCAAGGAGTGCTCATTCTTGTGTCGCATCAGGCCTTTTATAATCATGTGCGGCTTCCCATTGACCTCATGGACCTTATGTACTTATGGAATGATCACCTCCTGACCCCATGGGTCTAATCTACCATAAATCATACCTACTTGACCCATACATTAACTTAGGGCCCTACCTTAGATATGGTTGACTGAGATATTATAAAATTTCTTCTCTCTCTATCATTATTTATAGCTTGTTTTAGGATGACTGTCTCCAAAACAATCATGTTTATGTACCTCATGAGTCATCCTAAACAAGGAAGCTCTATGATATAGATGCAAGTTAAAGAATTTATTTCATTGTACCTAACTTTTCATTACATATTTATCTTGAGATTCCTCTAACCAAAGTCTCATGTAAATTTAGGTAAAGGGACTAATAAAGCAAGACACACATCTTTCTTATTCTGACTTTGTGGTTGTAAGGACTTATATGCCTTAACCCATTCCATCTTAACACATTTGATTATTCAAGTTGATGTCCTTTTAAAATGCCTCAAGTTATGTCAATTTTAAAACCAAACACAAGGTTATTCAATTCATATTTCTAGAGGAGGTTCTAACCTATAGTGATCTCTTAGTTCTTGATAGGAGGTTAGACTCTCTAGAAACAATTTGACTCATTGGGTTTTGAAATATCCCTCCTTCATTGGTTTTTCCCCTCACTCGAGATGACCATCAAGTTTAAACACCATTACCTAAGAGTGAGTTGAGTGTCTTATTTGCTTATGTAACAAAACTAATCCTTTCTTTGTACGCCACATACATACACGACTACAAGTATCATATGTACTTGACTCATGTGGAACTACTATTACTTGGATTTCCCATTTCTTTTGTTTCACTCAAGATCTTCTTGTGTTGGGGTATTGTTTTCCTTCATTGATCATGATTACTCAAAATTTGTTTTTTGATGTGGGGTAATGATTACCCTCTAACTCACTGGGCCTTATATCTCCATTAGAACACTTACAATTTATCTACAAAATTGGGTTATCCCAACCCATCTTTAGGACTTTCTGGGGTTTTACCATACAAGATGAACATATTTTACATGAAATACCATTCATGTTTATATCCCTAATTAACATCATATGTATTTTAATTAGTTGAGAATTCCTTAATTCCTATTTTTTCCTAGAATTATATCCAACATTGGGAGATATGTCATTTCTAGAGAACAAGGAGAAAATACAAGAGAGGAAGACAAAACTTAAGATGAGAAAAATCTATAGGCATTTTACTTTGGGAAGGAACCTCAAACTTTGTCTAGGTTATATTCATTGGTTTTGGTGTGTTCTCTTTAAATAACTAGTGGTGTGGTGGAAAATCTTGTATCCCCCAAGATATGATCCATTGTATGCACCATTGTCTTTGGAATATGTGCTAATAATTCCCTTATATCTCTATGAAATAACTGAATCTATTAAATTGTATAAGTTATTTGTTAATTGTGGGCTCTAATACCAATTGTTATAACCCTTTCCCGTGTCATCCCCAATTGAAGGGATACTGAGATGGCAAGGATCATCATCGAAATTTCTAGGATCCATACCTAATAAATAACAATCAATAATCAGTTATTTCATACATAACCTTCTTTTCTAACTAAAGGATGATAAATGCTCCTCAAAGGACTTATATCATTTTTTAAAAAGAAGATATTACATTAGAGAAAATTAATACTCCTAGTGATATTTGGAGTGCAATATGGCATCAGATATGGAAGCAGACAAAAAAAATCTTTTCCATATTTCCCATAAACTAGTATATTATGTCAATAACTATGAATGGGAAGGAAGGTTGCAAGGTATTTACCTAATCCAAAAGCAAGTTCAGCAACAATCCTTGCACTTATGTGCTTCCGTCTCAAGCATTACCTATACTATTGCTGGCGGTGGCCTCGTGGTGTAACACCACTGATGAAAGTTGAGGATGTTCTCTTGGTGTAGTGGAAATGGCCTCCATGCCTCTAGTAGTCCATGGGGACCACTGGGAACTCATGTCATTCATCTAGAATTGATAAGAAGGAGTTGTCCCTTCATGTTGTCAGTTTGCTTGCTTCGACTTTCTCCCCATTCGCTATCTCTCCCTCTTCTAGGTATGGTACCTCAGGCTCTAACACTACCACAATATTGAGATGAGGAGACATGTCATACAAGTGTGTTGATAGTCTTGGCCACCTCATTTATATAGGAGTGGATGGGCTAGGGGTTCCACAAACCAGGTCATATGATAGGATGGATTTCATAAATTTTTGGATATTCTGAATCACCAATCAGTTGACTAAGCTCTTAGTTTGTCAATTGGGCTCCCAATCTATTAGCGAGGATGTCAATTAGTTGATTGGAACATCCAATCAGTTCAATTTGAATGTTTTCATATTCACAAACATATTGACTTCAAGTTATAAAGCAGAACCAAGAACTCATGGCTAATTTTGGCCAGCAGATCAAGCAGCAAGGAGAGTACATGAATCAATTCGGGCAAACATTGCAGAGTCATGGGGCTCAAATGAGGACCATTGAGACATCTATGGCACAGATGGCAGTAGAGATCGCCAGTTTGAAGAAACTGGCACATCCAGGTTTTCCAGGGAATACAAATGTTCCAGGGGGAAACCAGCAGGCAAAAGCTGTTTTGCTTAGAAGCGGCAAGAAATTGTTGAATCCAAGGGTCGAGGAGACAATCACACAACAAACTGAGATAGAATGTGAAGCCAACGAGGAGCTGCCACCACCAGTCACAGGACAGGTTGATGACACAGTTGTGGATGATACTGAAGAACAGGTTGCAGAGGAGGAACCTCAGAAAAAGACACCTTATGTGCCACCTCACCAAAGGGCACAAGCCGTTCCGGTCCCGTATCCAAATAGTGCGAAGGCAAGGAAGGCAGATGTGCAATTTAAGAAATTCTTAGACAATTTCAGGAAGCTTTCAGTCAATATCCCTTTACTGGAATCCATTGAGCAAATTCCTTCATACGGGAAGTTTCTAAAGGACATTATTACGAAGAAGAGGAAAATTCCGGATACAGAGGTTGTTGTGCTTAAGGAACAAGTGAGTGCCTTCATCATGGGCACTTTGCCGCCAAAGAGGCAAGATCCAGTGTGCTTTAATATTTCTTGTTATATTGGGAAGGTTAAATTTGGTGAAGCGTTATGTGACTCAGGGGCAAGCATCAACTTGATGCCCCTTTCTACATTCAAAAAGTTGGGATTGAAGGAGTCACGGCCAAGCAATATGACTATTCAATTGGCGGATAACTCTGTGGTAAAGCCTTATGGAATCTGTGAAGATGTGTTAGTAAAGGTGGATAGGTTTGTCTTTCCAGCAGATTTTGTAGTCATGGAGATGCAGGATGAACATGGCAACGAGCTGTTACTTGGACGTCCTTTCCAAGCTACAGCCGACATGATTCTAGAGATGGGGAGAGGTCGCTTGACCTTGGTCATAGTCGATGACCGCTTTGAGATGGTCATGCCTTCTAGTACTGTGTCGTCTAAAGCTAAGGAATAATGCAATGTGGTGAAACATCTGGATAGTAGCATTTCACTCTGTCTTGGGAAACCATTTATGGACATGGCTCATGTGATGAGAAAGGTGGATAATGGAGCTTTGGATGTGGATATAATGGAGCAGACCAAGGTAGTGTCGTTGTGCAAAGTTATAGGATTTCCGAATGATGAGGATGAGGACATTCCACCCTCCATGGAAGATGATGTTATTGCTAATTCTGTTCTTGACGCATATCCGAAATTACCATTGGAGGCTTTTTTGGTAAATATTACACATGATTGGATGAGGAGCAAATCACTCAAGGAGTGCGCCAAGATGCTCCAGATGCTTCCATGCTTCTATGCGAGGCATTATGAAGATCTAGGTGAACTTCCCCCGCCACTTCAATCATCCTTGATAAGTTCGCTGGATCTAGAATTAAAGCCGCTACCACCACATCTCAAATATGTCTTCCTAGCTGAGGAGGACTAGTTACCAGTGATCATATCTTCTTATTTGAGTGTAGAAGAGGAAGACCAACTGTTGATAGTGCTGAAGAACCACCGGGGAGCTTTTGGGTGGTCCATTGCAGATATTAAGGGGATTTCCCCTACTCTATGTCAGCACAAGATTCGGCTCGAGGAGGGAGCCAAGCCCGTGATTTAACCTCAACGACGTCTCAATCCAAGCATGATGGAGGTTGTGAAGAAGGAGGTCATTAAACTTCTTGCTGCATGTATTATTTACGCCATATCAGACTCGACATGGGTGAGTCCCACACAGGTAGTCCCTAAAAAGGGGGGAATTACTGTCACCCAAAATATGTTAGATGAACCTGTCACCACCCGATTGGTAACCGGGTGGCGAGTTTGTATTGATTACCGCCGTTTGAATGCAGCTACGCTAAAGGATCACTTTCCTTTACCTTTCATTGATCAAATCCTAGAGTGTCTTGCCGGACGATCGCACTTCTATTTTCTAGACGGGTACTCGGGGTACAACCAGATTTTGATTGATCCTTTGGATCAAGATAAATCTACTTTCACTTGTCCCTATGGGACTTTTGCGTACCGCCGAATGCCTTTTGGTTTATGCAATGCACCTGCGACGTTTCAGCGTTGTTTGCTCGCCATATTTTCGGACATGGTAGAGCGCTGTCTCGAGGTTTTTATGGATGACTTTTCAGTGTATGGTGCATCGTTTGATGAATGTCTCTATAATTTGGACAAAGTTTTACAGCACTGTGAGGACACACATTTGGTCCTCAACTGGGAGAAATGTCACATGATGGTGACTGAGGGGATAGTGCTAGGACACAAGGTGTCTAGCAAAGGTTTAGAGGTAGATCCTGTCAAAATTGAAGTCATTTCCAAGTTACCCCCACCAAATTCTGTTAAAGGGGTAAGAATTTTCTTGGGACATGCCGGGTTCTATCGTCGATTTATAAAAGATTTTTCTAAAATTGCAAAACCTCTATCCGAGCTTTTAGAGAAAGACGATGTTTTTTATTTTAATGACAAATGTCTACATGCGTTCGACGTGTTGAAGGAAAAAGTGATTTCTGCACCGGTTGTTCAAACGCCGGATTGGACGAAACCGTTCGAACTAATGTGTGACGCTTCAAACTTTGCGGTAGGAGCTGTGTTGGGGCAGCGGGTGGACAATAAACCCGCCGTGATTTTCTACGCTTCGAAAACCTTAAATGATGCCCAACTAAAATATACAACTACTGAGAAAGAATTACTCGTCGTTGTTTTTGCTTTTGAAAAATTCCGGCAGTACTTAGTTGGATCTAAGGTAGTTGTATGGACTGACCATGCCGCAATTAAATACTTAATGGATAAAAAAGACGCAAAGCCTAGACTCATTAGGTGGATTTTGCTCTTACAAGAATTTGACATCGAAATCAAGGATAAATCTAGGATTGAAAATGTTGTTGTTGATCATTTGTCTAGGTTAGAAAGGGTGGATGAAAAAGATTTACATATACCCATAACCGAGACGTTTCTGGATGAATAGATTTTGAAAATTAACTCTAAGGATCCTTGGTTCGCTGAGATTGTAAACTATTTGGCTTGCAGGATCATCCCAGAGGATTGGTCATATCAGGAGAAGAAGAGATTCTTCCATTCTTTGCGGTATTATTTTTGGGATGACCCGATTCTTCTTAAGCAATGTAGGGACGGTATCTTACGCAGGTGTGTGCCTGAAGTGGAGTACGAGAGCGTTTTATGTCATTGCCACGCATCACCTACGGGAGGACACCACGCCAGTTCGCGTACGGCAAAAAAAGTTCTGGAAAGTGGCCTTTATTGGCCAACCTTGTTCTGAGATGCCTACGAGTTTGTAAGGCAATGCGATTCCTGCCAATGAGCCGGTAATATCTCAAAGAGACAGGAAATGCCCCTGAATGTGTTTCAGGAAGTGGAGGTATTTGATTTGTGGGGCATAGATTTCATTAGACCCTTTGTGTCCTCAAATTCCAATTTATATATCTTGTTAGCAGTTGATTATGTGTCGAAGTGGGTGGAAGCAATACCCACAAGGACTAATGATTCCACTGTAGTGTGCAGATTCGTGAAAGAAAATATTTTCTGCAGGTTTGGGGTGCCCCGAATGATAATCAGTGATGGGGGTACGCATTTTAGGAATCAAAAATTCTCTACATTTTTGAAGAAATATGGGGTTAAGCACAACATAGGCACCCCATATCATCCACAAACTCAAGGCCAGGTGGAGGTCTCCAACCGTGAAATTAAGAAGATTTTAGAGCGTACGGTGGCGTCCACGAGGAAGAACTGGAGTGCCCTACTGCCAGATGCTTTGTGGGCATACAGGACGGCTTATAAAATACCAATAGGCACCATGCCTTTTAGGTTGGTGTATGGCCGGGCTTGTCACCTACCGGTAGAGTTGGAGCACAAGGCGCATTGGGCGCTAAGAAGGCTAAACCTGAGTTACAATGAAGCGAGAAGGAAGAGATTGCTGGAATTGAACGAGTTAGATGAGCTGCGGATGACGGCATATGAGAACGCACGGATATACAAGGAGCGCACCAAGCTGATCCACGACCACCACATCCAGTTGTTCACGTTCAAGAAGGGAGATAGTGTTTTGATGTTCAATTCACGACTCAAGTTGCATCACGGGAAGCTCAAATCCCGGTGGAGTGGACCGTTCGTGGTAGAGGAGGTCAAACCGCACGACGCGATCTTAGTGTGTGATGGTGGTACCACGTTTTTGGTGAATGGAAAAAGGCTGAAGCTCTATTTTGGTGAGAATTACAAGAGGAAAGTGAATGAGGTCAAACTCATTTCACTTTTGGATGCATGAGGTGCCGAAAGCCATCTAGCCTAAGACGTTAAACAAGGGCGCTTGTTGGGAGGCAACCCAACCACCGGTACATTAGGATAGTTCATGTACATTCATAGGTTGATTTGTTTTGGTTCAATTTTTAGTGTAAAAAAGATACCGTGATCGGTTTGTTCGTTGTGCAGGATGAGGCAGAGTCGATACCATCGACACACTGGTCGATGGTATCGACCATGGAACAGGTTGACGACTACAGATTTTGCACTGCGTCGATACTATCGACGGCCTCGTCGATGGTATCGACAGACCCACAGGCAGATCGTAAAATCAAGGTCGATGGTATCGAGATACATGTCGATACCATCGAGATCTCTGAAGATTTACAGAAGAAATTGACTCAGTGAAGTCGATACCATCGATGGGCGTGTCGATGGTATCGACACCTTCAAGTGAAAAAGGCGGCAGCCGGTCTCGTGAGGATTTACCCTAATCAGAAAAGTCGATACTATCGACTCGCATCGATGGTATCGACCATCCACATCACCGATCCGCGTGAACAAATCAACGGCGGTCGTAGCTTCAAAATGGTCGATCCGAGTGCAGCGTCGATACCATCAACCCATGTCGATGGTATCGACACATCAGTGATCCAGGTTTCAAGATCCAGCCATCGACAACCGTCGATACCCGCAATGCGGGCGGATAGCATCGACTAGTGTCGATACCATCGACTCACGTCGATGGTATCGACGGGCCAACAGTGGCACCGGCCAAGTCTATTTCAGGAGATTCATTACGTCAGTTGACGTCACACCTTCAGAGCGATCTCCTCCCTTTGCGTCGAGCACTCCCCCGAGCCGTCCTACCCCCACGACGAGCAGTACCGAGTGAAGGTCTTCATCGAGCGGAGATTAAAATCTCCAATCTTCACCGAGCTCTCTTTCTCTATTCCTCTTTCTCTCGCAAAAATGGTGCATGGAGCCAGTGCGTCATCTTCACATGCGAACACGATGGACATCCCGGAGTTCGTTCCACCTCCTCCTGCGTCGGTTTCACGGCCGCAGATGATTCATCCATCCGCGGAGGTGAAGAAGATCTACGAGGAGATCATGCGGAGGAAGATAGAGCCCACCCGGTATGTGGACCGGGAAATGATCTGAGATCTCAGATTCGAGGCCAACTTGGCCTATGTTCTGAATGGGAAGGCCCGTCACACACAAATAAGGCCTGGCGAGCTGGAATTTCACCAAGATGTCCAGCCATTCTTCGGTGACTGGCCCACGTAAAAGGAGTTGGTGGCAGAGATCATGGCGTCGTTGGACGTCTGCGTCGTGCCCAAGGACATAGTAGCTACCAATCGTGAGTGGATCCAGGGCCGGGTGTACTTCCGACTGTACAACCACGACTACACCCTCATGCTCAAGCAGTTCAACAAGATTTTCAACTGGAACCATTCGCAGTACGACTACCGGCGGCCGGACAACCGCACTGACTACGATGCCATCTTCTCCGAGTTGGTGACAGTGCCGCAAGGCAAGTCGGTGAGCTACCACAATGCCGCGGTAACCGATTTCGAGCACCCTTTTGTCCGGATCTTACACTGGATGCTCAGTTCCATAGTTTTTGCTCGGGGTGATCTGGCCCTCATCAAATTTTAGGGGTCGGACCTATTCTTTCTATATAAACTCCTGAAGAAACAAGAATGCAATTGGGGTGCCTTCTTTTTGCAATGAGTATTGGACGTGAAGAGGAGTACGAGGAAAGCACCGATTCACTTCGGCGGGCTCATCACCAAGATGGCTTCATACCTCGGATTGAATTTCCAGACCCTCACTCCTCTCTCTACAAGAAGCAAGGTGAACTTGCAGCATCTACACCGGTCCAATCTATTGCTTCTCCGGGATGGCGTGGCGTTTGCGCACTGCCACGTCAATCAAGCATATCAAAAATGTTCTCTTCCTGATCCTGTTTTCAACATCGAAGGGGCGCAACACTTCCGGTGGCCAATCATAGCCATCTCCGACTCCGATGAAGAAGGCGGCAACGACGGTGGCGACGACGGAAATGACGGCGAGGCTGAGGAGGAAGAGGCGGCTACACCTCTTCGGGAACGAGTGGCACCACGGAAGCGTCCTCGGATGCATCTGGGTGCATCTTCATCATCACAGCCTATGCTGCCACCACCACCGCCCTCACAGCCAAGCGAGGATGTCTATTCTATGCAGGGCATGTATACGATGCTGCAAGACATCCAGCAGACCCTGCATAGCCAAACAGCCACCTATGCCGGTATTCAAGATACTACCAACCGGCTCTATGTCAATCAGCAGGCGATTTTTGAGAACGAACGCCTTCTTCTCGAGAATTAGCAGAACATCCATGATAGGTTGCACCATGATGGAGGTGCAAGAACAGCCGTTTTTCGATCACTACTGGAGCCAGAATTATTTTGGGGGGTATCCACAGTCTCCGCCGATGCCCCAGTACGATCCAACATTCCAGGGGCAGTACCCGTCTTGGGACCCCACGGTGTCGCAGGTTCCACCTCCACCACCACAGGAGTGATCCGGTATCACTGTTCCAATCTTTAAGTTTGTTTTTGACTATGAGGCCATAGTTGAATTCAAGCTTAGGGGGGTAGTTGGAACAGCTTTATCTTTTACTGTTTTTAGTTTTTAACTTTATTGTTTTTGTTCTTGTTATTTGTTTCTTGCATTTTTAGTTTTTTTGTAGGATCCACATGCTATCTAGTGTAATCGTGGATGTCATAAAGTTTGTGTCATCTCATTAATTGTGCATGGGAAAATTAAGGGAAATTTAAAATTTTTGTGTGTTTGGAAAGCTTGTCTTGTTTAACCTTGGGCACATATCCTACGAAAATGATTGGTTCTGTCAACTTGATGCAATTTTACTGTGCGCAGAAACACAAGTGAACGTGTCGAGTAGTACAGGCCTTTGTGAGGCCCGAGTCGAATTCAAGCTTAGGGGGGTAGTTGGAACAGCTTTATCTTTTACTATTTTTAGTTTTTAACTTTATTGTTTTTGTTCTTGTTATTTGTTTCTTGCATTTTTAGTTTTTTTGTAGGATCCACATGCTATCTAGTGTAATCGTGGATGTCATAAAGTTTGTGTCATCTCATTAATTGTGCATGGGAAAATCAAGGGAAATTTAAAATTTTTGTGTGTTTGGAAAGCTTGTCTTGTTTAACCTTGGGCACATATCCTACAAAAATGATTGGTTCTGTCAACTCTAAAACAACAATTCACAACTTTACTCCTAATGATTCATGAAAGTGGACGGAAATGTTTGTTTGAGCCTAATCTGACCAAATGGTAATGTGACTTTAATTGGAAGTAGGGGAGAGAAACCTATTGACTAATACACAGGTCAGTAAGGAGGGACACATAATATCTTTCTAAGGTTCAGTCACCTAGTCTTGTGATCTTTCCACCTCTTCGCTTTTCACAGTCCACCGCAAGAATTGGAAGTATTCTACAATTTTAACCTCTTTGACTGCATTGCACGTAGATAGGGCTTACATTAATTCTTTTTCCATATGTTTTGCATGAAAAGAAAGACAAATGAGAATAGTGATACATGCACATTACCCTTAGGTGCATGTCATGTAGATGCATTCATAATTTTTCATGCATAATGTACATCATGTGTCTCAATTCTTCTTCAAGGGTGAATTAAATTGTTCCATACCTTCTAAATAGTGCAAATTTCTGAATTAGGAAGAAAAATAAGCCTGATAAAATATTCATTATCAATTATGGATATAAAGGATTGAAAAAAAATCTGAAAAAAAAATTGTAGAAAAAAAGGCTATTTAGAAGCAATTTGAATAAGAAGGAGAAAGGAACGTAATATCACCTGTATTTTAAGATACTTGAGTACATGATGTAGCTTAATTAGATGTCCATCTCATTTTGAGACGGATAGTAAAGCATGCATCATTCCACCCAATTTTAGGCATTAGGGCATTTCTTATGTGCATTTTCATCATTTAGGACATTTTTGTTTTATGCATGTTGAAATTGTGTAATACTTCCACTTTCTTCCATGAACCACCCATCTTCATCCACCCGTTGCTCGGATTGGTAGGCCACCGTGAATTTCTCCTCACTAAGGTATATCAGGAGAACTGCTTCCATGTAGATGGTAGTTAGGACGAGCAACATAGTATAGGAGATCACAAGATGCACCAAGTCTGAACCGGTGAGTTTTATTATGTTAACTGCCTTATGTGATAGTGTTCATCAGTTTTGAGGTCAATTTCTTTTATGGATGATTACGGTCGCCTTCAGGGTAATTACCGTTCCGTGGTTAGAGAGGGCCGGTATGTGAATGTCCGGTGGGAGTCATATGGGATGTTGGTTGTGGTGTGTTGTTCTTCATTTGACATTAGCAATTCTATTCTAAGGATTAGTTGCTCGAGGGCGAGCAACGTTCAAGCTTAGGGGAGTTTGATGCGATGATTTTGAGTCGCATTTATAGACCTGTTTGATATGTGTTTTATGCTTTAATTAGTCATTTTTATGGTTAATATCGCATAATTCATCCACTTTGGTCTTTGCTACTATTTTATGTCAAGTCCCCTTTAATTCATCATTTTGAGCATTAATTGTCAAAATATTATTATTTGTGTGAATTTATGTGATCTCATGTTTGAATTTCAGAGAAAACAAGTATATGCTTCCATCGATACCATCGACGGAAGTCGATACCATCAACGAGGTCACAGGTTTCCAGCCGTGAGAAGCAGGAAAGAGTCGATACTATCAATAGGAATGTCGATGGTATCGAGCTACCATTAGGTTGCTGGCGAGGATGCAGTTGATAGTATCGACACCAAGTCGATACCATCGACGCACTGAGGCTACAGCGATGCAAAACGACAAAACCGTCGCTACAGGTTCGTCGATACCATCGACCCGCGTTGATGGTATCGAGATTACATCAGGCGCTCAGACGAAAAGGAAGAAGGGTTTTCGCTACTATACTGGGTCGATACCATCCACCCGCGTCGATGGTATCGACACCGTAGGATATGAGTTGGCTTCCCAATGATCTCAATCGGACGGCTACGGTTAACTAGCAACCTAATGACCGAGATATACCAAATGACGGCCGCCCAGACACCAGAGGGAGGTATCTCATTAGCCATTGCACGAGTACCGAGGAGGAGTAGAAAGGAGAACGGAGGCTAGAAGCTCATACTTGTTGATCCGGAGGCCAAAGGAGACAGATTCCACCACCGAGAGGCGGTAGAGCACGCATTCTGCACCAAGGATCAACCGGTTCTTCTCCGTTCAGGGGTTTTCCCTTTCATTCCACGTTTTTCACATGTTTTCCCCTATTTCTTCCATGTACTTGTGTGAGATGAACATGTGGGGCTAATCCCCTTCGTCTTTAGGATCGGGAGTAGCCCGGGAACTCATTGTATGGCAATTTTATAATAGTGAATCATATTTTATCCCTCAATTATGTGGTATAATTTCGTTTTCTCCATGTATTGTTATGCTTGATCACCATAATAATAACCTAATGCCCTTAATCACTTTGAAAGAAGGATTAACGGTTGAAAAGAGACGAAATCTACATTAATCGATAAATCCCTTGAACAAGGTGGTGTAAAGTTAATGGTGGAAACTGAGAGATCGTTCATAATGCACCTAGTTTAGGGTATAGGTTACTACGATAGTGGAACCGACCTAAGCTTAGGTAGTGAATTGCACCACGACTGTGGACAATTCTATTTTCAGGCAACTACCCGGATAGAGAGATAAAATTGAGGAATTATATAAAATCTAATACAATGAAAACCCGCGGTGAAACTGTAACCCTAAAGATCTCCTTTTGAATTGATTAAACCAACATTTAATCGATTGCTTATTTTGTTTTATTTTTATTTTTATTTTAATTTTAACAACAACTCTCAATTTGTTAATTGGCTTAGCTAATCGCGAGTAGTTAGTAGGAGTCCCCGACGATTGCACGTATCCCTGAGTTCGACTCGGGCCTCACAAAGGCCTGTACTACTCGATGCGTTCACTTGCATTTCTACGCACAGTAAAATTGCGTCAGTGAACAACTTTCAATCCTATAATCCATGAATGGTGTTACAGTGAATGTATAATTCCTTTATTACTGATATCCCGAATGAACTCAAGGCATGGAACAATCATCCTGTCAACGTTCATTCACTTTCTTGATCTCAGAGTAGATTGGAGGAGATATGTATGACATCAATATCACATACTGATTTACACATGTGTGTGCATGCCTATCTCAATCCTACTCATCAAGTGTCCATGGATATCAAACTCCCTCACGAGGGACAAATCCCATATCTATCACTCACCCCTCAAAAGCCCCATGTGTCAAACCCACCCAATCATCACCTTTATAATAACCCATGTTTCAGGACTTCTTTTCATGATGTCAAAGTGTACCCAATGACATGTGTTGAGTGTAGTGATTTTAGGTCAAAGAATCACACTCACCACCATCACTGTGAGAACTGACTGTGACTACCATGTCATAGTTCCATGTGTCAAACTCACGGTGGGTCTGTCCGATAAACTTATTCTTTAACAAGTACCTATGTGTTTGGTTTGATATTTCCATATCATGACTAATGAGATTCTGTCATCAACCAACACCAAAATATAGTCTTGTGTGTCATTGTTGTCTATCTACCTTCCACAATGACATCTGACTAGGAACGTAATAAGAATGCATAAACTCTTAGCAGCTGTATGATCTCATCATTCAGGTCCTGAACCTGAAGGCATACGTCATTGAGTACTGTCATTCTCTAGACATTCGATATGTTCTATCATTATCTCATATGACTTAACTAGAAAGAATTGGAAGCTTGCCTTTGATCTTTATCAAATCAATCTTAATGTATCCCACCAATCATCCCATGATTGGCTCTCAGGGCATACATACCAACACTTGGCCCGAGGGAAATCCCAATGTTGATAGGTTTTCCATATACACAATCAACTTGAGCACATGGGGTGCCACCGAATATCATTCTACCATATTACACTTTGGAAATGTCTTTAAGACATCATATCTCTCTTGTTCGCCATTTGTTGATACAAAAGAAATTTGTATTTGTCAAAACCCTTTTGATTTGATTTTATTAAAATAGAATTTTAACAATAAAAATTAGTCATTAAATTAATTATTGCTCCAACTATTTTTTTTCAAATTGATAGTCCTCACTATCAATTCATAATACTACAGCATACAGCCTTCTAGTGAACCAAGATCCAAAATAATTAAGTCATTACCCAGCCAATGTCAACGTTTATAACAAATTCTTAAGGAAGCCAACATTAACCAATTGCATCTTATGCAATTCTTGTATAGCTTATATGCACAACTCCTTGTCATTTGTATGCTTCTAGGCACTTAATCTCATTAAGGTCACCTAGTTTAGCCTAAACCAAAACACAACACAATAGCAATGCACCCAGCATGGCAGACCCACATAATTACCATCCCACTTCCACAAGATAGACAATGCACTATGCTTGGCATGCCCACACTTGGTCGATCAAGCTTTTCATGAGTGCTACTTTTAGAAAACATACAACATTTAATATTTGCATAAATGATTTTACTTGTAAAAACATATACATATCCAATTACCACATACTTATAATATGTATTGTATGCATACTATATCCAAAAATGAGACATGAAATGATAAATTATGTGTGGTGGTTACGATCACGCTAATGCAATTCTTTAGAGCCAAAATAATTGATGTCCACCTATGGTCAAACATCACATGTTACAACTTGTAAAGAAAAAGATTTGTTGGAAACATGCCAATCAATCGATTAGACTCTTCCCATTGATTGATTTGTCTGCCTGTCGATCGATTTGTCTTCGTTTATCAGTCGACTGCTCCTACCTCAAATGGTTGTGTGGAATCCTCAGATCGGTCTATTGGGCCTATAGTCGGTCAAATTGCTCCTTCAGTCTGTATCCTCTTCAGTCCTATGGTTGATCGAATTAACTCCCATTCAATGGACTCACTTGGTGCAAAATGTCTTCTTTTTCTGAATTTAGGACATCACATCACAAGAAATGAGCGATGTCTAATAATACATCATTTCTACCTAAGTAATTGGATAGTTAGAGAACAACTTCAACCTATATATGTTATCAGTGTTATCATTATTGTATAGTTCCTTTGTCAATGATATCCAAATTGAACTCGAGGCATGAAATCATCATCCTCTTAAAATTTGATCCATGTTCCTTGAACTAGAGCAGACTGTCTGAGATGCATGTGAGCTCACATATCAGATATTGATTGACACGAGCATGCCCATATGTTTCTCAGTCTCTCTTATCAAGTGGCCACGATATCAAATCTTCCAGGAGGGACAAATCCCATCTACATCACCCATAGTCAATCCCCATGTGTCACAACATATCTGAGAATCACCTTTATGGCAACCCTTATTGAAGGTCACATTGAATGGTATCAAAGTACACTAAACACCATATGAGGAGTGTAGTGACATCAGGTCTAAGAATCATAATAACCACTATAACTAAGAGAGTTGATTATGACTACCATTCAATGGTTTTCATGTACCACTCTCAAGGTGGGTCTTCCCGATACACTGTTCTCTAACAAGTACCTATGCATTTGGCTTGACATCATAAATCGTGATAAATGAGATTTTATCATCAGCCAACATATATTCTAGTCTTATGTCTTATTGTTGTTTATTTATTGCTTCTACAACAATATCTGATTAGGGACATAACAAGAATATATATACTCTTATCAAACATATGTTCTCACTATTAAGGTCCTTGTGTCATCAAGTAATTTCATTCATTAGACATCTATCATATTATACCATCATCTCATATTTGAACAAACATATAGAAAAAAATTCCTTATTATTAATCAAATCAAGTTCATGATGCCATATTACAATCATCGTATGATTGGATCTCTAGGAATACATTCCAACAATATTAGTTTAATGATCTTAGATACATACATTCATCTTGATCTCCATATATTTAATCTTTAAGCAAATCAGCTAACACAAAATGTCAAAAAATAAATAAGTGGTTGATATTTCCTATACAATGTACTTAGATGTAGATGAATGTTTGCATATATGGATATGAACATATATTTCTCATCACATAAATAATTGCACATATGAACATGCATTTCCATTTAATATTCTAACCCATGTTTGTCATGCCAATTGTTTCTTTGTCCATCATTGGAATTATATGGATCATGATGTGATATGTCTAACACTGGGTTAAGAATATCATTGTATTTCTTACATGGTATACTTAGGAATTCTTTTTGAAATGTAATTGAAATTAACATCCAAGTATTTAACACATATATTCAGTCATAAAGAAACCATAAAAAATACTCAAATTTGGATAGTAATGAGTGTTTGTATATGTAACCACATACCTTTCAATCAAATAAATCATACAATATTAATCCACACAATTCAATTTTCACGTAATCCAGACAGTTATGTGTAGACCTAAGAAATCAATCATTCTAAAAGTATGTATATCATTAAGGTGTTACCATTATATTCTTGTGACTCGAATTAGGGTCTAGGCTTGATCCTATTGCCTTGCTTTATGGTAATTTTAGGGTTATTTTCCTAAAACCTACTTCTCATGTACAAGATCTAAAGATATGAAACCCTAATTACAAATTATTGAAATTCCAATCTTTCAAGGATCTAGAGCATTCCTTGTTTCCTACGTACGATCATGTCATATCACAAAATAATGATATTCCACATGAACAACATTTTATTCATCAACATTAGGGTTTGAATGTTGCATTAGCATACATTTATGTACCAAAATATATGTTTTTATTTAGAATAGTAATTAATATTTGAAACTATTTTATTTGGAATCTACATATTTTCTAATCAATTTGATATATACTTTTTTATAATTTGTACCATGGTTTATTTTATATATTTTATATAATATAAGCATATATTGTTCAATAATCAAGCACCATGACAAAAACCAAACTATCTTTTAATTGACTCAGGTCGTGTTTTTAACATGGCTAAAAGACTCTCTTAACCCTTAGTTGTGGGAACAAAATGCCACTCAGTTTCAGGAACATGGGTCAATGATTCATGGGGATTGTTTGTGAAGAGTAGAAATTCTTGGTCAATTGGGGGTCAGACAATGGGTTGCTTGTGTCGAACTCATAGGTGAAGGTATGGAAAGCTTCAATTGACTTCCACAAAGTCATTAGTGACCTCACCTTGCTCGAGGATGATCAATGGAATGTCAAACATGGCTATGTATGTAACATTAGGCCAGGGAGGAGAGCATATGTTTTATTAGGGGTTGATGTGATCTAGGGGTCAAAGGACCTTTTAGAAGAATTGGCAGTAAGTTTCCACCCTTCATGTCATTTGATGCCTTAAGCACTAACTCCTATGGTGGGTTGTGATGCAACCCTATTTTAGGGCTTCATCTTGTGCCTTTTTGCATGATAATCACATCTAAATAGTTTATATTACATGTTATTCCCCTCAATATGATCTTTTATAGTAAATGCACTTATGCCTCCTTTTTTGTGTATTTTAGGGCACTTATGCATGCATTGATGCATGGGAGATTGATGAAGAACGTCTATGGGGTCTTACACCCCAAGAGTGGACCTATCTCTTTCATGAGTTTTCCTTAGATGCACAAGAGAAACTCAAAGCAAAAGGAGGCTAGATGAAGAAGATGAAGTAGAGATCAACACCAACAAGCCCCAAAATGGTCGTGGTACATCACCATGGTTGTGGGAATTATGCTCCAAAAGTCATCGTGAATGTGCTCGATTTACACATAAATGTCCACGGTTGTAGTCATCACAATGGTGATGGTCACTGAAGACCCCACGACTGTGGCCCCTAGAACGGCCATGGCCAGAGCCTCCCACCTAGCCCATGGTCAGTAACATGCCCATGGTTATTTATGCATGATGTTCCCAAAAATCAATAGGGCACGTGAATGGCCATGGTCGTGGCCATCAGCACGACCGTGGTCGATGAAGACTACCTCACCCGTGCAGCTCACCACACCCATGGTGAGTTTAAGACACAACGACCTCAAAGCTGCCTCACCCGTGCCCCCCCCCCCTCCAACACGAATGTGGTAACGTCTACCCACCATGATCGTGACACCCCGCCACGGCCATAGACACCATATACACTTATCACTTCCAGCTCCATTCATTGCCTCATCCGTTCCGTCGCCCACGATTGTGCCATGCAACCCCCACCACGGTCATGACACCTCAACACAGCCATGGTGACCACCTAAACCTACCCATTTCCATCACTCATTTACCCACTTTGCCCCTACTTATGCTAGTTTTTCCCCACCACCTATATATACATAGATGGCATCCACAACATGAGGGTTGAACTCCCTTAGCTTCCACTAATCCTCTCCACCCACTCTTGAGCATTCCTTGCACTCCCCTTGCATTTATGCTCTCCATCCACCATTTCCACCATGGAAACCTAGTTTTCTAGTCTTTGTTCCATAGTCCCCTTCATTTCCATGCCCATCATCCACCTTGGAGGAGGGAGGTCTCCATATATCATCTAGGAGGTGAAGAAGGAGGATCTACTTCGAGGTCCATGGAGTCCTATGTTCTTCTTCTTCTAATTCTTTTATCTTTTCTTTGAGCATGTCAATCTAAGCCCCTAGTGGTGGGATGTTTGGGGTTAAAATGTGACTTTGATACCATGTTGGCGGAAAATAATTTGTAATGAACACAATTTCATTCTATGACGATTGCCTCTTGATTCTATCTCATTTCCCATTATATTACATGTGGTTTGTGCTTTTACACATAAATTACTTATTTTGTGATGCTTGTTGACACTTAGCTTCTAGGGGAAATTGGAATGTATGTGGCAATCTTAGGAATGGCTCCTAGATCCAATTATTGGATACCTAGCTAGCCCCCTTTGTTCCTACATACATCCCCCTTCTTCTACAATTGAGTGTGAGATCTAAGTCTCTAGTGTAAGTGTGATTAGTTTAATCGCCTAGAGCTTCCTAAAGGGTAGATGGCAAGTAACATGAGGTGAAATACCCTCATCTCTACTCTCATTCCTACCCTTGGCTCTCAATTTCCCTAATACCACTTACCCTAGAAACCTAGACTTGCCAAGTCCTTCTAGAATTATACCTAACCCTGGTTCTCCAACTAGTAGTATAGGGTATATTCTAATAGCACTTGCCTTGTTGTTTGGTTTGGTAATCTAGATTGAAATGTGAGATTTGCATGCCATGTTGACCTTCCCCCAACTAATATCAAAGTGCATTCCCAAACGGCCCAACTATCTAATCCATCGCTTAAAACCAAATTTTTCATCTTAGCTTGTTAATGCTAGTTTAGCTTAATTGCCTTTGTTCACTCTGGCTAATTGCTTAGCCTTGTTAATTAGGGTTAACCTAGATTCTTGCTTGCTCTAGTGTTTAGCTTAGTTATTAGTTGTTAATTTCCTTTCTATAGTAGTGTAGATCATCTTTCTCTTGTTTAGTTGATTAATTAATCTAGTCTCTTAGACTTAAATCACTTAGGATAATCTAGTTTTTGGTAATCTAGTTTTCATATTGCCTTTACTTGCTTGTTTGTTTAGTGTAATCAAACCAAACCCAATTCAAAACCCTCAAACCCTAATCTCTACATTACAAACATAGTAAACACAAACTTAGCTCTAGTGCCCCCTCTCTCCCTATGGAAGGACCCCCATTGCTTGTCTCTCATCTATATTATAACATGACCCTGTGCACTTAGGGGAGCATATTTTAGTGTTGTGCGTGAACATTTTTTGGGGAATTCAAAATTTGAAAGATCACATGTGCGTTGAAAACCACACCAAGCTTTCTAGTGCCATTACTGGGGATCAAACCTAGGTCACCCACATGACATGTAGGAATATTTACCACTATACTATATGATATTGCATGCTACTAAAGATCGCAAGGTATTTGGTGGCCTCAGGCGATGCTCTGAGCCAAATGAATTGATCATGGGATCCTTGAGTTACAAGCACAAAATTGGCATTGTTGGCTTTGTAGGTGTGACAACCCCAATTTCTATATACTTTCTTTAATGACATTTCCAGATATGCGTGCACTCATATCTAAAGATGTCAAAATGGAAACTATAAGAGATTGTGGTAGTGAACTATATCATAAGAAGGAGCCATATCGTGTTCACAAACATCATTTATTGGCCACACAACAACATCCATTAAAGATAATAAGACATACATATTACTCAGGGACAAGGAATAAAATAATTCTATGGAATGAAAGTGAATAGGATATAGAGAATCCTATGCATCATCTAGTAGAATAAACAACTATCTAACTAAAAAAGAGATAAGAAATAATCGTCTATCTAGCTATCCTCCAATAACTTTATTTAGCATCTTCAGGTACTTTGCAAAGCTTTACTTGTTCCTTGAACCTAGAAAATAAGAGAAACAATGACCAACATAATGTTGGTATGTGGTAGAAAAATCATATACTATGCTGGCATACTAAAAATACTTGAGAAATAAGAAGAAAAAGAAAACATTATTAAGGCAGAAAATAAGGTAAACCCAATTTATTATTCACATTTTAATGGACATGCATTACTATGGTGGACTTCGCACAAACATATATTATTGGGCCCTATCCCTGCATACCTTGTACCATTATGGATCTCCCCACATACCTTGTACCATTAGGGAGGTTCTAGTCATTATTAATACTTTCCCTCTCTAATAGAGAGATTAATGAACCATTAGTAACTACATTCCATTTTCTTTCTTTACTGTTTTTAATGTTCAAGGAAAAAAGAGACAATATTTTGTAGATATACATCCAATCAAGATAATACAACTACATGCAAGCAATTACTCATACATAGATCATCCAACAAAACTAGTCTTATACTTATATCCATGTACCTTGAATCTTAGATCTAGATTTCACAAGTCTAGAATAAAAGAGCAGATCACCCTAAAAGAAAAATAAGGACCTAATGTCATTGTGTGTTCTCAACACCTCATATTAGGGTTTTGGACTGATTTGGGTTATCATCTAGAGTTATTGGCTCAGATCAAGGTATTTGGAGAGAGAATTTCATTTTAGGGTTATGAGAGTGGATCAGGTATATTGGATAATTGTTTTTCAACTTAATCATCATTATTGAAAGAGTGAGGATATCTAGGTTATTCATGTGGTGTATGGGTTTAAGTTTATCATTGACCATAATTTAGGGTTTGGAGTCTAGGACTGAAAGATATGTCTTAAGGTTTCAAAATTATTGATATTCATCCTCATATTTATATTACATTAGTTAATTAATACAAGGAATCATAGATCAAGCCATAAAGGAGTGTATCGATTCTAGGATTGGAATCAAGCACAAATGGTAAATTATACATATTCTATTCATTTTATTAACAATTTGGGTATTTTATGGGAATTTATTAGACATCGGAGCTATTTATAAGGGGTTTTACAAAACTAACTAATCAGGTAATTTCTAGAAAAAATAAAATGATAAAAAAGACATGAAAGATTGGCTTTGCGGATCAGGTGAGGCATCTGACTTCTAGGACCCTCCCACTAACCCGCGAGTCAATGCTTGACTCTGAGGGTCAGCAACAGGGGAAAAAAGGCGAGAATGCCCATGGGATGTGAATGGATACATGTTGCCAGTATGGGCAAGGTGGGAATTACACCTGCTTGATTGTTCCTCCTCGCGCACATCATGGAAATAGTGAGGGGATGATGGTGTGGTTAGGTCGGGGTAGTAGGGTGGTAGATTTGAGTGTGCTAGGAATCTCGTTGAGATCGCAAGGTCACGTCAATTGTAGGGAAAAAAATAATCATCGGAGGTGGATTATAGCTATTATTCTGATCAAGAAGGTTGGGATGAACTGAAAAGGGGTATTTGAGTGTTACCTGCCCTTAGGTTGGATTAAGGGATCAACAAGCTTCGTATGAGTTTCCCTAATGCTTCTAGAGCTTCACTAATGCTTGGGTGTGCTCTGGTATTTTCTCCGGCATGTCACAACAACTAGGTCTCAGGTGCTAGTCAACCGAACTCCTTGGGGATTCACAAGTCTAGGTGAGGATAGGGACCTCTTCACCGAGGTCTCGTGATGGTGTGGGCACTGATAATTGAGTGGCACTGACCCGCAAGGCGAGTGGAGCTCCATGTCATGTGCAGGTTGGGGGTAGCTTGAGGGTGAGGTGTTGAGGCATGTTGGTGAGCAATTGGGGGTTGATGATGATTAAAGGAAGGTAGGCGGTGCTAATGGGACCCTTAAATAGGATGGAGAGGGGGTGTAGGAGGAAGCCCTAAAAGTTTCTCCACCATCATGTGAGTGTAGCGAGAAGGGTGGGGATCATTCTCGCTGACCAGGAGGATACAGGTGACATGGTGGGGGTTGTTCGACTCATTTTGGAGAGAGGATATTATCCTTCAAATATATCATGTAGATAATGCGGGAGTTAGGCACGCGAGAACGCGATCGGGTTGGCCGATCTGTTAGAGTCAAAGCAGAGCCTCACGAGATGTTAGGGACGAAGTCTCTACCATTGGATATTCATCCAATCTGCAGTGGTTAGATCGGGAGGCCGAGATATCTTATCTCATAAAGCCTTCCATGCCTAAGATAAAAGGGGTAGGTGTGACACATAATAATATGCAACTCAGGTCATTAACTTAATAGATGGTATTATATGAATCTAATTTCAATTGCTCATAACTCCCAAATGGTTTATCCAATTTTAGCAAAATTTAGGTGGAGCTTCAAGATGTCTGTACCCTACTATGGTATAAAATTGAGGGTCAAATGTGAATGTTTTTTATGTAAATGGACCATGTACCCTAATACATGGATTTCATCTACTATGCAATCAAGGTATGGATTTGTATGAAGTACATAATCACTTTTAATAAATTAATAAAGGGAAAGGGTTGAGGGTATTATTAGAAATAATAAAATCACAAGAAAGAGAAAATATAAGTAAAAACTCACTCTATCACATTCTCCGCTCCTTTTAAAAAATTTTGTACCCAAAATTCAAGCAGTGTGGAAGAGATGAGGATATTTCTACTCAACCTCTAACTTGAGCTCCCAGGTGGCATCGGGATGACCATGGTGGCTCTAGAGAACTTTCACCATATCTATATGTTGATTATTATGAAGCTCCTTTTTCTTGAAATCATAAATTTTGGTTGGGAACTCCGCATAAGATAGATCATCTTTTAGTTGTAAAGACTCATGATTCAGAATGTGACTGGGGTCTTTCACATAGGGCTTCAGATTTGATACATGAAATATATTATGCATGGTACTATATTGAGGTGGCAAAGCAAGACAATAGGCACATTCACCAACCCTTTCCAGAATCTCAAAGGGTCCAACATAACGAGGACTGAGCTTTCCTTTATTCTTGGATAAAGCTCGAATAGGTCAGATCTTCAGAAAGTCATGATCACCTTCCTTGAACCGACATTACTGTCGGTGAGCTTCTGCATAAGATTTCTACCTATCATGTGCCTTCTTCATCCTCTACCTGATCAGTGCAACTTTTTTTAATTGATGATTCATTCATCCCGTCACCTAGGTTCGAACTCATGACCTCTCGGTCTTACATCATCACTTTCACTACTGGGGTGCCACTTCATTGGCTGATCAATGCAACTTTGTCTGTATACAATTACCTCTCCTCAGATTTTATCAAGGTATGTTCTCCGAAGTCATCCCAGTGTAGCATAGATCTACACGGTCATCTATAGAGAGCTTCATAGGGAGGCATCCCAATACTTGCTTGATAGATATTATTATATGCAAACTCAGCTAAGGGAAAATAGTGGTCCCACATGCCTTCCCAATCAAGAACACAAGCTCGTAGAAGGTCTTCCCGAATATGTACGGTACGTTATGACTGCCCATCTATCTGTGGATGGTAGGTTGTACTAAAGTTTATTTTTGTGCCCAGTTCTTCTTGAACCTATTTCCACAGCTTTGACGTGAACTTTGGGTCCCTGTCTAAGACAATGGATGTTGAAAATCCATGTAGAAGTACTGTCTCTCGTATATATAGGTCGGCCAACTCAAATTCTTTTGTTGTAGTCTTTACAAGAAGAAAGTGAGCTGACTTTGAGAGATGATCCACTATTACACATGTATCATCGTATCCCTTCCTGGTCCTAGGTAGTCCCACCATAAAATACATGGTGATGTGTTCCCATTTCCATTCTGGGATTTCAAGGGGTTGTAATAGACCACCCGGTCTCTGGTGATCTACCTTAATTCTCTAGCATATCAGACATCTAGAGACGAATTTAGGAATATTCTGCTTCATGCCCCTCCACCAGAACTGACGTTGCAAGTCTTTGTACATATTGTTTTTTTTCAGGATGAACTGTGTAGTTTGACGCATGTGCCTCACTGAGAATATTTGTCTTCACAGCTGACTGTTCAGGAACTAACAGTTGGTTTTTGTATCAAAGACCACCATCAAGACCCATAGACAGGTGTGTTTGAGGTTTTGACAGGAGAGAGGAGAGCTATACAAGATCAAGACTAGCTTTTTGTGCCTCAAGAAGTGCAGACTAAAGACCATACATAATAGAGACGTTTTTGACCTGGAGATGATCAGATGAAAACTATGGGTTCTAGTGCACCAGATCCTCCATATTCGTCCATTCAAGAACATATAAAGATGCACATATTGCCCTTATTTTGCTAAGAGCATCAGTGACTACATTAGCTTTTCCTGGATGGTAGCCAATAGTAAAATCATAGTCCTTTAGGTACTCCATCCATCGTTGTTGATGTAGGTTCAAATTCTTCTGAGTCAAGATGTACTTCATGCTTTTGTGGTCGGTGAAGATTTCAAATGTTTCCCCATATAGATAGTGCCTCCACATTTTGAGAGCATGAATGATTGCATCTAGTTCCAAATCATGCGTTGGATAATTAAGTTCATTGGGTTTTAGATGTCTGGATGGAAAGGCCACCACTTTTTTGTGCTATTATAGGACACATCCTAACCCATTTCTTGAAGCATCATTGAAGATCATGAACCCTTCATTGCCTGATGGTAGGACTAGAATGGGAGCCAACGCCAACTTCTTCTTTAATTCCTAAAAATTGGACTCACAAGCAGCTGACTAGATGAAGTGCTCATCCATCTAAGTTAGCTTAGTCAGAGGAAGTGCCACTTTGGAGAAGTTCGGAATAAAGTGATGACAATATCTGGATAGATCCAAAAAGCTCCTGATTTCAGAAGGATTTTGAGGGGCTTGCCAATCAAGTACAACAGATACATTGGTGGGATCAACAGTTATGTTACTCCCAGAAATGGCATGCCCAAGGAACATGGCTTTATCAATCCAGAATTCACATTTAGAAAGCTTGCCATAGAATTTCTAAGCTTGAAGATTTCAAGAACTGCCGTTAAGTTCTCCCGATGTTTCTCCATAGAATCAGAATAAATCAGGATATCATCAATGAAGACGACCACAAACTCATAAAGATAAGGTTGGAAGACTTTGTTCATCAGGTTCACAAATACTCCAGGTTTATTGGTCAACTCGAATGTCATCACTAGAAATTCATAATGCCCATAACGAGTTTGAAAAGCAGTTTTAGAAATATTAGAATCTTTGACTTTGAGTTGATGGTAGCCAGAGCGAAGATCAATTTTTGAGAAAACTTTGGTAGTGCAAAGCTGATGAAAGAGGTCATTAATGTGAGTGAGATGATACTTTTATTTAATAGTGTCTTGGTTCAACATGCGATAGTCAAAACACATTCACATAGAATCATTTTTACTTTTTGACAAAGAGAATGGGCGCACCCCAAGGGGAAACACTAGGATGGATAAAACCTTTGTCAAGAAGTTCTTGCAACTATTTCTTCAACTCCATAAGCTCATCAGGAGCCATCCTATACAGTTCCCTAGAAATTGTAGTGGTTCCAAGAAGGTCTATGGAGAACTCAATGTCTCTATTTGGAGGCAGCCCAAGAAGCTCATCCAAAAAAACATCAAGGAAGTCACGTACCACCACCAGTATTTCTACATGTCCGCTACTATGAATGGTCTCTGAGACTAATGTGAGGAAGACTTTAAACCCTTTAGAAATGAGCTTTATAGCTTTAAGAGAGGAAATTATAATATTATTATAGAATCTACTTCTCCTAGGGATCACCACATGACCAGAATGAGGCTGAGAGAGAACTACCATCTTGTTTCTACAATTGATGTGAGAATGATATGTGTATAGACAATCCGTACTAAGTATAATATCAAAGTCCTCCATACTTAAGAGAATGAATTCGAAGGGAATATCATGATTTTTGAATTTTAGAGGTACAAAATCCATTTTCTGTAGGGTAGTGAGTATTTTTCCACTAGGAGTAGAAACATCAATGATATATCCCAAGTCCCTTATATGTAGATGTAGCATAGATGCCAGATTTTGAGAAATAAAAATGTTTGTGGATCCAAAGTTGGATAAAGCTTTAATAAGATGATCATTGAGCAATACGATGCCTACACCGAATAAATATATTATGAATAATTTGAACATATATTAGATATATGAAAATATTTTTGGTTACCTTCAACAAGCTGGTTAGGATTTGCCTTTGCTTCCTCTGTCGTCACTGTGAATACTCTGGCATTGCGGTGTACCTAAAGGGGTGGAGCACCTGTTTTAGGATTGCCAAAGACAGAGGGAGTCAGGCACTTGGCGATGAAATTGCCTTCTCTCTTACAGTTATAGCAGACCGGCTTTGTATAGCAGCATACCCCACCATGGAAATGCCCACAAGTCTTACACTTGCGATGAGTCATCCTTTGTTGATTCTGGTGGCTCTTTTGTCCTCCCTTACATGAACCTCCTCCTTTTTCTGATCCCTTGTTATTATGGCTAGGGTGAAACTTTCTAGACTTATCCTCCTCGGTGGTGGTTAACCATAAGTATCCCATGTTGGAAGGCTTTTGCAGACCCTATTCCCTTTCCAGCTTGAGGGCCATGTCTAGGGCTTCATATATGCTTCGGGGATGGGAGGTTGTAACTAGGGTTTTCAGATGGGTGGCAAGGAAGTCGACATAAGGCTCCACTAGGCAATCTTCAATCTTAATAGGGGTATAACGTTCCAGAAGCCTAAACTTCCTAGTATAATCAATCACAGAGAGACTACCCTACTTAAGCTCGAGATACATCTTCTCCTTCCTCTTCCACTCAGCTATAGGCATAAAACAGTTAATGAGCAGGGTTTTAAAGGCTTCCCATCCTATGTTATCTACTCTTCTCCCCTATTCTCGCTATAGTTTTCCCACCAAATTATTTCCCTTCCCTTAAGTAGATGGGTGGCAAATTTGACTTTCTTCTCACTAGGTACTTCTAGGGTACAAAAGGTGTTCTCCACAGACAAGATTCAGGCTTCAGCCTTATCCATGACTTCAGGTTGGTCCTTCCCCCAAAAGGTATCAGGATTGAGCTTAATGAAATCTAACATAGTCACCTCCTTCTTCCTAGATGAACTAGGTTCAGGGGTTCTTTTTTGGGCAAGGGTCTCCATGAAGTCTAAAAGGATTTTCTTTTGTTCTTCCCACCTTTCTCTAGACGTACTATCGAGATCAGGTACCCCAGGGGTTTTAAGTTACTTCCTCTTCTTAGAGGACAACTCTTTGGAAGCCTTAGAGTTAAGAGTCTTGGGAGGCATCTTGAAATTTGGTGGAACATATTAGATTTATCATCATTTTTTTTTAAATAATATGATATTTCATTATTCTTCTTTATTAGTTATTAATGATTTTAATTTTATGATTCAAGGAGGATACCCTAAAATCATTATCAGTCGGTCTTTAGGACTTTCTAAATAGAGTGATTCTTTTCCTAACCTTATATCGTAAAGGTCAGAGGGAAATATTTATAAATGAAGATGAGGGGGGAATTTTTCCTATATAAGAGATGAGAGGGAATATTTATAGATGGGAAGGGTCCTAATTAAGGTATGCCCAAGAAGTAGGGGACATTTAGAATATCGACAATGTAGACTTATACTGCCATATAGGTAGCCTCGTGATTGCCAAGCTAAGTGGCTCAGAGACTTTAGCCAGACCCATCGTAGATGCTATCCTAGACTCACAATAGGGTGAATGAAGTTCATATGACCTTGATGTGTGAACATTGACTCTGATACCAACCGTGGCAACCCCAAATTCTATATACTTTCCTTAGTGACATTTTTAGATTTGAGTGGACGCATATATGGAAATATCATTAAGGAAAGTATATATAAATCGGGGTAGTCACGGAAGGCAAAACTCAGCCTGGGGTTGCAGGCTTCTTAACTGGAAATTGAGATCTCTTCTCTAATGTGTGGGTCATGAATAGGCACAAGTGTTGTAGGAAGAGGCGAGGGAACACTACCGTAGCTTCTTGGATTATCTGAGAATTTTGTGTGTTCACATTTGGTGGAGAGAAGGGTGATGTAGGGATTGATGAAGTTTGCCTCAACCTCCACAAGGAAACAAAGGGGTTATGTGGTGAAGCTAAGGGTCAAAGAGGAAGATAGAAGTATGAGAAAACTTGAGCTCTTATTTTAGTAAGACAAAACATTGATCATATGAGAAAAATGAGATCTCTACTCACCATTCTGCTCAGGCCCATGACCCCATGTCTATTAGGATTTTGGCATCTCAAGAATTCATTAGTTCTCATTAGATTAGAAACCCACTTTATAGGATGATTTTTTAGGTCATGACATATATTCATTTAATCTCAAATTTTGGAATAAATCTTTAGTAGCCATCATACAACAATGGGAAAAAGATCAAACCTTAATTAATATGTTAGTTACCCAAAACTTGGTTTCCAAGACAAGACCAGATAAATACTTAAATAATTATGTAAGACACAAGATAAATTGGAATCTTCTAAAAATTAATTTATGATTGCATAATTATTTTATCAAAAAACTATATTATTATTGACATTTGATACTAGAACTAAGTAATGATTTACAATTTTGCATCTCAAGGACCTATCTGAAAACTAAATATTAGTTCAATTGAGCTTAACTTAGATTCTATGGCCAATGATTCAAATCTAGGCCCTCTAATCATTACACAAGATTCATTGTATTCTTCATCATACAAATAAGGCTTTGATTCATCACGAATACCTTAATTGGAGTCTTATCTTGGTATATTAATAACTTACGCTCAACATTACTCTATTTTCTTGAATTAATGACTCAATCTAAGTCCAAAGCTCAAAATATTCAACTAATCCCATATTACTTAACTTTGATTCACATATAATATATGTGAATTAAATATCAAAATTATAATGTTTGTAGTTTTTGTAATGTACTTCTTTCCCTACTTCACATTTTTTGTCCATTATATGGATTAATACCTATTATCATCTGACGCATCCATGCTCTAGTGAGGCATTCATGAAGAGATAATTGTCAACCTTCTGCAGAAGCAACTGCGTACACAGCCAACTGTGCATAGTTGAACCCAGCAGCAGGTCCTAAAGCCATGACCAGGAACAACAACAAAGACATAAAAACAACGTCTTGAATTAAAATGTTGATCATCTTATTGCCATCAGACGGTTACTTACAAACACACTTATCATATACAGCACAGCAACAGCCTTGTAGTAAAGGGAATAGAATCATAGATGCTTAAATCTTATATCAGAGAGAAACAACAACGAATTAACTGAGCCGGGGTTGAGAGAGGGGTTGAGGAAGGCAGTAGGTAACAGGAAGATATATATATATATATATATGTAGTGGAGAGGGTTAAGGATCGAAGGATGAACATTACTTCATACATACGATTGTTTTCCTGGGAGAGGAAACCAACAGTTGCAGGTTGTAATCTTGAAGCTCTGCAGCCAAGCATTAGTAATGGCTCAGGGTTTGACGGTCTGCAGCTCGGAGTCAGTGACGCGAGTCTCGTGAAACCGAGCAATGAACTCGGTGGCCTTCTTGTCGATGTCTGGCTCACCGATGTACCGGCCACGGTCCTCGTCGCTGGCCCAGACCCTGGATGACCTGTTCCTCTGCTCGGGCTCTTCGATATCCCTGTAGTTGTGGCGCGACCGCCGGGAGAAGTTGAACAGGGAGGAGAAGAAGGATTTAGATGACGACCGTCTCTTACCACCCATCTTCTTGTATCTTCTCAAGCTGAGATTGCTACTGCTTGTTGAGATCGAGAGAGAAGAGGATACAGTAGCTTTCTTCTCTGTGTCCGGCCGGTCTCTGGTGGACGACGGCACGGAGAGAACGGTGAGAGCGGAGAGAACTGTATCAATGTCTGGGTTGCTCTGTGGTGTGGTAGTCTCTGGCTGCTAGGTACTCTCAATTTATAGGTGGCATCGTTGGACTGGCTGCCCTGGCGGGCGGGCGGGCTGGGCAGCTTGCTACTCTGCTCGCAGCTAGCTAGCACACATATCATTAACGCATGCAGGACTATTCCTGTCGGATTCTATACCGTGCACTGAGGACCGAAGGAGCCGGGGAGTCGGGCATGGAGGGATCCTCCAGTCGGGTGGTCGATAGTGCGTGAAGTGATGGTAGGTTTGGTAGGGGCCCACATGTTTCCTTGCGGTAAAATCCACGGAAGGCTGGCTTCGAGGAAAAAGGACCCCCTTGGTTGCCATACTTGCTTGTGCTTTTAACCTTTTCAAGGAGGCCAGTCGTTCTTCATTCCCTTCCTTTTCTCCTGCCAGCTTTTGTCTCGATATTTTGTGGACACCGCCTCTATTGCGTCTCTGTAGGGTTTTGATAGGTTGAGCTTTTGCCCACCTTCTTGTAACTTACAAGTTTGAAGTTTGAAGTTTCTAGGCGGTACATATATAAATATCTTAGAGGTATGAACACGGTATCAATCATATATAATGTATAATTCAAAGATTGCTAGTGGAATAGCTATACTATAATGTCACACTGTTGCTATAGGAGCATATTGGAACTTAGCACGTATGTATTTAATATAATTTGAAGAGTGTTATTCCAATTATGATAGTACATGAATAACATAAACTAAAGTGGTGCATTTTCATGCAATATGTATACTATTTAAACAATAGGATGTAATTATTTGAAATTTTGAGAGCAAAAAAATGTTTGGTTTCTTTAACATCATTATTTGACAAAAGTAATGTGTTTATGGTTTTGATTTTCACTTTGAATGACTTCTTTCATCTTCTTTTGGTCTTTCAATACGCATAGGATTTACTTTTTTTTTTAAAGTGCAACTAAGGGGCATTAATATTCTTCTCGGCCTTTAACTTGTTGCTTCATCGATGCAACTCACTTTGAAATTTTAATGGACCCATATATAAGCCATTGGATCGAGGATCGTAACATTGAGATGTTATGTTGGGTTTATTTATTTCCATGTTTCATCTTTGATGCTCCTATACTTCGGGTTTCCGTATAAGCTATTGATCTATTAAGAACGACATATGGGTTTGTAGTTTTGGTTAATGAATCACTCGCTCTTAAAAGTTTTAAAATTATTGTTGTAAAATTCACTATTTTTATATGAAACATTACATTCTAATCTGGATTTTCTCATCACACACGACTTTTTCTCATGCGAAGTTGTGTGCCTTCATAGCTACCGTAAGTTCCTTTCTTGTTATATTATGGCAATATTTCGAATGGAAAACCCAATATCGTGTACACTTTTGAATCCTACCTGATGCATACAATACATTGTAAGAAAATCATCTCCTTTTTAGCTGATAAACTCGACTACTGCATATAGCCTACTTTCCATTATCAAATAAATATATATTTTGTAGGTAAAATTCCAATTGACTGAACAAGTAATATGCAGCGATAGTTTAAAAAAGCGTATTAACCAGTTCTCGATTTATTTCCTATGTCTATAGGCATCAAACAAGGCTATTCAAGATGAGCTCGATGCAACCACAATCGTTACTTACTAGTTACAAGTACAAAATAATTGTTACTTTCCAGCGGTTGAAGACGCTTAGGCTTGTTCTAAACGTTTATTTTGCCTGTTGAAATTAAGATGTTTGAATCTTCTCCAAATCCTTCTATATATTCTAGCTTCATTGATACTTGTTTACTGATTTTTGTGGCTTATATATCTTTGAAACTAGATCTGATGTCCTAAATTGTGATTTTATGATTGGTTTATCTATCTCCTCGCAGTCTTCTCCTTCGATGCTCCTATACTACATCTCTTCATAGGCCGTATTGAAACATCAGAAATAGCACAATGGTTACTTGTTAACAACTGTTTCCCGACGTATTTGGTTACAATTAAAATCATTGCAATTGTATTTGTTGTTTCATATCATGCAAAACTATCTTCTCGTATGCACCCATGTGCCTTAGCAACTACTGTGAGTCCGCCTCTCGTGTATTACTGGACTGTTCAGAATTGTAACCCCAATAACATTGCATTGCTCTTTCATACTATTTTTTTTTGTGATGATTTAAAAATATACTTTTTAGGCAAAGTTCTGGGTGATCAGGAAATCAATACGAATTATTTCTGAAAGCACAGCAATCAGTTTAGGAATTATTTTTGTATCTCTATAACTATCAAACATGGCTCTATAATATCAGTACGGTGTAGCTACAACTTTTCAATATAGGGTACAAGATCTACAATAATAAGTTGCAATGGCCATGAGAGAACTATACACGAAACAACCAGCATACACTCGAGGAAAATTTCAGCAAGGTATCGGATGTTTCCCTAATGCTTTCTTGGGAAGTAGAGATGTTCCATCTTGGTAGAAGCCAACATCATATCAGTCATTGAAAGGTTCCGGCCCATGTCTTATTGGGATTTGGACTTATTAGGAGTTGGCTTGTGTTTCCAATCCTAATAGAAGTTAAATCCAAGAAGGAAAGAAGATGGCTCCTTACGTACACTTTTAGAATTGGATTAGGATTTAATTGGAGTTGGTATTTTGTGTTGCCAATCCGAATATGACTCGAGTCCAAGAAGAAATAAGGTGACTATGTGCAACATGGAGTTGGACTATGATTTGAACTAGGACTAGAATTCCTGGTTGCAATCACATGCATGGAGGTCTATAAATAGAGGCCCTTGGGGAGGCCATGGAGATCATCCCACCGGTTGGTGTGTGACCCACCAGTTGTTGGTTGTTGGTGTCTTTTGTGGTAGAAGAGCCAGAAAATAATAACAACTGGTGGTGCTCTCTTGTGGTAAGAGAGGGTCAGCGACTTTACCTTGAAGCAAAGTAGCGGTTGACAGTTGGTGGCACATTGGGTGCACCAACAGTGCAACTCTCTTGTGGATGAGAGAGGGCCAATGACTTTGTCTTGAGGCAAAGTAGCGGTTGGCAGTCGGCAACACAATAACGGTACATCGACAACGGAGGCGGGTCCGAGTAGCGGAGGACACACATCAGGTGGTGGCACTTTGTTGGTGATGTGACATTGACATCGACTACGGCAGCGGATCCGAGCAGTGGAAGATGTTCATCTATTGGTGGCTACAGAAATGATGGCGGATTGTCCAGTCAGTGGAGGACGCACATCAGTCGCGACAGATAGGTGGTGCATCAACTACGATGGCGGATCCGAGCAGCGGAAGACGCACATCAGTTGGTGGCACACTATTGGTGACGCGACAACGACAACGGTCTGTCCGATCAGCGGAGGATGCATATCGACTATCTCAGGCGGAGATAGTTGTGGCGGTATGTCGGAATCCTAGTTGGAGGAGCCAACTAGAATGAGTATCGCAGACAACAATGAGGTAGGCGACCTTGTCACCGGTGGAGATGACCGATCAGCGGTCGTAGCAGCAACAAGCAATCCCCAGCAACAATAATGGTGATGTGAGGAGAAAAAGTGAAAAGGAGGATTTGCACACATTGGGTGTAATTTTGTTCTTCCTTATCTTTGTTCTCGGGCAGGGGGAGCCTCCCAGATTTAGGGGCGATTAAATCTGGGCAGTGTGAGTTGTAATTCAGATTACTTAGTGCTTGTTGGCCGGTATTGCCCCGTGGTTTTTCTCTCCTAGTCTTGGGGAGAGTTTTCCACGTTAAATATTGTGCCTTCAGTCTTGCAGAGCATCGTCACTTACCCACCACAATTTCCCAACAAGTGGTATCAGAGCAAGGTTTGAAGGATTTCGTGGGCGTAGTGAGATGGCATTTGAAGATAGGAAGGACAACGTTGACAAGAAGCGATCACAGAATAGCCGCATGTTTGAGATGCAAGATTCAATCTAGAGGACAACAATATGCAGCCGGACGGCTCCCAGTTAGAGAAGGTCGCTCCAAATACTTTCTCGAGACAGCACACGTGTGAGGAAGGAGGGCAATACATTGAAGATGTAGTTGCTACACCCAGGATGGAGGATCAGACTCTTGATGTAGAGTTACATCGACAGGGGGAGCGTCATAAGAAGGTTTCTGAAGCTTACTGCAGAAGGATAGAAATGTGGTTTTCATCCAGGAGGGCTCGACTGACCAGTTAGGGGGAGCCAAAAAAGTTCCAAGTGTGGGCATGGAGAGAGAAGCAGCGTGGTCAAGATACTTTTCTCCGTTGCTTTGGAACAAAGTGAAGTCAAGGTGGGACTTCAAGAAGATGGATGAAAACAACATGGTGCTGACATATGTGAGGAGATTGTATCTATCAGATGTGGTGGTAGGATACAGAAGATATTCCAGATGATCGCTGAAGACAAAATCTCCCTCATGGGTCGGAGGGGGAGATTGTTGGGATTGAAAGGTTCCGGCCCATGTCCTATTAGGATTTGGACTTATTAGGAGTTGGCTTGTGTTTCCAATCCTAATAGAAGTTAAATCTAAGAAGGAAAGAAGATGGATCCTTACGTACACCTTTAGAATTGGATTAGGATTTAATTGGAGTTGGTATTTTGTGTTGCCAATCCTAATATGACTCGAGTCCAAGAAGAAAAAAGGTGGCTATGTGCAACATGGAGTTGGACTAGGATTTGAATTAGGACTAGAATTCCTGGTTGCAATCACATGCATGGAGGCCTATAAATAGAGGCCCTTGGGGAGGCCATGGAGATCATCCCACCAGTAGGTGTGTGATCCCACCAGTTGTTGGTTGTTGGTGTCTTCTGTGGTAGAAGAGCTAGAAAATAATAACAACTGGTGGTGCTCTCTTGTGGTAAGAGAGGGTCAGCGACTTTGCCTTGAAGCAAAGTAGCGGTTGACAGTTGGTGGCACATTGGGTGCACCAACAGTGAAGCTCTCTTGTGGATGAGAGAGGGCCAATGACTTTGTCTTGAGGTAAAGTAGCGGTTGGTAGTCGGCAACACAATAACAGTACATCGACAACGGAGGCGGTTTCGAGTAGCGGAGGACGCACATCAGTTGGTGGCACTTTGTTGGTGATGTGACATTGACATCGACTACAGCAGCGGATCTGAGCAGTGGAAGATGTTCATCTGTCGGTGGCTACAGAAATGATGGCGGACTGTCTAGTCAGTGGAGGACGCACATCAGTCGGTGACAGATAGATGGTGCATCAACTACGATGGCAGATCCGAGCAGCGGAAGACACACATCAGTTGGTGGCATACTATTGGTGACGCGACAACGACAACGGTCTGTCCGATTAGCGGAGGACGCATATTGACTATCTCAGGCAGAGAGAGTTGTGGCGGTATGTCGGAATCCTAGTTGGAGGAGCCAACTAGAACGAGTACCGCAGGCAACAACGAGGTAGGCGACCTTGTCACCGGTGGAGATGACCGATCAGCGGTCGTAGCAGCAACAAGCAATCTCCAACAACAAGCAATCCCCATGTGAGGAGAAAAAGTGAAAAGGAGGGTTTGTACACATTGGGTGTATTTTGTTCTTCCTTATCTTTGTTCTCGGGCAGGGGGAGCCTCCCAGATTTAGGGGCGATTAAATCTGGGCAGTGTGAGTTGTAATTGAGATTACTTAGTGCTTGTTGGCCGGTATTGTCCCGTGGTTTTTCTCTCCTAGTCTTGAGAAGAGTTTTCCACGTTAAATCTTAAATCTTGTGACTTCAGTCTTGCAGAGCATCGTCACTTACCCACCCCAATTTCCCAACAGAAACATGATTGGTTCCAAATAGTTCTGAGAATAGCAGCATTCCACTGATCGAACCTTCGTTTAAACCTCCCCCGATACGTATGGGTATGGTTTCCAGCCACCTGTTTTTATTGACCAGTATACAACTCCTGTAGCATTATTGGTTGCATCCTTTCATAATTTGATGCCGAAATGGTCTTATTATTATATGTGGTAATATTGACTGTAATCTACAACATGGCAAAGCTCTCACAGCCTCAGGATACACGATATATATTGTGAGCAGTATTCTGTTCAATGCATCATGGATCACACAAAATATGTACACGTACGCATATGAGATGACAGAGGTTTTTAACTATTTTCAACCTCATTCTTACCACCGTTGAAGTTCTTCATTTTTAGAATTTTAGGACTCTTGGCCTAATATGCATGGCTATTCATCTTTATTCCCCTTTCATCGTAATACCAACGCCATTACCAATTACTCTGCATGGAACACATTTTACAGGATTATACTCTGCACAATTCTAATTCAGACTGCAGCTACTTTTCACTCGTAGAAACACATTTACGGCAATCTGCTTTGCTAGTAACGTGCCGTCTTGGCTGGCAACAGTAACACCAAAAGATAAAAAAAAATCAGCGGTCCAAAAAGCAGTAGCGCAGCTTCTTCGTTGATCGGCCTATCAAATCGCTGGCTGGCTGTGTCTGGTTTAGGGTTTTTCAGAAAGAGAGATGATCATGATCTCCTCCTGCTTTTCCCTGAAGCTTCAGTCACAAAATTATTAGCAAAGTTCTGCCTGCATGTCCCACCTTTTGGAACAACCGTGATGAACTCCATTAGTTTATTTCCCCATTAACTCTAATTAATTAGGCTAGTGTGTTCCTGTTGTAATCACGTTAGCTTACAAAAATAGCCACGGGAATCGATCCCCAATAGAAAAAACCGCCATGGTTTGGCAGCGTTAGGCCAGCTTTTCATGATATTGTTGGGACAAAAGCAGGAGGTAGTAGCTAGCTGGGGACTTGGTGATCGTACAAGGTACACTTCTCAAGTTGGACTTGCGGAGAGAATTACATGTGCCTTGTGGAGTACAGGAATGTGCGCTTCTCGAATTGGTTTTAATCTTTTGCGCACACTGCTATCCTAGTTAATGTTTCTTTTCTTCGGAAAGCCATAAAAGCCAGATTTTGTTGTCACGGGGTGAGCAAAAAGTGGGAAATATAATGGACCGCTTTGGAATCGAGTTCGAAGAAGCTTTCTTCTTCTTCTTCTTCTTCTTCTTCTTCCAATCTGAGCTCCAGTTGGGCACCAATTCGAAGTGAGAAAAACAACCCATAAGTCATGTTGTAAAGGATAGGTCACGTAGCTCACGCTGGGTTATCCCCTGAAACTTTTAGCCCCCATGCCTCTTTGACAAGACACCTGATTTGCGTAGTAGTTACGCCGGGTTTTATGGGTTAGCCATACACCCTCCCCACTGCTGAGTAAGGGGACTGCACAACAGGCTGTTCTGGTTCGGGAGCCGATTGCTTTTACTTACCAACCTCCACAACCCATTTTTTCAGTAAGGCTGGTTTTGGGATCCATGAACAGTTGATTAACATCAACTTTTGCAAGCCAGCTAACGTTTCCTGCAAATGGGTAGGACTTCTTTTTTTCTCATCTGGAGAATAAACACGAACGATATGAACATTTTAGGCAATATCACATAGGGTTGTTATCTTGTCGAGCTGAGGGATGCCTCCCATTATCCATGTCATGAGGCATGACATCTGCACCGCGAATTTGCCAGGTTTATCGAAAACTTCTGTATATACAGCGCGCTGCCTTATCAATTCAATTTTAGCCACTGGAGTCTCATTCAACATCAACTTGGGTTCGTATATGATAATGTTATTTAAATTTTATTAGTGACGTGATTGCCATTTTCAATCATCCACTCAAATACGAACTTGATGCCACTTCTGATTACGCAACACCTTTGGAATGATCTATCCATTATAAAATGCATGCTTAAGTCACATAAATTAAGGAAAAAAAGTGTATGGCATCTTGTTTAACCATTATGATTGGGCTTGAATGATATGACCACTGTCTTATGAAATCACTATGATTCTAGCAACTCAGCTTTTTCCCAAGCCATCGTTTGAAGTTCTAGTTTCTCTTTTTGCATGCGTATTTGTTATATTGTTAGTTCCTCGTCTTTTTTTGTGCTTTGATCATTTTCCATCATGGTACTGAGTCAAGGGTTTGTCCTCTAATGAGGGTATCCTAGAAGCCGTGTTACTCTTGTATAATAATATTAGATGGTAAGACATAGTGTTTGATCTTATATATTAAAATGACCTTGGAGAAGTTGTGGGAAAGAGTGAGGCATATCTCAAAATTAAATTCTATTGTGGCATGATGTTGCAAATCAATTAATGGATGTGATGTGATAAGTCATCATAGTAAAATGACTCAAATCTTGAAATGTATCAAAGTATGGTGGAAAGTGGCAATACAACATAAAAGTTATGAAAGTCCACTACACAATTGGGAATGTCCCTAGCACATATGTGTGTGTAAATTTATAAACTCAGATTTACTTATGGATTTGTGGTCAGGATTTGTGCTACTTTTTTCCAACTCAATTGTAAGCCATTTCCAACGGTAAAAGTCGTTGCATGCTTGCTTCTAAAAATAACAATCTACACTAGTATCTAAGCACAAAAGAAGTCAATGAGGTTAAAGAAAAAAGTAAACATGTGCAATAAAAAATGAAAAATATTGTACAACTAATCTACGATTATACTTTTACAATCTTGCTTGTTAAATTGTTTCTATGCATATACCTTTGCAATTGAAATATGTATCTAATAAAACAACAAATTTGGTCAAACAATCAATGCATCTCCTAATTAGTGGATTTAAGAAACTTACAAAGCTTATTGTCCATGCATAGTTTCTAGGTCCAATGATTTGTATTTAAAACATTAAGAATAATTGTCACATGTTATATGTCATTTCCTTTTTTCTTCAATTAACGAACTAAGATATATCCATAATTGTTAGAAATATGATTGGATTGAAAAATTGCAAAACATTATAAGAAATCTAAGTAGTTACTTCCCCAAAACTAGCCCTTGATGCATGACAACATCATTATCCCCAAAGTAAGATAATGATGGGAGAATGAAACATTATTACAAAAAATATTATAAATTTCTAAATAGTTCAAAATTGATTCATAGCTTATGTAAAAAATTATAATCATCCAATTGTTTCTAGAATTATATTAATATGGGAATAAACAATTACAAATTCATGTTCCCTATTTTCTTAGAATTTTGTCCAATATTTCAAGGTTACTACTATTTCTCCAATTTTTGTTACAAACAAAAAATGTTATTCAATTGAATAGAACAAAAAGGATAATTTCCAATAGTTGGGTACTACTAAATCACAAAATGAGGAAATATATTTGCATATAAAATTTGCCTAATAATAATATTTCATTATATATGGGTTTTACACCTAGAATTGATTATTCTATTTTTAAAATATTACCAATATTAATGGAACAACATGTAATAACTAAACTATACATTTCTTTTCCAATATTTTTAATATTTGAATGTACAATTAAATATGTCAAAATCCATTCAAAAGGTTAAATGCTTGGTGAATTTTTGGTATGATATATTTTTCTATTAGTAATCAATATTTTTAAATAACAAAAAATTAAATGAAAGATAGTTTAATATATATTCAATTCAATTTTATTTTTTTATATTTATATGTATTTAATACATTTGAGTAACTATAATAGAAAATACTAGGATATTTGTAAATTCATTTAAATTGATAGCAAGTATATAAAATGATGTAGAAATACAAAAAATTTCTAGGAATATATCTTACAGTTATCGAGGTATATTAATTTTTGTGTTTACTAAATATGTTGCAATCTTAATTACCAATTTTCTAGTTATATTTATATAAATGGATAAACATAAGGGCTATACCATAGTTTCTTGCTCTGATTAAATCCAATATGCTCTCTTTTGAGGTAATTGATGGTTGACAATGGGTTAACTTCTCTTCCCCTTCATAAGAACTTCATAATCTTGTGGAAAAAAATGCAAGACTTTTTGTTTTCTAGGAAAGCGTGCCAACTGTCTAGTGATGCCAAGATGTCTCTCATGGGGAATTGTGATAGTTGTGTCAGGATTCATCATTGTTTATGGGTGAACTAGAGAAAGGAAGTATACATGGCATTAGATAACAAAGATGATGATTTAGTGTTATTAAAGAATAAGAACTAATGTTGCAGAGGTAAAAGTGATTTAAGGAGTTTAATAGGTACTTGGTTTCAATTTATGGTGGTCTAGTGAAGCGAAAAGCACTAAGATGGAGGAGTTGGAAGGCTTGAGGTCTTATAAATGTCTTTTCACCAAACACGATAGAATAAGAGAAGGCTGGGAAGATCAAGAGGGAATTAGTGGAATATCTAGACCCTCATAAAGGTGTCATCATGTGAGAAAAGGGAAGAAAATATCAAAAAGATAAAATGGGAGGCATAGAGAGAAATTGGAGGAAAGAATTGTTGGTATGTTTGAGATACATCATCTGATGATTGTAGTTGGGATTCATTTTATATGATTTTATTATTTTTAAAGACAATTCCATTTTTTTTGTTTTAGTGTTGAGATAATGAATAAGTGTAACAAGGTCTTAAGAGTCATTTAGCTCAATAACATAAGGTTTGGGTTGAGGACTTGTGTTACGACCCCACCTTCCGATAACCCCCAATTAAGGGAGACCGAGAGGTTGAAGTCGCACCCATAAATTCCGGATCAAAGGTTCGACATATAACCAATAACAATTATTAAATTCTAACAGACTATACTGAAAATGGTAATAAAATTTTTCTTTATCATACCTTTGAAAAGATTGGAAGTACTAGACTTCTAACCACAGATGAACTACTCTAACTAGTTCCTCCTTGCTCTTTAATTCTTTATTTCACAATGTGTCACTTTACTGTTTGTGCTTTGGAGTTTGTACCTAAATCGCCGACAAACAAAACAACGGTTAGTCGGTATGTGGAGGAAACAATAATCAAGCAATTATGCTAACAATGTAATCAAGCCATTAATCTTTTTAACAATCAAGATTACATTTTAAGCCAAACTACTCAATTCATACTTATCCACAACTCTGTGTTGTCCCTATAAGGACTTATATGGAACCTCTCTAAGGTGACTTGTTGGACTTACCCTCTAGGCAGCCAAAGTCTTTCTTGACCTGGTGGATCTACCCTCTAGGTATCCTATGTACCAGGTCAGCCATTACGACACAGAGAGGATCAAGGAATTGAGATAGATGGCATATACATTATGTGATAATCATATTCACTTTATGATTGCATGAACTAAATTCATCCAACAGTTAATTCATGTCATCGATGAAAACTTCGGAAAACCTCGGAAAACTAACTCGAGATATTCATAAGCGTAACCACATACCTGATTTGATGAGTCATGCAGATTATTCAACATATACTTCATGTTCATTCAATCAAGCCAATCAACATATCCAAGTAAGTAATTCAATCATCACATAATTCCTGCAAAGAATACGTACTCTATTTATTACACACTTCATCAAGAATCTACTTTACTGACTTGGATTCTCTTTCTAGGATTTCTAATCCGCATTAAGGCTTCATTAATATTCATTAGGGTTTCTTAGATCTCTTTCTCAAATTTTATCCCTTTTTGGTTATCAACCCTAAAAATATTCTTTTCTATTTATATAAGCCCTAATTGCTCAAACTATTCAATTAATAGTCTTTTATGTCCAAATTGACTTAGGATCATCATATCCCTTCTTATTCATGGATTTGAACAATTAAACCAATTAAAAGAAATATTCTCTTAAATTAGGGTTTTCAAGCTCATTAATGCATATGCATGCATGAAACCCTAAATTAAGCCAATTTTATTAAAAGATTATCTTTTTAGATTCCATCTTCACTTTTAATCAACAACAAGTTATTATTGGCCTGAATTATCCATTAAACAACATTAAATCCATCTATCATCGAATCTAAGGATTTTTCATTAATTAAATCATTAAAGATTATAACTTTATGTACTTTTCACATTTCAAGCATATTTATGCACATAATCTCTAAATTAGATTAATCACGTGCAAAGATCTTCCTTTTTGAACATAATGTACCATACTACATTTAACAGGTTAATATCAACTCTAATGACCCATTAAACCATATTGAACACATTAATCATATCAACATAGGGTTTCTTAATCATTAAAGATGACGATTTACACTATATTTCGAACTATGATCCGATTCAGGTTAAGAAACTATTTTTATTGTATTCCTCTCGTTCTCCTGATCAAAAATCATATATTATTTATGTCTATCCGAGTTACGGTTTGCTAGATATGATTTTTTGCAAATATATTACCTTCCAGCCAATGACATGTTGCCACGTCGTCAGATCCATGCACCCTTGAGATTTGGAAACATAAACAGATTACAATTCTGCCCTTGGTTAAGTGGTTGACGTTGTGTTTGCACGGAGGGGCAAAGATGCCCAATGCCCAGTCGTTTTCAACCTTACGCAAACACTGTTTGCGCGCCATCCAGTTGATCTTCGGGGGTCTGCCCCTCTCCCTCTAGGGCTAGTGGACCGCCACTGATGGCCTCCTTAGCTTCGCCCTTGTCTGCCGTACTTAGGGCGCCACCCATCTCATGACTTGTGTGGCTGGTTCAAGCTTAGCAAGCTCGCGACCCTCAGCCATGGAACCAGCCTTTCTCGCAGCCCTACAGCTGTTGCTGCACCTGGCTAGGTGTAGGAACGACTATGGAGCAGCTTCATGGCAACATGGGAGCAGCATGCTTCCCTCCTAACTCATCCTCGGCCCCTCGCTTGCCCCAGGGCTATTCCTTCCTCTGTGACTAGGGTTTATGGCCAAAACGAGGAAGAATAAGAAGAGAAACCAAGTGATGTGTGGGACTCCTCTCCTGGACTCGATCCAGGGGTCCCTTCCCTTTTATATTCGAGGGTAACCACGTCCCATGATGCTTGCTTGCAAGGTAAAAAAAGTATTTCCTACTAGGAATTGGATTCCTTCATGAAAAAGCAAGTTCTTTCTCTTAACTTAATCCTTTATTATTTAGGTGTATATAGTAATTTGAAATTTCCCTCTTTACTCTTTCTCTTTTACACTTTCCTTCTATCTCATATGCACGAATTTCTATTTCATTTAATAGAAATTACTTTCCTTTTAACAAAACCTCCTAATACATTAATTGTATACTCACACTATTTCCTTATTTTGAAACTTTGATATTTTCTCTTTATTCCTCTTCTATTTTCCTCATTTGGTATTCCTTTTATCATTAGGAATTCTTGGAACACTAAATTCCACAAAGGATCATTCAATTATACCTTTTTCCTCTTATTTTCAACATGTTTCCATTATTATCAATTTCTTTTCTCAAAAAGAAATATTTTAATTAATCTTTTCTTTCCTCATTGCTTTCTTTTTGCAACCTTGGACTCCTTGGTACCCAAGGAACCCAAGAGGCACGAAATCCTCTTTGGATTTGCCTTCTAGAGGTTTCCACATATGTCCTTTCTCAAATTCTCAATTATTCCTTAATCAATTAAAATTCCTTTTTATTGGGCCCAATAGACAATAAAGCCCACAAAGCAACCAATCAAGGCTATTGTGAAAATGAATCAATTTAATCAAAACAAATCATATCATTATTTGTTCAATTAGCTTTAATAAGAGAAATTACATTTGAGCCCAAAATTGGGGTTGAAACATCCTTCCCCTCTTATAGGAATTTTGTCCTCAAAATTCAAACAAGCAAACAAACAATTTAGGGTAAGACCTGTCCATGTCCATCATTGGCCCTCTATGTGGCTTTACCGTACTCATGGCGCTTCCAAAGAACCTTTGTCATCACATATTCTTTTCCTTGAGTTCTTTCTTCCTGGCGTCTATAAATTGCACAGGTGACTCAAGCCATTTCAACCTCCCTTGGGGCCCACTAGGTTCATTGCTCAGCACATGGTCGGGGTACCTCACATAGTGCTCTAAATTGGACATATGGAAAACATCTCCCATACTTTATCCTGAGGGGTAAGGTCAAAACCTAACCATCTCCACCTATCCATCTCTAATGGACCCATGTATCGGGGACCCAGCTCTCTTAATTATAACTTAGGGGGGGTAAGATTTTTATGTCACAATGAACTGCATGTCAGTCTACTTTACATCTGCTCATGACTTTTATCGTTTCTAGGCTCCTTTCAGCCATTGCAAGATCAAAGCGACTTCATCTACACGCACTGTGGTCCGTTTCTAACCATCACGTGGTCCTTTCACCAACATCACCTTACTGAAGTGGTGACCGACACAACCTCCCTTACAGAGCCTCTTTAAAACCCGATATTGGCTATGGTGGTCATCATCACATCTTTCCTAGGACAAGAACTGTCTCTAGCTATCACCCTGAACGAGCGCATATGCTCTCATCAGACCCTTTAGTCTGGATCATACTAACAAATAGTTAAGGGTGATAAACCATACAAACATTGAGTTCTCCATGTCCCTACTTCCACCTTTTGGAAGGGAACCTTTAGGTCAAACTCAAAACCTTCCACTCACTTCATAGTTGAACCATCTCTCTCATGGATAGATCAATCCAGTCTGTCCCTTAACAGAACTCTTTCTTTCTCACGTCATCTGGTAAGGCAAACTACCATAACCCATATTGCATCTCAACTTTCCCTGATCCTGAGGAGACTTACCACATCCATCGTGATGAACTCCCTTTCTCTTTTGGGGACTTTTTGTCCTTTATAACGATGCACTGGGTACTGGTGTTCATCCTTTACATTATGTCTTGCATGGCCATTTACCACATGCAACTTCATCTTAAGCATCCAAAGTACTATTGTTATTTACCACGATATATGGTGGTCTTCAATCATGATTTCCTGTATGTCATGATTCTTTCAAGATCAAATCCTCTGAAACCCTAAACCACTCTAGTCGGGGTTTCGTCACCTTCTCTTCCAAAGATGTGCATCTGAGGTTCTACCACCATCCTTTTATCGCATCAAGGACTAGACTGGCTAACCTAATTTTTTTTTTCGATGTATCTGGTTACCTCTGAGTGTTATCCAAACACCACTCCTTTTCAAACTTAGGGTTATCCAAACAACCTCTTCTAGCTAAACGAAGTAGCTATAATTCAACCAGAGCATCCATTATCACTTCACATCCTTAGGTATTAGGTAACATTGAAGACATACACTTCCATGTTTTTTTTTTCGCTTATCATCTCACCTCAAACTTTATGTCTAACTTCAAAAGACCACTCTTTGATTTCATCATCACGGTGATCAAACTCAACCTAGTATAACTTGTAAGTTCCACATAATTCATGATAAAGATATCCTCATAAGGTGACTACCTCATTCCTTTAGTGTTTGCAAAGCATCAGAGTATCATTCACTCTACCAGGGTAGGTTATCCCATTTATCGTGGCAATGTTCCAACCTACATCATCTCTTATCCTTGATATATGGCATGCGTAATGTCCTATCTCTCACTCCCATAACAAGAAGAAATAAGCATTTGGCTACAGTCCAAATACAGAGTTCTTCCTGTTCCAAGAGTAGAGATGGTACATCCCACCTTGCCAATACACCTTTTAAATCTAAGTTGAAATGTGCCACATATGTCTCTACATCACAGACATCATGATAACAAATTAATCTTGAACCCTCTGAGGTTTATATCCTTAGTCAACTCCTCTAGGTCCATAGGGTACCGACTTTTTTTTAGGGTCATCCCTCTTCCCTCATGCATCAAGGGAGTGCCCTACTCATCTGCCCTTTGGGTCCCATGAGTTCATGAAGGTGATCAATCTCCTAACCCATGGCCCTCAGACAATGATAACTGTTACCTCCCGACCCTATGGTCATGTGCAACTGGGGAATTAGGCAACTCCTACTTTCACCGGTCTTATCCCTACCTGACCCTAGGATAGACTTAGGATTCTTCATTATAGTACATGTTCACTTAGAACCTTACCCAAGTTTTCATCATCTCTTTTTCTGCATTCATGGGCTGGCTCTCATTCGTAGGGATCATGGCAACCTACCTACCTTGGTCAAGCCCCATACCAGTTACTTCCATGGTAACATATCCATATACACTTAGAGATGGATATCTATGGGTCTACAGGTTCATTCTCATACCATGTACTTTTCACTTAGCTTCTCAAGATCCTACGAGACCTCTTTAGGTTACCTTAACCCAACAAAAACTCTTAGGTCTAGGGTTTACATCCACACGAGTCTACTTAACCTTAGCAACCTAATAAGGTACAAAAAGATCACCTATTGAACCATGCTAGGTCATCCTTGTCTTCTTTCCTCAAGGATGAAACAAGATCATACCTTCCTTTGTTATCAACCTAGCTATGAGGGGTTCATTACACATACCCTAAACTTAAGGGGGTTTCACTTTCCATTATGCATGAGGAGCACCATGCTCGAAACTATAGCAACTTAATTCTCATCATGAGCATTAGGTATACCACTTCCCCTATTAGGCTTAGGAACCCTAGGTTCACATTTAGGTGTCCAACAACACACTCTATTTCTTAACCATGAATCAAGCTTGCCATAACGTGCACTTCCTGTCATTCTTCAACTCAAACAACCCTTTAAGGTTGAGTCCTCCTCAAGGACAAACAACAAGGTACAAGGCCTCGAAACCTGTTACTATACCTCTCCAGGGTTTATGGAACTCTTCTTCTCATCTGTACCATAGGTACCAAGGTATAAACAGACTCATCCTCTCTCTAGGATTTGGGTGGTCAAAGGTACTCGGTCATCCAACCTCTCATGGCTCATATAACATCCCAGGCACATCCATCCAACACCTGGGCCAACTCATCATGCCATCTCTCTCTCTACCCTTCACTTAGGGTTAGGGTTAACGTCGTCCTCGTAGGATGAGACAGGTTTCTACTTACAATGGAGATCTCTATCTCTAAGACTAACTTATCCTCCCGACAAGAAGGTCTAGCCTCAGGTCTCTTCTGAGGACATGACATCTTATGTCATACGACCTAGGCATGTATCTATCATTTAGTTTGCACTTAATCTATTAAGCTTATGTCCATGGCATTTTATTTACATGCTTTTCATTAATTTGATGGAGGATTCTTTAGACCTTATTAACCTTGCCCATACCTCAAGAGGGTGAGGAAAAGAGAGAAAACCCTAATCCTTAAGGTCCTTAACAGAATTTTTGTGATGAGAAGGGATGAATAAGATGAGAAGTCCTAAAGGTATCTTATTTCGATTCATACCCTAAGACTTTGGCCAGGCAGTCACACGGATCCGGGAGTCCTCATATTCTGACTAGCGGTGCGGAGGAAAATATTGCCAGCCCCCGGTTGTGATCCTTTTCTAGACACCTCCGTCTTTCGGATACTCCTCTAATAACTCCCTTGGGTTCTATGGAGTTTGTAAAATTTAATAATTATTAATGGTTACATGAGGAACCCAGGCTCTGATACCAAATGTTACGACCCCACCTTCCGATAACCCCCGATTAAGGGAGACCGAGAGGTTGAAGCCGCACCCATAAATTCCGGATCAAAGGTTCGACATATAACCAATAACAATTATTAAATTCTAACAGACTATATTGAAAATGGTAATAAAATTTTTCTTTATAATACCTTTGAAAAGATTGGAAGTACTAGACTTCTAACCACAGATGAACTACTCTAACTAGTTCCTCCTTGCTCTTTAATTCTTGATTTCACAATGTGTCACTTTACTGTTTGTGCTTTGGAGTTTGTACCTAAATCGCCGACAAACAAAACAACGGTCAGTCGGTATGTGGAGGAAACAATAATCAAGCAATTATGCTAACAATGTAATCAAGCAATTAATCTTTTTAACAATCAAGATTACATTTTAAGCCAAACTACTCAATTCATACTTATCCACAACTCTGTGTTGTCCCTATAAGGACTTATATGGAACCTCTCTAAGGTGACTTGTTGGACTTACCCTCTAGGAAGCCAAAGTCTTTCTTGACCTGGTGGATCTACCCTCTAGGTAGCCTATGTACCAGGTCAGCCATTACGACACAGAGAGGATCAAGGAATTGAGCTAGATGGCATATACATTATGTGATAATCATATTCACTTTATGATTGCATGAACGAAATTCATCCAACAGTTAATTCATGTCATCGATGAAAACTTCGGAAAACCTCGGAAAACTAACTCGAGATATTCATAAGCGTAACCACATACCTGATTTGATGAGTCATGCATATTATTCAACATATACTTCATGTTCATTCAATCAAGCCAATCAACATATCCAAGTAAGTAATTCAATCATCACATAATTCCTGCAAAGAATACGTACTCTATTTATTACACACTTCATCAAGAATCTACTTTACTGACTTGGATTCTCTTTCTAGGATTTCTAATCCGCATTAAGGCTTCATTAATATTCATTAGGGTTTCTTAGATCTCTTTCTCAAATTTTATCCCTTTTTGGTTATCAACACTAAAAATATTATTTTCTATTTATATAAGCCCTAATTGCTCAAACTATTCAATTAATAGTCTTTTATGTCCAAATTGACTTAGGATCATCATATCCCTTCTTATTCATGGATTTGAACAATTAAACCAATTAAAAGACATATTCTCTTAAATTAGGGTTTTCAAGCTCATTAATGCATATGCATGCATGAAACCCTAAATTAAGCCAATTTTATTAAAAGATTATCTTTTTAGATTCCATCTTCACTTTTAATCAACAACAAGTTATTATTGGCCTGAATTATCCATTAAACAACATTAAATCCATCTATCATCGAATCTAAGGATTTTTCATTAATTAAATCATTAAAGATTATAACTTTATGTATTTTTCACATTTCAAGCATATTTATGCACATAATCTCTAAATTAGATTAATCACGTGCAAAGATCTTCCTTTTTGAACATAATGTACCATACTACAATTAACAGGTTAATATCAACTCTAATGACCCATTAAACCCTATTGAACACATTAATCATATCAACATAGGGTTTCTTAATCATTAAAGATGACGATTTACACTATATTTCGAACTATGATCTGATTCAGGTTATGAAAGTATTTTTATTGTATTCCTCTCGTTCTCCTGATAAAAAATCATATATTATTTATGTCTATCCGAGTTACGGTTTGCTAGATATGATTTTTTGCAAATATATTACCTTCCAGCCAATGGCATGTTGCCACGTCGTCAGATCCATGCACCCTTGCGATTTGGAAACATAAACAGATTACGATTCTGCCCTTGGCTAAGTGGTCGACGTTGTGTTTGCACGGAGGGGCAAAGATGTCCAATTCCCAGTCGTCTTCAACCTTACGCAAACACTGTTTGCGTGCCATCCAGTTGATCTTCGGGGGTCTGCCCCTCTCCCTCTAGGGCTAGTGGACCGCCGCCGATGGCCTCCTTAGCTTCGCCCTTGTCTGCCGTACTTAGGGCTCCTCCCATCTCGTGACTTGTGTGGCAGGTTCAAGCTTAGCAAGCTCGCGACCCTCAGCCATGGAACCAACCTTTCTCGCAGCCCTACAACTGCTGTTGCGCCTGGCTAGGTGTAGGAACGACTATGGAGCAGCTTCATGGCAACATGGGAGCAGCATGCTTCCCTCCTAACTCATCCGCAGCCCCTCGCTTGCCCCAGGGCTATTCCTTCCTCCGTGACTAGGGTTTATGGCCAAAACGAGGAAGAATAAGAAGAGAAACCAAGTGTTGTGTGGGACTCCTCTCCTGGACTCGATCCAGGGGTCCCTTCCCTTTTATATTCGAGGGTAACCACATCCCATGATGCTTGCTTGCAAGGTAAAAAAGTCTTTCCTACTACGAATTGGATTCCTTCATGAAAAAGCAAGTTCTTTCTCTTAACTTAATCCTTTATTATTTAGGTGTATATAGTAATTAGAAATTTCCCTCTTTACTCTTTCTCTTTTACACTTGCCTTCTATCTCATAGGCACGAATTTCTATTTCATTTAATAGAAATTACTTTCCTTTTAACAAAACCTCCTAATACATTAATTGTATACTCACACTATTTCCTTATTTTGAAACTTTGATATTTTCTCTTTATTCCTCTTCTATTTTCCTCATTTGGTATTCCTTTTATCATTAGGAATTCTTGGAACACTAAATTCCACAAAGGATCATTCAATTATACCTTTTTCCTCTTATTTTCAACATGTTTCCATTATTATCAATTTCGTTTCTCAAAAAGAAATATTTTAATTAATCTTTTCTTTCCTCATTGCTTTCTTTTTGCAACCTTGGACTCCTTGGTACCCAAGGAACCCAAGAGGCACGAAATCCTCTTTGGATTTGCCTTCTAGAGGTTTCCACATATTTCCTTTCTCAAATTCTCAATTATTCCTTAATCAATTAAAATTCCTTTTTATTGGGCCCAATAGCCAATAAAGCCCACAAAGCAACCAATCAAGGCTATTGTGAAAATGAATCAATTTAATCAAAACAAATCATATCATTATTTGTTCAATTAGCTTTAATAAGAGAAATTACATTTGAGCCCAAAATTGGGGTTGTAACAACTTGAACATGAGATACATATATTCAAGAGTGCTCAGTCTTTTTATGACCCTAGTAAGTTTATATTATAGATATTATAGGACAAAAATAATACATAAGATTAATATGTATGTTGAATGATGACTATGTATCTTTAGTCGTGATGTTGAATATTTGTTCATATACACAGGTACTTGATAATTAATATGTTATACTGGATAAACCACCATTAATAATGTGTTATAAAACTCATTTTTGAATGCCCGTCAAAAACTAGAGGACATTAAAGTCGATAATCAATACGTTTTTTTTAGGATCAGAATTATCAAATAACAAACAATACAAAATAATTTCCATTAATTTGGACTTGAATGAATACATATATTGAATCATAGTCCTCAAAAAAGTTACATGAATTTCTCATAAGAAAGTAACTTACACATAAGAGAAGAAATACTAAACTATTTAACTAATCCTCCTTGGTGTAGCTTTTGATATCTTCAATAACTTCCATATTTATCTTCATGTCCTTGTATTATTTGTATCAACTAGCTAATGCTGACAAAGAAAATGTGGTCAACATATTTCTATATCGATGTGTGGGTTTATTCAAAACATCACATGTACATATATACTTAACAACCATTTAACAAAACATATAAGGTTGTATTTTCATTTCATATTGTAACCCATGCTTGGCATGTCCTGTTGATTGTAATCACTTTCCATGATTGGACTCATGTGCATTACCCCTTGATGGTTGTAACCCATGGTTTAGAGTATTGTATACTTAATGTCATACCCATAGTGTGAGGCCCCTAACCTTGCTTAAAGTGTTGAACAAGCTTAATTATCATAATTGAATTCTTATAACCCTAATCTAACCTTGTGATATTCTTTGAAATCATAATACAAGCTTAAGTTTCAAATTTGGTCTAATTTGGACACTGTTTGAGTAAGTTATGCAATTTTATGTACATTTTGGAATTTTTTGCAATTTACCCAATCGAGGGGTTTTCATTGCAATTTGTCACATGAATTATGTTTCTTAGATGTTATATTATCATTATTTATCTTTTTGAGCCATGGGGATCCTAGTTAAACCTTGATTTGAAGGTGTTTTCTCCAAGGGTATTTTAGGGTTTTCCCATTTATTGATGAGCTACCTTTAGGAGCTATCAACTAATGATTTATTTGTTTTGCTTGGAAATTAAAGAATCGAGGGATAAGCAGGTCTCTATGATATGTGGGGTAGATTCTTGTGTGTTTTCTTGTATATTCTTAATAGTTTAAGCCCATGGACACTTGGAAAGATACTAGAACTTCAACTTTTTCTTTTTCTTTATCTTAAAGTTTTATATACTTATCCCTAAGCACCCAAACAAACCATTTTATCTCCACCACTTCCCTCCTCCTACGAACCTCATTCTCCCTTTGTGCTACTGTGAAGTTCCTATCCAAGGAAGAAGAAAGTGGGGATCTTCTTGGGGAAAACGCTCTAGGGCTGCAATTGACATCCTTTTTGGGTTTAAAAAGCTACCTTCTAGTGATCTTGACCTAAAAGAGTAAGAATCCCCTTCCTTCCTACTACTTTTTTCTAGGTGAAAACCTTATTGTTCCATGGTAGGAATTTCACTAAAGCTCTAAAACTCTACCTTTCTTGCTCCTTATGCACATGGTTTGCTTATTTGATGAAGAAAGGTGTTAGATGGACGAGTTCACAACTTATGCTTAGATTTCCTACACTACCTTCTCATGTTTTCTTCTATTTAGGAGTTTATCTTCGAATTAAAGGCAAGTTTTATAAATTGCTCCATGTTTATTGCTTACTATAAGCTTGCTAGCTCATTTTCTTGCTTTTAAATGATGATCCATGCTCTAAAATGCTATGCTTGACTTGGATTTCAATTTTATAATATTTCCTATTCTGATTTTAGTTCTAGATGAACCTGTGATCATGTGTACATTATTGATAAGGTATAATATGACTTTGATCAGGTTGGTTTGACAACCAATGGTGATAAACACCTATCAACTAATTGTCAATTTTAGAGTTTAAAGATGGTTTCTTCTATAAACACATGATTCAATGGTGGTACCATTGCAACAATCGATGGTTTTGTCTTTATAAAAACTGATGGTGGTGACCAAGGGTGTCAACTATCGTTCACCCCTTAGGCCAGATGTTGTCCTAATTAGAAGCTTAGTGATTAACAACTAAGTACCCTAATGATGTTATCAATCAATAGTGATATTAGTTTGATATTCGATGGTGATTAATGAATATAGTGTTGATCTAACAACCTATGGTGACTTAATAGTCACTACTGATGGTGTATCAGGTCTCCACAGCCTATGGTGATTTAAGCATGTAGTTGTAGCATCAATTAAGCCTTAAACCAATGCTTTCTTGGGTCATTTGATGTGATGGTCGGACCTATACTCCAATTGATGGTTTTAATATATGAACTTGACCTAATGGTTAAGATTTAATGTTTATTCATCGAATAAATTGGAATGATGCCTAAATGTAATATTTTGATCCTAATAAAGTGATTTAAATGGATTCCTTTATGAGATCAACTTAAGAAGCTCATTTACTGATGACTTATTTTAAATAAACAATCACTTTTGGGTTTTACCCTACTCTCTATGGAACTTTTTATGTTGTTAATAAAGGGATGTCTAGAGTGAGATGGTGACTCTTTCTATAGCACAACTCAATGACTTCATAGGTATTTTGTTCAAGATTACTTATGTAAATGACCAATGGCTTTACCTTTTCAACATTTAATGATTAGAAGTCGATGCCTCAATATTCCCATTGTTTTGGGTGAAGACTATAGTGTAATGTTATGATTCTAATGATGCGAATTTGATGGTTTAATGTCTTAAACTTGTAGTCTTACCCTTAACCTCATATGATTATGATTGATAATCATCATAATGTATTAATGGGTAACCCTAATGAGGTATAACTTGTTATACCTAGCTTTAATATAACTAAATGATGATAATTGGGTATGAATAATCATTGAACAATTAATACAATCATGGAGTACTCTCTTATTGTTGTTGAAACCCTAGTATGCAATAACTTGATGGTTACACCTTGATTTATGTGTGGGTTCATACTTGATAATAGTATGGAATGTGATGGTGATGCTTCATCATATGCATCCATGATCCAATGGGGATGTCATGAGTTAGGGTTTGGGTATGCGTGCTAATTAGTTTCATTAATATAATTTATCTTATTGAACCTAACTGTAATGCAAATAGATAAAGATGAGTATTCATGTTTATCCTTCTTATATGATGGCATAATGGTGAAATAACCTCCTTAATATGATTATAACCTCAATGTGTTAATTGGTGGTTATCAAAGCCACACGGTTTATACTTTCTCATGCTAAACATGTGCATAATCAATAGGATGAGGGTTAATCATATCTAGATTCCTTGCATGTTGATGTAATAAAGGAATACTCTGAATGTTAACATAACCCTTCTATGATGGTTTATGAATATCTCCTAGCTCATTAATGCAATATTGTGTTGATATGGCGTATTATATGTAAGTGATGTTGTTGAGCCTTGCTATAAGGCATGGAGTGATAATGATGATCTTGCAGGGAATAGTATGATGGTCTTAATGACCTTTCAGCATTGTTGAGCCCTAAATGAGGTGTAATCATCTTGTGTTGATAAGGGTTGATACCATGTGATGTTGTGAAAAGGATTTATATCTTGTGATAGTATGATGACTAGTATAGTCTCATGAATGGAAAGTGAATAGTACCATGTGATGATGCGATGAGAAATTATGTTTCACATGTTTTATATCTTTTGAATTTGTAATATTTATATACTTGCTAGGAGTGAATTAGGGTTTTTATGTCCACTTGTTTGATGCTATCTTAATTCACCCAATTGGAGATAACTAATCAAGTGAAACTCTAATCATGTAGTTCCCTATTCCATAGAACCATCTTTAGTGTCAGAATTTGTTGGATGGTGAAACAAGTATTTCTAAGGGATACTCAGAGCGCATACTATTGAGTATGCGAGGTGGTTTTCATCCTGACACCAAGTGTTTTGGGAGGATGGTTGCGGTCATACCTAGCCCACTTTTTTAGAATGACTTTGGTTAGGTCTAAATGATTATAACATGATGTGATTAGAGGACAACTGTGGTTTTACCTCGGTGATTGGGTTTAGATACCCTTCATGCTAGCACCTTGACCTGTATCAAAGTGGGCTAGTTGCAGGACTATGTGTCACTGTTTTGCAGTTTGACTATATGTCACTACGGTGCAGACTCGTTCTGACTGAGTATGGAGAAGATCTTGGAGTCTGGCTCTTCCTAGATCCTATATGGAATTGATTGCAATGAAGCGATGGTCAGTTGGACTTTGAGTGGTATGTCTCAAACTCCCCAGGGCATAATAAAAGATGTAATACAACCATGTAGTATATTTGTTTAGGGTTATACATGACGTTTCACATTGAATGATAACCTTTGTTTGTTATATTTACATAAAGATGATGCTTAGTGCAATTAAGAAATAACATATATACTTAGGTTGTGGATATGCTTAAGATTGTAGAAGTGTACATACAGAAGCTATGCTTATGTTGATAACTATACTGCTACTGCTGATTATAATCATGATGCTAGCTATCTCATGTTGTTAGTTATGTTTAGAATGCTAGCCATGCCTTTGTAACAAGAGATGCATATACTACTAATCATGCTTATCCAAATAGTTGTGCTTATGTTATAGCTCTTCTTATGATGTTGATATGTTCAACCTGTTAGACATGATAATGTTGTTAGCTATGCATATGATACTAGACTTATTAATGATGTTAGAGATGCTTATGCTGCTAGACTCCTTATACTATTAATAGGGATATGAGAATAGTCTGGATAATGAAGATAGTTATTATCTACTCCTTTATGTAATTTGTTAATCATCAATGTTGTTGAGCTTATTTGTTATATATGATTAAACTTGTTAAACTATCTCATTACCTAAAAATGTTGGAATAAATAAACATTGTTGGAGGTTATATCTCTTGCTGGGACATGAGTTTCACCCTTGTGGTTCCCCACATTTTTTTAGGTAATCAGAAGTGACGAAAACAAACATGTGGAAGCAAAGAGGAGATATAGTAATGAATCTTTGAGAAAATTGATTAGATGTCTAGTGTGTCCTAGAGTCGTCCATGTACTCTCAGGTCCGGGTAGGAAAAGTTTGTATATGGAGTTTCAAATGAATCTGAATTTTGTTAGCATGTTAATGTTTGTTGTGTGGCATATACAAATATTGTTCTCCTATGTATATATGTTGTGGCTAAGGGGATAAAATGATTTATATCAAATTCTTGACATAGTATGGATATAAGAAAGATGTTGGGCTCTTATGCAAATGTTTCTGAGCAGGTGCTGATGTTAAAGTCAGTTTTAATTTACCCATATTTTTGGGTATGTGGTTAATTGGTGACTGATTGTGTTTTATGTTTTGAGTAATCTCATTTATTGTAACATGTTCTTACATAGGGGACTTATACTGTTCATGAAATAAATAAACATCCAACGTGATATTTCCATCAAACTTTGAGAAATCATTGGCAATCTCCAAGAGTTGATACATGTGAGTATTCATAATCGTAATCACATACCTCATTTGTACATAATCTATGCAATAACTATTTTAAGCATATGAGGATCCAAACAAGGAAACAAAGGTGGATCCAATCAATCAACATTCAATCTACTTATATGTATATCCTAAAGTGTCACCAATCACATTATTCAGACTAAACCCTACTCGAGTCCTAATTTAGGGTTTAGGGTTATCTCGGGTTAAATAAGGAATAAGGGTACCAAACCCTAATTCCTTCACATCATTATTCATTAGGATTATGAACCCATATTTGACTTTAAGTGAAACTCTAATTATCAAATACATCACATCATTGCAATATAATCACTTAATCAGATTATTTCACAAGATCATCATATTTGTTCCAAAACCCAAATTTGTAATATGCATGATTATTGACATAGAAATCCTAATAATTTGTCATCATCATGAATTCTCATTATATTCAGTAATATAATTTTATAACACAAAATAAACATATTTGATGTGTTTGATACATTAATCATCAATTATAGGGTTTGTATGCATTAAACCCATCTTAATCATGTAGCCACTATAATTTTTGAACCACTATCATAATGATTCCCTAAATTATATTTTATTCAGGTTCTACTCCTTCTTGTGAACAATTTGATATGTATTTTCACTATGATCTGGTCAATGATTTATTTACTACATTATTTGCAAGATAATTAATAATCTGACCAATCATGTACCGACACATCAACAATGTATACATTATCCAAATTGGAGTGGGTCCAGGCCTTCAAGACAATAGAATTTATTTATCTTGACATCTAGTCTAAAGTGGTTCAAGCTCAAAGTAATGGGAAATTGACTTTTGTTCCCCTTCACAGTGATCTAGACTGATCATGCACGTCAAGTCACTAGGGTAAAATCCAAGCGAGATTGATCATCCCCTTTGCTGGATGAGCCATGCTCTAGACAATCATGGCGGATCAACTACCAAGTTGAATTTGACCTATTTTCCATGGGAGAACCAAACAAGGATAGCGCCAACTTCATAGGGTCCATCCGAACATGGTTGTCCACTTAGTCAACATATATTGTTGCAGAGAGGTTGGTGGTCATATTTCCATGGTGTAGGTTGGTAATGTAGAGAATCTAGAGGGGAGAAAAAAAATACATCATTGATGCCTCTCTGACATTTTGAAAGGGTTCACACGACTCCTAGAATCCTCCTAGTACTCTTCTCATGGTTGGAATGGGTTTGGGGCCCTACACCTTGATAAGATGCTCAACGAAGGTGTAGCTTGTTTGTTGGTGCTTCTTGATCTACCTCAAATGAAGACAAAGACCATGGTCCCTTCCTAGTTTCCTAAAAATGTTCCTGAGCCAATGAATTTGTGGTAGACGTCTCCAGTTACATGATTGAGGTCACCATAGTTGACGATGAAGATCGAGCTCAGGAGTTTGGTAGAGAGGGGTCCTCAAGGAATTAATAGTCGTGTCAACATTTTTCGGTCTCAACAGAACTTAAGATGCCTTTATATATGTCTGGGGTTCATACAGGGATCAATGGTTCATTGCCCTAGGTCTCGCACTTTTCCCTAGTTTAGGGGTTAATCTAGATCTAAACAATAATGCCAATTTGTTAGATGATTAGTTTTTTTCATTCTCCCTGGGATGTTGCCGTAGGAAATTTGGTATAAGGTTGGACAAAGAGGGAGAAATGAGTCATGATAACCAATCTCCCAGTTCTTGTGAGATTTTATAGAGACCTATTCGGGCAGATGAGCTCCTGGAAATGACTCTACCCAGATCTGAGATTCAAGGTCCAGTTGGGCTCCTGAGTAGTGTTCTTCTTATTGTTTTTCTATATTTTTTTAAAAAATAAGTCTTATTTAGAGAAGTATTTTTGTAGGAAATGTTATTATCCTAAATTATGTCAAACATTGGGTTAATTCTCATAAAGCTATTATCCATCATTTGTCACAAAGATAAAGCTCAAGCACCTTTAGGAGTTATCTAAAACATGATTTTCAATAATTAATTAGATAAATGTTCAATTAATTATCTAGATTAGGAGATAATTTAGAATATTCTAGGAAATCTCTCATCATCTTATATTACCATTATTGTAAAGAATCGATCTTTACGGTAGAATATTTACAAAATAATAGCATATATATAAAAAATCTTTATTACAATCATGCTTTACATTAGGTCGTGGAATCTTATAAATATGATTACAAATTTTAAGAATAACACTTCATTTCTATCTAATCTTCAACAAAGGACAACCTAGTGCACGTCTCTTCAAGCTCTTCCATCTACTACCTACTAATGAATTCCCAAAGGGAGTGAAACCACACATGGACCCCATTGAAGGGAAAGTAAAGGTCAGCAAAGCTGGTACTAAATCAAATCATTGAGCTATTAAAAATGTAGGTACAAAAAATGATTCAGGTATAAGATGAATTCTACGAGGGGACTATTTGGTGGACATAGTTTAGCCAAAAGAGAATAACATGTATCAATGATTTCCATATATAGAGTTCAAGATGGTATTGACAAGATTAATAATTCTACAGAAATTGTCGAAGTTCAAGAGATCAAAATAATCAACATGATATTGACAATGTTAACAATTATACAAAATTTTCCAAGGTCAACGTATCAAAATATTCAAGATTATTTGCAAAAAACAATCAATTTAAATATTAGGATTAAGCATTGTCATATCCTTTCTTTTCAACGACTACAATGCCATGTGTTCAATCATCTATGAGAGAACGACACGGTAGCCTGCTATATCAACCAATATACTAGGGGACCACTAATCCATTACAATCTATACACAGGGTGGAAGGACGTACCCAAACTCTAGGAGACAAAGCTCTAAAGGGCCAAAGCCCAAAGGGACCAAAGTCCAGGGAGTCAAAACTCCAAGAATTCAATTCCAGTGCATATCATAATATTTATCAATGTTTAACAATAATGTATATGTAGTGGCCAACTTTCAAAGAGGCAGAAATGGCTAATGAAAAGTATTGAGTTCAACAACAAACAATATACATGGAATTTCAAGAGGGAAGACAAATAACTCAATAAATAAATAGAGAATCTAGTACCTCAAGTTCTTCAATCCTCGATAGATTGTTCAATCATAACAAGGCTCCCAGAAGAAGAATCTACAAATTTATATAATGGTGTTATCACTTGACTTGGAATCAATCATTTATTCAATCTTTTCTACTTAGTGTGTCCTTTATCAATTAGGGTTTCTATTTCATATTTTTCTCTATTGATATCTATATTGTATTCCCAACTAGGTTATATATATATACCTCCAATGTTACATAGTTAGTTGTTTTATCATGTTGTCTCCATGTTAGATCTAAAATATCATTATGTATACTACAATTACATCTAGTCACTAGGACCAAGTATGTTTATTTACTAATATATCCTACTAGGGATATCTAGGGTTTACTTCCACATACCTCTATACATACTACTCATACCCTAGTACTTTGATCTTGATTTCATATATGTATACAACTAGTAATATATCTTAGGCATTACATAATTGCATATTGTTACTTAATGATAAGATAACTAGTGGTTTCATTTATAACTATGAGAACACCAAAATACTCATATACAAATAACTAGGTCTCAAAAATGCATATGAAAATAATTATACCTCTACTAGTGTATCAAGGGAGGGATTCCATGTATAATCTTTTCATTGAGTATCATTTTCAATTTTTGCAATATGATATTAATTAAGATCAATTAGGTTTTTATATTTTATCTATGTTTCCAATTAAAATAGGTTGATCTAGGTTAAGTGGGTATCATAGGTTAAAGTTTTAGATTCAACTATGTTCTGGTGTGTATGTTTTTATGGTTTTGACCTATAACAAGGGTAGATCTTTCATATTAGATGAAATTAATAGTTTATAATTCATCTTCTTATTAATACATATATCCACATAGTATATGACAAACATTATGATTTTGGATAACTTAGAATAAACTATGCTTATGACCATGTCTTATATCTATATGCTAATTAGTTATATAAAAATATACTTAGGACTAGCACCCTAATATGTGTACATACAATATGTTTTTATGTGATTACACAAGGTAGTTGAACCATTTTTAAATCTTGCGCCATGGATACCATCATTATTACCTTATTACAAATATTGATATATGTACACATAGTTATGTAGTTAATAGGTCTAATCAACTGATTTATAGTAGTAGATGCAACAACTTATAGATTGTTATCTTCCTTGATATTAATATGCATATTTAATAATTGCTTTCTCCATCAAGGAGAATTGGAAATGTATAGGAGAAAGAGTAAATAATTTACCTAGTATCCATGGATGATGGAGAACTAATATGTAGATAATCATTCTAATAATCTAAGATGGACTGATGACACCCATCCATTTCTCGTCAGTCTGTAGATATCCACCAAGTGTGGGATCTACAAATCCTCACTGTGGTTCAGTAGACTACAAGCACGCCAATAGATTCATATGTATGCAATGGTGACTCTAGATTCAAACAATGAAGTCATCTCTGCCTTTGGAAGAGTGTAAGGTAGTGCTTCCTATAGACGAGGTGGATGTCTATGGATAGTTGTGCAGGGTTAGCTTGGTAGCGGTGAGTGGGTGAGGTGATTCTATGAGGAAGCAAGGAGGAGGTGGAGGAGAACTGGCGAGGTTGAGGCTGTGGGAGGTAATGGTGTTGTTGATTGCAACCCTGACCTGTAGATTGGTAGAGAAGATCAAGGTAGCAAGGTTTGTAGGTCTACAGAGACCATGATCTCTATAACGATAAGGTTTGTAGGTGTTGTTGTTTGATTTCAAATTCCACTTCTGAAGGCTCTGGGTTCTTTACCATGTTGTTGCAGATCGACGAACAAGTATGCAAGCTTCAGGTAGCAAGGGGTGTCAATATTGGGATCGGGTTTGGCAAGTTGTGCTCGATTTAGGTGGTTCTAACGATGGGAAGAAAGCAAGTCTGTGGTGGTGGCTGGTGTTGCAAGTGTTTTTTAGTGTGGTGCCCATCCAAGATTGGGGTTCTTCGATTTATATAGTGTAGGTTACTTCTAGGGTTTCTTGGAGGCATTGGAAGAAGAAGCGGAATGGCTGAGAGCATGCATGCAAGGGACGATTAGCTTGGCCATCATCGAGAGAATCCATTACCGGTTGGAAAATTGGGACACATCATGGAAGAGAGAGGTAGGGAGATGAGGAGAGGTGTCGAAGTAGAGGAGGGGAACTCATTATGCCATTAGGGAGGACGTTTCTATGTGCAAGGAACGATCATTGACTAGTTATACATAGGTATAACTCGAGGGTTTGTGGGAGCCAGGTGAGTATGAGGCGTTACCTCAATTACTACAAAACAAAACTAATAAATTTGGTCAATATCTTAATTAGTATTCCTTGTATGTCTCCTAAACGGCAAGGACAATTGCAATGGGATTTTAAATGTGGATTTACATTCTATTTGACTTAGTTTTAAAGACAATTGCATCATCAATTTCTGGCTATTGCATATCTAACACAATTTATCTCATAACTAATTCTAAAATCTATTTTATTTTATACAAGTTAGTATCTTCCCATTGAATCCAATTCAAGAGTGGTCAAATTGAGAGTAGTTGACTGGTTCAATATCTAATCAAGTTAGTTAGGAGCAATAATATCAAATTGGACTATATGATATCAAAGTATGATAATCGACATTAAAGTTAGGGACTTCACAGAAATATTTCTCAAATGAGGATTTTGACAAAAGAAGGCTTGAGTTAAATACTAAGCATTATGAAAGACCATGATATTGAATCAAAATAACTAATTGTGTTTTGAAACGAAAGACAACATTGTAAATAATTTCATTTTTGGGAAAAATAGCTCAACATAGTTTAGTAGCCAAACTTGGGTATGTTACAACAATACCACCCTTAAAAGGGATTTTGTCCGCAAAATCATATCCTTCTTGACAACTATATTCCTTCTAGTATTTAATTTTCTATCATACTACCCTTATTTGCACAAATTTCATCCACACAACTCTAATTCCCCTTCGACTAACCTATTCACTACTTAGAGTGACAAACCAAATTATTTACTATTTTTCTTTGAATTACCAAACTAATTTAGGTGCAAATACTATTTTGGAAAGTATATCTATTATTATATTTAGTGCTTAAAGATGACTAGCCCATAAGAATTCTAACATTATATCCTAATATGAGAGTTAAAATGTTAAATTTGTTAGCCTTGGCCATCATTATCAAAAGTTTGAGTTACACCACCAACTTTATTGGTGAAAATATATAACTATCAATACTTCATCAATTTTCATCCCCAAATTGGATCCAAATTTTGACTCCTTTTTTAATATATATTTCCTATTTGTATCTATCTAATATTATATTCTAAACACCTTTATATCTAATTATTGAATTTTTTTTTCAAGGTCTCAACTATGTAAATATATATATATATAATATTTTGTCCACTTCCTTTATTTTTAATATTTATTAGTACAAGTATTCATTGGGTCAATAAATTTGATATACTTCTATTTTCAATTTCAAGTAAGGTAGGGTTTTATTTGTCTATGATGTATAGGTTTCAACAACTATCTATTATATGTACATAGAAACTACAAGTTTAGAAATATTGAGTTCATCATTTTTATTCTAATTCAACATTATATTACATATGTCTTATCCCATTGTGATTTCTTTTTTTTCTTCTTAATTTCCTACTTACATAGATATATTGTTGTTTTAGTTTCCATTTTCATAGCTTTTCACAATAGATGTAATTGCATATTTGAAGGGGAATATATGTTTCATATTTTGTATTATCAACATTTTTCCTTCAATTGAGTATTTATAATGAGGGCATACAATTCAAAGGTATGGTCAAGTAAACATTCAAATTCTTTTAAGTAAATTTTTTTTTAAAGCCTTCTTTTTTTGTGAGAATTTTTTTTCCTCTATGTCTTAGCACATTATATTTTATTTTCTCTCTATCGAAGGCGATTATATATACTAATATGTTCTTTTTTGGTTAGTGACATTATTCAACGTTGGGTTTTTCCCAAGTAATGAAATTCGCTTTGTCCATGTCAGTATGTTAAGTGAGGAAACCCCACCACAAGCTAAGTGGATCGAGAGTAATTATATCAGAACCTTCATTGAACATCCTACCTTGGACACCTTAGCTTATTCCACTTACATGGTGATAATTATTTTTAATTAGTAAAAAAGTTGAATAAATTATTTATGTGACATCACTTTTACATATTCTTTAAGGTTTTAAATAGAAATTATTGTATGTGATTGTGAAACTTCCCATTTTACAGTCTAGGATAATTATTTATTCTATATTAATATATGTCATTATTAATGTTTGTCGAAACCTAATGAGAGAATCAGGATACTCTGCCCATTTGTATACCTAGGTTGGTGATTTTAATGTTCTAAAGGGTTCATCAACACTTCTTCCTCAATAATAGCTTCAAGTAAATTGATCCGTAGGGAAGTCCAAAAGTTAGATGAGCAAGATGAATTTCTAGTTTAATGTACATCACAACATAGACTCTTAATGTTACCTACTTGTAGTCTAAGTAGATCTAAAATATCATTATGTTTCTCATATATACTACAATTACATCTAGTCACTAGGATCAAGTATGTTTATTTACTAATATCTAGGGTTTACTTCCACATAACTCTATACATACTAATAATACACTAGTACTTTGATTTTTATTTCATATATGTATACATGTAGTAATATATCTTAGGCATTACATAATTTCATATTGTTCTTTAATGATAAGATAACTAGTGGTTTCATTTATAACTACGAGAACACCAAAATAGTCATATATAAATAACTAGGTCTCAAACATGCATAAAAACATAATTATACCTCTACTAGTGTATCAAGGGAGGGATTCCATGTATAATCTTTTCATTGAGTATCATTACCAATTTTTGCAATATGATATTAATTAAGATCAATTAGGTTTTTATATTTCTCTAAGTTTCCAGTTAAAATAGGTTGAACTAGGTTAAGAGGGTATAATAGGTTAAATTTTTAGATTCAACTATGTTCTAGTGTGTATGTTTTTATGGTTTTAACCTAAAATAAGGGTAGAGCTTTCATATTAGATGAAATTACTAGTTTATAATTCATCTTCTTATTAACACATATATCCACACAATATATGAAAAACATTATGAATTTGGATAACTTAGATCAAACTATGCTTATGCCCATGTTTTATATCTATATGCTAATTAGTTATATAAAAATATACTTAGGACTAGCACCCTAATATGTGTACATATGATATTTTTAAGTGATTACATAAGGTAGTTGAATTGTTATTAAATATTGCACCATGGTTAACATCATGATTACCTTATTACAAGTATTGATATATGTAGACATAGTTATGTAGTTAATAGGTCTAATCAGCTAATTTACAGTAGTAGATACAAAAACTTATAGATTGTTATCTTCCTTGATATTAATATGCCTATCTAATAATTGATTTCTCCATCAAGGAGAATTGGAAACATATAGAATAAAGAGTAAATAATTTACCTAGTATCCATGGATGAAAGAGAATGGATCTGTAGATGATAATTCTAATAATGTAAGATGGACTGATGACACCCATCCATTTATCATCAGTATGTAGAAATCCACTCAGGGATGGATCTGCAAATCCTCACTACGGTTCAATAGACTGCAAGCATTCTAATAGATTCATATATATGCGAGGGTGAATCCAGATTCAAACGCTGAAGCCATATTTTCCTTGGGAAGAGTGCAAGGTAGTGCTTCCTACAGCTGAGGAGGATGTATGCAGACAGTTGTGTAGGGTTAGCTTGGTGGCGGTGGATGGGTGAGGTGATGCTACAAGGAAGCAAGGAGGAAGCAGAGGAACACTGGTGAGGTTGAGGCTGTGGGAGGTTATGGTGTTTCCGATCGCAACCCTGACCTGTAGATTGGCAGAGCAGATCAAGGTAGAAAGGTTTGCAAATCTATAGAGACTGTGATCCCTATAATGACAAGGTTTGCAGGTGGATTTGTTTGATTTTGAAGTCCACTTCTGAAGGATCTGGGGTTCTCTACCATGTTGTTGTAGATCAATGACCAAGTATGCAGGCTTCAGGTAGAAAGGGGTGTCGAGATTGGGATCAGGTTTGGCGAGTTATGTTGGTTTTTGGTGTTTCTGACGATGGGAAGAAAGCATGGACATGGTGGTGGTTGGTGTTGCAGGTGTTGAAGTGTGATGCCCAACCAAGATTGGGGTTCTACAATTTATATAGTGTAGGTTACTTGTAGAGTTTCTTGGAGGCATCGACTAAAGAAGGGGAACAACTATGAGCGTATAGGAAAGGGAAGATTAGCTTGGCCATCATCGAGAGAATCCATTAATGGTTGGGAACTTGGGAAACATCATGGAAGAGAGAGGTAGGGAGACAAGGAGAGGCGTTGAAGTAGAGGAGGGGAACACACAATGCCATTAGGTAGGCCATTTCTATGTACAAGGAACAAGCATTGACTAGTTATACATAGGTATAACTCGAGGGTTTGTGGGAGTCAGGTGAGTATGAGGAGTGACCTCAATTAATACAAAACAAAAATAATAAATTTAGTCAATATCTTAATTAGTATTCCTTGTATAACTCCTAAACTGCAAGGACAATTGCAATGGGATTTTAAATGTGGATTTACATTCTATTTGACTAAGTTTTAAAGACAATTGTGTCATCAATTTCTTGCTATAGCATATCTAACAAAATTTATCTCATAACTGATTATAAAATCTATTTCTTTTTATATAAGTTAGTATCTTCCCATTGATTCGAATTCAAGAGTGGTCAAATTGAGAGTAGTTAACTGGTTCAAGATCTAACCAAGTTAGTTAGGAGCAATAATATCAAATTGGACTATATGATATCAAAGTATGATAATTGATATTAAACTTATGGACTTTGACTTGTCGTTCCAATTCCACCATGATCATACTATTGATATCATGACCTTATTATTAGTCATATTATCTTAATGTGAATCTCGATATAATATTACTGAATTTTTAATCACATAATCCAAATTTATCATATTTGAGGATCTGACATTAACCCCTTCTTAATAGGAATTATGCCTAAAATTCAAACCCAATAAGGTTAAGGTGAATGAGGACTCATATTAGCCTCAAACATTAAGGCTAGAAACCTTTCTTTGATGGTTTTAGCTAAGTTATCTTTATAACCTTCTATTAGTAGAAAATTTTCTCATATTCTAAGGTTGCATTGCATAAAACTATCACTTGGTAATTTTAATATTTCTTGGTGGTTACAATTGCACATAAGTTGTAAAACTTCTAATTATTATTCAATTATATTCATACAAGAGTGAGGTAACACCCTAAAAATCAAGCATTATGCAATTTATTTCAATTTTTAGGTATTCAGCTTCACATGTCAATCTTTATGCACCATACATAGATAACATATCTCTAACACCCATAATATGATGAAATAAGCATTTGACTATAGTCCAAATACATAGTCTTAAAAATCAATATTTTGGTTGAACCATCATCATCAATTACTTCAAATCATGAATATGTTTTAATTCATCAAATTTCCTTATATTTCACGAACTCGAGGAATAATTTTTTTCTAAATTATTGAGTTTGTGTATATCTCCCTTAATGATTCGATTATTTCATATGCTCTAGTATTCTTTATATCTACATCTCATGTATCATATCCTTCATCATTCCCTTAAGGTCTCTAGGGGTACAAGTACTTTTGGAGTGATTCCTTTGTGCTTCCAAGGGCCGCATGTACTTATGTATTGCCTTTCATAGTGACTATTGGCACTTTATATAGTCATGGAGGTGGCCAATCCTATGACCTTATGGGCCTTGTGTACATTGAGATGGTTTTCCCCTATCTCCAGGGGCCTTATCCACCCAGGGTATGATCCTCACCTGACCCCTTAGTTCTTATGTACCTTTAAGAATCTCTACTTGACATTATGATTGACTTAGGGCTCTACCCTACTTAGGGCTCACTAATGTGTTATCATTGTATTTCTTTCTTCATTACTTACACCTTGTTTCAAGACAAGCATCTCTATTATCCTTATATTTCTTTATCCCACGACTCATCCTCCCCCGGGAGAGTCTATGATTTAGATTTTCTTTGTATGATACTATATCAATGTGTTAACTTTTCATATCACAACTATTACTTAATGTTTCTCAAACAAAATTATCCATTCTTATATATTAATGCATCTAGGGCATTAATACAAACAAACATCAGTATTTTCCAGACTCAGTGGTTGTAGGGGTTATATATCTTAGATGCATGATTACCCTAGGACTTCTCTAACCAAGGTTTTCATATTCACATTATTGGAATTACATTTCCCATTTGACAACCAATTTTTATTAGATAAGGCTAGAGGCTTCCACCCCTTGTTCCCCTATCATCTCATCACATTCCAACCCTTTATGGTTAGGTCCTTAGAGGACGTTTCAAGTTTCTTTAATTCTTAATATAATATAGGTTAAATCACCGTTTAGGTATTGTCCTAATCTAGAGTGTCTTCTTAACCTCCAAGAGGAGGTTGGGATTTGTAGAGACAACCTGACCCGACTTAGGGTTATGCTTTCCCCATAGGTCCTTTCACATTTTTGAGTTCACCCATCCAAGTTCAGGGTACCAACTCTAAAGGTGAATTGAGGGTATAATTTTTCCCTTATGTAATTACTAATTTTATATGTTTCAATTGCATATGCTAAACCTATCACACACACCATGCACACATGTTTTTTGTACTCCACATACTTGCATGCATGGAAAATTGTATGTATCAAAACTTGGGTACCAAAACTAAATTACGCAAATCCATTTGGACTTTCCTCTTTCCTTCACCCCTACTTAGGTTTGGTTGGTCAGGGTTATTATTTCACACATACTATTCCCATTACACAGGATTAGTATTTAGTTTAGAGTTAGGGACTACCGCTGCATCTTAGGATTTCATGATTTCCTTGACCTAATATGGTTTTACCCTACTGGGATACCGTACCCAAGTCCTTTATGGACGACTAGGTTTTCCTACCCATACCACATTAGTTCTAGGGTTTAGCTTACTATAGAAAACCCCAACACAACACATCACATTTTTCATAACCATGTCATTATCTTAACATTATGTCAAAATTAATTGGTAGAGGATGCCTTAATCAAAATTTTCCTCAAAACCCTAACTATGATGAGGAGGGAAGTGTATTTTAGGGTTTATTAAGCTTATAGATGAGGATAGGATGAAATCCAAAATGAGAAACCCATAAGAAACATTATTTCAGGCAAACCCTAGGTTCTGGTCAGACATGCATCACATTTGCCAAGGGAGTCCCCATATACAACCTTAATGGTGCAGAGGAATATATTTCCATCCCCTAAAGACGTTGTAATGCCTAGGTTCACTGCCTACAACTCTAGTAGGGTTTTGAGAACAACTGACCCCACAAACCATAATTGGCCTTAACTACGCATTTTTTTCTCACTCATGCATAATCCAGGATCAACTTCCTAAATGGTAACCCATCCTAGTACTACTCAAAGGTGAGCATGCTTAACTTTGGAGTTGTTAGTGACGGTCTCCCTGAAAAAGAGGTGTACCTTGGTTATATGGGTAGTCAAATAATTCCTTTTTAGATCATTTTATCTGAGGCCTCAAATCCTGGGATGTTACAATGTCCCCCACTTAGACTTTTGACATCCTCATCAAGGTTCAACTATATGGCCTCACAATATTTCCTCATTTCAGTGCATACACAAAATGACCCATGGACACCTAGCTCCAAATCAAGGAATACCATCACAATGGTGGATACATCACCATGGACAACCCTTCCTAACATGCATGTACTATACTTCTTAAGACTGACATGGCACATGCCCATGTCGACCCCACCTACTAGAGGGGTTATGAATCTGATACCATTTGTAACGAATGTTCCACTACCCAAGGATCTAGTAGAGTTTTTAGAACGATGACTAGCCCCACAAACAACCACTTGCCTTAACAACATGCTTTGTCCTCACTCATGCGTAATTTGAGATCAACTTTTCCACTAGTCACTGATGCTAGTACTACTCCAAGCTAAGCATGCTTAACTTTGGAGTTCTTAGTGATAGGCTCTCTTAAAAGGATGTGTACCTTGGTGATATGGGTAGTCCAATCATCCCTTTTAAAATCATTTTATCTGAAGCTTCAAGTCCTAGGACTTTACATATGTTATCCTTTATAGACACCATTACCATTTGGTTATTACCTAATAATTTTCTCTTATATATTACAAATCATTTAATATTATTAACTATTAAGTAGTATTTGAAAATTTTGAGCTCTGATACGAAATGTAACCACCCTCTCTAAGAGTCCCCCAATTAATAGAGGACCTTAAAGTGGAGGATCAATACCTAAATCTTCTAGGATCAAATTTAACAAATAATAAGAACTAGCAAATAATTTATAAATTTGAACTTGGATTAATATATATATGTATATATATATATAATTATACTCTCACCGGAGTTATGTGATTATCTCAGAAGAAAATAACTTGTACATATGAATAATTACTAAAATGTCTAGCTAATCCTCCTTTGCATAGGTTTAATATCTTCAATAAATTTCATCTTTATTTTCATTTACTTGTATCATGTTTATAAGCTACCTAAAACATCGACAAAACATGGTCAACATATTTCTATACTAGTACGAGGGTTCTTCAAAAACGTCACAAGTAAATATATATTCAATAATCATTTAAAGGAACATATAAGCTTGTATTTTCATTTTATATTCTAACCCATGATAGGTATGTCCTCTTGGGTGTAATCACTATCCATCATTAGACTCATGTGCAATACTCTTTGATGGGTGTAACCCATGGTTCAATGTATTGTATACTTTATGTGATACTCATAGGGGCCTTAAAGTTTGCATGAAATAAATAAACATGCAACGTGTTATTTTCATCAAACTTCTAGAAACCATCGAGAATATCTGGGAGTCGATACAAAATAGTATTCATAATCATAACCATGTATTCCATTCATGAAAAATCCATGCAAAAAGTACTTTAGGCATTTGTAGATCCAAACAAGCAAGCCAAGGGGAACCCATTCAATCAACATTCAATCTACATGTATATATATCCTAAACTATCACCAATCACATTATTCACATTAAACCCTAATAGATTCCTAATCTAGGGTTTAGGGTAATCTCATGTTGGATAAATAATAAAGTTATGAAATCCTTATTCCATTACATCTTGATTCATTAGGGATTATAAACCATATTTGACTTTATGTGAAACCCTAATATTAGATCTATCATATTCTTGCATTATGAATCACTGGATCATATTATTTGCACAAGATAATAATATTGGATTTAATACCATAATTCATAATATTTATGGTTATTGACCTAAAAACCTTAATTATTCATCTTTATCTCAAATTCCCATTATATTCAACAATGTAAATTTATAAGAAAAATACAAATGTTCTTAATGTCTTTGACACATTAATCATTAGTTATAGGGTTTGTATGCATCAAACCCCTCTTAATCACGTAGCCACTATAATTTTTAAACCATGACTAGAATCTTGCCTCAATTATATTTAATCAGATTCTACTCCTTTTTATGATCAATTTGATATATATTTTCACTATGATCTGATCTATGGTTTAATGACTACATCATTTGTAAGATAATAAATTATCTAACCAATTGGCTATCGAGACATCAACAGTGTATACATTATCCAAACCAGAGTGGGTTTGAGTCTTCTCAGAAATAGGCTTCGGCCATTTCAGTAGCTTACCCCATGCAAGTCAGGCTTTGAGTAATGCACAATTGACTTTTTTGCCCCTTTGCAATGATCTAGATTGATCATGCGGGTCAGATAATTGGGGGTAAAATCCCAAGGGGGAGTGATCATCCCCTTTGCTGATTGATCCCTGCTCTAGGAATCCATGGAGGGGTCAACTACTATGTAGGGTTTCACCTCTTGTCCGTGAAAGGACCAAATAAGGATCCCTCTAGCTTCAAAGGGTCCAACCAAACTTGGTTGGCCCCTTTGTCAAGACGCGTGGATGCAAAGAGGCTACTTTTGTGGTCAAATTTTCTCTTTGTAAGCCATTAATGTAGGAAATGTAGAAGGGAGAAAAAATCCATTACTTTTTCCACACCAACATTTTAAACGGGTTCACAAATCTCCTATAGTTCGCCTGACTCTCTTGTCGTGGTTTGTACATGTCTGAATCCTACACCTCGATAAGCTACTCCAAGATGGGCTTGGTGGTAGTGCTTCCTGATCTACCTCAAATGAAACCAAGGACTAGAGTCCCTTCCTTCTTTCCCAAAGATGTTCCCGAGCTAATGAATTGGTGGTAGATTCTTCCTATGTAAGGATAGAGGTCATTATAGTTGGATATGAATATCGAGCTTGGGTTTTGTCTGAAAGGGGTCCTCAAGAAATTCAGATTTTTGTCAACCTTATGGTGTCTCAAGGAAACTCGGGGCACCTTTATATATGTTTGGGGTTCACAAAGGGACCAACATTTCTTTCCCTATATCACTATATTCTCCCTAATTTAGGTATTATCTCAAATTTTGACAATAGTAACAATATTTTAGTTGGTTAGGTTTATCTCAATCTCCCTGGGTCGTTGGTGTGGGAAAGTTTGGGATAAGGTTGGGCAGAGAGGGAGTAAGGAGTCGAGATGATTGTGGTCTCCTTCTTCTTGTGGGATTGTATAGAGATTGAGTCAGGTAGATGAGCTCCCTAGCCATAGCTCTACATGGATCTGAGAGGCCATCTGGGGTCCTATCTAGGGTTCTCCTGGTCCTTTTTCTATCTTATTTTAAAAATAAGTTCATTTTTGCAAATTATTTTATTAGGACACATTAGTATCCTAACTTATCTCAAACTTAGGGATAACTCTCCTAAAGATATAATCAATCATTCAACAAAAGATAAAGATCTAGCTTCTTCACGAGTTATCTAAAAGTTACTTTTCAATCATTAATTTGATACTTGTTAAATTAATTATCTAAATTAGGAGATTGATTAGAATATTCTAGAACTTCTCTGATAATCTTACATTACCATTATATGTCAATTAAAATTATACTGAGAATATACTATGAGTATGAAATAATCATTTCCCAATTTGTATGCTTAGGACCTATTTGTAAACCCTATTTGGCCATATTGGCTTGATTTGGGTTCTAGAGTCCATGTCCCATAACAAGACCTTCCAAAGGGTCCATAAGCCTTATTATAATCTATATTACAAAATCTAAACATTTATCATCAACTAACATACCATATTCATATATATGCTAAGTATTTCATTGTTAAATTTAAACTAGAGATCTAATCTAAAATTATGACTTACACTTATCATTCCAATTCGACCAAAGTCATACTATTGATCTCATCACCTAATTATTTCTTTGATTTTCTTAAGGTGAATAAAAATTTTAATCACATAATCCAAATGTACCAAATTTTAGGATCTTACATAATGACACATGGATGCCATGTTGTGGCAGTCAAAGTCATACATCAATTTGATAGTAACGATTGTGATCCTTAGATATGAAGTCACTATAATAACCACATGTTGTTTTTCGTACTTGAAAACTACCCAATATGACTTTGAATAAGGGTTTCCTTAAAGATAGAGATTGGGTCACTTCACACTTGTGGATATTGTGAGTTATGTAGATGGAATTTGTCCCTTCATTTGAGTGATATCATGGCCACTTGATAAGTGACACTATGAAATGAATGGACATGCTCATGTGAGTCAAAATCTGATATTCATCTAACACAGTCTCAATAGTCTTCTCTAGTTCAAGTAACATAGATTAAATGTTAAGTGGATGAAAACTCCATGTCATAGTTTCATTACATATAATTGTGGCAAAGGAGTTCTATAGTCATGGTAACATTGATGATTTTTGTAATTGAGTTATTCTTCAACTGTATTTGTTAAATGGGTAGTGGTGATGTATTTTTAGATACCAATGTTTACTTGTGATATTTCAAACAACTTTTTATAATGTAAAAAGGAACCTATCATGTCACACACATAGTGATTCGTATAGGAATTGAAGTTTGCAATCATAAATTTGAATAGAATGGACCTTAATCATGCATATGTTGATTTCTACCAAATCAAGTGATTAGGCAAGCCAATCAATTTACTAAATTGTTTGGTTTAGTTGGATGGATTAATGTCAATAGGTTGAATTATCATCGATTGGGAAAGTGACCAATTGACTAATAAGATAATCAAATCAGGTGATTGGGTGAAATTATGGTTGATGAAGAATTGAAATTACTCAATTAATTTAGAATCAAATTTAGAAATTTAAATCAAAAAATTAAATTGAAAACTAAACAAACTTGAAACCTAGATGGTCCAGTCAACCACTAGGTTAGTGAGTTATCCCATTCATTAATGAACCAGTTGATTGGGAAGTGTGGTAGAGATTACCAGTTGGATTCTAATTGTCAGTTCTAATTAAAAATTGAGATTGCATTTTTAGGGAATCGAAGCACATGACTCTCCTATATTAGGGGTGGATATCCAAGGAGATTTACACAGATTATGAGATATGTTCTTTAAGATTTCATTCTCTTGGAGAGAGAAAAACTCAATGCAAGGATGTTCTAGAAATTCCATGACTCTGATTTCCTCTTCCTCTCAGCAACAACTGTTGTTCACAAAGACTAAGTTTGGATTAGAACTTTATAAGTGTTGGTATTTCCTAAAGAATAGAAAATCTATTAGCTTTAACTCTTTAACATGGCTGGTGAGTTAGTAGTTGATGGGTCATGGGTGGTAGCTGATAGGATATAGAAAAGTACACATATAGTAGAGAACAATGTTGATTGTAAATCATACCACTTTTGGCATGGTTAAGAATGTGACAAAATTCCATGTAATCATGTGGATGATGCCATTAGTAACTTCTGAAATAGAAGTGTTGGGTCGTATTTTGTATAGCCTAATTACTCAGAGTGTAAATGAGATCATCTAAACTTGACCGAAGAGTTCATATATCCACATGGACAATGTAGAAGTTGAGGCCCTTGTGAAGAGACTTAAGGACATGCAACTTGTTGTGACAATAAGGTGGGAAGAACAACCACATTGGATTAGGATCTAGAAGTGCAAGTTCTACACCATCATAATATGTTCTAGTTGTTGGAAAACTAGCATGCACCAAGTTAGATTTCACAAACCTTATATGTGTTTAATATACATACATATTTTGACCACAAGGTATAATCGTACGCTGAGAGATTGTTGGGATATTTTTGTATTACTATTGCACCACTTTACCCTTAACTCTATAGGAAATCAGTTTTGTACCTCTTTTACAGTGCTTTTGACTATTTTATGGGTGTTAGTAGGCATGAGGAAAATCCAATCTATGACCTAATCTTGATCAGTAGATGATATATGGAAGGTCTAAAAATCATAATATGAATAAATGTATCATTATGGTTTTCGATCATATTATGGCAATCTTTCCTAAGTTTAAATCTGACATTTAGTAATTCATCATTTATTATATAAAATATTAAGCCATATATTTTAGAATAGTTTTCTCACACTCTATTAATATTTGAAACTAGAGTATCTTGTTTTTATGTAACTCCTTTTTGGGTTATGTAGATATTGTTGCATATAATCAATTATTGTACCCTCTCAAACTGAAAGTACGAGGTAAGAATGGCTTGAATTTACATAAAGTTTATTCGTGAACATCATTATGAAATATTTCATATTGTTGGTATGCTACAACTCTTCTTCGAATAAAAGAAATTTGTCTATAAGTCCACTCCCTCCTAACGAAACATATCTTACTAGGGTGTGGTTAAATATAACAGTATGAAATTATTTTTTCTTTCCCAAGGTCTTAGGTAGGGTGACAAAATATCCTCTTTCTATTTTCTATTGAATACTAAATTGGGTGAGATTGTTTTGCTACTTAAATTTTTACTTTTTATGTTGAATGGTTATACTAATCTTTATATTGGTATGATGAATGGATAATATTAAGTTCATGTACTTACTTTTTGATGACATGAAGGCTTATAATCCTATATAATAGTTTTTAATGTTATCAACATCATTAACCAATCCTATAATATATCAAATTATTTAATTTAGTTCAATCTTCTAGGAAATCCTCATTATCATAATGTAGCTTTACTAATCAACTTTTAGTTCTTTATCTCAAGTAACTTATTTTATTTTCAAATCATTCTCAGTTATAGGATTTTCATTATTCTACTAATTGAATATTTACTTCAAGTGGAATTTATGTTATCTAATAAATTTTTGGTAAATATAATAACATACTTATGATAAAAGTATATAATCAGTCTCTTTGTAAAAAAATTCCATTCTAAAAGTAATATGAAGTAGCTTTTTACTAAGTAAAAAATTAATTTATGTAGTCTATACTTCAAGAAGTAGGATCATTGAACGACTCTAATAGTGGATCAAAAGTTCAAGCAAAAATTTGCATTACAAATGGGTTGGACTTTAAATACATATCTTTCTCAAAGAGATGCCCATAACAAACTACGAGGTCCATTATAGCAAGCAAGGTCAAACATTAGGATAAGGGTGACAATAGCACATGAAACTAAAGGCCTTAGATTAGCTAAGGGAAATAGAGGTTGGATTGAATGTTCTATTGAGGAACCAAACAACTTAAAAATAAAAAATATTAATTATCAAAATAAGATAAATAGTACAAATGATAGTTGAAATGAAATGATAAGTGGGGAATCTGGATTAGGCTTCTACAATCAAGCATTCTTACCAACCATGTAGCATTTTCTTCTATTCAATATCCTAACATAATATTTTGCAAACCATCATCATAATCATGTAACGCCTTTCCCTTTGACAAGGTTATGATAGATCTAAGTCAAGGGATACATCTCTCTCCCGATATGACATACAATCAACTTTGAAACACAAAGATATGACTATAGATGTAGTGCTCCCTGACTCTCATGTATTGATAGTATCCCATAGTCTAGATATTCCTAAACTTCTTACTTCAAAATCATTCAGATCAAACATTGTATGAAGGTATCTAATTGTGAGAGTGATCAATTAAAATAAGAGTAAGGAAACAAGTTTTTTACGAATTTATATATTAAATATGAAGAACAATCACATGGTTGAGAGTGTTATAAGGTTATTCTCAACCCAAGTTTAAGAGTTTTTTCTTCTCATGATGTGCATCAACATCATTAAATTACAACTTGGATTGGATAATTCATTTAAAAATAAATAATAAAATAAAATAATAATGTTGAGAAATAGGTCAGATTAAGGGTAGATCATCTCAGATCTACCAACCTTATGGGTTGGAATCTTCTCTATTGTGGTGGTTGATCAAGTGATTGATAGATAACATTGGTTGATTTCCTTTGGGTTATTGATGTTTGCGAGCTTATAAAATGCTCCTTTCTTTAGTAATTAGTGTGATCAATCTTAAGGAAGTGGCTTCGATGGAGGAATGGTAGATTCATAGGTCTAGTGTTCAATCTGATTTTCTCTTGTTATTAGACTTAGTGGAGTAGCATATTGTCTTGCTTGTGAAAGGTCTATATTTCTCAAAATGAGGCCAAGGTTTCATACTTATACGTGCAAACTAGAGTTACACATGCTTCCAGATTTGCCCATGTGGTTGTGAGTTAGCAAGACTGGCTAACAAGGATATTCCTTGATTGGTTATGGTCAATTGTTTTGTCATTAATAGATGGAGGTCAATCATTGTTTTGATTACATGGGAAACTTCAAAACCTCTAGGAGTGCTTGTTGAGATTGGTTCTTGACTAGACTACGGTTGGTTTTAGGAAGATTCTATGAAGTTGTCAATTTCATTACTTGATAGCTAGTTGTTGATTTGGTTCCCTAGTGGTGACCATATCATTGTTGTAGGTCAATTGGTTTGATCTATGGTGAATCCTCAAGTGATACTTTTTCATTGAAGTAAATAGATTGTGTCTTTTAGACATTGTATGTTTTATTGAGGTAAGTGAAAATATTTTATGTCTATTGGCAAAATTCTTGATTGAAAAAGTTGAATTGAGCATTCGTTAATTGATGTAGCTCATTTTATATTGCAATATTTCCCATTTTCCTAAAATTTCAAGGATTGATTAATTATAAGGGTGTTCAATAAAATTGTCTCTGATTGATGAATATATACATATTTTGCTTCAAATGTATGACAATTCTAAAGAAAATTAAGTACAAAAAATCCAAAACATAAGATGTGGTTCCCCCCTCCAAACCTAGCAATTAGTTTGTCCTCAAGTTAATTAAATGTACATACAACCATGTTATGAGATAGAAGATGCAAAGACCAAAAATATTTTATGATGATACCCTTGTTCTAGTCTCTTAAAAAGATGGCATGCAAACTTTCTTATGACCAATAATCCTCAAAAATAACTCGGCTTCAAATTACATTGATCTTGGTTTCTTGGCTTTCATGCCTTAACATCTTGTGATAATTAATCCCTTCCCTATCTCATGATGCAAGTATCCTTTCAAAGGTATCTTTGACTCTCTTCTTTTATTTTGAGAGTGGTGGGTACCATATGGGTATGACAAGGTTGATAGGTATCCTTGTACTTGTTTGAGTCATCTGTATATTGGCCCATTTAGTGGAAAAGTGGTTCCTACATTCCAAGTTAGTTGGCTTTAGAGAAGTTCTCCTACTCACCATTAACCTATATTGTCATACCTTTAACGAACACCATTGATGTCTATGATATATGCTACTGAATATTACTACTATATACGACATATTTGTGTTCTTGGTGCATTAACACGCTGTTTGGGTAATATCTTTTCCTTTTAGTCATATCACTTCTCTCATGATTCTATTTCTATTTCTATTTTGTTTTTTCTATTATGTTTATATTCACACTCTTTCTTTTCTTCCTCTATTAATTAGATTTCTGTGGATATTTTAGTCTTTTTAGAATATTTGGGGATATTAAGATGGGGTCGCTCTTTCCTTGTTTCAGAGTTTACTTCCTTAGAAAGGCATAAATGTTAATTGATTGAGTATCTAGGGCCATGATCTTCAATAAAGTAGTGGTTTTTTCAGGTCTTAGAGTTAGCTTGGATAAACTCTAGTGCCTTGAGAAGAGATTGGGACAAAAACTTGATCAGTCATAGAAGATAAAGTAAATAGTTCTCTAAACACATTCCCTCCTAAACATAAATGTTGTTGATTGATGGAGAACATATTAGAGATGGTTTTAGGAGTGTTAAAAACATCCAAAGCATCAAAATTGGTTATTTTCTTTTTTTTTTAAGAAAACTAGAAACTAAAAGAGTGATAATAATTAAATTATACATCCCTCACCAAATTACACTGTGAAATTTTTTCATATACTATATCCCTAGAATTTTTAACTACAAGTAAAAATGTGTACACGTGAGAATGTTGATAGTGTGGTGGCAATCATCATTATTTCTCATTGGGAGTGCAAAAATTGGTTTACATAATCTCTACACTAAAAAGATAGTTTTCTATTAGAAATATTCCTCGAAATATAATTCATATAAGTAGCAAATACAATAAGGGACGTGGAAGCACAATCATTAGTAATTAATGTTGTTGAGTACAATGGTTTGGTTCATTTTTCCTATCCAATTTGAAAGTTATAACCTTTTCCATGTTTTGTAATCAATTGATGAGTTCCTTAGTGCATATTGGTGTGTTCCTCAAACGTAGACAAGTAAAATGGCAAAAGACAATGCCAAAGGGGAGAGTCAACACCACAACTACTAGGTAGCTATGGCGCTTTCTATCCCCGAAAACGGTGCCAGAAAGCTTGGTGCGCTCCCGCCAATTGCATTACACACTACTCAATTGAGATTTGAGTAGATGCAACTTCGCGGATGGAGGCACACAGGTGGATTCACTTTCAAAATTTATAATGACCTAGACTTAAGCACACTTATGTCTACCAAAACACTATCCCGCAAGCACACGGGGTCATGTCATAGTATAGGAGGGCGACAAGTATAGGGTCGATCCACATGGAGAAAAGGGGGTACTAGATCTAGGTCGGTTTTGCTAGGTTCCTATTGTAGAGACTAGGTTTAAGGGTTTGAAGGTTGTTTTGATTGTTAAGATAAGGTAAGCAAGAAAGCCATTAAAGATAAGAATGAAATCTAAGTTAACCCTAGACTAAATTAAGACTAATTAAGAAAGAAAAGACCAAGTAAGGTATGAAAAGGCAATTTATGCTAAGGCATGTAAGAAGAGCAAGAGAGAAATTAAAGAGATAAACTAGCAAGAACAAGGCAAGAAGCTATCTAGGCAAGAAAAGAGCTAACTAAGATAGCAATATCTAAGCAAGATGAAAGCTAGGGTTTTAAAGCAATTAAAGAAGGTGTGGGTTGTTTAGGGGATGTACTTATCACTGATGTTGGGGGGTGACATATGAACATTGTGATTCCATTTATATTATCAAACCAAACAACAAGTTAATGACTAGTGAATTATCCTAAGCTACTAACTGGCCATGGATATGCTAGGTTGTGTATAGGGGAACTATTCCCTAACACTCCCCACTACCCTTGCGAGTGTCAATTAGGTGTATTTTAACTAGAGTCTAAACAAGACTAGGTTTCTAGGTTAGATGATCTTAGGATGGTTAAGGGATGACATTAGTAAAGGGGGTGGAAGTAAGGTTTTAGGGCTCCCATCACCCACATTCTAACCTTGAGAAAGCTCCATGCCAAACACACCAATTTCATCTAAACTAGCTACTTAGATATCTCAACTAGGATTAGGAGAATTGATTATGATGTAGGAAGATGGGTAGCTACCTTGGGATCCAAGAATTGGACCTAGGGGCAAATCCCAAAATTCACACATATAAGCAATTTCCCTACATTTCCAATTGATTTCAAGCACAAACCAATAAGCAATTTATGGAGAATGATATCAAAATAGAACATAATCATTAGAAAATGGAGTTACAAAGTTTACATATCATTTTCCCCCAACATGGTATTAAAGTAACATTTTATACCCCAAACAGCCCACCCAAGGGGCCTAGCTACTCATAACAATGCAAATTACAAAAAGAGAAGAGAAAGAGGAAGAAGTGTCCATGGAGCTCGGTGTAGATGAGTGAATCATCATCTCCAGCTACTGCAAGGTCGACCTCCTCCTTCTTCTTGGGTGAAATGGTGTGGAATGGTGGTGGGAAGTGGATGGAAGGCATGTAAATGAGGATTTTGGTGGTGGAAATGGTGAAATGGAGTGGAATGGCTAAGGGGTGAAAATTGGGAGCTAGGAGGTGGTGGAAGGTAGCAAAGGGTGGCCAACATCGGCCTCCAGCCACCACCCACACATATATATAGGTGGGGAGGAAGCAATAGGTCAAGTTGGGGTAAAGTGGGAAATGTAGTGGAAAAAGTATCTAGGTTTTGTGAGTAGCACGGCCGTGGTGGATCACCATGACCGTGGTGGGTAGGGGTGAGCATGGTCGTGCTGGGTAAGGGGTGCCATGGTCGTGTTGAGGTACCATGGCTATGTGGGAGGAGGAGGTCATGAGCATGGGGCACGCTACGAGCGAGGCAGTCTTCAAGGGCCATGACCATAGTGAGTGGCCACTACCATGGCCAGTCAAATATATAATGGGCCATTTTCCAGTTGGTTTTGGGGGACTTGGTGCATAATTCCAACGACCCTTGCGGGAGGCCATGACTGTGATGTTTTTTGTTGGCCACGATCATGCTGATGGCCACGACCATGGTGTCTTCAATGGGCCACAACTGTGGTGCGTTTGGTGCAAAAACACTAACTTCCCTGTTGATTCTTAAACATAATTCACACAACTGTGGTGGATGCCCACGGATGTGCTGGGGTCTTCCATGGCTAAATCAACTTCATTCTTCATCATCAATGGGCTGCTTTTCTTGATGTCAAATCTTGGCCATTAGGGGTAGGCTGAGGGAGCTTTGGGGCCTTCTTTGGACCCCTCCAATGAGCAAAGGAACCCTAGAACTCCTTCCTTCTCTCTCATCCATCCAAAGCATGGTCCAAATACCTGAAAATAATGCAAAGAACGTAGATACGTGCATTTGATAGTAATACTCATATTGGGGGATTTATCTTCCATTCTACTATGTTTAGATGTGAATAAAGTACAAAATGGCACAAGATGGAGCCCTAAAATAGGGTTTTATCACATATTTCAGCTCAATGTTCTATTCCTCTATTGACCTTTGTAGAGTTTCTGAGTGAAGTAATATTGAACAAGAGGACAAAGCTATTTTTTAATACTACTTTTCTCTCTCTTTTGAATATCATGATTAGTGTCCAATGAATATCATGTACAGTAGGCATCAAAATGAACCTAGAGATGGTCATCTATAGTTAATAAATTAGAAGATATTTCTCTCCAAAATTTTCTATGGCATAGTAATCATTCATCATATTTGGACTAGCCATAAAGAAATGTCTAAATCTTGTTGAGTAGGGATGGTATGCGTACATGACATCAAAGGCAGGTAGACACCAATTATTAATATGTCCTAGAGATTCATCTTTCATGATGTAAATATTTTCACGAGAAAATACAACATAATAATAGTCACCATCTTATAAACATTGCATGATCATAATAAGATCATCTCTTGAAAGTCAATGCATGCAATATCGTCAAAATTCATGAAACTTGGGTTTATAATGGTGCCTAGGTTGATGGTATCCTCCATTGCTTCTATGTGATATTCCAATAATAATTACTAAACTTATTCAATGTCATGGGTAGAATTAGTTAGAGGTTTTGATTTGTGGTAAGCATGCACATTCTCAATAATGCGAGCCGGTGAGGAAGGTGGGGAGTAAAAAGGTGGTTCTTTCATCAACTTATGTTGTTAGTCTAACTAGATAGATTGTTGTTGCAGCACTAGTGGCTCAGGGTGGTTTTTTGTGGAATCATGAAGCATTTGCTGGAAAGGAACTTCGTAGGGTCAGGGAATGAGGGGATAAAAAGATCATAGGTTATTAGACATATGTGTTTTTCAATAAACAATTTTCATGGATGACCTATGTGGTGTATCACCTGTGTAGATGACTGGCGAATTCCTAGGAGAGAGTTTTAACTGGTATATCATAGTTGGGTTGTACCATGATACAAAGAACAATGAAGGCGATGTCACATTTCCATAGAAGTTTTTCATAGGTCATGAGATAGATCATGTATGGGGTCCAATTAGGATTGTAGTATTGAAACTGATCCACGATCATGCCTGCCAACTATATTGGGATGAGAGTGAACTTTTATGCCTCAGGGTCCCTAAATCATGTTTGGATGTTAGGAAGATCTCACCTTCCAATCTATCAGTTTGATAGTATACAAGAGCCAACGAACCTTGTAGTGAAATGGAAGGAGGACAATCTTTGTGGTGAGTTTGTTTATTTTTCTAATCTTGGTGTTGATGTGCGGTGTTTTTCCTTCTCTCTTGAAGAGATCATCAACTAGGTTTGGTATAGCATTCTATATTGTCCTTAGCATGACATCTTCTTGAAATATCTTTGACATCATAGTGAAGATTTCCTTTCAGATGCATGTTTTACTTTTGGAAATGTTGTGGAACTTATTGTGTTAAAGAATGGATTTTATTATTGTAGAAAACATATCATCCGAATTTTTTACCATCCATATTATCATGTAAAAAAAACATCCCGCGCTAGCATGACATGGATAGAATATGAGTCCACTTCATTCATTTTATTTTAAATGCTCATGAATTGTGGAAGCAGAGGTTTTGGAAATATTGTATTATCTAGCCCAGGTAATGCACTGGACAATACTACACTGAGTTTCTCTTTGTCATCACCCTACAAAATTTTGCATGAATAGCCTCTCCAACTACTTGTGTGATCAGAATCGAGGAAGACAATATCCTCACCCGGAATATGTAATGGTGGGGTTTGGTGTAGAAGTCTAGGCTTGACCTAGACTACTTCTTGGTGGATATCTTTTTAATGAACCACATTGGCTTGGTGATTTTTAGGTGATGTGATAACAAAGATGTTTGTCCCCATGAGCAATGTAACTAGAAATAACAAGGGGTTCTTGTATTCATGAAAAACATCTTGTAATCATTCTTGTTGTGGCGTCAAACAAGAGGAATTGTGACTAAAGAAGGATCATATATGTGCCCTAATGATCTAGTTTGTTGGATTCTACATGGGGTTGGCATGTGTCTAAGTCATGGTGTAGTGATGATTCATAAAATTTTCAACATGAGGTATAGTGTATGTAGATAATATTTATTGGACTATTATTGGCTATGATCTCATATCACTTGGGTTGGTGGTGGTACCATCATATTCTTCATTCATGATGTTGTCATTGAATATGTGTCATATAGATTTGTTCATAATGATTTTGGGAAGAAAATAGGAGACATGACACTTGGCTGGTGTAGTTAAATTCTAGCATTTATTTTAGTAGAACTCCTCAATACCCTCAATTGAGGTATGTTATATGCAAGAAGGTCCCAGTGGAAAAGATAAAGGGTTTTCTTTCCCTACTATCTGCATCAAGCAATCTTCATATGACATCATTGTTGTTTGGCTTTGTATGTGTCCTTGAGTTCCCACAATTCTATCTCCTTTTCTAGCCAAACATGTGCATTTAACACTAGAGGGATTTCATTTCCTCCAATTTTTTTGGAAAGGATGTTGATTCTTAAATTTTCATGGAAGGCATTGAAATGATACAACATTCATGAGACGAAAACCTACAAAATTATAGCTTGCACTTTTGAGGTAACATTATCTAAGATGTAGTTATTTGAAGTTTTACATCAAACAAGAGGCCAAATTCTTGACGAAAATGTGGCACCTACAATATTGTACTAGATCTCCTTTAGATAAATGAGGAGGAGAATGTTTGTGGTGGGGTGATGCTCCATCTTATGGATATGGTTTATCCTCTAAAATCTCTTTAGGGTTTTCTTATTGGGCATGTTGAGGCATTCTATAGGAAATACATTCTTTAGTATATTGTGTTGATGGAGGTTGATTTTCATCAATTATGTTGAAATTGATATGTTCATTTCTTATGTGAATGGTGATGACACCTCTCATGATGTCAATCAACGCTTGCGTTGTTGAGAAAAAGGGTCTTCCACATGTTATTAGGTAGAGTGGGTCTTCAATGGTATTAAAGATGATGATGTTGCATGGAGTGAATAATTGGTGTTCTCCCGCCAATGGATTTACATGCTACTCAATTGGAGTTTTGAATAGATGCAACCCCGTGGATGGAAGCACATCGGTGGATTCACTTTTGAAATTTATAAACCTAACTAACACACCTACTGTAATGACCCCACCTCCCAGTAACCCCCAATTAAGGGAGACCCGAAGGACAGAGCCGTTATTCAATTACAGGATCAAAGGTTTGACAAATAATCAATAACAATTAATAAACTTTACCAACTAAACTGAAAACTGGTATAAAATAAAACTTTTCTTACCTTGGAATAACTGGGATTTCTAAACTTCTATCCATGAAGATGCTAAACTAACTAATCCTCCTGTGCATGTTATTTCTCATTTAATTCCACATCTGCCACTATACTGTTTGTTCTTTTCATTTGTATCTAAAACACCGACAAACAAAACGGCGGTCAGTAAGAAGCTGGTATGTGGGAGAAACAATAATGATGCAACTATAATAACAAAGTAATCAGCCAATTATCATTTAACAACCAAGTTTACAATTTAAACCATACTACCCAATCCTTTCCTATCCCCTATCTCTGTGTTGTCCCTGCAGCGGACTGAGATACTACCTCTCTCTAGGTAGATCCTTATTAGACCCTACATGATCCTACCTAATAGGTAGATCAATATCTAGGGTTGAGTCGCATGGCACTACCCATAGGTAGTCCAATCTCTAACTCAATGTGACTTGATGGACCTACCCCATTGGTAGCCATTTACTAAGTCATTCAATGACCTAATGGGCCTACCCCATTGGTAGACATTTACTAGGTCAACCCATTAAGCTACAGAGGGGACTAGGATCTGAGCTAGTAGGCATATCTCTTATGTGATAGTCATATTTACTTTAGAATTTTCATGAATTAAAACATCCATCAGTTTAGTTCAAGCCACGATGAAAACATCGACAGAATCCTGGAAAACTAATTTGTGTAGTCATAAGCGTAACCACATACCTGTACATGTAGATTCAGGCGCAGGAATAATCCAAACAACAATGAGCAAGAAAGCATTCAATAAGATCCTGAAACAATTATACAATTTCCTTTTATTACTCATATCATTAAGATCTATTAAATCTAACTTGCTTCTTAGGGTTTCTAGTCCACTTTTAAGGTTTCCATTGCAATTAGGGTTTCCCTTCATCTTTTGCTATTTTAAACCCTAATTTAACGCAATTGATTACAAACCCTAATTATCTCAACATCTAACCCTCAATTTCATATTAAAGGCATAATTATCCATTAATTAAGCCCCTTAAACATCTTTTACATTAAAGCTACTATCTTTTAATCCATGACAAGATCATTACACGCATTTATCATCAATTCATAGTTCATTATGGTCCAAAACACATATGAACTCGATTTGCTATTAATTCCACCTTTTATCCATAAGAAAACCCTAATTACTACACTTAGGGTATTCATCCAAAAATTAGGAACTTTAATGCTCGAAATAGTTTAGATTCAGCATATTCCAACTTTAATCATGAAAACTCAGTTTTATGCATGAAATTGAATTAAAGCCATTAGTAGTCCTAATTACCAACATTGGGGTTTCAAGGCCCACTAAAGTATTATTCATGAACATTAAACTCGAAATTAACTAATTACATGAAAATTTCATCCTTTTTGTTCCTAATGTTCCCTTTCATCATTAACAGGTTAATATCAACTTTAAACACTCATCTAACCCTTTCTAATTCATTAATCATCAAAGGTTAGGGTTGTTCATTGATTAAACTACTAAAGATAGTATCTCTATATACTTTTTGAATTTCAGGCATAAAAAGGCTTCAATTATATTTTATTTATATTCCTCTCGATTTTCTGATCAACTTTCGTGTATAAACTTTTGTCATCCGAGATACTATTAAAGAGTTATGATTTTTGGAAGAAATACCTTACTTGAGCCAATCAGAACCCGCCAAGTGTCCTGCTCCTTGCAACATGCTCTTTTTGGGAATATAACAGATTTACGATCTTGCCCTTACATAAATGGCTGATCCTTTAGTCTGCGGGAGGGTACAACGGTCCAATCACTGAAGGTTGTCTTCAACCTTTAGCCACGCGAGTTGGCCGCTAGCTGCAGCCCTACCCGGGGCTGCCCACTCCAGCCTAGGGTGCGCGGACCTCCGTCGAAGGTTTCTCTGGCTTCAACATCCTCCCCCGCACCTAGGGCGTCGTCTGGCTTGCGGCCTAGTTGTCTAGATAGTGCGCACAAGGTCTGCGACCTGGAGGCACCTTGCATCCATCTAACAGCTACGACGCACGTCCCAGAGCACGAAAAGCCAACCTAGATCCTTTGATGTTGTCGTGGGAGTAGCACGCACACATCACACCTCCTCCACGGCCTCTCCTAGCACCAAGATGCGATCTACCCTCTCCACTAGGGTTTCATGCAAAGAAGAAGGAGAATGAAGATAGAGGGAGAGGTGGGATCTTTCTCTACTCGACCCAAGGGCATACCCCTTATATAGGGGAGTGTATCCACGTCCAGAGACAGTGCTCCAAGAGAAATCGAGTCCCACTCTTTAAAGGAAACTTATTCCTTCAAGGATAAGCAAGCTTTGTCTCTCCTCACTATCCTTTTGATTTTTCTTATTTCTTGGATAATGGAAATCCTCTTACTTATTTTCTTTGTTTCTTGCTCCTCAAACCATATGCACGAAATCCTATTTTCCTTTAATAGAATTTTTTTAGCAATACCACATAATACATTAATTGTATTCTCACATACCTTTTTTATTTTCTGTTATAGGTATTTTATCTTTCCTCTTTTTATTCATTAGGCTCCTTGGACCCTAAGGAATTATAATAATTCGAAATTCCTTTTTATTAAATACTCATTATCCTTCTAGATGCATCTAATTGCATTATTCTTCATTATTTCACATTATCTTGTTTATTTCTTATTAAAATCATTCTTTTTGAGGATTTCTCTTTTATTTTCCTCATTGGTATTTCTTTTATCATTAGGAATCCTTGGGACACGAAATTCCACCAAGGATTACTCCATTATACCTCCTTTCACTTATTTTCCATATTTTATCAATATTTTCAATTTCTTTCTAAATAAAGAAATACTTAATTGATCTTCTCTTTTCTTATTGCTCTCTTTATGCAACTTTGGACTCCTTGGAACCCAAGGAACCCAAGAGGCACGAAATCCCTCTTTGGATTTTCCTTCTAGAGGTTTCCACATTTTTCTTTTCTCAAATATTGAATTATTCATTCACTAATTGAACTTTCTTGTTATTTGAGCCCAATAGCCAATAAATCCCACAACACAACATCAAGGCTATTGTAAATGAAACTCATTTATTCAAAAAAAAATATATCATTATTTGTTCCAATATCCTTAATATGAGAAATTACATTTCTCACCAAACGAACCCAAAACTGGGGTTGTAACATCCTTCCCCTCTTATAAGAATTTTTCCCTCAAAATTCCATCAAGCAAGCAAACAAATAGGATAAGCCTTTCATATGTCCATCATGGCTCCTATGTGGCCTTACCCTTTCCATGGTGCTTCCCAAGAACCTTTATCATCTCATGTTCTTCCATCTGAGTTCTTTCTTACCTTGGTATATCGTACCCTCATAGGTGACTCAGGACATTTCAACCTCTCAAAAGCCGAATAGGTTCAAGGCTTAGCACATGGCTTGGGTACCTCACATAGTGCTCTAGATCGGACTCATGGAACACATTATTCATCATGTTATCCTGAGGGGCAAGGCTAAACACAACCATCTCCACCCATCCATCTCAAATAGACCCATATATCGGGGACTCAGCTTTCTCAGCTATAGCTTAGAGGGGTCAGATTTTAACGTTATATTCCCCCACAATGAACTGCATGTCAGTCTGCTTTGCATCAACTTGTGACTCATGTCACCACTAGGCCCTCTCTCAACCCTTGCACGATCAAAGCGACTTCATCTGCACACATTGTGGTTCTTTTCTGACCTTCGCGAGGCCTCCTTCACCAACATCATCTTAATGAAGAAGTGACCGACACAACCTCCTTCTTACATCCCAATAAAGGCCATGGTGGTTAACATCACTTCTTATGAACTGTCTCTTTGTATCACCTTGAACAAGCACACTTTCTCTCATCAGACCCTCTAGTCTGGATCAAACTAATCATTAGTTAGGGGTGATAAACTATACTATCACTGAGTTCTTCATGTATCCACTTCCTCCTCATGGAAGGGAACCTTGGTCATACCCAAGAACTTTTGAACTTGCATCATGGTGCAGCTGAACCATCGTTCTCTCTTAAGTAGTTCAACCGAATCTGTTCCGTGATAGCACTCTTCCTTTCTCATGTCATCTAGGTAAGGCGATCTACCATAACCCATATTGCACCCCGACCCTCCTTGGTCTAGGGGAGACTTACCATAACATCCATAGTAATGAACTCCCATTCTCTCTCAGGGACTCTCTATACTTTATATCCATGCACTGGGTTACTAGTGTTCGTCCTTCACCTCCTGGCTTGCATGGCCACATGCAACATGTATCAGGCATCCAAAGCTCTACCATCACTTACTATCTTTGTAGTTTCATGGTGTATGGTGATCACGATTTTCTGTATGTCATGATTCCTCAAGGTCAATACCTTAGAAACCCTAAGCCACTCTCATCAGGGTTTCATCACTTTTCTTTCCAAAGAAGGACATCTGAGGTTCTACAACCATCCTTTCATTGCATCACAGATTAGGCTGGCTATCCAAAAAACCACTAATCTTGTTCAACAGATCTAGTTATATCTGAGTTTTAGCCAAACTTATCTCTTTTTCTCAACTTAAGGTTAGCCTAGCAACCTCAACTTCTTCTAGCTTCTAGCTAAACTAGGCAGCTATTTCTCAACCAGAGCATCCATTGCCACATCTTATCCTTAGGTGTGATGTAAAGTTGAAGACATACACTTCCACATATTCCACTTATCATCTCATCTCAAACTCTAAGCTTGACTTCATCAAGAAACTCTAAGCTCATCCTCATGGTGATTCAACTCAACTTTGCATAACTTGCAAATCCACATAGCTCATGATAAAACATCCTCACAAGATGATTTCCTTAATACTCTTAGTGTTTGTAAACCATCCATGTATCTTTAACTCCACAAAGGTATGTTATCATTTCTACCCTTATACCTTGTAGCAACGTTCCAACTTCCATCATCTCTTATCCTTGGTGTAAGGCATGCGTATTGTCCTATCTCTCACTCCCATAACAAAAGGAAATAAGCATTTGGTTGTAGTCCAAATACAGAGTTCTTCGTGTTCCAAGAGTAGAGATGGTACATCCCACTTGCCAGTACACCTTTAAATCTAAGTTGAAACATGCCACATATGTCTCAACATCACATTCATCTCGATATCAAAGTTACTTCCATGGAAAACTGGTCTCTACTTTACTTGGTCTAAACACAATCCTTGGTTGTTTCCTCTAGGTCTATAGGGTGCCGACACTTTTGGGGTCATCCCTGTTCCCTTATGCATCCAGAGAGTGCCCTACTCATCTGCCCTTTGGGTCCCATGAGTTCATGAAGGTGATCAATCTCCTAACCCATGGCCCTCAAACAATGATAGTTGTTACCTCCTGACCCTATGGTCATGTGCACTAGGGAATTAGGCAACTCCTACTTCCATCGGTCTTATCCCTACCTGACCCTAGGATAGACTTAGGATTCTCTTATAGTACATGTTCAACCTAGAACCTTACCCAAGCATTCATTATCTCTCTTCCTGCATTCATGGGCTGACTTTCATCCCTTCATAGGGATCATGGCAACCTACCTACCTTAGTCAAGCCCCATACCGGTTACCTCCATGCACATAGAGATGGTTATCTATGGGTCGATAGGTTCATTCCATGCCATGTACTTTTCACTTAGCTTCTCAAGATTCTATGAAACTTCTCTAGGTTACTTCAAAGCCAACAAAATTGGTATACACCCAACAAAATGGGTCCCTCTTCCAGGATGGGAGAAAACAATACCTTGGTAAAAAAGGTCACAACCATCCTTAGGGTTTATATTCCCAGTAGCTACTAAGGTGCAAGCAGACCACTTACTAAGCCATGCTAAGTCATACTTGTTCTCCTTCCTCAATGCTGAATCAAGATTGTACCTTCCCATGTCATCAACTTAGTTGTGAGGGATTCATCATCCATACCCTTAACTTAAGGGGTTTCCTTTACCTCTACACATGAGGAGTACCATGCTCGAAACTATAGAGACTCAAAACTCATCATGAGAATTGGGTACACCACTTCCCCTCTTAGGCCTAGGTTCACCTTTAAGTGTCCAACCACATGTTTAACCAAGAATCCAGTATGTATAAGGCATGACATGCTCTCCCTGTCATCCTCCTGCTCAAGAAACACATCAGGGTTGAGTCCTCCTTAAGGACAACCAACCAGGTACCAGGCCTCACAACTCATTACTTAAACCTCCTCAGGGTCTAAGGTGCTCTTTGTCTACACTTAGTAGGTAAACACCTATACCATAGGAACGTAGGTACCAGAAGAATCACTCTCTCTTTAGGGTTTGGTTCCTCTAAAGGACACCAAGATATCATCAGCCTCCAGGGATCAGGCATGAGGAAACCACTATCATCCACTTAGGTTGCATCATCCTCAACCCCCCCACTATTCCTCAAGTTTTAGGGTTTTAGGCTTCCAACCTCCTTGTTGGGGTCCTGCTTTCTCTCTCTAGAGCTAACTCCACCCCCAACCATACTACTAGAGGTCCCTTCTCTATGAAGGCTCAAGCCCTCAAGCATACCCCTATGTGGGTGAAGCCTATGCTCAACTCATGTTGGGTTCAAGATTATCCATAACCCCCTTATGCTTATCTCATATGCCATCCATTATGATTCCTTATTTAGGGTTTCATCCTACTGTCAACACTACTGACGTACTCTGGGTGCAAGCTATACCCTATTTGCACAAGCCCAAAGGGTTCTATAGGTTCTTCTCTAACCTCATCCATGAAGGAGCTATCCTTCGCTCAAACATGCATGACCCTCTCCAGGGTTGGTTGCCAAGGTACTAGATCATCTACCCTTTTATGGCATCCCAAAGGCATGTCCAACCAAACACTCGGTCAACCATGACATCTAACTCATCATGTCATCTCTCTCTCTAACCTTCACTTAGGGTTAACATCATCCTCAAAGGATGTGCTAGGTATCTACTTTTAATGGAGATCTCTACCTCCACAACTAACTCTCTCTACTCCTCCTGCCAAGGAGGTCTATCCTCAGGTCTCTCCCGAGGGCACTGACAACTCGTGTCATACGACCTAAGCATGCATCTATTTCTTTACGCTTACTCTATTAAGCTTATGTCCATGACATCTTATTTACATGCTTTTTATTAATTTTGTAGAGGATCCCTTGGTGAGGAGAAGAGAGGAAACCCTAATCCTTAAGGTCCTTAATAGAATTTGAGATGAGAAGGGATGAACAAGATGAGAGAGTCCTAAAGGTATCTTATTTCGAATCATACCCTAAGACTTTGGCTAGTAAGTCACACGGATCCGGGAGTCCTCGTATTCCGACTAGCGGTGCGGAGGAAAATATTGCCAGCCCCCGATCGTGATCTTTTTCTAGACACCTCTATCTTTCAGATAATCCTCTAATAACTCCCTTGGGTTCTACATAATTTGTAAAATTTAATAATTATTAAAGATTAAGTGAGGAACCTTCTCTCTGATACCAATTGTAACAACCCCGCCTCCCGGTAACCCCAAATTAAGGGAGACCCGAAGGACAGAGCCGTTATTCAATTACAGGATCAAAGGTTCGCAAATAATCAATAACAATTAATAAACTTTACCAACTAAACTGAAAACTGGTATAAAATAAAACTTTTCTTACCTTGGAAAAACTGGGATTTCTAAACTTCTATCCATGAAAATGCTAAACTAACTAATCCTCCTGTGCAAGTTATTTCTCATTTAATTCCACATCTGCCACTTTACTGTTTGTTATTTTCATTTGTACCTAAAACACCGACAAAAAAAACGTCGGTTAGCAAGAAGCTGGTATGTGGGGGAAACAATAATCGTGCAACTATAATAACAAAGTAATCAGCCAATTATCATTTAACAGCCAAGTTTACAATTTAAACCATACTACTCAATCCTTTCCTATCCCCTATCTCTGTGCTATCCCTGCAGCGGACTGAGATACTACCTCTCTCTAGGTAGATCCTTATTAAACCCCGCATGATCCTACCTAACAGGTAGATCAATATCTAGGGTTGAGTCGCATGACACTACCCATAGGTAGTCCAATCTCTAACTCAATGTGACTTGATGGACCTACCCCATTGGTAGCCATTTACTAAGTCATTCAATGACCTGATGGGCCTACTCCATTGGTAGCCATTTACTAGGTCAACCCATTATGCTACAGAGGGGACTAGGATCTGAGCTACTAGGCATATCTCTTATGTGATAGTCATATTCACTTTAGAATTTTCATGAATTAAAACATCCAACAGTTTAGTTCAAGCCGCGATGAAAACATCGACAGAATCCCGGAAAACTAATTCGTGTCGTCATAAGCGTAACCACATACTTGTACATGTAGATTCAGGTGCAGGAATAATCCAAACAACAATGAGCAAGCAAGCATTCAATAAGATCCTGAAACAATTATACAATTTCCTTTTATTACTCATATCATTAAGATCTATTAAATCTAACTCGCTTCTTAGGGTTTCTAGTCCACTTTTAGGGTTTCCATTCCAATTAGGGTTTCCCTTCATCTTTTACTATTTTAAACCCTAATTTAACGCAATTGATTACAAACCCTAATTATCTCAACATCTAACCCTCAGTTTCAGATTAAAGGCATAATTATCCATTAATTAAGCCCCTTAAACCTCTTTTACATTAAAGCTACTATCTTTTAATCCATGACAAGATCATTACATGCATTTATCATCAATTCATAGTTCATTATGGTCCAAAACACATATGAACTCGATTTGCTATTAATTACACCTTTTATCCATAAGAAAACCCTAATTACTACACTTAGGGTATTCATCCAAAAATTAGGAACTTTAATGCTCGAAATAGTTTAGATTCAGCATATTCCAACTTTAATCATGAAAACTCAGTTTTATGCATGAAATTGAATTAAAGCCATTAGTAGTCCTAATTACCAACATTAGGGTTTCAAGGCCCACTAAAGTATTATTCATGCACATTAAACTCGAAATTAACTAATTACATGCAAAGTTCATCCTTTTTGTTCCTAATGTGCCCTTTCATCATTAACAGGTTAATATCAACTTTAAACACTCATCTAACCCTTTCTAATTCATTAATCATCAAAGGTTAGGGTTGTTCATTGATTAAACTATTAAAGATAGTATCTCTATATACTTTTTGAATTTCAAGCCTAAAAAGGCTTCAATTATATTTTATTTAGATTCCTCTCGATTTTTTGATCAACTTTCATGTATAAACTTTTGTCATCCGAGGTACTATTAAAGAGTTATAATTTTTGCAAGAAATACCTTACTTGAGCCAATCAGAACCCGCCAAGTGTCCTGCTCCTTGCAACGTGCTCTTTTTGGGAATATAACAGATTTACGATCTTGCCCTTACATAAGTGGCTGATCCTTTAGTCTGTGGGAGGGTACAACGGTCCAATGACCGAAGGTTGTCTTCAACCTTCAGCCACGCGAGTTGGCCGCCGGCTGCAGCCCTACCCGGGGCTGCCCAATCCTGCCTAGGGAACGCGGACCTCCATCGAAGGTTTCTCTGGCTTCACTATCCTCCCCCACACCTAGGGCGTCGTCTGGCTTGCGACCTAGTTGGCTAGATAGTGCACACAAGGCCTGTGACCTGGAGGCACCTTGCAGCCATCTAACAACTATGGCGCACGTCCTAGAGCACGGAAAGCCGACCTAGCTCCTCCGATGTTGTCGTGGGAGTAGCACGCACACATCACACCTCCTCCACAGCCTCTCCTAGCGCCAAGATGCGAGCTACCCTCTCGGCTAGGGTTTAATGCAAAGAAGAAGATGAAATAAGAGAGAGGGAGAGGTGGGATCTTTCTCTACTCGACCCAAGGGCATACACCTTATATAGGGGAGTGTATCCACGTCCAGAGACAGTGCTCCTGGAGAAACCGAGTCCCACTCTTTAAAGGAAACTTATTCCTTCAAGGAGAAGCAAGCTTTCTCTCTCCTCACTATCCTTTTGATTTTTCTTATTTCTTGGATAATGGAAATCCTCTTACTTCTTTTCTTTGTTTCTTGCTCCTCAAACCATAGGCACGAAATCCTATTTTCCTTTAATAGAAATTTCTATCTTTTTTTAGCAATACCACATAATACATTAATTGTATTCTCACATACCTTTTTATTTTCTGTTATAGGTATTTTCTCTTTCCTCTTTTTATTCATTGGACTCCTTGGACCCTAAGGAATTATAATAATTCGAAATTCTTTTTTATTGAATACTCATTATCCTTCTAGATGCATCTAATTGCATTATTCTTCATTATTTCACATTATCTTGTTTATTTCTTATTAAAATAATTCTTTTTGAGGATTTCTCTTTTATTTTCCTCATTGGTATTTCTTTTATCATTAGGAATCCTTGGGACACGAAATTCCACCAAGGATTACTCCATTATACCTCTTTTCACTTATTTTCCATATTTTATCAATATTTTCAATTTCTTTCTAAATAAAGAAATACTTAATTGATCTTCTCTTTTCTTATTACTCTCTTTATGCAACTTTGGACTCCTTGGAACCCAAGGAATGCAAAAGGCACGAAATCCCTCTTTGGATTTGCCTTCTAGAGGTTTCCACATTTTTCTTTTCTCAAATATTCAATTATTCATTCACTAATTGAATTTTCTTGTTATTTGAGCCCAATAGCCAATAAAGCCCACAACACAACATCAAGGCTATTGTAAATGAAACTCATTTATTCAAAACAAAATATATCATTATTTGTTCCAATATCCTTAATATGAGAAATTACATTTCTCACCAAAAGAACCCAAAACTGGGGTTGTAACAACTACTTCTACTAAAACAACTACACCTGCAAGGGCACGGGGTCGTGTCATAGTATAGGAAATTGGCAAGTATAGGGTCGATCCATAGGGAAAAAGAGGGGGCACTAGTGCTAAGTCAGTTTTTCTAGGTTCCTACTGCGGAGACTAGGGTTAAGGGTTTAAAGATGATTTGATTGTTAAACTACTATGAACAAGCAAGCACTTAAAGGCGAGAATGAAATCTATGTTTACCCTATATTCGATTAAGGCTAAATAGGCAAGAAAGGATTAAGATAGGTATGAAAAGGAAAATTACACTAAAGCAAGCGAGAAGAGAAAAAGAGCAATTAAAGAACTAAACTAACATGAACTAGGCAAGAACAAACCAAGAAGCTAACTAAGCAAGGAAAGAGCTAATTAAGCTAAGCGAGCACAAATCTATGGTTTTAAGCAATAAAGAGAGGTATGTGCTATTTAGGGGTACGAACTTATCACTTATGTTGGGGGGTGATGTATGAACATTATGATTCCATTTAGATTATCCAAACCAAACAACAAGTTAGAGTCTAATGAATTAACCTAAGCTACTAACTGGCCATGGATATGCTAGGTTGTGTATAGGGGAACTAGTCCCTAACACCCCCTACTACCCTTATGAGGATCAATTGGGTTAGGGATTAGGTTCAATTCAATAAAAATCTAATCAAGTCTAGGTTTCTAGATTAGGCATTCCTAGGGAAATTAGGGGCCGAGGGTAGTAATGGGGAGGTGAAATTAGGGTTTTGGACCCCCAATTCCCCCACATTCTAGCCTTAAGAAGGTCCATGCTAATTTCACTAGAATAATCTAATCTAGCTACTTAGATCTCTCACTTAGGTTTAGGGAGATCGATTAGGATGTAGGAAGATGGGAGGCAACCTAGGAATCCAAGAATTGGACCTAGGGGTAAATCCCAAAATTCATACATACAAGAAATTTGCCTAAATTCGTAGGTGATTTCACACACAAACCAACAAACAATTCATGGAGAATGAGATGCAAATAGAATATAATAATTAACAAATGGAATTACAAAGTGTACATGTCATTTTCCCCCAACATGGTATCAAAGTAACATAATTCCCCCCAAACAGCCCACCCAAGGGGCCTAGCTACTCATAGACATGGAAAATACAAAAAGAAAGGATAAAGAGGTAGAAGTGGCCATGGAGCTCAATGTAGAGGAGGAATCCCCTCTCTCCAGCTGCTATTGGGGCATCCTCCTTCTTCTCCTTGGATGAAATGGTGTGGAATGATGGAGGGCAGTGGATGGAAGGCCTAGATATGGGGGTTTATGTGGTGGAAATGGTGAAATGGAGTGGATTTGAGGTGGATATGGAGTGGAATGGAGTGGGTGGCGATTTGGGGATCTAGGAGGGGGTAGAAGGTAGCTAACCTCGTGCCCTAGCCGCCACCTACATATATATAGCTGTGGAGAGGAAGCACTAGGTCAAGTACGTGCAAAATGGGTAAAGCAGTGAAAACTAGGTGGGTTTTTTTAGTAGCACGAATGTGGTGGGTCACCACAGCCGTGGTGGGTAGGGTAGGCCATGGTCATGGGGGTTCACCACGGTCGTGGTGGGAACCTATGGCCACAATCATATTGATCACCACGGCCATTTTGGCCATATTCATCAAATTCTGGGAGTTACAGTGATTTTTTGTGCTTGGGGCATGTCCACCACGACCGTGCTAGAGTACCACATCCGTTTTGGTGCCCCTCCCATGCACTTGAGCATTGAACTTGATCATCCATGGAGGGTATTGCTTCAAAACATTCTTTGACCACTTGGGGTAGGTTGGGAGTGGTTTTAGCCTCATTTTGGGCTCCTCCAAGCCTGAGGAAACCCTAGATTGGATCATCTTCTTTCCATGCCATCAAATAGTGGACAAAGTACCTATGAAACATGCAAAAAAGCCTCCATAAGTGCATTTGATATAAATAAGCATATTGGGGGAAATAACATGTAATCTAGCAAGTATAGATGTGATTGAAATGCAAATGACACAAGATGAAGCCCTAAAATAGGGTTGAATCAATAATCTTATGATTTAGATGAAAATATCATTGACAATTCCTATGAATTTTGTAAAAGAGTTGTCTTCCAGCTAGATACAAATGTGGACTCTATCATTTTAATTAAACCCACCCTATTTTATAGATATAATTGCATATGGATAATATTGGCATGTAGATCAGCTAGGCCATGTCATTCAGTAGAGTCTAAAATGTGGAAAGGGACTGTAAAAGCTCCTAGGTCGTTCTATTTAGTAGGAAAAGTGTCTTGGAAGAATGTTGTAGCCATCCTAACTATCTAGATAGTCTATATCCCCACTACTTTGTGTTTCTTGGTGTTAATATCTTTAAGGAACTTTGCATAGTTAGGCATTTCATTGATCACAACCACAAGTGGCACATCCAAGTGTATTTAACTAATTTTTTTCTAGAAATTTGTTGTACCTATTCTAGAACAGATTCTTTATTAGCTTGAAAGGAAAATGTTCTTTTAGTGCACAAGTATCAATCATCTTTCCTCTCCCTAGAGTGGTGATTTCATTCTTTGTGTAACCTTTCTTTCTTTATGCTTCTCTTTCAAGGCTATATCTATTGAAGGGATTTTGTTTTATCAATTGAAGGGGTTTCAAGTTCATCTTCAATCAATGTTGGTTCATTTTTGACTGAAAGAGTTTCTATGACCATGCCCAGTCACAAATTAGCCATCTTTGCAGACTCATGATTTCTTAGATTCTAATTAATGTTTGAGGGGAGTTGACCTACCATGTTATTTATCAACTCATCTAGTGAAGGTAAAAGTTGTTCGATCTTTCCGTTATGATGCTACAAATCACCAATTTATGTGTTTACCATCCCCATGTGAGTTTGAATCACATTCATCATGTTTTTAGTGCTTATCATGGCTTGTTCTCATTGTTATATCACAAAATTCACCTAACTTATCGTGTTTTAGTATTGATCTCATAGAATCCTATTTTTCTCCATTGAAGTTCCCTTAATAATTAGGACCTCTATTTTGTCTAAAATTGTTGGTTTGGTAGAAAGTGGATGGATTTTGACCCCTTTCCATAGGAGAAGAATACTAACCTCTCCCAAAGTAATTTAGTTGTTGATTCAAGAGGTGGGAATTTTTAGTTGTAGATATGATTCCATAAGAAAACCTAGGATGATGAGGTGTCCTATAATTCACATAGGAGATATTTTCATCTACTTAGAGCTCTTATACTTGTTAAGAATATATGAAATGTTGAGTTAGATCACCTTGATTAACATAAGTGTTTGACTACTTTTTATGTTAAACCGGTGTTTTTGAATTTCAATGCTTGAACATCTATGGCAACTTTGTCAAGCTTTGTTGTCAATAGGTCCATAACTCTTTTCTTTTTCATTGATGTTAGTGATACATAAATTTTGGTGGTTGCATGCTCAATGTCCCATGCCAATTGATGCCATTCTTTCTATTATTTGATTGCACTTCATTACATCTTTGGCTATAAAATCACTACCTACTAGGGCATTGATGCACTTATTCTTTGCTTGATCCAGACTGTTGAAAAAGGTTGGCACTAAGAAAGTCTTATAAAATTTGTGATGCAGGCACTCCCTCTAGAAACATTAATTTCGCTCCCAATCTTTGTAAAGTTTTTCTATTGGTTTCTAAGAGAAACCAATACTCTTATTTTGTCAATGGATAGTTATTTTCCATGAAAGGATTGGTTGATGAAGGTTTCATCGAGTTCATTCTAGGTTTAGTTAATGTATTAAAGGAAAGGTACCACCATATATCTTTATCCTTTAAAGAGAAAAATAAGCCTTTATCAAGACAATTTCTTGTGGAACCCTATGGACTTTTTTAGTGTCACAAATTGCTTTGAAAGCATTGATTTAGTAGTAAGGGATTTTTATGAGTTGAATTTCCCCCATACATCCTTTGATGCATTATAGAAATAGTAATCCCCTATGTATCAAACTATGAGAAGTTAGGAATTGGATTCCCCACTAGATGTTTTGTGTCATTTGACTTAGATTGAGTGTAGGAATGAAGTGAAGGTTTTGCTTCCATAACATCTTATCTAGAAAGTACCTAAAATTTCAACCACTCAGATGTAAGAAGAACATGTGTGTTAAACTACCATCTAGATAGGATTGAATGGCAATGCAATATCATTTTTCTATAGAAGTAATAAACACATGACAAAGAGTAAATATGTCTTAGGTTCTTAGAATGTTTTCTATTAGAATTATCCACGATAAGGATGCCAAAAGTTGATTGGCTCAAAGCATGGGCCAAAAGTGCAAGCACAATTTTCTAGTCTAAATGGATCAGACAAAAAAATTATACCCCAATCCAATATATTCTCTTAAATGAAATACATGGTCTATTATAGTAAACGGGGTCAAACCCAGGGATAAGGTTGAAATTATCTAAGAAAGTTAAGGACTTAACTTAGCTAAGTACAACTATTAGTTTGATTGAGTATTCAAAAGAGAAACAAAATATATAACAAAGAAGAAAATCTAAGTTAGATATTAAAGGAAACTACTATGATAATTATTTAGATGATATGATAACTGAGGAACTTGGATTAGGGTTCACTAAAAATATTTCTCACCAACATGTAACATTCCCTTACATTCTATATCCTAGTATAACAATGTTGCAAGTAGTCATCATAAGAATCTAAAACCTTTCTCTTCCTTGAGGTGAGGGTAGATCTTAGTCGAAGTGCCTCTTTTTTGAGATTTGATGCATTCAACTATGAAACACAAACATATGACTTAAGATTCAATGATCACTCATTCTCATGGATTCTCACTATTATGTACTCTCCCAAAATCGTTACATCAAAATTATTCAGATCAAACATCACTAAAGATATCTAATTATGCAAGCGATGCATTAAAATAAGATAAGCAAACAAAATTTACAAGAATATATATATATATATATATTTATATATATATATTTATATATATATATATTTATATATATATACTTATTAAATAGAAGTTTTGAGATGCCATTTTTGCTTAATTAGAAAAAAAATTATGATAACATTGGTTCTCTAGCTAATGATGGAGAGCATTCTATTTTACTACATTCTTCACATTTTATGTCCCACTTAAGCCATCCAAGTTACCTATTTATCGATCATTATAGTTTTGGTACAAAAAAAACATTTAATTGGGACTTAAGTGAAATTCCAACATTCATTACACTTTCCACAAATTCATTTTAATAGTTTCCCCACTTGAGTTCTCCATTAATAAAATATTCACTCCCAAACCAATTTGGAAATCCGGTTTCTATTAGTCTCCCTTTAGAATCAATGTCACATCCAATAGAAACGAAACACAAAATGAATAAATGTGAATCAAAGTCCATAATGATTCACAAAATTTGTGGCAATTATTTAATTCATTTGCATGAGAAAAAAATGGAAAAGGAGAGGGGATGTCCCAACCCTTTTATTTTCTCTATCCTCATTTAATTAAATTCTATGGGGGAAAGGAAAAGAAGGAAAGGATGGTTCCCTCCTATCTTCTTCTTTTGTCCTTAATTTCTATATTCTCATTTTTTTTTCCGGGAACGTAGAGATCAAGTTGTATTCACCCCGCTCTCCACTGCGGGCAAAAAGTTCGCAACATCAACATCAAGGTTCATACAAAGCCACGGGGGCACATTATTTGTAAAAGTAAAATCTGAGCTAATGGTAACAGAAAAACGGGCTATACGATCTGCTACTTCATTAAGGGACCTAGGGATGTGCAGTATGCGCGGCTGCCTGACTTCAGCGCAGAGCTTCCAGAGTCGATGCATATGAGGGGCAAATAGGGTTGTTGCAGATGCAGCCTCAGTAGTCAAAAACACTATTGTGGAAGCATCAGACAGAATGGTGGGAGACCGCCATCCTGTGATTTTGCAGAGTTCCAAAGTGCAAATAATACCTTGTATCTCTGCTTCCAACACTGAGCTGGCGTGACTGGGCAAACCATGGCCCAGTAAAAAACTGCTGCACTTGTTTACGGCATGAACTCCAATCCCGGTAGGGACAGAGCTGGAGCGGAAAGAAGCATCGAAAAAGAGCGTGAAGTCGCTGAGTAAAGGAATGTGCCTTCGGTCGACCTGCGTGGTGGCGGGTGTGGTGGTCTGTGTAGGGAGGGAGAGAATGGCTCGCGCCTTGGCGTTAATGAAGGAGATCCTTCTGCTGATGGGAAGGTGCTTGCAACTGTGAATGAAATCATTGTGATGCATCCATATCGCCCAACACGCTACCACATGAGTGATGGAGGATATGCCATTGCACGAAGCTGCGAGGATGGCCATGATCCAGTCGTCCTCCGCGAGTAAGAAGAAGTAGGGGTCCACGTGGCATGCAGTCCACTTTTCCTTGCTAGTAGGGCAGTCCCGTAGGCAGTGTAGAATGGTGTCCCGTGAATTGGAGCAGACTGGGCAGGTATCGTCCACCGGAATGTGCCGTCGAGATTTCTCGACATTGGTGAGGAGAGCCTTGTGATGTAGGAGGCAGAGGAAGGTGCGGATGCGCTGGGGTACCACCAGCTTCCATATGGATGACCATTTACCAGGAATGGGAGTAGAGACGTCCGTGCAGAGCCATTGGTAGGCGGATTAGGTTGTAAATTTGCCGGACGGAGACCACGACCACTGCCAGATATCGCTGCCCGCGTCTGGATCAGGTGGGTACACATGACGGATGTGCGGCCATGAGGAGGGTGGCAGGTAGTGCTGGATGAAGTCCCAATCCCACCCGCTGTGCCCCATTCCCATGGAGGCGACACTGAGGTCCGTGAGTTCAGAAGGCGGCGTAAAGGAGGGCGCTAAGTCAGAGATGGATAGACCGTGCAACCATTTTCCAGTCTAGACATTCGTGGCTTCACCATTATTGATGGTGATGGCCGATACTTGTTGCAAAGGCAGCATATGCTTCTTGATAAAGGACCATGCCGAGGAGCAAGGTTTCTTGGTGACGTTGTCATTGTGCAAGTACTTGGCCCACATGACACGAACCCATAGTGCATGATGATCATTCATAAATGACCAGACATTCTTGAGCATAAGAGCTTGGCTTTGCGCACGCACCTCCTTTATTCCCAAGCCCCCATCCGTCTTAGTCATGGTGATTTTCTTCCAAGAAAGTAGGGATATGTTGTGATGTAGTCTGCTCCCCGACCAGATAAATTTTTTGACATGTTTATTGATCTCATCACATAGGGTGGGAGATAGCTGAACTGATTGCATAGCATATGCAGGAATGACATGAAGCCAGGGACAGTTGTCGGGCTGACCAGCTTGCCATACGTTCCTTCATGGTGTCAACAATGGTAGAGTGGGTAGCTCTATTGATCCAATGATGAAGGATAAAAACACCTAAATATCGACCGAGGTCAGTAGTAGATTGGATGCCCAGGCGACTGCAGAACGTATCTTGTAAGGACTGCGGTGTGTTGGGCGAGAAGAAACACCGTGATTTAGAAGACGATACTGATTGACCCGAGGTGCTAGAAAAGGCTTTAAGGACCTTGGTGATGACCCGCGCTTGCCCAATGCTTGCTTTAACCAGAAGAAGGATATCATCCGTGAAGAAGACGTGCGAAAGGGGCGGGCCTTGCCTTGATAGACAGATGGGCTTACAGGCTCCTTGGTGTATGGAATGTGAAATGGCTTGACTGAGTCTCTCCATGCATAAGATGAAAACATAGGGACTGATTGGATCACCTTGTCGTACCCCTTGGGTAGCTTTGAAAGGCTCCAAGGGGCAACCCTCCCATAAAATAGAGGTATGCCCTTTTGTAATGATTTGCATGATCAAACTAACAGTGATTGTCGGGAGGCCAATCCTTGTCAAAGTGTCATGGATGAAGGCCCAACTCATCTTATCAAAGGCTTTAGCTAAATCCAACTTGATACAAACTAAATCTTTGCCACTTTGCTTAATGCGTATGGTATGTATGACCTCCTGAACTAGAAGAATATTATCAGTTATACGTCTTCCCGGGAGGAAGCTTGATTGAGATTTAGAAACCCAATCACAAAGGAGAGGTTTAAGGCGCTCCACAATGATCTTAGAGATCATCTTGAAGCAAGTATTGTTTAGGGATATGGGCCGGAGATCGCTGCAAGTCTGCGGTTGCTTAATCTTAGGAATCAGACAAATGTAGGAGTCCGCAATACAATCATCAATAGTGCCGGAGATGAAGGAGTCTTGGACAGTACGGACACAGGATGGTCCTATGACAAACCAATTCTTCTGGACAAAGGAATTACAGACGCCGTCAGGACCTGGTGCCTTATTAGGTTCCATCATGAACATAGTGTCCTTAATCTCATCGACGGAGGGGATAGCTTGGATGCTGGTACAAGCTGCAGCTGACGGGTTGGAGAAGATGCCGCTGAAGGCGACGATGGCAGCCCTAGATCTGGATGTGGGGCGCGGGACAGACATAAGGTTGAGGAAGAAACTATGAACCAGGCTTTTCAAGGATGTTGGGTCTTCCACCCATGTGCCGGTCGCGTCTTTAAGGCAGCTGATCTTCAATATTCTCATTTAAATCATTACTAAGAGTAAAAAGTATTAATGAAGAAGAAAAAATTTATCCCATTTTATTCTCTTTTTCTTATTTTCTCTATCCCCATTTAAATCATTTCTATAACAAAAGGTACTAAAGAAGGGAGATAACTTTATACAATTTTCTTCTCTATGCTCATTTAATTCATTTAAAATGAGAAAACATGATTAGAAAAGGAGAGAAAAATTACTTGGCCATCGTGTTTACTTCCCTCCTCATTTTCTCTCTCTTCTCTCTCTGTTTCAAAAGACACAAAATTAATTTCATATTAAATAAATATCATAATGTAAATCATTTTAATCTAATAACTCTCCTAAAAATTCTAGAAACTTCGATAAAATATTTTTCTTTTTTTTCTTTCATTGTTTAAGAACACCCGGTGGAACCACGTGATCTGCAAGGTGTGCCACATTGTGAAATCCTATAATTCACTAGACTTGGACCTAAAGTCTTGGATAATGCCTTTCAAAAACTTTCTCTATAAGATACGAGAGCCCTAATCTAGGAGATTCTTTGTGAGCAGTGAACCCTGACTCTCAAGTCTAAATACCCCCTGATATCTAACATGCTCCAAGACACTTTTGGATTATTATGAATACAATGAACCAACTATTTTCCCTTTTATTTCAATCCATTAGAGTGACTATATGATCCTTCCTATATCACAATGGTTTTCATAATCTATTCACAACATATTTCCTAGCTATTAACAATAGTTTTCTAATCTATTCATGAGGTTTTTTAATCCGTTCATATATAATTACAACTTCTCTAGTATGGTAATATTTTTGTATTGGTTCCTAAGTACCTATCAATGTTTTCTTTCATCAATATGCTCTCATGTGTTCTAGGGCAAATATTATACTTGATTTAATCATTCACATGATTTAGATCTTACTCATCAGAATTTCTTTTCACATTATCTCTCATCGTTTTACCCACATATTGGTCCTAAAAACTTCTATTTTTTAGGAATAAAACATTATTAACAGATTATTTTATTTGACATCTCCATTCTAACATGGTACCGTAGGTTCATCATCACTAAGGGAATTTTCAGGGCTTAGTCTAGGAATTTCGTCAAAACAAGTTTTTGTTTTGTCTCATGTTTTACCTAATGATTGAGGTTTTGTTCTCCTTACGTTCTTTTTATTTTTGGTGAAATCTAGCGAATCATAAAAAATCATCTAATGGAAAATCAATAATTAAGAATCAACAAATTCCTACATAAAAAATACTTCATAGGTAAACATTCTATTCTACAGAAAAAATGGTTTCTTCGTCATCACTTTTTATATTCTTGGTACTTAGTGAAGCTCTCATAAAATTTCTATGATGACAAAAAAAGAGTTTTTTCTTTGCTTCAGTTTTCTAATCACTTAGATTTTTTTGTATGAGAACTACCATATTTTTTAATAATTGTTGATTTTGGGGTTAGCCTCCACTTCCCTCATTTTTATTTTTTCTCTATCTTCCGCTTACTTTTTGTTTATTTAATAAAAAAAAGAAGAGATGAAAGATTATAGAGTTCTTCATGATGACCAAAATCTACTCTTTATTTATAATTGAATGATTTTTTTCTTGTATGCTTCTCATTTAAATTTTATGATTTATATTGTGGGTCTTCTTTAAAAAATATACAAAATTACACCTCACAATATGCACACCTACAAACCCATGTGTCATGGAACTAGTGCCTAGATGCACATTGGATCATTGAAAATGGCATGAGGGTATTAGTAACAATTTCAAAACAAATTTAATTTGGACATCCCAAGGCCTTGAGGACATGTCCACCCTAGAACTCATGACAATGTGTGGTCTATGTGGTCACAAAGTGTATTCATAGTAGTACTCATATTAAAAAAATGGTTTACCCTCGTGATGAGAGACATCATGCCACAGAGAAGATATGGACCATCCTCCTATACATGTCATGCTTGAGTAAGGACATAAATTACATCTAAACTTATGGACCAAAATGTGGATTTTTATCTTTTATATATGTATCTTATGGTAGTTTTATTTACAATTTTTAAGATTTTTGTATATTTTTATGATTTTAGGGTTATCAAAGGATCTAATCTTTAAGATTGAATTTGTCACACACTTTTTATATCATTTTCCAACATCCTTTTTTTTAAAACAATCTTCTCAAAACAACAATATCAAATCAATAATCTTATCTATCCAATAATCTCATGCGATCTCAAAGGATCCTATAAGATTTCAAATGATTTTAACTATCAACAGTCTTCGATCCATAATATTTTGAAACTTGAAAACTCTTGAAAGATCTTTGATAATCTCAAATGATTTCTCTTACCAAGGATACGTCATTCTATAATCTCGAGTAAAAAAAATTAAACGGAGAAAAATCATTTTCAAAACCTCAACAAAGTAGAAAAAAGAAGCATTTTCAAAACTCATTTGAGATAGATCTTTTGAAAAATGTAAAAAAGTTTAAAGAAAAGTAGTTTCAAGACTCATTAAAAAATTAGATTTTTTTTCAGAAATAAAACAAGGAATAGTATTTATGAGTCTAAACCCAAAAGCCTTCAATTTAACCCTATGTGATGTATTGTAGGGATGGAGGATGGTCCAAATACATGATCCGTAGGGGCTTTCATGGTTTGGATGAACCGCTGAAATTTAATGCCAATTGACCCTCCTATGACACAAAGAACCTTGATACTAATGTATCTACTCTCGATGATCAAGATATTGAGATGGTGGGGGAAGATCGTGATCAAGATACCAAGATGGTGAGGCAAGATCCAAAAAACAAAGAGATAAGGATCTCATACAAGGATGCCTCTTTGGGTACAAACAAACCTCCTCCAATAAGGATTTTGATCTCTAAAAATCTTTTAAAACCCATGATTTATCATGTCTATTACTAGTAGAGTGGTCCCAGTCATATCATAATGGGACAAGGTTTATCATAAACATCCTAAACCCCGGAAGTTCTCAGTCATCATCAAAGTCATTGGAATTCACCTTCGGCATGAGGCCCTTGTCAATAAGCTCTCCATCTTATGGTACTTGCGACAACAATTTTATATTATAGATCTAGAGAACAAGAACTGTATTGTTCAACCACTCTGTATTGATGACTATGTCAAGTTTCTCACAGCTAGCCCTTGAACCTTGTTCATGCACTCTCTCTCTATCTGATTTTGGTCACCACATTTCCATTCCTCTAATCAAATATTGAGGAAGCTAGTCGTATGGACAAAAATTATGGACCTTCCTATTCAACTCTATCAGAATCAAATATTATGAGGTGTTAGAAACCTATTTGAGAAACCCTAAAGATGGATGTCAAGGCAACTTTAGGCAATCGTCAAAAAATTGCTAGGATTGCATTTGAAGTCAACACAAATAGCTTGTTGCTCCCAACTATATTCATACATGGAGGGATATGCATGATTGAGTATGAGATCCTACCCTTCATATGAATGAGATGTGGAATGGTTCGACATGAGAACAAGAGCTGCAAAAATTTTCTTGACAAGAGCCCCAATGAAGTAACATGCATACCAGACAACATAACTCAAGATATTGTCTCGTACTCCATGGATATGCATGCGAAGAAGCTTGAAAAAGACAACAAAGGCACGTGAAAGACGATAAGGATGTGATCCCTATCAAGAAAAATAAAAAACAATTGAAGGGTGATGTAGAATCATTGGATGTGGAAGACTCTGATTACATCACAAATGACAACTCAAATCACCAACCACACAACCCAAGCATATGGAAAACCATTTTAAATAGGAGGAACAATAAGAAGCAATCCCCTGATACAAAAATGAATGGAATCCTAAGATCAGATCATCACAATTTGGACAAAAAAAATAAATCGAGACCAAATTTTGACAAAACTAATAACACATTCACCAACCCAGTATGTGATGAATCCTTTGAAGGTAGGGAAAAAGCCTTTGTATCCAACCCATTTTTTAGGTTCTCCTATGTTTTTGGATTCCAAGATGTAAACTCTATCAGTAGTGGTGGTGTTGTCTGAAGAAATAGGAAGTCTATTTATCAGACGATACATGTGATCCTAAACATAACAATAAAAAAGGATTGTGATTGATCCTCCAAACAATAACAAGGTTAGCGAGGACATGAGGTTATTCATCTTAGATGCCAATGTGATAGAGGTGATAGAAGAATAACAAGTTAAGCCTTAGGATGAGGCTCAAATAGTTATCTCATGAAGTGATATCCCTTTCTATAATTCATAATGAACTGCATATCTTAGAACATTCATGGCACCTTCCTTGACAATGAGATAAATTAGTTCGTTATCTAAAGATAATTTATAACCTTCACCTATTTGGTATCCTGGTGTAACGCTGTAGTGAAACTAGAGAAAATGTGATAATACAAAGAATGGGATTGAATTTTTCTCATAGAGTTGAAGCTACTAGCTTCTCAGGGGATATTTGGCTCCTATGGGACCATCATCATTATTTTCTAGAAATTGTTCTTTATAAAAAAACAAGTTATACACTCTAGAGTTAATCAATGGACATGCATAACATTCATCATGTATGTTAGCCCAGAACCAAGTAAAAACAATTCCTCTAGAACATGTTATCAATAATATCTTCCTCTATTTATGATGAATGGTGGGTGTTGGTGACTTTAGGACCATTATTCTAGTGCATACTTTAATGATTTTTTTCTTCATACTAGTCTAGCTGAAATCAATGTTGGTGGACAATGGTTCACCTTAAAGCGTAGTGATGTTTATAAAATACTAGATCAACTCATTTATAATGGGTGGTGAATAAAAAATAATGTGTAGAGTAATGTCATTATGTTTCCAAGCATTTACTAATACCACAACCCAATATTGTCGATTGATCGACACTCATCTAGCCTAAGATAGTTCCTCTTCAGAATACAAGCAAGTTCGAATGTGAATCCAGACTTCCGACACCAACTCACCCAACATTGAACCAACAACATCCATTTCATTGTGGTGTTCAAATCCTTCCACCCACCCATCATGAAGTGGAATCCTACCTCTCCGAATCAACAAATAATATCTAAATCATCCATCAAGAAAAAAGTTAAATAGGATCCATGTATCCCTTCCTCTCAATCCTAATACTTCTAACGAACACAATCATATCGAAAACCTATAATGTATCCTTCACTACATAGAGGAGATTTTGAATCATCAAGGAAAACTAAAAATGTTGAAACTTGGTGATTGTAATACCATCTTCTTCCACTCTAATGTTAAAGCATTGAGATACATAAATAAAAAATTGAGATCAAAAGACCTGGATGGAAATTTACCAACAAACACAATGATGCTGAAACAACATGTGTGGAAGTTCTTCAACAAATTATTGATAGCCAAACAACATCACAACTATGATATCACACTACAATATTGTGTAATTTTTCCTAGACATACTCACAACAATGACAATCGTTGGTAGTAAACCATCATCTGAAGAGACAAAAAGAACCCTATTCAAGATGGACCCCTCAAAATCCCCTGGCATGGATGGAGTATATAGTAATTTTCTACAAAGAATTAGGATCATGTTAAAGGTTTTGTGACAAAGAATATTTTGTAAGCCTTTACTTGTGAATCCATCGAAGTCAAGCTTGCTCATTCTAAGATTGTCCTGATTCCCAAAACAAAAATAGACAAATCATGTAATGATATGAGACCCATAGCCCTAACCAACAATTCCTTGAAAATCATATCTGAGATCCTAGTTGAGAGGATCAAATTCTGCCTAAATTAGTGGATATCACCTACTAAATATTATTTCATAGTTAGACAAAGAATCACTCACAACATCATACTTTTGAAGAAGCCATTCCACTCATTACGCTTCAAGAAGGGTAGAGTGAATGTGATGGTAGCCCAATTTGACCTTTCAAAGGCCTTTGATAGAATGAACTTGCACTTCATGAAAGATACTCTGAGAAAATTGAGATTCCACAAAAACTACTAAACCTACTCATGGAAATTATTAGCTCCAGGTCATCTTCAATACTCTAGGAAAGCCTACCACTTCCCCATATTAAAGCTTATTAGGGGTTTGACAAGGATACATATGAGTCATATGTGTACTATGCATGGAGAGGCTCAAACAATATATATATAATTCTATTTCTAAGGAAAGACGGAATCACATGACCTTATCTAAAAATTGACATCCTCTTTCCCACATGTATATTTCATATTACCTTCTGCTTCTTGCAGAAGCTTCCGTTTCTCATTTAGGGACCATCAAGAATGTTATGCAATACTTTGATGTTGCATTGGTCCAAATAAACTCCTGCAACAAATCTATATGTAACTTTTTACTAACATGAGCAATACCATTAAAAGGAGAATCATCAAGAAGCTTGGGATTCCAGTTACACATGATCTTAGCCGATACCTTTGTGTACCAATCATCCATCACAGAATCAACAAAAGTACTCACTATAACATCCTTAAGACTCTGAAGTACATGATGAAAACTTGTTAGTTTGTCATGTCTCTATAGCTTGGAGAATCACGCTGACAAAAGACACACTCTAGCAAATTCCTTCATTCCCTATGTAGTCAATATCACTGTCCCCCTCCCTATGTGATGATATAGATCACCATGCCCAAACTTTTATCTGTTATGTTGTAAGAGACCAGAAGAATATGTCTCTTTTATTTAGGGAAAAGATATCTTCAAGAATGGACCTCGGTGGTCTAGGAATAAATTATGCACATGAACATAATCATTCTCTAATGCTAAAGAATTTCTAGGAATTCCAAAACTACCCATAGAAACTGTGGGTCAAAGTCTTGAAAAATAAAATATCTGAGAAATGGTGTAAATAAGATTGGACCTGGTTCTTCTGAATGGGGATTCATCCACAACAACATTCATACTCTATAGGAGAGCAATACTCACATCATTAATAATGGAAAGAACAATAATTGTAACATGATAGTTGGCTTGTTGAGAAAATCATCTCTCAAATGAACCCTAACATCCATATACCTAATGGTCTAGATGATCTGAAGGTATCTTCAATGGTTGATCATGATCTTTACCTTCCAGCTCATACATGGCATATAATTCATAGCATCTCACCACCCTCCCCACATGTAGGCAAGGATATTTGGGCATAGAAACTAGAAACCTATAACAAAATTATTATAATTTTAGCATAGAGATAGATTCGCAAAGACAAAGAACACCAAGTCTCACACAATTGGAAAGCCTCGCTTTAGCTAAAAGTTCAAAAACAAATTGAAATCTTTCTCTGGCTACTATCGCACAAAGCCCTCCAGACCAATGTAAAGAAAATTCAAAGATGTATGGATGACTCAGGTCTCTTCCTACAATGCACCAATGCATAGGAAAATCTACTACACTATCTAAGAGATTATGCGAGAAGAAAACAAGTTTGGGAGGAGATTAATTGCACTTCCCAACTCCTATATTGATCGAAGATGAGTGGATACATACTATCATAGAGATGGAGGCCTCCAAAAAAGCTTTTAATGTGGGATGTTGGTATCTTTAGTCCGAAAGGAATAAGATTGTGCACTTAGGATGAAGACAAACCACTACTACTCTACTCTTTTTTATCAACGAACGAACTAGTACTATCATTTCAATTCACGAAACTGAATCTAGCTACATGCATCGCTAACCTATCATTTTATCTGTTACTAGATGTTCATAACATGATAAACAATTCTTCATCTTTGTGGATGATTCCTTCAACCACATCTCAGGGATGTGCTATCGAAATCCATGTAGTAGACTTCAACAAATAATCATTAAAAGATTATGGTTTTCTAGGACACAAATCTATTGCCCTAGATGTTGCATTTTAAGTGATCGTAAAATTGGCTTAGCTTGGCCTAGAGGTGAAACAACACAAAGACATCATTTTGTCTTATTCAAAATAAGTAGTAACCATCATCACCTCAAAGTCAAATGTTCTTATGATGTTTGAGCTCGATCAAAATTTTCTTTTTTCCAAGCCCTACTACATAAACTAGTGAAACCTCATCCATCCCTCATACCCACAATCCAGTGGCTGATGTCATTGCAAAACATGTCATAAGCAGTGCTACTATTGAAGATTTTATCTTTAAACCCTCAATGTCTATCTCAAGAGACCAACAATATCTTTAGCACTAGGCCTTCTAAATATAAGGATATAGATTTTCAACAAAAAAAGAGCATTCTAATTTTATAAAAACAACCACTATCTTTTTCAAAAAACAACAATCATACCAATTTATAGGAAAAATCATTCGCTCCGTCCTAGTCACACCTGGGTGGTTTAGCGTTCCCAACCACCAGTCCTCTCACTTAGGGAAGAGAGTGTAGCCATAATTTACAATGGTTCCTACTCCCATTGGGCAATTATGTTGGTCCCTCCCAACTACAAGTACCTATATCATTCATTGGTATGAAACTTTATTCTTTAAGACATCTGTCTCCCAGTGCACCTATGTATCTGGCTCTAGGTGAACCTGTCTTGGGTTGAGGCTCTACGACTAGTTTATTTTGGACGGTGACAATGACCCCCATTAAGTAAGTGTAGTCTCTGTCTAGCACATCTAAAATGATCTCTCATGGCCCCCTGATGGTGGTGCTCCAACTAGAGAGGATATGTTTCCTTCCATTTTTCTCTTTTAGCGACACTTGGTTTCAGCATAACATGGTTATCATTGTTGGCTTCAACATTGGCTTGATTATGGTTGTAAGGGGGGTGCTGAGAATTCTTGACTGGTTGGTGGATACATCCAACTACCCTATTTGTCCTTTAGGCACTTAAGATTATTATTCAATCATGGGAGATATGTGGTTTTTGGCATGGTGGTGGGGTTTTCCCATGTTGTACCCCTATTTCTCTTCCCACTAGTTCATCTTCATAGACTGAGCAATGATGCCTTTAGATTTAGGCACCACACATGTTTGTGTTTATGAGGTTGTCTTTCTATTTGTTTAATTATTTTATGTATTCCCTATTTTTTTCTATGTGTTTTTATTTGTAGATGAATGAGAGAACTTCTCATCCCTCTAGTTTTGGTTTCTCTTGGTGGGTGTGTAGTCTTCTTCTACAAATTTAAATGTTGGAGGCTGATAGTTCCTGCATGATTAGAAAACAACTATATTTTTGAAAAGTAAGAGAACAATGTTTTAAAAGCATAATCACATTTTAAAAAAAGAATAATCTTTTCAAAAGAATTGGACCATTTAAAAATATTAAAATCATTAAAAAATGAAAAATATTTTCAAAAAAATAACTATCACATTTTCTTAAAAAGAAAAATCTTTAAAAAATGAAAAATATGAACCATCTTTTAAAAGTCAACAAAGTTGAAGATTTTTTCTAAAACTCCAAAAAAGTTGAAAAATAAATTCAATAATCGACAAAGTTGAATCACTTGTTGAAAACCCTTTTAAAACAACTAAAAATGTTTACAAAATTGGAAAAAAAATTCAAATTGGACAACCTTTTCAATGATCTTCTGACTTGATCCATGCAAAAAGGCTATCCAATTGTAGTCTCTTCTCTTGAGCCACCGTCATGCCTAAAACCTTTTGGCACCCACTAAAAGGTTGTCAAATGGTTTCTCAAATAATTTTGATGCTCTTCAATCTTCATCTTTATCACACAAGAGATAAAGATACATGCTTTTTGAGAGACTTCGCCAGAACAACTTGATGTTCTAAGGAATAAATTTCCAAACCATCAACCTTGCACTGAAAGGCTAACCAATTTTACCTACAAGTTGTATTTTCTCATAATAATATCACATCTAGCTTTGCATCATTTGCTCCATCTGTGAACTAAGAATGCTCATGGTAACTCAAAATTTGCATCCTCTAAAGGCCTCTAACTTAGCTCGATCCTCACAAGACAAATCTTCACCATTACACTATAAAACTACTCAAACCTCAATCTTGGATAAACACTCAAAATTCACATCCTCTAAAGGCCTCTAACTCAGCTCGAAACTCGCAAGACAAATCTTCACCATTACACTATAAAACTACTCAAACCTCAATCTTGGATAAACTTCCAAATCATTACTGAAATATCGACTAATGCGCTAAGCATACCAACTCCATGTGATGCAAAGTATTTTTCACTTTGAATGAAATGTCACATAGTAGCACATGGTTTGCCCATCTTATCCTTTATCTCAGAGTTTTTGTACTTTATGTTTCCCTTATCTTCGAGACTATACTCAAGATAAGCTAGAAGAACTCTTCACCTTGCATATTTCTGGGATACAGTTCACAACATAAAGGTTAAAAGTTCTTGCACATTCAGTCAAAGATGTTGGATTTTCTAAACACGCTGTCTTTAATGAGGATGCTTTCCCTTTTGAAAGAAATAAATTAAATATGATTAACTAAGATGATTATCTATCCTACTCTAATTTTATTGATGTTTCTCATTTTACCTCCACTAGTTATCAAATTGGAAATATTCCATCTAACTGTGTGCATAACAATGGTCATAATTCGTCTCAGGTACAACATTGTGCTTCTATCTTTGAGGATGATCCAAATAGTTTTGAGAAAACACAAGCTACATTGATTCTATTACTAATTGTAACTCAGCTACCAGGAATGGCCTTACCGATTCATCATATCAAGTACATGTTCTTGATACAAAACTCAATAACTATATTGCCCTAATGACTAACCATGTCAAGTTTCTACTAGTAAAATAGATCATAAAAACAACAATATTTAGTCTGGGGTTATAGAACAAATTTATTGTGCTCGACTTCTTCATCAATCTTTTGAGAACAATGAATTCACCACAACTTCTAATACTCAATCAAAAGAAACATCAAGTTTTGTCTCTTTAAAAGTAAAAAGTGTGGTTCCTTCAGCAAACAATCATTAGATGGTTACTAGAGGAAAATGTCTCATTGTCAAACCTAACTCAAAATATGCTCTGATTGTATCTCTAAATCCCATCACTCCTAAAACTATAAAAGAATCCCTATGGCATGATGGGTGGAAACAAGCCATGGCTGAATAATTAGTTTATCTATACAAAAATGAAACTTGGAATGTTGTTAGACATTGATGATATTTTAATTACAGGTAATAATGACTCACCTGTCTTGTACATCATTCTTCATATGAAAGTGATTTTTTTCTATGAATCTTAGGAGATATACACTACATTCTGGGCACGGATTTCTACAAAAACTACAACCACTCATCTTGCTCTTGTTAAATGAATTTTACACTATGTGAAGGGTACCATACATGAGTATACAAATCTACAAGGAAGACCAACTGCCTATTAGAAGTTTTTTTTATGCAGACTGAGCTAGGTGTCCACCAACATGAAGAAGATGCTCCTCGGAAGAACTTGTGTATCTTGGTCTTCAAAGAAGTACCTACTGTCTCCAAATCTATTATAATAGTTGAGTATAAATCTTTGTCTCTAGAAGCAGCCGAATTAAGCTGGTCCATCCAACCACTACGAGAGCTACATGTCCATCATGCACTACCTGCTAAACCATATTGTGATAATCTTAGACCCTTGTATCTCAAAGTGGACCCCACTTTACATGCTCACACAAAATATATTGAAATAGAGTATCATTACATAAGACAAAAGGTAGTACTTGGGCGCATTGTCACAAAGTTCATCTTTTCCGAAGATCAACTTGTTGATCTCTTCGGTACTACCGTCAGAGGTACTCAAGTTGGGTCTTCAATTCTCCCTAACAGATTTCGATGGGATATGTTAATGTATAGACTCCTCGCAACACTTGTGCATTCTTTCATTTGATACATTTGATGATGGTATTCGTGTATATAGTTGGGCCCTATGTCTAAGGCCCAACTCTATCTGCACCAGTACTCTTTTGTCTTGAATTGGACTTTGCTCCCTTGAGCCTATATATACAAATGTGACAACGCACTGTTCTCTCGTTTGTTCCTTCGCTTCCTTCTCGCCCTAATTTCAAACAGTGTCCTCCTGCATAGTCACTCGTACAGCAAATAGAACACGCCATGCTTGTGATTGGCAGCTCACCTTGCATTTTGTGAAGATCTCTTTACAAAAAAAAAAACTTACTAAACTACATGACAAAAATATCGCGAACATCAGCCTTGTGCAATCCGCACCCAGCTGAAGTAGGTGCAGAACCAGCCGGATATAATGGAAATGATACCAGGTCCGAAGCCACATAGAAATGAACAACTTATTTTAAAAAACATTATGAGTTAAAATGCTTACTTGTTTTATTACCATCCCACAGGTACAAAACACACAGGTTTGAACAGTTCGAAATTCAAATGGCCAGACACCTTTTATACTGATAGTCTTATCTGGTGGTACCGTTCAACATAATTCTCTATGCACCAAGAGCAATACACCATGTTGAACTTTGTTGTATTCATGATGATTCAAAAAGGATGATGACGAAATCGATTATCATACTTACTATTAGCTCTGTTATATTCTCTAACGTAATTATATGCATTACAAAAACCGGTTCATGTGTTTCAATCCCCACCCTGTGGCTACCTTATGCTGTGGCAACTGCATATAGTTGAAACAGCAGTAGGTCGTCAAGCCATGACCATGAACAACAACATAGAAATAAAAGCCACGTCTTAATTAAAATGTTGAATCATCTTATTGCCATCAGACAGGTACTTACAAACACACTTCTCATATACAGCAACAGCCTCGAAGTAAAGGGGTAGGAAATCTTACATATGCGAGACAAACATCAATGAATCGACTGAGTCGGGGTTAAGAGAGGTGTCGAGGAAGGCAGCAGGTAATAGGAGAATATCATATGTAGTTGACAGGGTTTATGATAGAAGGATGAACATGAACTTCATACATACGGTTGTGTCTCCTCGGAAAGGAAACCAACAGTTGCAGGTAGTCTTCAAACTCTGCTTCAAACTCTGCAGCCAAGCATTTGAATGGCTCAGGGTTTGACCGTCTGCAGCTCCGATTCGGTGACGCGGGTCTCGTGGAACCGAGCAATAAACTCGGTGGCCTTCCTGTCGATGTCTGGCTCGCCGATGTACCGGCCACGGTCCTCGTCGCTGGCCCAAACCCTGGATGACCTGTTTCTCTGCTCGGGCACATCGAAATCTCTGTAGTTGTAGCGGGACCGCCGGGAGAAGTTGAACAAGGACGAGAAGAAGGATTTGGATGACGACTGCCTCTTACCACCCATATCTTCTTGTATTTTCTCTGAGATTGCTTCTGCTTGGTGATCGAGAGAGAGGCGGGTGTTGTAGTTTCTTCTCTGTATCCGATTACTGGTATACAGAGAGAACTGTATAAATGTGTAGGTTGCTATGTGGTGTGGCAGTCTTTGGCTCCTAGGCTCCCTCAATTTATAGGCGGAAAGTTGGGCTGGCAAGCTGGCTAGGCAGCTCGCTACTTTCTGCTCGCAGCTAGCAAGGACACTTATCATTAAGGTATGCTGGACTATTCCTGTCGGATTCCCTAACTTACAACCGGAAGAATCCAGTCGGGTGGAGGATAGTGCGTGAAGTGATGGTAGGTTTGGTAGGGGCCCACGTGTTTTTGGCGGGAAAATCCTGAAAAAACATAGTATCGAATGGGTCATTGTTTGATTAGAGCAATTCAATAAAAAGACACATTCCTGTTGGAAAATAAGAGAATTCGGCCCATATCTTAGTTGGATTGGAGTTGAATAGGAGTTGACTTGTGCTACCAATTTGAATAGGAGTCAAATCTAAAAGTAAAACAAAATGATTTCCTACGTGCAATATGAAATTGGATTAGGAATTTGAGTATTCTTAGTTACAACTACATGACCGTAGAGGCCTATAAATAGAGGCCTTAAAGGAGGCCATTTAGACATCCCACCGGTTAAGGTGTGATCCCTCCAGTTGTTTGTTAGTGTCTTCTATAATAGAAGACACTAGTACAGGAATGGTCTGTAGCGTCGGTTTTTTTAAGCCTGCAGCGTCACTTTTTAATCGACGCCTAAGTGACCGTCGTTATAGAATTTGCTCTATAGCGTCGGTTTATTTAACCAAATAAAACCGACTTTACATAGTAAACACCGACGCAACAAGTTGTAAAAATTCTGACCTAGGTGAGAAAAAAGGAGCCTGTAAGGTTGGTTATTCGAAAAAAAACCGACCCTGTAAATGGTCTCGGTCGAGAAAATTGTCGACAGAAAGTTTTTCGGTCAATAATTTTCTCGACCGAGAGAGTTTACAGGGTCGGTTTTTTTTTGAAATAACCGACCCTAAAGATTGAATAAACATTTCAGTGTAACACTCGGTCGAGAAAATTGTCGACCAAAAATAATTCGGTCGACAAACTTGTCGACCGAAAGGTACACCGAAAATGTTTATTCAATCTTTAAGGTCGGTTTTTGTAAATAACCGACCTTATAGAGGACATTTAGAGTCGGTTTTGTACAAAAACCGACGCTAAATATTGAATAAACATTTCACTGTAACACTCGGTCGAGAAAATTATCGACCGAAAATATTTCGGTCGACAAACTTGTCGACCGAGGGGTACACTGAAAATGTTTATTCAGTCTTTAAGGTCGATTTTGTAAATAACCGACCTTATAGAGGACATTTACAGTCGGTTTTGTACAAAAACTGACGCTAGAAGTTATATTTCGGTCGAAAATTTTCTCGACCGAAGAGGGTACACTGAATTCAATCTTTAGGGTCTGTTGTTTAAAAAACCGACACTAGAAGTTACGATTTTTTTTTTTTAAATTTCTGCAAAAATTGAAATAGAACAGAAGAACAAGAAGATTCATATATTCTGGGAGAGGGAAGCATTGATGCTCAACCGTCACCATTCAAAACCACACATTCATAACAAAAATGATTCATAATCACATCATAATTTACAAAATGATAGAGTGCAAGTATGAGATGACAGATACAAAAGTAAATATGAAAGAGTACTCAAACCACATACATAAATGGAGCCGACATATTTAATCTAATACTATATCGACTTCATTTATAAAAGACTCTGACCACTCTTCTCGGAATTCATCCAAGTCCACATGTGTGTAAGGCTGGGTTGTAAAGATCTGTAACAGAAAATGCACATGCCAATATTTTATAAAATGACTACAATCACTTGTAAATGTATGATGTTATTCTTTATTACTTGACTTATAGTCTGAATGTCATGTGATGCTTGTTTTACAATAGCTTGCATATATTTCATTACATAGTAGCCACAAGCCCAGTCATTATTTTGCATATGACACTACAAATAACAAATTATACTTAATGTTAGTAAACTACTATAAACATCAATTGAGATAAGAGTATAAGAGTTGACACATTACAGTTGAAAATTAATACATATAAGAGTAAGCAGTTGTCAAAGTAGCTACCTTGACATTTTTCAAAGTCAATGTCTTTAATTTTGTGGGTATTTGTCCTCCAGCTTCATGAAAAGCCTTTATACCCCTATCAAATTAAACGATAGTTGGTAAAATAGAAATTCTAAATAGAAATATCATGTTGAAGCATTGATTAAATTTATGCTTACTCCATAGCTGGCAATTTTAGTTTGTGACACCTTGTTGTTTTACCCATTGGGTCAAGATAATAAAGAGTCATCAATTTTGGGACAATCACCACTAATTCCTAATGTCTAGCTCTGAGTAAGAATAAAACAAACATTAAAATAAATAATTTTATTCATTATTAAAATTATATTGAATAATAATACTTACTGGACGTTAAAAGGAATTAGGATAATTTCCTTCCCCTCACTAGCAAAATATTTGAATGCATCAGAGAAGTACTCATTCACATCCTCAATATGTGTCTCCACCTGACTACTGATCGAAGGAACTAAGAATCCAACATTCTTTATATCAAAGTCTGTGGCCTCGGTATATAAATGGCTGTTAAACATTTGTAATTATTTTCATATGTAGAAATAAGCTAAAAATGTGTATTGGAATTTTCTATATATATTGATAGATCCTTACCTTATCCATACTTCTATTATCGAAGTGTTCAACCAATCATACCGGAACAACTCTATAATATCATCAAGAAAAATAAAATTCTGAAAGTCCCTCCCAGCTGCATCTTGTGTTAAATTGACCAACATATGTGATCCCGATCTTTGGTTGGCTAAGTATCGACACAAACATTTAGAATTTCTTCCCAATTCGTCGAATGTAGTTTCGGGAATGAAAGATGGCTTGGGCATAGGAGGATGACTAGTAGAAGTTTTACTTTTTGGTTTACAAACCTGTTAATTAAATTACATACTTATATTACACGAGTTCATATATGCAGTCAAATATGAAAAATATGGTAGAAATAAGGTATACCTTGTCATTGATAACCAAGTGTCTAGGCCAACCCACCATAGCACCCTCAGCTTCTTCAACTGTACTATATTCAGGATTAGGTATGGGTAGTGGTTTGTCCCCCATTCCGTCATACACAAGATGGATGGACACACGACAAATGTCATAAGTAATTTGTTGGCAATGCAATGTACCACCAAGGTTGTACACCTTGCCCGCTGCCACAACATTATATTCTGGAACCTCCACTGCAAGTTTACAGTTCATACCAACCTAGATTGAAATAATATAAGTTATATAAGAAATAGTAGAACATATACATGTTAAAACTATATATATTATCATATATTTATCATACTAATAACACAACATATAGAACAAAAACTTACTGCAGATTGTTATGGTGGGTCATCAGGAGTGCTCCCATGACCTTCTACAACAGGATAATGGGCTTGTACCTCATCACTTGAGAGACGCGCAGTATGAATAGGTTGAGAAGGGTGAGTAGGCTGAAATGAAGACATTATTTCTTTTACTTTCTGCACTACTAATGCTTCAACATCCTCTTGTGTAAGACCTCCTGCACGACCTCTTTTAGATTGCGAAGGGCCAAAATAAGACTTGAATCCTATGCCAGCTCCTAATCCCCTAACACGGCCAGGATGCTCCTTCGTACTAAGAGCAACTGCTAGTTCATCCATGTAGCCAATTGGGATGAACTTTCCTTCCTTCCTTTGCTCGTGGAGATCAATCTATTCATAGTTAATAAAAATATTAAATCACAATATCAATTAGATATAAATAAATCTAAGTTTGTGGGAGTTACTCTTTACTTAGTTGGGATAAACCTACCATCTTTTGTGCCACCTCCTTAGTTGCAGGGTTGACAATTTCACCCGCTCGATTCTTTCTAGCATCAATCCATGTCAAGTGTCGGGGTGGTCGCTCAACTTGAGTTGTACTAGATTCTTCTCCAGAAGATGATTGCTTCTCTTGTAGTTGGCGGTGGAAGGCATAACCATCGGGCCCCAGCGATGGTCATGCACATTTTTAGCCCGTCTTTCCTTTTGAGCCTATTGAATAGCCTGATCATTTAAAATGAGGTATTTCAACTTAGACTTGGGAAACATGTATAAACAGATTCACCTCCTTAATTGTATAAAATTAAATATTCATACAATACATCACAATCTTTATTACCTGAAACTCTTCCGATCTCCTAGCTGCAACAAATCCTTCCCACACCTCAGGATCTATAAAAAAATATACATCTATAACTTTCTTCTTTTGTTTAGGATTATTTATAAGTTCCCTTACAAGATATGTTTGAAACCCCTCCATCGTACACCACAATGTTGTAGCACTCTTTTCTTGTGATCTGTTTCATTTAGATGATAAACACCCTATACATACAAAAGAAGCAATTAATAATGTTGTTTTGAAAAGGAATTAATTCTAAGCAAATTAAATTAGAATCAATTGATAAAAACATATTAAAATAATATCACTTCCACTCACAGATATATCTTTCCATATGAGGTCTTTTTTGGCATTAGGAACATCATGCCAATTTTCTATATCTATTGGCACCTTACTGCACATGGTCGCCCCTACATAATGCTTGAAAGCACTAGCATGTTCCCCAACAGGTGCTCCTGTCATATCAAACTGGACTGGCAATTTATCCCCTTTAGCCCTGAGCTCCTGCAGCCTACGCATCAATGTAGGACCTCTAAGTTTCTTAGCATCACCACTACCATCCTCATGGTGCTCATGCTCAGAATGTTCATCTTCACTCGCCATTTTAGAACCTACAAGTATACATGATAAAAAAATAAGTGATAATAAAAGCACAAGTGATAAGGTATACATGATATTAAAATAAATAATTCAAAGAATACATGCCTTTAGTATTGGTTGAGTTGTTAGTCAAGGAAAATTCCTTCAGCATGGTCTTGACGTTTATAATATTCATCGGTGTTATCTTAAACATTTACACTTGGCAAACCAACTGAGAATGGACTGGAATCATCATACTTTTCGTAGTATTCTTCTTCATTTATAGGATCTACAGTTAACTGTCTTTTTCCATTAAGAACGACAGACCAATTTTTATTTTCCAGGTCATCAATATAAAATACTTGTTTTGCTTGGTCTGCCATGATGAATGGCTCATCTTTGAAACCAATCTTTTCAAAATTCACCAATTTGAAACCCAACTCATCCACTAAAACTCCTTTGTTGTTGTCAACCCAATTACACCTAAATATAGGAACTCGAAAATTTGTATAGTCCATTTCCCATATGTCCTCAATGACGCCGTAATATGACATCTCAGCTTCGCGTGGTCTTTTATCTTTGGCACTAGAAAAATACAATGAACAAGCTTTAACAGTGACCCCACTATTTTGAACTACACTACTTTCATCTTGACGCTTTGTGTAGTATGAAAATATGTTAATGTCATAACCTTCATATGACATGACATCCATTTTTGGCTTAAAGGCGAGCCATTTTATGTTCTCAACAACATTATTTGGTGATTCAGATAGTTGATTAAATACTTTCTCTTCAAACCACCTAATAAATGTTCGATTATGCTCTCTTACAAGCCACATTGAACTGGATCGCGGATGATTTCTCTTGATAAGATCATTGTGTTCTGTGATGTAGCTACTAACTTCATCGATGTTGTGTAAAATATACAAATGTGCTTGTTCCCACAACTCACAACTGATTCGTTTCACTCGTCCTCCCAGAGTTCCTTTGCAACAATAAGATGCAGTGTGATGGGAATTTTTCTGATCGCTACAAGTTTCATTGCAATTCAAAAAATCATTACAAAAGTCCATCACCTCCCTAGCCACGTAACCCTCAACAATACTCCTTTCAGGACGATAACGATTCCGAACATCACCTTTAAAAACACTCATGTAGCGTTCAAATGGATACATCCAATGTAAGAAAATTGGACCCAATATCTTCACCTCCTTTGTAATATGTACTACAAGATGAACCATGATATCAAAAAATGAAGGAGGAAAGTACATTTCAAGCTGACACATGGTAACAATTACATCTTTCTGTAATTTATCGAGAGTATCAGGATGTATCGGGTTGTTTAAAAACACTCAAACGCATTTTCAGTCGACGAATTTGTCGACTGAAAAGACCTCTAGGGTCGGTTATAAGGAAAAAACCGACGCTACAAGTGCTTATACGAAGGAAATCTGGCCCCTTTCGGTCGACAAATTTGTCGACCGAGAAGGAGAAAGATTTCCTTCGTATAAGCACCTCTAGGGTCAGTTTTTTTCCTTATAACCGACCCTAAGTTTATCTTGGTGGACAATATTGTCGACTGAAGAGGACTTTAGGGTCGGTTATAAAGAAAAAACCGACCCTAGAGGTGCTTCTAAGAAGGAAATCTGGCTCCTTTCGGTCGACGAATTTGTCGACCGATATCTATCGTTCGACAAATTCGTCGACCGAACGGGGCCAGATTTCCTTCGTATAAGCACTTGTAGCGTCGGTTTTTTCCTTATAACCGACCCTAGAGGTCTTTTTGGTCGACAAATTCGTCAACCAAGAATGCGTGAACTAAACTGGATCGAAAATTCATGTCGGTCGACAATAATTGTCGACGGAGGAGCATTTTAGGGTCAGTTATAAAGAAAAAACCGACCCTATATGTGCTTATACACGTGAAATTTGACTCTTTTTTGGTCGAAAAATTCGTCGACCGAGGGAGCTCTAAGGTGCTTACACAACCCTAATAATGATGTTATGTGAAACCCTAATATATGGTGATGTCGTATGAAACCCTAATATGGGATAATGTTATGTGAAACCCTAATATGGGATGATGTTATGTGAAACCCTAATATGGGAATGTTATGTGAAACCCTAATATAGGGTGATGTTGTGTAAAAACCCTAATATGGGATAATGTTATGTGAAATTTCAATATGGGATGATGATGTGAAACCCTAATTGATAAAGATGGGAAACTCTAACCCTAATGAGGGAATAGTGATGTTATTTTTGTATTGCATGATGTTGATATGAAATTGAGATGCTTGTGTAACAAATATCCTGAATACCTTGGTCAGATGACCTAAAGGTAATAGTTACCAGATAACTGATAACCATGTTTAGTGATGAACTAAGTGTTTGAATACCCAGATCCAACAAATGTGATGATGGTGGTATTGAGGGATGTGAATTTCCAACAATGAGACAAAAGATTGAGATCCCAATGCTTTATAACATTTTGAAAAGTACTAAACTCGATCCAAAATTTATGTCGGTCGAAAATATTGTCGACCGAGGAGCCCTTTAGGGTCGGTTATAAGGAAAAAATTGACCCTAGAGGTGCTTATACATGTGAAATCTGGCTCTTATTCGGTCGACAAATTTGTTGACCGAGGAGCCCTTAAGGGTCGGTTATAAGTGAAAAACCGACCCTAGAGGTGCTTATACACGTTATATTTGGCTCTTATTCGGTCGACGAATTTGTCGACCAAGGTGCCTTAGAGGTGCTTATAACTGACCCTAGAGGTGATCCTAAGTCCTCCTCGGTCGACAATATTTTTGACCGAGATTAACCCTATTTCAATGTTTTAAATTAAGTACCAAGTGTGTGTATGAGTGTGCGGTTGTGACACTATTGTAGGGGATGACCTATCTAAGTGTTGTAAATGGCTAGGCAAGATCTAACGCTTTATTTACATGATATCTAAGTACTTGTACAAGATTTTACATGATATCCAATATAATCATTTTGTATGACTCTTTAGTTCTCCCCCTTAAAGAGATATTTAATTTTAAAACCAAGTGATGCTTTGTCAAATTTAGCCAGAATTTATTTTTCAATCATTTGAAATAACAATATTCTTATATAACATGTATATGTCCAAATGAAGCCATGGAAAACACTTTTATTCATAACAATTTAATGCCCATACACTTTATAAGATGAAGCATGACATACTTGCTTTATAAAAAGATATCCATTACAATCATTACAAATATATCTCATAATCTCACTGAAAAGACCAAAGGATTACATCAATGTCTGGGTCTTTTCCAAGAAAGGGCTCAGCTCCATAATATTTGACCAGTGTCTGCCACTCCAAGGCACCTGTCTTGGTTATGTCATAAGCCTCCAAGAAGGTGGGAACACGATCAAAGAAAAAGTGGGCAGCAATGTCTTGAAGTTGAATTGGGGAAAACTGAGTATGTGTGAGATCAGGAGATGGTGGAGGTGGAATTTGATAGTAGTTGTAGGAAGGATTGTATGGATTTATCATGCCAGGATTAAGGGAATAGGGATATTCATCAGGTTGGTTAGGAGAGAGAGTTTACATCCTTTGGTTTAAATAAGTCATGGCATGGTGATTATAATCCAATTGCCTACTTAGGTGATATTGGGATCCAGCAATGTATGTCAAGGTGTTTGTATTAGGATCATGGGGTAGGTTGGTAGGAGGAGGTGGTGGAGGTATGTCTTGGGTGGATGTCTCCCCTTCAGTCCTAGCCCTTTTGTGGCCAAAGTCAATTCCCATCTTTTCCACCGTATTTTTACTTATCTTTTGGGGTTTTCTATCCCATGTGTAACCTAAGTCGTCCTCAATATTCTTCTTAAGAAAATGTTGAGTGATTTGGCATACAAAGTCAGCATCAGGTGGATTTCTAGAAAACTCAAGCATATTCTTAAGGATGATACGAATAAAGTTTATGGGAATACCTTTGAGAATGGCATAGATAAGGTACATACGAAAAGTGGGTACTTCAGATTTGTTTGCTCTAGGATGGATATTGGTGGCAACAATGAGCTTTATGATCGTAGCTTCAGGTTTTAAATTTATGGCATAATAGGTACCCCTATCTTCATGACAAGTCGTATTTGATTGAAAGATAGCTCTTTTGATATCACTAAGGCTAGTTGTAGTGTCATCTTGGGAGAGTTTGTTGAGTGGATTTCATGTGGTGAGATCAAGAAAATCTTTATATTCTTCTATGTCTATGTAAAGCATATCAAGAATACCCTCCTCAGTAAAATGGAATCCATACCCACCAACCATAGAGGAGAAGGAATCATGGTCAGGATGTGGGGTTAAATTGGCATAGAATTCATTAACTACTTTGGTGGAGTAGGAATGGAAGGAGGGATTTAGAAAATCAGTCAAATGTTGCACCTCAAAGAGTTCCTCCAAATCGACAATGCTGTGGAAGTCCATGACGTCGACTGGCCGTCGTGGAAGAGGAGTTCTTGAGGAGAGCCTGAGGTAGCGGTCGCCTGCAGCTGCATCGTTGAAGGGGACGTCGTTGATGAACGACAACGTTGGAGAGACCGTCCTTCCTTTCCTACCTGCAACTTGCTTCTTTCCACGTGTAGATGATGAAGCCATTTCGTTGCTTTGAAGTGGAGAAGTAGCAAGCAAGACTTGGATGTAGAGAAGATAAAGATTTTCACATGAATACACTAGAGAGGAGCTAGAGAAGTGAGAATGTGAAGGTGTGAAGAAAGGGATCATTTTGGGTGCTATTTATAGCAAAACAGAGCCCATTTCGGTCGACAATTTGTCGACCGACGCCCGCAACAGTCGTCTCCCAGTCGGCCAACGGTCGATCGAACTAGCCGTTATGACGGTCGATTTTCTAGCCATTACGACGGTCAATTTTCTAGCGGTTACGATTTTTTTTTAATTTATATTTTAATCAGAATATTGCCTTTTTAATTCAAGCAAATAGAGGTTCATAGGGTTGGCCTCGGTCAAACAATTCGTCGACCGATGTTGTCTCGGTCGAACAATTCGTCGACCGAAAAAGAGCCAGATTTCTTTCGTATAAGTACCTCTAGGGTTGGTTTTTTCCTTAAAACCGACCCTAGAGGTACTTATTCATGTGTGAAATACTAAATTGGATCCTAAGTTTATCTCGGTCGATAATATTGTCGACCAAAAATCCCTCTTGGGTCGGTTATAAAGAAAAACCGACGCTATAGGAGCTTATACGAATGAATCTGGCTCTATCTCGGTCGACAAATTCGTCGACCGATAAACAGCAAGATTTCCTTCGTATAAGTACCTTTAGGGTCGGTTTTTTGCTTATAACTGACCCTAAAGTCCAATTCGGTCGACAATATTGTCGATCAAGATAAACTTAGGATCCAATTTAGTTTTTCACAAGCGTGAACTAAATTGGAACCAAAATTCATCTCGGTCGACAATATTGTCGACCGGATAGACTTCTAAGGTCGGTTATAAGCATAAAACTGACCCTAAAAGTTGCTTATACACTTGAAATCTGACTCCTTATCGGTCGTCAAATTTGTCGACCGAGATTATCAGTCGAGGTATTCGTCGACCGAGGAAAGCTCTAAGGTCGGTTATAAGTACAAATCCAACGCTAGAGGTGCTTATACATGCGTGAACTAAACTAGATCCAGAATTGATATCGGTCGACGAATTTGTCGACCGAGGAGCCTTTAGGGTCGGTTTTAAAGGAAAAACTGACCTTAGAGGTGCTGAACCAAAGAGGACTTTAGGGTCGGTTATAAGGAAAAAACTGACCCTAAAGGTGCTCGTATACGTGAAATCTAGCTCTTATTCAGTCAACGAATTTGTCGACCGAGGAGTCCTTTAAGGTCGGTTATAAGGAAAAACCGACCCTATAGATCGAGGCGCGAAGCCAAAATCAAGCAAAGTTTTGCCGCGGGAAACTTGTAATTGACTTTCTAAACCAATTGTCTATAAGGTCGCTTATTTTATAAAAACCGACCCTATAGAGATGCACTACAAGGTCGGTTATTCTAAGAAAAGTGACCCAAGAGGTCTTAAGTGGTGCCCACATTTTTATAGACATATAAGGTCGGTTATTTGGAAAACTGACCCTATAGAGATACACTACAAGGTCGGTTATTTTAAGAAAAGCGACCCAAGAGGTCTTAAGTGGTGCCCACATTTTTTATAAACATATAATGTCAGTTATTTGGAAAACCGACCCTATAGAGTTACACTACAAGGTCGATTTTTTTAAGAAAACCGACCCAAGAGGTCTTAAGTGGTGCCCGCATTTTTTAAGACATATAAGGTCGGTTATTTGGAAAAACCGACCCTACATGTAGGGACGTTATAACCCATTTCTGTACTAGTGAAAGTCAGAAAATAAGAATAATTTGAGGAGTTATCTTGGTTGATATGAGAGGGTGAGCGACTTTGCCTTGAAGCAAAGTCGCAGCTGATAGTCAGTGACACATTCGGTGCACTAACATAGTAGCTCTTTTGGTTGATAAGAGAGGACCAATGACTTTGGTCTTCAATTAAGTAGCGATTGGCGGTTACAGTCATAGTGTTATCATAGCGGGAATGGTCCAATCCAGTCAGTGGTCGTAGACGAATCAAGTGGTCCCCAACAACACATTGGTGTTGTGAGGAGATCAAGTAAAGAAAGATGTTTTGTACACATTGGGTGTGATTCTTTTCTTCTACATCTTTATTCTCATGTAGGGAGGGCTATACGGATTTAGGGGTAATTAAATTATGGCATAGTGAGTTGTAAACTTGATTACATAGTGCTTGGTGGCCGGTATTGTCCTGTGGTTTTTCTCTTCTCATCTTGAGGTGAGTTTTCCATGTTCAATCTGGTGTTTCTTCTTTGGGTTATACGCTTGTCGGTAACGCTTCCGTAACAAGTTCTCGTCACATCCAGGACCGTGTCGGTACAACATCCCCAACAATACTCAGGGGCTTTTTGGGACCAGGATAGTATGTTTTTAGTGCCAAGAATTTGGAATGAATTCTTTCACAACCACACTTTATGCATATGTGTTTTGTTTCACTCTTTCACTTGCTCTGACTCCCACTCCTACATCTCCTTTCTTTCTCTCATTTTCCCTTTTCATCTGAACCATACACCAGATTACAGTAGAAAAAGACAACCTAGACCCGACAACAACAGTGAGAGATAGCTAGACCTAGAGTTAGAAAATCTGAGCGGGAGCACTGCGCGATTGCTACTTTTATCTGATGGAAAAGCTTTTTTTTTATGGAAAAGTTTTGATTTGGGGTCCATCAATGCCGAGTTGAGGGTTTTGACATCTCAATTGGCTTCATCTGCCTCAATAAGTTATTTTTACTCTATTTTGGATCTACCTTTATATTATTGGCTTATCACGCACCCTTATTTTCCAAAAAAGATATAGTTTTATTTATTTTGCATTTACTCTAACTATATTTGTAAATAAGTTGTATTTTTGGTCAAAGGAGGCTGTTTTATTAGTAGTTTTGATAGTTTCATCTATAAAGAAGTATTTTTAAATATCATATATATATATATATATCCAAATAATCATCCCCGTGAAATATTTTCAGAAGAAAGTATACCACATGTGTTGATAAATGGATGAATGAGATGAACGTGGCATTTAAGCAACTTCAACAATCATCATTCTCTAGTATATCATCATCGCCACATCAGGATATCCATCGACTAAATTCTATCACTAATACATCTTTGTTTAACCAATATCTCATCGAGATGTGTAAGTGGGATTCTTAAGAACACAATGTCAAAAAATATCATTAGAAAAATCCATTGGCTGTTAGTGATTGGCATACTTACTCACAGAATGTGGAACAAATTAGTTTTAAAGATCAGACCTATTGAGATTTCTCACAAATAGACACAACTCTCTCACATCAGTATTGTATGGACAATCTAGAAATGTAGTCACATGAAGTACGAGATGAGACATGTGTTTCTTCTGAAATCAACAAAGAACAAATTTTTTTTTTGATGATATTCATATAAATATTTTGGATGGTTAGTCATTGAACTTTGTTTGTTTGAAATTTTATTATTCATTTACTCCTATGTTAGTCATGTACGTATTCCCATTTTGGTTATGTTATAGATCCTTTATCAATAAGGTTCATTCCACTAGTCCTATTACTCTTTATATCAATATTTCATTGGTGGTGTTCCATTATTGATCATACTCTAGATTGATTATTCATTCTATCTTGTTCTATTACTCATTTCATTCTTGTTCCATTATTTCTTTAGTAGTGTATATTATTCCTTCCACCCCTGATCAATTATTAATCTTATGTTGTTTCATTATAAATTTTTGCTCCTGATATAGCATTTTATTAGTAGTATTCCATTCTTGACTACACTCCAAATTCATTATCAAAACATGCGTGTTTTGTTATTCCCTTCTCTTCTGATCTGTTATCGTCAATCGTGTTCCATTCTTAGTTATATTAACATTATTTATATGTTTTATATTTACTCCAAACTTAATCTTTTATTTATTATGAATTCTTGGTTAGTTCTTGAATTTTTGATGTTTGACATTTCATTATCTATTCACTTTTGATCTTGATGTAAACTAAGCTCATTGTATTTAGTAACACACTTCACTGTAGTTCAATATACATCTGATAAAATCGTCCTCATCTTGTACGAACAAACTCGGAGGTCACTATTAGTTCTTTTAAATTGAACTTCATTAATATCACAAAATTATTTGTTCTTGCAAGTGTAATCGATGATACCCGATTCTTACTGACTAAGCGTCATTTTTTTGATTCCATTATTCCACCTCCAAAATTATCCATTCCATTACTCATTCACATCTGCATTAGTCATGTGCTCCATTCTTTCTTACACTATAAATCTTTGATTAATATATGTGGTCTATTATTCCTTTCTCTCCATATTCACTACTTCATTAGTCACATTCTACTCTTGGTTACACTCGAGATGCATTATTCTTTCTATTGTCTTCTATTATTTGTTTCACTCATATACCGTTATTTCTTTAGTTGAGTTTCATTATTCCTTCTATACCTAATCCATTTTTAATCCTATCATGTTTTGTAATTTCTCTTTAATCATGATATAATATTTGATTACTCATGTTCCAATCTTAATTACACTGTAGAGTATCCTTTGTTCCCTTCACTCCTATTGTAATATTTCATTAGATGTATTTCATTCTTGGTTACATTAAAATCCATTATAATGTTTGTGTTTTACATTCATTCCAAACTTATTTTTGATTTATTGTACACTCTTGGTTAGACCTTTAATTTTGTTGTTTGATGTCTCATTATTCGTTCTCTATATATTATAGTTTAACCTTCATTCATTTTATGTAACATGCATCTTACAACAACTTCTTCAACTTGTGAGAGCAAAGTCAGTGGCATCTATTGATTCATTCAAGCAGAACTTCAATGTTATCACTAAGTTATTTGTTCTTACAAATGTAGCATATGATGTTGCCCGATGCTGACTGTGTGAGCCATTTTCTAGTTTCATGAATGAAACTCTAGAATGATTCATTCCATTATTCCTTTACTCTTGTATTAGTTGTGTGTTCCATCTTGGTTACATTATAGATACTTTATTAATGTTGTAATGTTCAATTATTGTTATAACCTCATTTTTCCTAGTTCAAGATTGAAATGTAATTTTTCCTTTTAATGATATATGAACATGTAATTGTTTCATTTGCTTTGATGAGTGGATTTCCTTGCTAGATAGCCTTGCTTGTTTGATTTTGTGGGCCTTATTGGCTTTTGGGCCCAATACCAAGAAAAGTAAATAAAAGGAAAGGGAATACAACTAATAAAGGAAAATATAATATAAGGAGAAAAGAAAGAGGTAGAAGCATCTAGAAGGCTAGGAAATATCCTTCAAAGATAAATTTCATATCTTTGGGATTCCTTGGGTTCCAAGGAGTCCACGTTGCAAAGATAATAGGATAAGAAAGAGAAAATACCGATTAAACAAGCTTTATTAAAGGATAACTTACATATGAAGATAATTCCCTTTTCCTTTGGAATTTGGGACTCAAATTTGGTACACGAGCAGATAATATCGATCCAAGGTTTCCTTTAAAATTTGGTTGAAAAAGGATACTCGATTCAGGAGATATGGATTTTTGAAATTATCCTAAAGTAGAAAGAAATATATGTCACGATTTAACAGGGATTTAAATCCCGATCTTCTTTAATTGAACACTCACTTGTAATCATTGGATCTGCGATCCACGGTCTGGGTCATGTCCCGACTTCACAGGAGACTGGAACCCAGTGTCCAGTTCACAGGATATTCAATCGAAGATTGATTAGGATTGAGGCGATCAGCGGAGTTGAGGATATGTCCATTTCCTTCGGGAGATTGTTCCGAGCTTATCCAACCCAAGGTTGGTTGGGTTTCGTTGAGGATTGGAACAATCCCCAAATCATTAGAGACTTGTGATGGACCCTATATATAGTGATGGTTCTGGGAATCACAAGCAATCCCACAAACCCTACCCTCGAGATCAGAGCACTGCGACGAACAATTTAGTGCCCTCAATTCGACGAACACCATTGTTCTTTTCACTCGACAAGAAGTAGACCTCGTCAGAGTAGCCGAGGTCAGTTGGCAGTGAAGGAGCAATGTGAAGGAGGAATTGAGTGGTCAAACGAGTACGCAAGGAGCAGGCAGAGGTCTCGGTGCGATTAGTTCACTCAGAGGAGGTCAGAAGCTCAAAGTTAACCTCAGAGTTGACCTCAACTCACTGCAGACGGCGCACAGAGGTTGAACATGACGTCGTGCCATTTTACCAATATGCCCTCCCATTCCTTTAGTCTAGGTAAGGACTTTTTAGTCTTTTGGCTTATTTCCCCACTGGCCCGACTAAGTGGAGTTGAAAGGGACGCATGGCGTTCCCTGATTGGCTAGAGTTACTTTAAATGATAAAAATCATAGAAAATTGTAGGAAGATCGGATGAATAAACTTTATATATGAAAAGTGATTAGAAAATTATGAGTAATCTATTAAAAATATTATTAGAATCTAATTTCTTTTATAATTCAAAAAGAGTCTAAATTTGATTATATGATGCATTAAACTTTGGTTAAAAACCCTAGTTATGATTGAAGATCAAATCTAAGATCTTAATGGGTTAATTAGAGTAGTAGTAACCTGTTGAGGGGAAAAGTGAGGTTTGAACCAGATATTAGATAATGAATTTGTTATTTTAGGGTTTTACTCATGAATCTATGTTAATGTACATAGAAACCCTAATTTAAGGTAAAGGGGTGATTAACATGATTAATTTGAGATTCCATAGAATAGTGTAATTATGAGTTGATCCTAATCCTATTAGGAAGAATATAACAAGCTAGTTAGGGTTTGTGATTAGTTTTGTTGTTTTAGGGTTACAGTGTCAAAAATGAAGATGAACCCTAATGAAACCCTAGGAAGCGAGTTCAATGAATAGAATCTGAGAAAGTAAATAGTAAATAGATTACATGTACTTTTTAGGGTTCTTACTTGTGTGTGTGGATTGAACTGCTTGCCTGGACACTTTCTTGCTTGGATTACTATTAGCTTGTTGATTTGGCGGAACATGTATGTGGTTACTTTATAAATATTCACCTTTATGATTCATGACATTTCACAAAGTTTCTCAATTGATATGCAACCCAAATTGTTGGATGTTCAATTCTATAATCCTATAAAGGCCCTATGTGTATCACAATTAAATACGAATGTGCTTCTCAAACCTACATGCCACCCTGATGTATGTTGCAAGAGGAATCCCCAAAGGGAAGTTCTGATTTGATAAAGCCTCAGAGGGAAGACCATTGGGGACATCAAGAGGTGACCCCAGGAACCAAGCTCAGGATGGAGAAGGTGGCCTTATGTCCCTTGCAAGGACAAAACCCTAAGAGAGGGTAATCCAAGGTTTAGGGCAAAAGCGTTTGAGAAGTCACACTAAAAGCGTAAGTTGCATTGTTGATCAATTACTTGCTTAAATAGGTGGGTAGAAACTATTTGTGATATTGTGATTATCCCCCACATACCAGTATAGCAATATACTGACTGACGTTTTGTTTGTCGGCATTTTAGGTACAATTCTGAAAATGGACAAATAGTAAATCAAAATATTGTGAAGATACAATTAATATATTCAAGGAGGATTAGTTAGTTAGACTTTTTCTATGGATAGAAGTCTAGATCTAAATTTTACAAGGTATGCAAAAAGATTTATTTTATTCCAGCTTTTCAGTTTAGTAATAGTAGAATTTGATAATTATTTCTGATTAAATGTCAAACCATGGATCTTGAAATATTGGGATAGCATCTCTGACCTCTTGGTCTCCCGTGATTGGGGTCAACCGGGAGGTGGGGTCATTGCATTTGGTATCAAATCCAATGGTTTCTCATTTAATCCTTAATAATTATTAAATTTTACAAACTTTGTAGAACTGAGGGAGTTATCAGAGGATTTTCCAATGACAGAGGTGTCTAAAAAAGGATCACGGTCAGGGGGCTGGGAATATTTTCCTCTTCCTACTAGTCGGTCACGAGGACTCCTAGATGCGGTGTAACTTCCTGACTAAATACAGAGGTCTTGGCTCAAAATAAGATACCTTTAGGACTATGTCATCTATTTCATCCCTTCTCAACCCTAATTCAATTAAGGATCTAAGGTTTAGGGTTTCTCTCTCTCTTCCCCACCCTCTTGAGGTTAGGGTGGGTATGATAAGGATTAAGGAATCCTCCACCAAATTAATAAAAGGCATGTAAATAAGATGTCATCGGCATAAGTAGAAATAGTTTAAATGTAAACTAAAGTTTGATTGTATGCTTATGTAGATGGCTCATGTAAAAATCGTAGCTACTCCCATCGAGGCCACCTAGAACCCAACTAGGGGTTGGAATCGCCGCAAGAGGAAGGGATTTTTGAGAAGAGGAAGAGGGACTGTGGTGATGAATCCTTAAAGAAGAGAAAGAGGCCTGATGGAGCCTCATAAGAAGGCCCAGATTCTAAGCTAGTTTCCTTCGACAACCCCAAGATGAACCAGGTAGAAGAACACATGTCTGAGGATGAGGTGAAGTTGTAGGAGATCCTGACTGGTGGTCCAGGACCTACAATGGTAGTTCACATCCCTAATGCCCTATGGATGGAATAGAAAAAGAGGCTAATTGAGGCCATTAGTGCCCTGGCCCTCAGGGATATAAATAGAGATGAAAATGGTGACTCACTTTCCATTCGTCCCTGACTTGGAGTCACCATTCTAGACTTTGTCAAGCTAAATATTAAGAAATTCTAGGGAGAGGATAAGATTGAAGTGGTCAACAAAATAGATGCTTGGCTACTGGAAGTGGAGAATGGGTTATGCATGATGGAGGTGCATCCAAACAAAAAGGTTCCTTTTGCTGCTCACCTCTTGGAAGGAGCAGCCAAGATCTGGTGGGAGAACCACATCATCTGTCGAGATCTGAGTGAGGACCCAATGGCATGGATCGACTTTAGGACTATCCTTACAGCCAGATTCATCCCCACCTCATCCAAGAAGGATAAGCAAAGAGAGTTCACTAACATGATCCAGGGTAGCCTATTTGTTGCGGACTTTGGCCGCAAGTTTCGCATCTTGGAGCGTTTTTGGCACATGATGACCGAGGAAAGGGGGGTGGGCCATTTTGTAGAGCATCTTAACCTTGGAATCAAGCCTCATGTGATTGTGAGTAAACTAGTAACCTACATTGAAGCCTACAACACCACCTTAGACATGGAGAAGATAGTGATTCCTTCTCAGAACCCACCCAAGTGATATTTGGGTTTCACTAAAGGTACTCAAGGATAGAAGAGTGATCACAAGAAAGGATAAGGACGTAACCACACCAAGAGCAAGAATGGAAACAAAGGAAAGCCATGTGGTGAGAGTCACTTTTAGAAGTGGAGTACCTGTGGACGGACACATCCTGGGAAGTGCCTCTTTGAGAAGAGGTTGTGCTTCCGTTGCCAGCAGGAGGGACACTTCATCACCAACTGTCCTCTGCCTGATCTGAGAGGTCCAATGGCAGTGCAACCAGTGGCAACAACACCCCCAGCAGGAGGAGGAGTACCAGCTAGAGGTCCACCTGTTGGAGAGAGAAGGCAAGCCAGAGTGTTCACCATCGACAATGAAGAAGCCCAGGAAAATGCTAATAGGTTGATCGAGGGTAATAACCCATAGAGTTTTCCTTTCAGTCTAGTTTGATCATGTAATAGTATTCTGATATAGTATGAAACTATGTAGGCATGCTTGAAGTCATGGGACAAAATGTAAAAGCTCTTTTTGATTCTGGTTCTACTAATACTTTTATTTCGAGAAATCTGGAAACTATGCTTTTTTTGGACATCTAGGATTTAGGCTATGTTTTGGATGTCAGAACCTTGAGTGGTCAGATATATACATCTCTTTTAAAAACCCTTGTCCTTCCAGTTAAGTATCTGAGTTACGAGCTTCCTACTGGCTTCATCCTCCTCGATATGAATGATTTTGATGTAATCATTGGTATGGATTGGCTTTACACCTATATAGCACAAATTGACTGTAGAGAAAAGAAGATCATTATTAGGAAACTTGGTCATCCGCACTTTACCATTTGAGGAAGGAGAGATGTGACTACCAACCTTTATGTTTCGACTTTGAAGGTCAAGAAGATGATATCTAAAGGCTGTCAAACATACCTAGCCATAATCACCAAGCCTGAGGCAAATGTACAACTCTTAGAGGAGATAGAGGTTGTCCGGGAGTATGCAGATGTGTTGCCAAATGTTCTACCAGGAATTCCCCCTGAGAGGGAGGCAAATTTCTCCATTGAGTTAGCTCTCAGGACTAGCCCTATATCTAAGGAACCCTATAGAATGGCCCCCACCGAATTGCTTGAGTTGTAAACCCAGTTACAAGAGTTGTTAGATAAAGGTTCTTTAAGACCTAGTACCTCACCGTGGGGAGCCAATGTGCTCTTTTTGAAGAAGAAGGATGGGTCACTACGGATGTGTATCAATTACCGGATGATCTTAAAGGGTGGTTGCATTTAACTGGTGACAGTCTATGCACACTCGCCATCCCGTCACTAGCCTAGTAGAAATCAATTCATTAGTCACATTAGTAGTTACCGCAATGCCCCCTTTCTTAGGAACTACCGAGGTAGGACTAACCCACATTGAATCATAAATTGTGTAGATTATACCTACCAACAATAGCTTGTCGACTTCCTTCTTCACCACCTCAGTCATAATTGGATTGAGACTCCTATGAGGTTGGACAATTTCCTTAGCTCCTTCTTGAGATGAATCTTGTGTTGGCACAAGGTTGGAGAGATTGCTTTTATGACATCTATGGACCACCCAAATGTAGCTCGGTGGTTTTTCAGCACAATGAGAAACTTTCCTTCCTCTTAACCGATCATAGAAGATGATATGATCACTGGGAGATTTTCCTCTATAGCTAAGAAGACCTACTTCAGGTGTGGTAGTAATGGATTTAGTTCCAAGTCTAGTGGGCTCAATAGAGACAGGACCAATGGTGGGGGCGGTGGTTCAAGGTCTTCAAAACATCTTCATAGTAGTAAGGTTCTGCCTTTAGCATCAAAACACACCCCTCTAGATGGTTGATGTAGTTGTTGTCCTCCATTCTATTCATCAAGCATGCTTCTAAGGGTAGCTCAGGTGATGACTGTATCACATAATCAACTATGGCTTCTTCTTCGACAGTAAGGTCATAGCCATCTCCCTCATCATCCGGGTATTACATTGATTGAGTCACTGATATCACTTTTGTATTTTCTAGGATGTCCACCGCTAGAGTTCCTCTTTCTACTTTGGTCATTACATAGGCCATATCTAGGAACGTCTTCCCAAGAAATAGTGAAAACTTGCTATCCACTTGTTGAAGCATGATGCATTGGACCTTATCTCCTATGGCTTGAGAGTGCTCCGACATCTGGATCTCAAAACTATCATCTTGGATTCCCATAGTCAGACGTCCTCTGCCCATCTCAAGTGCCATGTTTGCAGTGGCTTGAAATGGTCTTCCAAGTAGAAGCTCATTGCCATGGTCATCCTGCATTTCCGTCACTACAAAATTTGTAGGAAAGACAAACCTATCAACTTTTACCAGGACATCCTCGCATATATCATATGACTTAACTAAAGAATTGTCTGCCAACTGGATTGGCATGCTGCTCTTCCTGGATTCCTTAAGTCCGAGCTTCTTGAAGGTGGATAGGGGCATCAGATTCATACTTTCCCCTAAATCACATAAAACCTCTCCAAATTTTGTCTTGCCTATGAAGCATGTGATATTGAAACATCCAGGATCCTGTCTTTTAGGAGGAAGTGTCCCCAAGATGAAGTCACTAACCTACTCTTTCAAAGCCACAACATCAAAATCTGGTATCTTTCTCTTCTTTGTAATTATATCCTTCAAAACTTCACATAAGATGGTATCTGCTCAATTGCGTCTATCAAGGGAATCTTCATAGATAACTTCCAAAAATTATCTAGAAATTTCTTGAACTATCGGTCCATCTTAGTTGCACTCAAACTATTTAGATAGGGCACACGAACTACAGGTTCCCTCTGGTGAGGTGGGATATAAGCCTGAGATTTATCACCCCCAACCTCATCAACTTGATCCTCTATAGTCTTCTCCTGTGATGACATGTCTTGTTCTTCTGCATCCACTGGTATAGTTTGATTTGTAGCTTCTTCTGCAACTACATCGTGTGATGCATCATTTAGTAGCTTCTTCCCACTACATTGTAGCATAGCTTTCACATGCTGATTCTCGAAAGGTACATCGGTGTTCGCCAAAAATCCTTGTTGGGTTGGTTGTTTTAATGCACTCACATGTGTCGTTATATGAGATATTTGTGTCTCTATGATGTGAATGCATGCCCCTTTATTTTGAAGATCCCTTTGAGTTTATGCAATATGTAGCTCATTCTGACTCAATATCTTGCCCAACATTTCTTCAATGTTGTCAATTTTCTACTGCTCTGGTTGATATTGTGCTTAGCCACCATACAACTGTGGCTTTGGATGTTGTTGTTGTGCCTGTGATGGGTCATGTTGGAAGTTGTTAGGATCCTTCCAAAAAAATTTGGGGTCCTTCCTCCAAGAATAGTCATTGTTCCTATATTGCCCCTACTGAACATACTTGCACTCTTCTTCTTCTTCCTCAGTAGGAAATCTGTCTATAGCACATAGCTTCATAGAAATCAGATCGAACTTCTCATTTAGAGAAGATATCACCTTGGATTCCCTAACACTTTTCATGGTTGTCGGTGGCTCTCTTTATTCTCCCCATGATTGGTTTTTAGACATGTTCTTGTGGATCTCATGGTAGCGAGTGGGCTTGTTATTGAGGAAGAACCCCACTCATGCACTTTCAAGAGTTGTTCCTTTCCCTTTATGTAGGCCATAATAGAAGATCATGGCCCAGCCCAGTAGATCAATGCCATGATGAGGCACTTTCCTCAACATATTCTGAAACCTCTCCCATGCCTCTAAATACGACTCATCAGCTTGTTGTTTGAAGTTGTGGATCTTCTTTACTAGGTCATTAGTCTTTTGTGGAGGGAAGTAGTGCTCAAAGAATGCATCTATCATCTAATCCCATATCTTAATGATCTCATCATCAAGATTGTTGAACCATGACTTTACACTATCTTCCAGTGAAGATGAAAATAGCTTAAGATATATTATAGTAGTTGGGATCCTATCTATCTTGACCATATCACATTTCTCCACAAAATAGCTAATATGCGTCATTGGATCTTTAGAAGGATGTCCATGGAAAGCTTGAGATTTGACTAAGGTGATAAGTCCATGATCTATCTTGTAGCTGCCCACATTGATGGCTTGCCTTTTGATGGGCCCTTTCTGGGCAGTAGATGACGAAGACTTTATACTTTCCCATATTGTTAATTCTTCTTCTCCCTCCATGTCTGTTGTTTCTAGTTCTTTTGGTGTCACATGTCTCTCAGTTGGAGGAGTCAGTGGATGGGTTTGATTAAACCTATCCACATATCTCCCAGTCTCCCTTTCTCCTTGTAAGAACTCTGCTTGTCCAAATCCTGATGAGGACAACTCTCCATATTCTCTAGCTCTGGTCCACACCATGAACCAATTTCCCTAAAATAGTAAAAAGTAGGTATTTGTATAATAAATTTATGATGTATCAAAAAGATCTTATAATTCAGGTTGAAAAAATTTAAAAAAAGGAATTTGTTTTTAGCATAGAGTGGCCGACCACAACACACGTAGTGCTGGATGTTGCCGCTTCACTGATAATAGTGCCAAAAACATGACACGAGTTTACCGTGTGTAATATGCAAGTGAACATATCAAAGTAATAAGGACTTGCAAGGCCCGAGTCGAACACGGGGAAGTGTTTCTCTAGTATACTACTACTAACTACAGTCAAATCAGCTACGTCAATTGTAAAATGTTCAATTGGGTTTAGTTAAAGAATACATGTAGAAACAAAATGAATTTAAAAGTTGAATTAATCAGTGATGGAATGAATTCCTTAGGATAGTGGTTTCACCACAGATAACACTAATAATTGACCTCACACACACTAACATCCATTATCTCAATACCTAGATAAGGAGCCTATAACCATAATTTCCAACTCCCGCAGTGTATACACTACCTAATCTAATGCCAATCCCACTTTTGTAGTTATTTGTGAATTAGTTAGATGTTTTATGATTATTCTCTATGTTTCTCCTCCTGTTTACACTCCACTTTTCCCAAAGGGCATAGTAGATAGGTAAATCTATGATCTTTGAGCCTCAGCCTCTCTCTCGAGATGACAAAGCATCTATCTATCCACTCATGGTGATCAATCACAAGTAGACCACAAAGCTTTCATAAATTTATATCCAGTAGAAAGCGATATAATTGATATTAATGCATAGAAATCAATCACAGTGTATATCTGGGCTACTCCCAGATCCAAAGTAATAAAGGTTTTTAGCCTTGCATGGTTTTCATCAAAGAATACATGGAAAGGAAGAAGAAAAACATGGGAAATATTAGGAAACTAAGGTAACCCCTAAATCTCTACCCATCCAAAAGATCCCCTCCATTGTACGTGCATTCTGTTGTCTTCTGACTGTAGAAATTGTCCTCCAGAGGTCCTTGGATCTCCTCGATTGAAGCTTGCAGTCCTCATTTCTTCTCTTCTCTCTCTCCAGTTGTTGTGCAATGAAAATGGCTGCCTCCTTTTTTGTTTGGCTATCGTCCCCCTAAGTCATAGAAGGTACTCAAGGTCTGAAATAACATCCATCATTGGATTCGAGTGAAATATGTCGATGGCCTGATCGGGTAGACTTGGTAGTACCGACTAGGTGAGTCGGTAGTACCGAGTCACTTCGGTTTAGTCATGAAATCCTGATCATGTTGGTACAATTGACTGGACTCAATAGTACCAAGTTGGAAACTCAGTAGCACTGAGTTTTCTCAATTCATGTCGGGGCTTAGTGATGCTGATTTTGTACCACTGACTTCAGGTGTCGATTGCACCGACTCTGGGTGAGTTCCTAGGTCCATCACTGACTTCATGTTGGTACCACCAACTATTACCAAGTCAGTAGCACTAAGTCTGTGGATCTTCCTTGTACCTAAAAATGCATAAAAACATCATAAATACTTGGGATGCATAAAATATTACATAAAATAGTTAAAATCATATAATTTGATGCATTCAATAGAAACATGCCATCTATGTCATTTCATGCATAATAAATCAAATAAATGACTAATCTACACATGAAATCAAGGAAAAATGTGCCTGTAATAATGATAAAAAAACACATGCATCATTTAGACCTTGGTTGTGTGGTGACATCTTTGGTGATGTTATGGGCACATGTTTGAGGTGTGCCTTGCACCAAGAAGTGTTGTCTCAGGCTTGAGAGCCTTAGAGAGGGCTTGTATCAATTTGTGAGTGTGTTGACCTACACCCTATTAGTTTGTGGGAGTCTCGGTACCACCCTATCAGTTTAGGGGTATGTGGAGATGTGGTATCAGGCTTGACTATGATAGGTGACCTAGTAGATGAGATCTGACCATCTTGTTTGCATGGGGTTGTTCATGTGGCTCTTTCTTGTGGACAAGTGTCACCTAGGGTTATGACACCTTCCTCTTACTCTTACTCTCATCCCTCTTGTATATATACTCCTTTCTCTCCATGCAAGAAAATCCTTTTGGCTATTCTTTCTTTCTCTCTTTGGTAGACAACCTTGAGCTAGAGGAGCCTCCCTTGGAGCTTGGTTGATGAATCCTAAGCTTTTGGTGTTCTCTTCGTCCTCTACCATGGTAAGCCATCATCCTTAGCTATCCTTCTCTCCTACTTTATTATTATTGACCATGGATCTTGGTTAACTTTCTTTCCTTCTCGAACCACCCTAACCTTGGTTTCGTCTTCTTGCTTGGAGGTGTGGTGGTGACCAAGTTTCGGATATCTTCTTCTACCTTGAGGTCATGAAGCTTGGAGCTTGGCCTTGGATCTTGGTGGTGATCTTTGAGGTGGGTTATATAACTCTAAACCTTCTCTATTATTATCACTCCTCACATGCTATATTGTTCTTTATCTTTAGAGTGTTACCTCTTGCATGTTAACAACTCTTCTTGGTAGTTTTGAGTGTTGTTTTGAAGAAGGAGTCGTGCTTAGTTGCTTCCCTTGTGTTTCTCCTCTCCTGACTTGCTTGAAACACAAGTTCTAAGGTTGAAGATGATGAGGCCGATTTGTATGGAAGGTTGTCATCATGACCTGTGATGCCAGATACCATCACCTCTTATGAATAGCCATCACAACCTAAAGGCAACATGACGATACACCAAGTGACAGGTCGTCATGACTTTGGTGATGTGTAGGCTGACACATTTTGTTGATGCTTAGATTATCATGCCTTGTGCATTCTTAGGTCATTTTGGTCTTGGATTTGATTGTTAAAATGACATGCATTATTAACCTGAGAAAACGCTAGCCATTACAACTTGGCGTTATCTCGATATGTGATGTCATCATACCCTAGGGAGGTGTTGCCCGATAAGAGGTGAAGTAGAGAACGTGACACCTTGTGAAAACCCTAAGCAACCTGTCACCCTTTTGACGCCCGATATACATGCATTTCCCGTTGCATGATGACAATTGCTAAGCCTTGGACGATGTTGCTCGATACCATGTTACCCGTCACACCCTTTTACATGTGCAGGACGATATACTTCTTGAGAGATGTAAATTGATACACTTTGTGTTGTAAACTGATATACCTCATATGAGATGATAGCCCAACACCATGTTTGCTCATCTAATAGATTATACTCATCTAAACTGATATAAATTCCTTGGTGTGGTTTCCTGACACATTTAGGGTTAACCTGACAAACTATATTATACCCCTAACTGATATCTTGTGGTGGTGTTTGTGATACATCATTTTGATGATAGGGTGATAAGATAAGATGTGATACCCTATGGGGTAGTTGTGTGTATGATAGTAAGATCTATGTTTCTATGTCTCATAAAATACCTTACGATAATGATGGAAGTGATGATCTAAGGGTGGTTGTTGATCCAACCTTATAAACCCTAATCAGGTAAAGAGAAACCCTAATTCGAACGATGTAAAATGTATGTCATGGATATTATAAAATGATAGTATTTATGATGTCTTGTCTTTCATGTAACAAGTTTCTAACCATGCAGGTAACACCACTTGATGTACATACCCATGTATGAGCTATGGTGGTTATGATCTATTTGAATGGGCCTTGTGAGGCATAAAGTGTTATTTACATCCTTGAAAGAGGAATAAATGGTCTTATGACCTAATGATGGTTTATTTCCTTGTATGAGATGATTTCCTCTTTAGAGGAGGGTTTGTCACCCCAAGATATGTATTCCTTGTGATGGACACATGTTGAAAGATAGGCATGAAGTGATGATGTGATGATATCGTACCTTATATGTTTCAGTATGTTTTGGTTATGTATTATGCCCTTATTTATATAGAACTTGTTTTGAGTTTATGCATTGTAACTTGATTGATGATAAAAGATAGTTAAATAACCTAATTAATCAAGTGGAACTTAATCTTGTAGCTTGCCCTTGGCCATAGATCCATTTAGTGTTAGTACTTGTTGAATGGTGAAACGAGTTCAACTCAACACACATATCATTGAACATGCAGGGTGCAAGTTGAGGCATCTCCTTGGGTCCTGAATGTATATGTATACACAAGATTGGTTGTGAGCCATACCTGGAAGAGTACATCTTTGGACCATAGCTCCATGAAATGTAACATAGGATTGGCTGCATGCCATACCCTGGAAGAGTATAGCTGTGAGCCGTAGCTCAATCCCACTAGTATTGTGACTTTTACCAAGGTGGGATAAATCTACACAACTAGACTACATGTCGCTAGAAGCAATTGACTTATGATGTCAGTGCATGTTCACACGTACTGACCGAGGAAGGTGAGGTCGTGGATTTTGGGTCTTCCATTAGACCTTGTATGGCACCCATTCAGACTTATCAAGTGGTCAGTTGGATTTGGGTGGTATGACCCTAATCCTCGGGGCATAATAAAATACATAATCTACCTTGTAGTATGATTGTATAGGATCAAAATACGAAAACATTAGATGAGGCTTTGCTTGATCGTTATAATATTGTTGATAGGAAATATACGTGTTCTTCATATTCCTTTTCAATTGTTAAGGGCTTTCATAATTCAAAAGTAATTTCTCTTCCTGTTAATAATGAATACCTACTTGACATAGACGTAATTATATAGTTTCTTAGTTTATCTTACCTATGATAATAATAGAGTTGGTAGCGAGTTATATCTCCCATTGAGATTTGGAATATCACCCTGTGGGTTTCTCACACCCCTTTTTAGGTGGACAAGCACAAAGAGTATAGATAGTGTAGTGGAGGTTGAGTAGAAGCAGGAAGAATAGTAGTTGACCAGGTTGGAAGTGGTGTTGGATATCTTTTGCTGATAGAGTCCTAGAGTCCTCCCTATACACTCAGGTCCTTGGGGATGTTTTGTAGATGTTTTGTGGATGTGCTTTTGATACATATTTGGCTCGTGTTCCCTTTTGTATACAGCTGTAATGGATACATGTATATATGTTCTGGAATAGGTTCCTTGGTAATAGGAAATTAGCACACCTAATTAGTGCTTTGAGGCATGAAAACACATGTATGTAAAAGTACTTGCTATTTGGCCATTTTATGAAAATGGTTTTAATTTTTAGTATTTTTCTAGTAATTTGTTCGTTAATCTTCTTCTGTAGTTTTTTTTTGAGTAATCTCGCTTTTGTGTAGTGTGGGGCGTCACAGCCAAGTTGGTATCAGAGCTTTAGGTTTGCTCAGTCTACATGGACTTAGGACTAGGGTTTGTGTCTGTTCTAGTGTCCTCTAGTCTGTATTATAATGACTTCTGCTTATGCAGAAGAAAAAGAAATTTTAATGATGTCTATAGAACACGAAGAACATGCTACTGAGAGTAGTGTTTCCACATCAGGTGGTGGTGCAAGGAACCAGACACAAGACGATTGAGTGCCTAAAGTCCCCTAGTTTGACCCAATCATGGTTGAAAACCCTGCCTTTCAATCTCTTTTTGGGCAGTTTGTGGCTACTATGACTCATATGCTAGACAACATTCCTGCACCTCAGCCTAGGGCACTAGTTCCCCATATTGAATCTTTAGGTACTGGGAAGACTTTTTAGCGGCTTTGACATGTTGGAGCGGTGGAGTATGTTGGGATGGCTGATCTGCTGGATGTGGATTTGTGGCTTACTGAACTTGAGAAGGCCATCAAGATCCTAAGTATCCCTAAGGAGGAGAAGGTGAAGCATGTGGTGAACCTCCTAAGGGGGAGTGCTGGCCATTGGTGGGCCATAGAGGAGGAGAACAGACCCAGTGTTGTGATCAGTTGGGAGTAATTCTGATAAGGGTTCATTAGTCGGTACTTTCCTCAGACATATCTTGATGAGAAGATCAACCAGTTTGTGAGGATTCGACAGGGATGCATGACGATCAACAAGTATGAATCAAGGTTTATGGAGTTGTTAAGGTTCTATCCTCACATGGCTGCCACAGAGGCCAAGCAAATTAGTCATTTTGAGTAGGGGTTGAATGATGAGTTGTCTACCCTAGCTTCTACCCTGGAGAATCGAGAGAGTTTTTTTGTGTTTGTGGAGTCTGTTAGGAGGATAGAGTGGTCTGTGAAGGAGAAGAGAGAGGCAAGTGCTAAGAAGAGGGTTGCACAGTCTCAGGGGTAGTCATTAAGAGGCTTTAAAAAGTTGAGATTTTCAGCACCATCAACATCATAGAGGTTTAGAGCTTTGACACAATGGTCATCGAGTAAGGATAGAGGTTGTAGTTTTCTTGCGGCAAAAGCCCAGAGTGTTGCATCAACATCGACGATGGGGCCATCTAGGACACATTATGGGAATTGGGCTTTCCAAAAGTGTGGGCAGATTGGACATCTGAGGTGAGAATGTCCAATGAGAGCTGATGGAGTGACCCAACAACTAAGGTAGAGCTAGTAGGGCTCGCAGGCGATAGCAAGACAGCGGTGCATGAGGGTGAGGATGTGTCCAAACATCACAGGTTGGATCGTATGCTCATGGAAGCTAAGGACAGGGGTGACAATAGGTGACAACTAGATTCTAAGCTATGAGTCAGTCGGAAGCGGTGGTCAATCCGCGAGTGGTGACATGTTAGATGGAGTTGTTTCACTCTGATTTGTTTTCTTCTTCCTTTGTATCTATTTTGGTTGACCCGTGTGTAACACACTCTTTTAGTGCACGTGAAGTGGTTAGTAGTTGCCATTTTCCTATTAGTCGTAAGATTAATAGCTTGATACTAGAAACCTCGTTGTTCGGTTCTACAGTGTTGTAGGAGGTGTGTGATTCCTGTGTCCTCTCTGTTTTAGGACACAACATTCAAGTGGATCTCATACCTCTTGATATGCATGGATTCGATGTGATTGTTGAAATGGATACCTTGGATAAGTATAGAGTAGTCTTGGATTGTAGTTTCAAGCAAGCGATGTTTGTGGATGATGGTGATACCAAGATCTTCCAAGGAGATAGGAAGATTCTTCCGATGTGTCTAGTATTGACCATGGTAGCTAGGACGCTTGTAAGACAGGGTTGTGAGGCATTCTTTCCACATGTACTGGATACTCATGAGGTGCTGGTTGTTAGTGAGTTTGAGGATCTATTTCCTAAGGAGTTTCCATGAGATTTCCCACCCTAATGGATTGATTTTGAGATCAATCTGGTTCTCGGTACGCAAAATATAGCTCAGACACCATACAAGATGGCTTCGATAGAGATGGCATAGTTGAAGAGATAGTTGCAAGAACTATTTGACCAAGGTTTCATCAGCTCGAGTACTTCACCATGGGTTCCCTATTGTTGTTCGTCAAGAAGAAGGATGGGTCTATGATGTTGTGCATACACTATAGACAGTTGAACAAGGTGATGATTAAGAATAAGTATCCCTTGTCGAGGATAGATGACCTATTGGATCAGTTGTGTGGTGTGATAATGTTCTCAAAGTTATATTTAAGGTCAAGATTTCACTATTTGAGGATCAAGGAGGATACCATACCTAAGTCAGCCTTTAGGATGAGGTATGGTCACAACGAATTTGTGGTTATGCCATTTGGGCTGACCAATGCACCATAAACATTCATTAATTTGATGAACAAAGTGTTTCGTCCATTTGTTGATTAGTTTGTTGTGATCTTTATAGATGACATCTTGATATACATTTGTGATAGTCAACAACATGAACAACATCTTCGTCAGGCATTGACTGTGCTGAGACAACACTGGCTTTATGCTAAGTTTAGCAAGTGTGAGTTCTGGTTGAAGAATGTAGCTTTCTAACGGCATGTTATATCTGCCAAAGAAGTGTGTGTGGATCCTAAGAAAGTGGAGTCTATGATAGAGTGGGAATAGCCTAAGATGCCGATAGAAGTGCACAATTTCTAGGTTTAGCAGGCTATTATAGGAGATTCATCAAGGACTTCAGTGCTATCACCTTACCCCTAACTAAGTTAATGAGGAAAGATGTGTTGTTTTCTTGGGACGACATATGTCAACATGCTTTTTAGACATTGAAGGAGAAGTTGAAAAGAAAATTGGTTCTGGTCTTTCCTGAGCAAGGAAAGGGATACATCATCTTTTGTGATGCGTCTAGGAATAGTTTGGGTTGTGTGTTGATGCAAGACAAGAAAGTGGTTTCTTTTGCTTCTTGACAACTTAAGCATCACGAGGAGAATTATACAGCCCATGATCTAGAATTAATAGCATTGTTCCATACTTTGAAGATTTGGAGACACTATTTGTATGGGGAGAAGTGTCAGATCTTCACAGATCACAAAAACTTGAAGTACATCTTTTTCACAACATGAGTTGAAAATGAGGTAGTGTCGTTGGATGGAGTTGATCAAAGACTATGATTGCATGATTGATTATCATCTAGGAAAGGCAAGTTTTGTAGTAGATTCATTGAGAAGGAAGTATTCATCTTCGCCTATGGATAAAGCCTACCTGAGTTCTTTGATGTACCACAAGCGAGACATGTTGGTCTCCTTGCATTAGGTGAATATTAAGTTGGAAGTTTCCTTGTTAGCTGGTTTGTTGGCACATCTACAACTGAAGCCTAGACTGAGACAACAAATCAAAGAGGCACAATAGATGGATATTGTGATACAACCAATTAGATCAGAGTTTGGTAGCGAGAAACATGATGGCTTCCACGAGTCAGATGATGGGACAGTTTGTTACCATAACGTGATAATGGTTCATGATGCTAATGACCTAAGGAGGATGGTTATGTAGGAGGCTCATTCGTCCATGTATGTTATGCATCCAGGTAGCACCGAGATGTATCATAATCTAAAGCATATGTATTGGTGCCCAGACTTGAAGAAGGCCATGGTTGAGTTTGTTGCAAAACATGCTATATGTCAGCAAATTAAAGCAAAGCATCAGAAGACTGCAGGGACGTTGCAACTATTACCTATATCATAGTGGAAGTGGAATCATGTGACTATGGACTTTATGGTTGGTTTTCCTAGGACAACCAAAGGCCATGACTCCATTTGGATGATTTTTGACCGATTGACCAAGTCAGTGCATTTCCTTCCCGTAAAGATGACATTCACAACATAGAATCTTGCTAGTATCTATGTGGATGAGATAGTGCATTTTCATGGTGTTCCAACTACTATCATGTCTGATAGAGGTCCTCAATTCACACGTCACCTTTGGGAGTGACTGCACACATATTTGGGTATGTAGTTACAATTTAGTATTTGTGACGACAGTCACCAGAACCAATAAACAAATCATTACAATTAATGCGGAAGAAAACATTAGCAACATATTACTAAAAATCACTAAAAATTAAAACCATTTACAAAGAGATCCATTTATACAAAACTCTTGTAACAAGAACCAAAATATTATATAGACATTCTGGTCCACCAAGTACATACCATGGACCTTCTCTTCTCGAGGATTACATACAACAATTGCTCTGTTAAATCTACACATATGCAACATAAAACCTCGAGGAATTCAATGCCAAAATCTCAAATCGATCATAAAAGCACTAACTACTGATTCCAAGGACCTGAGAGTACAGAGACGACACATAGCACTCATATCTACAAGACTCAATAATTTGTATCTCCACCTAAGATGTTACTATTATCCCTAATGCTGCTATCCTGCCCCTGTTGTATGGTCCCTACCTTCTCGTCCGCGTCCACCTAAAAATGTTGGTGATCAACGGAGTGAGACCCATGTCCCAGCGAGAGATATAACTCTCCTCCATAAATATTATTATTGCACATAACAGTAATAAACTGAACAGAGGAATCTCTATTAAATAGTAGGATTTAATCATTATTAAGCAGAATAGAGCAATATCATCCTTTAAAGCAGTACAACTATAAATGATAAAGCAGTAAATCATCTATTCATTTTAATAAGGAATATGAAGAACATGTATAATATCTATCCATTTAGGATACAGTAAGCAATGTAACATCAACCAATGATTTCCATAATTCGTCCTTAAGCAAATCTGCTACACGGATGATTACATTTTATAATCATTCTTATGCCCCGAGGAAGTGAACCGTACCGCTCAAATCTAACCTTCGGTTGCGAAACCCAAAGCTGGTGCCATATAAGATCAAAGGAAGAGAAGACTCCTCGATCTCATCTGTCTCGGTTAGTGCGAGACCACAAGTAGGACCCTAATCTCTTGATTAAGTGACCTCAGTCACAGGGCTAGCTCTCATAGGCTACCCGTTCTCTAGCCCGCCTTGGTACAGGTCCCGATGCTAGTAAATCTGAGCCACAAGCCAGATCACCATGCTCCTTGAGCCATGAATGCATTCATGCTCCATCACACTAAGCCATGGGCCTGTTCACCATGCTCTTAAACATATTTTGAGTCTACAACCGAAGTTGCACTCTAATCCTCCTATTTTCGGCTAGGAGAACCCCGCATATTCAACAATATACGCTCCAGATTAACCAACAGGAGAACTCGTTTCACCATCACCAGCTACTGACGATAATGGGTCTATGGCCAGGTCACTACATGATAATATTCCACTTGATTACTTAAGTACATTACCATATTCTTTTAGCATCAATCAAGATTTCAAACAAGAATTATTATGACAATTTCTACAAAGAAACATGTAATACTTCTATCAAGTGCTTTTCAAAACTTTATAGAACATTGGGATCTCAATCCCTTATATCATTATTGGAAATTCACATCCCACAACAATATCATCATCATGTTTACTGAATCTGGGTATTCAAACCCTTATTTCATCACTAAACTTGGTTACCACTTATCAGGTAACTATTACCTCCAGGTCATCTAACCAAGGTATTCAGGATACTTGTTACACAAGCATCTCACATAGCTCACCAGGCATATTCAACTTCTTGTCACCTCTCACGAGGAAACAAATAAAATAATGGCTCACATGGCCCAGTAACATCATAGCTCATACCTGGTTATGCTCATCATCCATGATACCTACATGGTTAGTATATTTGATAACAACCATATCAATTATATATCAACATTATGCAATACAAAGATATCATCACTATTTCCTCATTAGGATTAGGGTTTCCCATCTTTATCAATTAGGGTTTCACATATCATTACCCTATATTAGGGTTTCACATATCATTACCCTATATTAGGGTTTCACATAACATTACCCTATATTAGGGTTTCACATCTTTATCAATTAGGGTTTCATTTAACATCACCCTCTATTAGGGTTTTCATATCCATTACCCAAAATTAGGGTTAGGGTTTCTCATCCTTCATTAATTAGGCTTTTTATGATTACCTCATTAATCCAAACCCTAAATCAGTGCTTCCACATATCTTAGAGCACATAGCATTATTTAAGTATTAAATCATACTTGTCATTGATCCATGTACTAGGAACACACATCACCATCATGCCTTATTCAGTTGACTTAACCTTCCACTAAGTACATGCACCTATGTTCATCACTAGTATATTGAATTTATTACTTTCATAAGCATCAAGTGATAACCTCTCCAATTATACTAATCACCTAAGTACTTTAGAGGTACTTCCATTGAAATCAACCTTGAGGTACTCTTCAACCACTTATGGGATTAATAGTAATTACATGGTTTGAACCAATTGAACCTTCAAACGGTTTGGGCCAATTACACCTTCAAACGGTTTGAGACCGTTTAGACCTTCAAACGGTCTTGAGGTCACTTGACCTTCAAATGTTCTTGAGGTCACTTGACCTTCGAACGGTCTTGAGGTCACTTGACCTTCAAACGGTCTTGAGGTCACTTGACCTTCAAACAGTCTTGAGGTCACTTGACCCTCAAACGGTCTTGAGGTCACTTGACCTTCAAATGGTCTTGAGGTCACTTGACCTTCAAACGGTCTTGGTCCAATTCATCAAATGGTTTGAGACCGTTTAGACCTTCAAACGGTCTTGTTCCAATCCATGAAACTGTTTGAGACCGCTTAGACCTTCAAACGGTCTTGATCTCTTGCTCATCAAACTGTTTGAAGACCGTTAGACCCTAAATGGTCTTGATTAATAGTTCCTCAAATGGTTTGAAACTTTATGGTCCTTATACGGTCTGAAGACCGTTTGGTCAATTTAGAGTTGAAACTGATTGAACCAAAATTAAGGTTTTGACATCAATAGATCTAGGGTTTTGAAGTCAATTGAGATTAATTCTAGGGTTTGTAACCAATTGAATTTGATTGTTTGAAGTTATTAGGTCATGAGACCAATTGATCCTTGAATCCATTGAAACCGTTTGGTCTCTAACGGTTTGAAACTGTTTGACCTCTAATGATTTTGAAACCGATTGGTCACCAAAGTTTGAAACCGTTTGACCAGCCAAAACTGAAACCGTTTGACAATGATATTCTTGAGGTGTGTGCAGAGATGATGTCATCATGATCAAGCTTCAAACCTCCGATTTCCATTGTCATATATATATATATATATATATATATATATATATATATATATATATATATATGAATTCAACAATTATTCAAGAAGAAAATAAAAGATCAACATATGATAAGAACTTGAAATCAATAATAACATTGATGGGTTCAAGTTATATAACCCACCTTCAAAGTAGCTTCAAAGCTTCATGATTCTCATCTCTAATTGTGAATGGATCTCCTTCAACTATCCAAGGTTTGTTTCCAACTCTTTGGATGCAAAAGATAGCCAAGGTTGAGCATTGGATGGAAGAGAGAAGAAAATCAATGTTGAAATCTGATTTCAATCATCAATTCAAGGCTGAAGAAGATCATGGAGCTTACCTTCAGCTTGGGGAACATTTTCCTCCTGCTCCTAAGCTCCTTGGTCATCGGAAAAAGCAAGCAAAGAAAGTGGTTTGCAAAATAGCCTTTCAAGTAAAGAGAAAATTGAGTATATGTAATTTATTATCTAGGAGAGAGGAAGTAGGAGAAAATTCATCCACTTTCTTGCCACATGCCCCCTCCCTTCCTTGCCTTCAAATCCATCTTCCTTGCCATCAAAATCCTCTCGTTTCTCCTTGAATTAAAAGCAACCACTTAAGCACCTTAATCATTATAATATTATTATCCATTTTTAGTGGACATTACTTTTTAATTAACAAATGTGAGTAGATTTCTTCACCTACTTAGGATATTTCGGTGCCACTCAAGGCATTTGGACGTCCTTGCACTATAGGATTTCAACCATAGCCTGTTTAGCTGATGGGCACTTCAATTAATATATTTATTTTTGTTACAAATTAAATTAGGGTTTCATTTATGCTTATTTCTTGATTATTTTATTATCAAGATTATCTCTCCTCAAATGTGGTTCAAACAAGACACCCCTTTCTTTTTATTTTCTCTAAATGATACCAAGAAACAGTAGGGACACTTTTGAAGTGGTATTTTACATATTCAACCCTAGATTTTTGGTAATTTGCAAATTACACCAAAACTAGCATTTAATACACAAACATTACTCAAACAAGCTCCTTTTTGGAACTTAGGCTTCCACAAGCCATACCTCAGCATCATTCTCATTCTTATGATGCTATAAGACTTGAGGAACATTTATCATGTAACATTTGCAAGGTAACCCCCCTCAAATTGGGTAAATTTCCCTTTAGTCCAAAACAAGCAAATATTACTTCAACATTATTCAAATAGGACCTAAATTGAAACATAATCTCTCCTTTAGTCTTAATTACTTTTCAAAAGATAAAGACAAGAATCTAAATAACTTACTTAAGCAAAACGTCTTTGGTTAAGGCATAACCCAGGTCGGGGATGTTTCAATTATCCACCCCTAACAGGGATTTTGTCCCCGAAATCATCAAGAGAATAGAGAAGGGTACTTCCTCCTCATCTCTTCCTCCAACTCCCACTTAGTTCTTCAATGCCACGATGATTCCAAAGAACTTTCACAAGAGCTATGCCTTTCTTTTTCAACTTTTTGATTCTCTTGTCAAGAATCAACACTGGTCCTTCTACATAGGATATATCTTCATTTAACTCTTCCTCTATAGGTTGCAAAACTAACTCTGTGTCAGGATGACACTTTCATAGCATGGATATATGGAATACTGGATGCAATCTGTGTAGTTCAGGTGTCAAATCCAACTTATAGGCTACCTTTCCAATCCGTTCAATGATTGGATAAGGCCCCATAAATCTAGGAGCTAACATACCCTTCTTTCCAAATCTAAGAACACCTTTCCAGGGTGAGACCTTGAGATATACTCTGTCTCCAACTTGGAATTCTAAAGGTCTTCACCTTTTATCAGCGTATGACTTCTATCTATCCTGTGCAGCATTTAACTGTTGTTGTATTACTTTAATCTTTTCAGTTGTTGGTTGCACTATCTCAGGACCCAAAATTTGGTATTCTCCTATTTCATACTAGAACAATGGAGATATACAACGTCTACCATATAATGCTTCATATGGTGCCATATCAATATTGTGATGATAACTATTGTTGTAAGAAAATTCTATTAAGCTGAAGTGTATATCCCAACTTCCTACAAACTGAAGGACACATGCCCTAAGCAAATCCTCTAAAGTTTGTATAGTCCTCTCAGATTGTCCATCTATCTGTGGGTGAAAAGCGGTACTAAACCTTAACTGCGTACCCAAACCTTTATGTAGTCGTTCCCAAAAATGAATCATGAACTGGGGACCTTTATCAGAAACAATTGTAGCTGGAACCCCGTGTAATCACACTATCTCTTCTATATAGATATGTGCAAGTTTCTTAGCAGTATAGGTTGTTTTGATAGGAAGAAAATGTGCTGTCTTAGTCAACCTATCAACTATCACCCAAATGGAATCATGACTTTTGGCTGTTCTTGGCAAACCAACCATAAAGTCCATGGTTACATGATCCCATTTCCACTGTGGTATAGGTAAAGGTTGCAATGTTCCTGTGGGCTTCTGATGTTCAGCTTTAACCTGCTGACATACTAGACACCACATAACAAACTCAACTACTTCTTTCTTCAAACCAGGCCACCAATACATATCTTTCAAGTTATGATACATTTTGGTGCTCCCTGGATGCATTGCATACATGGATGAATGAGCTTCCTCCATGACTAACATCCTTAAGTCATTGGCATCATGTACTACAATCCTACCATGGTAACAAACTACCTCATCATCTGACTCATGAAAACCATCCCGTTTCTCACTACCATACTCTAACCCGATCTGCTGAATCACAATATCAACTTGTTGTGCCTCTTTGATCTGTTGTTTCAGAGTAGGTTTTATGTACATCTCAGCTAATAGTCCAGCTAACAAGGATACTTTAAGTTGTACATTGTCTTTCCTCAAAGAGACAATCATGTCTCATTTAAAGCATACTAAAGAATTCAATTGTACCTTGTCCATAGTTGGCAATGATGATTTTCTACTTAGTGCATCAACCACTATATTATCCTTTCCTAGATGATAATCAATTGTACAATCGTAGTCCTTGATTAACTCCATCCAGCGGCATTGTCTCATGTTCAACTCATGCTGTGAAAAGATGTATTTTAGGTTCTTATGGTCCGTGAAAATATGGAATGTCTCTCCATAGAGATAATGTCTCTAGATCTTCAATGCATGAACCACTATAGCTAACTCTAGATCATGTGTCGGATAATTTTCCTCATGTTTCTTAAGATGTCAAGAAGCAAAAGAAATCACTTGTTTATCATGCATCAACACACATCCTAGACCGTTCTTAGAATCATCACAGACTACAATATACTCCTTTCCCTGCTTAGGTAAAACTAACACAGATGCACTGGTCAACCTTTCTTTCAACAACTGGAAAGAATGTTGACACTTGTCATTCCAGAAAAAAGGAACCTCCTTCCTGGTCAACTTGGTTAGGGGTAATGCCACATAACTGATGTTCTTAATGAACCTCATATAGTAGCCTGCCAATCCTAGAAAACTACGTATCTCCATTGGTGTCTTTGGTTGTTCCCACTCCAAGACAGGTTCTACCTTTTTAGGATCAACACGGATACCTGAGGAAGATATTACGTGTCCTCGGAAAGACACTTCTGATAACCAAAATTCACACTTACTAAATTTGGCATATAGGTTGTGCTCTCTCAGTAAAATAAGGGCCTGATGAAGGTGTTGCTCATGCTTTCGAGCATCTCTACTGTAAATCAGGATGTCATCTATAGAGACTACTATGAATTGATCAAGGAATTGTCAGAAGATTCTGTTCATGAGTTCCATGAATGCAGCTGGTGCATTAATTAGTCCAAACGACATAACTAAAAACTCATAATGACCATACCTTGTCCTAAAGGCTGACTTAGGTATGTCACTCTCCTTGTTGCATAACGGATGGTATCCTGACCTCAGATCTACTTTAGAAAAGATAGTTGCACCACACAACTGGTCAAACAGGTCATCTATCCTTGGCAGAGGATATTTGTTCTTTATGGTTACTTTTTTTAGCTGTATATAGTCAATGCATAATCAAATAGACCCGTATTTCTTTTTAACGAAAAAACCAGAGCACCCCATGGTGAAGTACTTGGTCGAATAAAACCCTTTTCAAGCAACTCCTGCAACTGTTTCTTGAGTTCTTCCATCTCAGCAGGTGTCATTCTATAAGGTGTTTGAGCTATTGGTTGTGTACTCGGGATTAGATTAATCTTGAAATCAATCTCTCGGGGTGGAGGAACACCTAGAAGTTCCTCAAGAAACACATCCTGAAATCCCCTAACAATCGGTACTTCAGAAAGACTAGGACTCTCTGCCCTGGTATCTATCACATGTGCCAAGAATGTGAAGCATCATTGTCTCATTAACTTCTCAGCTACCATACCCGACACTAGACATGTTGGAATAATCTTTTTGTCCCCTTGAAACACCCATGTATCACCATTTTCTGTGAACATAGCTTGCTTGGAACCACAATTCAAGACAACCTTATACTTTTCTAGGGTGTCCATCCCAAGGATTATGTCGAACCCATGCATCTCAAGTGGTATAAGATCCACCTGAATGCTATGTTCAGAAAAAAAAAGAACTCAGGGAGAATATACCTCCCGCAACACTACATATCCAACTAATGGAGTTTCTAATAACATGTTATGTGCTCTATGACGGATAGTCATATTGCAGTCATTAATCATTTCTCAAGTGATAAAGGAATGCATAGCACCCAGATCAATCAAAATAGATACAAAGCAGGATGAAGACATATCTGAATGAAATAATTCCATCTGACCAGTTACAACTCGTGGGTTTACCACTTCTTCCGGCTGATTCATAACATATAATCTTACCGTTGCCGATTGTCGACCACTCGCCCTATTATTAGATGTAGATGAACCAACTTGGGATGCATGTCCACATCCTCAAGTGCCACTGCTAAACTGTCACTTATGAGAGCCTTGTTGAATCTGCCTCGGTGGTTGGGTTACACTCACATCTCTGACTAAACAATCTTTCATCAGATGTCCCATCTTCCCACATTTATAACAAACTCTATTCTCCCGCTGTGGTCTAGATGGTCCTGTTACTGTCATTGAAGTTGGGTTGTGGGCTCCCTCTGGTGGTAAACTATGACCTCTACCCTTGCTGGATGTCCACTGTGTTTGAGTATTAAACCTCGGTGGTGTTGTTGGTGCAGAAAACCTTGGTTTCTTAAAACTTTCGGACCTCTATCCTTGGAACTGTGTATACACCTTCTTATTGTTGGCTTGACGTTTCTCAATCACAGACCTTTCTATCTGCCTAACTGACTCCAAAAAGGTGGAAAACCTCTCCCTATTCTCTAGAGCAGATACAAGTGTGGTTAAATCAGCATTCAAGCCCTTCTCAAAATGCCAAATCCTCTCCTCATTTATAGAAACCATGTGCGAACAGAACCATAGAAGCTCCATAAACTTAGCTTCATACTCACTAATGTTCATTGGTCCTTGCCTTATCTGCTCAAATTGAGAGATCTGCTCATCCAGGTAAGTCTTGGGAAAATATCTACTAACGTATTCATGTTGGAATTCTTCCCATCCGACTTCAACACCCGACCTTTTGCCTTCTTCTATGGCCCACCAATGACCAACACTTCCCTTCAATAGGTACACCGCATGTATAACCTTATCAGGTTCTGGGATATTAAGAATTTGGAAGGCCTTTTCTAGATCAGTCAGCCACAAATCTGCGTCTGTTGGGTCAGCTGTACCAGCATATTCAGTGGCTCCTACCAGGCGAAGCCATTCAAAAGTCTTGCCAGGTCCATGTCCCACATTATCGGCTGGTGCCCTAGGTGCAGGTGGTGGCATCCTATCCGCCATATGTGTCATAGTTACCATGAACTGCCCAAATAGAGCATGGAAAGTTGGGTTTTCTAGTGTAGCTTAGTCAAACTGGGGATATTCAGGTACTAGTTCTTCTCTAGCCTGATCCCTTGCACCTCCTCCTGGTGCAGAAAATACTACTTTCAGCAGCATGTTCTTCATGTGATCCAGCCATTCTCAAGCTTTACTTCTTCTCCTGAGAGTAGAAGTCACTTTCAGATAAACTGGAAGACACTAGAATAGACTCAACGACCTTAATCCTATGTCTCTGTAGACTCATCGAACCTTAGGCTCTGATACCACTTAACTTGTGATGACAGTCACCAGAACCAATAAACAAATCATTACAATTAATGCGGAAGAAAACATTAGCAACATATTACTGAAAATCACTAAAAATTAAAACCATTTACAAAGAGATCCATTTACAGGAAACTCTTATAACAAGAACCAAAATATTATATATACATTCTGGTCCACCAAGTACATACGATGTACCTTCTCTTCTCGAGGATTACATACAACAGTTGCTATGTTAAATCTACACATATGCAACATAAAACCTTGAGGCATTCAATGCCAAAATCTCAGATCAATCATAAAAGCACTAACTACTTATTCCAAGGACCTGAGAGTACAGAGACGACACATATGACTCATATCTACAAGACTCAACAATCTATATCTCCACTTCAGATGTTACTGCTATCCCTGATGCTGCTGTCCTTCCCCTGCTATATGGTCCCTACCTCCTTGTCCGTGTCCACCTAAAAATGTTGGTGATCAACGGAGTGAGCCCATGTCCTAGTGAGAGATATAACTCATCGCCATAAATATTATTATTACAGATAACAGTAATAAACTGAACATAGGAATCTCTATTAAATAGCATGATTTCATTATATTAAGCAGAATAGAGAAATATCATCCTTTAAAGCAGTACAACTATACATTGATAAAGCAATAAATCATATATTCATTTTAATAAGGAATATGAAGAACATGTAAAATATATATCCATTTAGGATACAGTAAGCAATGTAACATCAACCAATGATTTCCATAATTCATCCTTAAGAAAATATGCTACATGGTTGATTACATTTTAGAATCATTCTTATGCCCTGAGGAAGTGAGTCATACCACTCAAATCCAACCTTCAGTTGTAAAACCCAAAGTCGATGCCATACAAGATCAAAGGAAGAGCCAGACTCCTTGATCTCATCTATCTCAGTCAGTGCAAGACCACAAGTAAGACCGCATTCTCTTGCTTAAGTGACCTCAGTCACAAGGTTAGCTCTCATAGGCTACCCATTCTCTAGCCTGCCTTAGTACAGGTCCCGACGCTAGTAAATCTGAGCCACGGGCCAGTTCACCATGCTCCTTGAGCCATGAATGCATTCATGCTCCATCACACTAAGCCATGGGCCTATTCACCATGTTGTTAAACATATTTTGAGTCTACAATCAAAGTTTCACTCTAATCCTCCTATTTTCAGCTAGGAGAACCCCAAATATTCAACAATATATGCTCCGGATTAACCAGTAGGAGAACCCGTTTCACCATCACCAACTACTGATGATGATGGATCTATGGCTAGGGCTCTATGTGATAATATTACACTTGATTACTTAAGTACATTACCATATTCTTTTAGCATCAATCCATATTTTAAATAGGAATTATTATGACAATTGCTACAAAGAAACATGTAATACTTCTATCAAGTGATTTTCAAAACTTTATAAAACATTGGGATCTCAATCCCTTATCTCATTACTGGGAATTCACATCCCTCAACAATATCATCATCATGTTTACTGAATTTGGGTATTCAAACCCTTAGATCATCACTGAACTTGGTTACCACTTATCAGGTAACTATTACCTCCAGGTCATCTGACCAAGGTATTCAAGATACTTGTTACACAAGCATCTCACATAGCTCACCAGGCATATTCAACGTCTTGTCACCTCTCACTAGGAAAAAAATAAAATAATGGCTCACAAGGCCCATTAACATCATAGCTAATACCTGGTTATGCTCATCATCCCATGATACCTGCATGGCCAGTATACTTGATAACAACCATATCAATTATATATCAACATTATGTAATACAAAGATAACATCACAATTCCCTCATTAGGATTAGGGCTTCCCATCTTTATCAATTTGGGTTTCACATATCATTACCCTATATTAGGGTTTCACATAACATTACCCTATATTAGGGTTTCACATCTTTATCAATTAGGGTTTCATATAACATCACCCTCTATTAGGGTTTTCACATCCATTACCCAAAATTAGGGTTAGGGGTTCTCATCCTTCATTGATTAGGATTTTTATGATTACCTCATTAATCCAAACCCTAAATCAGTGCTTCCACATATCTTGGAGCACATAGCATTATTTAAGTATTAAATCATACTTGTTGTAACATCCTTGACCTGGGTTATGAGTTAACCCTAGGTGTTTTGCCTAATTATGTAATTAAGATACTGGTGATTATCTTTTGGCATGTAATTAAAATCTTGAGGAACACATATTTCCATTTCTGCCCTAATTGAATAATGTTTTAGTATTGTTTTGTAATATAGGGACCTATGTGCAATTTACCCAGTTAGAAGGGTTAACTTGCAATTTGCACATGTTGAGATGTTCCTCTGATGTTGAGGCATCATAAGAATGATTATGGTAAAGTTTGAAGGATTTCCCAAGCTTGAGCACCAAGGTGCAGCTGTGGAAGCAATCCATGTGCTTGAAACCCTGGTTTTGGGGTAAAATGCAATTTACCCAAAATTTGGAGTGCAACTTGTAAATTTCATCTTCTAAAATATCTTTTATAACTTTTGTCATCATTTAGAGTAGAAATGATGAAGAGGGCACTTCATTTGAATAATCATATAATAAAGAACACCTTTGTGATTAAATAATCAAGGAATAAGTATAATAGCTCTTTTATATGTATACTTTAGTAATGGGTTGATCTTCTTTGCCTTCAATTCTTGACCTTAGAAGTATATTGTCCTTAGAAATAAGGGGTAGGGACGAGAAAAGAAGAAAGGAAGGACTTAGATGAGAAATGGGATAAAGTAGAAGCTTTATGGAGAAATTTCACCCAAAATATATATACCACTTCCTTTGCAAGCAAAGGAACGTTTCTTTCATTCCCTCACTTATCCCCCTTGCTCAAACCGACTAAGGCAGAGCTCTGGAGCATAGGAGAACGACCAGGGAGTTCAAGGTAAGTTTGGATCATCCCTTTTGCTTGAATTCACGGAGGAAACTCGATTTCAAGGTTGAATTCATGGCTAGCTCACCTAGCTTTATCTTTCTAGCCATTCCTTTCCAACTTTTGCTTGGAGAATTCACCTTGGCTGACCTGTGGAGCTCAAAGACGCCATTAAAGACCTGAAGCTTGCAAGCTTGGAGCTCAAGGAACAACCTTTAGGTGGGTTTTATAACTCTAAACCTTATGCTTTGATTATACATTTTTTTTCTATGCATATAGTTGCTAGTTCTTCTTCTTCCCTATCTTCCCTTGCATCCTTGCAAGCAAAATCATGAAGAACTTCTACTGTTCTTGAGGTAGAAGATAAGGGCGTTAATTCCTATGCTTATCCACGGATTTCCACTTTACCAAACGACCTCCACCAATTGCCCATACGGTTTACACAACCGTTTGGTGGCCAAATGGTTTCAGGGTCGTATGAAGGCAAACAGCCTTCAAGACCGTTTGGTCGCATTGACCAAGCAACGAACGTAGGGGAATATTGTTTATAATTATGTAGGTTAATCACCCAAAAAATTTGAGGGGTTAACTCCAAAGGAATCGTGAGATATAAGCAAATCAATTAGCAAATCCAATTGAATTAAGTTCTGATTTTCAATCTGTTTAATTTGCCCTTTTTGGGCAAACGGTCTCTAGACCGTTTAAGATGGTTGACCAAGCGCTGACTATTTGGGGAATCATTCAAACGGTCTCAAGACCATTTGGGGATCACCCAAGACCGTTTAGAGGTTTGGTGTCAAGTATAGTTGACCAATTGAAGGTCCAAAGGTACCAAATCATATTGCAATTAAGTATTGATGTGATGATCAATTCAATAGATCAAACCTTGATGAATTTTCACTAGAGTCCAAAGGATGGATGGGCAAACGGTGTCAAGACCGTTTGGAACTCATCCAAACGGTCTCAAGACCGTTTTATGTCAACCCAAGACCGTTTGGAGGTCTAGGGTTAAGGTAATTTGATCAATTGAGGGCCCAATTACAGTGGGTTATTGAAATAATCAAATTGCTGATTTATGACTTAATTAAGGTTCAACCCCTATCAAATCAACTTAGATTTTGATGAATTCTTGGTCAAACGGTCTCAAGACTGTATGGAGGTTATCCAAATGATCCCAAGACCGTTTGGGCCAATTTTGAGCCCGATTGGAGGTCAATTGATGGGATCAACTTCGATTTGATTCACATTGTTGAGTGTTGATGGTTGAATGTTTATAGACCTTAATTGAACCAACTCCAACCCTAATTGGATATCAATTGTGGATCAATTGAGTGACCAATTGGTTAAGGCTAACCCTAATTGTCTCAATTGATAAGTGGTTAGCAAGCTTGAGACCAATTGAAGGCTTCAACATAGAAACCCTAATCGAGTTTACCCTTTGAATCACCTTGGAGGTCCATGCGATCTTGAGCTTTTAGGACCATACGACTTCAGGACCGAATGAGTTCATACGACTCCAGGACCGAATGAGTTCATACGACTCCAGGACCGAATGTGTTCATACGACTTCAGGACCGAATGAGTTCATATGACTTCAGGACCGAATGAGTTCATACGACTTCAGGACCGGATGAGTTCATACGACTCCAGGACCGAATGAGTTCATACGACTTCAGGACCGAATGAGTTCATACGACTTCGGGACCGAATGAGTTCAAATGACTTCAGGTCCGAATGAGCTCAAACGACTTCAGAAGTCAAACTATGACTAAACGGTCTTCACCCCATCTTAGGCAAACGACCTCAAGATTGTTTAAGGGTAAACGGTCCTGAGTGTCATGCGGTCTTGAAGTCAACCAAAGCTAAACGGTCTACAACCTTAAACGATCTCAGGATCATTTGAAGGTTGAAGGTGTGAAACCTATTGGGGACTTTTAAGGATAAGTCTTCCTAATGCCTTGAAGGCTTAGATGGTTTGATGGTTGTTCAACCTAAACCCTAATGATACCTAGGGACATTAAGGGTCAAGTGGTTAGTATATTAACCCCAATGGTTACAATGGTGATGACTTGGCTAGGCTTATCAATGTTGATTAGACCTAACCCAATCTAGAGCGATGTAATCATCACCTATGAGCAAGAGGAGAGAGAAAATCCCAATTATGGTTGAAATCCAAGTAAAATACCTTCAATATATATGAATGTACATGATTAGGGTATGATCCACCTATGTGAGATCATGAAAACCCTATTTATGATAATTGATGAATCTTAATCTTATCTGAGGACTTTAATGATGATGTTTCTCATACATGGTGATGTTATGAGATCAATTCACCAATAGGTGAATAGTAAACCCTAATTCTAGGATGATGACATGTATTGTGAATAGTAAACTCTAATTGATGAAAATCAGGGAAACCTAGCTCTTGTATGAGTAGGGAGATACAACTTCTTTAAATGAGTTATTTATTGTTATCAGTTGATTTAACTATGCAGGTTCCTATATGAGGATGATCATATCCAAGTATGGATGATGATACTATATCCATTGAAAGCATGTTGTTAGCTTTATGAATAGTGATTTATCCTGATGCCTTGTTAATAGCATCTTATGAGATTGATAGGCTGTGAGAGCCATGAATACCATCAAGGTCATGCTTTAAGAGATGACTTGTGATGAGAGTACTGAGAAATGATGATTATGTGAGTTAGACTTGATACATTTAGTACTCTACTTTCATAACTGCTGTTCTAATGATTAATGTTTGAAAACATGTATGATGTTAAAAGAATACTAAAATGTACCTAACTAATCAAGTATAATCATACCATGTAGAGCCCTGATCATAGATCCATCATTGTCAGGTGTTAAATGATGGTGAAACAGGTTTTCCTAAGGGAACTCCTGGATCACATACTTTTGAGTATGTGGGGAAAATGGATGTGAATGTCCTTACATCCTAGTGTAGGAATTGATGTAGATGTATCTTAATCTATCAATCCTTCACTATGGGTTATGCCGGGGTGATGTAACACTAATCTCCCGAGGAAGTCTTTTATACCGCAATCGATGAGAGATAAACAAGAAATCTTTCGAAGAGAGTACAGAATGCCACTGTGACTCTAATAGCGAAGTACCAGAATACCCTAGTAAGCTATAGTAGAAGAGACATTAGATGTCCTGCATGTTGATCCTCACACTGACTGAGGAAGATGAGGTCATAAGAATCTGGCTCTTTTGATGACCTATGTATGATACTGATGCGACTTAATAGTGATCGGTTGGAGTATGAGCGGTATACCTCATCTCCACAGGGCATAATGATGTTTGGAAAACATAATCAACCGCGTAGCATATCTTCTTAGGTTGATCCACGAGATACATTGATTGAAGATACATTACTTAGTATACATGTTCTTCATATTCCTTAAATGTTGTTGTTCTAATTGATAACAATCTGCTGTTGATTACCTTAAAGCTTTTATTTCCTATGTTGTTCTTGAATTGTTATTATAAAGCTTCTGGCGAAGAGTTATAACTCTCGCTGGGACAATTATTTAAAATTGTCTCACCCCGTAGATTTCAACCTTTTTAGGTGATCGTCGAGGACGAAGGAATCAGTCTACAGGTGGACAATATCAGTAGCAGCAGCACCAGGAGCAGCAGTAAATCTCAGGTGGAGATTCATATTGCTGAGTTGTGTAGTTAGATAGTCAGTCCTATGTGTTCTCTGTACTCTCAGGTCCTTGGAGTCTTTTGGTCTGAGATTTTGATTCTGAGTTCTTGAGATTTTATATCATGTTGTATATAATTACTCAAGAAGTAATTATCAAAGATGTAAACAGTTTATCTCCTTTTATGTAAGAAGTTTTTATAGATTCAAGCTCTTATCTCAAAAAGTTTTAATTTTCCGTGATTTTGTCTTCTGCTGTTAATCGAACCGTTTCCTCTATGATTAAATCGTGTTTATATCGTGGTTTGGAGATCAGAGCCCACACTTGTCATTGATCCATGTACTAGGAACACACATCACCATCATGCCTTATTCAGTTGACTTAACCTTCCACTAAGTACATGCACCTATGTTCATTACTAGTATATTGAATATAATACTTTCATAAGCATCAAGTGATAACCTCTCCAATTATACTAATCACCTAAGTACTTTAGAGGTACTTACATTGAAATCAACCTTGAGGTACTCTTCAACCACTTATGGGATTAATAATACTTACATGGTTTGAACCAATTGAACCTTCAAACGGTTTGGGCCAATTACACCTTAAAACGGTTTGAGACCGTTTAGATCTTCAAACGGTCTTGATGTCACTTGAACTTCAAATGGTCTTGAGGTCACTTGACCTTCAAACGGTCTTGAGGTCACTTGACCTTCAAATGGTCTTGAGGTCACTTGACCCTCAAACGGTCTTGAGGTCACTTGACCCTCAAACGGTCTTGAGGTCACTTGACCTTCAAACGGTCTTGGTCCAATTCATCAAACGGTTTGAGACTGTTTAGACCTTCAAACGGTTTTGGTCCAATCCATCAAACGGTTTTTGACCATTTAGACCTTCAAACGGTCTTGATCTCTTGCTCTTCAAATGGTCTGAAGACTGTTAGACCCTAAATGGTCTACATCAATAGTTCCTCAAATGGTTTGAAACCGTATCATCCTTAAATGGTCTGAAGACTATTTGGTCAATTCAGAGTTGAAACCAGTTGAACCAAAATTAGGGTTTTGACATCAATAGATCTAGGGTTTTGAAGAAGTCAATTGAGTTTGATTCTAGGGTTTGTAACCAATTTAATTTGATTGTTTGAAGTTATTAGGTCATGAGACCAACTGATCATTGAATCCATTGGAACCGTTTGGTCTCTAACGGTTTGAAACGATTTGACCTCTAACGGTTTTGAAACCGATTGGTCACCAAACGGTTTGAAACTGTTTGGTCTCTAACGGTTTGAAATCGTTTGACCAAAAAAAATTGAAACCATTTGACACTGATATTCTTGAGGTGTGTGCTACGATGATGTCATAATCATCAAGCTTCAAACCTCCGATTTCCATTGTCATATATATATATGAATTCAGCAATTATTCAAGATGAAAATAAAAGATCAACATATGATGAGAAATTGAAATCAATAATAACATTGATGGGTTCAAGTTATATAACCCGCCTTCAAAGTAGATTCAAAGATTCAATGTTCTCATCTCTAATGGTGAATGAATCTCATTCAACTATCCAAGGTTTGTTTCCATCTCTTTGGATGCAAAAGATAGCCAAGGTTGAGCATTGGATGGAAGAGAGAAGAAAATCAATGTTGAAATCTGATTTCAATCATCAATTCAAGGTTGAAGATGATCATGGAGCTTACCTTCAGCTTGGGGAACGTTTTCCTCCTGCTCCTAAGTTCCTTGGTCATCGGTGAAAGCAAGGGAAGAAAGTGGTTTGCAAAATAGCCTTTCAAGTAAAGAGAAAATTGAGTATATGTAATTGATTTTCTAGGAGAGAGAAAGTAGGGGAAAATTCATCCACTTTCTTGACATGTGCCCCCTCCCTTCCTTTGCTTCGAAGCCATCTTACTTTCCTTCAAAATCCTCTCATTTATCCTTGAATTAAAAGAAACCACTTAAGCACCTTAATCATTATAATACTATTATCCATTTTTAGTGGACATTACTTTTTAATTAACAAATGTGAGTGGATTTCTTCACCTACTTAGGATATTTCGGTGCCACTCAAGGCATTTGGATATCCTTGAACTATAGGATTCCAACCATAGCCTTTTTAGTTGATTGGTACTTCAATTAATATATTTATTTTTGTTACAAATTAAATTAGGGTTTCATTTATGCTTATTTCTTGCTTATTTTATTATCAAGATTATCTCTCCTCAAATGTGGTTCAAACAAGACGCCCCTTTCTTTTTATTTTCTCTAAATGATACCAAGAAATAGTAGAGACACTTTTGAAGTGGTATTTTACATATTCAACCCTAGATTTTGGGTAATTTGCAAATTACATCAAAACTAGCATTTAACACACAAACATAACTCAAACAAGCTCCTTTTTGGAACTTAGGCTTCCACAAGCCATACCTCAGCATCAGTCTCATTCTTATGATGGTATAACACTTGAGGAACATTTATCATGTAACATTTTCAAGGTAACCCCCCTCAAATTGGGTAAATTGCACTTTAGTCCAAAACAAGCAAATATTACTTCAACATTATTCAAATCGGAAAAAAATTGAAACATAAGCTCTCCTTTAGTCTTAATTACTTTTCAAAAGATAAAGACAAGAATATAAATAACTTACTTAAGCAAAACTTCCAGGGTTAAGGCATAACCCGGGTCAGGGATGTTACAATATTGCTTTCCACCCGCGGACAAATGGTTAATATGAGAGGACCATTCAAACCTTAGAGGATTTGTTGATGGCCTGTGTTCTTCAATTTTTGAGTAGTTGGGATGTAAACCTTAGTTAGATAGAGTTCACCTAAAATAATAGCTATCAGAGTAGCATTTACATGGCACCTTATGAGGCATTGTATGGGAGGCATTGCAGATCTCCATTATGTTGGTACAAGACATTTGAGTATCAGCTTCTTGACCTTGAGCTTGTAAAACTCATGATAGAGAAGATCAAAGTGATCCAATAATAGTTGAAGGAAGCACAGGACAGACTGAAGTCATATGCAAAAAAATTTCATAGACCATTGGAGTTCCAAGTGGGGGACAAGGTATATTTGAAAGTCTCCCCTTGGAAAGGTGTCTTGAGGTTTGGAAAGAAGGGTAAGTTGTCTCCCAGGTTTATGGGACCTTACATAGTGGTGGCTCATATTGGGAAGGTGGTCTATAGGTTGGAGTTACCACCTGAGTTTCACAGGTTGCATCCAGTGTTTGATGTGAGTATGTTGAGGAAGTGCCATCCAAATGCTAAGTTGATGCTACAGCCTGTGGAGGTGGAGCTTGATGAGGATATGACCTATATGGAAGGTCAGGTGTTGATCCTAGATGAGAGGGTGAAGAAGTTGAAGAGGAAGGACCTTGTGCATTTGAAGGTACTTTGGCATCATCGTGGTGTTGAGGAAGCCACGTGGTAGCTCGAAGAAGAGACGAGGAGGAAGTATCCCTCCCTTTTCTCTTAGGATTTCAGGGGTGAAATTCCTGTTAGGGGTTTATGTTTTGTAAGGACTCAGACCCATGTTTTGGGATAACCCTATTTGTTTTTCTTAAGCATGTTTCTTATCACCTTGCTCTAATCATCTGATATGTAATTAGGGCATGTTGGAAGCTTGAGTTCCTTGTTTGAGCTTGTTTGGTTGATGTCTGTGTTTTGTTGATAGGTTTTGGGTGCAAATTGCAATTTACCAAGGATTGGGGTTGATATGCAAGTTTTCCACCTCTAGTGTGTTCCTTCTCTATCTTGGCATCATCTAGAGGAGAGAGAGAGATGTGCACCTTGTTTAGACCTTGGCTGTGTGGTGACTTCTTTGGTGATGTTTTGGGCACATGTTTGAGGTTTGTCTTGCACCTAGAAGTGTTGTCTCAGGCTTGAGAGCCTTGGAGAGACCTTGTCTCAGTTAGTGGGTGTCTTGATCTACACCCTAATAGTTTTTGGGAGTCTTGGGTACCACCCTATTGGTTTAGGGGTATGTGGAGATGTGGTATCAGGCTTGACCATGATAGGTGACTTAGTGGATGAGATCTTAACACCTTGTTTGCATGGTGTTGTGCATGTGGTGCTTTCTCATAGACAAGTGTCACCTAGGGTTATGACACCTTCCTCTTGCTCTCACTCTCATCCCTCTTGTATATACACCCCTTTCTCTCCATGCAAGAGAATCCTTTTGGCTATTCTTGCTTTCTCTCTTTGCTCGATGACCTTGAGCTAGAGGAGCCTCCCTTGGAGCTTGGTGGATGAGTCCCAAGCTTGTGCCGTTCTCTTCATCCTCTACGTTGGTAAGACATGATCCTTATCTCTCGTTCTCTCCTTCTTTCTTCTACTTGGCCATGGATCTTGGTTATCTTTCTTTCCTTCTCAAACCACCCTAACCATGGTTCCATCTTCTTGCTTAGAGGTGTGATGGTGACCAAGTTTGGGAGATCTTCTTTTACCTTGATCTTGTGATGCTTGGAGCTTGACCATGGAGCTTGGTGGTGATCTTTGAGGTGGGTTATATAACTTTAAATCCTCTTTATTATTATCACTCCTCACATGCTATCTTGTTTTTCATCTTTAGAGTGTTACCTCTTTCATGCTAGTAGCTCTTCTTGGTAGTTTTGAGTGTTGTTTTGAAGAAGGAGTCATGCTTAGTTGTTGCCCTTGTGTTGCACATCTCTTGACTTGCTTGGAATGCATGTTCTAAGGTTGAAGATTATGAGGCTGATATGTATGGAAGGTGGTTGTCACAACCTGTGATGCCACAAACCATCACCTCTTGTGACTGGCCATTACGACCTGAAGGAAACATGGGAATACACCAAGTAATAGGTCATCACGACTTTGGTGAAGTGTAGGCCTTGATGTTTTGTTGATGCTTAGATCATCATTCCTTTTACATACATAAGTTTTTTTGGTCTTGGCTTCTGGTTGTTAAATTGACATGCGTTATTGACATGAGAAAACGCTAGCCGTCACGACTTGGCATTATGTCGATATGTGATGTCATCATACCCTAGGGAGGCGTTACCCAATATGCGGTGAAGTGGAGAACCATGATGCCATGCTAAAGCCCTAAGAAACCCATCACCCTTTTGATGTATGAGATCCATGCATTGCCCATTGCATGCTGACAACTTCTATGCCTTGGACGACGTTGTTTGATAACCTATTACTCATCACACCCTTTACATGTAGAGGCCGATATACTTCTTGAATGATGTAAATCAATACACCTTGTTCTATAAACTGATACACCACATATGAGATGATATCCCATCACCATGTTTTCACATCTAATACAATTTATTGATCTAAACTGATATACATTTGTTGGTGTGGTTTCCTGACACATTTAGGGTTAACCTGACATTCTATGTTATACCCCTAACCGATATCTTGCGGTGGTGTTTGTGATACATCATGTTGATGATAGGGTGACATGATAAGATGTGATACCCTATGGGGTGGTTGTGTGATATAATATGTTCAACTCGAAATGTATATTGTTGAATATGCAGGGTGCAAGTTGAGGTATCTCTTTGTGTCCTAAATGTATATGTACACACAATATTGGTTGTGAGACATACCCGGAAGAGTACGGCTTTGGACCGTAGCTCCATGAAATGTAACAAATGATTGGCTGCATGCCATACCCTAGAAGAGTACGACTATGAGTCATAGCTCAATCCCACTAGAGTTGTGACATGTACTAAGGTGAGCTAAATTTTCATAGGTAGACTATACGTCGCTGGAAGTAGTTGACTTATGATGTCACTGCATGTTCACTCATACTGACCGAGGAAGGCAAGGTTGTGGATTCCGACTCTTCCATTAGACCTTGTATGGCACTAATTTTGACTTATCAAGTGGTCAGTTGGATTTGGGTTGTAGTGTTGTTGGTATGTATGCCCTGAGAGCCAATCATGGGATGATTGGTGAGATACATTCAAATTGATTTGATAAAGATCAAAGGCAAGCTTCCAATTCTTTCTAGTTCAGTCATATGAGATAATGATAGAACAGATTAAATGTCTAGAGAATGACAGTACTCAATGACACATGCTTTCAGGTTGAGGACCTAAATGATGAGATCATACAGATGCTAAGAGTTTGTACATTCTTATTATGTCCCTAGTCAGATTTCATTGTGGAAGGTAGATAGACAACAATGACACACAAGACTAGATTATGGTGTTGGTTGATGATAGAATCTCGTTAGTCATGATATGGAGATATCAAACCAAACACATAGGTACTTGTTGGAGAACAAGTGTACTGGATAGACCCACCGTGAGTTTGACACATGGAACCATGGCATGGTAGTCACAGTCAGTTCTCACAGTGATGGTGGTGAGTGTTATTCTTTGACCTAAAATCACTACACTCAACACATGTCGTTGGGAACACTTTGACATCATCAAACACAATCCTGAAATATGGGTTGTTATAAAGGTGATGATTGGGTGGCTTTGACACATGGGACTTTTGAGGGGTGAGTGATAGATATGGGATTTGTCCCTCCTGAGGGAGTTTGATATCCATGGGCACTTGATGAGTAGGATTGAGATAGGTGTGCACACATGTGTTAATCAGTATGTGATATTGATGACATACATATCTCCTCCAATCTACTATGAGATCAAGAAAATGAATGAACGTTGACAGGATGACTGTTCCATGCATCAAGTTCATTCAGGATATTAGTCACAAAGGAATTATACATTCATTGTAACACCATTCACGAATTGTTGGATTGAAAGTTCTTATCCAACTTTCCTTTTCACTTGGGTAGCACTGATGTGTGACTAGGCACCGCTCTTTGCTTGTGAAGTCATAAGTGTTATGGACTTTTACTACCAATGTGAAATGGACCTGCAGTGTCACACACATAGGATTTAACCTGAAAGAGGAGTTTATCCACAAATGATGTTTAGATTGATTACTAAAGGATTTAGTAGTTCAATTAAACACTCAATCAATTGATAGCTCAATATCATAGTGTTCAAGGTGTTGGACCGATTGATTAGAGTATCAGATTGAGTGAAACTGTGATTGACTGATTTGCACAATCTGCTGCCCCAACCGATCGGCTCATAGGGATGAACCGATCGGCTCAGGTTGGTGAACCGGTCAGCTCAAAGTAGTGACATGATTGACTCATGTGTCATGAAATGATCGACTCAATTGTTGAACCAGTCGATTCGTGGACCAACTGAGATCGTTTGTAAAGTCAAAAGACAATTTTGCAAATACAATTTGTTTCACTTGTACAAATTTGATTTGGACAAGGATTAATATTTGATTAGTTGGAAACAAATTTGAAAGTCAATTTTAGTTGGACCAGGACCATGAACCGATCGGCTCAGAAGTGAACCGATCGACTCAGGTGTCCCAACCGACCAGTTCAGGTTTGAACCGATCGACTCAGGTGTCCCAACAGACCAGTTCAGGTTTGAACCGATCGACTCAGGTCCCCAACCGACCGTTTCATGCTTGAAACGATCAGTTCAAGTGGTGCAGTTGGTTGTTTTGTGGAAAATCTCAAACCCTTCTACTCCTGCTTTAATCCCGCGTTTCCTGGGGTAGAGAACCCTATCCCATGACCCTCTTATATATATAGGGGTAGTGGAGGCTTCTCAGCTACAACAATTTAGAACACCAATTTCTATGCAAAGTTGTCATTCTCTCTGGTTGTGGCAACTGAGAGAGCCCAAGCAAGTGCTACCCGATAAGGGAGGCACAAAAAGGGAAAGACAATTGCAGAAAAGTGACTGGTTGCAGGAGAGTGTGTTAGTGGATAGTACACCAATAGGAGGGTGTGACTCCTTCTGATTCATTGTGGGACAAGGAGATCGGGGTTCCAGGTGGTCCATGTGGACTACTTCAGAGGTGGGAGATTTTTCCCGCTCAGAGGATAACTATCAATCCCGAATGTCCCAGTGAGACAAGGAGTTGCATAGACACTGTCCAAGACCGAAGGTGAAGACCACGCAAGCCGCGAGGTAACATTGCCGAGCAAGCCTCAGGACAAGGTATGTCTCTACAAACCATTCTTCCTACTGTATAGACGTTGATGTGATTCCTTTATACTGGGTTCTTTTTGTTTCCGATGGCTTCTCTGTCTCCCCTAAAATCCAACAGTGGTATCAGAGCCACATCAATTTCTCTATACTTTAGGATTATCGATGTGATAGATTTTGGTTTGTCACCTTTATTTATTGCATACGATGTGAATACAAATTGGCGTTGTGCATGTCCACTCCTAAATCCACAAATCCCAATATACATATATGATATGTAATATGAATGCACTCGATACGCGTCACCCTTAAACGAGTTTTGTGGTGGATGTATATCGTGATTATGGGCAATAAACCCTATGTATGTGTGCTTGGTTATATGTGGTTGCTTGCATCTCAGTCTGCACACTGATTCCCTATCTCCTATTCCTGATGTAACTCGAGATAACTCAAGATTTCTTTCCTACCTTTGCTCCCCCCAAATGTAACTTGCGGTTTCCCAATTTAAATGTAAATATGATAGATCATTTATTTCTTGCTATGTCAAAGAATGGAGGACCATCTGACAACAATTGAGACGATCGGTTCAAGGAGTGAACTGATCAGTTGGTGATCCAGACGACTGGTTCGAGGAACGAGATGGTCGGGTGGTGGCCATGAGGAGAAGCACGATGACCAGGAAAACCGATCGGTTGGACGAGCCAACCGATCGGCTGGTGGCACCAAGACGACCGACCAGGGCAAATAGGTCATTCATGTGATGAATTGATCAACTTGGATGGCTATAGCACTTCATCATGGACAGGTTGCATGTGATGTAGACCTAGATGACCGTGATTCCTCTTGGCTTGAGGAATCACATTAGGATGGCCTTAATCATCTCTTTGATCATTTCACATGTTTTCTGTAGGATATAGCATGTATATAATATGTACTATGAATTGTGGTGATTGGATACGTATATGTACCTATAAAACCAAATCCCTAATCTAAATATTAAGTATTTTATGCCTTCCATTCGCGACACACATGAAAAACTTGATCGACCAAGCGTAGGTTATGCCAAAGCGTGGTGCACCATTTATCTCATGGAAGTGTGAACGGTAAACATGTAGGTTCTGCCAAAGTAGGGTGCATGTTTACCGTGTCAGCTTTTGGGTTAGACTTAACTGGTGATTCTTAGAGCATCTAAGCTCAGAGGCACGAAATGTTCATGGCAAGGTGTTGCGCATGTTCATTCATCAAGAGTTGCATATGATGCAATTGGCATGATGGCCTACCTAAATAGTCAAGATTGTGGGCGATCAGCCAAAGTTGACTCATGACTTGATGAAATGTGGATCTTGACCCACTAGAAGATTGTACGCAACAATCATCCGAATTGATGGTGAGGGCTATCAATTTGAACAAAATAGTGGGAGCGACAATTAATTAAAGTCCTAATTATATCATCAACCTTTCAAATCAATCAAATAAGTCAAAATTAAGTTTTGGACTAAATTGCATATATTTCCTTTAGTAGTACAAATGACAACAAACAACAATCACTTTTCTCTATGATCGGTCCTTAAAAAGGACAAGCTGAATGGGACTAACTTCCACGACTGGTTTAGGACATTGAGAATTGTTCTCACTCAAGAGTGAAATCTCTATGTCCTGGATAGTCCAGTTCTAGAGGAACTTGCTCCTACCGCACTAAAGGCAGAAAGGGATACTTTTAAGAAGCATTATGATGATGCCATTGATGCAAAGTGCTTGATGTTGTGCTCCATGAACCACGAGTTGCAAAGACAACATGAGAACATGGGTTTCATTGAGATGATTCATCATCTCAAGAACATGTATGAAGATCAAGCACAACAAGAGAGATATGATCTCTCTAGGGCACTGTTCAAGTGTGTCATGACAGAAGGAGATCCAGTTAGTCCTCATAAACTCAAAATGATTGGGTATGTGGAGAACCTAACAAGACTGGGATTTCCCCTGAGCCAAGAGTTGGCTACTGACGTGATACTACAATCATTGCTAGAATCCTACAGTCAATTTGTGATGAACTACAACATGAACAACTTTGACAAGCCGTTGACAGAGTTGTTGGGCATGTTTTGGACAACCGAGGCACAGATGAAGAAGGACAAGCCTAAGTCTATGATGATGATCAACAACAAGAAAGGCAAGTCCAAGTGTAAGGGCAAAGGCAAGGCTAAGAAAGGTTTTGATGCTATCCAGTAGCCCAAGTCGTCTTCAACTCTCAAGGCCAAGGGAGGTGTGACCAAGAGAGGCAATTGCCACCATTTTCAAAAGCCAGGACATTGGAAAAGGAATTGTCCACTCTATCTGGAAGAACTAAAGAAGAAGGAGGCGACAGACGTCTCCACCTGAAGGTGTCATGAAATAAACTTGTAACACGTTTTGAGGTATATGATACCAAGATATAAAGTGTAAATCACCCAATAAATGGGGCAAGTGTTGCCGCCATAGATAGGAGTACTTTAGTTTATTTTTAGCCTTGAAGGCATGTAATAGAGTTATGAACTGCTATTTCATATTTTCCAATGAATAGAAACACCTTAATTTTTGCATATTGTATGACAATGATGACAATTAATAAAGTTGATGTTTCAATCTTTGTGGCAATGCCTTTCTTATCTTGTGGTACTTGGTATGCATAAGATAAAATGATACCTAAAAGTTATTAATAACTGAATCAATCAAATTAGTATACATCATGAGAAATTCATTTCTAGTTTCCATATGATGGATAAATATATTCTCTTTTGGTTAAAGAACGAGTGAGAGACATGAATCTCTTGGATGTGATCAATCTTCACTAGTCAAATTTGGATATTGATTATCCTATTAAGTATAATACATGTGATGTATTTACATACCTATTGGAGTTAATGCTGATACTTCAAATGGTGTTTAGAGAAATACCAATATGATTATCTTAAAGTGTTCAATAATATCATAGATGAAGTATGATTTTGGTAAAGTGTTAATTCTTGATTAGATCAATGAATGAAATAATTGAACCAAATGTTTGAGATCCTTATGAGTGATTATGATAGTGTATCATAATAAATGCATGGTGATGTCTAAATCAAAAGGATTCATACTCTAAGGAGTTAGAGGATGATTATCAAATAACTAAGTTCTTCTTAAATAAAGAATACCCTACACTAATAAAGGACATTAAGAATCACAAAGAGTTGTGAGTTCTTATATCCTTGACAAATACACCCTGATTATCTGTGTGATGAGTTGGTCATGTGATGAGTCAACTATCTAGATGAATATGAGAAATTGGATTTTGAGTTATGGTTTATGACCATTACATCCTAAATGACTTCCATGTAAACCATAAGGCATGACCTTGATGGTAGCACCATAAGTGTGAATGAGTCTTAAGCATTAAGACACATGGATAACATTTTGAAAAGGATGATGCATGTTAATTGAAACTTAATGACTATGATATCTGGCATACAAATACTAAAACATGCATTCCTATGAGGAATAAGACAAGGATGTGTATGTGACACAACCTATAAGGCTTATGAATCCATTAATGCAAATGAAGTCAATAAGTTAAAATGCACTAATCAATGTGATTGATTGAGTACAAGCAACTCAGAGATGGATGTTCACTTTGATGATATAGTCAAAGGGTTTAACTGATATGTCAAAGATAAAGAAAGATATGTGATTTAGTGGGAGTGTATTCACATTCCACATGTTGATGTGAAATGGAAATGTTCTAGAATGGAAATCCAAAGTGGAAATTATCTTTAGGGAAGATAGAGACATTTCCTATGTGATAGGGATAGAGATATATAGAGATAGTTCTTGAAAACCTCTTGACCTGAAAAGAGAGAGCATACATTGGCAATCTATATTGAAAGGTTCAGTATACACAGATTCAGTGGGAGAAAACTTGTCCATGTTACATGGAGTTAGTATCCCAAGGCCAAGTGTCCAATTCTTATGAAGAATGGAAACACTAAGAATAGATAAGGATCTATCATGTATGTAAACATCCCATCATCTTGCATGTATGGACATGGAAAGAACAAAACACATTTATCATCTTGTATGTAGGACATGACAATATGATATGATCATCGTGATAATTCGTATATGGGACATGACGAGTGGATGTCTGTCTAGTTCTAGTAAGGGTTACTGGAATACAATGAGAACTTGATAATTACTAGTTCTATGGAAATAAGGAAGGGTTCACTTTAAATAATTTAAACTGATGCAAACTTCTGAAAATGACAGAATATTAATCGCAAAATATATATGGGATATATATAAAAGTTAATGTTTGTTGATAAATGGAAATGTTCCAATAAAGTTGTTTTAAAAGGAAATGTCGAGTATCCGTGTGTTAGAGAACAACAATGTATACTATATGGATCTAGGAGTTCATAGAGATGAACTTATAGTTATTCCAGTCATTAATTACAAGTTAGGAGTGCTTGGTCATGCAATGTGGCTAAAGGTTAGCAAAGGAATACTAGATCACATATTACGTCAACTCCATCTCATTCGTGTGACATACAATGAAGAGATGAGAGACATGCAGTTAATACTGACTTTGGCAAGGTGTTGCCATAACTCACTATGTAAGCACTAGAGCATAGTAACACGTGGAACATGTTTGAAGATTACTATGAATTTGATTCAAGGGTGATTGGCTCGTAGGGCAAGTGGGAGTTCGTTGGTATGTATGCCCTAAGGGCCAATCATGTGATGATTGGTGAGATACACTAAGATTGATTTGATAAAGATCAAAGGTAAGCTTCCAATTCTTTCTTATTCAGTCATATGAGATAACGATAGAACAATTTGAATGTCTAGAGAATGACAATACTCAATGACGTATGCTTTCAGGTTGAGGACATGAACGATGAGATCATATGGATGCTAAGAGTTTGTACATTCTTATTATGTCCCTAGTCGGATGTCATTATGGAAGGTAGATAGACAACAATGACACACAAGACTAGATTGTGGTGTTGGTTGATGACAAAATCTTGATAGTCATGATATGGAGATATCAAACCAAACGCATAGGTACTTGTTAGAGAACAAGGGTACCAGACAGACCCACTGTGAGTTTGACACATGGAGCCATGACATGGTAGTCACAGTCAGTTCTCACAGTGATGGTGGTGTGTGATTCTTTGACCTGAAATCACTACACTCAACACATGTTGTTGGATACACATTGACATCATCAAACGCAGTCCTGAAACATGGGTTGTTATAAAGGTGATTAGTGGGTGGCTTTGACACATGGGGCTTTTGAGGGGTGAGTGATAGTGTGATGACCCCAATTTCTACATACTTTCCTTAGTGACATATACAGATATGCGTGCACTCATATCTATAAATGTCAAAAGGGAAAATATAGAAATCAAGATAGGCAACTAAAATCAGAGATAAGCCAAGATCATGTTCACATCATAGTAAATAGCCACACAACACTTCATTCAATAATGAAAGATAAAGTCATACATATTAATACTTGAGAAAGAATAAGAATAAGTCTATGAGAAAGAAAATATGATTATTACATAGGATCTCAATCATCCTCAACATAAGCTAGGGAAAGAAATAAACTAACATCTAGAAAGAAAGAGATAAGAGGAATAGGTCTATCTAATAAATCATCCATGCTTATTATTTGTGCCTTCATGTACTTTGAATATGTATTGTACTTTGATCATCAATTGTTCCTTGCACCTAGAAAATACGAGAAACAAATACATCAACAAAGTTGGTACGTGGAATTAAAAGCTATACTATGCTGGTATATAAAATACTTAAAATTTGAGAAAAGAATGAAAACATTATTTAGGGGCAGAAAATCAGGAAATCCCAAGTTATTATCCTTATTTAGAATGAATATGCATTACTATAGTGGACATAGCACAAACATAAATATTGGGCCCTATCCCTGCATACCTTGTACCATTAGGGATCTCCCTGCGTACCTTGTACCATTAGGGAGGTGCTAGTCAACATTAATACTTTCCCTCTCTAATAGGGAGATTAATGAGCACCACTAGTAACTACATTTCACTTATAATCAATTATGTTCTTTCATGTTCAAGGCAGTAAATCATCAATTAATCATATATCCACATCTATCAATCTATATCAATTTCATGCAAACAATTACATATACTTAACATCCAACAAAAACTAGTCATATAATTATATCCACGTACCTTTAATTCTCAAATCTGGATTCCACAAGTCCTAAGTTAGGAGGAGATAATAGATCACCCTGAAATGTAATCAAAACCCTAAGTTACTATGGATTCTCATTATTCCACATTAGGGTTTCTTATTAGGGTTTAGGTCATTTGGGGGTGTCACTTAGGATACATAGGATTCCGAGTTGGGGTCTGAGATTATGGTCGTCCAGGTTATTAAAGGACATTTAATATTAGAGTTTTTCATAAATTGTACATAATATTCATAATAAGGTGAGAAAAACTAGAAATTAGGGTTCTTCTCAATTATTGAATCAACTATCTTCCTTAGGTAGGATTTCGAGTGTCATGATGATTGGAACACTAATTAGGGTTTAACTTGTTCTCAGGGCAGATTGGAAAATCAGTAATGACCATTATTACATAACATGTAATTATGAAGGGTTCATTAGGCATGTAGGTCACATTTTCATAGAAGGAATCAGATCTAAGTCCTGGAATTATTTTATTTAAATATATTGCATTTTTCTGATGAAAATGATATATAGGTTCGATATTTTTCGATATTCTTATCATTTTCTAGGGTTTCTACAATTCTGACCAATTAGGGAAATTCTAAGGAGATAAACGAAAAATAAAAATAAAAAAAAGAAAAAGGGTCGCTGGTCTCGCGGATCAGAAGAGGGATCCGGCTATGCAGATCCTCTCCTTAACCCGCGAGCCAACCACAGTCAACCGGGTCAAAGACGAGGGTAAAAAGACCTAAAGGCCCCGTTTGGGGTTTGCTTGGCGTTACGACGGGTCAGGGCGGGTTAGTACTTCTGCCCTTTCGATTGCTTTCCTCACGCGCGAGGCAACAACGATGATCGGGCAGCAGAGAAGAAGGGAGGTGAAGTAGCTCAGGATGGCTAGGGGAGTGTCTGGGAGTGTGAGGATGGGCGGATTGCGTTCGCGGGGTCTTCCTGAGTCCAACGAGCCCAAGAAGCTCGCCGGAGGTTAACTACAGCCATGGTTGCGATGGCAGGAGACTCTGATAACAGAAAATGGGTTCTAAGTATTTACCTACCCTCTGGCTGGATTGAGGGGTCACGAAGCTCCGCGTGAGGTTCGTGAAGCTCTAGGTCCACTCCCGGCTGCTCGACGTGCCCTGGACTTCGCCGGTGATGGCAGCCTTGAGCTCCGCTCTAGCGGCTAGTCGACCATGGGATCGGGGCTTCCGCGGTTCCAACTAAGGGTAGTGATCGTCCCGCCAAGGTCCCTTGATGGTGTACCGGTGCTCAATTGAAGGGAGGAATCCACCAGAGTGAGAAGAAGGTCGGGGTCAGGTGAGCAGGGGGTGCTCGAGGTGAGGGAGGTAGGGGCGTATTCTGTTGGAATTAGAAGTAGGGGATGACGAAAGGAGGGTTGGTGGAGCTCGTGGGAGCGTTATATAGGCGTAAGGTGATGTATAGGGTAAACCCCTAATTCGTGCGCCGCCACCGGTGAGAGCAGCGAGGGAGTCGGGATATGTTCTCTCTGATCTGAGGATGAGGGGGGGTCAAATTGGGGCTAGACGAGTTCGTCGCGGAGTTTAGAAGAATTCTGTTGGGTTCAAAATTCAAAACCGAGCGTGAGGTGGCGAGGTAGGCCGAGCCTCATCTCCTGCTACCTCCCCGTCCTTTGTGGGAGGTAGGAGACGAAGTCTCCTCCATCGGATCAGGGATTTATCCTCGGATTACCCAATCCAACGGCTTGGAGGGTGGGGCGAGTTTCTTAGGTAGCGTGACATTTAAATCAGCTTGATTGAATAGGAAACTTAGGTCTAGGCTATGTAAAAGGTGATGTATTAGCTCAAAATTAAATTGGCTGTAACTATTTATTGGTAATTCCAATTGCAACAAAATTCTAGGGTAGCTTAATGATGTCATTAAGTAGCTAAGCTACTAATTTGGAGTCAAAATTCGATTATTGACTATGTCAATTGACTAAATGTCATGATACTTGTATTATTGACTTTATGTACCATTATGGATGGTCTTAAGTGAAATTGGTAATCCATTTAATCAAATTAGTGAGAGAGATGATTGAGGGCATAGTTGGAACAATTAAATTTGTAAGAGAGAGAAACTAAATAATATATATGTAAAAACTCACTCTCTCACATTCTCCCCTCCTTTTTTAGAATTTTTCCCTCAAAATTCAAGCTGCCTGAAAAAGATAGGGATACTTCTTCTCGACCTCGGTCTTTAGCTCCCAGGTGGCATCCGTTTCATCATGGTGGCTCCAGAGAACTTTCACCATTTCAATATGACGATTACTGCGAAGCTCTTTTGTCTTGAAGTCGAAAATTCTGATTGGGGACTCAGCATATGACAGATCATCCTTCAATTCGAGAGGCTCATGATTCAAGATATGACTGGGGTCCTTGACATAGGGCTTCAGATTAGATACATGTAACACATTATACATGGCACTATACTGAGGTGGCAAAGCAAGACGATAGGCACATTCGCCAACCCTTTCTAGAATCTCGAAGGGTCCAACATAACGAGGACTGAGCTTTCCTTTGTTCTTAGCCAAAGCTCGAATAGGTCGGATCTTCAGAAATACATGGTCACCTTCCTTGAACTGACGTTCTTGACGGTGAGCATATGCATAAGACTTCTGTCTATCATGTGCCTGCTTCATTCTCTACCTAATCAGTGCAACCTTATCAGAATACAACTGCATCTCCTCGGATTTCATCAGGGTACGCTCTTCGACATCATCCCAGTGTAAAGGTGATCTGCATGGTCGGCCATAAAGAGCTTCATAGGGAGGCATCCCAATGCTTGCCTGATAGCTATTATTATAGGCAAACTCAGCTAAAGGCAAGTAATAGTCCCACGAGCCTTCCCAATCGAGGACACCAGCTCGCAGAAGATCCTCTAGAATCTGTATTGTACGCTCTGACTGCGCGTCTGTTTGCAAATGGTAGGCTGTACTGAAGTTCAACTTGGTGCCCAATTCCTCTTGAACCTGCTTCCACAACTTTGATGTGAACTTTGGGTCCCTGTCCGAGACAATAAATGCTGGGACTCCATGCAGACGTACAATCTCCCATATGTAGAGGTCAGCCAACTCAGAAACCCTTGCAGTAGTCTTCACAGGAAGAAAATGAGTTGATTTAGTGAGACGATCCACTATGACCCAAGCAACGTCATATCCTTTCCTGGTCCTGGGTAACCCTACCACGAAATCCATGGTGATGCTTTCCCATTTCCATTCTAGAATTTCAAGGGGTTGTAGTAGACTGCCTGGTCTCTGATGTTCGAGCTTGATCCTTTGACATGTCAAACATCTGGACATGAAATCGGCAATATCACGCTTCATGTCCCTCCACCAAAACTGACGTTGTAGGACTTTGTACATTTTTGTCATGCCTGGATGAACTGTGTACTTGGACCCATGTGCCGCATTTAGGATTGATGTCTTTACAGTTGACTGCTCAGGAACCCACATACGATTTTTGTAACGGAGACCACCATCAAGACCCACGGACAGATGCGCTTGTGGATTTGACAAGAGAGAAGATAGCTCTGCAAGATCGGGACTAGCCTTTTATGCCTCAAGAAGTTCGAAATGAAGGTTGGACGTGATGGAAATATTATTAACATGCACACGATCAGACAAAAACTGCGGTTTCCAGCCCACTAGATCCTCCATGTTCCTCCATTCAGGGATAGAAAGAGATGCACACACTGCCCTTTTTCTGCTAAGGGAATCAGCGACTACATTTGCCTTACCCGGATGATAGGCAATAGTGAAATTATAGTCCTTTAGATATTCGATCCATCGGCGTTGACGCAGATTCAAGTCCTTCTGAGTCAGGATGTACTTTAGGCTCTTGTGATCGGTGAAGATGTCAAATGTTGCCCCGTACAGGTAGTGCCTCCAGATTTTGAGGGCATGAATGATTGCAGCTAATTCCAAATCATGGGTGGGATAATTAAGTTCATTGGGTTTTAGCTGTCTAGATGCAAAGGCCACTACCTTACCATTCTTCTGCAGGACACACCCTAATCCATTCCTTGAAGCATCAGTGAATATCACAAACCCTTCATTACCAGAGGGTAGAACGAGAACAGGAGCCGATGTCAACTTCTGCTTTAGCTGCTGGAAACTGGACTCACAAGTGGCTGACCGGATGAAGTGCTCGTCCTTCTGAGTAAGCTTGGTTAGAGGAAGTGCAATTTTGGAGAAATTTGGAATAAAACGACGATAATATCCGGCCAGACCCAAGAAACTCTGAATTTCAAAAGGATTACGGGGAGGTTGCCAATCAAGTACAGCAGAGACTTTGGCGGGATCAACAGATATACTACCTCCAGAAATGACATGCCCAAGAAACATAACCTTATCAATCCAGAACTCACATTTTGAAAGTTTGCCATAAAACTTCTGGGTTCGAAGAATGTCAAGAACTGATCGCAAGTGTTCACGGTGTTTTTCCATAGAATCAGAATAGATCAAGATGTCATCAATAAAGATGACCACAGACTCATCAAGATAGGGTTGGAAGACTTTGTTCATCAGATTCATAAATACACCTGGTGCATTGGTCAACCCGAATGGCATCACCAGAAATTCATAATGCCCATAACGAGTTTGAAAAGCAGTTTTAGAAATATCAGAATCCTTGATTTTAAGTTGATGGTATCCAGAACGAAGATCAATCTTTGAGAATACTTTAGTAGTACGAAGCTGATCAAAAAGGTCATCAATTCGAGGAAGAGGGTACTTGTTTTTAATAGTGGCTTGGTTCAACATGCGGTAGTCAATACACATACGCATTAAACCATCTTTCTTTTTAACAAAGAGAACAGGAGCTCCCCAGGGGGAAACACTAGGACGAATGAAACCTTTGTCAAGAAGTTCTTGCAACTGTTTCTTCAACTCCATCAGCTCAGTAGGAGCCATCCTATACGGTGCCCTAGAAATTGGAGTGGTTCCAGGAAGAAGATCTATGGAGAACTCAATGTCTCTATTTGGAGGCAGCCCAGGAAGATCCTCCGGAAAAACGTCAGGGAAGTCACGTACCACCTCCAGACTTTCTACAGGCCTGCTACTAGGACTGGTCTCTAAGACTAATGCGAGGAAGACTTTACATCCCTTGGAAATGAGCTTTTTAGCTTTAAGAGAGGATATTACAATATTATTACAGAATCTGCTTCCCCTAGGGATTTTCACAGGATAAGAATGAGGTTGAGAGAGGATGACTGTCTTGTTTCTACAGTCAATTTGAGCATGGTATGTGTAAAGCCAGTCCATACCAAGTATAACATCAAAGTCTTCCATAGTTAAGAGAATGAATTCAAAGGGCATATCATGATTTTCATATTTAAGGGAGAGTTCATTGGTTTTTTGTAGAGTTGTGAGTATTTTGCCACTCGGAGTAGACACATCCAGAATATATCCCAAATCCCTTATGTGAAGATTTAATATAGATGCCAGAGTTTGAGAAATAAATGTATTTGTAGATCCAGAGTCAAATAAAGCCTTAACATGATGACCATTTAATAATACCGTGCCTACATAAGGTAATCAAATTATGAATAATTGCAGGCTTGAAAAAGATATTGAATTATAAAGAAATTAGGTTACCTTCACAGAGCTGGTTTGGGTTTGCCTTGGCCTCTTCTGCATTTACTGCGAATACCCTGCCATTGCGGTGTCCCTGAGGCTACACAACACCACCCGCAGGATTGCCAAAGATGGAGGGAGTGGGGCACTTGGCGACAAAATGACCCTCCTTTTTGTAGTTATAGCAGACTGGCTTGGTGTGGCGGCATACTCCACCATGGAAACGTCCACAAGTCTTGCACTTGGGATGATTTGTCCTCGGCTGGTTCTGGTAGCTTTTCTGTCCTCCCTTTCCTGAACCTCCTCGTTTCCCTGATCCCTTATTGTTATGGCCAGGATGGAACTTTCTAGACTTGTCCTCTTCATTTGTGGTTAACCCTAAGTATCCCATGCTAGAAGGTTTTTGCATGCCCTGCTCTCTCTCCTGCTTGAGGGCCATATCTAGGGCTTCATCTATACTTCTAGGATGAGAGGTTATGACTAGGGTTTTTAGGTGGGCAGAAAGGCAGTCAACATAGTGTTCAGTAAGACGGTCTTCAGTCCTGATGGGTGCATAACGCTCCAAAAGCCTAAACTTCCGGGTGTAATCAACTACTGAAAGACTACCCTGCCTTAATTCCATGTACATCTTCTCCTTCCTCTTCCTCTCAGCTATGGGCATAAAATGATTTGTGAAGAGGTTTTTGAAGGCTTCCCACTCCATGTTGTCTATTTCCTCACCCCTATTCCCACCATAGTTTTCCTACCAGATTTTTGCCCCTCCCTTAAGCATATGGGTGGCGAACTTAACTTTCTTCTCATTGGGTACTTCTAGGGTATGAAAACCATTCTCTATGGTCAAAATCCAGGCTTCAGCCTTGTCCATGACCTTAGGCTGATCCTATCCCCAAAAAGAATCAAGGTTTAGTTTAATGAAATCTATCACTTTCACTTCTTTATTTCTAGATGAGCTAGGTTTAGGGGTTCCTTTTGTTGTGAGGGTTTCCATAAAATCTAGAAGGATTGTCTTCTGTTCCTCCCACCTTTCCTTGGCCTCAACATCGGGATCAGGTACTTCAGAGGTTTCACGTTCTTTTTTTTTTCTTAGAGGGCGATTCCCCTGAACTGCGAGTCTTAGGAGGCATCCAGAAATTAATTGGGATATATAAGATTTATTACTCAACAATTATATTTGTCATTATCATTATATCGTTTCATTATTCTCTTATATCATTTATTAATGTTCTTGATGTTACAATTTATGGAGGATACCTTAAAAGTCCTTATTGGTCGGTCCTTAAGACTTTATAAATAGAGAGACTCTTTCCTAATCTTATATCATAAAGATGAAGGGAAGAACAATTTTCAAAAATTTTGAGATAAGAGGGAAAATATTCCTATAGAAAAGAGGAGAGGGAATTTCTATAGATGAGAAGGATCCTAATTTAAGGTATGCCCAAGAAGTAAGGGACATTTAGGATATCGGCCAGGTAGACTCACACTGCCTTATAGGTAGCCACGTGATTGCCAAGCAAAGTGGCTCAGAGACTTTAGCCAGACCTTAGGCAGATGCTATCCTAGTCACCTCGAACCTTCACATCCCTAACTCAAGGACTACCCTAGACTCATAATAGGGTGAATGAAAGTCATGTGACTATGATGTGTGAACAACGGCTCTGATACCAACTTCAGAGTCTCCTGCCATCGGATCAGGGCTTGATCCCCGTATCTCCCAATCCAACAGCTAGGAGGGTGGGGCGAGTTTCTTAGGTAGCGTGACATTTAAACCAGCTTGATTGAATAGGAAACTTAGGTCTAGGCTATGTAAAAGGTGATGTATTAGCTCAAAATTAAATTGGCTGTAACTCTATATTGGTAATTCCAATTGCAACAAAATTCTAGGGGTAGCTTAATGATGTCATTAAGTAGCTAAGCTACTAATTTGAAGTCAAATTTCGATTATTGACTATGTCAATTGACTAAATGTCATGATACTTGTATTATTGACTTTATGTACCATTATGGATGGTCTTAAGTGAAATTGGTAATCCATTTAATCAAATTAGTGAGAGAGATGATTGAGGGCATAGTTGGAACAATTAAATTTGTAAGAGAGAGAAACTAAATAATATATATGTAAAAACTCACTCTGTCACAAATAGATATGGGATTTGTCCCTCCTGAGGGAGTTTGATATCCATGGCCACTTGATGAGTAGGATTGAGATAGGCGTGCACACATGTGTGAATCAGTATGTGATATTGATGACATACATATCTCCTCCAATCTACTCTGAGATCAAGAAAGTGAATGAACGTTGACATGATTAATGTTCCATGCCTTGAGTTCATTTGGGATATCAGTGACAAAGGAATTGTACATTCACTATAACACCATTCACAGATTGTAGGATTGAAAGTTGTTCTCCAACTTTCCTTTACACTTGGGTAGCACTAATGTGTGACTAGGCACCGCTCTTTTCTTGTGAAGTCATAAGTGTTATGGACTTTCACTGCAAACATGAAATGGACCTGCAGGGTCACACACATAGTATTTATAATGAAAGAGGAGTTTATCCACAAACAATGTTTAGATTGATTACTAAAGGAGTTTAGTAGTTCAATTAAACACTCAATCAATTGATATCTCAGTATCATAGTGTTCAAGGTGTTGGACCGATTGATTAGAGTATCAGATTGATTGAAACTATGATTGACTGATTTGCACAGTCTACTGCCCCAACCAATCGGCTCATAGGGATGAATCGGTCGACTTAGGTTGATGAACTGGTCAGCTCAAAGTAGTGAGTCGATTGGCTCATGTGTCATGAAACAATCAACTCAATTATTAAATCTGTCAATTCGTGGACCAACTGAGATCGTTTGGAAAGTCAGAAGACTATTTTGCAAATATAATTTGTTTAACTTGTACACATTTGATTTGGACAATGATTAATATTTGATTAGTTGGAAACAAATTTGAAAGTCAATTTGAGTTGGACCAGCACCACAAACCGATCGGCTCAGAAGTGAACCGATCGACTCAAGTATCCCAACCGACCGGTTCAGGTGTGAACCGATTGGCTCATGTCCCCAACTGACTGTTTCATGCTTGAAACAATCGGTTCAGATGGCACAGTTGGTTGTTTTGTGGAAAATCTCGAACCCTTCTACTCCTACTTTAATCCCGCATTGCCCGGGGTAGAGAACCCTGTCCCATGACCCCCGTATATATAGCGATAGTGGGAGTTTCTCAGGTACAACAATTCAGAACACCAGTTGCTCTGCAAAGTTGTCGTTTTCTCTGGTTGTGGTAACCGAGAGAGCCCGAGAAAGTTCTACCCGATAAGAGAGGCACAACAAGGGAAAGACAACTGCAGAAAAGCGACTGGTTGCAGGAGAGTGTGTCGGTGGCTAGTACGCTGACAGGAGGGTGCGACTCCTTCCAATTCCTTGTTGGACAAGGAGATCGAAGTTCCAAGTGGTCCGTGTGGACTACTTCAGATGCGGGAGATTTCTACCGCTCAGAGGACAACTTCCAATCCCGACAGTCCCGCTGAGACCAGGAGCTGCACAGACTGGAGGTGAAGACCGCGCCAGCTACGAGATAACATCGCTGAGCAAGCCTCGGGACAAGGTATGTCTCTACAAACCATTCTTCCTACTGTATAGACGTTGATGTGATTCCTTTATATTGGGTTCGGGAGAAGAATTTTTTTTGTTTCCGCTGCCTTCTCTATCTCCCCTAAAACCCAACTATAGTGTTGGATCTATGTCTCTAGAGGGGGGTGAATAGATCTTCAAATATTCTAACAAGATAGATTACACCTTAAAATTATATCAACCAAAACAAATAGCTTAAGTGCAATTTGAAGTCCTAACTAGCAAGCATAGCAAGGATGAGAGAAATTGATAGCAAACACTTAACAAGGTCATTTTGAGTGGTTCCACTCTCCAAACTAGGAGAGAGTCAGTCCACTACCTAGAGAGGTCAATCTCTATGACTTTGCCAGTGATTTTCTCTATATATTCACCAATTAGAGTTACCACACAAGACCACCAAAGGACTTACCTATCCAAACACAAAGATCCTTCCACCTTACCAAGGACTTACCTACTTTTCCAAGAGTCTTTGGCCTTCTTCCAAGGTCTTACCTACTCTTGTACAAGTCTTCAGCCTTCAAGGATTTACCCACTCTTCTTGGATCTTTATCCTTTGCCTTCTCTTTCATCTGGAGAAAATCTTCACATCTTCTTCAACCTTGAAGAAGAACATAAACAACTCCACCTTCACACCAAGTAGCTTTCTTCACCTTTGCTTCATGGAGGAAAGGGGTAGGGAAGATGAAATGGAATGAGAGCTTTACAATAACAAGGAAGTAGCTCTCTTACAATTGGCCTATCTGACTCTTAATCACGAAATGAAGTGTAAACTAGAGATAGAAAGGGGCTCAAGGAGTTGCAACACACTCAAATATAGAAAGGACTTTGAATAGAATGAATGAGCAAACTTGGAATGAACTCTAAGGGGTCCTATTTATAGTTGCGGGTGTCCCCTTTAGTGTGGGATCACTTAGGGTCGAGTTTTCTCCGAAAAGAACTCACCAATGGTTGTAATCATTTTTTTTGCATTTTATGTATAGCACACTCTATCGAGTTTCAATAAAGGTAACTCGACCGATCCACTAAATGACAAAGCCAGTTTTCAAACTATCAGTCGAGTTTGTTCTCGGAAACTCGACTGATGAGCTAAAATTAGTTTTACTCAGTGAGTTAGTTGGTCAAGTTCTATGAGTGTGCAACTCTACCAATGGGTCATCTTCAAAGAATCCATCATAGGATCGGTCGAGTTCCCAACTCGACCGATAAACAACATGTGACAAATTTTCTGAATTGACATTCGGGTGATTAAACCTTGGAATTAAGTGTCCCTGACTTTTTTCTCATCTTAGTTACAAGTCATATCATCAATACAAGTGATTACAAAAATCATCTAAGGTCATTTCAAGTGATTTCCCAAAACACACACTTGCATTGCATTTGACTTGAACTTGAACAAGCTAGGGCTTGTATAATTTGATCCTTTTTTTTGTGACCGGGGAACCCTTCCTCAGGCCCCCCCACATTTGTGACAAGTACTGGCAAGGTAAAACTCGGGAGACACTACCCCGCCCGCAAGGATAGTGGCCTAGTAAGTCACATCATTGGTCGGCCGACGGACAAGCTAAATCATTTCTGAGCAGTGTACCTAGTGGGATTCAAACTCGAGACCCTTTGTGAGGGGCCCCGTGCTACGACCAGTTGAGCTACCACTCACCGACTTAATTTTATCCTTTTCATGTACCTAAAGCCTAAAATCAATCTTGAACAAACATATTAGATACATAGGAATGGAATGGTTAAGTCATTATCAAAATATTCATAATGTATAACTCTCAAGTCAATATTCTCCCCCTTTTTGACAATGGCAAACCATTCTTCAATCATATTGAAAAGGATATTGAAGTAATATATTTGCCTTGTGAATTGCAAGAGAATTAAGGATTTGAACAATGTGAATTGCTCCCCTTCAATCTATGCATACTCTAACCTGCATAGTTAGTCTATCTACACAAAACAACATGACATATATACAATATGGTCCTTTAGAAAGTCACATGATAAAGCATGCAATGAACAAGAAAAGGATCACATAGGCAATAAAAACAATATGGTTGAGCTTCAAAACATTGAAATTCTCTCCCACTTTTGAAATTATCAAAAAGGAATGGGGGTAGAAGAGCATAGAAACAAGTCTTTGCCAATAGCAACCAAGCAGACATACACAACATGCAATCTCAAAGCATACATCAAAACAGAGACAAGAGAAACAAACAATCTAAGTCATAATCAAAATCTAGTAAAACATGGCACCAACTCATGAGATATAGTAAATCAAAGAGTAAGTGTACAAAGGATGAATGTTACAACCCAGAAAGCAAGTTCTTAGAAAACAACTACAAGCTAAGATGCTGAAAACTAGATGATAAAATGGTACGACTCATAACATGTGCCCAAATGTTTTGAATACAAAATAACTTAGAAAGATATATATGATCAACAACTAAACATCTAAGCTATCTATATCAACAACATCATCATCATTAGCACCAGACGCATGGGGCTCGTAATCATCATCTCTGTCTGAAGGTGCAACAGAGACAACAACATCTCCTTAATCACAAGAGGCACCAACTAAGCAATCAGAGTCACCATCATCAAAAGCATCACCGACATCATCATCAACATCCTCATCAGTAGCAATAGCCTCCACATCAGCCTGGTCTAGAATCTCCTCATCAATAAGAGAACCAAAACCTCGACCGAGCCAATGAGCATTCTTCTCATCCCGAGACATTCCAAGAGCATGGAGCTCATTGGCCTATGGAAAGAAAGGGGCAGAAGTACTAAGACTAGAAAGCAGAGTGGTCAAGGGGAAAATAGTTAGAGGTATCACGTCACGAGCAGATCCCCCAACAGAAAAGGGTATAGCAGCGGAAGATGCAGGTGGAGGGGCAGGGTAAAAGTGATCATATGCAAAGGATGCATAGTCACCTCCTGAGTAGGGCTGGTAGGTAGGGTATGGGTGTGCACATGACATGGTCATGGTGTACATGATGGAACATAGGTCCCGATGTAGGTTCTCTTGAACTTGAAGGTTGTATGCATGTTGATGCATCATGTAGCCCATAAGGGTTTCATTAGATACATGGAATGAGGCATGAGAAGGTCAGGTAGGCTAAGGTGGTGGAGGTGTTTTGGTAGAGGAAGAGGTGGAGGAACTAGGTGTGGTAGAGGATAGGATAGGCATGTACTTATGAAGAGTGGTCTCACTGATGCAAACTCCTTTCCGGGCAGGTTTGTAGTGAAGGTCATGGGAAAGAGATTTGCAAGTAGCAAGTTGGAATAGACCATAGATTAGGGCTGGGTAGGGTGGGTGGGTGCCATGGGTGTTCTTTCATGAGTCAAAGTAGGTAATATGATGGAGAACATATCTTTACCACTTGACTCCGATGTTCTTTAAGAGACAATACATGATTACCTTAGTGTTTTCTGCAATCTCAGTCTGATTCTTCTTTGGGTGAATATTGCAGTTAATGACTAGGGAAAGGATTCATCTCTTGTGGTCCAAGGCAGAGGAGGGAAGGGTGCACTTCTTCCTATATGGGAATTGAGGCTTCTTCAAGAACTTATGAATATTATTGAGAGTAAGATTATCTTCTTGTAGAAGGCCTCATGCTCAACTAAGTCAAAATACTCTGGATAGTCCTTATGCCAAGTGTCAGTCACTTTAGTACCCAACAAGAATATGTTCAAGGTATCCTTAGAGACTTGAAATTTCTTCATGAATATCATAGATGTGAGGACTAATTGAGTATTAGGTTGGGGTATGAGGGTGTCATATTTCCAATGCAAATTTGCATAGAATTCATGAATCGCTTTGGTGCTTGTGATGGAATTATTATAGCACGTGCATTCAACACCCAAGGTAGAGAGATGATGATCAGAAAGAAACTTTTCTACTTGATCTATGACCTCTTGTATTCATGGTTTAGGCTAAAAAAATGCACGAAATAGAAAAGGGTTCCTAGGAAGGAGCTCCTTATACCTATTTAGAGCCTCATTTGATATGAAGAACGTGTCATCCAATAGAATCAAGCGGGAGTTGGTTGAAGATGAAGGTGCATTAGTAGGGACAACCCTCTTGCTCCCGTTGGATGGCATAGAGATGAAAAAGAGAGGAAAGAGAGAGAGAAAGCTAAGGAATCACCACCAAAACTCATCCACATACCTAGTTTAGCAAGGGGGGAAGTTCAAGGGAGGTCAAGCTAGGTCAAGCTAGGGCTAGAGAGAGGAAGGTCGGGGCTAGGGTTGAGAGCTTAGGGGACCTGGAGGTTAGATCGACCGACTTTTCTCTAGTTGAGAGGGTGAATAGTCGACCGAACCCATCTTATGTTTGCTCCAGCCTAGCCATAGTTCAAGTTTTGTGAACTCAAAAATTCGATCGATAGGCTCTTTAAAAATGCTTTCAACCTTTGATCGGTCGTGTTGCTAACTCGACTGATGGTCAACCTAACCCAAACTTATAAATCCTAATTTCTAGACATTAGAGTGCTAGTAAAATTAATTTTTCAAGTCCATTATGTATAGTGAACATACTTAGGCACATATCACTCATCATTGGGTACTATTTGGTGATAAAACATGCGTTTGCAAAAAATACCCAAAAAAAGAAAAAAAAAGGAAAAAATGAACATGAAAAACTAATTTTTAGCATATTAGCTATAAATGGTGATCAAAACATAGGCAAAGCACATACAATAGATGACAACTAGCTAGAAGGCATATCAGATTCATTCAAAGCAGTTATGAACAATTTAGATCTAATAAAGTTAAATTGCTCTCTAGTTGGGAGGTTTAGTGAAGATGTCCGGCAATTGATTTTCCGTGTCCACATGCATGATATAGATATCCTTCTTGGCAATGTTATCATGGAGAAAATGATGGAGAACCTCTATATTCTTAGATCCACTATGCAAGATAGGATTATATGACAAGTTAATTACATCAAAGTGAAAGTTAAAGTCTTGGAGCATTTGCTTCATCCATAGGTTTTGGGCACAACAACTCCCAGATGCAATGTATTTAGCCTTAGTGGTTGATAATGCCACTGTTCTCTATTTCTTAGAGAACCATGACACCAAGCATGGTCCTAGAGAAAGGAAGTGCCACTTGTGCACTTTCTATCAATCAAGCACCCTGCATAATCTGCATCACTATAAGCAGTAAGAGTAATGCCCCTTGACTTGGGATACCAAAGTCCAAAATTTTTGGTTTTGGATAAGTACCTTAAAATCAACTTAACAACTATAAGATGTAATTTCTTAGGGTTTGATTGAAAGCGAGCATACAAGCCAACACTAAACATTATATCAGGTCTAGAGGAAGTTAAGTAAAGTTAACTTCCAATCATACCTCTATAGAGCTTCTCATCCACCTTCTCACCTTCTTCATCTTTGTTATGTTTGGCGGTGTTTGACATGGGTGTGTCAATCGGCTTGGTGTTCTCTATTCCAAAGTGCTTGAGTAGATCACTTGTATACTTTCCTTGGTTGATGAAGTTCCCATCTTTTTTTTTCTTGATTTGAAAGCCAAGGAAGAACGTGAGCTCACCCATCATACTCATATGAAATTCACTCTACATAAGATCACTAAATTATTTGCGAAGATCAAGGTTAGTTCTGCCAAAAATGATATCATCAACATATATTTATATGATAAGAAAATTTTTAGAAGTGTGCTTTAGAAATAAGGTAGAATCCACTTTTCCCATGATATACCCATGATGTAGCAAAAAGTTATTTAATTGCTCATACCAAGCTCGAGGTGCTTGCTTGAGTCCATAGAGAGATTTTTGCAACAAATAAGCATGGTTAGGTAAACTATCATGTTCAATGCCTGGAGGTTGTGCAACATACACTTCCTCCTCAATTATACCATTTAAAAGTGCACTTTTAACATCCATTTTATACAGAAGAAAGTTTTTATAACTAGAAAAGGAAAGAAACATATGAATGGACTCAACTCCAGCTATAGGTGCATATGTTTCATCAAAATCTATACCTTCCTATTGATTTTAGCCTTGAGCCACTACCCTTGCTTTGTTCCTTACCTCTTTGCTACTTTTATCAAGCTTGTTGTGGTAGACCCATTTGGTGCCAATGATCTTTCTATCACTTGGTCTTGACACTACGGTCCTTACTTTTTTCTTTTCAAATTGCACCAACTCTTCTTGCATAGCTAGGATCCATTCATCATCCCCAAGAGTTTCCTTGACGTTCTTAGGCTCGAGTTGTGAGATGAAGGCATTGTTGGCATGTTCTTTGTTGAATGTAGCTCGCGTCTTCACTCTTTCAAATGGATCACCTAAAATCTGCTCCTTTGGATAATTCTTTGCAAATCGGAGGGTTAGATCCTTCTTGTCTTTACCTTTCTCTTCATCTTGAGTGACCACCTCTTTTCCCTTTTGGGTGATGTTGAGCTCTTTTAGAATAGGAATTACTTCACCTGCAACATCATTATTTGCAATAATAACTTTGGGAATAGAGGGGTTAGTCTCAATAAATTTAACATTTATGGATTCTTCTACTTCAACAAGATCAACATTAAATACTCTATAAGCCTTGCTAGTAGTGCTATAGCCAAGAAAGAAAGCCTTGTAAGATTTCAGATCGAACTTGTCGAGAGAGTCTTTCATATTCAAAACAAAACAAGGATATCTGAAAACATGGAAATACTCGATAGAAGGCTTCCTACAACACCATAGTTTATAGGGGGTTTTCTTCAAAGAGAGATGTGTAAAAACCCGATTTTGCACAAAACATGAGGTATTGATAGCTTCACCCCAAAACTTCTTTGGAGTATCGAAATCTTGAATTGTGGTCCTAGCCATCTCCTATAGTGACCTATTCTTCCTCTCTACAACCCCATTTTGTTGATATGTTCAAGGTGAAGAGAAATTATGTGCCTAACCTCATGATCACTATGGATGGAAATGATATGGAAAAATGCTTCATTTTCAACTCGTTTACAAAAGCTCGAGAAAACATCAAGTGTACCACTCTTGGAAATGAGAAAGAAGGTCCATGTATATCTAGAGAAATCATCGACAATAACTAGGCAATACTTATAACCACGAAGTCATTGAGTTCTCATTAGTCCAAAAAGATTAATGTGAAGAAGCTCAAGAGATCTGTTGGTACTAAGAGCTCCTTTGGATTTGAAGGAGGACTTAGTTTTCTTTCCTTGGGTACAAGTTTGGCATTCCTCATCCTTTTCAAAATCCAATTTGGGAAGTCACTTGAATAAGTCCTTTTTGCTCAAATTCTTCATTTGATGTATGTTTACATGACCAAGCCAATGATGCCAAATAGAAATATCATTCGAGTTAACTATTAGGCATCTACAAACAACAAGCTTAATAGAGTCAAGAACAATAACATAAATATTACCACTTCTAGTTCCCTTATATAGAACTTGGTAGGTGAGGGAATCTAGAATCACGCATTCAAAGGAAATAAATAACACAGGGTAACCATTTTCACATAATTGACTAACACTAATTAAATTGTGATGTAGGCCATCCACAAAAAGAACATTCTTCATACACAAGGATTCACCTACATCACCCTCACCTTTGACTTTACCTTTATTATTGTCCCCAAAAGTGACCGATCCTCCTTTCTTTTTGGTGAAGTTGTTGAAATGGCTTATATCACCTATCATATGCTTAGTGAAACCACTATCAGTAATCCATCTTCCTTTTTTCTATAAGAAAGTTTGGTTCCCAACTCAAACTTTGGGATCTGAAGTTAGCTTGGGGACCCATTTCATCTTTGGGTTGGTCCCCTTAAGCTTGTAAGGACCTTAAGTAGAGTAATGATCATCACACTTGCAATAAGAACAAACAATAGGATTCTTAGTGCCAGAAGACTCTCCTACAAATAACTTGGTCTCCTTTCTCTTTTTCTTACCTTTGGCTTTGCTCTTTGCCTTTGGAGATCCCCCAACAAATCCCAAACCACTAGTACCAATTTGTTAGGTAGAATGGTCAATGATTTCATCTACAGAGTTTTTCCGTTTGAGGAATTTCTTTAGAGATGCTCTTATTCTATGATTATCATCATTTAGAGAAATGATAGTAGAAGACATACTAGCAACATCATCTCTTGCATGAACAAGGTCGGCCTCAAGATAGAGGGCTTTAGTTAAATAAGAATATTTCTCAAGGGAAATAGAAGCAACATCATTACTAACCAAGATAGGTTTAGAAGATAAGTCATTAACTTGACCAAGAAACCTAGAATTTTCAGATTTAATCACTTGAATTTCCTTAAGATGAACATCTCTCTCATCCCTACGAGCATCAACAAGAATCTTAAATTTAGCATTTTTAGTTTTAAGAGTTTCAACCACCTTTAGGTATTTTTGGTTTTTCTTCCTTAAGAGTTTCAATGTTCTTAAGGTAGACACCATTCTCTATTTCATCTCCATTGTATTGGAGCTCAAGATCACGATATTGGCCTTGCAAGTTATCAATGCTCTCAAGATGACTTTTCTCATTAAGCTCAAGAATTTCAACTTTAGCATACAAATCATCAACCATTTTTCCTAACTGTTTTCTTTTAGATTTACATTTAGGATCCTATTGGTTTGGTATAAGTCATGAGTTCCATGGAACTCATTTTCTGGGAACTCTAGTTCAGTTTCTAGAACTTATGTTCCATTGACTTCAATGTGATTGGTTTGTTGTAAGTGTAAGTATGGAAATTATTAAAAATATTGTTAATTTTTATTGTATAATATAAATAAATGAGGTTAGCAATGACATAAAAAAATCATATTCATAAAAAATCATAACATTCTTAAATCATAATAACCACAACAAATGATTATGGTGTAGATTTTACTCCTCCAAAATATTTTATTGTGGTACAATTAAAATCCCAATAAAAATATTATGATAAAAATCACATCACAATATTTTTTTTTCACTTGTGTATACAATGTATTGTAATAATATCCACATTTCATGTGTTCATAAATATAAGTTTTGGTTCATCATTGTTTAGTGCAATGTAAAATAGTAATTTTTACATTATTTCTACAGGAAACTTTTACTATATTATTTTTGCAACGTTACACTTAATTATCATATTTTACATTATATTTTTTAAACATGAAGAATAAAAATATATTATGTAAATTGCATTGTTTCCACATGGTGTGGTGTTTTTTCTCATGATGTTTATATTTTTTATTTTGTAGATCGTACTCATTATGGTGGTTATACTATAAAATATTTTTCATAGTGCGATTATAGTGTATGATATTTTGTCATATTATGTTGCGGTTTTAGTGATGAACTATATCCACACCGTTAATATTTCTAATCATAAATATTTTGTGTGTGTCATTTATTACGAATGAAGAATATAATTGTATAAAAATGTTGTTAGTTGTCCCAGAACTCATTTTTCGCTCTTTTTAAGAGGGAACTTAGGAACTGTGTTTTGTATGTAAGTCTGTAACTCACCGGAAGTCACAGAACTCAAGTTCCAACACTTACATTAAACCAATCATGAAAAACTACTCAAGGAATTCCAGTTCATAAGTTTTCTGGACCAGTTACGACAAACCAATCGAAGCCTTAGAAAAAGATGAACGAGTAGAAATAATAATGTCAATAATAACTTCCTTAGATAAATCACACAAGCTTACCTCACTTACCTTTCTTACCTACCAATTTCTTCACTAGTATAGGCCATGAGTGCAAGGTGGCACTATCCATATTCTTTGGAGCTTGAGTTGCTTGAGGATGAAGCTTCCCAAGCTTCATGAGCTACATTCTTGTGTCTTTTCTCCTTCTTGTCCTTCCTCTTATACTTTCTATCCATCTTGTACTCCTCTTCGTTCTTTGAGCTTCCCTTATGGTGTGACTTTCTTGACTTGGGACATTCACACTTGTATAGTGTCCCTTTTATCCACACTTATAGGATCTAGGAGTATGATGAACGCATATTCATCATGATTTTCAGTCGCCTTTTTGGGACCAATTCAATTTAATCTTTCGATTTCATCTCCTAAATCTCACAAAATACAAGAATTCTTAACTAATTCAATTATCATGATTATTAACTAGAGTTATAATGATTTTTTGTAGGTCTTGACTACGTTCAACCATTGTATGGAATTCGCTCGAGATCCTCTCAACTTTGGTCTTGACCAAACGGTTTCCCTAACGGTCTATCCATGCAGTTTTGAGCTCTCGGTCTTAGACATTCACCTAAACGGTCTCAAGACCATATGACACCTAACAGTTTCAAAACTGTTTGGACCAAGGACCGTTTGGATGGTGAAGACCATTTGGAGGCCATCGATCCTCAAGACTATTTGGATGACAGAGACCATTTGAATCACAAGACCGTTTGAGAGCCATACGGTCCCAAGACCATTTGGATGAAGATCGTTTGTACACTCAAGCAAAGACCGATCAAGATCAAGAACGCTTGGACTGAGACTCAAGTCTGATCAAACGCAAACGGTCTTCAAGACCGATCAAAGCCAAGTGGTGTGGAAGACCATTTGGCCAGCTACTGCTAAAGACCGTTTGAAGCCAGCGCATGTGAAGACCGATTATCACCTATCAGTTTCAAACCATTTGAAGGCAAAGTTCCAGGACCATAAGGGAAGTTCCTCTGTAAGACCGTTTGGTCATTTGATCGGTCTGCAAGCTCATATGAAGACAAAATCCCAAGACTGGTTGGATCAGTTCGGTCTCCAAGACCGTATGATCATATATTTCTAAGACCGTTTGGATGTCAAATGGTCTCCAAGACCATTTTCTCCAAACCGTTCAAGCAAACTAGTTGCTCTAAACCATTTGGAGCAAACTCATAGAAAAAATGTGAGGACCCCATACAAGCCTATAAATAGGACCATAAGGGTCCTCATTTGGGCATCTATTCCAGGACGCCGAAAAGCTGCTTGAGCAAAGAATCGGTCTCCCTTCCACATCATTACCACTCCACCATCTTCATGGCATTGTCAAGCCGCCCACACCTCCTCTTGCTGTGAGCAAGGAGGCTGAGAAGAGAAAGAAGGTGGAGAAGAAGGTCTTCCCAGCCTACCTTGGTGGTTCTTCCTTCTTGTCCAGATCTTCCCCGACACGACGTAGAAGATTGTATCATCTTCACCGAGCTGTGACTTCCTTCTACATCATGCTCACGATGGAATATTCCTTCTCTCTTATTCTTCTTGTTTCTCGCACCATGAGGGAGTAGTTCCCTTTTGCTGGGGTGCGGGGACTAGCCCCGCTACCCATGCTTTCATGTCTTTTCATTTAACATTCCAAGGAATTGTATATAACTTTTCATTTCATTGTTAATTGATAACGCTTGTAGTTTGATTACCTGCTTGCTTTCATCTTGTTCTTCCCTATGTTGTCAGAACTTCTATATGTAGGGTAGAATGTCAATTAATGAAGTAGACTCCCAAACTAGAAATAGAATGGGATTCCTTGAGGTAGTAAGTGTATGATCCATGAGGGGGAAATCCATCTAGCCTATGGTGACACTTCTGTGTGCCTACCCGCAAGGGGGCCCGCAACTTCAGTTGGATATTGTATCTTCTTTATTTATCATCGATGTTTGCTTATAGACTAATCATCTACCTGCTTGTTGGTTAGCATGGTTGACTCCTTGATGAGACTTCTGATAGGGTTCCTTGAGGTTGTTAGTGTTTGATCTGTGAGGGGACGAGCCATCTAGCCTAGGGTGACTCTTTTGTGTGCCTACCCGCAAGGGGGGGCCCTCAGCCTCAGTTGGATGTTGTATCTTCAAATCCGTAAGTGAGTGATCTGGATGGTGATGAGAAATTTGATACCTAAGTTGATGCTAACGTGAGCCTATCCTCGCAGAGGGTTCACAACAGCTCCATCTGGATTGTTAGATTCTTGCCTGGATGTTATGTGTTTGGATGTGTTTGCATGTGCAGTGGTGATGAAACCTGGTACCAACCCAGCGTTTCCATATCATTAATCTAGAACAAACTTTAATTATACTCCTTTCATTTCCTGCAATTAGTTTATTCAAGCACAAACTAATCAATCGTTCTAAATACTAGTCTTACTTGTGTTCGATTCTACTGATAAAGAGTCTTAAAAACGTTGTCCTTTGGGATTCGATCCTTAACTATACTGTGTAAGACCCATCCTCTTGTGGGTGGTATTATTGCATGAGGTTTTGGTAAAAGCTCGAGGATTTCAACCCCGAGTGAGTTTGTTAGTGTGATAATATCCCATGTCAAATTCTGGCACCGTTGCCAGGGACACCAGAATCAGTTAGTCAAATCTAGTTCTTTTAAGGCTAATCTAGGAATTTGTTTTTCTTTTGATACAATCGATCATCTACTTGAATTTGACTCTACTCCGTGGATCACACTTTCAAAATATTTCTATTTCAGGAACCTCAAAAGGACTAGTGCATGCACCGATTGAACAGTCCCGGACTCACTGCCAGCTTTGATCCAGAGATTGACATAACCTTTCATCGTCAAAATAGAGAGAACCAAGTGAGAATGGATCAAGAAGAGGAGATAGAGCGAAGGGTAGCTCAAGTCATCAATGCACAAAGAGAGAGGCTCATGCAAGAAGCCAGAGCTGCATTTCAAGAAGAAATCCTAGCAGCACAAGCAGCAGTGCAAGCACTAGAACTGCAAAAGGATGTTAGGGAGTTCTAAATCCCTAAAGTTGTTGATGTTCATCACCCAGTCCAACCTCATCCCATCCATGCTCCTAACTTTGAGATATGAGCACATTGGATTACCTTGCTTCAAAACAACCCATTTTATGGTAAACAAGGAGAAGATAGTCAAGAACATCTTCTAAGATTCATCAATCTATGTGCTATGACAAAGCAAAATGGAGTGTCTGATGATTCTAGTCGACTACATCTCTTCAAGTATTCTCTTGCTGATAGAGCTATAAGTTGGTGCAACTCCTTGCAATGTGAACCCATAACTACTTGGGAGCAGCTTCAAAATGCTTTTTTGGAAAAGTTCTATCCTCCTTCTCTCACTTATGAAATTAGGGGTCGTATAACAATGTTCACTCATGCCCCTGGAGAAACCCTTACTGAAGCTTGGGAAAGATATAATGAACTTCTATGCAAGTGTCCACACCATGGCATTCCCAAGAATCAACTCATTGAGATCTTCTATATGGGTGTGGACGATGATATCAAGAGGTTCTTAGATTCCTCATCCAGAGGAAACTTCATGCGTCAAAGTTATGATAGCGCATGGAGGGTTGTCACCCTTGGAGCTAAAAATCAAGCTAATTGGGGAAGATCTGTAGGCAAGGGAGTGTTAAAGGTAGCTATGGATGATGTTATTCTAGAATAGAAGTCTATCACCGAAACCCTCAAGCACCTAGTTGCCAAGCAAGACCATATTGAAGCATCTCTTGCTGCTTTTGGAAGAGGACGTTCACCCCCTCAACAACAAGAACAGATCAAGTCAGCTTCAATGTTCTGTAAAGCATGCAAAAGTACTGATCATTCCACTTTACCATGCAATGTTCTCTATGATGTGCTTCTAAGAAATGCATGTGGACAAGGAGATAATAGTTAAATGGAAAGTCTAAATGCCATCAACACCATCCCTGGTCAAGGATATTATAATCTGAATCAGAATAGGAACCATCCAGGTTTTCAATATGGAAATCCTTCAGGAGCGGAAAATTCGTGACAACTTGGTTCAACTAAACAACAAATAGGCCCACCGGGATTTCAGTATAACCAACAACAAAACTTTGGAAATCAAGAGAACTTTAGGGGAAACTTTCATAACAGGAACTTCAACAATTATCAGAACAATTCTCAATTTTAGAATCCCAACCAAGTCTGTAATGACCCCGCCTCCCGGTAGCCCCCAATTAAGGGAGACCAAGAGGTCAGAGTTGTTATTACAATTTCTGGATCAAATGTTCGAAAAATAATCTATAATAATTATCAAATTCTACTAAACTAAACTAAAAGGTTGTAATAAAATTTAACTTTTCATACCTTTTTCAAAAACATAGATATCTATGTCTATCCACATGGAGTCGATTCTAACTAATACTCCTTAGAACTTTGATTCATATTTAATTCCACATATGCTACTTTACTATTTGTTCTTTTCACTTGTACCTAAAACACTGACAGACAAAACGTCAGTCAACATAAAGTTGGTATGTCGGGGAAACAATAATCGTGCAATTAATACAACATACTGTAGTCAATTACAGATTAACAACCAACTTTATGTTTTAAATATAACTACGCGATCCACACATATCCTAACCTCTTCGTTGTCGCTGCAGCGGACCTGGATGCTACCTTCCTTATGGTAGATCCCCATTAAACCCATCATGATCCTACATATCTGGTGAATCACTTTCTGGGGTTGAGTCACATGGCGCTACCCGTAGGTAGCCCACTCCTTAACTCATGGCATGCTATAGAGACTCATGGTACTACACATGGGTAGCCCAATTTCTAACTCATGATAGCCTAGACCTTACTTTAGGTTACCCTTTTTAGCATTTACAAAGGCACAAAGGAGGACCCGGATCTAGGCCGGTTATATATTAATTTATAGTGATAGTCATAGTCACTCTATAGTTGCATGAAATAAAAGGAATCCAATAGTTATTTTCAAGCAATCGATAAAAACGTTCAGAAATCATCGTGAATCTAAAGTGATTATTCATAAGCATAACCAGATACATGTTAGGCTGATTTGGGACAGAATAATCCATGTAAGTAAGAAATCCAAGCAAGCAAGCACACATAACAAGATCCTGAAATAATCATGCAATTCCCTTTTATTACTCATGTCATCAAGATCTATTAAACCTAGCTCGCTTCCTAGGGTTTCTTAGCCCACCTTTAGGGTTTTCATTGCAATTAGGGTTTCTCTTCATTTATACTATTTCAAACCCTAATTATATACAATTATTGACAAACCCTAATTATCTCATCTATTCTTCACAAAAGATATTAAGGTTATCTTTTAACAACATATAACCCTAATTTTAGAAAAAAGCACAATTAAGTCCATTACGCCTCTTTTACATTAAAGCTACCATTTTTATCCTTTTAATCCATGACAGGATCATAATGCCCATTTATCATCAATTCAAAGTTCATTATGGTCTAATTCACATATGAACTCAATTTTCCATAGATCCTATCTTTTATTCATTAGAAACCCTAATTACTACATTAAGGGTATTTATCCACAATGCGGAACTTTTATACTTGAAATAGCTTAAAATCATCATATCTTAGCTTTATTCACAATTTTGAATAATTAAAACCATTAATAGTCTCATTCACTAATATTAGGGTTTAAAGGTCCATTAAAGCATATTTACACACATGAAACTCTAAATTAACCAATTACGTTAAAAGTTCATCCTTTTTATTCTTAATGTACCTTTTTACAATTAATATGTTAATATCAACATTAATCATCCATTTAACCCTTCCCCAAATCATTAATCACAAAAGATTTGGGTTTTGCATTAATTAAACCATTAAAGATATCATCTTTACACACTTTTTGAATTGCAATCAGAATCATGCTTCAATTATATTTTTAATGGATTCCCCTCATTTTGCTGAGCAACTTTCATATTTTAGGCATATTCATATGAGCTACTATTAAGGCTTTATGATTTTAGTAATAAAACCTTACTTGGGCCAACCGGAGAGCGCCACGTCGCCATGTTCCCATGCAATTGCTCGTTGGTTTGGAAAACATAACCAATTGTTGATTTTGCCCTTGGGTAAGTTACAACTCCTTCAGCCCGCGGAGGGGCAAACTCATCCAATGACTTCTAGGTCATCTTCAAGCTTCGGCCAGCCGCAGCGGCCGACACTGCAACCCTCCCCACGGCCCTCCCTCCTCCATCTAGTGCTTGAGGGCTGCCGCCAGTGACCACCCTCACTCCGCCACTATCTGTCACAGCTAGAGCACCGCAAAAACCACGACCTAGAAGGTCATTTTCATGTATGATGGGCCTACAACTGTTGTCGTCGTTGCAGCCGTGTTGCTCCAATTGTGCACTGGTTCAGGTGAAGGGATGGCCACCGAGCACCCCGTTGATAACGTGGGATCATCCAACATCCAGAGAGCGCATCGAACGGTTCATAGTTCCTTCATGGGCGCTCTACCCCTCTACCCTATGGTTTTCTTGAAGAAGAAGAAGAAGAAGAAGGAAGAGAGAGGTGTATGGGATCCTTCCTGGACTCGAACCAGAGGGTCTCCCCTTTATATAGAGGTGGGTAACGAAACCCTAAGTACTGCATCCTTGAGGACTCAAGTCCTTTTCCCATAAGAAAACATATTTTCCTTAGTTAAGAAGAAACCTCCTCTTTCTTCATTATCTTCTAAGATAATTATATTTGTTGGATGATTAGGAATTTGAAAATGCTTTCCCTTATTCTCTTTATTCTTGATTTTTAATCCATTCACACGAATTTCTATTTTCTTTTATTAGAAATTACTTCCTTTTTGACAATACCCCAAAATCATTCATTATGCATCATATTATCTTCTTATTTGACATAATTGGTATTTTCTCTTTCTTCTTTCTTCATTGGGGCTCCTTGGACCCCAAGAAACTCCAAGATTTCGAAATTCCTTCATAAGGATACTTATTATCCTTCTAGATTCATCAATATTCATTATTTCACATTATCTTGTTTATTTCTTATTAAAATATCTATTTTTGAGGATTTCTCTTTTTCTATCTTTTTATTTTCTTCATTGGCATTCCTTTTATCCTTTGGATATGAAAGTCCACCAAGGATAATTGAATTATACCTCTTCTCTCTTATTTTCCACATTTTATCATTGTTTTCAATTTCTTTCTTAATAAAGAAATATTTAATTGATCTTTTCTTTTCTTATTGCTTTCTTTTTGCAACTTTGGACTCCTTGGAACTGAAGGAACCCAAGAGGCACGAAATCCACCTTTGTATTATATACTTTTTCCTTCTAAAGGTTTCTACCTTTTTCTTTTCTCAATTTCTTATTAATAATGGAGTTCGTTTTGTCTCTTCCTTGTTATTGGGCCCAATAGCCAATAAAGCCCACAAAACAATCATCAAGGTTGTTGTAAACAAAATCCATTTATTCAAAACAAATTATATCTTTATTTTTTCAAATATCTTTAATATGAGAAATTACATATCTCACCAAATGAACCCAAAAGTTGGGGTTGTAACATCCTTCCCCTCTTATAGGAATTTTGTCCTCAAAATTCCATCAAGCAAACAAACAATTAAGGGTAAAACTTTTCCATGTCCATAATTGGCCCTTATTTGGATTTTCCCTATCCATGGTGCTTCCAAAGAACCCTTATCATCACATATTATTTTCTCTGAGTTCTTTCACCTTGTCATCTATAAACCTCACAGGTGACTCAGGTCATTTCAGCCTCCCTTGGGGCTCACTAGGTTCCTTGCTCAGCACATGGCCTGGGTACCTCACATAGTACTCTAAATTGGACACATGGAACTCATCACACCTTACTTTATCCTGAGGGGTAAGATCAAACATAACCTTCTCCACCAAACCATCTCAAAAAGAACCCATGCATCGGGGACTCGACTCTCTTAGCTATAACTTAGAGGGGTCGGATTTTCATGTCCCATATTCACCCACAATGAACTACATGTCAGTCTACTTTGCATCATCTTACAACTCATGTCATCTCTAGGATCCTTGCATCCATTGCACGATCAATGCGACTTCATATGCACATATTTTGGTCTTTTCTTGACCTTCGCAAAGTCCCTTCACCAACATCATCTTAATGAAGTGGTGACCGACACAACCTCCCTTGCAGAGCTTGTTTACATTCTGATACTGGCTATGGTGGTTATCATCACATCTTACAGAAGACAAGAACTATCTCCATGTATCACCCTGAACGAGCACACATGCTCTCATGAGACCCTCTAGTCTGGATCATACTAACCATTAGTTAGGGGTGATAAGCGGTACTAACATCGTGTTCTTCATGTACCTACTTCCACCTTATGGAAGTGAACCTTTAGGTCATACTCAAGAACTTTTGAACTCACATCATGTTGTAGTTGAACCATCTCTCTCATGTGTAGTTCAACCTGATCTGTCCCTTGACAGTACTCTTTCTTTCTCATGTCATCTAGGTAAGGCGACCCACCATAACCCTTATTGCATCCCGACCTTCCTTGGTCTGGGGGAGACTTATAACATCCATAGTGATGAACTCCCATTCCCTCTCGGGAACTCTTTATACTTTATATCAATGCACTGGGTTACTGATGTTTGTCCTTCACCTCCTGGCTTGCATGGCCACATGCCACATGCAACTTCATCTTAAGAATCCAAAGTACTACTGTCACTTACTATCTTCGTAGTATAGTGTATGGTGATCTTAAAATCACGATCCCCTGTATTGTCATGATTCCTTAAGATTGGTTCCTCAAAAACCCTAAACCACTCTAATCAGGGTTTCATCACCTTCCTTTCCAGAGAAGTGCAACTGAGGTTCTATAACCATCCTTTTATTGTATCAAGGCCTAGGCTGGCTAACCAAGCAACCACTAACTTGTTCAACAGATCTTGTTCCATCTGAGTGTTATCCAAACATATCTTCTTTTTCAAACTTAGGGTTAACCTTACACCCTCATCTAGCCTCTAGCTATACTAGGCAGCTACATCTCAACCAAGGCATTCATTACCACTTCACATCCTTAGGTGTTAGGTAACATTGAAGACATACACCTCCAGGTATTCCACTTATTATCTCATCTCAACTCCAAGTCTATCTTCATCAAGAAGACTCTGATCTTATTTCCTTAGGTTTCATACTCAACCTTGTATGACTCATATCTCATGATAAAAACATCCTCATAAGATGAGTACCTTATAAACCATCCATGGATCATCCACTCCACCAGGGTATGTTATCATCTCTATCCTCATACCTCATGGCAACATTCCAACTCTCATCACCTTTTATCCCTAGTGTATGGCATGCATATTGTCCTATCTCTCACTCCCATAATAAGAGGAAATAAGCATTCGGCTGCAGTCCAAATATAGAGTTCTTCCTATTCTAAAAGTAGAGATGGTACATCCCACCTCGCCAATACACCTTTAAATCTAAATTGGAATGTGCCACATATGTCTCTACATCACAATCATATTGATATCACAGTTACTTCCATGGAAAACTGGTCTCGAACCTACTTGGGTCCACACATATTCCTTGGTCATCTCCTCTAGGTCTATAGGGTGCCGACACTTTTGGGGGTCATCCCTCTTTCCTTTATGAAACAAGAGCGTGCCCTACTCATCTTCCCTTTGGGTCCCATGAGTTCATGAAGGTGATCAATCTCCTAACCCATGGCCGTCAGACAAAGATAGTTGTTACCTCCCGACCCTATGGTCATGTGCAACTAGGGAATTAGGCAACTCCTACTTCCATTGGTCTTATCCCTACCTGACCCTAGGATAGACTTAGGATTCTATTATAGTTCATGTCCAACTTGGAAACTCACCCAAGCCTTCATCATCTCTTTCTCTACATTCATGGGCTAACTTTCATCCTTTCATAGGGGTCATGGAGACCTGCCTACCTTGGCTAGGACCTTCATGGTAACACATCCACATACTCTTAGAGATGGTAATCTATGGGTCTATAGGTTCATCCTCATACCATGTACTTTTCACTTGCTTCTCAAGATTCTATGAGACCTTTTTAAGTTTCCTCAAAACCCACAAAGCTGGTATATACCCTACCAAAGGGTCCCTCTCCCAGGATGGGAGCAAACAACAACTCTTGACAACAAGGTCATAAACATCCATAGGGTTTATATCCACATGAGCGTGCTTAACCCAGCAGCTACTAAGGCACAAGTAGACCACCTACTAAACCATTCTAGGTCATACTTGTTCTCTTTCCTCAACGATGGATCAAGATGATACCTTCCCATGCCATCAACTCAGCTGTGAGGGGTTCATCAAACATACCTTAAACTTAAGGGGGTTTCCCTTTCCTCCAATCATGAGGAGTACCATGCATGAATCTATATAACTCAAACCTTATCATGAGCATTAGGTACACCCCTTCCCCTCTTAGGCCTAGGAACCTTAGGTTCACTTCTATGATGTCCACTTTGTGCTTGACCTCTTAACTACGATCCAAACATGTACAAGGCATGGCATGCACTTCCTGTCATCCTTCTACTCGAGCAATACTTCAGAGTGGAGTCCTCCTCAAGGACAACCAACAAGGTACAAGGCCTCACAACCTGCTACTAAACCTCTTCAGGTCTAAGGAACTCTTCCTCTCATCTAGGGTTTGGTTCCTCTCATGGAAACCAAGACATCATCAGCCTCCAAGGATCGAGCATGAGGCAACTACAAACATCCACTTAGGTTGCATCATCCCCAACTTCCCACTTTTCCTCATATCTCATAGTCTAGGCTTCTGACCTTCTTGCATGGTTCATGCTCTCTCTCTAGAGCTCACCCTACAAACAACCCTACTACCTGAGGTCCTTTCTCCATGAATGTGGATCAAGATTGCAAGCATACCTCTACATGGTGAAGCCTATGTTCAAACTTATGTTCGTTCATGATTATCTTTATGCTTATCTCATAAGCTATCTATCATACTCTCCTAGCCAGTGTTTCCACCTACAACTTGCACTACTGACGTATACTGGGTGCCTACTATGCCTTGCTCATATAAGCTCATGGGGTTTCTATAGGTCCTTCTCTAACCTCATCAATGAAGGAGCTATCCTTCATTCTAACATGCACGACCCTTCCCAGGGTTGGGTCTTCAAAGGTACTTGGTCATCCAACCTCTCATGGCTCATATGGATCCAAGGCATGTCTATCCAAACACCTGGTCTACCATGATGTCTGACTCATCATGCCATCTCTCTCTTTAACCTTCACTTAGGGTTAGGGTTAACATCATCCTCAGAGGATGTGCCATGTCTCTACTTTTAATGGAGGTCTCTACCTCCAAGAGTAACTCTCTTTACTTATCCTCCTGACAAAAAGGTCTAGCCTCAGGTCTCTCATATAAGCATAACAACTTATGTCATATGACCTAAGCATGTATCTATTCTTTTACGCTTAATCTATTAAGCTTATTCCATGACATCTTATTTACATGCTTTTTATTAATTTGGTGGAGGATTCCTTAAACCTTATCAACCTTACCCATACCTCAAGAGGGTGAGGAAAAGAGAGAAAACCCTAATCCTTAAGGTCCTTAATAGCATTTGAGTTGAGAAGGGATGAACAAGATGAGAGAGTCCTAAAGGTATCTTATTTCGAGTCAAATCCTAAGACTTTGGCTAGGCAGTCACACTAATCTGGGAGTCCTCGTATTCCGACTAGCAGTGTCGAGGAAAATCTTGCCAGCCCCTGGACGTGATCCTTTTCTAGACACCTCTATCTTTCGGAAATTCCTCTACTAACTCCCTTGGGTTCGACAGAGTTTGTAAAATTTAATAATTATTAAAGATTAAATGAGGAACCTATGCTTTGATACCAAATGTAACGACCCCGCCTTCGGGTAACCCCCAATTAAGGGAGACCAAGAGGTTAGATTTGTTATCCCAATTTTTGGATCAAAGGTTCGACAAATAATCTATAATAATTATCAAATTCTACTAAACTAAACTGAAATGTTGTAATAAAATTTAACTTTTCATACCTTTTTCAAAAACTTGGATATCTACTTCTATCCTCATGGAGTCGATTATAACTAATCCTCCTTAGAACTTTGATTCATATTTAATTCCACATATGCCACTTTACTGTTTGTTCTTTTCACTTGTACCTAAAATGCCGACAAACAAAACGTCGGTCAGCATAAAGCTGGTATGTGGGGGAAACAATAATTGTGCAATTAATACAACATACTGTAGTCAATTATAGTTTAAAAACCAACTTTATGTTTTAAATATAACTATGTGATCCACAAATATCCTATCCTCTGCGATGTCCCTGCAGCGGACCTGGATGCTACCTTGCTTATGGTAGATCCCCATTAAACCCCTCATGATCCTACCTATCTGGTGAATCAGTTTCTAGGGTTGAGTCACATGGTGCTACTCGTAGGTAGCCCACTCCTTAACTCATAGCGTGCTATAGAGTCTCATGACACTACATGTGGGTAGCCGAATTTCTAACTCATGATAGCCTAGACCTTTCTCTAGGTTACCCTTTTTAGCATTTACAAAGCCACAAAGGAGGACCCAGATCTAGGCCAGTTATATATTCATTTATAGTGGTAGTCATAATCACTCTATAGTGGCATGAAATAGAAGGCATCCAACAATTATTTTCAAGAAACCGATAAAAATATTCATAAATCGCCATGAATCTAAAGTGATTATTCATAAGCGTAACCACATACATGTCAGGCTGATTTGGGATAGAATAATCCATGTAAGTAAGAAATCCAAGCAAGCAAGCACACATAATAAGATCCTGAAATAATCATGCAATTCCCTTTTATTACTCATGTCATCAAGATCTATTAAACCTAGCTCGCTTCCTAGGGTTTCTTAGCCCACCTTTAGGGTTTTCATTGCAATTAGGGTTTCTCTTCATTTATACTATTTTAAATCCTAATTATATACAATTATTCACAAACCCTAATTATCTCATCTATTCTTCACAAAAGATATTAAGGTTATCTTTTAACAACAAATAACCCTAATTTCAGAAAAAGCACAATTAAGTCCATTAAGCCTCTTTTACATTAAAGATACCATTTTTATCCATGACAAGATCATTACGCTCATTTATCATCAATTCAAAGTTCATTATGGTCTAATTCACATATGAACTCGATTTGCCATAGATTCTATCTTTTATTCATTAGAAAACCCTAATTACTACATTAAGGGTATTTATCCACAATTATGAACTTTTATACTCGAATTAGCTTAAAATCATCATATCGTAGCTTTATTCAAGATTTTGAATAATTAAAACCATTAACAGTCTCATTCACTAATATTAGGTTTTCACGGTCCATTAAATCATATTTACACACATGGAACTCAAAATTAACTAATTACGTGCAAAGTTCATCCTTTTTATTCTCAATGTAACTTTTTACAATTGATAGGTTAATATCAACCTTAATCATCCATTTAACCCTTCCCCAAATCATTAATCACCAAAGATTTGGGTTTTGCATTAATTAAACCATTAAAGATATCATCTTTACACACTTTTTGAATTGCACTCAGAATCAGGCTTCAATTATATTTTTAGTGGATTCCCTTCATTTTTTTGAACAAATTTCATATTTTATGCATATTCATCTGAGCTACTATTAAGGAGATATGATTTTTGTAATAAAACCTTACTTGGTACAACCGGAGAGCACAACGTCGCCATGTTCCCATGCAATTGCTCGTTGGTTTGGAAAACATAACCAATTGTCGATTTTGCCCTAGGGTAAGTTACAACTCCTTCAGCCCATAGAGGAGCAAACTCGTCCAACGACTACTAGGTCGTCTTCAAGCTTCGGCCAGCCACAGCGGCTGACGTTGTAGCCCTCCCTGCGGCCCACCCTCGTCTATCTAGTGCTGAAGGGCTACCGCCACTGACAACCCTCAATCCGCCACTATCTGCCACAGCTAGAGCACCACAAAAACCACGACCTAGCCAGTCATTTTCATGCACGACGGGCCTGCAACTACGACCGTCATTGCAACCGTGCGGCTGTTGTTGTGTACTGGTTCGGGCGAAGGGATGGCCACCGAGCACCCCATTGAATACTTGGGATCATCCAACATCCAGAGAGTGCATCGAACGGTTCATAGTTGCTCTGTGGGTGCTCTACCCCTCTACCCTAGGGTTTGCTTGAACAAGAAGAAGAAGGATGAGAGAGGTGAATGTGATCCTTCCTGGAACCAAACCAGAGGGTCTCCCCTTTATATAGAGGTGGGTAACGAAAACCTAAGGAGTGCATCCAAGAGGACTCAAGTCCTTTTCCCATAAGAAAATGTATTTTCCTTAGTTAAGAAGCAACCTCCTCTTTCTTCATCATCTTCTAAGATAATTATATTCTTTGGATGATTAGGAATTCAAAAACCCTTTCCCTTGTTCTCTTTATTCTTGCTTTTTCATCCATTAGCATGATTTTCTATTTTCTTTTAATAGAAATTACTTCCTTTTTAGCAATACCCAAAAATCATTCATTATACATCATATTATCTTCTTATTCGACATTATTGATATTTTCTCTTTCCTCTTTCTTCATTGGGTCTCCTTGGACCCCACGAATCTCCAAGATTTCAAAATTCCTTCATAAGGATACTTATTATCCTTCTAGATGCATCAATATTCATTATTTCACATTATCTTGTTTATTTCTTATTAAAATATCTCTTTTTGAGGATTTCTCTTTTTCTTTCTTTTTATTTTCCTCATTGGAATTCCTTTTAACCTTAGGAATCCTTTGGATATGAAAATCCACCAAGGATAATTGAACTATACCTCTTCTCTCTTATTTTCCACATTTTATCATTATTTTCAATTTCTTTCTTAATAAATAAATATTTAATTGATCTTTTCTTTTCTTATTGTTTTTTGTTTTTGCAACTTTGGACTCCTTGGAACCCAAGGAACCCAAGAGGCACGAAATCCACCTTTGGATTATATACTTTTTTCTTCTAAAGGTTTCTACCTTTTTCTTTTCTCCATTTCTTATTAATAATGGAGTTCCTTTTGTCTCTTCTTTGCTATTGGGCCCAATAGCCAATAAATCCCACAAAACAATCATAAAGGCTATCGTAAACAAAATCTATTTATTAAAAACAAATTATATCTTTATTTGTTCAAATATCTTTAATATGAGAAATCACATTTCTCACCAAATGAACCCAAAAGTTGGGGTTGTAACAAAGTCCCTTACCAGAACCAACAACAAGGGCAACAAGCTAGCCCCAACTCTCCTGACGACAAGCTATCGGACATTGAAAAGATGTTACAATCACAACAAACTATGATAGCTAACCAGCAAGCCCATCAGAAAGCTATTGAATCTCAACTTGCTCAACTTGCAGCTAGTATGAAGCCACCTACTAGAGCCTTTGTTGGCCAACTAGAAAACAACCCTAAGCATCTTGAGCAACTGAAGGCTGTCACCACCAGGTCTGGAAAAGACTATTCTGATCCCCCTAACAACCCACATGTGGTTGTTATAGATGAGGATGAACTTGTGATCATCCAAGACTCAACAACACGTGAACCTCAACCAAAAGAACCAATGATTACTGATAAGACAACTGAGAAAAGATCTAAAGAAACTGAAACGCCAGAGCCATAGGTACCGGTATACAAGCCTCGTCCACCTTTCCCAGCTCATCTAAAGCAAACCAAACTCGACACTCATTTCAACAAGTTCAAGGAAGATGTGAAAATCTTCATGTGGATATACCTTTCGTAGACGCGTTGGCTGAAATACCAGCCTGGACAAAATATCTGAAATCTCTTATGACAAGGAAATACATAATTGAAGAGTATGAGACAGTCAAGTTGGTGACAACTACTTCAGATATCATCCTGAGTAAAATGCCCAAGAAGCAGAAAGATCGAGGATCTTTTGGGATTTCTTTCCATATCGATGATTCTTCATGTAAGAAAGGATTGGCTGATCTTGGTGCTAGCATTTCCATAATGTCACTTAGCATTTGCAAAAGGATGGGGTTTGCTGAACTTCTCCCGACTGGCATGACCATACAACTTGCAGATAACACTATGACTTTACCTTTAGGAATCATTGAGGATGTCCCTGTCAAGGTAGGAAAAGATTCCTATATCTCTTGTGACTTTGTCATCATGGACATAAAGGAAGACACTAGATACCCACTAATATTTGGACATCAATTCCTCACCACCGTAAGAGCTCTGATCGACATTGAAGCAGGAACTTTGTTACTCTGATTAGGTAAAGAAACTCTCGAATTCAATGTTTTTGAAAGTATGCGAAGACCAATCATGCAAGAAGAAGTCTACTTGATTGAGTGCGTAGAATAGATGTCACTCCTCACACAGGAGGATTATGAACAAGAAGATCCCCTAGGGCTGACCCTTACTAATCCAGATGCAGCAAGTTCAGAAGGTGAACAAGTGAAAAGTTGTGTTTTCCACCTCGATACTACTAAGGAAGATCCTGAAGCCAAGATTGAGGAACTGAAAGCAGTGGATGCTACTGAAGAAACATGTGCAAAGCCACAAGCTCCTAAAATGAAGCCCCTACCCAAAGGATTGAAGTACGCATTTCTGGATGACCTCAAACTCTGCCCAATCGTCATAAATTCAGATCTAACGACAGAATAAGAAGATAAACTTTTGAAGGAATTGAAGGAAAGAAGAAAAGCAATCGGCTACAAGATGAGTGACCTCACTGTGGTTAGTCAAGCATTGTGCATGCACAAAATCCCCATGATGGAAGATCACAAGCCAACTATTGAACATCAATGCAAATTGAATCCAAATATGAAGGAAGTAGTCTGTCGTGAAGTCATTAAACCGCTCATTGCTGGGATAATCTATCCGATATCGGATTCACCATGGGTGAGTCATGTGCATGTGGTCCCATAGAAAGGTGTAACTACTATAATACGAAATGAAAATGATGAACTCATCCCCACTCGAACCGTTACAGGGTGGAGGATGTGCATTGATTACAGGAAGTTAAACGAAGTGACACGAAAGGATCATTTTCTGATGCCTTTTCTTGATCAAGTCATAGAAAGATTGGCTCACCAAGAATATTTTTGTTATCTCGATGGTTACTCCAGATTCTATCAAATTCCTATACATCCAGATGATTAAGAGAAAATGTCTTTTACTTGCCCGTTTGGAACATATGCCTTTAGAAGGATGTCATTCGGACTCTATAATGCACCTACAACTTTCCAACATTGCATGTCAGCTATATTCGCTGGTCTCACTAAAACTATCATGGAAATTTTTATGGATTATTTTTGTATATATAGAGATTCTTACAACTCATGCCTGAAGCATCTCTCGCTTGTCCTCAAATGGTGTGAAGAAGCACATTTTGTGTTGAACTGGGAGAAGTGTCACTTTATGGTAAAGGAAGACATAGTCCTTGGTCATAGAGTCAGCAATCGAGGAATCGAAGTTGATAGAGAAAAAATTGAAGTGATTTCCAAACTCGCTATTCCAACGAATGTAAGAGAAGTTCGCGCGTTCCTCAGACATGCAGGGTTTTACAGACGGTTTATTAAGGATTTCTCCAAAATAACCAAACCTATGATGAATCTATTGCTAAAGGATGTTGACTTCCATTTTGATGAAGAATGTGTTAAAAGTTTCAACTAACTAAAGCATGCTCTTCCATCAAAACCCATCATCCGAGCTCCCCATTGGGATCACACATTTGAAATTATGTGTGATGCCAGTGATTATGTTGTGGGTGCTATTTTAGGTCAATGTATAGAGAAGAAACATTATGTGATCTATTATGCATCGAAAACCCTCGACAAAGTTCAAAGGAACTATGCTACTACTGAGAAAGAACTCCTTGCGGTAGTATATGCCTTTGACAAATTCAGATCTTACCTCATTGGTTCAAAAGTCATTGGCTACACAGATCATGCCTCTATCCGTTATCTCTTGCAAAGAAAGATGCTAAACCGAGGTTAATAAGATGGATTCTCCTCCTACAAGAATTTGATCTAGAGATAGGAGATAAGAAAGGTATAGAGAATGTTGTAGCAGACCACCTCAGTCGCATGCACACTCTGAATACCGAGAAGATCCCGATTAATGATTCTCTTCTAGATGACCAACTAATGAAAGTTTTAGAAGCTACCTCTTGGTACTCGGACTATGTGAACTACCTCGCCGCTGGTGTCATTCACCCTAAATGCACCAGAAATGCATTAAAGAAATTCATGCATGACGTGAAGCGGTATCACTAGGATGAGCCATATCTCTTCAAGCTCTGTGCTGATGGTCTTTTCAGACGTTGTATCACTGAAGAAAAAGCCAAACTCATTCTAGAGCAATGTCACTCAGGCCCATTTGGAGGCCATATGTGTTCTAAGAAAATGCTATAAATGTCTTGCAATGTGGATTCTTTTGACCAACCATATCCAAATAATCCTATAACTTTGTTCTATCATGTGACAAATGTCAAAGAATAGGTAACATAACAAAGAGAGATGAGATGTCACTGAAGTTGTGGTAGGAAGTCGAGATATTAAATGTTTGGGGTGTGGACTACATGGGTCCATTCCCATCTTCTCATGGATTTTCCTACATCCTAGTGGCGGTGGATTACGTCTCAAAATGGGTTGAAGCCATACCAACTGTCACTAGTGATTCTAAACCCGTCATTAAGATGTTCAAAGATATTATTTTCCCCCCTTTTGGAGTCCCATGCAGTTTGATATCTGACGGAGGTTCTCATTTTCTTGAAAGAAGCTTTGAAGCATTACTGCGAATATATGATGTAACTCACAAGGTTGCCTCACCCTACCATCCAAAAACAAGTGGACATGTAGAGGTTTCTAATCATCAACTCAAGGCTATTTTGGAAAAGACAGTAGGTTACAACCAAAAAGATTGGTTAGTAAAAATCAATGACGCATTGTGGGCCTACCGAACTACTTTTAAAACTCCTCTTGGAACTACAATGTTTCGGCTGATCTATGGAAAGTCATGCCACCTACCTATAGAACTTGAACACAAAGCATGGTGGTCAATAAAATAGTTGAATTTTGACATGAAGAAAGCTGGCCAAGCCAAGATTCTACAAATCCAGGAGCTGGAGGAACTCCAGATGACAGCTTATGAGAATGCCAGAATCTATAAAGAATGCACAAAGTTGTGGCATGATGGTCATTTGAAGAGGAAGGACATTCAAGTGGGAGACCAAGTCCTACTGATCAACTCAAAACTGAGGTTATTCCCAGGGAATCTCCATTCTCGATCGACTGGACCATATATTGTCAAGAGCATCTACCCGCATGGTGCTTTCATTTTATGGAGTGAAAAGTCAGGAGATTTTATGGCTAATGGCCAACGTTTGAAAAGATATTTCACCTTAGCCGATGCAGGAATCAATGCATCTCTGGAACTCTCCAAACTAGATTACATCCACCGTAGAAGTTGAAGAAATAAATTCGAGCCATCGACGTAAAACAAAGGCGCTCGTTGGGAGGAAACCTGATCAATAAATTCGTATTTAGTCTCAATTTTGAATTAGAAATTTTTCTTAAATTTTTTTTACCTTTTAAATAATTTTGTACCAAATAAAAATCACATCGCTAGATGCTATCTTAAGTTTTGAATGGTCTTTATGTTTGAGATTTTTAGATGAAGGACGCACGCTGATTGGAACACAACCACATCTAGTGGTCCAACCGGAATGAAATTTACCCTCCATCTCAAATTTAGAGTTTGCTTGGGATGAGAAAATCTCTATGTTTGGGGTGGAGGGTGGGTTGTACGTATCCTACTTTCCATCTTCACCCATCTAATGCAAACTTAAGATTTCATCGTTGCATTTTTGACCAAAATTTTCAAAGAAATTTGAACAGATACTGGATGAAGTTTTGACACTTTTCGTTTCATTCTCTATGCATTTTGGATCATTAAACCCTCCTTATTCAAAGCAGATCCTCAAAAGGACCTTCTTCTAACAACTAGCCTTTTGATTGAAATCATCTTGTGAAGCTTATGAATCCTAACATCATGATCTTTATGCAAAAATGGCAAGTGTCTGTCGAACTGATAGGGATCAAACACGTCGTGCTTCCTAACTGACTAGTAGAACAACAACATGGAATCCCCAATGAATCCTCATCAAGTCATTTATTTGAGTAGAGTATGATAAAGAGAACAATCTGATGCACACTTGTTTTTCTACAGGTACCTCTGGACTCTTATGAAACTCTTTGACATGCCTATTGTTGGAAAAAGTGAGGAGGAAGTGAAGTTGGAAAGCAAACTCAGGAATGAAGATATGATAAGATGTGTTCATTGGTTTCAAGAAGTTGAGATGCTTAGTCATACTGAGAAGAAAAGAAACAATCGTGATGTGAAGAGGAGGCAATCACGTGATTAGAAAGTATTCATTTGGCAATTGTTTTAGATTTTGTGTTACTCGAGGACGAGCAACGTTTAAGTTTAGGGTGTCTCTCAACTTTAGTCTTGACCAATCAGTCTTGAACAAACGGTTGCCCTAATGGTCTATCCATGCAGTTTTGACCTCTCGGTCTTAGACAGTCACCAAAGCAGTCTCAAGACCGTATGACGCCTAATGGTTTCCAAACCATTCGGACTAAGGACCGTTTGGATGATGAAGACCATTTGGAGGCCATCGGTCCTCAAGACTGTTTGTACGACGGAGACCATTTGAATCCCAAGACCGTTTGAGAGCCATACGGTCCCAACACTATTTGGATGAAGACTGTTTGGAGACTTAAGCAAAGATCGATCAAGATAAAGACCGCTTGGACTGAGACCCAAGTTTGATCAAGTGCAAACGGTCTTCAAGACTGATCATAGTCCAGCGGTCTGAAAGACCATTTGGCCATATACCACTGAAGACCGTTTGAAGCCAGCGCATGTGAAGACCGATTGGCGCCTATCAGTTTCAAACCGTTTGATGGCAAAGTTCTTGGACCGTATGGGCAGTTCCTCCGCAAGACTGTTTGGTCATTTGATCAGTCTGCAAGCCCGTATGAAGACAGAATCCCAGGACTAGTTGGATCTGTTCAGTCTCCAAGACCGTATGGTCATATATTTCCAAGACCATTTGAATGTCAAATGGTGTCCAAGACCATTTGTTCCAAACCGTTCAAGCAAATTGGTTGCTCTAAACTGTTTGGAGCAAACTCACAGAAAATACGTGAGGACCCCATCCAATCCTATAAATAGAACCACAAGGGTCCTCATTTGGGCATCGATTATAGGATGGTGAAAGGCTACGTGAGCAAAGAATCAATCTTCCTTCCATACCGTCGCCACTCCACCATCTTCACACCATTGTCAAGCCGCCCACACCTCCTCTTGCTGCGAGCAAGGAGGTCGAGAAGAGAAAGATGATGGAGAAGTAGGTCTACCCAGCCTGCCTTGGTGGTTCTTCCTCCTTGTCCAGATCTGCCCTGATGCGATGTAGAAGACAGTATCATCTTCACCGAGTTGTGACTTCCTTCTACATCATGCTCATGGCGGAATCTTCTTTCTCTCTTGTTCTTCTTGTTTCTCACACCATGAGCGAGTAGCTCCCTTTCTCTAGGGTGCGGGGACTAGCCCCACTGCCCATGCTTTCATGTCTTTTCATTTAACATTCTAAGGCAATGTATATAACTTTTCATTTCACTGTTAATTGATAACACTTGTAGTTTGATTACCTGCTTGCTTTCATCTTGTTCTTCCATATGTTGTGAGAACTTCTATATGTATGGTAGAATGTCGATTAATGAATTAGACTCCCAAACTAGAAATAGAATGGGATTCCTTGAGGTAGTAAGTGTATGATCTGTGAGGGGATGAGCCATCTAGCCTACGATGACGCTTCTGTGTGCCTACCCGCAAGGGGGGCCCACAACTTCAATTGGATTTTGTATCTTCTTTGTTTATCGTCGATTTTTGCTTACAGACTAATCATCTACCTGCTTGTTAGTTAGCAAGGTTGACTCCTTGATGAGACTTCTGATAGGGTTCCTTGAGGTCATAAGTGTGTCATGCATGAAGGGATGAGCCATCTAGCCCACGGTGACGCTTCTGTGTGCCTACCCGCAAGGGGCGGCCCTCAGCCTCAGTTGGATGTTGTTCTTCGGATCCGTAAGTGAGTGATCTGGAGGGTGACGAGAAATATGATACCTAAGGTGACACTTATGTGAGCCTATCCTCGCAGAGGGTTCACAACAGCTCCATCTGGATAGTTTGATTCTTGCCTAGTTGTTATGTGTTTGGATGTGTTTGCATGTGCAGTGGTGGTGAAACCTGGTACCAACCCAACATTTCCATATCATTAATCTAGAACAAACTTCAATTATGCTCTTTTAATTTCCTGTAATTAGTTTAGTCAACCACAAACCAATCAATCTGTCTAAATATTAGTCTTACTTGTGCTAGATTCAACTGACAAAGACTCTTAAAAATGTTGTCCTTTGGGATTTGATCCTTAACTATACTTTTATAAGGCCTGTCCGCTTGCGGGTGGTATTATTGCATGAGGTTTTGGTAAAAGCTCAGGGATTTCAACCCCGAGTGAATTTGTTAGTGCGATAATTTTTACATCAGAGTAGAGAAGGAGGTGGCTTAATTTCCCTTGAAGTGTTTTCCCTTGATGTAGTTGGCTTCATGCTCACTTGGTCCATCATCTTCACTAGAGGTGGACGGAGAAGTCCGGAAAGCAAGTTGTAGTTGAAGGATGACCACCTCCACTTGTGCTTTGAAAGCACTATCTTTGATCTTCTTGGCCTCCTTATCTTCTTGCTTGGCTGTTCCTTCTTGCTTGTCAAGCCTTGGCTCATTGGTTCGGAGTTTGCCCATGAGCTCTTCGGTTGGGATGTCACCAAGGCTCCTCACTTCTTCAATGGAGGTGACCTTTGACTCCCATCTCTTTGGTATAGTCCTCAAGATCTTAGAGTTGATTACACCTCTATTCAAAGGGTTTCCCAATGAAGCCCATTGATGATGACATTGAGTCTTGAGTACATCTCTACAATCCCTTCTTTCTTGCCCATCTTGAAGTTCTCTAGAAGGATATTCAACATAGCCTCCTTGACTTGCTTTGTGCCCTCATAAGTGATCCACAATTTGTCCCAAATCTCATAGGCGGTGTCCCGAGATGAGATTTGGTTGAACTCCATTGGGGTAAGGGCTGCATAGAGGATGCTTATGGCTTTCACATTGAGTTCAGATTCATTGAGAGCTGCTTCACTCCATGTTGCAACAGCTCTGGTTGGCTCCTTGTATGGTGAGACCATCACCTTCCACATGTAAAAGTTCATGCCTTGAATGTAGAATTGCATATGCCTCTTCCAATAGAGGAATTTGGTGCCATCAAAGACCAGAGGACACATGGAAAGCCTCCCTCTAGGTTGAAAGAACCAAGTATATTGTCACTCATCTTCTCATCTTGTGGGAGATTATTGGAGAAGATCCTTGGCTCTGAAACCACTTGTTGGATCTAGGGCTCTAGAGGGTGGGGTGAATAGAGCTTCAAAAATTCTCACAAGATATATTAGAACTTCGAATTATATCAATCAAAACTAATAGCTTAAGTGCAATTTGAAGTCCTAACTAATAAACATATCAAGGATGAGAGGAATTGATAGCAAGAACTTGACAAGGTCATTTAGAGTAGTTCCACTCTCTAAACTAGGAGAGAGTCACTCCACTACCTAGAGAGGTCAACCTCGAGGACTTTGCAAGTGCTTTTCTCTATATATTCACCAATAAGAGTTATGACACAAGACCACCAAAGGACTTACCCATCCAAACACAAAGAGTCTTCCACCTTACCAAGGACTTACCCACTTTGCCAAGAGTCTTCAACCTTCTTCCATGGTCTTACCTACTCTTGTACAAGTCTTCATCCTTCATAGATTTACCCACTCTTCTTGGATCTTCAACCTTTCCCTTCTCCTTCACCCGAAGAATATCTTCACCTCCTCTTCAACCTTGAAGAAGAACATTAAGAGCTCCACCTTCACTCAGAGTAGCTTGCTTCATCTTTTTTCATGGAGGAAAGGGGTAGGGAAGATGAAATGGATTGAGAGCCTTACAAGCACAAGGAAGTATCTCTCTTTCAACTAGCTTATCTCACTCATAATCATGAAATGAAGTGTAAACTGGAGAGAGAAAGGGGCTCAAGGAGTTGCAACACACTCAACTATAGTAAGGACTTAGAATAGCGTGAATGAGCAAACTTGAAATGAACTCCAAGGGGTCCTATTTATAGCTGGGGCTGCTCCCTTAGTGTGAGATCACTTAGGGTCGAAATATAGCCACTGTCCAAGATGCAACAGATCTATTTTCTCAGAAAACAGCTCACCAATAGCTATAATTATTTTTTCTACATTTTTCATACAGTATATTTGGTCGAGATACAATAAAGGTAACTCGACCGATCCACAAAATGACAAAGCCAATTTTCAAACTATCAGTTGAGTTTGTTCTGGGAAACTCAACCGGTGAGATAAAATTAGTTTTTCTCAGTGAGTCGATCGGTCGAGTTTTGTGAGTGTGCAACTCAACCGATGGGTCATCTTTAGAAAACCCATCATAGGATCGGTCGAGTTTCCAACTCAATCGATAAATAGCATGTGAAATTTTTTCTAAATTGACATTTGAAGGACTAAACCTTAGAATTTAGTGTCCCTGATTTTTTTTTCATCTTATTTACAAGTGATATCATCTATACAAGTGATTACAAAAATCATCTAAGGTCATTTGGAGTGATTTCCCAAAGCACACACTTGCATTACATTTGACTTGAACTTGAACAAGCTAGGGCTGGTATAATTTGATTCGTTTCATGTGCCTAAAGCCTAAAATCAATATTGAACAAACATATTAGATATATAGGAATGGAATGGTTAAGTCATTATCAAAATATGGGCAATGTGTAACTCTCAAGTCCATAGGTATGACTCAAATCCTCAGGGCATTATAAAATACATAATCAGCCGTGTGGTATAGTTGCATAGGATCAAAATGAAGAAACATTGGATGAGTCCTTGCTTGATCGTCATATAATATTGTCGATAGGAAATATACATGTTCTTCATTTTACTTGTGAATTGTTAAGATGTTTCATAATTCAACAGTAATTCCTCTTCATGTTAATAATTAATACCTACTTCACATAGTTGTAATTATACTACTGCTTAGTTTATCTTGCATGTTATAATGATAGAGTTGCGGGAGAGTTATATCTCCCGCTGAGATTTGGAATCTTACCTCGTGGGTTTCCCACACCCCTTTTTAGGTGGACAAGCACGAAGAGGTAGAGATCATGCAACAGAGGTTGAGTAGTAGCCAGAAGAGCAGTAGCTGACCAGGTTGGAAGTGTTGTTGGTTGTCTTTTTCTGATAGAGTACTAGAGTAGTCCTTGTATACTCAGGTCATTGGGGATGTTTTGTAGACATTTTGTGGATGTGCTTTCGATACGTGTTTGGCTCGTGTGCCCTTTTGTATACAGCTGTAATGGATACATGTATATATGTTCTTGAACCGATTCAGAGGGTTACAAGATGGTGTCACACCTAGTAAGTGCTTTGAGGCATGAAAGCACTTGTATGTAAAAGTTCTTACTGTTTGGTAGTTTTATGAAAACAATTTTAATTTTTAGTGTTTTTCTAGTAATCTGTTCGTTAATCTTTTTCCACGGTTTTATTTTGAGTAATCTCAATTTTTTGTGGTGTGGGCCATCACACTATTCTATAACAAGTACCTATATGCTTGGTTTATATCACATATCATGAGTAATGAGATTTTTTCATCAACCAACACTCACTCTACTCTTATGTGTTATTGTTGTCTATTAGCTTCCACAATAACATATGACTAGTGTGATAAAAAGAATGTATGTACTCTTATCATACCTATGATCTCATTATACATGTCCTCAACCTTAAGACATATGTCATCAAGTAACGTCATTCTTTAGACATCTATCATGTTATACCATTTTCTCATAATTGAACAAACACATAGATGAAGATTTCCTTTATTATTAATTATATTGTTTACAAGACATGCCATTACGATCATCATATGATTGGCTATATGGTCATACATACCAACAAAACCACCATTGTCACCGCATCATTGCTCTGCAACTTAGGTGAAGTCAAGGAGGGAAGTTAGAGCCCCATCCATGGAAATTGAAGTCAGTAGCTCGAAGTCAAGCGTAGGGTTGATCCCATGTCAGATGGTTTTGTACATGTGAGCATGGAATAGATGAGGAAGAATTAGGTCAAATATTTTACATATCTAACCCAATTTTCTTGACAAATATGAGATGCATCAAGAGGGAATTTGGGTCTTTTATACCTAGTTCAAAGCCCCACTCATGTGGAATATGGTAGTGAAATTGTGTTGGGCCATTGGAAAGACCTGGTCCCATGTGGCTTAAATGGATAATGCAATATTTGTTGGCATGACTGGTTATAGTTGGTCCATTAATGTTTCATATGTAATAATTGTAGCTAATTAGTGTTAGGTCAAAATATATTGAAACTATATATGAGATTTATCAGAAGAATGCATAGAGTGCAAATAAATATGGTCAATGTCAAATTTTGATCCTAGTTTGAAAACCATATGAAACACATGAATCCAATGTAAATATCACATGTAAAACTAGATTTGATAACTATGAAATTGAAATAGTAAATGCATTCAATTAGTATTATAAACTGATATTGTTGAATATAATGAGATCCTAAGATAATAATAATAATAATGATTTATATTTAGAGTTTCTTAAGTCAATAGGTCATATGCTTTCAAGACCTAACATAATATTGACCCTAGACCTAAACCCAAGATTCAACCACATTTGTATCACATGAATATTTGGTGACACTCTAGGGTTGTGCTTGCTTGCAAACTTAGTGATTGAGTGATTTCTGGGATCTATGCTTCATTGATTGGATTATATATCCCTGAAGTACAAGAAATATGACTGCATGTGATATGCATGAATAAGGTACATGGTTATTTATGAGTACCCGCATATATCAAATTCTGATGATTGCCTCAAGGTTTGATGATATAAATGCTTACATGTTTGTTTAATTATAGTTCAACTATAATACCCTATGGATATCATATAAGTAAAAGTGGAATATTATTAACCCTGGATTACACTGATCAAGGGGTAAATCCCTATTATTGTACTGTGATTACGCCAAAGATAGCATACCAAGAATGGGTTTGAATATGTAATGAAAATAGAAGTTAATATGTGCAAATATTTGAATGTTGAAAATTATATGTTGTTATTGTAATGAATAATGTATGCACCCACGTTCAGAATTTATCAATATAATTGTATGTGCTTTTGTGTGTCATATTTTTAGGTAACAAACATATACAAATATTTAAGATATTGAAAACTAGATAAATGCATCAAAGAGAAATAAGTTGAGTCTTAAAGAGGATTGGTATGTTAGACACCTTAGCACATATTCTCATGTATATATTAGTTTCTTTAGAAAATATCATGTATCTCCTTAAAGGATTATTGTATAAACATTTGTATTTAACTCAAGGTCAATTAATTGGATATTGGATTATTATTTATATTGATCCTAGAAATTTAGGCATCAACTATTGCTTTAAAGTCCACCTTAAGTAGGGGATACCCATAACTGGGGGTCTTTACATTTGGTGTCAAGCCAAAATTCATTAAATTTTTTTTAATAGTTGATAGTTTTGAATATTATATAGACTCATAAGTCAACTTATTAGGGCATACTCTAGGTGAATTGGTATCTAGAAACAATCACGATTTTGGGGCCTGGCAAAATTTTCCTCCAAATAATTTAGTTTGTATAAGTCGACTCCAAAGACAATGTGATACCGACCATGCCATAACCTACGGTTTCCTAAAAATTATTTTTTTCCTAAGTTTCCTCATTTCTTATTCGTCCTCTTCTCATTGTTTTACATTATAAACCCAAAAATTTACTTCCCTCCTCATTTAAATTTATGGTTATGAGAAGAAATAAGATCAAGGAATACTCCACCAATTAATGTACTTATAATGTTAAAATGATGATATGATTTTAAATATTTTTACATGTATATGGGTTTTTACCCTAGTGAGGTTGAACCATGGATAGACCTATATTTGAGTTGGGATGACCCAACCACCTAGGAAAAATCCATGTGGGTCAAGGGAATCACATAACCCTAAAATACATGGTGTAGTTCCTAAATCTATCCCTAAACTCCGATCCTTGGTAATGGGAATAGTACAAGTAAAATAATAACCCTACCCAAACATACCCTAATTAGGAAAAGCAGGAAGATAAATTGCAAATTATTTGGGTAAGCTAGTTTGGATACCACATTAATGGAGTAGTGCATGCATGATAAATGTAAAATGTCTATATATATAATTATTTAAAAATATATAGATACATATATATACATATATATATGTATTTATATATATACATATAGATACATATATATACATATACTAGTAAGTGCACGTGTGTTGCACATCTCAATTATTGAACTAAAGATTATGTTTAGAACTCAAATAATATTTAAAATTAATATGTAAATCAAAGGAAATGGATACATTGACATTTATGTATGATATAAATTGAATATATCAAAAAGAGAAAAAATGTCATACACAATTGTGTATTTGTGAAATGTTAATAAGAAATATCATAAATCTCTTTGTATCATGAGTTTGATTAATATGGCTGTTCTATAAGGCATGATATTTATGTTAAATCTGATGTCATTAACAAAACATTTGCTTCCTCTTTTAGGTAATGATAATTGATTACATACCAATACCACATATACTACTAGCCTTCCACTTTCAGGTAATAATAATCTTATCAGCTACATTGAATGTGTCCTTAATTTGACTAATTAATATAAGAACGTTTCATATATAACTTTTTTGTCCAACACGGTGGGTAAAATTTCTAACGATATTATGTATCTCTTTTATGTTTATGTATATTATATGTAGAAGAGATACACACAAGCATAGCACTCTAGTTATGTTTTTTCTAGTATCAACTCATTAGTAATAAAACTCTATATGGGAAACAACAATCCTAACATCAAAATATACTACAATTTGTCATATATTAGGGTAACTTTAAATAGCAATCGTAGGATTAAAAAGTAATTTGATTCCTTGGATATTAGATGTAATTTTCACTTCTTAAAGATGGTTCATGTGGAATTAGAATGTAAATTATGGCCTATAATGTATAGAAAATATAAGATGTATTTTCATCATGTAATAGTCTATATATATTTTGCTTCCTCTCAAGTCATTTAATCTCAAATATGGTTACCACTAAAACATTAAAGATTTTAGTGATTAAGTATTTTGAAATGTAATGTAGTTCAATTTTTGTTAAATAATTTGCATAATATATCAATAGATATAATTCACACTTCCTATATGGATAAGTGTGCCAAGCTAATTATTAGATTGGTTTTAGTTTCTATTTTTTATGATTTTCATGTTATGAGGTAGGTAAACAAATATAGGAATTTGAAAATGTGGGAAAACATTTTTTACCTATCATGCATTTCATAAAGTGTGGTTTTTGTTCCTTATCCTTACTAATAAGCTAACATCTTTCTTAATTAAATTACATTTAGAATGCTATAATTATAGTCAATGTGATACTCTATTTAGATATGAGATTATCTTATGATTACTTTGATGAACCTGGATTGATTCCTCAGATTATTCAGTTGTACCATTAGTATTGGGTTCACTTTGATAAAGTCCACTAAATAGGTAAGGAAAATCTAACATATATATCTCATTGTAAGAAAATGTATATGTACCCACCCCCCATAAGAGTTATTGAGTATAGTGTAATTTTTTCCCATAATCATGAAGCCATGAATAGAGAATTAAACTTACGTGATATTTTGTAAAACACTATAAACAATGCAGGATACATAGTTTACAAATGGTATTAATAATCTTAAAAGTTTTGTGAAAAAACAATGAATTAAGTAATATGCTACAATTTGAAAAACTATATTTTTTATCCTCTAGAGTTTAAGATTGTTCTTTGTGTTGATTTACTTGGTATTAAACTATAATACATTTACCAATAGTTACACTTATGTGTTTAGAAATCCAGATTCGAACTCAAATAAGATCGTTTCCAAAAGAAAAACCCATTTACAAACACCTATTGTAATGATATTGAGGATTTTATGAAATTTTATGAGGCAAAATGTTGTTGTAATATGTCTGCAAAATTCAGGTTTTGTTATATTCAAAATAAAAAGAAACAAAGAAGTCACTCAATCACATTGAAATTTGTAATTTTTTTGCTAAAAATATGATGCATGTTTCTTTAAGGAAATATCTTCTTACATTATTTTTGTGTATATGGATTCTAATCGCATGTAGCTAAAAAAATTGAAGAGAATTTTATTCCTAGGTATCATGCAAAGTAGAGGAATATTTAAATAGTTGTGGTGTCAAAGATACATCCTATATTACTGGAAAATATAACATTAGAAAATGGATAGATGTTGTGGCAAACAATAAGAGATATAAATACTTGAAAAATATGATACAAAGAAGAAAATATAGTAAAATGATAAAATAAAAATATACTACCATTCTTTTCATAGAAAGGAGAACTTTCAACTATGTCAAGTATAATGACATTCTCATATAGTTGTATCTTTGTTTTAAAAAGATTATAATTACATTCATAAAGGAGTATGCATATAATTCATCTATATCTATTCCATTTAAATATCCTACATTGTACTTTATCATGTTCTTATATTCCAATAATTGAAATAATTATGGCTTACCACTATGTTGGATAAAAAGTTTGGTCCTATCATTTGGGCTACATCACATATATTTACTCTAAGAAGTAAACCTCTACTTAACTCTTACAATTTTTTTTACAAAGGTACTACTATGTTTTAAGGTAAAAAAATTTCTACTTTCAAAATAATAATATTAGAACTTTAAATGGATCGTCTCATTGTGGAAAATAAATCTAATATTCTCAAGAACTATGTCAAAATTTGAGTGTCTATAACCATTATATAATTAATTCCAATGTCTGTAACATAATATTGATTATTTATTTCTACATATACATTTAGTGTCCATGTAACTGTAGTTTAAAGTGTATATATGTTTTCATGGTTTTCCCAAGAACTACAAAATACCATTATTAACTCATATCACTATTTGTCCACCACAAGCAAGTACTACTGTAGACCAATTATTCAAGAACTTACTGGTTGCTATCTTTTACCAGTGTCATAGTTTCTATTTATCAAATAAGTGGATAATTATTATCTTATGTATTAAAGGACTATTAAGTAGTAAATGCAAGATCCAAATATGATTGATGAATTTGAAAATATCTATGTATACAAGTTTGTGATACATAGTCACAAAAACCTTTTTCTTGAGATAAGGTGACATGTAACTTCTCCTTGCAATATGCGTGCGAATATCAATACATATACCAATGCATGCTTATCATTCAATAGAGAGGATTTATATTATAAAAATATATATATGATTATTCATATGTAAGATCATTATAGTTGGTACAAATTTAATTATGTAGTCAATCAAAACATTACAAGACATTTAACATCCTATTGTATCTTATTTTATTATAATGTTTCTCATAAAATCATACATGAACTCAAAAACCAAATACTAAATCTAAGAATGTTGCATTCTACAACACTAATGCATGTTAGAAAATAGCTATTTTTTGTTTAGTTCCATCAAATTTTTTGTTTGCAAACTTCTATTTGATTTACTCAATAGTATAGAGTTTGGCTTAAACCATATTGATTTTATCACACACTACATCACACAATTATACTTGTTATATATATTCTTATAAAAGTATTACATGTATTCTTAAACAATATATGATTGGCGTTGTATAAAATTTTGAGAATTAAATAAAATTCATTAACAACAAAAAAATGAGGATAACCAACGAGTCAATGGTGATGTTGCATTATGGATAGAAATAATAAGAATCATAACAAAATGGAGAGCCAATTATAAGCAATAGATGTATAGTCCATGGCAATAGGAAAGAAAGATTCCCCATGTCCACAACTGTAGCAAGGACTGGATGCTTGGGAGTATGATTTATTTTCCATGGGATTAAGAAAGAAAAATTCCCCTTCTTCACAGACATAACAAAGATTGGACGCTGGAGAGTAAATTAGAAAATACTTGTCTAAGTGGTTTGGGCCTAGGTTCCTTCATTAGGTATCATCATATTCTTCAATAACACTATCCCTTACCGATGCAAGACATAAAGTTCATGGAATTGTCGGTTAAAGTAAATTAGTATCAAAAAATTTTTTGAAGGAGAGAGATAAAGTAGTGGCTCACTACTTATTACTTACAAATGAATTTATTTACAAACCTCCATAGTTAACAAGTAATGGGATCTCCTTTTACCATATCTCCTTAATCATTTGCCGACATATTTTTCTTTTCTATTGTTGCTCATAATAATTATATAGTTGTTTTGATTATTTATGAGTAAGGCACATAGAACTACTTGAAATCGTGAAGCATGTGTCATTACATATCCACTTCCAATAAATATATACCGCAACATCAAAAACCCAACTTTAAGGATGCATGAATCGATTAAGTTTACCCCTAAATCACAAGTACATACCGCCCAACCATTGAGGGCGTTGGGAGAAGATGGCCTCATTACGTAGAGAGCCATATCAAAGGTTGTATTGTAGCTAAAGAATTCATGGCGTGTTCTAGTCTTGGTTAGCCAAGTTGGTTGACATTTAGTCTTTTTTTTATAAGAAGATATCAAGTTCAACTCGTATATGATGAAATAAAGTTGTATGTATTTCCCGATTATTTGCATGAATACATAGACATGGTAAATGTGGATCACATACACCATCACATAATGTGTATTTGTTACTATAGGTTATTGAGGGAAAACAAGTTGTACAATCCAAAAGCGCCCCCGACTCTTACCAGCCCAAAGACACACAAACACATAAATCTCAATTATAAAAATTGATGGGGATCAGTTTCAGCAACCCCACTACTTATAGTATTATTTCTTTCTTTATTATTAGTTTTTGTTGTAGCTCATGAGGACCTATTTTTACTTCTACATGAAAATATGAATTATGTTACCTCTTCTTGCATATAAATATATATATATATATATATATATATATATATATATATATATATATATATATATTGTGACATATATAATATCAATGAGAATAATGACAATTAGAAGAAAAAATAATTTACCAGATGGTCAAAGATAAGAAAAGAAATATGTCCAAATTGCCAGCGTGCAACTTAAAAGATATAGGAGGTGTTCACTCTTTTCAAAAAAAAAATTGGGGTTTTCTGTAAAAGCATGGGAAGAAACTTCTTTGGAAAGAAGTAAGAAAAATGATGGTAAAAAGAATTTTAAATTTTGAAAAAAAAAATAGGTAAGAAATAACAATATGTTCGGTTTTTAACAATGATGGCATACCAGTCATAGTTTATAGAGAGGTGACATAATTCTTTTTTACAATAAACATGATGATAATGGCTTGACACCATTGTTTCAAAAACCATACAATTAAAATTACAATGTTGAATGTTTTTGATAAACTAAACATGTAAAAGACACACCACCTACCTACCATAGTCCATACTTGTCAACCCCATGCTTCTAAAGTGTAAGCCATATCCGCTTGTAAATGATAAAAAGAGTTCAGTACTAAAAGATAATTCCAATAGATGTAAGCTGTAAAAAACAAAATAATAGCTTGTGTTAAAAAAAAAAGTCACGAGTTGGGCCTTTAATCCAAGTAATAACACGTATGCAAGGTAAATTTGGCTACAATTATTGTCAACAGTAGATATTATAAAGTATTTATTTACACATCATGGAGAGGTACTCTCAGGTGAGATTTTTTTTCCATATATCTGTCTACTGAACCCATGTAATTGAAGGTGATATTCTGAAATCAAATGTTTCAACAGTCAGACTTGTGAAGTGTAACTATGTTTATCTAGAATGCAAGATTAAGAATGCAATTTTTGTAGTCAGCGAACTATTGTTTAGGCCATGCTAGACAAATCAATTCCAAACTCTAACCACATTTACAAAATGGGTGGACAACTCTTTCACCGTGAAGTCTCAGAAACCTACTACAAAGTCTAATATACGCAAAAACACTAAAATCTACTACAACACATTCAGAAGTTCCACATTGGCAAGATATTCATTCTCTATATGTAAATATAAACTAATTTTCATGGTGCGATTCCTGGTCAATATCAATCACAATTCTTTGTCATGCATCTATGCTATTTGTCAATAAGTTATTCTTTTATAATGATTGATGAATGGGCATAAGATGCAGTAACTCATTCGCTCCTTGTTCAATATTACCAAAGCATTTTGTTTATGGGCAAAATACATGTTCTACAATTCAACAATACAATGAACAATAATATACCAAAAGTACAGTAGAAAGGCCATGATGCCCTAAACCTTATGTATCATTATCTTACTAGTCGTGGGTGGAATATAAAATTAGCAAAGTAATTGGTGAATATCATCTAAGAGACCAAAAATTTACCTGGGCATACTATCGTAGAATTTAGGGTATGAGATACATGTATCATTTTTTTCCAAAGAAAAAGATCCCACAGAAAATGCAGAGCAAAACACATATGAACTCAGATTTATTGTGCCTATAATGAAGCCTTCTTTGGGATTGTTTTAGGCATACCTTCCACTGCGAATTAGCTCCAGGAATATATTTTTGTTCTGGCATAATTTGCAATTTATTATTCAATTCGGGAATTCCTATGAACTGAATCCAGTAGATAAGAACTTACAAGTTAACATCCCCATAGCGTTCAGAAAAAAATGTGTTGGACTGTCATGTGTTTAGACTAGAGGCACTTCAAGAAAACATCATGAAGTGGTAGCATATAGGGAACCTTGCCGGAATAGCATATAGGGAACCACGCGGCATGAATTACCATACTAAGATGATGGCTAGCATGGATGACCCGTTCAGTTATTTGATGAGCCACGCCCTAAAGGTTCTGTTAATAGCAGTAGGATGCCGACGAAAAATAGATAATGTGATAGCAGAAGGCCCTAATGCACGTCAAGAATGGAGTAGTGCGGCTCTACAAGGGGCAGGGCAGTCGTTGGTTCTGTCTTCTGGTGGATTTCCCTCGACACCATAATGGGCGACACCCTCAATAATTATAGTTATCGCCGCCTCTTAATGTCTAGCAGCCGACCGATTTCCTTCTCTCAGCACCATGATGATTCGTGGGAATACCCACCATGTTACGGATCCAAGAACACCTAACAATAGAGGAACTTCCACACTTCATGCCTCAAGTGACTAACCTGTTGATGATCCACTGCATGTAGCGCCCACAGTAGTATAGTGCCAAAAAAACCTAATGATCAGCAGAATTTCTGACATGATAGATGACTAATGCACCTTAACTAGAGAATCCTGATGTAGGAGGAAAAATTATTCGTAGCACACTTGTTCCACCAACAATTACACACCAGCCTCGGGAATACGCGTTTCAGCCATTTTTCACGTTGTGTGACACGGACTACGAGAGCGTAAAGAGATAGTGCGTCTATTGTTTATGCATCATAATTGCATATCTCCTTAACCAATCTCTTTTTCTATTCTCAATAAAGAACTTTGCATGCATGCATGTGCTATAATAAAACAGTCAATAAAACAATACATGCAACATTATTACGTGCATGCAACTGTTGTATTAAAGCACTCCAGTGGCCAATAAGGCAATGCATGCAACATTATTGCGTGAATGCAACATCTACACTACTATTAGCATTCATTACTCCTTTTACACACAAAACAACACATTTGAATTTTTTTTTTGAACTCCCTCTATTTATTTGCAGGATATACTATTTGATACAACTATATACATATTTATACTCATTTTACGGCTAAGTCCAGAATCAATACTTGAATATACTCAACGTAGTACCAAAATACATTATTAAATATACTAAACATAAACTAACACAGTGCGTACAGTTTGAGGTTAAGTGGATTAGTAAAATTAAATACAAAATGGGTTGTTTATTATGCTTATATAATTCTTATTATTCATTGTACACATATGAAAATCATCATTTTATTTTACTAAGAATAAAAAATTAACAAAACCACAACGTCATGCCATAAATATGTTCAAAGAAGTACCAAAATCTATTAACAACCAGACCTGATATAAGAAAAAATAGTGCTTACAGTTAGTGAAATTCTATGATTATATAAACATATTATAAGACATAGTAACTAATTATCATTGCACAACCAAAATAATGTTTCAGCATATTTTGATGATAAGTTAAAAATAAGTATTTAAATGAATTTAAAATAGTACTAAGAATATAACTACCAAATGCTTGTATGACGTTCTTGATGTTCGTTCTTTGGTTGGGTCCTCCTCTATCTGTTGCGGTCTTCTGCGTAAGACCTTTAGTATCTTTTTCTGTTTTTTGGTAATCCTCTTAGACGATTAGGGGGTGCGTTTTCTTGTACCTAAAGTTTTGGTATATCACAATAGTAACAGGATTTTCGCCGACAAAAAAAAATGATACACTACCAAAAAGTCTATAGTGTAGAGTGACATGAATAATTAGGTGATTAGTTTGCTGATGCGACAGCATGGTTGCATGCATGTCACTGCTACAACAAATCAATATTGCCCCCTAACCACTCACTACCAACCACCAACCACCAACCAACAAATACATTTAATACATACCCACAAATAATTAATAACTCATTTCAAATTAAAAAATATATATATTTTTGCTCAAAATTTTCTTTTCGACAGCCCACAGTTCTATTTGTACACGTTTGACATATGAATTAGAAATTCATACTTAAATATGTTCAAAGCAGTACCAAAAGCTATTAACAACTGGAACTGATATAAACCTTAACAATGTTGACAGTCAGAGAAATTCTATGATTACAAAAATATATATTATAAGATATAGTGATAATTCATCATTGCACTACTAAAATTATGTTGCTGCATATTTTGATGATAAGTTAAAAAGAAGTACTTAAATGAATTCAAAACAGTACTAAGAATATAACGACACACTACCAAAAAGTCTATAACTTAGAGCGACACGAATAACTCATTTCAAATTAAAAAAAATCATTTTCCCCCTAATTTTTCTTTTCGGCTACCCACAATACTATTTGTACACGTTTGACGTATGAATCAGAAAATCGTACTTAAATATGTTCATAACTGTACCAAAATCTATTAACAATATGACCTGATATAAACCAAAATAGTGCTTACAGTCAGAAATTTTTTATGATTACAAATATATATTATAACAAAGTGACCATTTATCATTGCAGTACCAAAAGACATCTTCAATGAGACTAGATACAAAATTAAGACAATCTTTACAATTAGAAAAATTTTACAATGTTTACAAGGCACAATATATTACAAGGATGTGGTGTGGCCACAAAAGCGACATGTTGTTGTTGCCATGGTAACGGAGGAGGAGGCACGACGGGAGAGGAGTCAGTCAGAGCAGCAACCTTGGTATGGCAGTGGGCTTGCGCGATAGAGGGCAGACAAGACAACGGCGAGATAGGGACAAACGACTGGCTAGAGGTGACCTTGTCTTGGTCACGACGATGGGTTGGGACGGTGGTGAGCTAGACGGTGGCGGTATCTGGGCGGGACAACAGCCAGCGGAACAATGGTAGATTGGATGTGATCGAGGAGAGGAGTAGGCAGCCAACAGCCGGCATGACGACGTGCAAGCCGATGACACATCTGGGTGGGACGACGGTGGTCTGGACACGACGCGAAGGAGAGGAGAAGGCAGTCAGTGCTTGGAGTTTGGTTGGATGGGAGCAAGAGGGAGCATCACTAAAAAGAGGGAGAAAGTGGAGGGTATGGGGGATTTTATAGTCTCAATATTAGTTTGTTTGTTGATCTTCTGGTACGGTTCAATTGTGAAATCGGCATAGCGCGGACAGAGTATTAGGAACACATGAAAACCAAAAATTGCATGTGTGTAGGATGGCAATTGTAGGTTCCCGAGACTAGGGTGTAGATGTTGGTGTAAGAAATGTGTTGTATATCAGTACTCATGTAAGAGAAAGTCAGAATCATCACGTCAAAGAAGACTATTGAAGTGGTCAGGAGAACCTCATTGATATTAGCATTGCTCATGTGTTAAACATGTGCGAGGACAGAAATGAGTGGAAAAAGCATTCACGCTTAGTATGGTAATAGTATGTATATATATATATATATATATACATATATATATACATATATATACATATATATACATATATATATACTTATATATACATATATATACATATATATATATACATATATATATACATATATATACATATATATACATATATATATACTTATATATACATATATATATACATATATACATACATATATATATATATATATATATATATATATGAAACATATGTATTCAGTGATTATATTATAATATACATAAGACCCTCAACTGACATTTATAGGTGGTGCCCTGCTCTACGTTGAGTCCCCCCAAAAATGGAAAAAGACCTATGAGGGAGACATGACCGTAAAAATGTAGGGTCAAGTTATAGAAATCCTAACCTTCTCTTGGAAACCAAAAAGGCACCCTAGGTTAAGACCTCCGATAGAAGGATGAGTTGGACCACATTGTGTTAGTTTTAAAGATCTAAGGAAACCATTGATTCCAGGAAAGGACCTGATCATAGAGAGATGGAATAAAATGGGATGGTATGGATATAAGGCATGAAAGACCTTACTACTATCCAATCATAATAAGTTGTCCTTAATAAATGCAAAATGTCATTCTAACTTATGCATTCAATGTGAAAACGTTGGTGAGAGAAACCCAGGGTAACTATGTAATGAAAAATAAAGTACATTGAAGAAATGTAATAGAGGTTCATTTAAGGTATGTAAACCATACTCCCACAAAGTCTAAATAAGAAGTATGTAACATCCCAGGATTTGAGGCCTCGGATAACATGATCTTAAAAGGAATGATTGGACTACCCATATCACCAAGGTGCACCTCCTTTTCTGAGATCCCATCACTAAAGAACTCCATAGTTAAGCGTGCTCAGCTTGGAGTAGTACTAGGATGGGTGACCAGTCGGGAAGTTGACCCCGGCTTGCACATGAGTGTGGATAAAATGTGCAGTTAAGGCTAGTGGTGGTCTGTGGGGCCAGTTGTCATTCCTGAAACTCTACTAGAGTCATGGGCTGTGGGCCCGGGCGTTACAAAGTATGTGTGTTTGTCTTAATGCCCTGCATGCATAGATATATAAGTATGAACACATTTAGTTGAGAAATCCCAAACAAATATTTAATGGACGTCAAAACATTGAAATAACATCTATGAAAGGAATCTAACCTATAGAATCCCCTTGCGTAGGGTGTGTTAGGCGATATAGAAGTATAATTATATTGGAGACCCTTGTCCTAGAACACGATGTGCTCAATAAGAGAGAGAAGATTTAATAATGAAATCTCAATAAACTATAGGTAGGGTAGAGCCTAAGTCAACCCTAGGGTCAAAAAGCGAAGCTTAAAGGTGCATAAGATCCAAGGGGTCAGGAAATGACCATGCCCTATGTACATAAGGCAAGTGGGGTTCATATAAAACCATCCATGAGTACATAATGACCATGGAGTCTGGAAAACGGCCACCTCAATAAGTACATGAGGCCCGAGGGGTCTATGGTAAAGGCACTCCATAAGTGCAAAAGGCCCTCAGGGTCAAGATGGGGATCACTCCAAAAGTATCCATACCCATGTAGACCTTAAGGTAAGGGCTAAAGATAATGGTAAATAAAATTTAGATATAAAGGCTACAAGAAAGTATGTATTACAATTTAAAATAGACTCGTATAGGGAGTTTTGCACAATCTCGAGACATGAGAGAAAAATTTTCCCTTGAAATTTAAGAAAATTTGTGGAATTAAAATGTATTCATGGTACATAGACACTTTAAGGATGGTTGAACCAAAAATTTGGGTTAAAAGATAATGTGTTTCCACTATCTTTACACATAATAGGGTGAATTTTGTAGGCTATATCCAAATGTTTATTTCATCTTATTATGAGTGTGAAAGATTGGAAGTCACACGTGATACATAAAATTGACGTGTGAAGTGAATACTCTAAGTCAAAATTAACAACAAAATCTAAGGCATAGGGGTGTCACCTCACCCTTACACGAATATCACTCAATAATGATTAGTAGGTTTGAAACCTAGGTGAGAATACAATTACTAGTGTATATGTAATCATGAAATGATAAATATCATGCAATGAAGGTGAATGTGGAGATACCCTTGGAGTAAAATCAGGTTTTAACCTGATAACATTGATAATTTCACTTTAGTGAAAGTTAAAAATGGTAGTTTAGCTGAAGCCTATACAAAAATGGTTGGAAGCCCTATGTTTGATGCTAATGTGAGTTATAATCCACCTTAACCTGATTAGGTTTAAATTTTGGGGATTTTTTTTTATGGTGGGGTAAATGTAAGATCCTCAAATTTTGTAAAGTCATTCTAAAAATATTATGAATTCACTAATGATGCATTGATATTCACTTTAAGTCAATCAAAGTAATATTTGACTTACGAGATGAGTAGAATGACTGTGAGTGAATTGGGATGATGAAGTTAAGATCTAGACTTAGAGTATGTCTTAAATCTAAGTGAATAATGTAATTTTGAGTAAATGTATGAATGTGAGGCTACAATTGAGATAGTATGATGAGTCAAGCCTTAAATTTGTAATTAAAAAAATAATAAGGATATAGGACCCTTTGGAAGGCTGACATATGATCCATGGGACTTGGGATCCATTTCATGCCCAATTGGACTATTTAGGTGAAAAAAGGGCCCACTGGGATATATACTAAAGAAATTAGAAATTCGTGCATAATAATGATTCTAATGATAGTGTAAGATTATTTATAAACTAATTATGAGATAATTTGCAATTTTAGAAAAGATTATAAAGTCATAAGTGGCCGAGATAATTTAAGGGATAATTATCTACATCATGCTTACATTCCAAGTGTTCGAGTATTAATCAAACATAGTTTGACCTAATTCTTGGGCCCACTTGAAATTATGGGTAAACAAAGATGAATCCAAGATTTGAATGCATGAAAAAAATATTTGCAACCCAGGTAATGAAAGCAATTATATATTTGGCATGAAAGGAATAAATACTTATCTTTCACCTTTTGATGTAAAACTTGGTCTAATATTAGCTAAACTATCTAGAGAGATACCTCTAACACTAGGAAAGAATTGGGTACTCCTAGTGGTCTGCATGATTTTACATATCTCGATTATACTGTGTTATATTAGTGTCCTTTGGAATTTATTGGATAAATGTAATCTATTTAACACTCAAAACTTATGTCGAGGCTAAGTTAGGCCTCCAATTCATGACACTGATGTAGCGTCGGACACAATGGAAGATAATCCAAAAAATGTCTAGTCATCATCTGCCTCATGAAGGAAGACCAACAAGGGATGGAATCCAACATAGAACCTATTCTCTCTCCTCCCCCACTATTTTCCAAGATACAAGGTCAACTAGATTAAGGAGGATCTAACAAACACAATGAACTTTGGTAGAAGAATTATCTCCAAGAAACAAGATAATACCCAATTCCAACAAATCTAGAAACTGAGGGTTAGCTGGCACTATAGTATTTCATGGATCCCTACCTATATCAAAATGGTTAGATAGCTTCTCCTTGGTAGGGGGAACTCGATTTCACCCTTAAATTGTTCCATAGACCACATGTAACTCTTCATCGATCCCTTCCTCCAATGTAAGCATTGTAATACTACTTCACCCATTTTAGGATGGCACAACAAATCTAAGGAGCTTGAAGCATATTTGAGGTATTGTGAATAGGACCCAACTTGTAGTAGGGAGCGAGACACGCTCGATTGTTGTACCTACATGCCAATCGTACATGTTAAGAGGGTCTCACTGAAGGATGCCTCCTGACCACATCATGAACTTGTAGGTGGTAGGAAAGACTCTTTGAGATCCCAACAACATGCTCAAAACCAATGTTCATCATTATAGAGAGTAATTCCCGGTTTCCAATCCATGCATATACATGTTTATGATCCAACCCTAAGAGCCCATATCAAACTTCTATTATCAAGGCATTGCCACTCATAGACATTGATTAGTTCTAGTGGAGGCAGGAAGAGTGTGATAACCTAGATTTTTGAGTTTTAATAACTAATATAATAATTAGAGACAAGCATTCTATGTATGATGTCCAAATACCAAATTGAGGAATTGGTTATACAATTATGAATTCCTTCTCAAAAATTGGTGATTGGAAATATGATGGAGGACTATGATGCCTAATTGAATTCAATTATGAATGAATGTCCTTTCTGATTAATTAAGTCCTCATAAGACCAATCATACATTTGGTGATCCAGTGAGTAGTGAACTAATTTCCTTTTGAGGAATTATGTATATATGAACCAATGTTAGAGTTTGATGTCAATCTTGATTATTTCGGCTTATCAATTTCTTTTAATACCATCCCTAGTATTTTATAAAGTCAAATTACATGAAATATGACATATAGCCAATTGACATGGCCAACATTCGGATTTTAACTCCAATTTTACATCATAGCTACATCATGACATTATGAAGATACACCTAAAATTTTGTGTCAATCGGATCAACCAATTAAGGGATATGATCAATTTAATTTTGTGTATTTTTATTCCACTCATTTGAACCCTAGGACCTAAGTTTGGGGTTTATTTGAATTAAATGTGTGACACCATGTGTCACGCAGCCTTTGGAAGCTTAGGCGCGGGCCTTATTATGGGCCAAGCTAACGTTGGCCGTTGATCAGCAATCCAGCGGGGGAGACTTCGTCTCCTACCTTCCGCTTTTCTCGGCCGATCTCAGAAGAACCAGCCTAACACCGGGGCTACCTCGCATGCCTAGCTTCCCCAGCTTTTGCGCGATATTTCTTGGAGGACCGATTCTACTCCTCAGCCCGAACTCAACGAACCCTACTAGGTCTGCTACCATGCCCGGAGCAGGGATAACAACTCTCTGCCATCTCACGCTTCACTGGCGGCAGGACCTAGTTAGGGCTTTTCCCTCCCACACCTCCTCGTGCCTTTTTAAGGCCTCCAACGGCTTCGCCCGACCTCCTTTAGACCTCCAGGAAGCTCAATTCGAAACAATCGATCTCCAAGAACCTCCCCCAAGTCCACCTTCCTCTCCGCAGCCGCACCACCTCGGCGGCACCACATAGTTCTCGCCCCACTAAATACAACCTTCCATCACCTTCACCTCGATCCAACGATGCTTCTCGGCTAGAACAAACCACTCCAGATCATCTCTTCGTCCCTGACCTCCTCCTCTCCGGTGACCCCTTCATCCACAATGGCGGATCACCGCTCCAAGGGGAGCCATGAACTGACACCGTGCCGTCCGGATCCGGTTCAAACTGGCAAAGGTGACCGCATGATTGCCTGCACCTGAGAGACCCTCTTCAGACCTTGCGATCTCACCGGAGTTGAGCGTCGCGGCGGCGCACACAGTGAACAGAGTCGCAATCTGGATCGCGGGGGATCTGTGAGCGAGTAGAGATCGGACCAATTGGTCCAGCTAGTGAACCAAGCGGCCCAATCACAAACCACAGCTTTCTGGACTGCAAACCGTCAGTGAACCGAGCCCAAACCAACGTGGATCGGCCGATTCAATGTGATCCAAAGTCGGGAGGTCGCCCCACCCAAAGAGCCACGTGGCGAGACGAGATTCGCTGAAAAAGGTAAATCTTCAATAATTTACCAAATCTTGCAAAAGCCATAGTAATTAGTATGATTATCAGAAAAATACAAATAAGGTATCAAAATTCTCAGAAAAATATGTAGAACAACATGAAAGCTTAATATCAGACTTTTTATGCTTTAATATTAGCAATATCATATAAGACATGTAATACTTGTTTAATGGAAAATAAATAGCAAATGATGATATTAAATTATGGAAAAATGTCAGTAAGTCCATAACCATGTTTATAATGCACCTTATGTCAGTTAGGGTCATTTTATGACATGAAGTCATGTAATTTTCTTAAAATGACTAATTAGGGCTAATAACCCTATATAAATTGTAATTATTGCACACATGCTCAATAAATGGTGGAATTTACAGAGTAGGTTTATATCAGTAATCTAAAGTTAAGATGTAAATCAGATATCAGTGAGACGTATATAATTCATGTTATATGAAGATGAATACTAATACCTGGTTTTAAAACCCTAATCTAGATTAATGATGTAACCTAGGGTTAGTATGTGCATAAAAATAGAATATGGAACCTGATATTCAGATAATGAATCATAATCTGTAAAATGACATCAGTAAGATAAATATAAGGTAAGAATACAAGTAATCATGAGAGTAACATAATGAGATAATATAAACCCTAATGAACACGACTAGGGTTAAGATGATTAGAATCTGATGATAGTATGTGGTCTTGTCTTAATCAGGTGATGACCAGATATGTACATGATCCAGAATGTAAATAGGAATCTCTGAATCAGGTACGTGGGTTTATTTAATTATATGACTATGGTTTTCTTGCTTGCAATCATGATATGTATGTATGCTCTCTTCTATTTGCAAATATTGGATGTAGTATTGCTATGTAGTACCCGTTGTTTTGTCACTTGAAAACATAAATTATGAGTAGATGTTTTGTAGTTATTTAAGGTGTTCATTATCCCCCTTACGAGGGAATGGATTAATGTTGGCTAGTACACCTCCCTAGAGCACACGGTGTACAGGGAGTTTCCCTAGAGTACTTGGTACACGGGGATGGGCCCAATATTTATGTTTTGGTACTAGTCCACCTTGATAATGCAATTCATCTAGGAAAATGACTTAAATTGGCGTATTTCGCTTAATAAAGAAGTGTTTTCTATGATTTTCTTTCCTTCTGCAAATCTTTTTCATAATTATGCAAGCCATAAATATATGTATCTTTCTTCCCACGTACACAACACCTTGTGTGTTGATTTGTTGTTTCACGTATGTTTTAGGTTCAGAGATAGCATGGGATGAAAAGTACAGGATATGAGCAAGTTGTTCAGGTTGTACCTATTGTGAAGATCCTAGTTAGCATACATGTTCTTAGACTTGTAAATTATCTTTCAATATGTAATTGTAAACCATTGTGTAATAATTCATGTTGTATAAATTTACATGTTGAATGTTGAGAATGTTACGGTTGTATGTTCATGTATGCGTATTATGCTTCCGCATCGCTTTCTGATATAATTGTTTGATGTTTTCGGATTATGGGCTCTCATTCCCAATAGGGTTTGGAGAAGTCGAAATCCGGGGACGTCACAGTTGGTATCAGAGCATGAACAATAGCTACACCTAACAATTGCTCACCATGAAACATAAAAACTAAATTTCACCTTTCACCTTAAACCTTAGAAACTTAGTAAGTTGTTCTATAGGAATAAGGTTGACCTAGCCTCTAGGTTAGAACCTAGATGTTCGAGAACTAGGTTTAGACAAGTGTGTGAAACCCTTTCCATATAGAGCTCATATGTATTGGGTAGCTACACTAGTCTACACCATGTTCTCACCATTTCACTAGGTTACATGACACCAGGCTATCTACTGTGTGTTGGACACTCGAGTTTGCTGGTTTGGTTTTGTTTCCCAATCGGCTCGCACCTCGACAGTTTTCTCTGACGCCTTCTTTCTCGGAGAAAAACTATATAATACTTTATTAGATATATGTAAATATAAAAATGTGTCCATCACACAGGAGAGTGGTGGGTGTTCGTGCAACCTAAGTGAAAGGGAGTGACATCAGTCTAGAAGAGAGAGTAGTCTAGATTAGATGTCTAGAGCCGTATCAATATATGTGATACAAAGTGTAGATGATAGAATGGTAGTTGATATAAGCATGGATGATCTTATTTAAGTTCTACCTCTAATGATATAAGTTGCTTTATAAGGATTTAAGTTGTATATGACCTGAATCCAATTTTGAAGAATCTAAGCTAAGTCGTGATAATGATAGTACATCCCCTTTTCCTACTTAAGATAAGTTAAGTTAAGATAGAGATGAGTGTGCATGAGCCTCAAGCTCTTTTACAAAGGAGGACCTCTAGTGTTAGGACAAGATATGTGGTGAACTCCAGAGAGAGTGAGACCCACAAGGAGAGGGTCAATGGACCTACCCTACAATATATGAAAATATGTGAAATGATGTGTCCTAAGCTGGGTTACTCCTAAGTAAATGAGTTGAGTCATGTTGCATGATTCAAATCCATATGTGAGAATTGGATAAAATAAAAGGATGGGTAGATGACCCATATGATAAAGTCAATCCTTTGGCTGAGTTAGGTCCTAGCTAGAGTGACATATTTTGTGAATCTCGTCATTAGTTGCAAGTGAGGTAATATATGAAATGTAGTTATGAGAGTATGATGCTTTGTGCAAAAGATACTCAAAATACATGTTCTCCCTTCTTCTTCTCTTTCTTAATATAAAATGATAGAAACCTCACTTGAGCTATATAGATGAGTTATATATGAGAAGTCACTCGTATAAGCTTGACCTATTATATACCCCCCTATATCATACATGAAGCACCAAGATTGAAATCATGATAAGTTTGACTTTAGAATATTCTTTTCCCCTTCATATGAAACATGAAAGATATGATGTTGAGATCATGGGATAAACTTATATATTCTCTTTTTCCCTTCACATAATACATGTAAGACATAAAAAGTTGAACTCATGAACTTGAATAAAGATAGTTTTGGATCATAGGATATATGATCAGAAATACAGTTTGTTACTTGATCTTTCTCAATGTGTGAGTCTAAGTTGAGTATGCATATCACACCATAGGGTGAAACCCTGATGGTCAAGCATGTTATGTAAGCCCATCCTATGTATAAAAATCCTAATATCAAGGATGAAGATAAATCTCCTTTAATGCTGAAATCATTGTAAGATGTTAATGATGTTAGATTTGAACGATCCGAATACCATGGCATATTAATGAATTCCTCTTGGACTTTTAAGGTATGATCAGAACTGGTATCCTTAGGGGTGATGCAATCCTAAGATAATAGAATGTCAAGTTCTGACTAAGCCTTTATATGATGATTCAATTCTATTTTAAAAAAAAAAATGTTATTCTTCAACCTATATAAGGTGGGGTGATACACCCTAGATGCTCTAGAACCTAAAATGTTGACTTGGGATACATATAGAAATATGATAACTTTGACACCTAGAAGTGGTGGCGTACGTTAATTTGAAATCCTTGATGTCACTTTGAGTATAAGATTGGTTGAATTTCGAGGACGAAATTCCATATAAGGTGGGGTGAATGTGATAACCTAGATTTTTGAGTTTTAATAACTAATATAATAATTAGAGACAAGCATTCTATGTATGATGTCCAAATACCAAATTGAGGAATTGGTTATACAATTATGAATTCCTTCTCAAAAATTGGTGATTGGAAATATGATGGAGGACTATGATGCCTAATTGAATTCAATTATGAATGAATGTCCTTTCTGATTAATTAAGTCCTCATAAGACCAATCATACATTTGGTGATCCAGTGAGTAGTGAACTAATTTCCTTTTGAGGAATTATGTATATATGAACCAATGTTAGAGTTTGATGTCAATCTTGATTATTTCGGCTTATCAATTTCTTTTAATACCATCCCTAGTATTTTATAAAGTCAAATTACATGAAATATGACATATAGCCAATTGACATGGCCAACATTCGGATTTTAACTCCAATTTTACATCATAGCTACATCATGACATTATGAAGATACACCTAAAATTTTGTGTCAATTGGATCAACCAATTAAGGGATATGATCAATTTAATTTTGTGTATTTTTATTCCACTCATTTGAACCCTAGGACCTAAGTTTGGGGTTTATTTGAATTAAATGTGTGACACCATGTGTCACGCAGCCTTTGGAAGCTTAGGCGCGGGCCTTATTATGGGCCAAGCTAACGTTGGCCGTTGATCAGCAATCCAGCGGGGGAGACTTCGTCTCCTACCTTCCGCTTTTCTCGGCCGATCTCAGAAGAACCAGCCTAACACCGGGGCTACCTCGCATGCCTAGCTTCCCCAGCTTTTGCGCGATATTTCTTGGAGGACCGATTCTACTCCTCAGCCCGAACTCAACGAACCCTACTAGGTCTGCTACCATGCCCGGAGCAGGGATAACAACTCTCTGCCATCTCACGCTTCACTGGCGGCAGGACCTAGTTAGGGCTTTTCCCTCCCACACCTCCTCGTGCCTTTTTAAGGCCTCCAACGGCTTCGCCCGACCTCCTTTAGACCTCCAGGAAGCTCAATTCGAAACAATCGATCTCCAAGAACCTCCCCCAAGTCCACCTTCCTCTCCGCAGCCGCACCACCTCGGCGGCACCACATAGTTCTCGCCCCACTAAATACAACCTTCCATCACCTTCACCTCGATCCAACGATGCTTCTCGGCTAGAACAAACCACTCCAGATCATCTCTTCGTCCCTGACCTCCTCCTCTCCGGTGACCCCTTCATCCACAATGGCGGATCACCGCTCCAAGGGGAGCCATGAACTGACACCGTGCCGTCCGGATCCGGTTCAAACTGGCAAAGGTGACCGCATGATTGCCTGCACCTGAGAGACCCTCTTCAGACCTTGCGATCTCACCGGAGTTGAGCGTCGCGGCGGCGCACACAGTGAACAGAGTCGCAATCTGGATCGCGGGGGATCTGTGAGCGAGTAGAGATCGGACCAATTGGTCCAGCTAGTGAACCAAGCGGCCCAATCACAAACCACAGCTTTCTGGACTGCAAACCGTCAGTGAACCGAGCCCAAACCAACGTGGATCGGCCGATTCAATGTGATCCAAAGTCGGGAGGTCGCCCCACCCAAAGAGCCACGTGGCGAGACGAGATTCGCTGAAAAAGGTAAATCTTCAATAATTTACCAAATCTTGCAAAAGCCATAGTAATTAGTATGATTATCAGAAAAATACAAATAAGGTATCAAAATTCTCAGAAAAATATGTAGAACAACATGAAAGCTTAATATCAGACTTTTTATGCTTTAATATTAGCAATATCATATAAGACATGTAATACTTGTTTAATGGAAAATAAATAGCAAATGATGATATTAAATTATGGAAAAATGTCAGTAAGTCCATAACCATGTTTATAATGCACCTTATGTCAGTTAGGGTCATTTTATGACATGAAGTCATGTAATTTTCTTAAAATGACTAATTAGGGCTAATAACCCTATATAAATTGTAATTATTGCACACATGCTCAATAAATGGTGGAATTTACAGAGTAGGTTTATATCAGTAATCTAAAGTTAAGATGTAAATCAGATATCAGTGAGACGTATATAATTCATGTTATATGAAGATGAATACTAATACCTGGTTTTAAAACCCTAATCTAGATTAATGATGTAACCTAGGGTTAGTATGTGCATAAAAATAGAATATGGAACCTGATATTCAGATAATGAATCATAATCTGTAAAATGACATCAGTAAGATAAATATAAGGTAAGAATACAAGTAATCATGAGAGTAACATAATGAGATAATATAAACCCTAATGAACACGACTAGGGTTAAGATGATTAGAATCTGATGATAGTATGTGGTCTTGTCTTAATCAGGTGATGACCAGATATGTACATGATCCAGAATGTAAATAGGAATCTCTGAATCAGGTACGTGGGTTTATTTAATTATATGACTATGGTTTTCTTGCTTGCAATCATGATATGTATGTATGCTCTCTTCTATTTGCAAATATTGGATGTAGTATTGCTATGTAGTACCCGTTGTTTTGTCACTTGAAAACATAAATTATGAGTAGATGTTTTGTAGTTATTTAAGGTGTTCATTATCCCCCTTACGAGGGAATGGATTAATGTTGGCTAGTACACCTCCCTAGAGCACACGGTGTACAGGGAGTTTCCCTAGAGTACTTGGTACACGGGGATGGGCCCAATATTTATGTTTTGGTACTAGTCCACCTTGATAATGCAATTCATCTAGGAAAATGACTTAAATTGGCGTATTTCGCTTAATAAAGAAGTGTTTTCTATGATTTTCTTTCCTTCTGCAAATCTTTTTCATAATTATGCAAGCCATAAATATATGTATCTTTCTTCCCACGTACACAACACCTTGTGTGTTGATTTGTTGTTTCACGTATGTTTTAGGTTCAGAGATAGCATGGGATGAAAAGTACAGGATATGAGCAAGTTGTTCAGGTTGTACCTATTGTGAAGATCCTAGTTAGCATACATGTTCTTAGACTTGTAAATTATCTTTCAATATGTAATTGTAAACCATTGTGTAATAATTCATGTTGTATAAATTTACATGTTGAATGTTGAGAATGTTACGGTTGTATGTTCATGTATGCGTATTATGCTTCCGCATCGCTTTCTGATATAATTGTTTGATGTTTTCGGATTATGGGCTCTCATTCCCAATAGGGTTTGGAGAAGTCGAAATCCGGGGACGTCACAAAGAGCCTCATGGAAGAAGATGAAGTCCGTAGCTTAAAGTCAACAACAAGTTTAACCCCATGGCCGGATGACTTCATTCTTGTGAGTTTGGGCTAGAGGAGGAAGAATCCCAAAAGGGATTTAACTCATGTATCTTAATTCAGATGACTAATCTCAGTCACTATAGACGGGCAATGTATGGAGTGGGACCCGAGAGGGGGTCCACTCCTCACTAAAATTTGAGGAGTAGACACATCTACTTGAAACACACTAACAAACATGTTGTAGAAGGTATATTTTTTCATTTTTCATATAATGGTATACAAAACCAAAGTATATTAGTGAAAATAAAATAATGAATATTTTCAATTTTAAAAGATACATAAACATCTCCCATTAAGGGCTTACATGAAAGCAATAAATCTAAGATCTAAGAAGAGGGAATCCAAGCTATTTCGAGTCAATCTCCCAAGAGTCAAATCCTGTAATCCAAGTCCATGTCATCATATTGAGTCTTCCATATTATTTCACCTAAGGGGTTGGAAGCATACCCCACAACAGAAGATAAATAAGGATGTTGTCAGTAGAAAATTCTGATATGATTATATACTAGGGATTGAGAATATTATGGAAAAAGGGACAACAATTACTTAATCAAGGTTTCCATCAAAGAGGGAATGTGAACATCTAAATGGATATCATAAGTGAACTATATAAAATATACGAAAGATGCACTTGCCATCAAAATACTAACAAGATCTGTCACTTAAGAACAACCAAATAAATCAAGGCACATAACCCTTTATCAACAATAATCAACATGCACGCAAGTGAGATAATAATAACACTAGAAAAAATATAAAGGTAGTGGTAGTTAGGGCACATAACCCAAAAATTATTAGAGAATGGCACATAACAGAACTCCCTTATCATACAAGCTGGTGTATGGGGCATACGATCGTCCATCTTGATATATAAAAGTGCAGGAGGAATAAAACCTCAGTCCATGGAATGATTACTGAAACCTCAATGCCTAATAATATCACAAAGGGGTATAAAACCCCAGGGAAATAACATTGAATAACTAAAGCATTATGTCATTGTGGAGCTACTGGATCACAAAGCATGCATAAATGTAGAGGCAAGTGAAGGTTCATTCATATGAATGGACTATATGAATATACACCACATAAGTGGGAAAAATAGTTGATATCCAGAATTAGGGTTTCATCAAGAAGTAAAATACAATTTAGAGTCAATAAGAATATCCAACTAAAGATTCATATCATCTAAGTCACATGAGTCAACCTCTTACAGGAGAGTGAGTGAGAAGTGCATAAGGTAGAATATCCCAAAGGGCAAAGAGAGTGATAATTATGGGTATCTTCTCAATATAGAAGTAAGGTATGTAACATACATCAAGAGAGGGTTAACTTGGTTAAATGTTCAATAAATATAATATAATTCAAAATACCTCATATAAGGTCTATGTCTGTCCAAAGCCAACCTTAGGTCCAAGCTAGGGTCTTCAAAACACCTATGAGACATATTATATATTATTATGGTTACATTCACATTAAATTACATAAAACCTAAAAGTTGTTTTTTTATTATTAGTGAATTGGGTAATCAAAACTTGGACATATTGTAGATTATATTTTTTTTGATTTCATAGCATATTTTACTTTACTTTTATGAGTTGTATACAATTACATTTGAATTTTAGAAATTCTAAACAATCAAGAAAATACCTGGAAAATCATTTTTTTAGTTAGGTGATGAACTGATACCATTGGATAAAATGTTACATAATATTTTATTTTATTTTTATGAGCTATAACTGATTTATTATGAATTATAGAATTATTGACCAATCATGATAATCTAAAAAGACATGTATATAACCTTATCCATTTTCAACTCATCTAACACCCCTGTCAAAAACGATCAACTAGTCTGGGTCTACAACAATTAGGTGCACAACTGGATTTTGTAGAAAAGACCATAATGCCCTTGTCAGGAAAATCAGAAAGGAAGAGAACAAAAGGGCATATTAGTAAATATATCAACGTGATAATCCCCTTAGAAAGCCCACACGATGGATGGCAATGTGTCTCCCAGATGATAGGCTATCCAAGGCATCAAACTCCCTCAATCCTTTGGGTTTGGTACATGTAGCTTCACAAGAATTAAATGAAGACAGGGGAAAATTGATAAAGCATGATGGTGAAGATGCTATATTTTGAATGAAAAATAGAAAACAACACAAAAGGAGGTGGGAGATGACATTTAGGAATTGTTGAGGTCTAAACAAAACTAAAGATGCCCAAATCTCCATCTTGCTCGAATAAAATCAAGAAACCCCTTTTTGGTTTGAGCCGTTGCCAGAAGTGTTTTGTCGAGGAATCACCGGCGATTCACAAAATTGAGCTAGAAAAAAAAATGCAAAATGCATAAATACCAGTGCCAGAGATGATGTCTGAGGAGTCTATGTAGGTTGAGTATGGTGTTGGCCTAAGCAATTTGACCGGTAGGGTAATGAAGGTCAATTGCGGTTGGATAAGATATGCTAGGGGTTCTGTGCATATATATATATATATATATATATATATATATATATATATATATATATATATATATATATATAATGTGAAGAAGGAAAAAGGAAAAATTTATTTGTATTTTTGTATATTGTTTAATTGCCTTTGTCGAGAATTCAATATTTTATTTCATAATCTGGGTTTAGGTTTTGGGATTATATCTAATCTTTTTGTACAAATAATTTCTCAATAGAAAACACTCTACTAAATGTAGGAATCATAGCATATGATGATAAAATAGCTTTAAAATGTGTATACTGTATACTAATGCTAACAACTTCCTTATATAGTAACATAACATAAATGTAATTAGTGTGTCTATATATAAATATACATATATATATGTATGTATATATATGCATATATAAATCTATATATATATAAAGATATACTATTTGATTCAATTGCAAGTTAGAGATTATAATATTAGAGTTAGACCTAGATTTATAACATCAAAAATATCATTTCAAGTAACTTCTAAATTTGGATTTTGTAATACAAAAAACTGACTCAAAATTAGATTGTTGGCACCACTAGGTTTGATACCGGATTTAATAAAATTATCAACCCAAAATGGATCTTTATTATCTACTAACTAGACCTGGACTTCAAATGAAAAAAAGTCATCATCTAACCCAAGACTGAGCCTTAACTTATTATCTAAAATTTCATATGGCCCATCAATGAAAATTTGGTAAAATAAGAAACATGTTGGGTTCTTTTACTTTGTTGTTAGATTTATTTATAGTTTACATATTTACATATTTTAAATGTCATAAAATGAAACAAATGTGGTTTTCTTTAGAACATCCAATCGATGGAAAATCATGTTTAAGATGTGTTACAATCTTGAACAATTCAACATCATACATTAGGGGGTGCAAAACCTAGTTTTCCATTGAACCACATTTGGGTAACTGGAAAAAGGTCTACCAAAAACTAACCCATATCTAGAAATTATACAAAGTTAGCTCAAGATCAAACTCCATTTTGTAATATTTAACATGTCATGGAACCTACATTCTAATCTTTCAATAAGCATGAATAAAGGTCAAAATATTATTTTATTCATAGACAATTCTACTATATAAGTTTATTATATTATAGTCATATATTATATGATAGGAAATTTTAACATTATGTTGGAGTATTGATGAGGATGACATATACTATACCCTTATTAACACTATTTGTTTTAATTGCTAGCAAAAATTGAACTAGATTTATGAACTTAAAACTTAAAACTAAATATGCCTCAATTAGAGTTGCAGTAACCAAAAGAAAAATCTAACTATTTTGACACTATCCATAATCAAAATCATTTTTTAGGGAGATGGCTCTAGGGTTTGGGAATAGAGGAGGCAGATGAGGAGGAAGTGGGGGTTGAGGAAATCAGCCCCCCTGATGATGACGATCCACAATCGAAGGAAGGGTATGTTGATCGTGACATTTGGTTTGATGTGGAGGATATGATGTTGATGAAAACATCAGGCTATCACAAATCAATGATATCCATCATGTGTGGGTTCAACACATCATGGGTTGAAACCCAAATTTTGTGACCCATTGTCAAGGGGGTCATATTGGACATGTAGGGCAACATGATGTTTGCATGGGGGTGGATGATGTGTCTATGGATAGTGACCCTTTCCACCATTAAGACAAAATCATACCGGTTACAACAGGTTAGATATGAAACTATGATGGACAAATGAAATTACTTAAAGACATTAATAACTTGTATGGAGGATTAGATAGATACTTCTTCTCATATAGTTGTCATATGTACATTTCTTGTGTAAGAAATTTATATAACTCCTCCAATGAGCATCTTGTAAACAATATTTGAATTAATGAACATTGTTTGATATTATTTGTTATTTGGTTAAATCTGGATCCTTGGGAAATTTTAGGTAATGACTCTCAAATTGAGGCCTTCCTTAGTTGAGGGTTGTCGAAAAGTGAGGTTGTTACAAGTAACTTTCTTGATGCTAGTCACATTATTGAAGTAGGTTAAGGATAGGTGGGTTTTGGGAATGAAATCCTCTTTATAGTGTTGAGACATGCCCAAATTAAAATAAAACCTATTTTACTTTTCTCCTTAGGATTAATTTGAGAAAAATACAACATGTATTCAGAAAAATATTTTATATGAAATTTAGAATCAATATAACTATATTGTGTAGGGGGATCTAGTTAAAGAAATCCACCAATTGATTAATGTCTACCCAAATTTGATACTTTACAATCATCCTAAGTATAAGTGATGAAAGAAATTTGATAAATGTAAAATAGTGTATTAAATTTACTAAGAAAAGCATTAAATTTATTAATTGGGTGCTAAATTTATATGTAATGGAATAAAATATCAATTTTTTTACTATGAAACTAACGATAAAATTAGGATCTTGACACCTAGTTACTGAACAAGCCTAATTTTAGCCAAATGGACTTCATTTGACCACTCTTTTAACTAATTGAAGATCCTAGCTTTATATGTATAAGTAGTCAATATTTACGCTAATTTCTACCCAAATTTGACACTCTAAGATAATCCTAAGTATAATTGAAGAAAGAAATTTGATAAATATAAAATAGTGTATCAAATTAACAATGAAATACATAAAATGTATTAATTTGGTTCTTGACTTATATGTAACGAAATAAAATATCAGAAGTTTTCTAACTATGAAAATAATGATAAAATTGGGGTCTTGACACCTAGTCAGTCAACAAGGTAAGTTTTAAGCATAATGGACTTCATTTAATCACTCTTTTAATTGATTGAAGATCCTAGATTTATATGTTTAAGTACTCAATATTTATTGTAATTGTCGTTGTATGTTTGTTTCCTTTCCAAAATATAACACTATGTTAGTCTCCCTTTTGTCCATTCCCCAACATAATGCTATGTTACTCTTCCTTCCTCCTCATGCAGACTTCCATTTTTCCTTCATACATGAAAACCCCGCCGTAACCAGTAGAGGCGGAAGAATGTGGGGTGGGGGGGGGGGGGTAGGGGCCATGCCCCCCCCCAAAACTCTAGTGAAATTCCCTATTAATATGTATCTATCAATCTCATTGTAATTAATTTCTCTGAGATTTTCTCACATGCGCTTAGACCCTTCTATACTCGAACATATGAAGTTCCAACTCCAAATTTAAATATACTCAACAATGCTCAACAAAATGTTTTTAACAACATTCATAAATCTCAGAGGTAAGTAACTGCCTGCCATTTCATTATCAATTATTCCAAACAAGGATTAATTTTAGCACTACGACTAGCCGACTTGCCGCGCTACTGTCTCTTACATTGTCACATTCGATGCATATATGGTTATGAGATTTATCAACCTATCACTAGCGGCCACAGTGGCTCACCTATCTGCAACATGCTACTGCAACATTACAATAATTCAATGACGCAAGTCAGTGGAAATTCAACAATGCGTGACATGCCATGGCTTGGTTTGGGATAGAAATAAGATAGTGTTGCATCTCGTCATCTACAATTTTGTAATGCCTCATTTTAATACACTGAGATTGTTAGAGTTATCTACCCCAATCTATCGCCATAGTGCATATATGTATACATTAGTATAGACTGGAAGCTCCTTTGTTTTATAACATCTGCCCAGTACTAGTCAAGGACTCTTGGTTGTGCTACCAAATAGCTTCAGGCACACTGGTCACCACAACTTATCAATCTATAATCTACCACCAGCCTCCAGTGCAGTATCTACCTCCTATAGCATTGAGAGGAAGGGAGTCATGTTCTTCTTATCAACTTAATCTTAAGTAAGTCCAACCCATTCTAGTGTGCAATAGATGTTTATTTGGTTGGTTTTGGATTTTGGTAACCACAATTGTTTTGTTTCTAGACTATATGCTTATTCACAAGTGAAGAGTGTCGTGTTAATTTTTGTTACATATCCATGGTAAATTATATATATACGCTGATCGATTTTCTTACCTATCTTTTCCTCTCAATTTTTTCCTTATAATCTTTAGTCAACTTTAGTTTATTTGTACAAGATCTAGATGTTAAAATGAAAATTTGTTTCATTTCCGATCATACATATTAAAATGGATAGAGAAGTTCAATGCTAGAGACATTTTACCTCACCCAAATGGCCCCATATAGAATTTTTTATCTGCATTTGGATCCAACAATTATTGTGACGAGCTATTACTTATATAGTCATTTTCACTTGTTGTGAACCTAGTGACTAATTAATATTTTAACAAAATGGATATGTTAATTACCTAATTTTCGAATTCAACATATAACTGTATATTTGTCTTGAAATTATGTAGTTCTAATGATAGTTTATACATAGTTAAATTTTGCAGAGTTACCCTTGTAAGTCCATCATTTAGTTGAGAAGTTCAAAATTTTCTTATGTCCAACTTTGAGATGCTCAAACATATTAGTCATTCTAGAAAGGATATCAGATATATGATTAAGAGTTGTTCTCTTTTACTATTTGGCCCCACCAGACTTAGATCTCTGGTAATCAACCACGATCATCTTCCCCTCCATTTCCCATTTCTTACTCCTCCTTCCTCTCCTCTCCTTGTCCTTCCTCATCCTCTTCTTCTCTTCCCACTCTCCCCTATATAATCTCTTATCCTCCAGAAACTCTAGCCATCAACACTCTTATTAACTATATGCCCTACAACATAGTAGTGAGAAAATATTTTCATGTGATTACCCAAAATTAACAGGCTTTGAAAAAGACAACAAACGCATCATATCTTCATCAACTTCATTACCACCACCGCTAGGACCAGGGGTGGAACCTCCATCCTAGTGTGTAGGATTGGACACCACAATTGAAAAGATAGAGCCCTTGCCAACACTGGTAGTTGCTGGCATGGGGTGGTGACTCATTTCTTCTATCACGAACCTGATTCCTTCCAAACCAAGAAGTAGCACCGTATTCCTATACAACCACTAACAATGGAAACTTCATCCACTAACCACAACAAAGAGCACATCTCCATTCATCATACCTACAAACTTCATGGTAGGGTTACAGACCCCACATTTCATGTCTCTACCTCACTCATTCTACACAACCACCTTCTCACTACCATCAGCCTTCACTCAACAATTGCATGTGTAGTCATGCTCCCCCTTCCATCTTGTGCTTGGCCACAGTGACTACATAATCACTTCTCCACAATTATAGTGACTTCCTTTGGATCTACTAGCTACCTGGAAGACACCAAACAACTTGTAAATACCTCCTACATTCATTTTCAGACCCATAACTCGGCATTCATCTTCTACTTTGTCATGAAACACCCATGTGATGTAAAATACAGATAGAAACATCGTCACTTTCAACCCACAACTTACAAGACTAAACATGGATCGCTCAACCATATGAACTCACCAGTAACCCACACAAAGGAACAACCTTCTCAATTTCCTAGTGTAGTCTACAAAATAGGCCATCACCCTCACTTCTTAATGAAAACCGCAACCACATGTGCAAATGATTGACTGATGTAGAAAATCTACACCTCACCAGGTTAGGGTGCAAACTCTACAGATTCATATCCACTTTACTAACCCCATAGATAATTCAAAGTATGGAGAAGAATAACACTAATGCTATGTTTTGAGGGACTTACTAAAAATGGGAAACTTTGTTTTTGAAGTCGATGACTTTCAATGTGATATCATTACTCAAAGTGTGGTGTACTACCAACTGGAACCTTGTCAACTAATTAGTGCAGACTTATGATATCGATGCACACAAATATGACCATGCAGTTGGAAGTCATCATAGTAAGTATTTGGTTGTAGTAAAAAACTTTGACTCAAGATTAACTGTTACAACCGCAATTTTCAGATTCTGTTGGGGAGAAATGTAATTTCTCCTATTAAAGAAATATGAACAAATAATGATGTCATTTTATTGAATGCATGAATTTCGTTTGTAAATAGCTTTTCTTGGTTGTTTTGTGGGCCTTATTGGCTATTGGGCCCAATAACAAGCAAAAGAAAAAAAAATCAATTTGTAAATGAATAATTATGAAATGGAAAAAAGAAAGATGTAGAAACCTCTAGAAGGAAAAAGAATATTCCCCAAAGGTAGCTTTCGTGCCTTTTGGGTTCCTTGGGTTCCATGGAGTCCAAGATGCAAGATAATGCAACAAGCGAGAGAAAAGATCAATTAAATATTGCTTTATTAAAGGAAATATGAGATAATAATAATATTACAAGAAATATGCAGATATTTGGATAATGGATCCATCTTGGAAAAGGTTTTGTGTGTACATGGTTTCTGATGGAAAAAGAAATCCCTAAATAAAATAACAAAAGGGAAATTAAAGATAATTATCTGCATATATGAGAACTATGTAGAAGTTTCTAAAAGTGGCATGGGTGACCACTGTGAAATGACTTTTTGGTTCCACGATGTTTCTATTAAGAGAGGAAATCAAAATAATGAAAATAGAAACAAACAAAGAAAGAGAGAGATGACATCCTAAGAAATTAGGGAATAATCTAGATTTCATTATACAATAAGGAAACCACAAATACAAAACTTTCCTTAACGACTTTTAGTTTAGTAAAATAGTAACATTTTGTGGTGAAATCGAAAAGCCAAAAGGATAGAACTTAAAGAGTTCTATACATGGATGGAAGGGTACACATTGCCTTTTAAGTAAAAAGGGATATCAGTGGTTATCAATGTCCATGCTTTCTCTATCTTATATTAACCACTAGGGTTCTGCATAGTTTATATATATAAAAGGACCCCAATGATCCTTCACTATAGGGAGACATGAGAGCGAGCCATGGATGTATGTAGAAAGCCAATCCCTGGCCATGGTCCTCGTAACCTTGCCAACCCTGGATACATCACATGACGAAGCCAAGGATGCATCGAGTGACAAGGTCGACGTCGACTCTGTTGGAAGGAAGAAAGGACTGTAGATCTCTCCTCTCCCAGGTTATTGCTCAATGGAAACATCAGAGGGCCTTAACCATCAGCCGTTGAAGTTGTGCTGCGTGTAGGGGCGCTCTACCATAAGGGCAAACAAAGCCCAACAAGGAGGCATTTTTGGCGGTGGTAATTGCGAGGAGGGAGTTGTAGTTATGATTTGCTGGAGGGAGGAGCTACAGGCGAGACCACAGAGAAGTTACAGAGTGTATGTCACTGCTACTACGCTGTAGAAACATGAGTTGTAGACTGCCATGCCAACTAGGGTAGGCCCGCGATGGAGATGCTGGGCCGATCTGAAGTGAGGTTAGGACACGTGAGGGCTTTCAACAGCCACAAACCTGGGGACATGCTCATCTTTTCCGTAGGCCGCAAGCTGAGTCACTAGCTCTGGGAAGTGGGGAAGAGGGCGCCTACTCTGCCACCACACGCACTGGAACCTCGAGGGAGTTCCTCACCTTGCCGATGTGGCCCTGCCTGGCCTGGGTGCCCTGCAGTGAAGCCACCCCGTCAGGGGTTAGCGGCGGACGGCCTCACGCGTGAGACGGGGAGTCGGGCGTCACCCTACGCGGGGTTGAAGGTAGAATAGAGTCAATTGACTCTAATGACCCTCTGTCACGTTCAAGATGCAAGGGTGGAGGAGTCTTTTCCGCTCAAATCCAGAAAGAATAAGAGGTAACCTTACATGCTGATGTGGCGTCCTGTTATTGGCCCAAATACAATTAAGTTAAATTAATCGTAGAAAATGATCTATAACTCAGATTGGGACACATAATATACGAATTTTTCTTAGAAAAATATGAGGAATCCATTAAAAATAGATTCAGAGCCTAAATTCTCTTGCAATTTGAAAAGTAGTTAAAGTTGTCAACTTTAATGCATTAATGATTAAGAAACCCTAATATTTGATGATTAATGAATTTGGAAGGGTTATATGGATGTTTAAATTTGATATTAACCTGTTGATTACAAAAGGACCTATTAGATCCAAAAGGATAATCGTTATGCATATTTTGATTAATTTAGGGTTCCATGTACATAAATAGGCTTTAATGGGCCTTGAAACCCTAATGTTAGTAATTATGGTTTGTAATGGCTTTAATTGTTCAAATCCATGGATAGAACTGAGATTTGATGATTCTAATCTATTTTAAGTATAAATGTTCCTAATTGTGGATAAATACCCTTAATTTGGTAATTAGGGTTTTCAAGTGGATAAATGTGGAATTAGTGATAAATAGGGTTCTTATATGTTAATTGAACTATAATAAAATATGATTTGTCAATATGAAAGAAACTAAAGATGATAATTAGCCTTAATGATATGGATATGACTTAAAAGGATAAAGATAGTAGTTTTAGTGTAAAAGAAACATATTATACTTAATTGACATTCAATTGTTCCAATGATGCTAAAATTAGGGTTTGTGATTTAAAAGGGGAATTAAAAGTGATAAAAGCTTTATAAAGGCTAAAACCCTAATAAAACCATAAGGTTGTCCTAGAAATCCCAAGGAAGAATCTAGTCTGATCTTGAGAATATTTTGGATAAAACAATGACACTTGGATGTTATGCATTAATTTCAGGATATTGTTGATTGCTTGATTGTATTGAATATTAATGCTTGGACATCAAGTTGCTCTGGATCATGTATGTGGTTATGCTTATGAATATCCCAAATTAGCTTTCTGAGGATTTCCAATGTTTTCATCGGTGACTTGAAATAAACTATTGGATCAATTTAATTCATGCAAACTATAATGTGGATATGACTATCACCTAAGATATGTGCCTACTAGCTCAGATCCTAGTCCCCTCTGTAACTTGATAGATAGATCTAGTACATGGCTACCTATGGGGTAGGTCCATCGGGTCATTGGATGACTTAGTACATGGATACCAATGGGGTAGGTCCATCAAGTCACCTTGAGTCAGGGATTGGGCTACCCTTGGGTAGGGCCATGCGACTCCACAACCCTAAGTATTGGCTACCTATGAGGTAGGGCCATGGGGGTAAGGATCTACCATGTGAGAGAGGTAGTATCCAAGTCTACTGCAGGGACAGTACAAAGATAGGGGATAGGTAAGGATTGAGTAGTATTTCTTAACATGTAATCTTGGGTGTTAAATGATATTTGGCTGATTACATTGTTACCATAGTTGCATGATTATTGTTTCCCATACATATCGGCATATTCATTTATGCTGACTGACGTTTTGTTTGTCGGCATTTTAGGTACAACATTGAAAAGGACAAACATTAAATTGGCATATTGTGAATACATGAATTAAAGTGCAAGGTGGATTAGTTAGCTTAGTTTTGATATGTGGATAGAAGATTAGAAATCCAAGTTTTTCAAAAGGTATGCAAAATTTTATTTTAGTACAACTTTTCAATATAGTCTGGTAGAATTTGATAATTATTATTGATTATTTGTCGAACCTTTGATACAAAAATTGGGATAACAGTTCTGACCTCTTGGTCTTCCTTAATTGGGGGTTACCGGGAGGCGGGGTCACTACATTTGGTATAAGAGCATTGGTTCCTCATTTAATCTTTAGTAATTATTAAATTTTACAAATTCTATAGAACTGAGGGAGTTATTAGAGGATTTTCTAAAAGATAAAGGTGTCTAGAAAAGGATCACATCTGAGGGCTGGAAAGATTTTCCTCTGCACAACTAATCAAAATATGAGGACTCGCAGATCTGTGTGACTGCCTGGCCAATGTCTTAGGATCTGACTCAAAATAAGATACCTTTAGGACTCTCTCATCTATTTCATCCCTTCTCAACCCTAATTCTATTAAGATTCTATGGTTTAGGGTTTTTCTCTCTCTCTTCCTCACCCTCTTGAGGTCAGGGCATGTATAATAAGGTTAAGGAATCGTCCACCAAAATTAATAAAAAGCATGTAAATAAGATGTCATGGATATACGCTTAATAGTTAAGCGTAAACTAAAGGTTAGTTGCATGCTTAGGTCGTATGACATGAGGTTAGACCTAGCATGGTTTAGTAAGTGGTCTACCTGTTAGCTACATGCTTTAGTAGCTTAATGAGACTAACTGAGATCATGTGGATGTAAACCCTAGACATAGGAGTGTTTGTGACCTTTGTTATCAAGATGTAGTTTCCTCCCCACCTGGGAGAGGGACCCTTTTGTAGGGTGTATACCAATTTTTGTTGGTTTTGAGTTAACCTAAAGAGGTCTCATTGGATCTTGAGAAGCTAAGTGAAAATTGCATAGTATGAGAATGAACCTTTAGACCCATAATTGATCATCTCTAAGTGCATGGGGTTGGGGCCTGACTAAGGTAGGTAGGTTGCCATGACCCCTATGAAAGGATGTAAGACATACCACAATGCAGAGAGAGATGATGGAGACTTGGGTAGGGTTCTAAGTTGGACATGTACTATGTTTGGATCCTAAGTCTATCCTAGGGTCAGGTAGGGATAAGACCGATGAGGGTAGGAGTTGCCTAATTCCCTAGTTGCACATGACCATAGGGTCGGGAGGTAACATCTATCATTATTTGAGGGCCATGGGTTAGGAGATTGATCACCTACATGAAATCATGGGACCCGAAGGGCAGATGAGGAGGGCACTCTATGATGCATAAGGGAAGAGGGATGACCCCAAAAGTTCTGTCACCCTACAAACCTAGAGGAGATGACCAAGGATGGTATGATGACCCAAGTGGGTTCGAAACCAGTTTTCTATGGAAGTAACCCTAATGTTGAGATGTTCATCATGTAGAGATATGTGATGCACATTTCTAGTTATATTTGAAGGTGTATTGGTGATGTGGGATGTACCATCTCTACTCTTGGAACAAGAAGAACTTTGTGTTTGTACAACTTCCAAATGCTTATTTCCTCATGTTATGGGAGTGAGAGATAGGACAATACGTGTAATGCCCGGGCCCACTACCCAAGGCTGTAGTAGAGTTTTAGGAATGATGACTGGCCCGACAGACCACCATTAGCCTTAACTGCATGTTTTGTCCTCACTCATGTGCATGCCAGGATCAACTTCTCGATAGGTCACCCATCCCAATACTACTCCAAGTTGAGCACGCCTAACTATGGAGTTCTTAGTGATGGGCTTACAGAAAGGAGGTGCACCTTAGTGATATGGGTAGTCCAATCATTCCTTTTAAGATCATGTTATCCGAGGCCTCAAATCCAGGTATGTTACAATCTACCCCACTTAGACTCTTGACGTCCTCATCAAGGCTCAACTATATGGCCTCATACTCTGACCCCATTTCAGTGCAGACCCACAATGGCCCATGGACACCCAGCTCCCGATCATGGAATACCAGCGTAAGGGTGGCTACGTCAACCATGGACAAGCCCTTCCTGCATGCCTAGACCGCACAGCTCAAGACTGCCATGCCACATGCCCATGCGGGCCCCACCTACAAGTGGGGTTACGGCTCTGATACCATTTGTAACACTCGGGCCCACTGCCCTTGCCTCTAGTAGAGTTTTAGGAATGACGACTGTCCCCACAGACCACCACTACCCTTAACTGCGTGCTTTGTCCTCATTCATGCACATGTCAGGATCAACTTCCCAAAATGTCACCCATCCCAATACTACTCCAAGTTGAGCACGCTTAACTATGGAGTTCTTAGTGATGGGCTTCCGGAAAAGGAGGTGCACTGTAACATCCCTGACCTGGGTTATGTGTTAACCCTAGATGTTTTTCTTAAATGAGGTTGATTATATGCTTGCTCTTTTCTTTTGAAAAGTAATTAAGGCTCAAGAGGAACTTATATTTCAATTTTAGTCCTTTTTGAATAATGTTGAAACAATGTTTTGTTAGTTTTGGACTAAAGTGCAAATTACCCAAGTTGAGGGGATAACTTGCAAATTGTACATGATAAAATGTTCCTCATATGTTGAAGCATCATAGGAATGAGTATGATGAAGTGGTACGGCTTCCACATGCTTGATCACCAAGATAGAGCATGCTAAGAAATCTTTGTGCATTAAAACCTAGTTTTGGTTTAATGTGCAATTTACCCAAAACCTAGGGATCAATATGCAAAATACCACTTCAAAAGGGTCCCTCATGATTCTTGGCATCATGTAGAGAAAAGAATTTGAGTGGGGTGCCTCATTTAAATCATTTTGGAGGAGAGAGAATCTTGATATTAAAATAATCAAGATTTAAGCATAAATGGAACTTTACTTCAAATTAATGCAAAAATAAATATGTTAATTGAAGTGCCTTTCAACCAAAAATGAGATGGCTGAAATGGATAAGTGTGTACGTCCTTTTGCCTTGCAAGGCCACGAAAATATCTAAGTGAGTGGAGAGCCCACTCACATTAGTTAATTAAAAATAATATCCACTAAAAATGGGATATTAATATTTTATGAATTAAGGTACCTAATTGCTTTTCCTTTAATTGTGGATAATAAAGAATGATTAAAGGAAAAGGAGGATGCCTTCATATGCAAGGAGTATAGGGGGTTATGTGGCACCAATTTGGGGAGTTGAAGGATTGCTTTTCAACTTTCTCTCTCTTTGAAAATACTTATATACACTTCATTTCCCACTCAACCAAGGACTATTTTTCGTATTTTCTTTCACTCTTTATTTGCAAAACAACCAAGGGAGCTTAGGAGCAATAGGAGGACAACCCCCAACCTGTAGGTAAGATCCATGATCTCCTTTCACCTTGATTTCATGGTGGAAATTGAAAATCAATGCTTGATTTCTTCTTTCCTTCATTCAATCTTCAACTCTAGCCATTTCTTTTCACTCAAAGAGTTGAGCACGAGATTGGGATAGTTGAGAAAGCTTCTTCCACCATTAAATACGTGGAATTGGAGCTTTGAAGCATTCTTTGAAGGCGGGTTATATAACTTGAACCCAATTACGTCATTATTCAATTCCAATTTTCCAAGTTATGTTGATTTCTCCTTCTTCTTGATTAATTGCTTGATGTAATGGATGATTCTATGAAATCAGTAGTAATGTGAAACTTAGAAACGAAGGTAGATGATGATGACATCAACTTGGACACTTTCCCAAAATTGCAACTCCAATCGGTTTCCAATAAAATTGGTCAATCGGTTTCCCCAAACTGTTTGGTGACCAAACAGTTTGCAAACTGTTTGAGGAATTGGGTTCAAAACCATTTGGGACAGTTGACCATTTGGATTGAGTTGACCGTTTGGATTGAGTTGACCATTTCAATTTTAGTTGACCATTTGGAAAGAAATGATTTCTAAATCGTTTGATGATTAACGATCTTCAAGATCGTTTGGTGTTTAGGGTTTCCAAAACCGATTGAATGGAAAAGGTTTTCAAAACCATTTGAGGTTGAGACCAAGACCGTTTGGAGGTCTAAATGGTCTCAAACCATTTGGACATGTTTGATCAAACCGTTTGGACATGTTTGTTCAAAACCGTTTGGACATGTTTGTTCAAAACCATTTGGACATGATTGCTCAAAACCATTTGGGCATGATTGATCAAAACCGTTTGGAGATCCAACTTAAGAAAAATCGTTTGAAAGTTTAATTTGGTCAAAACCCTTTGATGGTTCAATTTGATCAAGCCCAATTAATGGATTAAATGATTTCTAATCATTTGAAGGTTCAATTAACTCCAAAACTAATTGAGTACTTATAAAGTACCTCAATGACGATTACAGTGGAAGCATATTTAATGTACTTAGATGATTTATACATTTTCTACCTAGGAAGGTAATAAACTCATTACACAATGATTACCAAAGGTAAGTACAAAGGTTGAATCCATAATGTACTTAATTGATTGGTAACCTTGGTAGGGTTAATCTTTGATATTTATGGAAGCAACAACTCAACACACAAAGATAAACTTAAATGTATGTTTTTGAATACATGATTAACTCAATCTAATCAAGATTGGAGTAATGAACGTCCTAGAGATAATGAGAGAGAGAAATTCATACATGTATAATAACCAAGTATTAATCAAGCCTCAACACATTCAAAATGAATTAAATATGTAATTAGGGTATGATCCTTGATAAAGAGATCATGAAACCCTAATTGAGGTGATTGATGAACCCAAACCCTAATTTAGGGAAATTCTGAGTGAAACCCTAATTTAGGGTAATTGAATGTAGACACCCTAATTGAGATGAATAGTAAACCCTAATTATGGGTAATGGAATGTGAAACCCTAATTTTGGTTAAAGCTACATAAAACCCTATTTTGGGGAAATGTGGTGAGAAACCCTAATTCAGGGTAATGATATGTAAATCCATAATGTAGGGTGATGTAATGTGTTTTGAAACCCTAAAACAGGGTAAACGTATGAGAAACCCTAATTTAAGGTTATAGTGCACGAAACCCTAATTTTGGGCAATATGATGATAAATCATAACCCTAATGTGGGATAATAGGATGAGTATCTCTGATTGACATCAAATGAATACCCTAACCCTAAAAAGGGAATACTGGTATTACTTTGTGTTGCATGGTGCTAATATGTATGCATTATAATTGTTATCATGAGGTACTAACCATGTAGGTATTCATGAGATGATGAGCATAGCCATGTATAAGCTATGATGTTTCAATTATTGTTGTTATTGGGCCTTGTGAGCCATAATATGCTTTGTTGCCTAGTGAGAGGTAACAAGAAATGAAATGGGCTTTGAGAGGCATGTGAGATGCTTGTGTAACAATTATCATGTTTACCTTGGTCAGATGACCTGAAGGTGCTTAGTTACCTGATAAGTGGTAACAAATGTTCTTTGATGAACTAAGGGTTTGAATACCCATTTCTTATAATCATGATGATGAGTTGTGAAAGAATGAGAATGCTCCTGATAAGACGAGGGATTGAGATCCCAATGCCTTATTAAAGATTTGAACAGTACTTGATGAAAGTATTACACATTCTTTATAGAAATTGTTAAAATAATTGATGTTGGAAACTTGATTGATGCTAAAAGAATATGGTAATACACTTAATTAATCAAGTGATATCATATAATGTAGTTGCCCTGACCACGAATCCATCAGCATCAGAATTTGCTAAATGGTGAAACGAGTTAAACTCAGAATACATATTTTTGAATATGTGGGGGTAAATGGGCAATTATATCCTTATGCCCCATAGGGATGACTGTGCGTTATCACCTATGTACAGGATAGGCTATGTGCCATAACCCTGAAAAGAGTATGGCTACAGGACATGACTCCACAAAACAATACCATGCATTAGTTGTGTGATCTAAGCCTGAAGAGAGTATATGCTGCGGTTATAACTCTATAGTGAAGATGCCAATATACCTCGGCAAGCTAATTGCAGTTTGACACATGATGTCTCTGCCATATAATCTCACACTGATCGAGAATGATGAGGTCTTGGAGTCCGTCTCTTCCATTGACCTTGTGTCGTACCGATGCTTAACATAATCGTGGTCGGTTGGAGCATGAACGATATACTTCATCTCTTCAGGGCATTTTGTTTGTTTGTAAAATATAATCAGCCGTGTAGCATAATTGCTTAAGGTTGAAATACGAGAATCACTGGCTAATGTTATCTTGCTTAGTATAGCGGATAAATGTTATGTATATTCTTCGTATTCCTTATTGGATAAGTGACATGTTGTTTAATCAAGTTATAGCTGAAATGTTTAGAACAAGAATATTTCTCTAACCTATTTAAACATTGATTTAACTGTTGTTGAATATATAATTCTTCTGTTTAGTTTATTCTTATTAAACGGCAATAATAATGTTTCTGGCAGAGAGTTATATCTCTCGCTGGGGAAATTTCAAATTGTCTCACCCCTGTGGGATCCAAATTTTTAGGTAGACGTGGAGGAAGAGGCAGAAACCCTACAATAGGGGAAGAACAACAATAGTTGGAACAACAGTGAATTCTTAGGTGAAGAAACTAGTTGTTATGTCTAGTATATAGAGTCCTATGTGTCGTCTCTGTACTCTCAGGTCCTTGGAGTCAGTAGTTCATTTAATGATCGATCTGAGATTTTGGCTTGATGCCTCAATGTTCTTATATTGCGTGTGTACAGTTTAATAAGACAGTTGATGTTTGTAATCCTCGAGAAGGAATAGTACAAGATATGTACTTGTGAACCAGAATGCAATTGAATTACTTTGGTTCTTTTTGAAAGTGTTCTCCAGTGTATGGATCTCTTTGTAAAAGGTTTTAATTTTTTAGTGATTTTTAGTAATCCGCTGCTAACGAATGCTTTTTCTTAAGTAAATCATGTTTTTGTGAGTTGGATGCCACAAGTTTAGTTGGTATCAAAGCTCTAGGTTTGCTCAGTCTACAGAGGCATAGGATTAAGGTTTTTGAGTCTGTTATAAGTGTCTTCCTGTTTATCTGATAGTATCTTTTGCTCATATAGGAGAAGAAGAACTTGAAGATGTCTGGATCACATGAAGAACATGTTGTTGGGAGCAACGTTTCTGCACCAGGCGGAGGTGCAAGGGATCAAGCTATGGAGGAGCCAGTACCTAAACATCCCCAGTTTGACCAAGCTATGATAGAGAATCTAGCCTTCCCTTACCATGTTCGACCAATTTATGGCGAATATGACACACATGGTTGATAGGATGCCACCACCTGCACCTTGGGCACCAACCCACCATGATGGACATGGAGATGGTAAGACTTTTGAGAGACTTCGCTGGGTCGGAGCCATAGATTATGCTGGTACAGTTGATCCACATATGTTGATTTTTGGCTGACGGAGATAGAAAAGGCTTTCAGGATCCTTGATATTCCTAAAGCTGAGAAGGTAAGACATGTTATATACCTTCTAAAGGGGAGTGATGGCCATTGGTGGACGATTGAGGAGGGCAAGAGGCCAGGTGAAGTTGGATGGGAGGTATTCCGACGAGAATTCATCAGTAGATACTTCCCTAAGACGTATCTAGATGAGAAGATCTCTCGATTTGAGAGGATCAGACAAGGACAGATGAACACTAGCGAGTATGAAGCTAAGTTCATGGAGATTTTGTAGTTTTTTCTGCATATGGCAACTAATGATGAGGAAACCATTCGGCATTTTGAGAAGGGGTTAAACACTGAATTGACCTCTCATGTGTTTGCTTTAGAGAACAGGGAGAGGTTTGCCACTTTTGTGGAGTCAGTAAGGAGGATAGAAAGGTCTATAATCAAGAAACGACAGACCAGTGGTAAGAAGGTGTACACTCAATTTCAAGGACAAAGATCTGAAAGTTTTAAGAAGCCAAGATTTTCTGCACTGGCAACACCATCAAGATTCAATACCCAAACACAATGGACGTCAAGTAGGGGTAGGGGCCGTAGTTATGTTCTGAATAGAGCCCCCAGTACAACATCAACATCGGTGACTAGACCTCACATACATTGTTCTAAGACCAGGGTCTGTTACCTATGCAGACAAATCGGACATCTAGCAAAGGATTGTCTAGTTGGGAGTACAATGGTGACTCAACCCCAGAAGTAGAGTCAACAAGGCTCACAAAGGATACAATTTTCTAGTAACACTAGAGGATGTGGACAAGCGTCCCAAGCTGGTTCATCAACACCCAACAATCGAGCACAGGGTCAACAACAAGCAATGGCTAGACTCTATGCGATGAATCAGCATGATGCAGTAGTTAACCCAAGGGTTGTGATAGGTCAGATGGAACTATTTTATATAGATATGTCTACATACTGCTTTGTATCTGTTTTAATTGATCTAGGTGCTACACATCCCTTTATCACTAGAAGAGTGATCTTTGACTGTAACATGATTGTCAGTCATAGAGCAGATAGTCTGTTATCAGAAACCCCTTTGTTGGGATCTGCAGTGCTGTGGGAGGTGTGTTCTCCCTGCATTCTTTCCTTTTCTAAACTTCGCATTCATGTGGATCTCATACTAATTGAGATGCACATGTTCGATATAATTCTTGGGATGGACACCCTAGAAAAGTATAAGGTTGTCTTGGATTGTGAGTCCAAGCAAGTTGTGTTCACAGATGATAGTGACACATGGATCTTTTACGGAGACAGAAAGATTCTTCCAACCTGTATTTTGTCAGCTATGGTAGCTGAGAAGCTAATGAGGCAAGGATGCTTTGCATTCTTGGCACATGTGTTAGATACCATAGTGGAGAGTTCTAATCTTTCTGAAGTTCTGATTGTTAGGGAGTTTGAAGATGTGTTTCCTGAGGAACTTGCAGGTGTACCTCTGCCCTGAGAGATTGATTTTGAAATTAATCTAATCTCGGGCACGCAACCAATAGCACAAACACCATATAGAACGACACCTACTGAGATGGCATAGCTCAAGAAACAGTTGCAGGAGTTGTTTGAGAAGGGTTTTATCCGACCGAGTACTTCACCATGGGGTGCTCCAGTTCTCTTTGTTAAAAAGAAGGATGGGTCAATGCGGTTATGCATTGACTACAGACAGTTAAATAAAGAAACTATAAAGAACAAGTATCCTCTACCAAGGATAGATGACCTGTTTGACCAGTTGTGTGGTGCAACTATCTTTTCTAATATGGATTTGAGATCAGGATACCATCAGTTGCGTATCAAGGAGAGTGACATACCTAAGTCTTCCTTTAGGACATGGTATGGTCACTATGAGTTCATAGTTATGTCGTTTGGACTAACTAATGCACTAGATGCATTCATGGAACTCATGAATAGAATCTTTTGATCTTTTCTTGACAAGTTCATAGTAGTTTTCATAGATGACATCTTGATCTATAGTGGAGATGCTCAACAACATGAACAGCACCTCCGTCAGGCTTTAGCTTTTCTAAGAGAGCATAAGTTGTATGCTAAGTTTAGCAAATGTGAGTTCTGGCTACTAGAAGTTTCTTTTCTAGGACACGTAATATCTGCCTCAAGTATCTATGTTGATCCTAAGAAGGTAGAATCTATCCTACAATGGAAACAACCAAAGACACTGACGAAAATACACAGTTTCCCAGGATTGGCATGCTATTACAGGAGGTTCATTAAAAACTTCAGTTCTATAGCTTTACCCCTAACCAAGTTGACCAGGAAGGAGGTTCCTTTTATCTAGAATGACAAGTGTCAACATTCCTTCTAGCTATTGAAAGATAGGTTAACAAGTGCACCTGTGCTGGTGTTACTTGAGCAAGGAAAAGGGTACATAGTTTTCTGTGATGCATCTAAGAATGGCCTAGGATGTGTGTTGATACAGGATAATCAAGTGATTTCTTTTTCTTCTTGACAACTTAAGAAACACGAGGAAAATTATCCAACACATGATCTAGAGCTAGCTGTTGTGGTCCATGCTCTGAAGATCTAGAGACATTATCTCTATGGAGAAACATTCCAGATTTTCCCAGACCATAAGAATTTAAAATATATCTTCTCTCAACATGAATTGAATATGAGATAATGCCACTGGATGGAGTTAATCAAGGACTACGATTGTACAATTGATTGTCATCCAGGGAAGGCTAATGTAGTGGTTGATGCATTAAGTAGAAAATCATCATCACTAGCCCTAGATAAAGCACAGTTGAACTCCATAGTGTGCTCTACGAGAGAAATGCTTATCTCCTTGAGGCAAAACAATGTAAAACTTAAAGTATCATTGTTAGCTGGGCTGTTAGCTGAGATGCACATATAACCTACTCTGAGACAGTAGATTAAAGAAGCACAGCAGGTTGATACTTTGATTCAACAGATCATGTCAGAGTATGGTAGTGAGAAACGGGATGGCTTCCATGCGTCAGAGGATCAGGTAATCTGTTACCATGGTAGGATGGTAGTACCTGATGCCAATAACTTAAGGAAGTTAGTCTTGGAGGAAGCTCATTCTTTAATGTATGCAATGCATCCAGGGAGCACCAAAATGTATCATAATTTGAAGGATATGTATTGGTGGCCAAGATTGAAGATGGATGTAGCTGAGTTTGTTATGTGGTGTTCAGTGTGTCCGCAGGTTAAAGCTGAACATCAAAAGCCCACAGGAACAATGCAACTTTTACCTATACCACAGTGGAAATGGGACCACGTAACTATGTACTTTGTGGTTGGTTTTCCCAGAATAGCCAAAAGTCATGATTCCATTTGGGTGGTAGTTGATAGGTTGACCAATTCAGCACATTTCATTCTTGTCAAAACAACCTATACTACTTAGAAGCTTGCACAAATCTATATAGATGAAATAGTGCATTTACACGAGGTACTAGCTACTATTGTTTCTGATAGAGGTCCCCAGTTTTGCAAGTCATTTTTGGGAGCGACTCCATAAAGCTTTGGGTACACAATTAAGGTTTAGTACTTCCTTTCACCCATAGACAGATGGACAATCTAAGAGGACCATGAAAACTTTGGAGGATTTGCTTAGGACATGTGTCCTTCAATTTGTAGGAAGTTGGGATCTACACCTGAGCTTGATAGAATTTTCTTATAATAATAGCTATCAGCACAGTATTGACATGGCACCATATGAATCTTTATATGGTAGACGTTGTAGGTCTCCTTTATGTTGGTATGAAACTGGAGAATATCAACTTTTGGGTCCTGAGTTAGTGCAGCAGACACCTGAGAATATTTAAAGTAATCCAACAACAGTTAAAGGATGCACAGAATAGAAAGAAGTCGTACACTGACAAATGCCGTCGACCCTTAGAATTCCAATTTGGAAACAAAGTATATATCAAGGTCTCACCTTGTAAGGGTGTTCTTAGATTTGGAAAGAAGGGGAAGTTAGCTCCTAGATTTATGGGGCCTTATCCAATCATTGAACGGATTGGGAAGGTAGCCCATAAGATGGAATTGCCACCTGAATTACATAGATTGCATCCAGTATTCCATATCTCTATGCTGAAAAAGTGTCATCCTGACAAAGAGCTAGTTTTGCAACCTATGGAAGTAGAATTAAATGATGATATACCATATGTTGAAGGACATGTGTTGATTCTTGATAGAAGAATCAAAAAGCTGAAAAAGAAAGACATATGTCTTGTAAAAGTTCTCTGGCATCATCTTGGCATTGAATAAGCTACGTGGGAACAAGAGGAAGAGATGAGGAGGAAGTACCCTTCTTTTTTCTCTTAATATTTTCGTTGATGATTTCAGGGACGAAATCCCTATTAGGGGTGGATAATTTGTAACATCCTGGACATGGGTTATGTGTTAACCCTAGATGTTTTGCTTAAATGAGGTTGATTATATTCTTTCTCTTATCTTTTGAAAAGTAATTAAGGCTCAAGAGGAACTTATATTTCAATTTTAGTCCTTTTTGAATAATGTTGAAACAATGTTTTGTTAGTTTTGGACTAAAGTGAAAATTACCCAAGTTGAGGGGATAACTTGCAAATTGTACATGATAAAATGTTCCTAAGATGTTGAAGCATCATAGGAATGAGTATGATGCAGTGGTATGGCTTCCACAAGCTTGATCACCAAGATAGAGCTCGTTGAGAAATCTTTGTGCATTAAAACCTAGTTTTGGTGTAATGTGCAATTTACCCAAAACCTAGGGTTCAATATGCAAAATACCACTTCAAGAGGGTCCCTCATGATTCTTGGAATAATGTAGAGAAAATAATTTGAGAGGGGCACCTCATTTGAATCATTATGAAGGAGAGAGAATCTTAATATTAAAATAATCAAGATTTAAGCATAAATGGAACTTTACTTCAAATTAATGCAAAAATAAATATGTTAATTGAAGTGCCTTTCAACCAAAAATGAGATGGTTGAAATTGGATAAGTGTGGACGCCCTTATGCCTTGCAAGGCCACTAAAATATCTAAGTGAGTGGAGAGCCCACTCACATTAGTTAATTAAAAGTAATACCCACTATAAATGGGATATTAATATTATATGAATTAAGGTGCTTAATTGCTTTTCCTATAATTGTGCATAATGAAGAAGAATTAAAGGAAAATGAGGATGCCTTCGTATGCAAGGAGTAGATGGGGTTATGTGGCACCAATTTGGGGAGTTGAAGGATTGCTTTTCAACTTTCTCTCTGTTTGCAAATCCTTGTTTACACTTCATTTCCCACTCAACCAAGGACTCGTTTTCGGATTTTCTTTCACTCTTTGATTGCAAAACAGACAATGGAGATTAGGAGAAACATGAGGACGACCCGCAACCTGTAGGTAAGCTCCATAATCTCCTTTCACCTTGATTTCATGGTGGAAATTGAAAATCAATGCTTGATTTCTTCTTTCCTTCATTCAATCTTCAACTCTAGCCATTCTGTTTCACTCAAAGAGTTGAGCACGAGATTGGGATAGTTGAGAAAGCTTCTTCCACCATTAAATAAATGGAGTTGGAGCTTTTAAGAATTCTTTGAAGGAGGGTTATATAACTTGAACCCAATTACATCATTATTCAATTCCAATTTTACAAGTTATGTTGATTTCTCCTTCTTCTTGATTAATTGCTTGATGTAATGGATGATTCTATGAAATAAGTAGTAATGTGAACCTTAGAAATGAAGGTAGATGATGATGACATCATCTTGGACACTTTTCCAAAAATTGCAACTCCAATCAGTTTCCAATAAAATTGGTCAGTCGGTTTCACCAAACTGTTTGGTGACCAAACAATTTGCAAACTGTTTGAGGAATTGGGTTCAAAACCATTTGGGACAGTTGAGCATTTGGAATGAGTTGATCGTTTGGATTGAGTTGGTTGTTTGGATTTGAATTGACCATTTGGAAAGAAACGGTTTCTAAACCGTTTGATGATTAACGATCTTCAAGATCGTTTGGTGTTTAGGGTTTCTAAAACCGATTGAATGGAAAAGGTTTTCAAAACCGTTTGAGGTTGAGACCAAGATTGTTTGGAGGTCTAAATGGTCTCAAACTGTTTGGACATGTTTGATCAAACCATTTGGACATGTTTGTTCAAAACTGTTTGGACATGTTTGTTCAAAACCGTTTCGACATGATTGTTCAAAACCATTTGGGCATGATTGATCAAAACCGTTTGGAGATCCAACTTAAGAAAAATCGTTTGAAATTTTAATTTGGTCAAAACCCTTTTATGGTTCAATTTGATCAAGATAAATTAATGTATTAAATGATTTCTAATCATTTGAAGGTTCAATTAACTCCAAAACTAATTGAGTACTTATAAAGTACCTCAATGATGATTACAGTGGAAGCATATTTAATGTACTTAGATGATTTATACATTTTCTACCTAGGAAGGTAATATACTCATTACCCAATGATTACCAAAGGTAAGTATAAAGGTTGAATCCATAATGTACTTAATTGATTGGTAACCTTGGTAGGGTTAACCTTTGATATTTATGGAAGCAACAACTCAACACACAAATCTAACCTTAAATGTATGTTTTTGAATATAGGATTAACTCAATCTAATCAAGATTGGAGTAATGAACATCCTAGAGAGGATGAGAGAGAGAAATTCATACATGTATAATAATCAAATAGTAATCAAGACTGAACACATTCAAAATGAATTAAATATGTAATTAGGGTATGATCCTTGATAAAGAGATCATGAAACCCTAATTGAGGTGATTGATGAACCCAAACCCTAATTTAGGGAAATTCTGAGTGAAACCCTAATTTAGGGGCAATTGAATGTGGACACCCTAATTGAGATGAATAGTAAACCCTAATTATGGGTAATGGAATGTGAAACCCTAATTTTGGTTAAGGCTACATAAAACCATATTTTGGGGAAATGTGGTGAGAAACCCTAATTGAGGGTAATGATATGTAAATCCCTAATGTAGGGTGATGTAATGTGTTTTGAAACCCTAAAATAGGGTAAAGGTATGAGAAACCCTAATTTGAGGTTATATTGAACAAAACCCTAATTTTGGGCAATATGATGACAAATCATAACCCTAATGTGGGATAATAGGATGAGTATTTCTGATTGACATGAAATGAAAACCCTAACCCTAAAAAGGGAATAGTGGTATTACTTTGTGTTGCATGGTGCTGATATGTAAGCATTATAACTGTTATCATGAAGTACTAACCATGCAGGTATTCATGAGATGATTAGCATATCCAGGTATAAGCTATGATGTTTCGATTATTGTTGTTATTGGGCCTTGTGAGCCATAATATGCTTTGTTGCCTAGTGAGAGGTAACAAGAAATGAAATGGGCTTTGAGAGGCATGTGAGATGCTTATGTAACAAGTATCATGTTTACCTTGGTCAGATGACCTGAAGGTGTTTAGTTACCTGATAAGTGGTAACAAATGTTCTTTGATGAACTGAGGGTTTGAATACCCATTTCTTATAATTATGATGATGAGTTGTGAAAGAATGAGAATGCTCCTGATGAGATGAGGGATTGAGATCCCAATGCCTTATTAAAGATTTGAACAGTACTTGATGAAAGTATTACACATTCTTTATAGCAATTGTTAAAATAATTGATGTTGGAAACTTTATTGATGCTAAAAGAATATGGTAATACACTTAATTAATCAAGTGATATCATATAATGTAGTTTCCCTGACCACAGATCCATCAGCATCATAATTTGCTGAATGGTGAAATGAGTTAAACTCGAAACACATATTTTTCAATATGTAGGGGTAAATGGGAAATTATATCCTTATGCCCCATAGGGATGACTGTGTGTTATCACCTATATATAGGATAGGTTGTGTGCCATAACCCTGAAAAGAGTATGGCTACAGGCCATGACTCCACAAAACAACACCAAGCATTAGTTGTGTGATATAAGCTTGAAGAGAGTATATGATCCGGCTAAAACTCTATAGCGAAGATGCCAATATACCCTGGCAAGCTAATTGCGGTTTGACACATGATGTCTCTGTCATATAATCTTACACTGACCGAGAAAGATGAGGTCTTGGAGTCCGTCTCTTCGATTAACCTTGTGTGGTACCGATGCTTAATGTAATCGTGGTCGGTTGGAGCATGAACGGTATACTTCATCTCTTCAGGGCATTAAGTTTGTTTGTAAAATATAATCAGCCGTGTAGCATAATTGCTTAAGGTTAAAATATGAGAATCACTGGCTGATGTTATCTTGCTTAGTATAGCGGATAAATGTTATACATGCTCTTCATATTCCTTATTGGATAAGTGACATGCTGTTTAATCAAGTTATAGCTGAAATGTTTAGAACAAGAATATTGCTCTAACATGTTTAAACATTGATTTAACTGTTATTGAATATATAATTCCTCTGTTCAGTTTATTCTTATTAAACGACAATAATAATGTTTCTGGCAGAGAGTTATATCTCTCTCTGGGGAAATTTCAAATTGTCTCACCCCCGCGGGATCCAACTTTTTCGGTAGACATAGAGGAAGAGGCAGAAACCCTACAACAGGGGAAGAACAACAACAGCTGGAACAACAGTGAATTCTTAGGTGAAGACACTGGTTGTTATGTCTTGTATATAGAGTCCTATGTGTCGTCTCTGTACTCTCAGGTCCTTGGAGTCAGTAGTTAGTTTAATGATCGATCTGAGATTTTGGCTTGATGCCTCAATGTTCTTATACTTCTTGTGTATAGTTTAACATTACAGTTGATGTTTGTAATCCTCAGGAAGGAACAGTACAAGAGATGTACATGTAAACCAAAATGGAATTGAATTACTTTGGTTCTTTTTGAAAGAGTTCTCCAGTGTATGGATCACTTTGTAAAAGGTTTTAATTTTTTAGTGATTTTCAGTAATCTGATGCTAACGAATGCTTCCTCTTAAGTAAATCATGTTTTTGTGAGTTGGATGCCACATGCACCTTGGTGATATGGGTAGTCCAATCATTCCTTTTAAGATCATGTTATCCGAGGCCTCAAATCCTGGGATGTTACATTACACATGTCATACACCAAGGATAAAGATGATGTGAGTTGAAACGTTGCTATGAGGTATGAGGATAGAGTTAATAACGTACCCCTGTAGAGTGTACGATACATAGATGGTTTACAAACATCAAGAGTACTAACGTAGTCATCTTATGAGGATATTTTTATCATAAGCTATATGGAATAAATGAGATATACAAGGTTGAGTTCGATAACCAAGGGGATGAGCTCAGAGTTTTCTTGATGAAGATAGACTTAGAGTTCGAGATGTGATAATAATTGGAATACATTGAGGTGTATGTCTTCAACATTACCTAATACATAAGGATGTGAAATGGTAATGGATGCTCTAGTTGAGATGCAGCTGCCTAGTTTAGCTAGAGGCTAGAAGAGCTTGTTAGGTTAGCCCTATGTTTGGAAAAGGAGATACGTTGGGCTAACACTTAGATGTAACGAGATTCGGTGATCGAGTTAGTGGTTGCTTGATTAGCCAGCCTAGGGCTTGTGGTGATAGAAGGATGGTTGTAGAACCTCAGATGCACTTCTATGGGAAAGAAGGTGATGAAACCCCAACTAGAGTGTTTTAGGGTTTCTGAGGAATCAACCTTTAGGAATCGTGACATACAAGAGATCATGATGTTAAGTTCACCATACACCGTGGTACTACTAAGATGATAAGTGGTAGTAGTACTTGGGATGCCTAAGAAGTGTACGGAGTTGAATGTGGCTTTTCGCCATGCATGTTATGAGGTGAAGGATGAACACTAGTAACCCAGTGAGTTGATATAGAGGATGAAGAGTCCCCGAGAGGGAATGGGAGTTCATCACTATGGATGTTGTAGTGAGTCTCCCCTGGGACGAGGAAGGTCAAGATGCAATATGGGTTATGGTGGATCGCCTTACTCAGATGACATAATCTAAGAAAAGAGAGAGTATTGTCAAGACACATGTCTGGTTGAACTACATGTAAGAGAGATGGTACTACTACACCGTGATATGAGTTCAAAGGTTCTTGAGTATGACCTAAAGGTTCACATCCATGCGGTGGAAGTGGGTACATGAAAAACTTGATGTTAGTACAGTTTATCACCCCTAACTAATGGTTAGTATGATCTAGACTAGAGGGTATGATGAGAGCATGTGTTATCATTCAGGGTGATACATGGAGACAATTCTTGTCCTATGTAAGATGGGATGATGACCACCATAGTCGGTATCGAGATGTAAAGAAGCTCTGTATGGGAGGTTGTGTCAATCACCACTCCATTAAAATGATGTTGGTGAAGGGATCTCGCGAAGGTCAGAAAAGACCACAGTGTGTGCAAATGAAGTCACTTTAATCATGCAATGGCTGGAAAAGAAATCCCAGAGACGACATGAGTTGGGAGCTGATGCAAAGTAGACTGATTGGAAGTACACTATGTGAGAATATGTGATATGAAAATCTGACCCCTCTGAGCTTTAGTTGAGGAAGCTGAGTCCCCGATACATGGGTCCATTTGAGATGGATGGGTGGAGGAGGCTACGTTTGACCTTACCCCTTAGGATAAAGTAATGTATGATGAGTTCCTTATGTCCAATTTTGAGCACTATGTGAGGTACCCGAGTCATGTGCTGAGCAACGAACCTAGTGAGCCCCAAGGGAGGCTGAAATGTCCTGAGTCACTTGTGAGGATTATAGATGCCCAGGGTGAAAGAACTCAGAGAAAAGAATATGTGATGATAAAGGTTCTTTGGAAGCGTTGTGGATAAGGTAAAGCCACATTGGGGCCAATGATGGACATGGAAAAGTCTTATCCTGAATTGTTTGTTTTCTTGATGGAATTTTGAGGACAAAATTCTCATAAGAAGGGAAGGATGTTACAACCCCAATTTTCAAATTCTATTGGGGAGAAATGTAATTTCTTCTATTAATGAAATATGAACAAATAATGATGTCATTTCATTGAATCCATGAATTTTGTTTGTAAATAGCCTTGCTTGGTTGTTTTGTGGGCCTTATTGGCTATTGGTCCCAATAACAAGCAAAAGAAAAAAAAATTCAATTAGTAAATGAATAATCAAGAAATGGAGAAAAGAAAGATGTAGAAACCTCTATAAGGCAAAAGAATATTCCCCAAAGGTGGATTTCGTGCCTTTTGGGTTCCAAGGAGTCCAAGTTGCAAGATAATGAAACAAGAGAGAGAAAAGATCAATTAAATATTGCCTTATTCAAGGAAATATGAGATAATAATAATATTACAAGAAATATGTGGATATTGGGATAATGGATCCATCTTGGAAATGATTTGATGTGCACATGGTTTCTGATGAAAAAAGAAATCCCTAAATAAAATAACAAAAGGGAAATTAAAGATAATTATGTACATATATGAGAACTGTGTAGAAGTTTCTAAAAGTGGCATGGGTGATCACTATGAAATGACATTTTGGTTCCACATTGTTTCTATTAAGAGAGGAAATCAAAATAATGAAAATAGAAACAAAAAAATAAAGAGAGAGATGACATCCTAGGAAATTAGGGAATAATCTAGATTTCATTATACAATAAGGAAACCACAAATACAAAACATTCCTTAACGGATTTTAGTTTAGGAAAATAGTAACTTTTTGTGGTGAAATTGAAAAATAAAAAGGATAACACTTAAAGAGTTCTATACATGGATGGAAGGGTGCATGTTGCCTTTTCAGTAACAAGGGATATCGGTGGTTATCAATGTCCATGCTTTCTCTATCTTATATTAACCACTACGGTTCCACATAGTTTATAGATATAAAAGGACCCCAATGATCCTTCGCTATAGGGAAACATGATAGAGAACCATGGATGTATGTAGAAAGCCAATCCCTGGCCATGGTCCTCATAACCTTGCCAATCCTGGATACATCACATGTCGATGCCAAGGATGCATCGAGTGACAAGGTCGACGTCAACTCTGCTGGAAGGAAGAAAGAAGTGCAGATCCCTCCACTCCCAGGTTGTTTCTCAATGGAAACATTAGAGGGCCTTAAGCATTAGCCTCCAGAGTTGTGTTGCATGTAGGGGCGCTCTACCATAAGGCCAAACAAAGCCCGACAAGGAGGCGTTGCTGGCGGTGGTAATCGCGATGAGGGAGCCGCAATTGCGAGTTGCTGGAGGGAGGAGTTGTAGGAGAGATCACAGAGAAGTTACAGAGTGTACGTCACTGCTACTATGCTACAGAAATGTGAGTTGTAGACCTCCATGCCAACTAGGGCAGGCCCACGATGGAGATGCTAGGCCGATCTGAAGTGAGGTTAGCACACGTGAGAGCTCCCGACATCCATGGACCTGGGGACATGCTCATCTTTTCCGTGGATAGAAAGCTGAGTCACTAGCTCTGGGAAGTGGGGAAGAGGGTGCCTACTATGCCGCCACACACACTGCAACCTTGAGGGAGTTCCTCACCTAGCTGATGCGGCCCTGCCTAGCCTGGGTGCCCTACCGTGAAGCCACCCCACCGGGGTTCAATATGCAAAATACACTTCAAGAGGGTCCCTCATGATTCTTGGAATCATGTAGAGAAAATAATTTGAATTTCAGAGGGGCTCCTCATTTGAATCATTTTGGAAGAGAGAGAATCTTAATAATAAAATAATCAAGATTTAAGCATAAATGGAACTTTACTTCAAATTAATGCAAAAATAAATATGTTAATTGAAGTGCCCTTCAACCAAAAATGAGATGGTTGAAATTAGAGAAGTGTGGAAGTCCTTATGCCTTGCAAAGGCCACGAAAATATCTAAGTGAGTGGAGAGCCCACTCACATTAGTTAGTTAAAAGTAATATCCACTAAAAATGGGATATTAGTATTATATGAATTAAGGTGCTTAACTGCTTTTCCTTTAATTGTGGATAATGAAGAAGAATTAAAGGCAAAGGAGGATGGCTTCATATGCAAGGCGTAGAGGGGGTTAAGTGGCACCAATTTTGGGAGTTGAAGGATTGCTTTTCAAATTTCTCTCTCTTTGAAAATACTTATACACATTTCATTTCCCACTCAACCAACTTTTTCGGATTTTCTTTCACTCTTTGTTTGCAAAACGACCAAGGGAGCTTAGGAGCAATAGCAGGACGACCCCCAACCTGTAGGTAAGCTCCATGATCTCCTTTCACCTTGATTTCATGGTGGAAATCAAAAGTCAATGCTTGATTTCTTCTTTTCTCCATTCAATCTTCAACCTTAGCCATTCTTTTCATCCAAAGACTTGAGGACAAGCCTTGTGAAGTTGAGAAAGCTTCTTCCACCATTAAAGATGTGGAGTTTGGAGATTTGAATCTTCTTTGAAGGCGGTTTATATAACTTGAACCCTTGAATGTTATTATTGATTTCATATCTTTATCAATTGTTGATTCTTTCTTTATTCTCAAAAATCTATTTGGTTGATTGATGAAATCACCATGAAAATTACAACAAGTTTTGAAGAAACATAGATTGATGATGATGACATCATCCCAAGTACGCACCTCAATAATATCTAAAGTGAACAGTTTCAAAGGACTTGAGACCAAACGGTCTCAAGATCATTTGAGACCAAACGGTCTCAAGACCATTTGGACTCAAACAGTCTCAAGATCATTTGGGATCAAACGGTCTTAGACCGTTTGGAGGGAAAGTGATGATATAGTTGAAGGTGGATCCATTATTTACAATTGTTTTGATCTTAATGGTTCCAATTGTGAATGTTCCATCAATTGCAAACCCTAATCGGGTTGAGTGTTGAATCCCTAATTGAATTGAATCAAATTAAGGGTTGATTGGCCCAAACGGTCTTAAGATTGTTTGGTGACCAATCGGTCTCAAGACTGTTTGGTGACCAAACAGTCTCAAGACCGTTTGGTGGTCAAGAGCTATGATGATAAATGGAAACCCAAGGGCTGTTAGTTGAAGATCCCATTGATGGATGGTTCATTGTTGGTAATCCTAAATCGATTGGTTAATGAAAACCCCACTATGATTCATTCCGTTTTAAGATGTTCTGGACCAAATCGTTTTGATACTGTTTGAGTCTAAATGGTCTTGAAACCTTTTGGAATCAAATCGTTTCAAAACCGTTTGAATGATTAGTGGTTTCAATTTTCAAACGGTTTCAATTATTGGTTTGTTCAATCGATCTTGGTGATGAATTGTTCAAATGGTTTCTAATGTTGAGTGCCCAAACAGTTTCAAAACCATTTGGAAGGCAATTGGTCTTAACCCTAGATGCCTAATCGGTTTCAAAACCATTTGGAGGGCAATTGACTAAATACCGTGTGGAGATTCAAGGGTCAAAACCAAATAGAGGTTAAACATATACAAAATTGACTAAAGATGTAAAGTGATGAAAGATTAGTTGATCCCATGATTGATAATGATGATTATCAAAGATAAGTACCATGGTTGAATCCTTAATTTACTTAGATGATTGGTACCCTTGGAAGTGTTAACCTTGATGCTTATGGAAGTAGTGACTTAATACACTATGACAACCCTTCATTTCAGTTAAGTTGATTAAATCCAATCAAGATTGGAGTGATTAACATCCTAGAGAGGATCAGAGAGAGGAATTCTTACATATATAATAATCATGTAGTAAACAAGCCTCAACACATTCCAAATAAATATAATATAAAATTAGGGTATGATCCTTGATAAAGGGATCATGAAACCCTTATTGAGAAGGTTAATGAGCCCTAACCCTAATTTAGGGCAATAGTAGGAGAAACCCTAATTTAGGGTAATAGAAAGTGAAATCCTAATTGATGAGAAAAGGGAAACATTAACCCTAAGGATAAGATAGTGGCTAATACCTTGATAGGTGAAACACCTAAAGTGGTTGATAATGGACAACCATATGTCAACAATGCCTCAACTTTAAATGAGCCTATACTAATTGATAATCAACGGACAATTCAAATGTAAAACTTATGATCAATGCACTACATGATAAATGTAAGATAGTTCCTAAAGTATTAGGATAGAAAACACCCTAATACAATAGAAGTTGAGGAACTTATGTAAGTCAGAAGTGATGAGAGGAGTGATACATTCAAGATATGATAGATATCACACTCATCATTATAAAATTGATATACCTTGATGCACCTTGAGTCCAATGTACTTTAATAAGTAACACTTGAAGTACGATATGTCAATTTTTACATTATGATGCAATGAGTTTAATGCACTTTGATAAGTGAAGGCTAACATACCTTGATAAAGGGTTAAGACAAGTTAATAAAGTATGATGTAATCATACTATAGTAAGGATGAAAACTCATACCTTGAATTGATAATCATTTAATGATAAATGATGAGAATAAATAAGTATGATTGAATACTTATGATAAAAATGTATGCTCCTAGATGTATGGGGTAATGAATTAGGCTTTGGATCAATAATATGAAACCCTAACCTTAATATAGGTTGAAGGTATATGAAACCCTAATTTTGGGGAATAAAGCATGAAACCCTAATTTTGTGCAGTATGATGATAAATCATAACCCTAAGCTGGGTAATGGGATGAGTATCCCTAATTGACATGAAATACCCTGACCCTAATAAGGGTATAATGGTGTTACTTTGTACAACATGGTGCTGGAATGTAAATGATATAACTGTTATCATGAATAATAACCATGTGGGTATCATGAGATGATGAGCATAGCCATGTATGAGTTATGATGTTTTATTTATTGAAAATTATGTTATGGGCCTTGTGAGCCATAACCTGCTTTGTTGCCTAGTAAAAGGTGACAAGATACTTAATGGCCTTGAAGAGCCATGTGATAATATGTTGTGTAGTGAAAAGTAACAAGATATTTAATGGGCCTTGTGAGCCATGTGAGATGCTTGTGTAACAAGCATCATGTATACCTTGGTCTGAGGGACCAGAGGTGATAGTTATCTGATAAACAGTAACAAGTGTTCTTTGATGAACTGAGGTTTTGAATACCCATATTCCATAATCATGATGATGAGATGTTAAGGAATAAGAATGCCCATGATGTGGCAAGGGATTGAGATCCTAATACTTTATAAAGTTTCAAACAGTATCTGATGAAAGTGTTACACATTCTTTGTATCATTTGTTATAATAACTTGTGTTTGGAAACTTGCTTGACGATAAAAGAATATGGTAATACACTTAATTAATCAAGTGATATCATATTATGTAGTTTCCCTGACCATAGACCCATCAGCATCAGAATTTACTGGATGCTGAAACGGGTTGCTCCGCGGCATAACTCAGAACGCAAATTTTTGAATATGTGGGGGTAATTGAGTAATTATATCCTTATGCCCCGTAGAGATGACTGTGTGTTATCATCTATGTACAAGATAGGCTGTGTGCCATAACCCTAAAAAGAGTATGGCTACAGGCCATGACTCCACAATACAATACCAGGTATTGGCTTAGTGCCTTAAGCCTGAAGAGAGTATATGCTATGGCTATAACTCTATAGAGAAGATGTCAATATACCCTGTCAAGGTAATTGCAGTTTGACACATGACGTCTCTGCCATATAATCTCGTAGTGATCGAGAAGGTTGATGTCTTAGAGTCTGGCTCTCCAATTGACCTTGTATGGTACCGATATCGACTTTGAAGTGGTCGGTTGGAGTATGAGCGATATACCTCATCTGCTCAGGGCTTATGCATGATTGTAAAATGTAATCAGTCCTGTAGCATAATTGCTTAAGGGTAAAATATGAGAATCATTGGTTGATGTAACTCTGCTTAGTATGTCCTAGAAGGATAAATGTTATACATGTACTTTAATTCCTCATTGAATAAGTATGATTTTGCTTTATCAAGTTATAGCTGAAATGCTTTGAATAAGAATACTTCTCTAAGCTATTTAGACATTGATCTATCTACTGTTGAATATATAATTCCTCTGCACAGTTTTATTCAATTAAACTGCAATAATAATGTTTTGGCAGAGAGTTATATCTCTCGCTGGGACAATTTACAATTGTCTCACCCCCGTGGGATCCACATTTTTATGTGGACGCAGACGAGGAGGCAAGAATCCTTCAGTAGGTGAAGGACAGCAACAACAACAGTAGAAGAGAACGACATTGATTTCTCAGGTGGAAACACTGGCTGTCACATCTTGTATATATGTATAGAAAGTCCTATGTGTCGTCTTTGTACTCTCAGGTCCTCAGAGTAATAGTTAGTGTTTTTGAGATTTTGGCTTAGTTCCTCGAGATTTTATACTACCTGTGTATAGTTTAACAGGGTAGTTGATGCTTGTAATTCTCATAAAAAGATGATACATGACATGTACTTGTGAACTAGTATGTAATTAAATTACTTCAGTTCTTTATGAAAGAGTTTTCATATGAGTGGTTCTCTTTGTAAAATGGTTTTAATTTTTAGTGATTTTCGGTAATCTGCTGCTAACGAACACTTTTGTTTAAGTAAATCATGTTTTGTTCGAATGGTACGTCAAAGTTTAATGGTATCAGAGCTAGGTTCGCTGAGTCTACAGAGACATAGGATTAAGGTTGTTGAGTCTGTTCTAGTGTCTTCCAGTTATCTGATAGTGTCTTCTGCTCCTATAAGAGGAGAAGAACTTAAAGATGTTTGGATCAAACAAAGAACATACTGCTGAAAGCAGCATTGCTACTCCAGGAAGAAGTGCAAGGGTCTAGACTAACAACGAACTAGTATCTGAACATCCTTAACTTAACCAAGCAGAGATAGGTAGCCTAGTTTTCCATGCCCTATTTGGGCAATTTAGGACAGATGTGATGCATATAATGGACCGTGCATTAGTAATACAACCCATATTACCAACCCTCAATAATGAAGTCTTGGATTCCGACAGGATTCTTGCTCAACATCAGCATGTTGGAATAATGAATAATGATGAAAGGAATAGGTCACAACCTAAAATCAGGATTTGCCACAGGTGTTGGCAGCCTGGACATATCAGAAAAGATTGTCCAAAGAAGGATAATAAGGAAAGAATTAAGAAAAGGCCTATCCAAACTCAGGATCAGAGGCCTAGTAGTTCTAAAAAGGGGAAGTTTTTGGTACCATCGGTACAGCCAAGGTCTAATGCACTAGGTAAAAGGCTACCCGAAAAGGGTAAATGACCTTTTAGACTATAGCGAGATATTAGAACTTTTTACCGATGTAGACATGTAGGACATATAGTAAGAGATTGTCCAATTGAAAACCCAATGGTAACCCGACCACTGAGGCAGAAACATCAAGGTCATCAAAGGAAACAATTTTCTAATAGTACTCAAGGACGTGGATAGACATCCCAAGTAGGATCAACGGTATTAATCAATAAAGTACAAAGTCAACATCTGACAAGATTCTTTGAAAAGAATCAGCCTGAGGCAGTAAACAAACCACAAGATGAAGCAGGTCATATGAAATAGATTCATTCTGATATTTCATTTCATGATTCTATGTGTTAAAAATAAGAAAGTAGTTGTTTTGAGCTTTCTTTTATTAGTCCGATGAGGATACAAGGAAGATGAGGATTTATATTTTGTTCAATATTCTTTTAAATGCTTTATATCTCTTATCTGTGTGAAAAAGGAAGAGGTATACATGTGGTACCTGGAGGAAGTCCAGGAATGTTAAATCATGTGATGATGATGATACAAAATGTAAGGAACATAATAGTACATAAAGTGCATGCCACCTAATCTCAGTACTTGTATACCCTAGCCAGATATATAATTATTGGGGATAGGGTAAGTATGGAACTCTTAGATTGTTATCTTTCTTATTACTCTGATCAAGTAGTCATTCTGAGAGAATCTAATGAGTATAATGAAACTAAAAATATGGTATAGATAATTGTATCACATCCTAAGTATGAGAAAGAGGAATCTGAGATAATTTTAGATCAATCTATGTGCATGAGGAAGAAAAAGAATATGATCCTCATGAAATGAGAATAAGAACAAGGGAGATGATCCATGTATGATAAAGCATGTGTGAATAACAAAGATCTTTTCTTGTGATGTGGAAATGAGAAATGTGATAAAACCACAAAATGTTCATGAACATGTTAGATAATAATAAAGAAAGAAATGAACTAAATAGGGATTGCTAAGTGAACTTTCCCAACTATATAGGGATCACTAAGTGAACTTTCCCAACTATATAGGGATTGCTAAGTGAACTTTCCCAACAAAATAGGGATTGCTAAGTGAACTTTCCCAACTAAATAGGGATTGCTAAGTGAACTTTCCCAACTAAATAGGGATTTCTAAGTGAACTTTCCCAACTAAATAGGGATTACTAAGTTGACTTTCCCAACTAAATAGGGATTGCTAAGTGAATTTTCCCAACTAAATAGGGATTGCTAAGTGAACTTTCCCAACTATATAGGGATTGATAAGTGAACTTTCCCAACTATATAGGATTGCTAAGTGAACTTTCCCAACTAAATAGGGATTGCTAAGTGAACTTTCCCAACTAAATAAGAGTTGCTAAGTGGGTTTCCTCAACTAAATACATGTGTCTTCTTTGATAAATAACCCTGGGGAATGAGGGGATGATAAAAGGAAACTGTTCCTTTGTATCCTTTCCTTCAGGGACATGGAAATCAAATGACTCTTAAGACACTTGATGTGCATGAGTTAAAAAGTGGTCTATTGATGCTTGAGAAAGTATCAGTTTATCTAGGATTTTGATTCCAAAGATAAAATATGTTCCTTTAACAAAAAGAAAGATGGAAATGATGAGGATGTGATGTGTTTTAGACACATGTGACAGATACCAAAGTAAGGATTCTGGTATCTGAGAAACACCAGATGTTAATGGAAAATAAAGACATAACTCCTAATCAGATGATGTGGAAAAACTTTTAATTAGATGATTCATGTTGGTCAATTGGATTAGCCAACTATGAAATCAGTCTAGCTACATAAAACCTGTATGGACATCATATGTTAGGGGTTTATGCTCTGCACAAACATAACACTGATAGAGAGGTGATAACTGAAGAAATAATTGTAAGATCATTTGAAGTATGAATAACACTTCTTCGATATAGAAGGTATTACTTAACACAGTATACATACTATAAGTCAATAATGAAAACGCAATCGAATATAGGCTTTGTATGATAGATTCAAATGATAAGTCTGAGTAGGATAACATGGCACTAGACACAGCTTTATGAAATCTCCATGACATTGATATGCTATCTAGAGATGTGATGATATGAGTAACAACTATCTTCCTTTTCCTGGGATTCCAGGGACGAAATCCTTGTTAGGGGTTTATAATTGTAACACCCCTGACCTGGGTTAAGCCTTAACCCTAGATGTTTTGCTTAATAAAGTTGATTATATTCTTGCTATTATCTTTTGAAAAGTAATTAAGGCTCAAGAGGAACTTATGCTTCAAATTTAGTCCTTTTTGAATAATGTTAAAACAATGTTTTGCCTGTTTTGGACTAAAGTGCAAATTACCCAAGTTGAGGGGTTATCTTGCAAATGTCACATGATAGAATGTTCCTCAAGTGTTGGAGCATCATAAGAATAAAAATGATTATGAGGTATGGCTTCCACAAGCCTGAGTACCAAGAAAGAGCTTGTTGAGCAATGTTTCTGCATTAAAACCTAGTTTTGGTGTAATGTGCAATTTACCCAAAACCTGGGGTTCAATATGCAAAATACCACTTCAAGAGGGTACCTCATGATTCTTGGCATCATGTAGAGAAAATAATTTGAATTTGAGAGGGGAGCCTCATTTGAATCATTTTGGAAGAGAGAATCTTGATATTAAAATAATCAAGATTTAAACATAAATGGAAATTTACTTCAAATTAATGCAAAAATAAATATGTTAATTGAAGTTCCCTTCAACCAAAAATGATATGGTTGAAATTAGATAAGTGTGAACGTACTTATTCCTTGAAAAGGCCACGAAAATATCTAAGTGAGTGGAAAGCCCACTCACATTAGTTAATTAAAAGTAATATCCACTAAAAATGGGATATTAGTATTATATGAATTAAGGTGCTTAATTGCTTTTCCTTTAATTGTGGATAATGAAGAAGAATTAAAGGAAAAGTAGTATGCCTTTGTATGGAAGGAGTAGAGGGGGTTAAGTGGCACAAATTTGGGGAGTTTAAGGATTGCTTTTCAACTTTCTCTCTCTTTGAAGATCCTTATATACACTTCATTTCCCACTCAACCAAGGACTCGTTTTTGGATTTTCTTTCACTCTTTGTTTGAAAGACGACCAAGGGAGCTTAGTACCAATATGAGGACGACCCCCAACCTTTAAGTAAGCTCCAAATCTCCTTTCACCTTGATTTCATGGTGGAAATTGAAAATCAATGCTTGATTTCTTCTTTTCTCCATTCAATCTTCAACCTTAGCCATTCTTTTCCTCCAAAGACTTGAGGACAAGCCTTGTGAAGTTGAGAAAGCTTCTTCCACCATTAAATACGTGGAGTTTCGAGATTTGATGCTTCTTTGAAGGTGGGTTATATAACTTGAACCCTTGAATGTTATTATTGATTTCATATCTTTATCAATTGTTGATTATTTCTTTATTCTCAAAAATCTATTTGGTTGATTGATGAAATCACCATGAAAATCACAGAAAGGTTTGAAGAAACATAGCTTGATGATGATGACATCATCCTAAGTACACACCTCAATAATATCTAAAGCAAATGGTTTCAAAGGACTTGAGACCAAACAGTCTCAAGATCATTTGAGACCAAACAGTCTCAAGACCATTTGGGATCAAAAAGTCTTAGACCATTTGGAGGATAAGTGATGATATAGTTGAAGGTTGATCCATTAGTTACAATTGATTTGATCTTAATGGTTCCAATTGTGAATGTTCCATCAATTGCAAACCCTAATCAGGTTGAGTGTTGAATCCCTAATTGAATTGAATCAAATTAAGGGTTGATTGGCCCAAATGGTCTTAAGATCGTTTGGTGACCAAACGGTCTCAAGACCATTTGGATGAAAATGGTCTCAAGACCGTTTGGTGGTAAAGAGATATGATGATAAATGGAAATCCAAGGGCTATTAGTTGAAGATTCCATTGTTGGATGGTTCATTGTTGGTAACCCTAAATCGATTGGTTAGTGAAAACCACATTATGATTCATTTGGTTTTAAGATGTTCTGGACCAAACGGTCTTGAGACTGTTTGAGTCCAAATGGTCTTGAAACCATTTGGAATCAAACGGTTTCAAAACCATTTGAATGATCAAGTGGTTTCAATTTTGAAATAGTTTCAATTATTGGTTTGTTCAATCGATCTTGGTGATGAATTGTTCAAACGGTTTCTAATGTTGAGTCCCCAAATGGTTTCAAAACCATTTGGAGGGTAATAGGTCTTAACCCTAGATGCCCAAACGGTTTCAAAACCATTTGGAGGGCAATTGACTTAATACCGTTTGGAGATTCAAGGGTCAAAACTGAATAGAGGTTCAACATATACACAATTGATTAAAGACTTAAAGTGAAGAAGAAAGATTAGTTGATCCCATGATTGATAATGATGATTATCAAAGATAAGTATAATGGTTGAATCCTTAGTGTACTTAGATGATTGGTACCCTTGGAAGTGTTAACCATGATGCTTATGGAAGTAGTGACTTAATACACTATGAAAACCCTTCATTTAAGTTAAGTTGATTCAATCCAATCAAGATTGGAGTGATTAACATCCTAGAGAGGATGAGAGAGAATAATTCATACATATATAATAATCATGTATTAATCAAGCCTCAACACATTCAAAATAAATACAATATATAATTAGGGTATGATCCTTGATAAAGGGATCATGAAACCCTAATTGAGAAGGTTAATGACCCCTAACCCTAATTTAGGGCAATACTAGGATAAAACCTAATCTAGGGTAATAGAAAGTGAAATCCTAAGTGATGAGAAAAGGGAAACATTAACCCTAAGGATAAGATAGTGGCTAATACCTTGATAGGTGAAACACCTAAAGTGGTTGATAATGGACAATCATATGTCAACAATGCCTTAACTTTAAATGAGTCTATACTAATTGATCATGAATGGACAATTCAAATGTATAACTTATGATAAATGCACTACATGATAAATGTAAGATAGTGCATAAAGTATTAGGATAGAAAATACCCTAATACAATATTAGTTGAGGAACTTATGTAAGTCAGAAGTTATGAGAGGAGTGATACATTCAAGATATGATAGATATCACACTCATCATTATAAAATTGATATACCTTGATGCACCTTGAGTCCAATGTACTTTAATAAGTAACACTTGAAGTATGATATGTCAATTTTACATTATGATGCAATGAGTTTAATGCACTTTGATAAGTGAAGGCTAACATACCTTGAGAAAGGGTTAAGCTGAGTTAATAAAGTATGATGTAATCATACTCTAGTAAGGATGAGAACTCATACCTTGAATTGATAATCATTTAATGATAAATGATAAGAATAAATAAGTATGATTGAAAACTTATGATAACAATGTATGCTCCTAGATGCATGGGGTAATGAATTTGGGTTTGGATCAATAATATGAATCCCTAACCTTAATATAGGTTGAAGGTATATGAAACTCTAATTTTGGGGAATAAAGCATGTAACCCTAATTTTGGGCAGTATGATGATAAATCATAACCCTAAGATGGGTAATGGGATGAGTATCCCTAATTGACATGAAATACCCTGACCCTAATAAGGGTATAATGGTGTTAGTTTGTATAGAATGGTGCTGGAATGTAAATGATATAACTGTTATCACGAATAATAACCATGTGGGTATCATGAGATGATGAGCATAGCCAGGTATGAGTTATGATGTTTTACTTTTTGAAAATTATGTCATGGGCCTTGTGAGCCATAACCTGCTTTGTTGCCTAGTAAAAGGTGACAAGATACTTAATGGCCTTGAAGATCCATGTGATAATATGTTGTTTAGTGAAAAGTAACAAGATATTTAATGGGCCTTGTGAGCCATGGGAGATGCTTGTATAACAAGAATCATGTATACCTTGGTCTGAGCGACCAAAGGTGATAGTTATCTGATAAATGGTAACAAGTGTTCTTTGATGAACTGAGGTTTTGAATACCCATATTCCATAATCATGATGATGAGATGTTAAGGAATAAGAATGCCCATGATGTGGCAAGGGATTGAGATCCTAATACTTTATAAAGTTTTGAATAGTATCTGATGAAAGTGTTACACATTCTTTGTAGCATTTGTTATATTAACTTGTGGTTAGAAACTTGCGTGACGATAAAATAATATTGTAATACACTTAGTTAATCAAGTGATATCATATTATGCAGTTGCCCTGACCATAGATCCAATCAGTGTCAGAATTTACTGGATGTTGAAATGGGTTGCTCCGCGGCATAACTCAGAATGCATATTTTTGAATATGTGGGGGTAATTGAGTAATTATACCCTTATGCCCCATAGGGATGACTGTGTGTTATCATCTATGTACATGATAGGTTGTGTTGCACAACCCTGAAAAGAGTATGGCTATAGGCCATGACTCCACAATACAATACCAGGTATTGGCTTAGTGCCTTAAGCCTGAAGAGAGTATATGCTACAGCTATAACTCTATAGTGAAGATGCCAATATACCCTGGCAAGCTAATTACAATTTGACACATGATGCCTCTGCCATATAATCTCGTACTGATCGAGAAGGTTGATGTCTTGGAGTCCTGCTCTTCAATTGACCTTGTATGGTACCGATTTTGACTTTGTAGTGGTCGGTTGGAGTATGAGCGGTATACCTCATCTCCTCTGGGCTTAAGTGTGATTGTAAAATGTAATCATCCGTGTAGTGTAATTTCTTAAGGCTAAAATATGGGAATCATTGGTTGATGTTACTCTGCTTAGTATATCCTAGAAGGATAAATGTTATACATGTACTTTAATTCCTCATTGAATAAGTATCATGTTGCTTTATCAAGTTATAGCTGAAATGCTTTGAATAAGAATACTGCTCTAATCTATTTAAACATTGATCTATCTACTGTTGAATATATAATTCCTCTGCACAATTTTATTCAATTAAATTGTAATAATAATGTTTTGGCGGAGAGTTATATCTCTCGCTGGGAAAATTTACAATTGTCTCACCCCTGTGGAATCCACATTTTAGGTTGACGGGGACGAGGAGGCAGGAATCCTTCAGTTGGTGAAGGACAACAACAGAAGTACTACAAGAGAACGACAGTGATTTCTCAGGTGGAAACACTAGTTGTCACATCTTGTATATATGTATAGAAAGTCATATATGTCATCTTTGTACTCTCAGGTCCTCAAAGTAATAGTTAGTACTTTTGAGATTTTGGCTTAGTGCCTCGAGATTTTATATTGCATGTGTATATTTTAACAGGGCATTTGATGCTTGTAATTCTCAGAGAAAGATGATACATGACATTTACTTGTGAACTAGTATGTAATTAAATTACTTCAGTTCTTTATGAAAGAGTTTTCCTATGTGTGGATCTCTCTGTAAAATGGTTTTAATTTTTAGTGATTTTCGGTAATCCGCTGCTAACAAACACTTTTGTTTAAGTAAATCATGTTTTGTTCGAACGGTACGTCACATTTCTGCTCAAATCTAGAAAGAATAAGAGGTAACTTTACATGCTGATGTGGCATCCTGTTATTGGCCCAGATACAGTTAAGGTAAATTAATCGTAGAAAATGATCTATAACTCGGATTGGGACACATAATATATGAATTTTGCTCACAAAAATTTGAGGAATCCAATAAAAATAGATTCAGAGCCTAATTCCTCTTGAAATTCGAAAAGTAGTTAAAGTTGTCAACTTTAATGCATTAATGATTAAGAAACCCTAATATTTGATGATTAATGAATTTGGATGGGTTATATGGATGTTTAAAGTGGATATTAACATGTTGATTACAAAAGGACCCATTAGATCCAAAAGGATAATTGTTATGCATAGTTTGATTAATTTAGGGTTCCATGTACATAAATAAACTTTAATGGGCCTTGAAATCCTAATGTTAGTTATTATGGTTCGTAATGGCTTTAATTGTTCGAATCCATGGATAGAACTGAGATTTGATGATTCTAATCTATTTTAAGTATAGATGTTCCTAATTGTGGATAAATACCCTAAATTTGGTAATTAGGGTTCCCGAGTGAATAAATGTGGAATTAGTGATAAATAGGGTTCTTATATGTGAATTGAACTATAATAAAATATGAGTTGTCAATTTGAAATAAACCAAAGATGGCAATTAGCCTTAATGATCTAGATATGACTTAAAAGGATAAAGATAGTAGTTTTACTGTAAAAGAAACATATTAGACTTAATTGACATTGAATTGTGCCTATGATGTTGAAATTAGGGTTTGTGATTTAAAAGGGGCATTAAATATGATAAAAGCTTTATAATGGCTAAAACCCTAATAAAACCATAAGGTTGGCCTAGAAATCCCAAGGTAGAATCTAGTTGATCTTAAGAATGTTTTGATAAAACAATGACGCTTGGATGTTATGCATTAATTTTAGGATATTGATGACTGCTTGATTGTATTGAATATTAATGCTTGGACATCTTGTTTCTCTAGATCAGGTATGTGGTTACATTTATGAATATCCCAAATTAGTTTTCTAAGGATTTTTGAAGTTTGCATCGGTGACTTGAATTAAACTATTGGATGAATTTAATTCATGCAAACTATAATGTGGATATGACTATCACTTAAGATATGTGCCTACTAACTCATATCCTAGTCCTCTCTATATCTTGATAGATTGACCTAGTAGATGGCTACCTATGGGGTAGGTCCATCAGTTCATTGGATGACTTAGTACATGGTTACCAATGGGGTAGGTCCATCAAGTCACCTTGAGTCAGGGATTGGACTACCGTTGGGTAGGGCCATCTGACTCCACAACCCTAAGTATTGGCTACCTATGAGGTAGGGCCATGGGGGTAAGGATCTACCAAGTGAGAGAGGTAGTATCCAAGTCTATTGCAGGGATAATATAGAGATAGGGTATAGGTAAGGATTGAGTAGTATTGCTTAAGACATAATTTTGGCTGTTAAATGATATTTGGTAATTTACATTGTTACCATAGTTTCACGATTATTGTTTCCCCCACATACCGGCATATTCATTTATGCTAATCGACGTTTTGTTTATCGATGTTTTAGGTACAACATTGAAAAGGACAAACGGTAAATTGGCATATTGTGAATACATGAATTAAAGTGCAAGGAGGATTAGTTAGCATAGTTTGCATATGTGGATAGAAGATTAGAAATCCAAGTTTTTAAAAAGATATGCAAATTTTTATTTTAGTACAACTTTTCAATATAGTCTGGTAAAATTTGATAATTATTATTGATTATTTGCGAAATTTGATCCAAAAATTGGGATAACGACTCTAACCTCTTAGTCTCCCTTAATTGGGGGTTACCAGGAGGTGGGGTCGTTACATTAACCAAGGAAGAACCCTTTATGAAACATTGTAATTTATGCACACCTACCTTCATTCAGGAAACACTCTATTAAAAATGAATTTTCCAACCTAAAGATATGAATCTTCCTCTTCATCAATTATAGAAGTCATTCAAATTGATATTTGAGAAAAACTTGGAGTCTTGAGGTGTTCTAAGGTATTGAACCTAATATTAGGAGACCCACTAATAATTAGGTCTGGTTCTAAGATAGTGTGATTTTTCTCTATTTATTTCAATATTATGTATGACTTTGATACTGATTTATCCTTATGAGACAAATATCTTCCTAATCGATCCATCTTATGGTTCCATTGAAATTTTCTTATTCCTAAAATGTAATTCCCTAATTTCATTGAACTTGTTAATCATATGTATATATTGGGTCTCTGACCCACTTGCCTTGTTATGTGCAATTGGATATATTGTCATTGGACTATTCCATTATGTCATTCTATATTAAATGTGCATGTGGTATAGACTCTTAGTGTCTAATGTAGTGACATAACTATTAGGTTGTGTTGTTCTACCCCAGGTGTCTTACTCCACCTATTTTATATATTAGGGCATTTTTTTCCTCCAATGGTGTGTTGTTCCACCTTTTAAATTGTTAGGGAATGTTGTTCCACCTATTTACTTGTTAGGGTGTGTTGTTCCTAGGGTGTGCCTTTTCCACCCGTATACTTAGACCAATGACTGGTGGAGTCTTGACCTTGATTTAGATACATGTAGTATATTTCATATATGCATGCAACCATCTTGTTTGTGATATGGTGGATTGATTAATGGCAAGATAATTTTGTATGCTCTATTGCACTTTAATGCCATATTCTTTTGTTTAATTTCATTGAACTCACATATATGTTATAAGCCCTCCTCTTGAATGTCAAGCCCCCATCATGTATATCCATCCAAACTAAAATGTCCAATTATATTTATGATGCACATACTCAATATTTACTGACTTATATTTTTATCTCTTTTTGGGTGTTGCTCCAAAACCAATAAGGAATAGGTACTATAGAGGACCAGGTGTAAATCTTTACGAACTTGAATATATGATGGAGTGATTGGTTAACCCTCTTATATGGGCCTTATTTATAGATAATTCAAGTTTTTATGTTGTAGTACCACTTTTTATAGTGAGAAACAATTGTATTATGAAATATTTTTAACTTTGTAATAGTTGTTTTTTTACTGCTTTATATTTACATGGATCTTTACATTATACCATTTAGTGAATTTCCTCTTAGGTCCCACTCCTTAAATTTTTCCTTAACTCAGTCCCAACCTACATAAGGCAAGCTATGTTGTTGCTAACCTCCATATGTGATTGAATATACTCAATTATCTGCAATTTCATTTTGGGAGGTACATCCAATCGTATAAGCATTACCAAAATCACATAGAATAAGATGTAGGTTCAAGCAATGAGGTGTTGGTATATATGACAAAAGAGACAATCATATGATGATTGGAATGAGGCATTAGATACCTGATATGATAACGATAAAGGTAATTTTATCTATTATGTTTGTCTCAATCATAAGACAATGACACAAATATAGTAGATATCCAAAGAATGATGTTACTTGATGACATATGTCTTTAGGTTGAGGACTTGAATAATGAGTTCATATGTATGATAAGGGTACATACATTCTTGTTATCTCCCTAGTCAGATATTACTATAGAAGAAAAATTCACAACAATATTACATAAGATTAGAGTGTGTGTTGGTTGATGACAAAATCTCATTAGTCATGATATGTGATATCAGACCAAGCACCTAGTACATGTTAGAGAATAGTGTATCGAAAAAACCAACCTCGAGAGTGATACATGGAGACCATGGAAAGGTAGTCAGAATCAATATTCATTGTGATAATGGTGATTGTGGTTCTTAGACCTAAAGTCACTACATTCATCACATGTCATTCAATTAATTTTGACATTATCCAACGTGACATTGTACTAGGGTTTCCATAAAGGTGACGCACATGTGTATTGTGACACATGGGAATTGAGTGTGAGTGATGTGTATGGGATTTGTCCCTCCTACAAGAGATTGATATGCATGCCACTAGATAAGTGAGACTGAGAAATGTATGGCCATACTCAAATCATTCAATATGTGAAACATGAGGTCACATGCATCTTAGACAACTTTCTCTAGTTCAAGGAACATTGATTGAACATTGAAGAGGATGATGATCAATTCCACAAGTTTAATCTAGATATCAGAGACAAAGGGAATATATGATCACAATAACATTTTTTACAAATTATATGTTGAAGTTGTTCTCCACTATTACAATTACTTGGGAAGCAATGAGGTGTTGTTAGATACCACTCATTTCTTGTGATGTCATAAATAAGCTATGGACACTCACTACTAACATTATTTTGGACATATAGGGTCACACACAAAGGATGCACTTGGAATAAGAGTTTACTCATTAATATGGATTAACTTAAGTACAAAAGTGTTTAGGTATTCAATTTCACAACATTGGTTGTACATTGGCTGATTCTGCACTGTCAGGTTCAAAAATGAACAACCAGGTTTAGAACATCAAATGACCAGTTCAAAAATGAAGCGACTGTTTCAATGTGTGAAATTACCATTTCATATGTGAAACAACCATTTCAACGATCAATATGACTAGACCAAGGATTTATGATGATGTCATGTTGTGAATTAATCGAAATATTAAATGTCAACAAAAATGCAAATAGGAAACATAGTGAAACATTTGGTTCAAGTTTTGAACCGATCATCTTTTTGTGAACTGATTGGTTCACCAAAAAATTCTCAAAATTATGTCTTTTCGACTCTTGCTCAGACTAGAACTTCTAACCCTAACCCTCCTATAAATAAAGGAGGTATTTGAGGTTTCTAGATATAGAACAATTCTCTCTGACAAGTTGTTGTCCTCTTTAGTTGTGGTAACTGGAGAGGCCGAGCAAGTCCTACCTATAAAAGGAATGAAAAACAAGGGAGAGACAAAACAGGAGAATGAATTAACTCTAGCTGGTTGATGTTCAAAGGGACAACTCCTTCCCATTGGCTCTAGTACTGCAACATGGAGTTCTAAGTGTTCCACGTAGACTATTACACAAGTAAGGAGGCATTTGCGACCAACTAGGAGAACAACAACCACCGTCGTCTGTGGTGCTACACCCGAAGGATGTCTCCAGTTGTTCGAGTTCTTTTTAAAGAAGAAGCATGCTATTGTAAGTTTTGTCACTAAACTAAGCTCCAGGACTAGGTATATCTATTGCAAAACTTGCTTCCAAATTCATAGTTGTTGACACGATCTATTATTTAAGGGGAATATGGTAGTAAAATTTTTGTTTCCGCTGCCATATTTCCCAATAGTGGTATCAGAGCCACATCAATTTTCTATATTTTGAGATTAATTTATATGATTAGATTTTGGTTATTTTACAAATTTATTACATGCAATGTGAATATTTAAATAATTAATGTGCATATATGATTAAATACCACATACAATCCTTATATATATATATATATATATATATATATATATATATATATATATATATATATATATATATATATATATATATATATAACATGATCTATATGCAATGAACATGCATCACCCTAAAAGGTTGTTTTGATGGTGGATGTTAGCACAGTTATGACCAATAACCATAGATCTTTGTGCTTGGTTGGATGGTTCTTATTCCTGTTTATATCTTGATTTTCATACCGAGCCTCTCTCTTCTTTTACATATGTAAAAGTACTAATGCTTACCTACTATGTACCCCGTGAATGTAGCTTGAGGTTTCCTATTACAATGTAATGTGTTAAAAAATATTAGGATAGTTTTAATTCATGTTATGGGAAAGAAGATGTTCTCCACCAGATGAACCACCCATTTTAGAAGACGAACTGGCCAGTTGCAGAATCTAGGAGGCCTGGCAATAAGAGGAGACAAACTGATCTGCTGGTGGCCCAACCAATCGAATGGGCTATATGTACGTCATTTGGACCAGAGACCAGATGATCGATGCAAGATACCAACTGAATGAATAGGAGGTGAACCAATCAGTTGAAGATTTGAATTGATCGATCTAGATTGGATCAAGAACAAATCTTCATCAACAACAAGCTTTTGCATATGATATAGACCTGAGGTGTTAATAATTCTTTGTGGCTCCAAGGAGTTACAATAGTATGGCCACAACCATCTCTACTATTTTATAATTGCATGATTCATTTGTGGATATAGTATGTATAAGATACATATAAGTATGAGGTGATTGGATATGTATATATATTTATATTTATATAAATATAAATCCCTGAATCGAATATAAGTCTTATATGCTTTCCATAAGCAACACACATGAAAAATTTGATCGACTATGAACAGGCATGCCAAGTCTAGTGTGTTGTCCATCTCATTTAAGTCTGATAGTAGTCATGTGGGCCTACCAATTAGGTTGCATTACTGATGTGTTGGATTTTTGGTTTGACTTAACTAGGTGATCTTAATAATATTAAGTACCTGGAAGCATGTACATGACTATGACAAAGAGTTATGCATACCATCTCTCCAAGAATTACATTGGAAAAGGTTGTCGAGATGTGCATACCATCTATCCAAGAATTACATTGGAAAAGTTTGCCTACCTTAATAGTTGGTTATGGACACTGGCGTTGGCCTGGTAATAACTCAATTGTTTTGAGTCTTGACTCACTAGAAGGTCGTACGCCAAAATCTTCTATCAATTTGAAAAAATAATGTGATGTATAATTAATTTAAAGACTAATTAATATCATCAATATTATCAAATCAAATCAAAATGTTTTAACTCAAATTGCAATATTTATTTTGTAGAATCTAATGGAAAACACAAATAGGTTTTCTTTGCAACCGGTCCATGAGAAGGACAAGATGAATGAGAACAACTTTCATGACTTGTTCCAAATGTTGAGAATCATTCTCACCCAAGAGCACAAGCTCTATATCTTGCAGACATCAGAGCCAGATGAACCCACTCCCACCGTGCCTAAGGCTAACAAGGATGCTGACTGGATGCACTCTGAAGATGTTGTGAATGTCAAGTGCCTGATGTTGTGCTCAATGAACTATGAGTTGTAGAGAAAGAATGAAACACATGGATGTTAATGAGATGATAACACGTCTTAAGAACATGTACCAAGATCGTGCAAAACAAGAGAGTTATGATGTCTTAAAGGAATTGTTCAAGTGAAATATGGCGGAAGGAGATCCAGTAGGTCCCTACATGCTCAAGTTGATTGGGTATGTGGAGAACTTTCCTAGATTGAGATTTCCCTTGGGTTAAGAGTTGGTCATAGATGTGATTCTACAGTCACTTCCGGAATCATACAACCAATTTGTCATGAACCGCAACATGAATGATTTTGAGAAGATGTTGTTAGTGACTTGACATGTTGAGGATAGTTGCAATGTAGATGTAGAAGGACAAACCCAAATCTATGATTTTGATCAATAGAGAGAAGTCCAAGGGTAAAGGCAAAGCCAAGAAGAGTTCTAAAGCTACCCAGAAGCCAAAGTCTTCTATATTGAAAGCTAAAAGAAGAGTGAATAAGGAAGGGAAGTGCCCCCACTATCACAAGCCTATACACTAGAAAAGGAACTGTTCTTTTTATATGGAGGAGCTCAGGAAGAAGAAGGAAATAGAGATTTCCACTTTAGGACCTGAGCAAAAATGAGCAAGAACTGTGTGGAGCAAATATTGTTGCCAGTACAGTTAGAATTTGTTATTCATCCTAATGGGCATGTAACAAAATTAGTGAATCACTACTATGTATCTCCATTGATGAAAACATCATGTAACTTCTATGGATAAGAATATTATGAATAATTTGATGTTTCATATGAAAAGATGAAAGATTGTATCGTAATGCCCTATGTACCATGGTCTATACTTCATATTTCTATATACAAATGTGTATAACATATATGTTGAATGACTCCATGACTCAAATGATGAATACCTATAGCATCCTCATCTAGAGAACATAAATGAGAAATGTATTTATAGAGTATATAATGATGGATGTTTATACTTTTTTATTAATGAACCAATAGATACATGCAAGTATTATTTATTGATCCATATGACAAAAACACCTTTCACTAGATGTAGTGGGAGAGCGAGTACTTTATTAGAGCTTGTACATATTGATGTATGTAGAGATTTTATAATAAATGCTAGAGATAGTTACAAATACCTTCATTATATTTACTGATGATGTCAATAGATAATAGATGTATTTAATGAAATACTAATTTGAATCTCTTGAAGTTCTCAAGGAGATCATAAATGATGTATGTACATAGCTTTGTAAAAGTATTAAGACACTTTGATATGATCAATGATAAAATATTTTTAACCCAAGAGTTTTAGGACCTTCTAGGAGACCATGATAGTCTATCACAATAAACTCCAACTAAATATAATGATGTATAAAAAAGAAGGTATCACACCCTGTTAGTCGTGGTGTGATTATCAATAAAACTAGCTAATCTTCAAATTTCGTTTTGGGAACATGCTTTACACTAAAACAATGTACCATCTAAAATGGTTCAGAAAACACAATATGAGATATGGCATTGGAGGTGTGTTGATATGTTTTATAAAGATTAGGATTGAAAGCTTGTGTAAGAAAATAATTTATTAAAAGGCTTTTTCTACAAATCACATAGATGTTTTTTTGTGGAATACTACTTTGATATTCCAATCTGACAACAAAAGTGTTTGTTTCTAGGATGGCTAAATTCCTCAAGAGGAATTTAATTCCAAAGGTGTTAGTGGGAGGAAAGCAAAACCCAAAAAGTTTGAGACAAACTGTAAGGAGTGGGATCCACTCCCTACTAAAAGAGAATTTAATCATCCATTCCAAACACACTCAAAGGTTGCTGGAATAGGTATAAATTTTCCAAATTCAATAAATGGTATTCAAAACATCCAAAGTGTAGCACCGGAATTAAACAAATGACTATACTCAATTTTCATAAAATATTACAATAAGGTTTACATGTATGATACAACATAAGGATCTAAGTAGAGGGAAATCTAAACTACTTAAAATATGTCTTCAAACAATATCTCCAAGAGCTATGTCCATGTTGGAAGCTATGTTCTCCTTGGTCATGTTCAACACCTCGATCTAAACCTGGGTGGTTGGGAAAACACCCAGCAAAAGGGAAAGGAAAAGAAAGTATGTGTCAAAAAATATGAATAGGATATCAAAGAAAATAAAACTTGTAAATAAAGGCTAGTTTTCATCATAAGATGAAGATTTCAAGAGTATGAGGCTATTTTTAAAAGGTTTCTTTCCATAAACAAAATATAATAAAAGGGTTGCATGTATTATAATTATGACTACCTTAACTAAGTAGGGTTGACGCACCTACCGGACCTAAACCTATAGGTGAGGGGAGAATTAATACATTCCCAATCACCTACACATATTTTAATGGGGGAGAAAAAGACATTCCCCAGGGCAAATTAATACATGCCCTGTCTATGGGTGGTTGTTCATAAGTACCACTACTATAGCTAAGTAGTCCATAAAATCAACATGCTAGAAAAGAATTCATGGCAATTAAAAGCATCATATCAATTATAACATGGAAGTGGGGTACAAGACCCAAGAAAAAGAATATCATTACTGATTTTGAGGCAATTTAATAGAATAATCATGAATAGAGGAAATAAGGTTCATATAGTGCCGCGTTAGGTAATATAGGGTTTGGTTTGAAAATATCCCAAATTAGGGTGTAAGAAATGCACATACCTCTCTTAATGATATCAATTACTAAGTTTCACCATTTTAATTGACTCCAAGTTCTACTTTGCCTATTTTCAATATATCAACATGTATTAGAGTACAAAATGCACAACAATGTATAGAAACCCTAATTTTAGAACTTTTTATCAAAAATTAGATTTAAATTTTGAAAATATCACCAATGAACTTAATAGATTCTCTTCATCAAGAAAACATATTTTTATGTTAATTTTGGAGTTATGATGATTAAGATGTACTTTTTATGGATTTTATCCATTAAATTCATTTTACAAAAAGCACCCTTATTCAAACCATTAAATCAGACCTTAAAAATATTTTTATTAGATAGAGACTAATTTTCCAATTCCAAAACATATTTATTTGTCAAATTTGGATAAGCATATTAGAAGATATGAATTTTTCAATATTGACCAATAGGAAATTGCCACATCATCAAACTGATCGAGTTAATTGAAGAGAGAGAGGGAGGGGGAGAAAAAACGATTTGACCCAAGATCATGTTTGAAGTTGCATAGGTAACCAAACTAGAGCTTCTAGAGAATGTAAAACAATAAGAAACCAAAACCCTAGAAGAACATGGTAAAAAGAGATAAAAATCAACAATTTTAAAAATAGAAGCATGAGCTTTAAGCATGCAGTAAGCAATATATGAGAAGGGGGTCATAAAACTTGCCTCTAGGAAGGTAATAAGGTCCAAAGAGCAAGGATCCCTAGAGTAGAAGGTTTGGTTTCTCCAGGTTTAGAGGTGCAAACCCTAGCAAGGAGAACATAGCAAAAGAGCTATGGAGATGAAATGTTTTAGGGTTCTAGGTGGAGTTTTACCATAGAAGGTGATAATTCAGACCTAGAATAAGGTTGGAGGACTACTAATAGGATGAAAACAGGGAAGTAAAGGAGGATACTTACTAGTTTTGGTCAAAATCACCAAGGAGGAGCTTAAGAATTCCTAAATAGAGAAATTTGGAATCCTAGGAGCCTTCTTCACCAAGGTAGGCACCCTCTTTTACCTTGGGACAGAAACTTCATGGCCAAACATAGAAGGAATGATTCTCTAAGCTAGAGAAAAGTGAAGGAGAGGATTGCTTCTTGGATTGGGAGGTGGGAAGGGGTAGGCATCGCTTTATATAGAAGGGGGTTAGCATGAGGTGTCTATGTGACTTTCCATATGTCCTTAGGCTAAGGCTTCATGGGCATGCAAGAGGACATCTCATAGAGACTTCTTGTATATCCAAGGTCGGTCCTAAAAGCCAATGGAGGCTTCTAGGCCATCCCCATCATCCTCCAAATAAAGAAATAACCCCATTGGTTGATAGCTTTTAAATATAAGCTCGTTATAAAGAAGGTAATCCCTATAATGCCCTAGAGAGAAACACATTCAAACCAAGGTGCACCATGGTTAAAAATCTTGATAATGGTAAGGGAATATATAAGTATTAAATATCAGGTGATAACTTGGAAAGAAAACCTCCCAATCGGGTAAATTGCATAAAAGTCCAGAATGTACCTAAAATTGCATAACTTGTGCAAACAACATCCAAATCGAACCAAATTTGACACTTTAGGCTCATTTTATGTTTTCAAATCACATAAAAAAGTTTTATTAAGGTTTATAGCTCTTAATTATGGTAATTAAGCTTGTTTAATACATATAATCAAGGTTTAGGGCCTTGTACTTCTAGCACAAATTAATATACCATTGTTCTACTAAAGTGGTGATTTTGCATTTTAGATCCTTAAATAAGATTTCACTGAGGTATTTGTGAATAAACCCTTATATTGGTAAAATTAGTGAATAAATGTTCACTAAACCACTATAAATTCCATAATTTAAGCATCAAGGCCAAAAATGATAGAAACGATAGGAAAATATTGGGAAAGGGCCAAAAAGAGAATATGTCAAAGTTTCGATATGTTACATCACTCCACCTAGGGAGGGGAAAATGTGTAATCCACACATCCACAACAAGTATCCAAACTGCACCGTATTTCCATTTCACCCACTAACGTGGATGGTAATGGATCAGGGGGTATGGTTGATTTTTTTGGGGGATCCGTGGATTCCCATTCATCTGTGCTACATGTAGATGAAATTAATTTGAATCTCACGCTTTTCATTAGCTCGTGTTGATGTTTCATGACAACCAACAATGTGCACTTAGTCACCAACAATGACGACGCCTTTGGTAGTAGAACGAGTTGATCTGTGAAAGCTACACTGCCGCCCTCTAGGCTCGTCGGAGTCAGGCCAGGAGAAGCATGCTGTCGTCATGGACATTCAATAGCGCCAGGCATGGTGGAAAGCTAGATATCATTCTTGAGAATCATAATTACTAGGTGGTTGTAGTGAAGGGACATCGCCATCAGGGAGGCTCACCGACGTCATGTTGTAGCAAAAGGAACATACCCTCCCAGAATGCCACCAATGTTGGGTCACAGCCGGAAAGAGGCAAGCCACCATCTTGGAGAGTTGCAGGCGCTAGGCCACCATTTTCTACGTAGGACTTGTTGCCTGCTGGCAGATGACCAGGTTGTCGGAGTTGACATATTGCTAAAGACTAGTATTCTAGATCGGCTAGTAGTTCCCATGCACCCTTGAGCAGTATCATCTTTGTTGCCGCCCCTTCTTCCGTGAAGACCCGTGCTACACCAGAGACCCAAAGACCACCTTGCTGCCTGCCGGCTCCCCAGACACTGGTGCCACTGCAGTGGCTAATATGTATAAACCCCATAGACTAGGACCACACTGGCCACCGCCATGCATACTGGTGACATGACAGGGCAAGGAGATGAGTAATGATGTTAGGTAATAGCAGCCTATACACACCTAGCCTTACCACAATCATGTTCTTTTGTGGGTATGATTAAAATAGGATGACATACTAAGTACTAAAATGCATGAATCGTATGATTGGTACTAAACACCATTATCTGTAGTGAAATTTTCTGTCACTGGGTCGTTCGTGCTGGAAGACATGGTTATGCCATGTAGTGGTTTGGATCGGGGTGGTTCAGTCTGGGTGATGGATGCACAAATAATTTTTCCATCCCAAACTCCACCCTTAAAGAGGATTTCATCCTCAAAATCTGAAGCAAAGTGAGAAGGGTGAGTATGCAACATCTCACCACTAAACTCCCATGTTGAATCTGTTAAACTTCCACCAAAACTTTTACAAACTTGAACTCCTTGTTTTTTAACTAATTAACTTGGGAGTTCAGAATTTTTTCAACCAACCCCACATAGGTCAGGTTCTCATGGATCTCCTAAAGGTTCTACTTTTATTATTTCTTTATAAATTTTTTGGTTTATTAGAATTATATTCATTAGGATATTTCATTATAATTATTATTCTTTTAATTGTGTCATACCATATTTACTTTGTTTCCAAAAGGGTTATATTTCATTATTATGCACAAACCCAATATATTTCTTATTTATCTCATTAGGAATTTTAACACAACTAGAGTTATACTAAATTATCTTAATATGCATTATTACATCTGACCATTATCTTTAATAATTAGATTTAGACTCCATTATCAATTGTATTAATTATACACTTTATGCAATTTGTTAAAATTAATCCAAATAATGTCACATCAATTACTTATATGTATATTAGACATTGTTAGTTTACCGTTCTTGCTCACATTATTATCATCATTAATCATTTTCTCAAATCTATTCATTTCTTATTATTTATTATGAACATTTGTGTGAATCAATTACTTCTTCCATATTGAAGTCAATATATATATTTTAATGATCAAGGTGGGACATATTACATATTAATGATTTGATTCACATACTAAGTCATTAGATGATTAAGTAGGTGTGTATTAGAGAACAAGGTGACATGCATTTCATATTGATGACCTGATTAATCTATGATTTGTGTGTATTAAAGTATGCTATCAGATTATGACACCCAATGTCACTAATGTATCCAGAATGTCATTTAAGGATGTATAGGTTACAGTTAGATTATTACAACCTAGGGTTTAGGTCAATATGATCATTATTCTTTGTGTATACATTCTTAGTATGCATTAAATACAAGATTAGGTTACAATTATCTTGATCATCATTTCATTAGGGTTTATTGGTCCAAGAAATGTTTAGCCTCATGTGTACCCACTATTAGTATTTTAGGTGAGTTACTCATATTATTTTCATTAGATATTCAATAGCTTTCAAACATGTGAACTATTCATTAGATGACCAATATATGTTCATAAGTATATAAACAAGCATGTCAGGTTATAACTATGACGTGTTTGGTCAAAAATAAGGATCCAATAAAACTATCCTCTTAATCATTGAGTTAGGGTTTCTAGAGTCATAGTAGCTAGATTTCAGTATGTTACATGACTCCATCCCCTTGGAAAGGATTTCATCCTCAAAATCTAACTACCCAAACATCATCTAACCAACTACTCTCCACCCCTTAAAAGGTTTGACCTACCAAGCCAAACTAATATAGAGGCAAAAGGGTGAGTATAACTAAACCATATACAAGATCCATCATGCTTCACTGCACACTCTGATTGCTTACTAAACATCAAACTTCAAAGTCTAGGTTCTAGGGATAACTATACAAACATGTGGTTATATGGGTCATAAGGGAACTATATTGGGTATCCATCCTCAAACAAGTCATTACACCTAGGAGACTAGTTTAACATATTAGGGTCCCTAAAGATAAATCATATAGATGTCTAAGGCTACTATTTCCTAAAAGCATGCTATATCAAACAATTCATATCAGCTTAGGCCTGGCCGATATCATATGGATTCGGGAGTCCTCGTAAACCAAGCTAGTGGTGCGGAGGAAAATCTTGCTAGCCCCCAAATCCTAATCCTTTCTAGACACCTTTTCTTCCAACTTCATTACCTAGTAGTGGCCTAAAGGCCAAGCTAAACGATCTCACGTTACAATGGTTACTTATGCATCTTTTAGTTGTAAGTATTTTAGGGATCTATTCATCATTATTCTAATGTGAAACTAGAGGATCCTAAATCAACCCTTCATCATCTATTGATCAACTCTAGGGAAAACATGTCACTAAAAGGTAAGGCAAGTATTCTAACTAGGGAGACAAAATTGAAATAGTCAGATTCGAACTACCATGGGCTCTGATACCATGATGTAAGCAGTGAGATCTACTCCCTACTAATAGAAAATTTGAAAATTTTGAACATCAATTCTAAACACACTCAAAGGTATGATAGAATACGTATATATTTTCCAAATTCAATAAATGGTATTCAAAACAGCAAAAGTGTAGCAGCGGAATTAAAAAAATGACTATACTCAATTTTCATAAAATATTACAAAAGTACATCATAATATCCCATAAGGGCTTAGATGTATGATATAACATAAGGATCTAAGTAGGGGGAAATCTAAACTACTTCAAATATGTCTCCAAACAACATCTCTAAGAGCTAGGTCCATGTTGGAAGCTATGCTCTCCTTGGTCATGCTTAACACCTTGATCTAAACCTGGGTGGTTGGGAAAACACCCAGAAAAAGGGAAAGGAAAATAAAGTATGTGTCAAAAAATATGAATAGGATATCAAAGAAAAGAAAACATGTAAATAAAGGCTAGTTTTCATCATAAAATGATGATTTCAAGAGTGTGAGGCTATTTTTAAATAGATTCTTGCCATAAACAAAATATAATAAAAGGGTTGCATGTATGATAATTATGACTACCTTAACTAAGTAGTGTTGAGTCACCTACCAGACCTCAACCTATAGGTGAGGGGAGAATTAATACATTCCCAGTCACCTACACATATTTTTATGGGGGAGAATAAGGCATTCCCCAGGGCAAATTAATACATTCCCTATCAATGGGTGGTTGTACATAAGTACCACTACTATAGCAAAATAGTGAATAAAATAAACATGATAGGAAAGAATTCATGGCAAGTAAAAGCATCATATCAATTAGAATATGGTAGTGGGGTACAAGACCCAAGAAAAAGAATATCATTACTGATTTTGAGGTAATTTAACAAAAGAATTATGAATAGAGAAAATAGGGTTCATATAGTGCCTCATTAGGGAATATAGGGTTTGGTTCACAAATATTCCAACTTAGCGTGTAAGAAATGCACATACATCTCTTACTGATATCAATTACTAAGTTTCACCAATTTAATTGAGTCCAAGTTCCACTTTACCTATTTTCAATGTATTAACATGTATTAGAGTACAAAATGCACATTAATGTATATAAACCCTAATTTTAGAACATTTATCAAAAATCAGATTTATATTTTGAAAATATCACCAATAAACTTCTTAGGTTCTAATGATCAAGAAAACATATTTTTATGTTAATTTTGGAGTTATGATAATTAAGATGTACTTTTTATAGATTTTATGCATTAAATTCATTTACAAAAATCACCCTTCATCAAACCATTAAATAAGACGTAGAAATTTTTTTTTTTAGATAGAGATTAATTTTCCAATTCCAAAACATATTTATTTTTCAAATTTTTTAGAATATGAATTTTTCAATACTGACCAATAGGAAATTGCCACATCATCAAACTGACCAAGATAATTGAAGAGAGAGGGAGAGGGAGAAAACACCATTTGACCCAAGATCGAGTTTGAAGTTGCATAGGTAACCAAACTAGAGCTTCTAGATAATGTAAAATAGCAAGAAACCAAAACCCTAGAAGAACATGGTAAAATGAGATGGAAATCATCGATTTTAAACATAGAAACATGAGTTTTAAGCATGTAGTAAGAAATATATGAGAAGTGGGTTATAAAACCCACCTCTAGGAAGGTAAAAAGCGCCAAACAACAAGGATCCCGAGATTAGAAGGTTTGGTCGCTCCAAGCCAAGCTCCTTTTTTGAGCAAAGATCACCTTCTCCACTTTAGAGGTGCAAACCCTAGCAAAAGAGCATGGAGATGAGATGTTTTAGGGTTCTAGGTGGAGTTTTACCATGGAAGGTCATGGTTCCAACCTAAAATAAGGTGGGATGAATACCAACAGCATGAAAACAGGTAAGGAAAGGAGGATACTTACGAGTTTTGGTCAAAATCACCTAGGAGGAGCTTAAGAAATCCTAAATAGAGAAATTTGGAACCCTAGGAGCCTTCTTCACAAAGGTAAGCACCCTCTTTTACCTTGGAATAGAAACTTCATGGCCACACATAGAAGGAATGATTCTCTAAGCTATAAGAAATAGAAGGAGAGGATTACTTCTTAGATTGGGAGGTGGGAAGGGGTAGGCATGGTTTTATAAAGAAGGGGGTAAGCATGAGGTGTCTATGTGAGTTTCCATGTGTCCTTAGGCTAAGTCTTCATGGTCATGCAAGAGGACATCTCATAGAGACTTATTGTATATACAAGGTCGATCTTAAAAGCCCATGGAGGCTTCTAGGCCATCCCCACCATCCTCCAAATAAAGAATTAACCCCATTGGTTGATAGCTTTTAAAGATAAGCTCATTTATAAAGAGGGTAATCCCTATAATGCCCTTGGAGACAAACACCTTAAAATCAAGGTGCAACCAGGTGACCCATGGTTCAAAATATTGATAATGGTAAGGGAATATCTAAGGATTAAAATTCAGTGATAATTTGCAAACAAAACCTCTCAATTGGATAAATTGCATAAAAGTCTAGAATATACCTAAAATTGCAAAACTTTCACAAACAACATCTAAATCGAACCAAAATTGATATTTTAGGCTCATTTAATGTTTTCAAATCACATCAAAAAGATAGATTAAGGTTTAAAGTATTTAATTATTGTAATTAAGCCTATTTAATACATTTAATCAAGGCTTAGGGCCTTGCACTTCTAGCACAAATTAATATACCATTGTTCTACTAAAGTGGTGATTTTGCATTTTAGATCCTTAAACAAGCTTTCGCTGAGGTATTTGTGCATAAACCCTTATATTGGTACAATTAGTGAATAAATGTTCACTAAACCACTATAAATTCCACAATTTAAGCATCAAGGCTGAAAAGGATAGAAATGATAGGAAAATATTAGAAAAGGGACAAAAACAGAATATGTCAAAGTTTTGGTATGTTATACAAATAAGAAAACATTGAACCAAAAGAGGTACACCACAAACAAGTAGAATCACAAGTTGTTGTGGAAACTCAAGTTCCTTGTATAACATAAAACTCGTATATCTTGTAGAACACACCTTGAGCTTGAAAGATTATGATATCTTATAACTCACAAAGCTAGTGAGTTGTTCATAGGATGATGAGCCAACAACCTATGTAGAAGCTATTCACAAATGGCTTGAGGTCGTGGGATCAAATATGGACTCCACGTACACCAACAAGGTATGACCTTGGTGGATCCACCTGAAGGAGTAAAACCCACTGGGTGGAATTAGGTCCTTAAGATGAAGATCAACATGGATGGTAAATGTAAAAGACTATAAAGGTAGATTAGTAAAAAGGTTTTCAAACAAGAGCAAGTTGTTGAACATGATGAAATCTTTTCACCAGTTTCCTTGGTTAAATCCATCAAGATAATGCTTGCCATTGCAACTCGTTATGACTATGAGATTTGGCATATGGATTTAGACCACATTTCTCAATGAGAATAATTATGAGGATATGTGCATGACGCATCCCAAACATTTTATAAATCCAGTTATTGCAAATAAAGTGTAATGACCCCGACATGGGTTATGAGGTAGCCCTATTTGTTTGGGATAAGTAAGTTTCTTATAACAATAATATAATCCTCTAAGGTGTTTTGTTATCATGTGAAACACTTATGTTTCAAGTTTGGTCCCGATTGAATGTTGTTTGAGCAATGTTCCTTTGTTTTGGACCAAAGTGCAATTTACCCAAATTGAGGGGCTATAATGAAAAATGTCACATGTCGAATGTACCCGATGTGTTTTAGCATCATAAATGAGAGAATGATGCTAAGTGGTGGCTTTTGAAAAGCCCAAATTCCAAGTTTAAACTTGTTTGAACAATGCTGGTACCTTGTGCACCAATTTTTTTACAAATTGTAATTAACCCAAAATGTGGGGTTGATATGCAAATTACCAAATCTAGAGTGTTCCTACTTCCTCTATGTATCATTTATAGGAGAGAGAATGAATGATACACCATGTTTGATTCCATTATGAATGATGGTAATCTTGGTGATGAAATGTCCAAGAAAAGGGTTGAATATGAAAGCTTAACTTGAGTTGTATCAAGTTGAAAAGCTTATATATGAGTGCCTATCGGCCAAGGAACCGAAGGAGGTGTCCCATATCGTTTTGTGGACTCTTGGAAAATTCCATATCATGCAAAGCACCTCAAGGTGGTGAGGTGTGTCGGGTTACAACTTCCTTAGCAAAGTTGTGATGAGTTGTGAATAAAGTGATGAATTAAGAGATATATCTTATTCAAAGGGATAAGTAATGGACGAATTTGCATCTCTAGATGATCCTCAACCATTTTTCAAGACAAGATAAATGTTGATGCATACATTTACACGTGTCATCCATGCATGGACACGTGGCACCTACTAGCTCAAAATGATGACACCTCATTTTTACCTTCCTTCATGAACAACAAGAGTATATACCCCTAGTTTCACCCCTTAGTGGAATGTTTCGACCCTTACCACCCTCCTACCTTATCATATCTTTCATAGACTCCTTTTATCATGTAGGAGTGATGTGGTATCGTGCATGGGCCCTTGGGGTATTGCCCATGGCAAGATCATATCGCCCAAGTAGGTGATATCGGCCATATAGAGTGATATCGCCCATAGTGAAGTGTTTTGATCATAAGTGAGTGGCATATAGTGAAAATGAGTGTCATATCGTGCATGGGTGGTGGAATATCGTGCAAGAGTAGTATGGTATCGTGCAAGGGTGCTAAGGAGCAAGAAGGAGCTCATACTTAACCCTAAGGTGAGGCAATGATCATCTTCAACCTTGATTGAAGCATGATTTTAGGGTTTTCATCTTCCTTTCTTTTATTCTTCACCAATTGCTCATCCATGGTGATTCCTTGTATATGAAGGAATTGTGAACGAGCCTTGGACTTTTGATAAATTAATCTTCAACCTTAGGAACGTGGAGCTTTGGAGCTTGGAGCTTTGAAGTTGTTCTTAAGGTGGGTTATATAACTTGAACTCAACCATGTTATTATTCATCACCTAAATTTCTATACTTAATGAATTACTTGTAATTCAAAATTTTCCTGGAATATCTGATGAGATTATGAGTTCTAGTAGTTTCTTAGAACTATTTCCATGAACTATAATAGTTATAACTAAGGTTTAGAGCTTGAAGATGACAATATCACTTTATAAAAGTGATATCGGGTGCAAGCATATAAGCAAGCACCTCTAACCCGATATGATGATGCACCTACTCCATTAAAATGATATGAAAAAGATAGTATATCTTCTTTCACGATATGGGGGTGTAGTATACACCTCTTGCACGATAGGAAATCTATTATAGACTCCATGCACAATACAAGGTCAATTGTATACTTGTAAGTTGAAAAGACACCCTAATTTGGGTAACCCGATATAAGTGAAGAGTAACAAGTGCTAATGCATGGTATGATCATACGATACATCATTGGCACTTAGTATCATGAGGCCTACATGACCTTGCATGACAAGGTTGCACGACACATGATCTTGCACGATAGGGTTGCACGATACACAACCCTAGACAATATGGTAACCCAACATGGGTGTTGCAACCTAATGTTTGATGGTGTAGCCCAATATGGTTTGGTGCCCTACACTCCTATTGACTTGTATATTGGGTTGAACCCGATATGGCAAACCCTAACCCATCTAAGCCAACCCTAGATGGTGTGCCACCCGATATGGTGATTGAATGCACCTCTAGCCCAAAATGGTGATGGCTTAGTACCTCATGCATGACATGGGTAACACATAAAAACACCTCTAGCCCGATATGGATGATGGTCATATACCTCTAGTCGATATGGTGGTGCTTATACACCTACAACTTGATATGGTGAACATATGCACATCTCTAACCCTATACACCTTGTAAAGGTGAGTGCAAGACACTCTTAGGAGTGATGAGTGTGACACCAAGTAATGGTGTGGCTAATACCTTGATAGGTGAAGCACCTAGAGTGGTTGATAATGGACAAATTTATATCAATAATTCCTTAACCCAAGATGAGTCCATATTATTGATGATGATTGAATAATTCAAATGTGTGACTTATGACCAATACATTACATGATAAATGTTAAGAGCTAGTGCATAAAGTATTAGGATGGGAAATGCCCTAATACAAGATAAGTTGATGAACTTAAGTAAGATAAAAGTGATGACAGAAGTGATACATCAAAACATGATAGATATCACATCCAGCACCTCAAGGTTGATATACCTTGATGCACCTTAAGTCCAATACCTGGCAGAGGCATGAAGCCTGTAATCAGGAGTGGTTAGAGTCCACTATGTAATCAGGAGTGGTTAGAGTCCACTACCTGGCTATGTAATCATGATTGGTTAAAGTCCAATACCTGGCATAGGCATGAAGCCTGTAATCATGAGTGGTTAGAGTCCACTGCCTGGATGTGTAATCAGGAGTGGTTAGAGTCCAATGTCTGGCTGTGTAATCAGGATTGGTTAAAGTCCAATACCTGGAAGAGGCATGAAGCCTATAATCAGGAGTGGTTAGAGTCCACTGTCTGGTTGTGTAATCAGGATTGGTTAAAGTCCAATACCTGGCAGAGGCATGAAGCCTGTAATCAGGAGTGGTTAGAGTCCACTATCTAGCTGTGTTATCATGAGTGGTTAGAGTCCACTCCCTGGCTGTGTAATCAGGATTGGTTAAAGTCCATTACCTGGCAGAGGCATGAAGCCTGTAATCAGGAGTGGTTTGAGTCCACTACCTGGCTATATAATCAGGAGTGGTTAGAGTCCACTGCCTGGCTGTAAATCAAGATTGGTTAAAGTCCAATACCTGGTAGAGGCATGAAGTCTGTAATCAGGAGTGGTTAGAGTCCACTTCCTGGCTGTGTAATCAGGATTGGTTAGAGTCCAATGCCTGGCTATGTAATCAGGATTGGTTAGAGTCCAATGCCTGGCTATGCAATCAGGATTGGTTAGAGTCCAATGCTTGGCTGTGTAATCAGGATTGGTTAGAGTCCAATGCTTTGCTGTGTAATCAGGATTGATACAGTCCAATGCCTGGCGGTGTAATTAGGATTGATTAAAAGTGCAATTCCTGGGAGAGGCATGAAGTCTATAACCAAAGGATTGGCATATACCAATGCCTAGATAGAATAAGATGATGTATAGTCTTATGTCTGGTATAATTCAACATATGTTTAGCAAATTGGCTAAGGCCAACAGATGGAAACAAGAATAAATCATGGGTTACATATCAAGATAATAAGGAAAAGCTTTAAATGTTGAAATGATATGATAGATAAATGATATACATGTTCTTCCTATTCCTTATAAAGAGAATAGATGATTTACTGCTCTATCATAGATAGTTGCAATGCTTTAAAATATGAGAATGTTCTAAACTACTTATCCTCTGCTCAGTTTAATACTATTTAACTGCGATAATAACATTGTTGATGGAGAGTTATATCTCTCGCTGGGACAATTGTCTCACCCCGTGGGATCCACATTTTTTTTAGGTGGATGTGCATGAGGGGGATTGAGACTATATTGTAGAGAAAGAACAACAGCAGCAGGGACATCAGTGGCAACTTAGGTTGAGTGTATTGTCTGTCAGGTCTTGTAGACAGATGTCCTATGTGTCATCTCTGTACTCGCAGGTCCTTGGAGTTGGTTCATACTAGTTTCGTGAATGAAATGAGATTTTGGCTTGAATGTCTGAAGGTTTTATGTTGCTCCAGTATGTGTTTTGATAGAGAAACTGTTTTATGTTATCCTCGAGATAAAATGAAACAATGTTGAACAATGTAAATCATGATATGTATGAGTCTTGGATCTTTTAGTAAAAGTTTTTTGGACAAGGATCTCCTTGCAAAAAAAAAGGTTTTAAATTTTAGTGATTTTTTTTAATCCATTGTTTATGTTTATTCCGCTTAATTAGTAATGATTTGTTTTTCAGTTTGGCGACCATCGTGACAAGTTTTGGTATTAGAGCTTAAGGTTTGCTGAGTCTATAGAGACATAGGACTAAGGTGTTGAGTCATGTTAGTGTCCTCCAGTATACCCTATAACGACTTCTGCTTATGCAGAGTAAAGAGTAACATTTATAAATGATTGGGAATACGAGGAACACATTGTTGAGGGCAATGTTGTTGCACCAGGAGAGGGTGTAAGGGATCATGCAAGAGAAGAACAAGTGCCTAAGAATTCCAATCTTGACCTGATCATGATATAGAATCCTATGTTTACACTCATGAAGGGTAGGTTAGGACAACAATGATGCATATAGAAGACTGGATACTAGCACAACAACCTAGGTTACCAGTCCTCAATATGAAAACTTTAGGCTTTGAAAGGGTTCTTGAATGACATAGTCATGTTGGAACAGTGGAAAATGTGAGTAAGATAAACATATGGTGAGAAAGTAGACTTTGTGATAAGTTTAGACAGATAGTATATCTGTGATGGCATGCCCAAGGAGGGGCAATAAGCTGAGAATTAAGGAAAGGTCTCTACAATTTTACATACATTTTCCTAGTTGTTCTAAAAAGCCAAAGTTTTTGGTACCACCAGTGTAATAAATACCTAGTGTACTAGGGAAGTAGCCACTAAGTAAAGGAAAAAGTCCTAACTTTCCACCTATAACAACCCATGGCTTAGTCTTTACATCGGTGATAAGACTGATAAGACCATGGTACGAGGACAATACATGTTATAGATATGGACATGTTGAGCATACTAAACCCTTTTGTTCAAAAAGAAGGGAGGAAATGACTCAACAACCGAGTTGACTCGGCAGGGCATATGAAAGTTACAACCCAATAATGTGAAAAGGCAAGAGTAACAACATGAAATAGCTAGACTCTATGGGTTGAGTCAACCTAAAGCGGTAGATGACCGCGAGGAGTAATAGTCCGATAGAGCTTTTTCATTTCGATATGCCTTATCTTGATGTTATCTGATAATCATAAAAAGGATTGATGTTAATGATTTCCCTATTGATTGTCCTATGGGGACATAGGGAAGAAATGATGAGAACTAGAATTTATATTATGTTCAATATTCTTTTAAATGCTCTATAATTACTCTTATCTATGTGAAAGAGGATGAGATATAGAATTGATGCCTGGAGAAATTCCAGGAATGTTAAATCATGTGTTGGTGATGCTACAAAAAGTAAGGAATAATATAGTACCTAAAGTATATACTACCCAATCTCAGTACTTGTATACCCTGGCCAGGTATATAACTATTGGAGATAGGGCAAGTATGGAACTCTTAGATTGTCATCTTTCTAATTACTCTGATCAAGTAGTCATTCTGAGACAATCTAGTGAGTATAACTAAACTGGAAATATGGTATGGATATGTATATCACATCCTATGTGCAATAAAGTGGAATCTGAGATGATCTCAGATCAATCTGTATGTATGAGAAAATGAAAAGTATAATCCTCATGATAAGAGAATGAGAACAAGGGAGATGATCCCTGTTAGATAAAGCATGTGTGAAAAGTAAAGATCTTTTCCCATGATGTGGAAATGGGAAATGTGATAAAATCATAAAATGCTCATGAACATGTTAGACACTAACAAAGAAAGGAATAATGATATGTAATCATCCTTATAATTTCTATGTTGATGGCAAGGAACCTAGGATGAGACACGAGTAAATGACTCATGAATAGTTGAAAGTTCATGTGATAATTAGAGGAGATGATAATCTCTTCTCTTTGATAAACAACCCTGGATGATGATGGGGTGATAAAAGGAATATGTTTCTTTATGTCCTTTCCTTTCAGGTACATGGCAATCAAGTGAGTACTATGACACTTGATGTGCATGGATTAGAAATAATCCATTGATGGATACTTAGAAAAGTATCAGTTTGTCTTAGACTTTGGTTCTAAGATTAAGATAAGTGTAATAAGTAATGTCCCAAGATGAAAGAAAGACGAGGATGTGATGTGTTTTGACACATGTGATGGATACCAAAGTAAGAAATTCTGGTATCTAAGAAATATCAGGTGGTATGGGAAAGTAAAAGCATAACTCCTAATCAGCTAATTTATGTTGGTTACCTGGGATGGCCAACTATGAAATCAGAGTAGTTACATAAAATAGTATGGACAACATATGTTAGGGGTTTATGCTTTGCATAAACATAACATCAATAAGAATGTACTAATTGATAGAATAATTGTAAAATCATTGTGGGAAAGCTTATCAAGCTAAAAAAAATTCCTTAGAATACCCCTATCTTGATATGTTAAGGCAACTTATACATAACATCTAGAGATACCTCTAAGATAAGTTCTTAATTGACAAGTAACCTCCCATTATGAAAAGAGTATGTACAACTAATGAGATAGTTGGTACTAGTAGTAAGAAAGTTTAATGTTGTGTCAGCAGATTAGATGGCACAACAGATATATGATAAGACTTGTAGTAGCAAGTGGGTGACAAAACATAACTCTGGTCTTTCCTTGAAAGTCAAATACTAAACTGAACGAGAAGTATGGAAGACTCCCTAGAATCAAGAATCTTGTCACATAAAGTTGTAAGTTGAGAAAGATGACAAATCAATGAGGTTTGACACCTGAGTTAAATAAGGTATGTATAATGTTTTTCTGAATAAGAGAAGTGTTACCTGACACAGAGTTGACTCTACAGTCAATAATGAAAGGACAATGGAGTATGTGTCTTGTGTGACATATTCTATGATAATTATGTGTGGAAGAACTTTGTGTTGATAAAAGTTCTATGGCATCTCCATAACATTAAGGTGTTATGTGGAGACTTGATGATATGATGAATAAATAATATATGTCTCCCTTTACCTGGGATTTCGGGGATGAAATCCTTGTTAGGGGTTTATAACTTGTAACGACCCTGACCTGGGTTATGAGGTAACCCTATATGTTTGGGCTATGTAAGTTTCTTAGAACTATAATATAATCCTCTAAGGTATTTTTTTATCATGTGACACACTTATGTTTCAAGTTTGGTCCCGATTGAATGATGTTTGAGCAATGTTCCTTTGTTTTGGACCAAAGTACAATTTACCCAAATTGAGGTGCTATAATGCAAAATGTCACATGTTGAATGTAACCCATGTGTTTTAGAATCATAAGAGAGAGAATGATGCTAAGTGGTGGCTTTTGGAAAGCCCAAATTCCAAGTTTGAACTTGTTTGAACAATGTTGGTACCTTGTGCACCAATTTTGGTACAAATTGTAACTTACACAACATGTGGGATTGATATGCAACTTACCACATCTAGAGTGTTCCTAATTCCTCTATGTATCATTTAGAGGAGATAGAATGAATGATACACCATGTTTGATTCCATTATGAATGATGGTAATCTTGGTGATGAAATGACCAAGAAAAGGGTTGAATATGAAAGCTTAACTTGAGTTGTATCAAGTTGAAAAGCTTATATATGAGTGCCTATCGGACAAGGAACCCAAGGACGTGTCCCATATAGTTTTGTGGACTCTTGGAAAAGAACATATAGTGCAAAGCACCTCAAGGAGTTGAGGTGTGTCAGGTTACAACTTCCTTAGCAAAGTTGTGATGAGTTGTGAATAAAGTGATGAATTAAGAGATATATCTTATTCAAAGGGATAAGTAATGGAAGAATTTGCATATCTAGATGATCCTCAACCATGTTTAAAGACAAGATAAATGATGATGCATACATGTACACGTGTCATCCATGCATGGACATGTGGCACGTACTAGCTCAAAATGATGACACCTCATTTTTACCTTCCTTCATGAACAATAAGTATATATACCCCTAGTTTCACCCCTTAGTGGAATTTTTCGACCCTTACCACCCTCCTACCTTATGGTATCGTTCCTATACTCCTTGTATCATGCAGGAGTGTTGTGGTATCGTGCATGGGCACTTGGGGTATCTCCCATGGCAAGATCATATCGCCCAAGTAGGTGATCTCGGCCGTATAGAGTGATGTCACCCATAGTGAAGTGTTTTGATCATACGTGAGTGGAATATCATGCAAATGAGTGTCATATCATGCATGGGTGGTGGAATATCATGCAAGAGTAGTATGGTATCGTGCAAGGGTGCTAAGGAGCAAGAAGGAGCTCATACTTAACCCTAAGGGTGCAATGATCATCTTCAACCTTGATTAAAGCATGATTTAGGGTTTTGATCTTCCTTTCTTTTCTTCTTCACCAATTGCTCATCCATGGTGATTCCTTGTATATGAAGGAATTGTGAACGAGCCTTAGACTTTTGATAAATTCATCTTCAACCTTAGGAACGTGGAGCTTTGGAGGTTGGAGCTTTGAAATTGTTCTTAAGGCGGGTTATATAACTTGAAATCCACCATGTTATTATTCATCACCTAAATTGCTATACTTAATGAATTACTTTTAATTCCGAAATTTCCTAGAATAGTCGATGAGATTATGAGTTCTAGTAGTTACTTAGACCTGTTTCCATGAACTATAACAGTTATAACTAAGGTCTAGAGCTTGAAGATGATGGTATCACTTTATAAAAGTGATATCGGGTGCAAGCATACAAACAAGCACCTCTAACCCGATATGGTGATGAACATACTCCATTAAAACGATATGAAAAAGATAAAATATCTTATTTCATGATATGGGGGTGTAGTATACACCTCTTGCACGATAGGAAATCTATTATAGACTCCATGCATGATACAAGGTCAATTGTATACTTGTAAGTTGACAAGAAACCCTAATTTGGGTAGCCCGATATACGTGAAGAGTAACCGGTGCTAATGCAGGGTATGATCATATAATACATCATTGGTACTTAGTATCATGAGGCCTACATGACCTTGCATGACAAGGTTGCACGAAACATGATCTTACACTATAGGGTTGCATGATACACAATCCTAGACAATATGGTAACCCGACATGGGTGTTGCAACCTAATGTTTGATGGTGTAGCCCAATATGGTTTGGTGCCCTACACTCCTATTGACTTGTATATTGGGTTGAACCCGATATGGCAAACCCTAACTTGTCACAGCCAACCCTAGATGGTGTGCCACCCGATATGGCTTAGTACCTCATGCACAACATGGTTAACACATACAAACACCTCTAGGCCGATATGGATGACGATCATATACCTCTAGCCGATATGGTGGTGCTTATACACCTACAACTTGATATGGTGAACATATGCACATCTTTGACCCTATACACCTTGTAAAGGTGAGAGCAAGACACTCTTAGGAGTGATGAGTGTGACACAAAGTAATGATGTGGCTAATCCCTTGATAGGTGAAGCACCTAGAGTGGTTGATAATGGACAAATTTATATCAATAATGCTTTAACCCAAGATGAGTCCATATTATTGATGATGATTGAATAATTCAAATGTGTGACTTATGATCAATACATTACATGATAAATGTGACGATCTAGTGCATAAATTATTAGGATGGGAAATGCCCTAATACAAGATAAGTTGATGAACTTAAGTAAGATAAAAGTGATGAGGGAAGTGATACATCAAGACATGATAGATATCACATCCAACACCTCAAGGTTGATATACCTTGATGCACCTTAAGTCCAATACCTGGCAGAGGCATGAAGCCTGTAATTAGAAGTGGTTAGAGTCCACTGCCTGGCTATGTAATCAGGAGTGGCAAGAGTCCATTGCCAGGCTGTGTAATCAGGATTGGTTAAAGTCCAATACCTGGCATAGGCATGAAGCCTATAATCATGAGTGGTTAGAGTCCACTGCCTGGATGTGTAATTAGGAGTGGTTAGAGTCCACTTCCTAGCTATGTAATCAGGATTGGTAGAGTCCAATGCCTGGCGGTGTAATCATGATTGGTTAAAAGTTCAATACCTGGAAGAGGCATGAAGTCTATAACCAAAGGATTGGCATAGTCCAATGCCTAGATAGAATATGATGATGTATACTCTTATGTCTGGTATAATTCAACATCTGTTTAGCCAATTGGCTAAGGACAACAGATGGAAACTAGAATGAATCATGGGTTACATATCAAGATAATAAGGAAAACTTTGAAATGTTGAAATGATATGATAGATAAATGATATACATGTTCTTCCTATTCCTTATAAAGATAATAGATGATTTATTGCTCTATCATAGATAGTTTCAATGATTTAAAATATGAGAATGTTCTAAACTACTTATCCTCTGCTCAGTTTAATAAAATTTAATTATGATAATAACATTGTTGGTGGGGAGTTATATCTCTAGCTGGGACAATTGTCTCACCCCGTAGGATTCACATTTTTTTTAGGTGGACGTGCATGAGGGGGATTGAGATTGTACTGCAGAGAAAGAACAATAGTAGCAGGGACAATAGTGGCAACTCAGGTTGAGTGTACTGTCTGTCAGGTCTTGTAGATACAAGTCCTATGTGTCGTCTTTGTACTCTCAGGTCCTTGGAGTTGGTTCGTATTGTTTTCATGAATGAAATGAGATTTTGGCTTGAATGTCTCAAGGTTTTATGTTGCTCCAGTATGTGTTTTGATAGAGCAATTGTTATATGTTGTCCTCGAGATAAGATGAAATAATGTTGTACAATGTAAATCATTATATGTATGAGTCTTGGATCTTTTAGTAAAAGTTTTCTGGACAAGGATCTCCTTGCAAAAAAAAGGTTTTAAATTTGAGTGATTTTTGTTAATCCATTGTTTATGTTTATTACACTTAATTAGTAATGATTTGTTTGTTAGTTTGGTGACTGTCCTGACAAGTTTTGGTATCAGAGCTTAAGGTTTGCTGAGTCTATAGAGACATAGGACTAAGGTGTTGAGTTGTGTTAGTGTCCTCCAGTATACCCTATAGTGATTTCTTCTTATGCCGAGTAAAGGGTAAAGTTTATAAATGACTGGGGAACACCAGGAACACATTGTTGAGGGCAATGTTGTTGCACCAGGAGAGGGTGCAAGGGATCATGCAAGACAAGAACAAGGTTATGAGAATTCCCATCTTGACCTGATCAGGATAGAGAATCCTATGTTTACACTCTTGAAGGGCAGGTTAGGACAATAGTGATGCATATAGAAGACTGGATACTAGCATAACAACCTTGGTTTCCAGTCCTCAATATGGAAACTTTAGGCTTTGAAAGGGTTCCTGAATGACATAGTCATGTTGGAACAGTGGAAAATGTGAGAAAGATTAACATATGGTGATAAAGTAGACTTTGAGATAAGTTTAGACAGATAGTATATATGTGATGGCATGCCCAAGGAGGGGCAATAAGCTGAGAATTAAGGAAAGGTCTCTACAATTTTAGAGACATTTTCCTAGTTGTTCTAAAAAGCCAAAGTTTTTGGTGCCACCAGTGCAATAAATACCTAGTGTACCAGGGCAGTAGCCACTAAGTAAAGGCAAAAGTCCTAACTTTGCACCTATAAGAACCAATGGCTTAGTCTTTACATCGGTGATAAGACCGATAAGACCATGGTATGAGGACTAGACATGTTATAGATATGGACATATTGAGCATACTAAACCCTTTTGTTCAAAAAGAAGGGAGGAAATGACTCAACAACCGAGGTTGACTCGGTAGGGCTTATGAAAGTTATAGCCCGATAATGTGAAAAGGTAAGATAACAACATGAAACAGCTAGACTCTAGGGGTTGAGTCAACCTAAAGCGGTAGATGACTGTGAGGGGTAACAGTCGGATAGAGATTTTTCATTTTGATATGGCTTATCTTGATGGTATCTGATAATCCTAAAAAGGATTGTTGTTATTGATTTCCCTATTGATTGTCCTATGGGGACATAGGGAAGAAATGATGAGAACTAGACTTTATATTCTGTTCAATATTCTTTTAAATTCTCTATAATTACTCTTATCTATGTGAAAGAGGATGAGATATAGAAGTGATGCCTGGAGAAAGTCCAGGAATGTTCAATCATGTGTTGGTGATGATACGAAAAGTAAGGAATATGATAGTACCTAAAGTGCATACTACCCAATCTCATTACTTGTATACCATGGCCAGGTATATAATTATTGGAGATAGGGCAAGCATTGCACTCTTAGATTGTCATCTTTCTGATTACTCTGATCAAGTAGTCGTTCTGAGACAATCTAGTGAGTGTATAACTAAACTAGAAATATGGTATGGATATGTATATCACATCCTAAGTGCAATAAAGTGGAATATGAGATGATCTCAGATCAATATCTATGTATGAGGAAATGAAAAGTATAATCCTCATGATAAGAGAATGAGAACAAGGGAGATGATCCCTGTCAGATAAAGCATGTATGAAAAGTAAAGATCTTTTCCCATGATGTGGAAATGGGAAATGTGATAAAATTACAAAATGCTCATGAACATGTTAGACAATAACAAAGAAAGGAAAAATGATATGTAATCATCCTTATAATTTCTATGTTGATGGCAAGGAACCTAGGATGAGACACGAGTAAATGACTCATGAATAGTTGAAAGTTCATGCGATAATTAGAGGAGATGATAATCTCTTCTCTTTGATAAACAACCCTGGATGATGATGGGGTGATAAAAGGAATATGTTTCTTTGTGTTCCTTCCTTTCAGGGACATGGCAATCAAGTGAGTACTATGACCCTTAACGTGCATGGATTAGAAATAATCCATTGATGGATACTTAGAAAAGTATCAGTTTTTCTTAGACTTTGGTTCTAAGATTGAGATAAGTGTAATAAGTAATGTCCCAAGATGAAAGAAAGACGAGGACGTGATGTGTTCTGACACATCTGATGGATACCAAAGTAAGAAATTCTGGTATCTAAGAAATATCAGGTGGTATTGGAATGTAAAAGCATAACTCCTAATCAGCTGATTTATGTTGGTTACCTAGGTTGGCCAATTATGAAATCAGAGTAGTTACATAAAATAGTATGGACATCATATGTTAGGGGTTTATGCTTTGCATAAACATAACATCGATAAGAATGTACTAATTGATAGAACAATTGTAAAATCATTGTGGGAAACCTTATCTAGCTAAACATAATTCCTTAGAATACCCCTATCTTGATCTATTAAGTCAACTTATACATAACATCTAGAGATACCTCTTAGATAAGTTCTTAATTGACAAGTAACCTCCCCTTATGAAAAGAGTATGTACAACTAATGAGATAGTTGGTACTAGTAGTAAGAAAGTTTAATGTTGTGTCAGCAGATTAGATGGCACAACATATGTATGATAAGACTTGTAGTCTCAAGTGGGTGACAGAACATAACTCTGGTCTTTCCTTGAAAGTCAAATACTAAACTGAACGAGAAGTATGGAAGACTCCCTAGAATCAAAAATCTTGTCACATAAAGTTGTAAGTTGAGAAAGATGAAAAATCAATGAGGTTTGACACCTGAGTTAAATAAGGCATGTGTAATATTTTTCTGACTAAGAAAAGTGTTACTTGACATAGAGTTGACTCTACAGTCAATAATGAAAGGACGTATGTGTCCTGTGTGACATATTCTATGATAATTATGTGTGGAAGAACTTTGTGTTGATCAAAGTTCTATGGCATCTCCATAACATTAAGATGTTATGTGGAGACTTGATGATATGATGAATAAATAATATCTATCTCCCTTTACCTGGGATTTCGGGGACGAAATCCTTGTTAGGGGTTTATAACTTGTAACGACCCTGACTTGGGTTATGAGGTAACCCTATTTGTTTAGGCTAAGTAAGTTGCTTAGAACTATAATATAATCCTCTAAGGCTTTTTGCTATCATGTGACACACTTATGTTTCAAGTTTTGTCCCGATTGAATGTTGTTTGAGCAATGTTCCTTTGTTTTGGACCAAAGTGCAATTTACCCAAATTGAGGGGCTATAATGCAAAATGTCACATTTTGAATGTACCCCATGTGTTTTAGCATCATAAGAGAGAGAATTATGCTAAGTGGTGGCTTTTGGATAGCCCAAATTCCAAGTTTGAACTTGTTTGAACAATGTTGGTACCTTGTGCACCAATTTCGGTACAAATTGTAATTTACCCAAAATGTGGGGTTGATATGCAAATTACCACATCTAGAGTGTTCCTACTTCCTCTATGTATCATTTAGAGGAGATAGAATGAATGATACACCATGTTTGATTCCATTATGAATGATGGTAATCTTGGTGATGAAATGACCAAGAAAAGGGCTGAATATGAAAGCTTAACTTGAGTTGTATCAAGTTGAAAAGCTTATATATGAGTGCCTATCGGCGAAGTAACCCACGGAGGTGTCCCATATCGTTTTTGGACTCTTGGAAAAGTCAATATCGTGCAAAGAAACTCAAGGAGGTGAGGGGTGTCGGGTTACAACTTCCTTAGCAAAGTTGTGATGAGTTGTGAATAAAGTGATGAATTAATTGATATATCTTATTCAAAGGGATAAGTAATGGACGAATTTGCATCTCTAGATGATCCTCAACCATTTTTCAAGACAAGATAAATGTTGATGCATACATTTACATGTGTCATCCATGCATGGACACGTGGAACCTACTAGCTCAAAATGATGACACCTCATTTTTACCTTCCTTCATGAACAACAAGTATATATAACCCTAGTTTCACCCCTTTGTGGAATTGTTCGACCCTTACCACCCTCCTACCTTATGGTATCATTCATAGACTCCTTGTATCATGCAGGAGTGATGTGTTATCATTCATGGGCCCTTGGGGTATCGCCCATTGCAAGATCATATCTCCCAAGTAAGTGATATCGGCCATATAGAGTGATATCACCCATAGTGAAGTGTTTTGATAATAAGTGAGTGGCATATCATGAAAATGAGTGTCATATCATGCATGGGTGGTGGTATATCGTGAAAGAGTAGTATGGTATCATGCAAGGGTGCTAAGGAGCAAGACGGAGCTCATACTTAACCCTAAGGTGAGGCAATGATCATCTTCAACCGTGATAGAAGCATGATTTTAGGGTTTTGATCTTCCTTTCTTTTCTTCTTCACCAATTGCTCATCCATGGTGATTCCTTGTATATGAAGGAATTTTGAACGAGCCTTGGACTTTTGATAAAGTCATATTCAACCTTAGGAATGTGGAGCTTTGGATCTTGGAGCTTTGACGTTGTTCTTAAGGCGGGTTATGTAACTTGAACTCAACCATGTTATTCTTCATCAATTAAATTGCTATACTTAATGAATTACTTTTAATTCCGAAATTTCCTGGAATAGTTGATTATGAATTATAGTAGTTTCTTAGACCTATTTACATGAACTATAACAGTTATAACTAAGGTCTAGAGCTTGAAGATGATGGTATCACTTTATAAAAGTGATATTAGGTACAAGCATTCAAGCAAGCACCTCTAACCTGATATGGTGATGCACCTACTCCATTAAAACGATATGAAAAAGATAGTATATCTTCTTGCACTATATGGGGGTTTAGTATACACCTATTGCATGATAGGAAATCTATTATAGACTCCATGCACGATACAAGGTCAATTGTATAGTTGTAAGTTGATAAGAATCCCTAATTTGGTTAACCCGATATAAGTGAAGAGTAACAAGTTCTAATGCACGATATGATCATATGATACATCATTGGTACTTAGTATCATGAGGCCTACATGACCTTGCATGATAAGGTTGCACGACACATGATCTCGCACGATACACAACCCTAGACAATATGGTAACCCGACAGGGGTGTTACAACCTAATGTTTGATGGTGTAGCCCAATATAGTTTGGTGCCCTACACTCCTATTGACTTGTATATTGGGTTGAACCCGATATGGCAAACCCTAACCCGTCACAGCCAACCCTAGATGGTGTGCCACCCGATATGGTGATTGAATGCACCTCTAGCCCAAAATGGTGATGGCTTAGTACCTCATGCACGACATGGGTAACACATACAAACACCTCTAGCGCGATATGGATGATGGTCATATACCTCTAGACGATATGGTGGTGCTTATACACCTACAATTTGATATGGTGAACATATGCACATCTTTAACCCTATACACCTTGTAAAGGTGAGAGCAAGACACTCTTAGGAGTGATGAGTGTGACACCAAGTAATGGTGTGGCTAATACCTTGATAGGTGAAGCACCTAAAGTGGTTGATAATGGACAAATTTATATCAATAATGCCTTAATCCAAGATGAGTCCATATTACTGATGATGATTGAATAATTCAAATGTGTGACTTATAACCAATACATTACATGATAAATGTGATGAGCTAGTGCATAAAGTATTAGGATGGGAAATACCATAATACAAGATAAGTTGATAAACTTAAGTAAGATAAAAGTGATGAGGGAAGTGATACATCAAGACATGATAGATATCACATCCAGCACATCAAGGATGATATACCATGATGCACCTTAAGTCCAATAACTGGTAGAGGCATGAAGCCTATAATCAGGATTGGTTAGAGTCCACTGCCTGGCTATGTAATTAGGAGTGGTTAAAGTCCACTTCCTGGTTGTGTAATCAGGATTGGTTAAGGTCCAATACCTGGCAGAGGCATGAAGCCTGTAATCAGGAGTGGTTAGAGCCCAGTGCCTGGATGTGTAATCAGGAGTGGTTAGAGTCCACTACCTCATTGTGTAATTAAGATTGGTTAAAGTCCAATACCTGGAAGGGGCATGAAGCCTGTAATCTGGAGTGGTTAGAGTCCACTTCCTGGCTGTGTAATCAAGATTGGTTAAAGTCCAATACCTGGCAGAGGCATGAAGCTTGTAATCAGGAGTGGTTAGAGTCCACTACTTGGCTGTGTAATTAGGATTGGTTAAAGTCCAATACCTGGCAGTGGCATGGAGCCTGTAATCAGGAGTGGTTAGAGTCCACTGCCTGGCTGTGTAATCAGGAGTGGTTAGAGTCCACTTCCTAGCTGTGTAATCAAGATTGGTTAAAGTCCAATACCTGGCAGAGGCATGAAACCTGTAATCAGAAGTAGTTAGAGTCCACTGCCTGGCTGTGTAATCAGGATTGGTTAGATTCAAATGCCTAGCTGTGTAATCAAGATTGGTTAGAGTCCAATGCCTGGTTGTGTAATCAGGATTGGTTAGAGTCCAATGCATGGCTGTGTAATCAGGATTGGTAGAGTCCAATGCCTGGCGGTGTAATCAGGATTGGTTCAAAGTCCAATAACTGGCAGAGGCATGAAGCCTATAACCAAAGGATTGGCATAGTCCAATGCCTAGATAGAATATGATTATGTATACTCTTATGTCTGGTATAATTCAACATCTGTTTAGCAAATTGGCTAAGGCCAACAGATGGAAACAAGAATGAATCATGGGTTACATATCAAGATAATAAGGAAAAGCTTGAAATGTTGAAATGATATGATAGATAAATGATATACATGTTCTTCCTATTACATATAACGAGAATAGATGATTTACTGCTCTATCATAGATAGTTGCAATGCTTTAAAATATGAGAATGTTCTAAATTGCTTATCCTCTGCTCAGTTTAATACTATTTAACTGTGATAATAACATTGTTGGTGGAGAGTTATATCTCTCACTGGGACAATTGTCTCACCCTGTGGGATCCACATTTTTTTTAGGTGGATGTGCACGAGGGGGATTGATACTGTACTGTAGAGAAAGAACAATAGCAGCAGAGACAATAGTAACCAATTAGGTTGAGTGTACTATCTCTCAGGTCTTGTAGATAGAAGTCCTATGTGTCATCTCTGTACTCCCAGGTCCTTGGAGTTGATTCATATTGGTTTCATGAATGAAATGAGATTTTGGCTTGAATGTCTCAAGGTTTTATGTTGCTCCAGTATGTGTTTTGACAGAGCAACTGTTATATGTTGTCCACGAGATAAGATGAAACAATGTTGTACAATGTAAATCATGATATGTATGAGTCTTGGATCTTTTCGTAAAAGTTTTATGGATAAGGATCTCCTTGCAAAAAAAAAGGTTTTAAATTTTAGTGATTTTTGTTAATCCGTTGTTTATGTTTATTATGCTTAATTAGTAACGATTTGTTTGTCGTTTTGGCGACTGTCGTGACATAAAGTCTATAAGCTACAAAGGTCAATCTATAGAATGAAGCAAGCATATCTGAGCTGGAATCTTTAATTTGACAAGATAGTCTAAGAGTTTGACTTTAGTCAAAATGAAGATAAAATCTATTATTATGAAAGATTTGGTGGGAGCATATTTATATTCCACATAAAGATAGGGAATAGCATCCTTATTCTACAAATATTAAAACCTAGCAATGAAAGTACCTTCTCTATGAAGAGTTTAGGAAAAGAATCATATGTAATAGGAATTGAGATCTATAGAGTTAGATCTGGAAAGCTTCTTGACTTAAGAAAGAGCACATACATTGGCAAGATGTTGAAGGGGTTCAACATGCAAGACTCAATGAGAGTTGTCCATGCTCCATGGGATTAGTCTGTCAAGAATCTAGTGTCCTAGTTCTTGTGAAGAATGGGAAAACATGAGTGATACGCCATATATATTCACAATTTGATCTATCATGTATGCAATTTAATATACTCATCCCATTGACTTGTATGTAATGGATATGATGAGTGGATATTTGTCAGCTCCCAATGAAAGTCATTGGACTTCCATAAAGAACGTCCTTAAGTACTTGAGAAGCACTAAAATGATTTGTTCCTTAGTTATGGTAATGAGGAGGATTTGGGTGCAAAGGGTTATACTGATGCAAGTTCAAAAATTACAAAGAAAATTAATGATTGTAGTCAAAAATTGAGTTTGACATTAAAATGAGAACTGTAAGATGGAAAAGGTCAGAGAAAGAGATAGTTTTTTAATTCTATAATGGAAGTCAAGTACCTTGCTATTTTGAGAATAAAAGATGATATTGTATGGATCAAGAAGTTCATTTGGATGAACTTGGGGTAAGTTTCAACCATAGAGGACACCATGGAAATGTTGCGAGAACAATGGATCTACTGGATAGACAAGGAATCTAACATATCATTATACACCATTCTATCACAAACAAGAAGTCATACAATGAGGAGACGTGAAACTTGCAAAATACCAACTAGAAATAAACATTAATAACCTTCCATAAAAGTGTTTGCACAATAGAAACATGATGGACTTGTTAATATAGCTTGGAATTAGATTTGTAGGTGATTGGATCTATGTGTACGTGGGAGTCTGTTGGTATGTATGCCCAAAGAGCCAATCATGAGATGATGATTGGAATGAGGTGTTAGATACATGATTTGATAATGATAAAGGTAATTCCATATATTATGCTTGTCTCAATCATGAGATGATGACACATACATTGTAGATGTCTAAAGAATGATGTTTCTTGATGACATATCTCTTCAGAATGAGGACCTAAACAATGACATAAAATGCAAGATAAGAGTAAATACATTCCTGTTATGTCCCTAGTCTGATGTTATCATGGAAGTAAAATAGAAAATAATAATACATAAGACTAGAGTGTGTGTTGGTTGGTGACATAATCTCATTAGTCATGATATATAATATCAAACTAAGCACATTGGTACATGTTAGAGACCAGTGTATCAGATAGACCCACCTTGAGAGTGATACATAGAGACCATAGAATGGTAGTCAGAATCAACTCTCAAAATGATAGAGGTGATTGTGGTTTTTAGGCCTGAAGTCACTACATTCATCAAATGTCATTTAATGTATGGTGAAATCATACAATGTGACCTTGAATAAGGGCTGCCATAAAGGTGATGCTCAGGTGCATTGTGACACATGGAGATTGAGTACGAGTGATGTAGATGTGATTTGTCCCTCCTACATGAGATTGATATCTAGGCCACATGATAAGAGAGATTGTGAAATTTATGGCCGTACTCATGTGACTCAATATGTGATATGTGAGATCACATGCATCTCAGATAGTCAGCTCTAGTTCAAGGAACATGGATTGAATGTTGAAGAGTATGATTATTCCATTCCTCAAGTTCAATCTAGATATCAGAGACAAAGGAACTAAATGATCATAGTAACATTGATCATAGATCGCAGGTTGAAGTTGTTCTCAAACTTTTCAATTACTTGGGTATTTGTGATGAGTTTCTATACATAGATTATTTCTTGTGATATCATAAATAGGTTATGAACATTCATTACCAATGTAATTTGGGACCTATAGGGTCAGACGCATAGGATGCACAAGAAATAGGAGTTTACTCATGAATATGGATGAACTTGAGTACTAAAGTGTTTAGGTATTCAATTTAACAACATTGGTTGTATACTAGTTGAACAAGAACTCTAAAGAGTTGCATTCAAAAATGAACTGCTAGGTTCCAAACATGAAATGACCAGCTTACAAATGAACCTGACCATTTCAAAGAGTGAAACGACTATTTCAGATGTGAAATGACTTCTTCAATGATCATTATGAATGGATCAAGGATCCTTGTTAACGTCATATTGTGCATTAATTAAATATTTAATTCCTACACAATTGTGAATATAGAACATAGTGAAATGACTGGTTCAACTGTTGAACCAATCGACTCATGTGTAAATTGACCAGATCACTAGTGAATTGACAAGTTCATGGTTTGCAGGTAGTGAAAAATTCATAAAATCTTATCTCTTCAACTCCCACATAGACTAGAACTCTTGACCCCATCCCTCCTATAAATAGAGGCGGTAGTTGAGACTTTCTAGAGACACAAAAATTCTCTCTTACAAGTTGTTGTCCTTTCTAGGTGAGGTAATGACGAGCCTTAAACGTGGGTCCAAAAGATGGAGACATGCCTAGGTTATCAAACTTTTATAATTTATAGTACCCGAATGTTTAAGACACCTACAACTAGCATAGGGTCGAAGTAGTTTGGGGTCAAACACATGGATAGGAAGAATGGCACTTCAGAACTTGGGTTTCACTTGTCTCAGCACTTCAAAAAAAAATGGGGTGCAAGAAAAGGTTGTATGTCACATAAAAGAATCACAAAGAATCAAACATAAAATCCTATCTCCAAAAGGAGTTACAAGAAAGATTTAAGTTTTGGGTTAAGAGGTTTTTATAAAGGTTTTGTAAAACAAAATCCGGGGAGATAAAACTAACATTAAGGTAAAGCATGAAGGAAGAAGACTTAGGCATAACAACCGGTAGCAGAAAACTTCATATACTCTCTTCTCTCAAAGAGAATACCTCCAACTACGTGCCACTACCCTCTCTCAAGAGTAATGGACATTAGTTGGAGTTCAAAGAAAATCGGGGCGGCCCCGATCCTGGGTACTCTCGTACTCCCAGATCGGACTGAACTCTAGAGTTACAACATCCCTCTCTCAAAGGAGTTGAAATGGGAAACTCGATTCGATAGCTAGTCAAAACATGATCCAAGCATACATGCTAGAGTTTAGATACTATAAAGAAATCATCCAACAAAAAGGAACCATACACAGAACAATAGATATTAAACTCCACTGATTCCATAAGCATAGATATGTAAAGGGTTTAGTTACAATGCGTAATAAATGAAAGTAAATTGTTGTAAAAAGGGAATATAGGTATCGACCCCCTTGATATAGGAGGTCGTTATATAGCAGTAGACCCCTAAGGTATCGCTAACCCGATACCAGGTGGGAGCTCTACCCGATATGCCTGTTTCGGGTGGCTAGCCCTGTCGGGTGACATTCTGTGACGGGCATGCATATCGATCAAGGCTCCCTACCCGATACGATCGTGTCGAGGTGCCACCCTCTCAGGCGACACAACGTGATGGGTGGTCCATATCGGGTTTGATATCGTGTCGGGTTAGATATGACTTACGTTCTCAGCTTGTATCGGGTGTAGGGGGTGATCCGTCTCGGGTAGGAGCCCATCTAGGAACCCGGCACATCGGGTGGCCTTCTTGGTCATATTGGGTTGTTGCAGCTACCGGGATATTTTCTAAGTGAACCACTCCCCTCCCCTCTCGAGTTGGGAGTGTGCTCACCTAATATCGCCCAACACACCTTGGAAGTCGACACACTAACTCCATATGCTTTCCAAAGTTAGATTTCGCGAGGTTCCGACCCGTCCCATCGGAGTCCTGTAGCTGCTATTTATAGGCCGCGGTTTGGAAGAAGTGGCAGTTCTTGTGGAGCCACATGTCCTCAATCAGCTTTGTTCACATGGCTTCGGGGATGGTCGACACCTGCGTATCGCTCGACATGGCTTGGCTATCGCGTGCTGGGTTGCGAAGGTATCAGGAGGCTATGGCGGGTGGCTGCTTTCGGTGAGTGGCTTGAAGCACGCGACATGCCCATATCGGGCTGATTGGTCGTGGTAGGTAGAAGCTCTCTGTCAAGTAGGTAGTGTGTCGCTCGTCAGATGCCTTCTTACGTGACACACCCATGTTGGGTTGTTGCCACATCGGTTAGTGACCGCGACGGGTAAGTGGGCGTGTCGTGCGGCCAGTGAAGGGGTTGATTCGTTGTAAGTGGGTCGGGACGGGCCTGTTTGCTGATTTTGAGTGGAAAAGCTAGGGAAACTCTGTAGAAGATGGGAAAAGAGTTAGGAGCATAGTGTGGTTTATTCATATGCAATAACATGATAAAATGGAAATGAAAACAGTTTAGAAAGAAGGTTTGAAAATGGAATATGAGCCATAAATGGGTGTTATCAACTCCCCCAAACTTAGTATATTGATTGGCCTCAATCAATCTGTACTTATTTTAAAACTTTGTTTTGCGATACTACTTCTTAATTCATCATAGTTTTCGGACAAGGGGTTTGAGCGAGTATTAAGATGTTTTAAGGAGAATTATGTCTGACCACGAACAACAGACTTTATTTTTCCTACCTTATTTAAGAAAAAAATTTCTCTTCAGCTTTGGTGAGACTTAGGTGCATGATTTTGAAGTTAACTTTCACACCAAACAACTTTTGGGAGTAGAAAGTTGGGTTTTTGGGTACGCTTAAGGCTTTTTGGGTTTTTCTTGTTTCCCATCGGTCCATCCAGGTACGGGGCCATTAATGGGCAAGTGGTCCCTACAGTCCAAGCCAGTTGGCTTTGAAGCAATGATTTCACATCCTACGTACCATTGCCTCAGATCTACCATGCCTAAAGATGGGTACTTTTGGAAAGACAAGTGTGTATTTTTTTTTATTTGGCACAACTCTCATGCTTTTATTCACTCTCATATGGCTTTTCTCTCTTTTGGGGATTTTGTTGGGTAAAGGAATCAAGAGAAAATTTGCTGTTTGGGCAGCCTTTTCCTTTGCATACACATCTCTTAGCTGTTGTGAGATTATTTTTCGAAATTGGTGTAGAAAAGTTGTAGTCTTTGTCGTTTGAGACTGCATTTTCGAAAATAACATAACAAAAACCTGCACTACCTTAGACACAGAGAAAATAAGCTTGGAGAAGTTGTATCAAGTTTTTACTATAGAATGTCTTTGTACAATTGTATAGAGGCAAGGAGTTGTATATGCACTATTTTGTATCAAACTTGTATATGTATATGTAGACATGGTATGTTTAAGAGAAAGAAGAAAGACAAAATGGGAGAACTTTTAGTACCTCCCTCACTAATATATAGTAACCCCCCCAAACTTACCCCACACTCTGTCCCAGAGTTGTGATATAAATAAGGCAGGATAGTGATAAGTCAGTGAGGGTTTAGCAGGTGAGTGTGCCTCCTTTAGATATAAGCTCCCACACATATTCTCCGTGTTTGCTGTGGTAGTCGATGTGGTGGAGCCTGTCAGGCGTTTGTTGTAGCGTCACCGAGCTAGAGATCCATTCCAGCATGTAGATGTTGCAGTCCTTTGATTGTGGAGCTTGTTGTGGACTGCTGTAGCAGAATTGAAGCTCCTGCCATTCGTTCACCGTGTTCTCCAGGAACGGCTGGATCAATGTTGCCACCTCGATGTAGTATTTTCTTGCTAAGCACTCGAGGGGTGTCAACGCGGTTGATGTACACTGCACCGGATGATCTTTGTTACTGTCTGAGCTGTTGTAGAAGATTGTTGCTCGTGGGCGAGTGTACACCGTTAGGAGCGTCCAATGATTGTAGTGCAATTTCGGAAAGAAGATGGTATGCGGCATGTTGCTTTGTATCTTTTCCAGAAATGATTGCTTCACTCCTGACTTGTCAACTAGGCAGATATCGTTGAACAACATTGGATGGGTGATGTATGTGTGTTCAAACTTTCTCTATAGTATCTGGATGTAGGCTGTCGCCACCGACATTGCTGGACATACTCCTACCTTTATCTTGTCCCGAAGATCATCAACTGGGACTATGACGTCTTTTGTCTCATATATGATGTCTGCGGGAGTAGAATCAGCCAAATTCTGTAGAATTTTGTTAACCTGTTCCTGCATTAGTTTAGAACACACGGAATGGTCGAAGTTGCTGATCTTTTATTCTGAAGAATCAGGGAAAGCGGGGTCTTCAGTTGTAAGAATCTCTCATAGAATATCCATCTGCTTGCCTACCCGTTAAATGTCAGTGGCCATCTGTTACAACCCCAATTTTTGGGTTCTTTTGGTGAGAAATGTAATTTCTCATATTAAAGATATTTGAATAAAAAATGATATAATTTGTTTTGAATAAATGGATTTCATTTACAATCGCCTTGATTATTGTTTTGTTGGCTAGTGGGCCCAATAACAAGGAAAAGACAAAAGGAACTCCATTGTAAATAAGAAATAGAGGAAAGAAAAATGTGGAAACATCTAGAAGGAAAATCCAAAGAGGGATTTTGTGTCTCTTGGGTTCCTTGGGTTCCAAGGAGTCCAAAGTTTCATAGAGAATGTAATAAGAAAAGAAAAGATCAATTAAATATTTCTTTGTTGAGAATGAAATTAAAAACAATGCTCTATTTCTTATTTACAATGGAGTTCCTTTTGTCTTTTCCTTGTTATTGGGCCCAATAGCCCACAAAACAATCATTAAGGCTATTGTAAATGAAATCCATTTATTCAAAACAAATTATATCATTTTTTTTCAAAATATCTTTAATATGAGAAATTACATTTCTCACCAAAAGAACCCAAAAATTGGGGTTGTAACAGATGGCCACAGACATTTAATGAGTAGGCAAGCAGATGGATATTCGCATGACTCTCTCTCTAGGGTTCACTCTTCCTTCTCACTAGAATCCTCCCCGGAAGCTACCACTGGGGGGAGGGAGCGTCTTCCATGATTCCTTCCTCCCCTTGGCCCTAACGGTTTAGGCGTGGTTTCAGTTAGAGAAGAGAGAGTCGAAGCAACTCGCTGGTGATATGGGTGCGTCCGTTGGGCGTCGCCTCCGGATGAGCTGATTGGTGAGTTGTGCAGCGGTGTGAGGAGAAGCCCTGGGTCAGAGGGGTGGCTATCTGACCTGGTTGGTTCCACTCCATTCAAGAGTGATGGGTGGAAAGAGCTAATCAGATCTGGGTTCATCGTCGTCGGTCCTTCTTGCATCCTGGTGATTTCGGTAGTGATTTCATCCAGTTCGGCGACGCATCCCCCTTCACCTATGACGACGAGGATGGGTGTCTCGTCATCATGCCAGAGGCACTGCACCTCCTGAAGATGGAGGCTACACTCGCGTTGGGATGCTTCTCATTCTCTGCCTGGCTCAGGGTGGTGGTGGTCGGGCTTTTCACATCTGTTACAGCTCAGCTAGCGGATGACCTTAGGCCACATGGCGAGGCATGGGCTGGTTCTAGGGGACAGTCTTTCTCCTTCCTAGCTCTCCAGTGCAGCGTGACTTCACCAAAAAAAGTAGGGCTTCACGGATTCTTCTTACAAGGGCTCGCTGCTCTGGTGGAGTTCCCTCTGGCGTAAGGGTGGTTGTTGGTCACCCCTGTCCAGTGGCTGGGCTCCAGCCTCTTCCCCCGCCGGTGGGCTTCCCCTCTAGTGATGCTCCTGTAGGTGACAGACTTGGTTAGTGTGGCATCCTTCTGATGGATGTTCTTGTGTGGCTCCCATGTAGCTGCGAATTCATGCACTGTAGGTGCTTGATGAGGGGCTTCTGTGTGTATAAGAGTTCGTGTGGTTTGTTTTGGGGGGGCAGTTCTTCTTCTCCTCCTTTTGAGCCTTCTACTATTGTTTGTCATTGATCTGCTCCTACGGGCATGGTGTTCAACAAAGATGAAGAGGGATGGGGGTTGAGTTGTTACTTTTATCCCCTTCCTGTTCTTATGATGCTGATGGTCTCGAGCTGAACTTAAGGAGTTATCAGTTGATATCTTGGAGTCGGGGTCAGAGGTTCACACTGCCCTCAGGTTGCTGACCAGTCCTCACAACTTCAGGAAACAAGCTTTATGTTAGTGTGCAGGTAGTCAGTCATCTGGGCCCTGTGTTTTGATGAGCCCAGCTGAGTGGTTCTTCTTGATGATTGCTTAGTCTGTTGGGGATCGTTTTCTAGTTTCTGGTATAGTAAAAGAATTGATCAGATGGTCTTTGGACTTTGGTTTCTCTGGTTCAGATTGTCTCTTATTGGTTGGTTAGTCCATAGGCTTTAAGAAGTATGTTTTTAATGCCAGTGTGTGAATGATCAACTAGCTGAGTTAGTCTATGCTAAAGGACCAATGTGTTCTAGGCCTTTTTGGTTGTTTCTTTTACTTACCAGAAATATGTGATCTAGATGATAGTAGTGGGGCTTCATACCATTCTGCTTCTGGGGTATCCTGGATGCTGAACTGATGATTCTGGCAGCTCATGCTGCCATACTTTTAGAGGATAGATCTATTGCCAATGTCAGTATGAGTTGTTTTTTAATGGTCTATTTTGTATCTCTGGTTACCTTTGAGTCTGTATTATGGGACTGTCCCCTTCTGTTGTTAGGTAGACAACAACTTTTTAGTAGCTTAGTTCAGATAGTTTATCTTAGTTGTTTGGATGTTTTATCTAGGTTTGTTATGGGGCACAATATCTTGTACCCAAAGTTTTTGGGAACCAAAATTTTAGTAACACGATTTTTTACCGACCAAAAAAAGTAAATTGAAAATAATGATAAAATGTGGAAAATAAGTGAAAAGAGGTATATTTGAGTTATCGTTGGTGGATTTTCGTATACCAAGGATTCCTAATGTTAAAAGTAATTAATGCCAATGAGGAAAATAAAAAGAAAGAGAAAGATAAATCCTCAAAAAGAGATATTTTAATTAGAAATAAACAAGATAATGATAATAATTAATATAGATGCATCTAGAAGGATAATAAGTATCCACTAAAAAGGATTTCGAAATCATAGAGTTTCTTGGGGTCCAAGGAGCCCCAATAAAGAGGAAGAAAGAGAAAATACCAATAATGCAAAATAAGAGGATAATGGGATACATTATTAATGATTTTGGTGGCATTGCTAAAAAGGAAGTATTTTCTACTTAAGGGAATATAAATTTCGTGGCTAATGGATTAAAAGCCAAGAATAAGGAGAATAAGGGAAAAGGTTTTCGAATTTCTAAATATCCAAATAATATAGTCATATTAGAAGATAATGAAGAGAGAAGATGTTGCTTCTTATCTAAGGAAATACGATTCCTATTGGGAAAGAGCCATGTTCCTTCATGGGCAAGCATCTTAGGGCATTGATACCCTCCCCTATATAAGGGGTAGGGCTTTTGGCTCGAGTTTTAGAGTTCCCACACGTCTCACTCTCTTCTCCTCCTTCTTCTTTGTTCAAACCCTGGTAGAGGAGAGCACGTCTAACCCTGGGGTAGTGAGGACTCGTGGGGTCGCCACGGTCGATGAGAGAGGTTCCATGATGCCAAAGAAAAGCTCTGCCGTCATCCCCATGCCCAAGCTTATGCATGACAAAGGCAGCATGGCTGCAAGGTCTGCTGGTGGTCGCGGACATGACCAACACTAACCAGCTCTCTGGGATGAAAGATGAGGACCACCCTGAGTGTGGGGAGGGGCGTTGGAGGTGAGGGCATTGTCCCTGATGGTCGCCTCTCCCTGGAGGAGAGGGGGCACACTCGTTTTCACTACTGATGGGCTGCTTAGGGCAGCTGGGTGGCAGGTCTGCTCAGCCCATTTTCCACCACCTTGGCAATGGTTTATGGTACCTGTGGGTGCGGCGGAGGGCGATTGGTTGAAAGGAACTGCCGTCGGTCACCATAGGGGTCCAGGGCAGGAGCAGGAGTTGCGCCTAGGGAGGCTGCGTCACAGCATCAGAAGGTTGAAGACAACACAGGTTGCGTTGGACAGATATGCCTTGCAGGGGTATGAAGGCTGGGAAACTTAAGCAGGGGCAAATTCAACTTTTGCTTATGTTTCCAAATCGCGAGAGCACGTTGCATGGATGAAATGACGTGGTAGACTATCATTGGCCTAAAGTAAGTTTAATTTGCAAACTTCATATCTAATTAACTGAAGCTCGAATGTATACGCGTAATATATGAATTTTGCTCAGAAAAATGAGAGGAATCCAATAAAAATATGTTTGAAGGCTAATTTCGGTTACAAATCAAAAAGTAGTGTAATTTATCAACTTTAATGAATTAAAGATTAAGAAACCCTATTTGGAGATGATTAATGTATTTAGTAGGGTTTAATGGATGATTAAAGTTGATATTAACCTTTTAATTGTAAAAAGGTACATTAAACACAAAAAGGATGAACTTTGCATGTAATTGGTTAATTTAGAGTTTCATGTGCATAAATATACTTTAATGGGTCTTGAAACCCTAATATTAGTAAATGTGACTCTTAATGGCTTTCATTATTCAAAATCGCGAATAATGCTAAGATTTGATGATTTTAAGCTATTTCGACTATAAAAGTTCCTAGTTGTGGATAAATATCATTAATATGATAATTAGGTTTTTCTCTAATGGATAAAGGTAGAATTAATGACAAATAGAGTTCATATGTGGATTAGACCATAATGAACTATGGATTGATGATAAATGAGCATAGTGATCTTGTCGTGGATTAAAAGGATAAAAATGGCAGCTTTAATGTAAAAGAGGCATAATGAACCTAATTGATGATTAATTGCGCTGTTTCTAAAATTAAGGTTAAATGTTGTTAAAAGAGTAACCTTAATAACTTTCGTGAAGGATAGATGAGAAATTAGGGTTTAAAAGAGTAAGATGAAGTAAAAACCCTAATTGCAAAGTAAACCCTAAAATAGGTACAAATCCTAAAACGGAATAGAAACCTTAAGTAGCAAGATGGTTTGAATAGATTTTGATAAAAAAGGAATTGGATGTTATTTTAGGATCTTGTTGTATGTGCTTGCTTGCTAGGATTTCTTACTTGCATGGACTATTTCTATCTCAAATCAGCCTGATAGGTATGTTGTTACACTTATTAATATTTTGAAATAGTTTTCCGAAGTTTTCCTCGATGACTTGAATTAAATTGTTGGATGAATTTAATTCATGAAAATTATAATGTGGATATGAAAATCACTTAAGGTATGTTCCTACTAGCTCGGATCCTAGTCCCCTCTATGGCTAAATAGTTTGACCTAGTACATGGCTACCTATGGGGTAGGTCCATCAGGTCATTGGATGACTTAGTACATCGCTACCAATGGGGTATGTCCATCAAGTCACCTTGAGTCAGGGATTGGGCTACCCATGGGTAGTGCCATGCGACTCTTTAGCACACCATGAGTTAGGAATTGGGCTACCTATGGGTAGTGCCATGCTACTCAACCCTAGATATTGATCTACCTGTTAGGTAGGATCATGCAAGGTTTAATAGGGATCTACCATGAGGAAGGTATCATCCATGTCCACTATAGGGACATCACAGAGATAGGGGATATGTAAGGATTGAGTAGTATTGCTTAAGATGTAATCTTGGCTGTTAAATGATAATTGGTTGATTACATTGTTATCATAGTTGCATGATTATTGTTTCCCCCACATACCAACTTTATGTTGACTGACATTTTGTTTGTCGACATTTTAGGTACAAATGAAAAGAACAAATAGTAAGGTGGCATGTGTGGAATTAAATGAGGATTAACGATCAAGGAGGATTAGTTAGAATATTCTCTCATATGGATAGAAGTTTAGTAATCCATGTTTTTCAAAGGTATGCAAAAAGTTTTAATTTATACCAGATTTCAGTATAGTTGGTAGAATTTGATAATTGTTATTGATTATTTGTCGAACCTTTGATCCTGTTAATTGGGATAATGGCTCTGACCTTCTGGTCTCCCTTAATTGGGGGTTACCTGGATGCAGAGTCATTACATTTGGTATCAGAGCATAGGTTCCTCATTTAATCTTTAATAATTATTAAATTTTACAAACTCTATAGAACCCAATGGAGTTATTAGAGTTATTTACGAAAGAAAGAAGTGTCTATAAAAGGATCACGTCAGGGGGCTGGAAATATTTTCCTCTACACCACTAGTCGGAATACGAGGACTACCGGATTAGTGTGACTGCTTGGCCAATGTCTCAGGATTTGACTCGAAATAAGATACCTTTAGGACTCTCTCATCTTGTTCATCCCTTCTCAACTCAAATGTTGTTAAGGATTATAAGGATTAGGGTTTTCTCTCTTTTCCTCACCCTCTAGAGGTATGGGTAAGGTTGATAAGGTTAAAGGAATCCTCCACCAAATTAAGAAAAGGCATGTAAATAAGATGTCATGGACTTAAGCTTAATAGATTATGCGTAAAAGAATAGATACATGTGTAGGTCATATGACATAAGTTTTCATACCCTCAAGAGAGACCTGAGGCTAGACCTTCTTGTCAGGAGGATAAGTAAATAAAGTTAGTCTTGGAGGTAGATATTTCCATTATAAGTAGAGACCTGGCACATCCTCTAAGGACGATGCTAACCCTAACCCCAAGTAGAAGTTAGAGAGAGAGATGACATGAAGAGTTAGATGACATGATGAGGTGTTTGGATAGACATGCCTTGGATGCCATATGAGCCATGAGAGGTTGGATGACCGAGTACCTTTGGTGACCCAACCCTAGGAAGGATCGTGCATGTTAGAGTGAAGGATAGCTCCTTCATTGATGAGGTTAGAGAAGAACCTATGCAAACCCCATGAGCTTATATGAGCATGGCATAGTAGGAACCCAAAATATGTCAGTAGTGCGAGTAGTAGGTAGAAACCCTGGCCAAGGGAGTATGTTGGATAGCTGATGAGATAAGCCTAAAAGGGCTAGGGATAACCTTGAGCAAACATAAGTTTGAACATCAGTATCACCATGTAGGGGTATGTTTGTGTGCTTGATCCACCTTCACGGAGAGAGGACCTCTGGTAGTGAGGTTGTTTGTGGAGTTAGCTCTAGGGAGAGGGAGAAGGACCCAAGCAAGAAGATGGGAATCCTAGACTTTGAAATATGAGGTGGGGAGTTGAGGATGATGCGACCTAAGTGAATGTTTGTGGTTGCCTCATGCTTGATCCCTGGAGGCTAGTGATGTCTTGGTTTCCATGAGAGGAACCAAACCCTATAGAAAGGATGAGTCGGTTGGTACCTCTGAACCTATGGTATAGATGAGAAGAAGAGTTTCTTAGACCTGGAGAGGTTTAGTAATAGGTTGTGAGGCCTTATACCTTATTGGTTGTCCTTGAAGAGGACTCCACTCTGAAATGTTGCTCGAGTAGAAGTATGACATGAAGTGCATGTCATACCTTGTACCTATTTGGTTTGTGGTTAAGAGGTTGAGCATGCAGTTGGACACCCAAAGGTGAACTGAGTGAACCTAGATCTATGAGGGGAAGTGGTGTACATAATGCTCATGTTGAGATTTGAGTTTCTATAGAGTTGAGCGTGGCACTCCTCATGTTTAGAGGAAAGGTAAACCCCCTTATGTTTAAGGTATGTTTGATGAACCCCTTACAGCTAAGTTGATGACATGGGAAGATATGATCTTAATTCAATGTTGAGGATGAGAACAAGTATGACCTAGTATGGTTTAGTAGGTGGTTTTCTTGTGCCTTAGTGGTTGTTGGGTTAAGCATGTTCATGTGAATATAAACCCTAAGGATGTTTGTGACCTTGTTGTCAAGAATTGTAGTTTCCTCCGACCCTAGGAGAGGGACCCATTTGTTTGGTGTATACCAGTTTTGTGGGTTTTGAGGAAACCTAAAGAGGTCTCCTAGGATCTTGAGAAGCAAGTGAAAGTACATGGTTTGGCAATGAACCTGTAAGACCCATAGATAACCATCTCTAAGTGCATGTGGTTGTGTTACCATGGAGGTAACAGGTATGGGGCCTGACCAAGGTAGGCAGGTTGCCATGACCCCTATGAAAGGATGAAAGTCAGCCCTTGAATGCAAAGAGAGAGATGATGAAGGCTTGGGTAAGGTTCTAAGTTGAACATGTACTATAAAAGAATCCTAAGTCTATCCTAGGGTCAGGTAGGGATAAGACCGATGGAAGTAGGAGTTGCCTAATTCCCTAGTTGCAATGACCATAAGGTCGGGAGGTAACAACTATCATTGTCTGAGGGCCATGGGTTAGGAGAATGATCGCCTTCATGAACTCATTGGACCCAAAGGGCAGATGAGTAGGGCACTCTCTAGATCCATAAGGGAAGAGGGATGACCCCTAAAGTGTTGGCACCCTATAGAGCTAGAGGAGATGACCAAGGGATGTGTTTGAACCTTAGTAGGTTTGAGACCAATTTTTCATGGAAGTGACTTTGATATTGAGATGATCATGATGTAGAGACATATGTTGCATGATTCAACTCAGATTCGAAGGTGTACTGGTAAGGTGGGATGTACCATCTCTACTCTTGGAACAGGAAGAACTCTATATTTGGACTGCAACCAAATGCATATTTCCTCTTGTTATGGGAGTGAGAGATAGGACAATACGCATGCCATACACCAAGGATAAAAGATGAGGTGAGTTGGAACGTTGCTATGAGGTATGAGGACAGAGATGATAACATGCCCTTTTGGAGTGAATGATACATGGATGGTTTACAAAAAATAAGAGAAACAAGGTAGTCATCTTATGAGGATGTTTTCATCATGAGATATAAGTCATACAAGGTTGAGTTTGAAAAACCAAGAGAATAAGCTCAAAGTTTTCTTGATGAAGATAGACCTAGAGCTAAGAAGAGATAATAAGTGGAATACATAGAGGTGTATGTCTTCAACTTTACCTAACACCTAAAGATGTGAAGTGGTAATGGATAAGATGCAACTTCCTAGTTTAGCTAGAGGCTAGAAGAGGTTGATAGGATAACTCCCAGTTGAAAAAAGAGATAAGTTTGGCTAACACCCAGATGTAAGAATATTGGTTGATCAAGTTAATGGTTGTTTGGATGGTTGTAGAACCTCAGATGCACTTCTCTGGAGAAAAAGGAGATGAAACCCCGACTAGAGTGTTCTGAGGAATCGATCTTAAGGAGTCATGACAATACGGGAGATCCTAATTTAAGATCACCATCTACCATGGTACTACCAAGATAATAAGTGACAATAGTACTTTGGATGCCTAAGATGAAGTTGCATGTAATATGTTTCCATGCATGAAAGGAGGTAAAGGACAAACACCAGTAACCTAGTGTAATGATATAGAAGTTAAGAGTCCCTGGTAGGGAATGGGAGTTCATCACTATGGATATTGTAGTGAGTCTCCCCTAGACCAAGGAAGGTCAAGATGCAATATGGGTTATGATAGATCGCCTTACCTATATGACTTGAGAAAGAAAGGGTTTTGTCAAGGGACAGATCTGGTTGAACTACATATGAGAGAAAGTTGGTTCAACTACACCATGATGTGAGTTCTTGAGTTTAATCTAATGATTCACTTCCATAAAGTGGAAGTAGGTACATGAAGAACTTGATGTTAGTATCACCCCTAACTAATGGTTAATATGATCCAGACTAGTGGGTCTGATGAGAGCATGTGTGCTCATTTAGGGTGATACACGGAGACAGTTCTTGTCTTCCATAAGATGTGATGATAACCACCATAACCAGTATCAGGATGTAAAGAAGCTCTACAAGGGAGGTTGCGTCGGTCACCACTTCATTAAGATGATGTTGGTGAAGGGACCTCGCGAAGGTCAAGAAAGGACCACAGTGTGTGCAGATGAAGTCACTTTGATCATGCAATGGCTAAAAGGAGCCCAGAGACGACATGAGTTGTAAGCTGATGCAAAGTAGACTGACATGCAGTTCACTGTGGGGGAATATGTGACATGAAAACCTGACCCCTCTAAGTTATAGCTAAGAGAACTGAGTCCCCTATGCATGGGTTCTTTTGATAAGGCTTGGTGGAGAAGGTTAAGTTTTCCCTTACCCCTCAGGATAATGTGATGTGTGATGAATTCCATGTGTCCAATTTAGAGCACTATGTGAGGTACCCAGACCATGTGCGGAGCAATGAACATAGTAAGCCCCAAGGGAGGCTGTAATGACCTGAGTCACCTGTGAGGTTTATAGATGCCAAGGTGAAAGAACTCATAGAAACGAATATGTGATGATAATGGTTGTTTGGAAGCATCATGGATAGGGAAAAGCCACATAGGGGGTCAATGATGGACATGGAAAACTCTTATCCTGAATTGTTTGTTTGCTTGATGGAATTTTGAGGGTAAAATTCCTATAAGAGGGGAAGGATGTTACAACTCCAATTTTTGGGTTCTTTTGGTGAGAAATGTAATTTCTCATATTAAAGATATTTGAAAAAATAATGATATAATTTGTCTTGAATACATGGATTTCGTTTACAATAGCCTTGATGATTGTTTTGTGGGCTATTGGGCCCAATAACAAGGAAAAGACAAAAGGAACTCCATTGTAAATAAGAAATAGAGGAAAGAAAAATGTAGAAACCTCTAGAAGGCAAATCCAAAAAGGTATTTCATGACTATTGGGTTCCTTGGGTTCCAAGGAGTCCAAAGTTGCATAGAGAATGCAATAAGAAAAAAAATCAATTAAATATTTCTTTGTTGAGAAAGAAATTGAAAACAATGATAAAATGTGAAAAATAAGTGAAAAGAGGTAAAATTGAGTTAACCTTGGTGGATTTTCGTATCCCAAGGATTCCTAATGTTAAAAGGAATGCCAATGAGGAAAATAAAAAGAAAGAGAAAGAGAAATCCTCAAAACTAGATATTTTAATGAGAAATTAAGAAGATAATGAGAATAATGAATATAGATGCATCTAGAAGGATAATAAGTATCCAATAAAAAGGATTTCGAAATCATAGAGTTTCTTGGGGTCCAAGGAGCCCTAATAAAGAGGAAGAAAGAGAAAATACCAATAATGCAAAATAAGAGGATAATGTGATACATTATTAATGATTTTGGTGGCATTGCTAAAAATGAAGTATTTTCTACTTAAGGAAATATAAATTTTGTGGCTAATGGATTAAAAGCCAAGAATAAGGAGATTAAGGGAAAAGGTTTTTGAATTTCTAAATATCCAAATAATATATTCATATTAGAAGATAATGAAGAGAGAAGAGGTTGCTTCTTAGCTAAGGAAATATGATTCCTATTGGGAAAGAGCCATGTTGCTTCATGGGCAAGCATCTTAGGGCATTGATACCCTCCCCTAAATAAGGGGTAGGGATTTTGGCTCGATTTTGAGAGATCCCACAAGTCTCATTCTCTTCTCCTCCTTCTTCTTTGTTCAAACCCTGTTCGAGGAGAGCACGTCTAACCCTGGGGTAGCGAGGACTCGTGGGGTCACCACGATCATTGAGAGAGGTTCCACGACACCAAAGAAAAGCTATGCCATCATCCCCATGCCCAAGGTTATGTGTGACAAAGGAAGCAGGGATGCAAGGTCAGTTGGTGGTCACATACAAAGCCCACACTAACCAACTCTCTAGGATGCAAGATGAGGACCGCCCTGAGTGCGGGGAGGGGCGTTAGGGGTGAGGGCATCATCCCTGATGGCGGCCGAGTGGTAGGTCTGCTCGGCCCATTTTACACCACCTTGGCAATGGTTTAAGGTACCTGTGTGTGCGGTGGAGGGTAACTAGTTGAAAGGAACCGCCGTCACTCACCATAGGGGTCCAAGGCAGGAGTAGGAGTCGCGCCCCTACGTCACGCCATCAGAAGGTTGAAGACAACGCAGGTTGCGTTGGACGGATATACCCTCCAGGGGTATGAAGGTCGGGAAACTTAAGTAGGGGCAGAGTCAACTTTTGCTTATGTTTCCAAGTCGCTAGACCACGTTGCATAGATGAAGTGATGTGGTTGCCTATCATTGGCCTAAAGTAAGTTTAATTTGCATAATTCATATCTAATTAACCGAAGCTCGGATGGATACATGTAATATATGCATTTTGCTCAGAAAAATGAGAGGAATTCAATAAAAATATATCCAAAGGCTAATTTCTCTTGCATTTAGAAAAGTAGTGTAATTTTATCAACTTTAATGAATTAAAGATTAAGAAATCCTATTTGGAGATGATTAATGTATTTAGTAGGGTTTAAAGGATGATTAAAGTTGATATTAACATGTTAATTGTAAAAAGGTACATTAAGCACAAAAAGGATGAAATTTGCATGTAATTGGTTAATTTTGCATTTCCTATGCATACATATGCTTTAATGGGCCTTGAAACTCTAATATTAGTAAATGCAACTCTTAATGGCTTTAATTGGTCAAAATCATGAATAATGCTAAGATTTGATGATTTTAAGCTATTTCGAGTATAAAAGTTCCTAATTGTGGATAAATATCCTTAATAGGATAACTAGGATTTTTCTAATGGATAAAGGTAGAATTAATGACAAATAGAGTTCATATGTGGATTAGACCATAATGAACTATGAATTGATGATAAATGAGCATAGTGATCTTGTCGTGGATTAAAAGGATAAAAATGGTAGCTTTAATGTAAACGAGGCATAATGAACCTAATTGATGATTAATTGTGTTGTTTCTGAAAGTAAGGTTATATGTTGTTAAAAGGGTAACCTTAATAACTTTCGTGAAGTTTAGATGAGAAATTAGGGTTTAAAAGAGTAAGATGAAGTAAAAACCCTAATTGCAAAGTAAACCCTAAAAGAGGTAGAAATCCTAAAAAGGAATAGAAACCTTAAGTAGCAAGATGGTTTGAATAGACTTTGATAAAAAAGAATTGGATGCTATTTCAGGATCTTGTTGTATGTGCTTGCTTGCTTGGATTTCTTACTTGCATGGACTGTTTCTGTCTCAAATCAGCCTGACAGGTATGCGGTTACACTTATGATTATTTTGAATTAGTTTTTTGAGGTTTTCTGAAGTTTTCCTCGATGACTTGAATTAAAATGTTGGATGAATTTAATTCATGCAAATTATAATGTGGATATGACTATCACTTAAGATATGCGCCTACTAGCTGAGATCCTAGTCCCCTCTTTGGCTAAATAGTTTGACCTAGTACATGGCTACCTATGGGGTAGGTCCATCAGGTCATTGGAGGACTTAGTACATGGCTACCAATGGGGTAGGTCCATCAAGTCACCTTGAGTCAGGGATTGGGCTACCTATGGGTAGTGCCATGCGACTCTTTAGCAAACTATGAGTTAGGAATTGGGCTACCTATGGGTAGTGCCATGCGACTCAACCCTAGATATTGATCTACCTTTTAGGTAGGATCATGCAGGGTTTAATTGGGATCTACCATGAGGAAGGTATCATCTTGGTCCACTGTAGGGACAACACAGAGATTGGGGATAGGTAAGGATTGAGTAGTATTGCTTAATATGTAATCTTGATTGTTAAATGATAATTGGATGATTACATTGTTATCATAGTTGCATGATTATTGTTTCCCCCACATACCAGCTTTATGATGACCGACATTTTGTTTGTCGGCATTTTAGGAACAAATGAAAAGAACAAATAGTAAGGTGGAATATGTGGAATTAAATGAGGATTAAGGATCAAGGAGGATTAGTTAGATTATTCTCTCATATGTAGAGTTATACATCCCCTTCATTAGTCTTCTCGTCAAGCCTGGGGTGGCATTGTAAATTAGCTGTCGACCTATCCTAATGCCCGCGTTCTCGATCACGAAACCTTGTAGGATCCTAAAAGTTTCTTTCTGATGAAGGCCAGTGAGAGGAACATGCTCCTTAGTGCTCCCTATTGTACGGAGAAGTAGTCGTCGCTCCATATGACGTCTTCTTTATCTTCCTGCGATCTCAGGACCTTGTTCAGCAACTTCTGGTATTTGATCGTCAGGTATTCGATGGCTCTTCTGTCAAAGTCCACCATCTCAAAGGAGGGGATTTCTGACAGTGTAGAGAATGTGTCTGCTGTCGAACTCCTTCCTTTAGGGGGGTGTCTATCGTTAGCAGTATAGATGTCCCCCCCCCCTTCTCCCTCTGATTCTTTAGAAGAGTCCTCCCCGACGCTGATTGATTCATCATTTTCCTCAACATTGTCTAGGGAAGCTGAGGGAGAAGCTTCTTCGATGCCGCAGGAACTCTCCTGTCCTGCTGGAGCCCCATCGGATGTCTTGTGCATCATTCCTTCCTCGGGCATTGTGGAGGGCCCACTGGAGGAGGAAGGAGATGACATCCTGGAGGAGGATGTCGATGAGGATGGCTGAGAGATAGAGCCAAGAGGTGATGGAGACCTCCTCGGATGTCTCAAACGGGTGTGGTCGTCTCTCCGGTTCAGCCTCTCTTCGATTACGTCGAGGCGTTGGAGCGCCAACTACATCATTTCATTAAGTGCTTCTAGTTGGCCAGGAAGGCCAACAAGAGTAAGCAGCTACCACTCCTGGTCGTTGAGCCTTTCCTAGAAAATAGTAAACTTGCGGGTAAGGGAAGCAAAAGTAACAAAGTGGTTTCCAATTACCTCCCACAAGTGGTCAAACTCTTAACCCAAAATCTGCCCCAACGACAGACAGGCTGCGGTTGATCTGCCCCTCGGCTTCCTGATGTCCCTCGTGTGAGAGGTTCAACCCAATGAGTGCACATCTTCACTCGGGTCCGAGTCCATCTGGATTGTACGTGAGGGCATCGCTTTAGGGTAGGTCGTTGTCACCTTCATGGCTTCCTCTACCTCGCCTGCTAGTAGTGGTTGAGAGGGGCATGGGGAGGGTGGTTGTTGCTCCACCATTTGGTTGTCAGCGACCTCCTCCGCAGCTACCACTGGCGATGTTGGCAGCGGCATGGGCTGCACAGATTTGAGCTCTGCCTCGAGGAGCTCAGAAAACGCACCATTGCTGGCGTCCGGCTGTACCACTTCTTCCACCATTGAAGGCGCAGCAGAAGCTTCGGGAGCTGCGACCATCTCTTCCGCGGCAACTTCCCCCAGGGCTTTTGTCATTGTTTCAGCCCCAGTTGTTTCGGCGACATCCATGATTTCCATTACTTCTTCAGCAACCACGACGATTGTCTTTTTGGAGGCCGCGGCTAGTTCAGGAGTAGCAATGGTGGCTTCAGGAACGGTAGTCGTCATTTGCATGGGGGTGGTGAATGACTCGGTAAGAGTTGCTGGAGACTTGTCCCGCTGAGTGTCGAGAGGGATTGACCCTCCTCTTGCGGCCACCTTTTCTTGTATTCTTGTAGTGGCGGCGTAAGCAGCTTCAACCTCCACAGATTCGATTTCTGCTATGGTAAAGACCAGCTTCTCTGCATCGTAGTTGATGCAGAACGGGACGACCAAAAGGGTGGAAGTCCTTGCAAATCTGTAGAAGTAGTGGTGGTCCTCCTTCTTGATTATGTTGGCTCATTAAAAGAATTTCAAATCAATCATGTTCAGCATCTCCTTCTCAGCTTTTAAGGAGGAGAAGATCTCGTTGAGCAGCTTTTATGAGATGTCATGCTCAATGTTATATAGTTGGCCCTACAGCCAGTCTGCTCTGCTGAATCTATCCACTTCCTCTGGCCTGTTATGCACCCGGCGGAGGGAGGACATGAACTCCTTGGTGAGTTTAGTGTACGATCCGCAGAGGCTGCAGCATATTGTCTTCAGCCCGACAACTCCTAAGACATTGTCCCATCTGTTGAAGATGTTGAGTTGGTGGAAGGAAGGTTGGTGGAAGAACCGGGTCGACCGGTAGATCTTGGCCGCCAGCTCTGTGTACCGTTGATGGTGTTATGCATCTCAGGGCACGAACCGACCTGGAGAGTGAGCCAGGGGTTCCGCCATTGATGGGATTGCCACTGCTTCTCTCCTGGGCCGCTTCACGTCCTTGGATGGCCCCACTGTTTCGGGGTTTGGGTGCTTCTCCCCGGCTATAGTGGCTTCACATGTGGCCTCGGGGTTGATCCTCTGGCCTTGCTCGTCTACTTGGACGAATGTTTGCTTGGTGCAGGCAATTTCTGTAAAATTCAAATAAAAGTATAGTAAGTAATAAATTTAATGAATGGGTCACTTACCCAATATCAGGTGGCAAGGTCGTGTCGCCCGATACAAGGTAGGTGATGCATGCAAAAGAAATATTGGTTGAAACTAAACGAATCCCGACACAAGAAAGTCGATATCTAATAGGGGTAAACAGTCTTATTGCCCGATAGGATCTGGCTGATATCATGTATCGTTAACAAAATGAGACTTGTGTGACAGAATTGCCAAATATGGGCATCGGCCAAGGGTGCAAGACTATATCGGGTCAGTAAACAGACCTGCCAGATATGTGTGCCCGACAAGGCATCGCGTGATACTTCCATCGTCCGACAAAAGTTCGGAAGCCGATATGGTTATAAGATGTCAGTACGCAGAGCTCCAGTACGCGATAAGAAAGCGCCGCCCGATACAACTATCGCCTGATACAATGGTGTGTCAGGCGACACGAGTTAAATTTTCCTTGTCAATCAAAAATGGCGATAAGGGCCTTGCCTGACACAACTCGGGCAGTATGTGTCGCGCGATATGTGTATCGCGTGATGCAGTCAAAAGTCCCCGACAGACGAAACCCGACATAGAGAAAATGGGTGTTTCTCGACACAGGTAACGTGCAAAGTGTATCACCCAGCACGACGCTTTGCGCGACACTCTTTGGTTGATTCAAAAATAAAGCTTTGTGCCCGATAAAGGAATCACTAAAACAAAAGTTTCGCAATACGATATGGCGAATCAGGTTATACCTGTGTCAGGTGGAAGGTTGTGCGTGACACGGGATCTTGCTGAAGGTTGGTCGGCACGAGAGCTAAAGCGAAGGCTAGATGTCCAATATGGGAGTAGGTAAAAAGTAAATGCAGGTTCCCGACATGGTTAACTGAATTTACTATATATAGCCGACGCGACTGGGGGTAAATCGTGTAAAAGCAAGGGCATGTGTCGTTCTAGGAGGCAAATCATTCCCGAGACATAGTAAAATCAGTCTAATCGGTCATGTCAAGGGATGATTTGGCTTCCTAAGAATGACTCGATCTGGGCGGTAAGGTACATCGTGTGAGCTTGGTGTATCGCGTGACACAGTTCCAACGTTAATGTTCGCTGCCTGATATCGATGCCCGATAAGGGTTGGCGCGTGTCACGCGGTGTGGGGTGTGTTGCCTGATACAAGCATGGGCGATATGTTGCCCGACATGGGTGCAACGTGTGAAGTCTTGTTGGGCATGCTTAAAGTGCATGTCTGACATGATCAAAAAGCGGGGTATCAGGCAGCTTAACTATGCATGCCCGATACAGAACTAAAAGAGGGGAAAGAAAGCAAGGCAAGGATAGAAAAACTAAAGCTAAAGACAGGAAAAGCATTGATGGGTAAAACATCATTGTCTTAAAGGGAAAACTTCCATCCTATATAGTATTACTCATCAAGGCTATAAAACTAAGTCGGTGGCCCATAAAACGAGAGAGTCCGTGCATGAGGTGCATGCATTGACTCGAGCCTTATTATAATGATAATGTTCATGATGTTTTTTTTTCTTACAGGAAAGGAAATAACGTCCTATACTAGGAAAACTAAAGACTTGGGCTGCCTCCCGAGGAGCGTTGTAGTTTGCGTCGTCAGCTCGACAGCTTCAAACTCTACTACTCTACTCCGTTGGTCATCGTTTCAACATCCTATAGGTTTATCTCCGTTCTTCTCATGAATGCTTCGTCTTCATAGAACCTCTACATCTATGCTCATTCGCTGGGAAGACTTTTGATGGATCGGCTTTATCATATAACTCCATCAACCCAGATGGGTATATCTTTGCCACAATGAAGGGTCTAGATCATCTTCTCTGCAATTTTCCTGGAAAAAGGAAGATAGAGGATTTAAATAATAAAACTTTATCACCTTCGCTGACATCCTTTTTCTTCAGATGGGCATCGTGCCATATCTTGGTCCTTTGCTTGTAAATCCTGGCATTTTCATAAGCATGAGGTCTCAACTCTTAAAGTTCCTAGAGCTGAAGAAACCTTTTCTTTCCATCCAGTGTCTGGTCCATATTGAGGCATTTGATCGCCCAGAATGCCTTATGCTCCAGTTCAAAGGGAAGATGGAAGGCTTTTCTATAAATCAGGAGGTAAGGTGTGGTACCCAATGACGTCTTAAAATCAGTTTGATATGCCCACAAAGCTTCATCCAGCTTAGCTGACCAGTCCTTCTGGGACTTGCCGACTAGCTTTTCTAAAATCTTCTTTATTTTTCGATTGGAGACTTCAACCTATTCTGATGTCTGGGGATGATATGGTGTTGCAACCTTGTGACGGACGCCATACTTATGTAGCAGCTATTCAAACTATTTTTCTGCAAAGTGAGAGTCGCCATCATTAATGACGGTCCTCGAAACTCCAAACCTCAAAAAGATGATCTTGGTAAAAAGCTTGATTACTGCCTTGTCATCACAAGTCATGGTAGGGACTACTTCCACCCACTTGGAGACATAGTCGATAATGACAAGAATATATTTGAAGCCAAAAGAGGAGGGAAAAGGGCCCATGTGGTCAATGCCCCACACATCAAAAATCTCAACTGCAATCCAATCAGAGAGTGGCATCTCATTGTGGCGGGAGATATTCCCCGTTTGCTGGCACTCATTGCAAGATCTAACAAAAGAATGAGCATCTTTAAACAAGGTCGGCCAGTAAAAGCCCAACTGGAAGACCTTAACAGTAGTCCTTTCGCCACCCAAGTGTCCTCCATAAAGGGAGGAGTGACACTCAAAGAGGATTTTGGGGGCTTCTTCTTCTGGGACACATCTTCTGTACAATCCATCAGCGCAATGCCTGAACAGTAAAGGGTCGTCCCAATAATAGTTCTTCAAATCAACAAAGAATTTCTTCTTCTGATTATAAGTCAAATCTGGGGGAAGCTGCTTGCAGGCTAGATAGTTGTAGAATATGCATACCATGGCCCCTCATGGTCGGTTCACCGGGCTATGTAGATGGATTCGTTGTGGTAGTTATCATTGACAAGTAGCGGGTGATCATATTCCACCCTAATTCTAGAGAGATGGTCAGTGACCACATTCTCAGATCCTTTCTTGTCCTTTATTTTAATGGTCAAATTCTTGTAACAATAGCCACTAGTACATAAACGACCTTTAGTGTCGGTTATTTAAGGCCTTTAGTGTCGGTTTCTAAGCGACAGCTATGTGGGCGACGCTAAAAGCCCAACTGTTACGCGTCGGTTCCAAAACCGACGCCACAACCCTTCGCGCGCCACCGAAAACACGCCAGCAGGGCACTATAGGCGTCAGTTATTAGATAAGAAACCGATGCCATATACCTTCGCTCCACTGAAAGGGCGCCATCCTGGGAACTGTTAGCGTAGGTTATTAGATAAAAACCGACGTCATATCACTCCCAACACGACCGTGTTGGCCAACACGGCCGTGGTGTCTGGTCCGCTGCCACGGCCGTGCTGACCAGCACGGCCGTGGTGACCAGCACGGCCGTGGTGTCTGGTCCGCTGCCACAGCCATTCTGGCCAGCACGGCCGTGGTGTTAAGTACATAGACATCGGTTATTAGATAAAAACCGATGCCATATACCTTCGCTCCATAGAAAGGGCGCCATCTTGGGCACTATAGGCGTCAGGTAGTATATAATAAACCGACATCATAGCATTACCAACACGGACGTGCTGGCCAGCATGGCCGTGGTGTTAAGGAAATAGACGTCGGTTACTATTAGAAACCAACACTGTAACGATGTGGCGTCGGTTTTATACAAATAACCGACGCCTATTTTTTGTTTTTTTTTTGCTGTCAGTCTGCAGTCCTGCTGTATGGCTGGTCGCAGGATGAGAAACATGCAGTTTACTTATGAACTACAGGTTTTACGACATCCATTGATATCAGCCAACAACAGGCCACAAACCTGCAAAATTAGCAACAAAGATATTCACACATTTAGCAATGCAACCTGCAGTTCCATTTGATTTTCACACATTTAGAAACATTCATGTAGCTAGCAATCTGTAGTTCCATTCATTTTCACATTCACATATAGAAACATTCATATAGAAACCAACAGTTTCATTCATTTTCACTCAGACACATGTAGAAACATCCAGACATGTAGAAACATTCACACATATATTATAATTCAGAAATTCATTTACAAAATATCATTCTTTAGTCATTATTTGCTATCAACATCCCAATTATATCTTAAATCCCCCACTACTTGTATGGTTGTTGCCCATTCTTCTCTTACTTCATTTAATTCTCCCGTCGTATAGGGAGCATGTACATCTGGTAAGGCATTTCCTGTAGTGTGGTCAGTTGTAAACACCTGTAAAGAGAATGATGTATATATATAATTAATGAGCTATAAATAAGATTGATATATTTCATATTATCTAATGAGACTATATAATACCTCAGCAATACAATCGATGTCCATTGCGGCATATTTGATAATCATGTGCATAAATCGCATCACGTAGTATCCACATGCCCATCCGTTGTCTTGTGTGGCACACTATAAATTCAAACATACAAAATAATAAAAACTACAACTAATTAAGCACTGTTCACATGAATATTATATACATATATTGCAGTCGGGAACTTACTTTCACGTTCTTCCAAATTATTGGCTAGTTCTTTTTCGTGGGGACCTTTCCTCCAGCCTTTTTGAACTCATCAAAACCCCTACATGTTAATGTAACACAGTACATTGCATAATTAAATAGTAATGTAATAACATATGTTAACGGATATGAAAATGAAATATTTCTCACTGGAATAATGCCATTTTCATTATGTGTCCATATTTTGTATTCAATTTACTCCCCTTAGGATCTAGATAATAGACAGTGAACGTCTCGGGGACAATAACCAGTAACTCCCAATGCATACCACTAGAGGTAAAAAAGTTAAAAATTAATAACTCAAAATCCACAACAAAAATGTAATTTTCTTAAGTCCAAATTATAATAAGAAAAGTAAACTTACTCTACATTGAATGGAGCCATTATCATCGTCTTCTTATTTTGAGCAAAAATTGAAAAAGCCTCACAGTAGTATTGTTGAACTGACGGAGGGTCTTTAGCTACAAGACTAATCAAAGATGGAATCCAAAATCCTACATGTTCGAATGAAAAATCTACACATATCATGTCTAAGTAGCTGCAAAATATGTATTAATTACGCATGCATTAATAAATAAGAAACCAGATCACCAGATCCTACACAAGGTACATGGATGTATAAAGAAGATCTCACCTTATCCATAGCTCTATCACAGATGTTTTTAGCCAATCATATCGAAACAACTCCAAAATATCTTGTATAAATAGTTTGCTTTCGTATGATTGACCTGCAACATCTGAATCTATAGAAACAGTTATAGGGCAGTTTATATCATGTTCGCCTAACCATATTGCCATACCCCTACAGTTAGGACATAACGAGACAGTTAGGTCCTGTGGAACCCAACTGGGTAATGTAGGAGGTTGAAGTGGAGGCCTAGATGTTGTGGGTGTCTTCTTTTTAACCTGTATATATATATAATAATTTCAGATCAACTGACATCATATACACACACTAACAATTTAACGTAATGTAAATTTACCATACAATTTCAGTAAAGAGGACATCCGCTTTTAGCCACAATATCACTACGCCTTCTGCCTCACCAAGCGTTTCACAATCTGGGTGGGCATATGGCAATGGAAGATCCATCCACTTGGGGAATATATGTACCGGGCTCACACGAATCCAACCAGCTGGTAATGGAGACCCGTGAAACATTTCCCCTGGTAGGGATGGGTAAGCTGACGCCTCTGCAACGACATATTCATTAACTTTTAGACGGCATGGCTTCAAACCCTACAAATTTTTGTGTAAAGAATGTTATATACATATATACATATCATCTTGAAAACATATCATCTTAAATTAAAAAACTAGTTACTATGTCATAAAAATACTTACAGCAGATTTGCTAGGTGGTGGGTCTACAGGATTACTCCCAACCTCTGCAGTAGGAGTAGAGCCTGTAGTAGGAGACACGATAGGTACTGTCTGGTAAGTGGCAGTCTGAGATGCCTGCCACTTTTTCATTGCTTCTTCGAGTTTCCTATCAAATAGCTTATCTACCTATACATTGATAAAATAAACGTCAAATTCTAATTATTGAATTCTCTTTTACAGTAACATCTACAAGGAAAAAATATGTTACCTCTTCTTGTGAAAGTCCCACTTTTGGGACATGTTTGCGCTGGGATGGCCCAAAAAAAGCTTTGATGGCCACACCAACGCCTGCAGCCCTAACACGTCCAGTATGCTCTGGGTTACCCAGAGCAACTGTCAATTCATCCCTTGTGCCCTCAGGGATGAACTTGCCTTGTTTCCTCAGCTCGTGCAGCTCCCGCTAATTGCAAAAACAAAAATTTGTAATTAAGTAAACACCACAACTAATCAATATTCGAACGATTGCTGTAAGAGTTGTATTTTACCATTTTTGCAGCCGCCTCAGTAGTTGCGGGCTTCCTTATTTCTCCCTTCTTATTTTTCCTCCCAGCTATCCAGATATCATGGTGAGGCAGAGGTGTGATACCTATAGTGGAGGACTCCTGAGTAGCAGCAGAATGAGCAGTAGCCTCAGACTGTAGTCTTTGGCGAATGCATGCATACCCCTTTGGACCCATTGTGTGGTCATGCACATTCAGTGCACTCCTTGATCTTTGTGCCTCCCTGAGGGCCTAGTTAGTATGCACATTAATGATTTGGTTAGTAATAGTAAATGTTAATCTTGAATAGGTGAATACAATATATATTAATGAGATTGGGACTGACGCCTAATACCTTGAATTCATCTGTTTGTCTTGAAGCAACAAACGCGTCCCATTCTTCTTTGTCCAGGAAGTTCCACTGGTCAGTGGTTGTCTTCTTCCTCTTGTCAGCTTCTTTTATGTATTCTTGGGTGAGATTTGTCCTATAGTTCCTTAGGACTCTCCCACAGCGTTGCATCACGCATTTACGATGCAGCTTTTCATCCAATTCAAATATACTCTGCAAATTAGAATTGCTATTAACTAGTATCCAAAAAATTAGTAATCTACAAAATAGAATTGCAAATTAATAATAACTCACACATAAATCCTTCCATATTACGTATTTCTTCTCCTTAGAAACTTTATGCCAAGAATCTATCTTACAACCGCAATGGCTACAAGTAACATACCCAAGATATGAAACAAATGAATTGTGATTCACACCAGATGCATTTCCTGCATCATCAAAATCCACAACAAGTTTGGGTCCATTGCCCTTTTGCGCTATTAACTTCTTCATCATAGTGATGCCCCTTCTCCTGTCAACTTTTTGGTGTTGCTGATCAAGTGCCTCAAGTGCTTCAGATGGTACATGTGCATCATCAACCTAAAATTTGACAAAATAAACACATTTACAAGATATAACTATAAATGGACATATAGATATAAATGTATGATATATTTTTAAAACTTACATTGTGAGGCGGCGCATTGATGTCCTCACCCTCACGGTAATCATCAGCACGGTCATCAGGAGAATGCTCAGCCATCTTAAAATTCACATTCACATTGTAAAGTTCACATTGTAAAGTAATTCAAATTGTAAAGCTCACATTGTAAAGTTCACATTCACATTGTAAAGTAATTCACATTGTAAAATTCACATTGTAAAGTTCACATTCACATTGTAAAGTAATTCACATTGTAAAGTTCACATTATAAAGTAATTCACATTGTAAAATTCACATTGTAAAGTTCAGATTCACATTGTAAAGTAATTCGCATTGTAAAACATATAAAAAAACATTGTATAAACATGCCTCTAATATTGCGATTTTTTATCAATTAACAATCCTTCATTGTGATCTCCGCGCACATACAAGTCATCATTAGCTTCAATATTTTCTGGTGTTGGCAACCCAACTGAGAATGGACTGGAGTCATCATACTTATCATAGTACTGTTCTTCATCTATAGGATCTTCAATGAACTGTCTTTTACCATGAAGAACAACCGACCATTTATCATTTGCAGGATCATCGATATAAAATACTTGTTTCGCATGTGATGCCAATATGAATAGTTCATCCTTCTCACCAATCTTTTCAAAGTTCACTAAAGTGAAACCCAATTCATCCACTATAACTCCTTTGGTGTTATCAACCCAATTACATTTGAAGAGTGGAATTCTGAATTCTATGTAGTCAAACTCCCATATGTCTTCAATGACACCGTAATATGACATTTTAGCTTCATGTGGACTCTTATCCTTTGCACTTGCAAAAAACATAGTCGATGCTTGAAGGGTGACCCCACTGTTTTGGACGACACTCTTATCATCTTGGCTCTTTGTGTAATATGTGAATCCATTGATGTCATACCCTTCATAAGACATAACAGTCAATTTTGGTTTAAAGGCGAGGCATTTGATAGTTTCAATAATATCATCTGGTGTTTGAGATAGTTGATGTAAGACTTTATTTTCAAACCACTTAATAAATGTCTTGTTATGCTTTCTAGCAAGCCACATTGTATTGGCTCGAGGATATTGTCTCTTGATGAAATTGGTATGTTCCTCGATATAAACGTTCACTTCGTCCATGTTGTGTAAAATATACAAGTGACCTTGTTCCAACTGCTCACGGCTGATTACTTTCACACGTGATCCCAAAATTCCTTTGCCAAATTGCTCGTCAATATTCTTGTCATTATCAGGAGTGTCATTACCACTGAGAAAGTCCTTACAAAAATCCATAACCTCTCTCGCCACATAACCCTTGATAATACTCCCTTCAGGCCAATAACGATTTCGAACATCACTTTTAAAAACGCTCGTGTATCGTTCAACGGGATACATCCAATGCAAGAAAACGGGTCCCAACATTTTCACTTCCCTAGTCAAGTGGACAACAAGATGTACCATGATATCAAAGAACGACGGAGGAAAATACATCTCAAGCTGACATAGGGTAACAACCACTTCTCTTTGCAATTTATCGAGAGTATCAGGGTCAATAACTTTGTTGCACAGACTGTTGAAAAAGAAACAAAGTGTGGCGATTGCAAACCTTACATGCTTCATCAATATAGATCTAATTGCCACAGTCAATATTTGTTGCATTAGAGTGTGACAATCATGAGATTTAAGACCTATCAACTTCATATCTTTCATTGATACCAATCTACAGATGTTGGATGAGTAACCCTGTGGCACCTTAACATTTACCAAACATTCACAAAAAGCTTTCTTCTCCTTTCTAGACAATGTGTAACAAGCGGGAGGTAAGTATGTTCTCTGATTTCCCATTTCACGAAATTTTGTTAATTCTGACCTTATTCCCATTTCACGTAGGTCCAGTCTGGATTTTATCCCATCTTTAGTCTTACCTGGTATATTCAACAAAGTACCAATGACACTATCACAGACATTTTTCTCAACGTGCATGACATCGATACAATGCCTGACTGTCAAAGAACTCCAATAAGGAAGATCCCAAAATATTGACTTCTTCTTGAATAAAGATTTGTCACTCCGTGTGGCCATAGTACATTGTGATCTCTTACCAAATTCATTGCCAAAGTCTTTTACTCTTTCATAAACAACCTCCCCTGGTATAGGTTTAGGTGCACTCCGTTCCTCATTCAATCCATTGAATGCTTTGCGCTTCCTACGATACAAATGGAATTTTGGAAGAAACCTTCGATGACCGAGATATACAGTCTTACCGCCATGTTTTAGTCTTGTTGAATCAGTATTCTCTTCACATATAGGACACGCTTTATCTCCTTTAACACTATATCTAGACAAATTCCCATATGCTGGAAAGTCATTAATAGTGCAAAACAACATAGCATGCAAACGAAATGTCTCTCTTCGTGAAGCATCATAGGTCATCACACCTTCACCCCAGAGTTTCTTTAAGTCATCAATCAGAGGTTCAAGATAAACATCGATGTCATTTCCAGGTTGTTTAGGGCCCGATATCAACAACGACATCATTACATACTTATTTTTCATACACAGCCAGAGAGGAAGATTGTATATAACAAGCATGACTGGCCAAGTGCTATGTTGGCTGCTCAATGTCCCGTGCGGATTCATCCCGTCTGTACAAAGCCCAAGTCTTAGATTCCTGACTTCTTCACCAAATTCAAGGTACATTAGATCAATCTTCTTCCACTGTGGGGAATCAGACGCATGTTGTAGGATCCCATCATTATTTTTCTTAACATCTGCATGCCACATCAAATTCTTCACATCTATCGGATTGGCAAACAAGTGTTGAAACTGTGATATTATAGGTAGATACCACATCACCTTGGCAGGAGAACCCGTTTTGGACTCCCCCGAAGTCGTCAATTTATACCGTGACACACCACATTTTGGACAATCTTTCAAATCCACATAGTCCTTTTGAAATAATACACAATCATTCGGGCATGCGTGTATCTTCTTGGCATCCATTCCCATTGGGCACAACAATTTATTTACCTGGTATGTTGAGATTGGTAGCTTGTTTCCTTCAGGAAGAATTTCTTTCAACAAAGACAACAATGACGTGAAGCTTTTGTCGCTCCATCTATTGTTAGCTTTCAGCTTATACAATCTCAACACAGTGCTAAGCTTCGTAAACTTAGTACAACCTATGTATAATGATATCTCAACATCATGCACAATGTTTCTAAAAATGGGAGGTGGATCGGTGTGCTCTACCCCACAACTATCCATCATCGCATCAACGATGTCAAATGGAACTGGTTCATTCACATCTACATCATCGTAGGCAATTTTTTCTTCCACACAAGCACTACTATCGAAATCCACTAGTTTCGGGTTTGAAATCTCTCCATGCCAGTGCCATTCTGTATAGCCTTGTACAATCCCATTGCACATGACATGACTTTTGATTTCGTCACCAGTGCTGACTTTCAAGTTGTTACCGCAATGCCTACATGGACAGTAGAACCTATCTCCAGGTTGTTTCCTATGTTCCTCGGCAAATCTAATAAACTGGTCAAGACCAGAAATAAACTCTGGGGTGCAGCGATTGCGAATGGACATCCATGATCTATCCATTCTATGATCAAAGAGAAAACAAGTATATATTACAACAAGATTAGGGTCTAGGGTTAACAGATTAGAATTTTTGCATGGTTAAAACTTTAGGCCAACAAATACAAGTGTTTTCATTCTTATATATAATAAATGTGTATCACCTATCCCATTCTTGAACACCTAATCTCACTAGTAAGTGTATAATGTGTATTGGGTTTTTGAGAAAATTTCGACAGCATTTCCCTGTTGTTCTCTAAGTACATATGTACTTAGAGAACAAATGGGGAAATGCTACCAAAATTTTCTCGAAAACCCAATACACATTACACACTTACATCCTAAGTGAGATTAGGTGTTCAAGAACAGTCCCAAACCGGGGACTATCCAAGATTTACGCCTAATGAGTAAATCTTGGATAGGTTTCTAGGCCAACATATACATGTGCTGTCATTCTTATATATAATAAATGTGTACCACCTGTCCCATCCTTGAACACCTAATCTCACTAGTAAGTGTATAATGTGTATTGGGTTTTCGAGAAAATTTTTGCAGCATTTCCCTATTGTTCTCTTAGTACATATGTACTTAGAGAACAAACGGGGAAATGCTACCAAAATTTTCTCAAAAACCCAATACACATTATACACTTACATCCTAAGTGAGATTAGGTGTTCAAGAACAGTCCCAAACCGGGGACTATCCAAGATTTACTCCTAATGAGTAAATCTTGGACGGGTTTCTAGGCCAACAAATACATGTGCTGTCATTCTTATACCTACAATCCTAGTTTCATCATTCATATCCTAGTTCTTCAAGTTAGGTGATTAACATTGTCAATATACTCAAAAAGGAAACATGTTACCAATTTCATAGTTAGGACGGTAGAGATAACCTAAGATCTAGATCTAATGGTTCATAATGAGTCTGTGATAAAGTTACATCACTAGATGATTATATAATTTCAAAAGCAGTACACAAATAAATTCAAATGAGTAGATAACTAAATAAAAAACAGTAGACAAAAAAATACAAATAAGTAGATGAAAAATACAAATAAGTAGATGAATAAATCATAAAAAAATCAGTACATAAATAAACACAACCAGTAAATAACTTTAAAAAAAATCCACTAGCTTGGTGAAATCAGTACATAAATAAACACAATCAGAATATTTTTCAATGGCTTTTGGGGTGAAATCAGTGCATTTTTTGGGCATCCTTTGTATAGGTTGATCTAGCGTTCAATCCAGTAGATGAATCCAAACCCCAGCAGCAGCCTAGGCGTGCCCTGGCGCCACCCAAGCATCCTCCCAGAGGCCTAGCTAGGTAGGGCACCTGGGCTTGGGACCCTAGGCATGCCCTGGCACCTGCTTAGGCTCTGCTTGGGTGAGGTCCAGGTCGGCGGTGGCAGAGAAATCCAGCGGTGGAGGAAAAAGGCGGACGATCGAAGGGTTACCTTGATCGGCGGAGGAGAACAGCTAGTGGGAGACCACTAGGAGCAGAGACCGGCGGGAAGCTGGCGGCGGCGAGGAGAGCACTGAAACAACTACCGGCGGGGGTGGGGGCGAGGAGAGGAGAGGAGCAACGACCGGCAGCAGCACCGAGCAACGACCGGAGGAAGCAACGAGCGGCGACGAGCAAGAAATCGCCGGACCTAACTGAGAAGAATCGGGAATGAAATAGAGAAAGGGGAAGAGTCGCTCGCGCTGGTGCTGTTCAGTTAAACATAAGTGTCTGTTGTTTAAATGACCGACACTACAGACTAACCACATCAGTTTCCATAAAAAACCGACGTAATACGGGTGTAAAAAATTTTGGCGGGGACGGCGCGCACACACTTATAATGTCGGTTATTATAAGACAACTGACGCCCATATTAGAACTTTTGGCGCAAATTTTATCTTCATTCAGTGTCAGTTATTAGCTAAAACACCAACGTTGTATCTGATACTTTGGCGCAGTTTTTTTTTTCTCGAAAAAATTGGATTTCGTGGGCTAATTTAGGTGTCGGTTGCTTTTCTTCAACCGACACTGAATGAAAAGCGATACCCGTGTCTGGCTGGTCTACAAATATAGACGTCGGATGTCCTTATTAACTGACATTTAATGTGTGTAGCGTCGGTTTTATGAAAAAATCGACGCCTCTAAAAGCGACGTTGAACGATGTTTCTGTACTATTGAGCACCCATCGTAACAACATGGGCTTTGCATCCTTCTTATGCATCAGATATTTTATCGCCCCGTGGTTGGTGTGGACTATTACCTTGGAACCCACGAGGTAGGATCTGAAATTCTCAAAAGCATATACGATGGCTAGCATCTCCTTTTCAGTCATCATGTAATTTTGTTGCGCCTCGTCTAGGGTCTGACTCGCACAGAAGATGGCATGATGTTTCTTGTCCTTCTTTTACCCTAAGACTGCCCTGATGGGGAAGTCACTGGCGTCGCACATCAGTTCGAAAGAAAGATTCCAACCAGGGAATTGGACAATGGGTGCATATACTAACACATCTTTTAGGGTCGAGAAAGCCTTCATGCACTCATTCGTGAAGTCAAACTTCACATCTTTCACCAGAAGGTTAGAAAGGGGCTTCACTATCTTAGATAAGTCCTTTATGAACTGCAGGTAGTAACCGGCATGACCCAGAAAACTTTGTATACTGGTAACTAAAGTTGGCAGAGGGAGGTTAGCAATAGCCTCAATCTTGGAGGGGTCAACCTTGATTCCTTTCTTGGACACCTTGTGCCCAAGAACTATACCTTCTTGAACCATAAAATGACATTTCTCCCAGTTCAGGGTGAGACTCTGCTCCTCACAACGTCTCATCACTAGAGACAAATTGCTCAGGCAATCATCGAATGAGCTACCATATACACCGAAGTCATCCATGAAAACTTCCATCTTGTCCTCTAGTAGGTCAGCGAAGATAGCATTCATGCATCTTTGGAAGGTGGCAGGTGTGTTACACAGCCCGAAGGGCATATTCTAAAAGTGAAGGTTCTGTAGATACATGTGAAAGTCATTTTCTCCTGGTCATCAGGGTGGATGCGGATATGATAGAAACCTGAATACCCATCCAGCCAACAAAAATAAGAATGATGAGCCATACGTTCCAGCATCTGATCAATGAACGAGAGAGGGAAATGGTCCTTGTGCGTGGTGGTGTTAAGCTTCCTATAATCTATACACATCTGCCATCTGGTGACCATCTTAGTAGTCACCTCTACTCTGTCATCTCCTCTGACTAAAGTCATTCCTCCCTTCTTCGGGACACCTTGGATCGGGCTTATCCACCTACTATCGCTAATAGCATAGATAATTCTGACATCCCAGAGCTTAACTACTTCAATTCTCACAAATTCTCGAAGCTTCTCGTTCATCTTTCTCTGAGGCTGGGTGTACGACCTTGAGTCCTCCTCTAGATGAATTCTGTGCATGCACACAGAGGGGCTTATCCCCTTCAAATCTCTGATTGAGTAACCTAAGGCTTTCCTCCTCATCCTTAATTCTTCCAGCAGCTGGTCCTTTTGGCAATCAGTTAAACTTGAATTGATAATTATCGGGTACATCCCTTCTTGATCTAGAAAATGGTACTCAAGACCTTTCGGTAAGACATTCAACTCTGGTGGGACTTCCTTCATCTATTCTCCAGCTAGGTCTTCTCAGAGAGCGGCATACATGACTGTCTCGACATGATCCTCATCCTCGGTTGTATCTTCAACATCTAAATAGGCTAGCAATTCCCTGACCTCCAGATCATCGATCTCTCATGACTCGCCCGTTAAGGCACGCATGAGCGGGTCCACCATGGATTTCTCTTCCTGTACCTCGTTGCACAACTATTGATAGCTCTCGACAAAGTAGGAGGATTCAAAGAATGAGGGGGCCTTCATACAATCACTGATGTTGAAATCGATGTGATCTCTTCCAACATGGATTGTAATCATTCCCGCCTCAACATCGATCAGAGCCCGGCCGGTTGCAAGGAAAGGTCACCCAAAAATGATGGGGTAGCTAGGATCTTCAACTGTATCGATCAAGATGATATCGCAAGGGATAAAGAATCACCCTACACGGATGGGTATGTCTTCAACAACCTCGACTGGCCTTGTAAAGGTATGATCCGCCAGTTGTATCATCATGTTGGTGCTCACCATATCGGTGATCCCAACTCTTTTGGTGAGGGATGATGGAAACAAACTGATACTGGCCCCTAGGTCATCTAGACCTTTCCGGGTGATGTTATCCCCAACTTGGAAAGGGATCACAAAGGCCCTTGGGTCCTTTGTAACATACTGAATATCAGGGTCTTCCCAGCAATTTACCCACTTTTGATCTTTTCTTGACCTTCGAGTCCACTTGGACCTTTTCCATAAATTTCCCATCCTTTTGGATCATTTTTGGACTCCTTGTGCAATTTGAGCACAATTTGATGTTTAAATCACCTTTTACCCACATTAATGATAATTGAGGGGTGTTTGCACAAATAACCCACATTAGGAGATAAGTTAGGGTTAATTATGTAATTTGGTCGTTAATGGGATTATATAGTAGATAATATTTAGTTGGAGCTTTTTGGATAAATATATTATTATTAATATGTATTTGAGTTCATATATGTGTATATTAACCTTTATTGTTTCTCTCTCCTCGAAATATGATTTTAATTCATATTAATATGTTATTTTGTTGAGAAATGATTATTTGTACCCTAATGTGTTTTATATCTCGAGATTACTCACATGTTTCTCATTAATAAGCTTTTTCATATAATTCCTTGATTTTAATATATTATTATACTCTTTTATGAGATATATATTTATTAATGGCCATATTATGTATTTTACGTGGATCTAATTGCATAGCATTGTAATATTCGTCATTATAAGCTTATGGTCCAAATTTGGTAATTTTTGGAGTTGATTTGACCCCTCTAATGCATTTTATAAGCTTTTATTATAGTGTGTTATAATAATTGAATCGATGTCATTTATTCATCAGTAACGCTAAAGTTCGGAGTTATTTAAGCTGTCACGCAACCCTTTCAGTGGCCGCACCATTTGACGGCTAGGTCTTCATCATCTGACCTTATGCCCATATCCGACGATCAGAGCATCGTCTCCAACCTCTCGCCCACGCGATCTACAACCGTTTCACAGTAGCCACCTTCCCCGAACCCGTTCTCTCTCCCCCCTTCACCTTCTTGCACGATTTCACTTCCAATGCGTTCGGCTTCTCACATCGGTTCTAGCGAGCCCTTATTTGCCCCGACTCCTCCATCTCTGACGAAACGCCTCTCTCGTGCCTTCTCCCCTTCTCCACCATGGGCACGCCTTGGGACCTTCACCTACTCCCGCACCCATTAAAGGACTAGAAAACGACCCTCAGACCCCGACCTATCTTCCTCTTCCTCTAATTTCTCCTCAAGCCTCCCGGAGCTCCCTATCCTACTCGCTCTTCTTCTCCGGCGACCTCGACCCGAAGCTCGCACCTCATACCTCCTCGGTGCAATCAATGGCACGGTAACCATCCTCGACCTTCCCGTTTCCTGTTTCTACCCTCGGTTTGCCTCGAGACGCCCCCAGTCGTCGGGTCCTATAGGCCACCGGCGACCTCCGGCAGCGCCCACTGCTTTTGAGCTTCTGAGCTCCTCCGACCTCACCACAACCTGTTCTGACCTCGCGGTGGCTTCGCAAACATGTGGGCGGTTTTATCTTCTTGGTTCGTCGCGATCTCTTGGCTGTCGATCGGACCTGTGTCCCACTCTGTCTGGCTGTGTGTGTCCTGCTCCTGAGCATGCTTGGTTTGGCTTTAGAGTCTCCTTGTGACCGCGAGACATCAGGGAACAATTTCCCAGTCTCAGTTAGGGCCAACTCACAGAGAGACAGTCTGGAGTCATGGACCCAGAGCTTCAGCCAAGGTGCTCGACCTTGGTCGACACCATGCCTGGCGAGGAAGCAATCCAGGTAGTCTAATGACTCTGGAGCCCATGCTTAGCCGATTTAACAGCTAGGGGTATTATCGTAATTTGGCTTGAGCCTTGTTTCTCGCTAACGAAGGTTGTGCTTCCAGATGACCTATCTACCCTCGAAGTTTTATTTAAATCGAGTTGACGACCGAGGGCAAAATGGTCTTTAGCCTCTTTGTTTATCCGCCTTTGACCAAGGCCCAGCGAGCCTGGACCGGCTGACATGGCCAAAGCTGATTGGCCCATGTCAGCGTGGGTCCGGCCACTTGGCGCCTCTTGGTTTTATTTTTATTTTTATTTGTGCCTATGTGGCTTTTTCATAAATTCTGATTGGTCGGATTTACTTATTTCATAGTAAATCAACCGTTGGTCAGAAAAATATGAATAAATAGTTGTTGGAAAGGATTTTTAACGTAGAATCTGATTTTAAGATTTTTGAGACCTGATTCTCAAGGGTTTTCCAAAGTTTGCTTTGATTGGCATTTTTAGTATGTTAAATGTTTTAAAATACATAATTAATTCATTTTAACTCTGTTTTGTAAAATAAAATATGTTTTCTTATTCATGAGAATATGACCAATCGTTTGGGCTTGGTTTTGAACCCTAAATCGTAGTTTTGTAAAATTAGGGTTTTTCCTATGATTTATGTTTTTATATATATTAATACATGTGTTATGTTTATAACTAGGATATAATGGGATGGTGATACAATCTGTTTGATGGATGTGATGGTAATGTATTTAATCTAAGGTATGTGATTCCTATGTATGTGATTCCTATGTATGTGACCCCTATGTTGTGAATGATTATTGTGCAAACAATCCTAATCTCTCAGTTGGGTCTTTTCCAACCCCACAATAACTATTGTGCTAGCCTGATTATCCCTCTAATTGCATTTATTGGCTGTTTACTTATTTTATGCTTCTAATGCCATTGTGGCTCATTCATTTGAACCATGTGAATCTTGCTACTACATATGTTGCCTCATCTACTTGGAAATGCTTAATCTTGCTATTGCCAATGATTGGCTCATCCTTTTGAAATACTTGGAAACATTGTATATGTTGTTGCTTTGTTGGCTCCTTTATTTCTTGGAGTTCTTGGATATTGTTGTTGCCTATGATGGCCATTTATTTATTTATTTGGGTTTTATTCCCAATGCTATGTTGCAATCTTGTTACTTTTCACTCTACTGCCAAGTGAATGTTTATGCATGATATAGTTATTGGCCAATTGACAATGTAGTGTACATGAGTACAAACCACCCACAGGGCACTGAGGTTTTAGTCCTCCTACCGGGCACTGGGGTTTTAGTCCCCCTGCCATTTTATATATTAGGCACTGGGGTTTTAGTCCCCCTGCCACTTTTTAGGCACTGGGGTTTTAGTCCCCCTGCCATTGGTGAGGTCCGGTAGGTGCCTCACCCTACATTGAGAGGACGTTGAGTCATAATTTATATTCATGCAAATGTGATACTTGTTGATATTTAAATGTGGTAGTTTCTCTCTCTCATATTCATATATTTGCCTCATTTCTTTTGAAATCACTTATTGTAGAGAATCCTTTATATTGCAAAGCTTTATATTATTATTTGTCCTATTCCTTTTTATTAACACATACCTTGTTTTATCTTTCTCTTGCTGGATGACCCCAACCATCCAGGTTAGGATCCGAGTGCGCAGTGGAAGCTTGGTGGACCCAAGGCTAAGGATAGGATAAGAAGGAAAGAACATATAGTATATGATCATAGTTGCTTTTATGTTTATAGTAGTTTGTTTGGAGACAATATTGGTTTAGTCTAAGTCTTCCTCTACCTAGATCCTTGTGCTTGTATAAAGTTGTACTTCCTTTATGGAAATTTTATAATGTACTCTTTATACATTTTGAATAAAGTCAAGATTTAAATTTCCGCTGCTACACAATTGATGTTTTTGTTTATCATGTTTAATAGTAGAGACTTGGTCTTTACATCCTTCTTCTTTGATGTCGTACTAGCCATAACAAAAGAACTGGACATCTTGGCAAGCTTCACAGTCTCTATATATTCTCCTCTTTTCTTCTTAGTTATCAAATCTTTTAGGAACTTAGCATAGGTGGGCATTTCATCGATGGCGTCCAAGAATGGGACGTCTACATGCAACTTCTTAATCGCTACCATAAACATTTTGTACCTCTTCTTTAGCTGGGCTTTCACCAGCTTATGAGGGAAGGGTATGTGGGGTGCATACCTATCCGGGCGCTCTTCAGACGAGACGTCTTTAGCTTCCTTCCTTAACTTCTTTGGAACTTTTTTCTCAACGACCTCGGTGCCAACTTACTCGGCGGGTGATGTTACTGACATTGTTGTCTTCTCAACGGTTGGTGGTACAACTGTCACCGACCTCAAAACGACCATCTTCGCAGTCTTGTGGCCTCGTGGATTGGCTTCAGTACTTGAGGGAAAACACCCTACCTGATGGTTGATGGTTTGGGTGAGACTCGCCAGCTGCTGATCAATCTGTTTATTGTGTTCTGGAGCTCCCCTATCCGGGCAGAGAAACCCCCCATCTGCTATTGCATTAACTTTAAAAGAGTGGTGTTGTCCACAGAACTCTTGTGCATTTTCTCATTGAGGTCATTCTGCTTCTTGGCAAAGGACATAAGCTTTGTCATCATAGACGGCCTTTGTTGCTGGTTTTGTTGATAAGTTCTTTGTTGCTGAAACCTCGCCTATCGTTGCTGATTTGATGGTCCTCCCGAAGGATTCCCACCCACCAGATGGTAAGAGTTTTCTGCAGTACTAGTGTTTCCATAAGAAAAATCGGGGTGATCGGGCCTTCAATACTAAACAAAACTCACATTCTCAGTACTGTTCTCATCAAGATCCTCTTCGAGTGTAGTGTGAGGATAGAAATCTGACATGTGGTCAGGTTCTCCATAGGTTACACAGCTTCTTATGGCCTCTTGCCGAACTTTTCCCTTGTAGCCTTGCTCTTTAAGGGTCTGAACATCAATCACAATCTTGTCAAGCTTCACCACGAGAGCTTCCATTGCTTTGGACTCTCCAGGAGTGGTATGGCTCATTGACTCGCGGTCATATTTGCCATCTTGTTGGTTTGTGGCCATGTTTTCAATAATCTCTCAGGCCCTCAGGGCACTCCTTCCCAGGAAGTCACTGCCAGCTACAGTGTTCAAAGACTTCCTTTCAGCAGGACACACCCTGTTGTAGAACGTGGTGATTAGCTTTGGTTCAGTGAAACCATGGTGCGGGCACTCACGCTGATAATTTAGAAATATCTCCCAAGTCTCGTGAAGATTTTATGGAGGCTTCTGAGAGTACCTCATGATCTTGTTTTGGCATTTGATAGTTCTCTCGATGGGGAAGAACTTAGAGATAAAAGCATTGGGAAGATGGTCCCAGTCGGGAATGCTCCCATCATGTAGGCTAGTGTACCATTCTAGTGCCTTATCCCTCAAAGAGAATGGGAAGCACGGGATGTAGATGTGCGTCAATCGGACTTTGTTGAACTTAAAGGTGTTGCACGTCTGCTTGAACGTCGTTATATGGTTGTATAGGTTCTCCTCAGAGGAGTTCCCACCAAACCTATTGTGTTGCAGGAGTTGGAAAAAAGAAGGCTTCAGCTCGAAGTTCACGACGTTCAGAGGTTGTGTCACAACCGAGTTTCCCTCTTCATTTGCCCGAACTTGGTGGAACGATCGGAGAGAGGGAGCCACAAGAGGTTGATTGTCCATGTCTTGCTAAGGCAAGAGTGGCCTGGAAGAGAGGGGAAAGCCCCTGAAAAGAAAGAAGGATGAAAGAGGTATCAATATGTTGTGTAAGGTAAGTGCATTGTATGCTATCTATAGTAAAGAGTTGCAATGCTATATACAAATGTACAAGCCTTTGGCAAAGTGAAAACAAAACTCAAGTTTGTAGAACAGTTTTCATTGCCTATCCCCGACAACGATGCCAAAAAGTTGACGAGCCTTAAATGTGGGTCCAAAATATGGAGACATGCCTAGGTTATCAGACTTTTATAATTTATAGTACCTGAATGTTTAAGACTCCTGCAACTAGCACATGGTCGAAGTAGTTTGGGGTCGAACACAGGGATAGGAATAATGGTGCTTCAGAACTTAGGTTTCACTTTTCGAAGCACTTCAAAAAAAAGGGGGGTGTAAGGAAATGTTGTATGTCACATAAAAGATTCACAAAGAATCAAATAGAAAATCCTATCTCTAAAAGGAGTTACAAGAAAGATTTAAGTTTTGGGTTAAGAGGTTTTGTAAAATAGAATCCTGGTAGATAAGACTATCATTAAGGTAAATCATGAAGGAAGAAGACTTAGGCATAACAAGCGGTAGTGGAAAACTTCCTGTACTCTCTTCTCTCAAAGAGGGTACCTCCAACTATGTGCCAATACCCTCTCTCAAGAGTAATGGACATGAGTTGGAGTGGAAAGAAAACTGGGGCAGACCCGATCTTGGGCACTCTCATACTCCCAGATCGGACTAAACTCTAGAGTTATAACATCCCTCTCTCGAAGGAGTTGAAATAGGAAACACGATTTGATAGCTTGTCAAAACATGATCCAAGCCTACATGCTAGAGTTTAGATGCTATAAAGAAATCATCCAATGAAAAGGAACCATACAAAGAACAATAGATATTAAACTCCATTGATTCCATAAGCATAGATATGTAAAGGGTTTAGTTACAATGCATAATAAATGAAAGTAAATTGTTGTAAAAAGGGAAGATATGTATCGCCCCCCTTGATATAGGAGGTCGATATACAACATCATACCCATAAGGTATCGCTAACACGATACCAGGCAGGAGCTCTACCCGATATTCCTGTGTCGGGCGGCTAGCCCTGTCGGGCGACATGTCGTGACATGCAGGCCACTACTACAGAAATGGCTTATGAAGTCACTTTCCATGCGTCGGTTATTAAATAAGAACTGATGCCTAAAACCTACATTGTCGGTTTAAAACACAAACTGACATATATCGTATACAAGTGGCCAGACACAGGTATCGCTTTCTATTTAGCATCGGTTCTGGAATAAACAACCGACGCCTAAAGTAGCCCGCGAAATCCAATTTTTTCAATAAAAGAAATTGCGCCAAAGTATTAGATACAATGTCGGTGTTTTACCTAATAACTGACGTTAAATGAAGATAAAATTTGCGCCAAAAGTTACAATATGGGTGTCGGTTTTCTTAGAATAACCGACGCTAATAAGGGTCCGTGCGTCTTCCCCGCCAAAAAAATTAGGGTAAAGGAATGTCCAATTGACGTCGGTTGTCTTTGTATAACCGACACCTAATAATAAAGGTGGCGGTTGTTATGAATAATCGACGTCGTTTAGTAACTTAATAGCCCCCATGCACATCGAACTCTTCCCCCTTTATCTTTTGTTTCATTGAGATCGCGCGATTTTGCTCCTATGATTCCCAACCTGCTGCTGCGTCGCCGCCACCTGCTACTGCGTCACCTGCCGCCTGCCTCCACGCCGCCGCCTACTGTTGCTGCAATGGCTCGCCACCGCCGCCGCCTACCTCTCCTTCTTTGCTCACCGTCGGCGCCCTCTCCTTCTCTACTCGACTCCGGTGCCTCTCCTTCTCTACTCGCCTGCCTCCGCACCGTCTCCTGCCACTAGTGTGCTCACCGCCGCCTCCGTCTACACGGTGCTACCAACAGTAGGCCCTCCTTTCTTCTTCTTCTTCCTTCTCCCTCTCCTTACCAACAGCAACCACGGCTGTGTGGGGTGGCACGACCGTGGCTGTGTTGGCCGACCACACGGCCGTTCTACCCAACACGACCGTGTGGTTGGCCAACACAGCCATGGCCGTGCCAGCCCACACAGACTGTTTGATGCTTCAAGACAAACTAATGAATTCAAGGTATTAGGTGTCAGTCCCAATCTCATTAATATATGTTGTATTCACCTATTCAAGATTAACATTTACTGTTACTAACCAAATCATTAATGTGCATACTAACTAGGCCCTCAGTGAGGCACAAAGATCAAGGCGTGCACTGAATGTGCATGACCACACAATGGGTCCAAAGGGGTATGCAGGCATTCGCCAAAGACTACAGTCTGAGGCTACTACTCAGTCTGTTGCTACTCAGGAGTCCTCCACTATAGGTAGCACACCTCTGCCTCGCCATGATGTCTAGATAGCTGGGAGGCAAAATAAGAAGGGAGAAATAAGGAAGCCCGCAACTGCTGAGGCGGCTGCAAAAATGGTAAAATACAAATCTTACAACAATCGTTCGAATATTGATTATTTGTGGTGTTTACTTAATTACAAATTTTTGTTTTGGCGATTAGCAGGAGCTGCACGAGCTGAGAAAACAAGGCAAGTTCATCCCTGAGGGCACAAGGGATGAATTGACAGTTGCTCTGGGTAACCCAGAGCATCCTGGACGTGTTAGGGCTGCAGGCGCTGGTGTGGGCATCAAAACTTTTTTTGGGCCATCCCAGCGCAAACATGTCCAAAAAGTGGGACTTTCACAAGAAGATGTAACATATTTTTTCCTTGTAGATGTTACTGTAAAAGAGAATTCAATAATTAGAATTTGACGTTTCTTTTATCCATGTATAGGTAGATAAGCTATTTGATAGGAAAATCGAAGAAGCAATGAAAAAGTGACAGGCATCTCAGACTGCCACTTACCAAACAGTACCTATGGCATCTCCTACTGTAGGCTCTACTCCTACTGTAGAGGTTGGGAGTAATCCTGTACACCCACCACCTAGCAAATCCGCTGTAAGTATTTTTATGACATAGTAACTATTTTTTTCATTCAGGATAACTTGTTTTCAAGATGATATGTATATATGAAATTGTAGTCATTTCAAAAAAAGATGATATGTATATATGTATATAACATTCTTTACACAAAAATTTGTAGGGGTTGAAGCCATGCCGTCTAAAAGTTAATGAATATGTCATTGCAGAGGCGTCGACTTACCCATCCCTACCAGGGGAAATGTTTCACGGGTCTCCATTACCAGCTGGTTGGATTCGTGTGAGCCTGGTACATATATTCCCCAAGTGGATGGATCTTCCATTGCCATATGCCCAATCAGCTGATTGTGAAACGCTTGGTGAGGCAGAAGGCGGAGTGATATTGTGGCTAAAAGCGGATGTCATCTTTACTGAAATTGTATGGTAAATTTACATTACATTAAATTGTTAGTGTGTGTATATGATGTCAGTTGATCTGAAATTATTATATATATACAGGTTAAAAAGAAGACACCCACATCATTTAGGCCTCCACTTCCACCTCCTACATTACCCAGTTGGGTTCCACAGGACCTACCTATCCTGTTAGGTCCTAACTGTAGGGGTATGGCAATATGGTTAGGCGAACATGATATAAATTGCCCTATAACTATTTCTATAGATTCAGATGTTGCAGGTCAATCATACGAAAGCAAACTATTTATACAAGATATTTTGGAGTTGTTTCGATATGATTGGCTAAATACATCTGTGATAGAGCTATGGATAAGGTGAGATCTTCTTTATACATCCATATACCTTGTGTAGGATCTGGTGATCTGGTTTCTTATTTATTAATTGCATGCGTAATTAATACATATTTTGCAACTACTTAGACAAGATATGTGCAGATTTTGCATTCGAACATGTAGGATTTTTTATTCCATCTTTGATTAGTCTAGTAGCTAAAGACCCTCCGTCAGTTCAACAATACTGTTGTGAGGCTTTTACAATTTTTGCTCAAAATAAGAAGACGATGATAATGGCTCCATTCAATGTAGAGGAAATTTACTCTGCTTATTATAATTTGGACTTAAGAAAATTACATTTTTATTGTGGATTTTGAGTTATTAATTTTTAACTTTTTTACCTCTAGTGGTATGCATTGGGAGTTACTGGTTATTGTCCCCGAGACGTTCACTGTTTATTATCTAGATCCTAAGGAGAGTAAATTGAATACAAAATATGGACACATAATGAAAATGGCATTAATCCGGTGAGAAATATTTCATTTTCATATCTGTTAACATATGTTATTACATTACTATTTAATTATGCAATGTACTTTGTTACATTAACATGTAGGGGTTTTGATGAGTTCAAAAAGGCTGGAGGAAAGGTCACCACGAAAAAGAACCATCCAATAATTTGGAAGAACGTAAAAGTAAGTTCCCGACTACAATATATGTATATATTATTTATGTGAACAGTGCTTAATTAGTTGTATTTTTTAATATTTTGTATGTTTGAATTTATAGTGTGCTACACAAGACAACGGATGGGCATGTGGATAATATGTGATGCGATTTATGTACATGATTATTAAATATGGCGCAATGGACATCGATTGTATTGCTGAGGTATTATATAGTCTCATTAGATAATATGAAATATATCAATCTTTTTTATAGCTCATTAATTATATATATATATCATTCTCTTTACAGGTGTTTAAAACTGACCACACTACAGGAACGGCCTTACCAGATGTACATGCTCCCTATACGACAGGAGAATTAAATGAAGTAAGAGAAGAATGGGCAACATCCATACAAGTAGTGAGGGATTTAAGATATAATTGGGATGTTGATAGCGAATAATGACTAAAGAGTGATATTTTGTAAATGAATTTCTGAATTATAATATATGTGTGAATGTTTCTACATGTCTGGATGTTTCTACATGTGTCTGAGTGAAAATGAATGAAACTGTTGGTTGCTATATGATTGTTTCTATATGTGTGAATGTGAAAATGAATGGAACTACAGATTGCTAGCTACATGAATGTTTCTAAATGTGTGAAAATCAAATGGAACTGCAGGTTGCATTGCTAAATGTGTGAATATTTTTGTTGTTAATTTTGCAGGTTTGTGGCATGTTGTTGGCTGATATCAATGGATGTCATAAAACCTGCAGTTCATAACTGAACTGCAGGTTTCTCATCTTGCGACCAGCCATACAGCAGGTCTGCAGACTGACAGAAAAAAAACAAAAAATAGGCGTCGGTTATTTGTATAAAACTGACGCCAAATCATTACAGTGTCGATTTCTAATAGTAACTGATGTATATTTCCTTAACACCACGGCCGTGCTGGCCAGCACGGCCGTGGCAGCGGACCAGACACCACGGCCGTGCTGGCTAGCACAGCTGTGTTTGGAGTACACGGCCGTGGCAGCGGACCAGGCACCACGGCCGTGCTGGCCAGCACGGCCGTGTTGGGGTTTATATGACGTCGGTTCTTACCTAATAACTGACACTGATAGTGCCCAAGATGGCGCCCTTCTGTGGTGTGAAGGTATCTGGCGTCGGTTTCTTATCTAATAACCGACACCTATAGTGCCCTGTTGGCGCATTTTCGGTGGCGCACGAAGAGTTTTCGCGTCAGTTTTTGAACCGACGCGTAACGGCTGGGCTTTTAGCGTCGCCCACATAGGTGTCTCTTAGAAACCGACACTAAATTCCTTAAATAACCAACACTAAAGGTCGGTTATGTACTAGTGGGTGTATCGGTCCAGGCTCCCTACCTGATACGGTCATGTCGGGGTACCACCCTCTGAGGTGACACACTGTGACTGGTGGTCAATATCGGATTTGATATCATGCCAGGTTAGAGATGACTTAGGTTCTCAGGTTCCTTGTATCGAGTGTAGGGGGTGAGCCGTCTCAGGCAGGAGCCCATCTAGGAACCCGACACATCGGGTGGCCTTCTTGGTCATATCGGGCTGCTGTAGCTACCAGGATGAGTTCAAAGTGAACCACTCCTGCCCCTCTCGGGTTGGGAGTGTGCTCACCTAGTATCTCCCAGCACGCCTTGGAAGTCGACACACTAGCTCTAGATGCTTTCCAAATTTAGCTTTCACGAGGTTCCAACCCGTCCCATCGGAGTCATGTAGCTGCTATTTATAGGCCGCAGTTTGGAAGAGGTTGTGGTTCTCGTGGAGCCATGTGTCCTCAGTCAGCTTTGTTCACATGGCTTTTGGGATGGTCAACACATGTGTATCATTCGGCATGGCTTGTCTATCACGTGTCGGGTTGTGAAAGTATCGGGCAGCTGTGGCGGGCGGCTGCTTCCGGTGAGTGGCTTGAAGCGCGCGACATGCCCATATCAGGTTGATTGGTCATGGCAGGTAGAAGCTCTCTGTCGGGTAGGTAGCGTGCCACTCGTCAGATGCCTCCTCATGTGATACACCCGTGTTAGTTTGCTGCCACATCGGGTAGAGACCGCGATGGGTAAGTGGGTGTGTCGTGCGACCAGTGAAAGGGTCGATTCGTTGTAAGTGGGTCGGGACGAGCCTTTTTGCTGATTTTGAGTGGAAAGCGAGGGAAACTCTGTAGAAGATGGGAAAAGAGTTAGGAGCATAGTGTGGTTTATTCTTATTCAATAACATGATAAAATGGATAGGAAAATAGTTTAGAAAGTAGGTTTGACAACGGAATATGAGCCATATATAGTCATAAATGGGTGTTATTAGGTAACTAGAGAGCCTGAGCAAGTCCTATCCGTAATAGGGAGGGACAACAAGGGAAAGACAACATAGGAGAGAGAATCAACTCTAGTAGGTTGACGTTCGAAGGAACAACTCCTTTTTTTTGTCTCTGGTAGTGCAACATGGAGTTTCCAATTGTTTGTGTCAACTACTACGGAGATGAGGACTTTGCCCCCCACTAGGAGAACAATAATCACAGTCGTCCATGGTGTTGCACTAGAAGGATGTTGCCAGTTGTTTGAGTGATGCTTCAAGAAGAAGCATTCTGCTTCAAGAGTTGTCATTGAACTCGATCCAGGACCATGTATATCTCTTGCAAACCTTCCTTCCCAATTCATAGTTGTTGACGTGATCTATTGTTTAAGGGCAATATGGGAGTAAAAGTTCTATTTATGCTGCCATATTTGATGACAATATTTCCAAGCATGAAGGAAGTTTGGGCATAAAACTGACGAGGATTCAAAATAAAGCTCTTCTATCTAACAACGTGTGGGACTTCTTCATGCAAAGGAAATTCCCCTGGGGACATGCTAGGGTGGAAAAGTACTCTGAAATGAAGAACAATGTCATGTATATGGGATCACGGTTGTGGAAATCTATTGCTACACATTCTGAAGACATGATTGAGATGGTTGCCAGAGTCATCCTCAATGATGAATCTCTCTCACTATGACAAGATAAGTGGGTCAAGGCTTCCACACTCCCCAGTATACACACCCCATTCACAATTTCAAATGAGCTGGAAGACCTAAAAATGGGCTCCATGATCTCGAGGAACATTGGACTCAGACTTATTAAAGTACTGGTTTGAGGAGGAAATTGTGGCAGATATCCTTGACATGATTCCTCCTAATAATGTCATAGGTGACGACAAACAGACTTTCCTGCGAGATAATCAGGGCCAATTCATCTCAAAGATTATCTTTAAAGCCTTGCTAAATTGTTGTCACATTCCCACTCCAGGTTCATGGATCCAGTTTGGCAAATTAAGGTTCCCCAACGGGTTAAGTTTCACTTTAGGAAGGTCTTGCATGAAGGATTAATGATGATTGTTAATCAGTACAACAAAGGTTTAACAGTCTGCACTACTTTTCTTAGATGTGGTATCTCGCCAGAGTCTACCATGCATGTTCTGAAAGAGTGCCCTTTTGCAAAGGACTTGTGGTCATCAATCCACACTCAATTCAAACTAGGCATTACTGATCACAATGCTCGCGTAACCAGGTTTACCATGAATTGAAGGAAAAAGACAAGACTGGCAAACTCTCAACCTGGTTGGATACCACAGTCGTCCTACTGTGGAAATGGAGGAACTCAATGACTCCAACATGAATCTTACCCAGACAATCTATCTGATTGAGGGGCAAGTTCAATGGGCAAGTTCAATTAACATTTCTGGCCTTCAAACATGATGATGAAGAATATCCTTTCAAAATCCAACTTGCATAAAGTGGTAGACACCCCCTCGGGCACACTAAAACTCCACGTAGATGGATCAATGTGAAAAAGCTATTCAATTCAGCCATTGGATTTGTTTTACAGGATAAGAGGGGCACCAAGATCTGTGGAGCAGTTAAGGAAGCTAGGATCTAAGACATGCTCGAAGTGGAGCTACTAGATATTTTGAGGGGAGCTCAAGCCATCCACTATTTATTTATCATACAAAGCATGAGGACTCGTTTCCGTCCTACCTATTACGTGAAATTGTTGGACTCTATATATCTGATACGTCCTGCCTATTATGTGAAATTGTTGGACTCTATATATCTGATACATCCTCCGCACTTGTTTCTTCCTCCCTCATTTCCAGAAAAAGTTGAACTCTTATCTAATACCACCCATTATAACGACCAGTATTTTATTTCTGAACGGATATGCACGGACACCGCGGCTGCAGTCTATAGAACAAGTCTTCGATCTAGCCTACAATGACATTTGCCACACCATAAACAACTGCAAGAATACCTCGGCATCTCCATCCAATTCCATGATCGAAGACCGGCCAAAGTGTCCTCCTATTCGCCGATGTTCCATGTAGGAGTCAATCTCTGCCGGTCCCAATTTGATGGCTTCGTTGCTCTAAACGGAACCCACATCGCGTGCGGATTGCCAAAGTAATCACATGGCTGGGTTAATTTCATACTGTTACATTTATTCATTGTTCTTGATCTAGATATGTAGCACGACGATTTACCAATCAGTGGCTATTACCCTGCCACTTTTGTCTTATTGATCAATTGAATCTTGGTGTTTACATGTAAAAGCAGAACACTCGAGGCTGCCATACTTCCTCAATATAGTTGTAGGAACATGTTAATTAGCCTACATTATTGTGCATTATTGAGAAAGATGTGCACATGCCCGGTCAAAGCCTCAAAGGCTAGCCAATTGCTCTTTTTCAGCAACGAAGGTGTTCCTAACGATGTCTGGAATGAGCATCAACCTAAAGAGCAAAGAGTGGCCGACGATCTTTGTTCCGCTTTGTGGAACAAACTAACAATGGCAGCTGAGTAAGAAACATCATGGATTTAGGTATCGTCTTAGATCGATGCTTTTTTAAAGATACAAATTATAGTCGTTTCTACCAAAAACTCACATTGCTCTATGTAGATGAACGGTTGAGATGCCTTCTTACTTTTATTCAGTCAAAGACGTTCAGAGCTGCTTTAAGCACTTACAAAATTTGTTTCTAACGACCATGTAGATTAATGTTGTGTGTGCATTCCCTATTACCATTCCTTGATGAACTGGACATGAAAACAGTCAAAACAATATTTTCATTTCATTTCACATTAGAGATAAATCCGTCTTTTAGTTTATCATGAACATTTTACAATTAGTATCTAAGTTCAATCCTTATAGAAACTCAAGTTATTGCATGGAGGTTGGTAATTCTAATGTTATCAAAGTGTTGATTTATCACAATCTTTGGGACTATACGTCCTAGATTTTTAATGGATTACCAATGTTAATTTTTATAGAAGCAAGGTACGATGAAAATTCTCTTAGACACCTTATTTTTCCCTTTTAATATTCTTCTAAGTTCTCTAACCCATTCGAGCCTTTTTTTAAGTTCGTGTGCTTACTAGCGGTTGTAATATTGTAAACCTAACACATGAATATATTGACTCATAATAGTTTATCGCTAACAATCTAACATCCAAGACCATATGATTTCAGTAATTTCGCACAATCACAGAAGATTAGAGTAACATGAATAATCATTTTTATAGTTACAACGTCCTCACACTTAACATCACCACCAACAACTATGTCATTGCATCAACCCCTATTACCACATTCTAGTTACTAATAATTGTTGTTATCAATATTAAAAAATGGACATCCATATTTCTTCTAGCACAAGTCCCCTAGTATTACAATATTCCTTCATTGGGAACAACTCCTATAGAAGAGACACACTTGCTATATGCTAGAGTTAAGATACATGAAATCTCACATTTTTTGTTGAAACAATCAACACAGTTTGGCCCACACACGCTTGAGGTAGAATGAACACCCATATGGAGGGATTGTTCATCCCAATCAACTACAACCAGTGACTCTACCTCAGTTATTTGACTAGAAAAATAACTTTGACTTGGTCGAGTAGCATATGCACATGCCATGTGTTGATCTATAGAGATAGAGGTCCAATGTGATCAGAATATTGTGATCGGAATGTATCTCCAAGGTATTTAAATTATTGATGCCTAGAACATTGACTATTTCACACATCATCAATATAGACGATAACATCCATTATGTGATCAAGATCAAGCATAGATAGAGCAATCATGCTCACAAGAAAGAGGTTACGCAACCAAAAGACCATTCTACTCCAACATGTCTATTGGTAAAAATTTTGGAACCATATACTCATCCTAAATAGTGATTTGATACCCAACAAGCTCCAATGTTTTTCTCTAGTGTTATAGGCATTCTTCAACAAATTCTCTAATTGTGTGGTTAAAATGTTTTTGACACCAAGGATGATGATGATGAGTATGAGAGTGTAATCATATCCAATTATAAGAGTGATGATGACAAAGATGAATGCCAACTACAATAGTCCCTACATCTACAAATACAAGTTTATTAAGGACATTAACTTTCTCACAAATGACTCAACTTTTGCATGAAGGTAGAATTGATGTAGGATATATGCATCAAAAGATAATGGGTGTCCTATTGAAGAGAAAGATATTTAGTGCCTAATTAAAGTATTAATTTAGGTTTTTTTTTTTGGAAAAGCTCAATACTTGTGAATTTTGATTTATTTTATATTTTTACAAAATTTCCTAGAGTCATTACAATTGAAATGTGGTTTAATTATGAACAGTTAGCTACTATTAAAATATGGTACATGAGTTTTACTAGAATAGGGATTGACTAACGTGTACTAAAATTCAAATGTATTTTGTTAGTTTTTGTTACGTATCTACATATAATTGACAATCTTAAAGGTCTCAATCCTTATGGCTCATTCCATATAGTTTTATATAATGGATGCTTATATCACACCAACTTCCATAATGTATTCAATTACATTGAAGCACAAAACATGTTCTTATGAAACATTGTAACTTAATTGGGTTGATTTTATTATAAGCACCATGCAATGAGGTAGTTGTTCTAGTATGCATAGAGTTAGTATCCATGATTTAGATATAATAACACCAAATAATCTGGTAAATTAGACTTGCTTAATTATGCATGCGTATGTCTTGCTCACATGCACCACACGCACATCCACTAGTATTATATACAAAACGGGCTATCATCATAGAATCAAATAGTAAAGTCACTTCTACTGCCTTACTAAATAGCCAATAAACACCCACTAAATTTGGACACATTGCAAGAGCCATCAATGAGTGCTCACGTGCTAACTTGAGATTAGTGTATATATTGCACCAAGAACCTCAAACTTACTTATTGATAGATTTGTTAAATGGTCTACCAAATCCTCAGTTTCATAATTCATATGGTAGGATGCCCCTGGTTCACCGCTGCAATATATGAAGTTGAAATCAAAGCAACAAATAGGAGTTCCAATCTGGAGTTGGCATGCACCCAAGAGCATGGTCAATAGATGTGTTTACAAAAAAAATCATATTTCTTGGCCATAGTCGCATTCACAAAATTTGAATAAACTTTCAAATACATTTACCATACCATGTTATTGAATATAGGATTTAGAACGTAATGTTTGGAATTTGGAGTTTAGGGTTTCATTGACAGTGGAGACCCGTTACGAATAAAAAATTAAAAATAAAAATAGAAAAGTAAACAAGTGAGTCACAAAGTATAATAAAAGTGGAACCATTTCAATGGTAATGGTTGTAATGGTGGTGTGGCGTAGTTGTTTATTTCCCTATTGTGTTCTTTCTTTCCTCTATATATTCATAGGGTTCTAATTATTCATTTTTTGGGAAGAATAATTAGGTGATTGAGATTTTCCTATTTTTTCCTACAACCTCTAGATGTATTTATGAAACTTCCTTTGTTATTTTAATGGACATATATATCTTTGTCAAGTCTTAAAAAAACAACTTTATTAGAGTAAGAAGAGTCCTAGCTGATAGATTGATTTACCTATTTCTTCTAGACCTATCAAACGGGTGGGTAGATTGGGTCATTGCGAGTGTGAGTCTAGTTGGTATGGATAAAAAATATACAATTCTAGATAGATAGAAGAAAATAATACCCAAACATGATCTAGTGGGTTGCAGGATCACCCATGCATGCCCATATAAAATGTGTCAAATCAACAACAAGTTGCTAGTTTCTTCCGTTAACATTAGAAATTAAAACAACTTGTAACTATCTAATTGATGCCAATTGCAGATAACCAACCAACTACTATGTTTGACGTCAAAACCAATGGATTAGTTGTTGGGTAATATTTATGGGAATAAAATGAAAAATATAGCAGCTAACTATTGCATTTAAATGTCAGATAAGAAAAATAATTATACATAAAATATAACAAAAAATAACATATAATTAATTTTGTGGCATTTCTAATATTACAATTACTAGAGGAACACACTCCAAATCGTGAGACCATTAGTAAACTTTCTTTCCCTGTTCTCACACTACTAGTCAAAAGCAAACATGATCAACCGTGGTACAAATCTATCATGTCTCTAGCACTACCATGCAAAGAGTCCCATTTCTTCTGCTTGTCGACGACTATGCCACTATGATAATCAATGTGTTATCCATTGGAAACACAACATAAAATGAATATAATTGTTGTAGTCAAAGGTAAAGATTTACTTGCACAAATTAGGCAACATTTCCAAATATGTGTGTGTATACACACACACACATACACACACACACACACACACACACACACACACACACATATATATATATATATATATATATATATACATATATATATGCATATTTATATATACATATATATAAAAATATATATTTAAACTTCAATTAATTGTGTTACATGTGGGTGGCCACAATGGTCAAGGCATTAGTCGAAAAAACTTGATGATCCTTTATTAAAGTGAAAACCAATTTAAATACATCAAGTCCTACACCCTCTACTCGGTGGAAACCAGTTCCCTACTAACTACTCAGCTCACCAATCACTAAGTTATAGACTTAATAATAATATCTACTAACATAAAAAACATAAATTTACTAATAATAGATACTAATAGACCACCCACAAAATCCTCCCCTATACTCAAACCAGTTAAGGTTTAATTTAAACTTCATTTACAAGAAATATTCTTAAGCAACATCAAGTAATTCAAACACTTGTAACTTCACACATTCCAAGCTCACTTCTCAGATTTTCAAACACCTCTAGCTTCACAACCTTCATCATGATGTCTACAACTTGCTCACTGGTACCACATTTCTCGAGCTTGATCACTTATTATTTGAGAAGATCTCTAAGAAAATGAAACATGTCATCGATGTGCTTACTTTGCCCATGTAAAACTAGATTTTTAGATAGCTCAATGGTAGAACTATTATCACAAAGGATCCTCATTCTACTATCATCATTATACATCCACCCCATTTGCTCCAGAATCCTCTTCAGCCATATACATTGTGTTGCATAGAAAGCACAATCCAAAAACTCTGCCTCTATTTTTGACAAGGTCTCCACATGTTTCTTTTTGGAAACCCAAGACACAACACCTTCAGCCAATAAGAAACATAACCACTAGTACTCCTTCTATCATCTACATCACCCGCATAGTCATTGTCTGTGTATCCCAACAAACCATCATTCTTCATCTTCTTTTTATACCAGATGCTAAATCCTAGTGTTCCTTGTTGGTATCCCAACACTCTATTTGCTATTGTCATATGCATACTTTTTGGCCTTAACATATACCTATTGAGTAAGAACACGACATGCATCACATCTGGCCTTGTTGCTGTAAGATACAACAAACTCCCAATCAACTTCTTGTACTGCGTAACATCAACCAAAACTCCATCACCTTTGAGAGTTAGCTTAGCTCCAGGAACTATGGGATTCTTCATAGGGTTGCTTTCTAGCAGCAAAAACCTCTTGAGAAGATCATTGGTGTACTTGTCCAATGAACACTCCTTGATTGCCCTGACTTATTTCTACTCCCAAGAAGTACCTCATTCTTCCTAATTCAGTCATCACAAACATATCCTGGATAGATTCCTTGAAACCTATAACCAGTTCATCATTGTTGTGGGCACACATCAAATCATCAACATACAAGCTGACAATCAAGAAATTAGTCCCTTGATTTTTAACAAACAAGGTGTGTTCGTCAGGACACCTCTATTACTCTGACTCCAAGAAGTACTTTTCAATCTTGTTGTACCAAACCCTTGGTTCCTACTTCAGACCATATAAAGCCTTCTTACACTAGCAGACTTTATCTTCCACTCCTACAACCTCAAAACCTTGTGGTTGAAACACATAGACTTCTTAGGTGAGCTCTCCATGGAGGAATGTGCTTTTAAGGTCCAAATGATAGACTGGCCAACTATGATGCGCAATAAGAGCCAAACGAGTTTTGATCGTGCCCCATTTGGCTATTGATGAAAATACTTCAATGTAATCTATCCCTTGTTGTTGTGCATATCCATTAGCCAGTAATATGGCCTTTTACTTGTCTACTTCCTAATTTTCGTTCATCTTTTTCTTGAAACCCCACTTCTCTCCTATTGGTTTGACTCTAGTATACAGTGTTGTCAACTCCCAAGTTTCATTCTTGGCTGTGGACTACATCTCTAGTGACATGGCATCCCTCCATTTCTTGTCGTGGGCAACATCTTTAAAAGACAGGATCTTCTGTTGCAACCATCGAAGCATATGAGTCATTAGGATCTAGACTACATACCCCTTCTCATAATCATCATGTCAGTGAGGTTTGATCCTAATCCTTGGAGGTAACATTAGACTGTTAGTACCCTTCTATACATTTGATGTTGATGATGAATCCCCTGGAGTAACAAGAGTTATTGGTGTCCCAACTGAAGCATTGGAACTAGTTGTGTGACTGGTGTGTTGTCAGTTGCTTTAGCTGAAGTATTTGTCTCTTTAGTTTATTCATTAGAATCCTCCACATCATCATAACATCCACAATACTTTAGTGAGTACTAATGTCATCTCTAAGTCCCATGTCTAACCTTTGCTCTCATAAAAGGTGACATCTTTGATAATTATCACCTTCTTATTATTGGGATTGTACATTCTGTAGGTTGTGGACTCAAAGCAATTTCCACAGAAACAACATTGGATGCTTTTATAATCCAACTTCTTCCTGTGTTGGTCAAAGACATGTACATATCCTACACATCCAAATACATGATCCACAATAGGAGGTGTACCATTCCAAAGTTCTTGGGGAGTTTTGTTCTTATTAATTATGCTAGGACTCCTCTTCAACATGTAGGTAGACCAAGCAACTGCCTCGGGCCAAAACACTATTTGAACCCTAGTGTTTGCAAGCATGCATCTGACCATATTCATAATGGTCATATTCTTTCTCTCAACAACTCCATTATGCTGAGGAGTTAGATATGTTGTGAGTTTCCTATGTATACCAACTTCATCAGAGAAGGATTTAAATTTAGTGGAGAGAAACTCTCCTCCCCTATCAATTCTCAAGCAAACAATCATTGCACTAGACTCCTTCTCAACTAACACCTTATACTATATAAATACTACAAAAGTTTATGACTTAGCAGCAAGAAAATACACCCACAACTTTTAGCAAAAGTCATTAATGAGAGTAAACATGTACCTCTTGCCACTGTTTAACGTTGGTGTAATTGGACCACACAAGTCAGCATGTACCAGTTGAAGCTTGTTCATTGCTTGCCATGTGCTTCTCTTTGGAAATGGTTTTCTATGTTTCTTTCCTACCATGCATGTTGCACACCCCTCAGTACTCCAAGTCACTTGGATCTTTGGTAAGCCTTTGATCATTCAATCCTTCTGCAACCTTTTTAAACCATGTTGATGAAGATGTCCAAACTGTCTGTGCCAGAGCTGAAGATCAATTTTCCTAATACCAATTGTCTTGAAGCATTGTTCCTCTTGTCCTCCTAGAAATGTACTAGGTTTTCCCTAAAGAACAAACATCTGATTGGACTTCATGGAATTCCAAAACAATGTCCCTTTCTTGTCATGATAGATTTTGAATATTCCATCCTTGATGAGAAAGGCTAGCCCCTTTTCCTACATTTGTCCCAAGCATAGGAGATTGTTCTTCAGACCATGTACATAGAACTACTCCTGTATCACAAGAGGCATCTTATCTACTATCATCATGATGGTACCTTTCTCAAGTACATGTAATGTCATTCCATTCCATAATTTGATAGTACAGTTGAAGGTGTTGTCAAGATTAGAGAACCATTTCTTGTCACCAATCATGTGATTGATGCATCCTGAATCTGGAAACCACCAGCTAGCTATCTTCTCATAAAAACTCTAGTCAGCAATCAAGACATGCATCTCCTCTCCTTCAGATTTGACACAGGACATGAGTAGCATGCCCTCCTTCAGGTCTCAATCTCCACCAATAGAACTGACAGCATAATTAGCTTCCCACTCAGGACATTCATTCTTTAAATGTCCAAGCTTGTGACACTTGTAGCATTCCACAATGACTCTACTCCAACCTCTTCCACTCCTCTTCCATGACCATGATAAGCACCACGACCCTGACCTTTGCTTCTTCCACCTTCATGACCAATTTCAGAGCATGCTCCTCACCAGTAGACACCTTGCTAAATTTTTGCTCATGAGCAAGAAGAGAGCTTTGCATAGCATATATTGATAGAGTATATATGTCCGTGGACTCCTCAATTGAGAAGACTACATAATTAAATCTCTCAGTGAGGGTCCTAAGGATCTCCTGCACGATCTTTCCATATGTCATCATTTCACCACAATTTCTCATCGTATTGGAAAGAACTATATAACTCTGCCAAAATAATCATTAATAGTCTCACCTTTCTTCATTTCCAAAACTTCAAAGTCCCTCCTGAGCCTCTGAAGCTGAGCATTCTTGACACGAGCATTGCCTAGACACTTCTACTTCATGGAATCCCATAATTTTTTAGCAGTACTCTTCCAAGTGATGATCCACAAAATTTCTTTGTTGATGCTACTGTACAAGTAATTCATCACTTTGAGATCTTTGATCTGGATATCTTCCAAAGCATTGCTTTCGACAACAAAGAGCTCAACTCCAGGGTTTGATTCCTTGAATCCATCAACAACAACCAACCAAAACTTTCCTGACCGCAGTAGATTCTCCATCAGGAGACTCCAATGATCATAATCGTTGTTGAACTTTGGCAGTCCAACCTGAGAAAGACCAGATTCTTGGAATTTCCTTATTAGCCACTCATGTTTACACTCACCGCGAGACAAACTCACCAAGAACACTCATGTTTCCCTTCCCACAATTCACACACACACACTGATCGATGTTTCCAAAGGCTCTGACACAACAATATTCAAGGTATCAACCGTGCAAACTTGATGATTCTTATTGAAGGGACAACTAGTTTAAATATATCAAGTCCTATGCCCACTACTTGGTGGAAACTAACTCAAAATCATCACTACTTGACTCACCAATCACTAAATTAGGGACTTACTAATAATTACTACTAACATACTAAAACATAAAGTTACTAATAATAGCTACTAATAGACTTGACCCAACACACAAGTCACACGTGAAACCCGATATATTTAAGAGTGGGTACAAATTTGGGTGATTTTTCAGTGAATGGTGAATTTTGTAAATCGAATTCAATTTGAACTAGTTAATCCGTAGGTGCCAGGGGATTTTAACCCCGTTTGATAGGTCTAATCTCTACTCTCTTTTTTATGCTTATATACTTCTTTTTTGTATATGGTTTATTAATTAAGGAAGTATGACTCATGGGTTTCTGGGCCTTTTCTGAATCACTTCTCCTTGAAGCATAACACCTATGCTCTATCATCCGTGATAATAATAAAAAGTAATGCAAGTTAATTGGTTGTCTCACACGACACATGACTACGTTCTCATAACAAGTAGTATACGTCAAAACTACAAAGAGAGTATCCCTATGCTGATACCGTTGGACTGTTTACAAGGGAAACGCAATTATGAATACACCACCGGATAATTCTTTCGTACCATCAATCTATATAGCTAATAAGTTCGTCTCTTTTCAAACTTTTGTTACATTATGGTTGAATATTTTGTACAATTACGATTAATTAAGTATATATCTTGTGAGCAAGTACCAGCTAATAAAAAAGGCAATCACCATTAGCTGATAGAATGCACTATTGAGTTCCGAAATATAATTATTGTTCTAATCTTTATCTATATAAAACGTTGCAATCAAATTATGATTCTTGAATCGCCACAACTTAAGACTATATAATAATTTAAAGTGGCTTTTAGAGAATTGAGTACAAAGCAGCTTCATATATTATCCAGCATCCACATGAGAAAGATGTCTGCAAGGAATCCGATGTTTCTCGCCGCTCTATCCTTGGAAAGTTGGAAGTAGAGATATTCCAATTGTTTGAAAGCCACCGTAGTACAATTATGGCATAAGCTGCAACATTTTTTTAATATGAAATGATGTTAGAATGTCATTTTAGTTACTGAAGCAACAGGATTTGTTTTGACTTGACCACTATATGATTCGCGTGGCTATATTTGGTTGCATATGGAGTGTTATAATGGGTTTATTCCTACATCTTGTAAGCTACCAAAACGAAATTATTATATTTGGTAATGTTCTTTTTTCTGCCAGCGTTTTGCAGGACTGAAGAATGTGACAAATATTCTCTGTAATGCGTCGAAGATAGTACAAACCCACACGCTCATTTCTTACCATTCTCATTCTCAGTTTTACCACCGGTTGTGTTCATCGTTTTGAGAACCTGGAACTTCTTCCTTTACTTGATATATGAATAACTTTTCATCTTTATTCCCTATTCACCGTATTACCAACGCCATTTCCAATTCCATAGCCAGGAAAACCATTTGGAGAGAAATCTGCTCTGTGCCATTCTAATTATGACTGCCGCCACTTTTCAGTAGTAGTGGGAGAAGCACATTTAGAGCAATCTGATTGCTCGTTACGTGCCTTCTTGGCTGTCAACAGTAACACCCAAAGATCAACAAACCAGCGGTCCAAAAAGCAGTAACGCATCTTCTTCGTCGATCGGTCAATCAAATCGCTGGCTGGCTGTCAGTCTGCTTTAGGGTTTTTCAGAAAGAGAGATGATCAAGAAATCCTACATGCCTTTCCATGCACCTTCAGTCATATAATTATTTGCAAAGTTCTGCCTGCATGTCCCACCTTTTGGAACAACCGCGATGAACTCCCATAGTTTAGTTCCTCATTAACTCTAATTAATTCATTAGGATAGTGTCTTCCTGTTGTAATCACGTTGCCATGCATAAAAAATAGCGACGAGAATCCATCCCCAATATATAGGAAAAACCAATGTTTTAAGAACCGGACAGCTGGTCAGACCGGTGTACTCTCGGACCGGGTTGAACCGGAGTGGTTGAACCGATTGGACCAGAAATTACATCAGCATGACGTAAAAAAAATTGAAGAAGAAAAACCGAACCGGTCACCACAATATGAGGCAATTAGTGATCGAACCGGTTGAACCGGGCACAATATATATGTGATGGAGTGGACCTTGGGAATCCTTCAATATCAAGGACATAAGTGATTTCATACATGGTGAGTAGTTTTGAGAATCCCAAGTGTTTTGGTAAAGTCTAAGTGTTGATTGAGGTGGATATAATGATTAAGGTCCCAAACTTTATGTCTCTTTGAAGTATTTAATTGGATGATCTAATAGCTGAGTTTTGTCACCAAATTTGAGTGGAAGGTAGCTTTAGATGTAATAAAGCTATGGCTTAAATTTGGTGGCATTTGGATGTTCTTAGAGGAAGTTATGAAGGTTTGAAAATTAGTAAATAATATGCATTATTGGTGTTTGATTAGTCTAAGTTGTTAATTAAATAGGTGTCACACACCCTTGGCTTCTATGTGACTCACATGGCCTATCTCTGGTCGTGGATCCCAGATCCAGTGGCTATATTCCCAGTGCTTAAGTGAGCCACGGATCCGGTCCTTTATTGGGCCTTTGATAGCTGTTGGATGTAGATTGGACGACACTCAGCTCATCTCCAAGCTCCGGCTTTGGAGGAGTCATGGAGCAGTGAGACGAGCAACCATCCACACAACCACGATCTCTGATAGTGGGGTGATTGGGGTGGGAAACTGGGTGGTTGGCCTCGTCTAAGCGAATACTTCCGTCCTGGCTTTGATAGCACATCTTTTGGTGAAGTAGACAGAGAGAATGATCCCCAGTCTGGCGATGTCTCTCCACAGCCGCGAGCAGGTGGTAGCCATGAGTAGAGAAGGGAGATAGAAGGTGGTTTCAAAGAAGATGAGATCATAGAAAGAAAGGTTGAGGTCAGGTGGGTCTCTTGGGCATGTTTTTGAGTCCTGCTGCGTAGTACTGTTGGCCGACCAACTCCATCTTGTCAGGAGAAGGGGACCAAGCTCGGGGGTGGTCCGCTAGACCTTTTTGATGTCATATGGGTGGCGGAACGAGTTCCTGAGGGATTTGAGGTGCTAATGGGGGTTTGAGATGGACATTTCTAGTGTGGATGTTGCCTGCCTCTTTTGCTCTGCCGCAGTGGGAGCAAGCGGCGGCAAGCTTGGGGATGGCAACACTTGGAGCCACGAACACAAACCTGAGGAACCGAAGAGGCATGTCTGGGATGGATGGAGGAACCAACAGCCAAAGTAGCTTGAACGGAGTCTGGATCATCCATCGACTTATCACCGGAGATGAAGGTAGTGGCGACGGAAGCAGTTTGCGGGGGAAATAGAGTCCCGCTTGGGACTAAGCCCGAGTCGCGAACGGAATGAAAGGGGGAGCCCGAGCGGGAAAATGGATCTGAGGATCCGTGGATCCAGTCCCAAGATCGGGACTGGATCCCAGCAAAAGAGAGGAACAACACCCTCCTCAGGGCCACGTGGCTACCTACCAGTGGCCAGAGAAGGTAATCATCTTCTAATATATGTAGTTCATGTATAAATCATAGAAATTAGCTCGATAATAAAAAAATACAAGTAAAGTACCAAAATTCTCAAAATAATGTGTAGAACAATGTAGAAACATAATATTAGGATTTTGATACACTAATAACAGTGATATCATGTAAGATGTGTAATGCTTGTTTAATGGATAATAAATATCAAACAATGGCTTAAAATTTTGAGAAAATACCAGTGAATCATAAATCATGGTTTTAGTCCATATAAGGTCAATAATCATGATGTTGATGTACAAAATCATGTAATTTTCTTAGAATGTCTATCTAGGGCTTGTAACCCTAATTAATGTGCTATAAATGCATACATGCTCAATAAATGGTGAAATTCTCAGAATACCCTCATATATATAACTGGAAGATAATATGTAGATCTGAGATCCATTTTGTACACAAAATCCATGTTATATGAAGTTGACCCTTAATACACGTTATGAAACCCTAATTTAGGTTGATGATGTGATCTAGGGTTAATATGTGCACAAAAGGAATATGCAACCTAATGTTCAGATAATGAACTATAATCTAGAATATGACATCGGTAAGATAAATCTAAGGCAAGAATACAAGTAATCATGAGAATATCCTAATGAACTAAGTAAAACCCTAGTGAACACGATTAGGGTTAAGATGAGATGTATGATGATGACAACCTGATGTTAATATAAGATCTTGTCTTGATCAAGTTTAACAAAGATATAGATGACATGAGAAATATGTGATTATGTTTGTCTTGATCAAGGTATGCCATTACCTCTTACTTGGATTATTATACAATATGCTTGTGTTATATGTGTAGTAAAATACTTGGTCTATCATATTGGAAGAAATGATTGTTCTTGTATGATATGCCGCATGATTTTCCAAACTTATTGCTATGAACACATGAAACATAATATATCTATTCCATTATATCTAAGCACTTCAACTCTTTGGTAGTAAAGTGCTGGAAATAAGTACTTCAACTCTTTGGTAGTAAAATACTTGGAAGTGATCCAACTCTTTGGTAGTAGATCACATTGTGAAATGATCCAACTCTTTGGTAGTAGATCATAAAGGCCTTAATGCATTCAAATCTCATGTAGTAAATGCATGGATGATATAATGGAAAATGTGCTTGAAATATGTTTCTCTTTTGTTAATGAACATCTTTGTGCAAGTATAAGATTTTCTTATATTTCTTTTGTTACTGCCAAGTATTAATTTTATCTTATTGCCAAGATATTATGAGAGGTATATAAAAGACATGTAGTCATACTCAGTGCAATATTCTTGAATATTTTGTTGATGTGTACCACATGTAATCTTTTGTTTAGGTTGTGGTTATGCTTGAAGATCCAGTATAGTTGAGAGTTGTGTGGTGAGCTAATGCACAGGTGGACCTGTTATCTTAAGATCCTGTTGTTTACTAGTAATGCATGTATATGTATAAGTTTGTTGTTTAACATTTAATATCAAATGATGTAACAATTCATGTTGTAATTATATGTTGAATGGTGAACATGTGTGTATGGTTTTATTATTGTTCATGTGCATGTGCTACTAATATTTTCCTTCTAACTTCCTCTGATTTTCTTCTTCTTAACCAAGTGTGTGGTGTTTAAATTGAGATTCTCATTGAGGTGAGGTTTCAATTTGGACGTCACATATCAGATTAAGTTTTAGAAAATATGGGGACGTCACAGGTGGTATCAGAGCATGAACAATAGAAAAGCCTAACATTTTCTCATAATGCAACTCAAAACTAAAGAACCTTGAACTTAAAAATCTTTGGGGTTAGATTAGTCGTCTTTTAGAGACTGGATCTGACCTATCCTCTAGGTTAGCACATAGATGTCCGAGAACTAGGTCTAGACTGGTGCTTGTTGAGTATCAAGTCCTTAGATGTCATTCTTTCCTTGTAATGCAGTGGTATGGGATGTTGCACTATTTGGAAATGACGTGCATCAAGGGAAGAGAAACCCTAGACATATTGTGTACATTGTCTAGAGTAGCTACACTAGTATACCCCTTGTTCTTACCCTTTTCAGTAGTTTTCATGACACTGTACTCTCTACTATGTGTGGGACACTCATTTTTAGGATTTGGTTTTTGATTCCAAATGGATCGAACCTTGATAGTTTTCTCTGATGCTTGTTTCATCGGAGAAAAAAAAACTATATAATATTTTATTATGTATATATATTACAAAAATGTGTCCCTACACATGTATGAATAGGAGGTGGTCATGCAACCTAAGTGAAAGTGAATGACATCAGTCTAGAAGAGAGAGTAGTTCTTTATTAGATGTCTAGAGCCTTTTTGGAATATATGATATATGGAATAGATGATATAAATTTTGATGACATGATGTAAGTCTTATATGGATCAGCCATCCACTTCTCACCGGAGATGAAGGTAGTGGCGGTGGTAGCAGTTTGTGGGGGAAATAGAGTACCGCTTGGGACTAAGCCCGAGTCACGAATGGAATGAAAGGGGGAGCCTGACCGTGCAAATGGATCTGAGGATCCATGGATCCAGTCCCATGATCTGGACCGGGTCCCAACAAAAGAGAGGAGCAGCACCCTCCTCAGGGCCACGTGGCTACCTACGAGTCACCAAAGAAGGTGATCATCTTCTAATATATGCAGTTCTTCTATAAATCATTGAAATTAGCTCGATGATCAGAAAAATACAAGTAAAGTACCAAAATTCTCAGAATAATGTGTAGAACAATGTGGAAACATAATATCAGGCTTTTGGTGCACTAATAACAATGATATCATGTAAGATGTGTAATGCTTGTTTAATGGATAATAAATATCAAACGATGGCCTAAAATTATGAGAAAATACCAGTGAATCATAAATCATGGTTTTAGTCCATATAAGGTCAGTAATCATGATGTTGATGCACAAAATCATGTAATTTCCTTAGAATGTCTATCTAGGGCTTGTAACCCTAATTAATGTGCAATAAATGCATACATGCTCAATAAATGATGATTCACGGAATACCCTCATATATATAACTGGAAGATAATATGTAGGTCTAAGATTAGTTTTGTACACGAAATCCATGTTATATGAAGTTGACCCTTAATACACGTTATGAAAGCCTAATTTAGGTTGATGATATGATCCAGGGTTACTATGTGCACAAAAAGAATATGGAACCTAGTGTTCAGATAATGAACTATAATCTGGAATATGACATCAGTAAGATAAATCTAAGGCAAGAATACAAGGAATCATGAGAATATCCTAATGAACTAAGTAAAACCCTAGTGAACACAATTAGGGTTAAGATGAGATGTATGATGATGAGAACCTAATGTTAATATATGATCTTGTATTGATTAGGTTTAACAAAGATATAGATGACATGAGGAATATGTGATTAGGTTTGTCTTGATCAAGGTACGCCATTACCTCATACTTGGCTTATTGTACAATATGCTTGTGTTATGTGTAGTAAAATACTTGGCCTATGATATTGGATGAAATGATTGTTCTTGTATGATATGTTGCATCATTTTCCATACTTATTGTTATGAACAAATGAAACATAATATATCTATTCCATTATATCTAAGCACTTCAACTCTTTGGTAGTAAAGTGATGGAAATAAGTACTTCAACTCTTTTGTAGTAAAGTACTTGGAAGTGATCCAACTCTTTGGTAGTAGATCACATTGTGAAATGATCCAACTCTTTGGTAGTTGATCATAAAGGCCTTAATGCATTCAACTCTCATGTAGTAAATGCATGGATGATATAATGGAAAATGTGCTTAAAATATGTTTCTCCTTTGTTAATGAACATCTTTGTGCAAGAATATGATTTTCTTATATTTTTTCAGTTACTGCCAAGTATTAGTTTTATCTTATTGCCAATATATGATGAGAGGTATATAAAAGACACATAATCGTACTCAGTACAATATTCTTAAATATTGTGTTGATGTGTACCACATGTAATCTTTTGTTTAGGTTGTGGTTATGCTTGAAGATCTAGTATAGTTGAGAGTTGTGTGTCGAGCTGATGTACAGGTGGACATGTTGTCTTAAGATCCTTTTTTTAGTAGTAGTACATGTATATATATAAGTTTTTTATTTAATATGTAATATCAAATAATGTAACAGTTCATGTTGTAATTATATGTTGAATGGTGAACATTTGTGTATCATTTTATTATTGTTCATGTGCATGTGCTACTGATTGTTTCCTTCTGACTTCCTCTGATTTTCTTCTTCTTAGCGTAGTGTGTGGTGTTTAAATTGAGATTTCAGTGAGGTGAGGTTTCAATATGGACGTCACACATCAGATTAAGTTTTAGAAAATATAGGGACGTCACAGGTGGTATCAGAGCATGAACAATAGCAAAGCCTGACATTTGAACATTATGCAACTCAAAACTAAAGAACCTTGAACTTAATAATCTTTAGGGTAAGATTAGTCATCTTTTAGAGACTAGATCTGACCTAGCCTCTAGGTTAGAACCTATATGTCCGAGAACTAGGTCTAGACTGGTGCTTTTTGAGTAGCAAGTCCTTAGATGTCATTCTTTCCTTGTAATGCAACAGTATGGGACATTGTACTATTTGGAAATGACGTGCATCAAGGGAAGAGAAACCCTAGACATATTGTGTACATTGTCTAGAGTAGATACACTAGTCTACTCCTTGTTCTTACTCTTTTAACTAGTTTTCATGACATTGTACTCTCTACTATGTGTGGGACACTCATTTTTAGGATTTGCTTTTTTATTCCAAATGGATCGAACCTTGATAGTTTTCTCTGACGCTTGTTTCATCGGAGAAAAAAAAACTATATCATATTTTATTATGTATATATATTACAAAAATGTGTCCCCGCACATGTATGAATAGGAGGTGGTCATGCAACCTAAGTGAAAGTGAATGACATCAGTCTAGAAGAGAGAGTAGTTCTAGATTAGATGTCTAGAGCCTTGTTGGAATATATGATAGATGGAATAGATGATATAAGTTTTGATGACATGATGTAAGTCTTATATGGATGAGATAAGATGGTTTATGATGATCAATGTTGTCTTTAAGGATTAAGATTCAGTTTTGAGGTTTGAGATGAGTTTTGATGATGTCGATATTTATTCTTTTATGAGATAATATATGTTAAGTTAAGATAAGATGTAAATCAGCATGAACCTCAAGCAATTTCACAAAGGAGGACCTCTAGTGTTAGGACCAGTTTTAGGGTTAAATCTAGAGAGAGAGTGAGACCCAGAGAGAGTAGTTCACATTACCTAAACTCCAAGATATGATAATTATGAGAATATGTGATATGATATGTCCTAAACTAGAATACTACTGATTGAATGAGTTGAGTTGCCTAATGCATGATTCCTATAGTCCTTTTGAACCCTAGATGTCCTTGAGAGGACCAAACCCTAGAGATAGAGAGAGGTTGGTTATATGTATATATGTGAACATGGATATGAGTACCTACCCTCTCTGGGTGAGGGTGCGAGAGTCCCAAGACCCTAGAGGAAGTAAGTGTTTTAGCTTCTGTGAAGCCTCATACTCGGGTTGGTGGTTCCTTATAGGAATCTAGTGGTTACATGTATAAGAGAGTTTTGGATAAGCATGACCTATGAAGAGAATGTCCTAGCATATTTTAGTTTGTGCTTATGTGGATAGAGCTTGTAAGGTTGTCTCTAGTGCCAATGAGGTATATCCAAAAACCCTAGACTTAGAGAGGAAAGATAAAGTATGTGCATATGAGATACTCATAGGGTTGAGTTAGCTCAGAGAGAATGAGCATGGAACTACCCTCATGATATGCACTACTACAAAACTGACCTTTGGTGTCAATTATTTAAGGCCTTTGGCGACGGTTAAAAGTGACACCTATGTGGGTGACACTAAACGGTGAACCCGTAGGCGTCGGTTTGAAAATTGATGCCAAAAACCTTCGTTCCACCCAAAAGGTGCCAACAGGGGCACTATAGGCATCGGTTATTAGTGGGGAAACTGACGCTAGAACCCTTCATGCCACAAAAAGGGCGCCAACATGCGTACTATAGGCGTCAGTTATTAGTAGGGAAACTGACGCCCAAACTCTTCGTGCCACAAAAGGGCGCCAACTAGAACACCATCAGCGTCGGTTTCTTAGTAATAACTGACGCCATATCACCTGTCGTCATGGCCGTGCTGGCCAGCATGGTTGTGTTGTCTGGCCACATTAGACGGTGGTTTTTTTCTATTAACCGACGTTGTAAGCCTTTGTTGTAGATTTTTGACTAATAATCGATGCCTATGTTTTGATTTTTTTTCTTATCAGTTTGTAGGCCTGCTGTGGCTGGTCATAGGATAAAGAAACATGCAATTCAGTGGAACTGAACTGTAGGTTTACGACATCCATTGATATTAGTTAACAACATGCCACAAACCTAAAAATTTAACAAAATTCATTTTCACACATTTAGCAACCTGTAGTTCCATTCAATTTTCACACATGTAGAAACATTCAGACACATGTAGAAACATTCATGTAGCAACCTGCAGTTCCTTTCATTTTCACATTCACACATGTACATGTAGAAACATTCATGTAGAAACCTATAGTTCCATTCATTTTCACATTCACACATGTATAAACATTCAGATACATGTAGAAACATTTAGACATGTAGAAACATTCACACATACGACAATTCAAAAAAATTCATTTACAAAATATCATTCTTTAGTCATTATCTCTATCAACATCCGAATTATATTTTAAAACCCCCACTACTTGTATGGCTTTTGCCCATTCTTCTCTTACATCATTTAATTCTTCCGTCGTATAGGAAGCATGTACATCTGATAAGGCCTTACCTGTAGTGGTGTTAGTTTTAAACACCTACAAAGAGAATGATGCATAAGAGAATGATGTATATATAATTAATAATATATAAATAAGATTGATATATTTCATATTATCTAATGAGACTATATATAATACCTCAGGTATGGTATCAATGTCCACTGTGGCATATTTGATAATCATGTGCATAAATCACATCACATATTATGCACATGCCCATCTGTTGTCTTATGTAGAACACTATAAATTGAAACATACAAAATATTTAAAAATACAACTAAGCATTGTTCACATAAATAATATATACATTGGAGTCGGGAATTTACTTCCACGTTCTCCCAAATTCTTGGCTGGTTCTTTTTCCTAGGGACCTGTCCTCCACCCTTTTTGAACTCATGTAAACCCCTACATGTTAATGTAACATAATAAATTGCATAATTAAATAGTAATGTAATAACAGATGTTAACGGATATAAAAATGAAATATTTCTCATTGGAATAATGCCATTTTCATTGCATCTCCATATTTTGGATTCAATTTAGTCCCCTTAGGATCTAGATCATAGATAGTGAACACCTCAGGGACAATAACTAGTAACTCCCAATGCGTACCCCTAGAGGTATAAAAGTTAAAAATTAATAACTCGAAATCCACAATAAAAATATAATTTTCTTAGGTCCAAATTATAAGCAAAGTAAACTTACTCCACATTGAATGGAGCTATTATCACCGTCTTCTTATTTTGACTAAAATTTGTAAAAGAATCATAGCAGTATTTTTGAACTGGCGTAGGGTCTTTAGCTACTAGACTAATCAAAGATGGAATCAAAAATCCTACATGTTCAAATGAAAAATCTACACATATCTTGTCTAAGTAGCTACAAAACATGTATTACGTATGCATTAATATATAAGACACTAGATCACGGGATCCTACACAAGGTATATGGATGTATAAATAAGATCTCACCTTATCCATAGCTCTATCACAGATGTATTCAACCAATCATAGCGAAACAACTCCAAAATATCTTGTATAAATAGTTTGTTTTCGAATGATTGACCTGCAGCATGCGCATCTATAGAAACATTTATAGACCAATTTATATCATGTTTGCCTAACCATACTGCCATACCCCTACAATTAGGACCTAACAGGGTAGCTAGGTCATGTGGAACCCAACTTGGTAATGTAGGAGGTGGAGGTGGAGGCCTAGATGCTCTGGGAATCTTCATTTTAACCTATATATAATTTCAGATCAATTGACCTCATATATACACACTAACAATTTAACATAATATAAATTTACAATACAATTTTAGTATAGACGACATCCACTTTGGGCCACAACATCACTCCGCCTTCTGCCTCACCAAGTGTTTCACAATCTGGGTGGGCATATGGCAATGGAAGATACATCCAACTAGGGAATATACGTAGAGGGCTCACATGAACCCAACCATCTGGTAATGGAGACCCATGAAGCATTTCCCCTGGAAGGGATGGGTAAGTTGATGCCTCTGTAATGACATATTCATTACTTTTTAGACAACATGGATTCAACCCCTACAAATTTACATAAAAAATGTTATATACATATATGCATATCATCTTGAAAACATATCATCTTGAAAAGACTAACTACTATGTCATAAAAATACTTACAACAGATGTGCTAGGTGGTGGGTCTACATGATTACATCCAACCTCTATAGTAGGAGTAGAGCGGGACACCATATGTACTATTTGAGTGGAAGTCAGAGATGCCTACCACTTGCTCATTGCTTCATGGAGTGTCTTATCAACTGCTACCTTGACTCTCTTATCAACTACTTCATCGACTCTCCAATCAATTATCTTATCTACCTGTACATGAATAAAAGAAATGTTAGCTTCTTTTTATTGAATTCCATTTTATAGTAGCATTCTAAAAATAGAATAGGTTACCTCTTCTTGTGAAATTCCCACTTTTGGGACATGTTTGCACTGGGATGGCCCAAAGAATTCTTTGATGCCCACACCAGCGCCTGCACCGCTAACACGTCCAGGATGCTTTGGGTTACCCAAAGCAACTGTCAATTCATCCCTTGTGCCCTACGGGATGAACTTGCCTTGTTTCCTTAGCTCGTGCAGCTTCCGCTAATCACCATCAACATAAATTGGTAAGTAATTAAACACCACAAATAATCAATATTTGAATGATTGCTCTAAGAGTTGTATTTTACTATTTTTGCAGCTGCCTCAGTAGTTGGGGGCTTCTTTATTTCTCGCTTCTTGTTTTGCCTCTCAGATATCCAGGCATCATGGCGAGGTAGAGGTGTGGTACCTATAGTAGAGGACTCCTGAGTAGTAGTAGACTGAGCAGTACACTCAGCCTGTAGTTTTTGGCGAATGCCTACATAGCCCTTTGGACCCATTGTGTGGTCATGCACATTCCGTGCACGCCTTGCTCTTTGCACCTCACGGATAGCCTAGTTAGTATTCACATTGATTTGTTTAGTAACAGTAAAGGTTAATATTGAATAAGTGAATACAATGTATATTAATTAAATAGGTAGTAACACCTAATACCTTGAATTCATCAGTGTTTCTTGAAGCAACAAATGTGTCCCATTCTTCTTAGTCCAGGAAGTTCCACTGTTCAGTGGCTGACTTCTTCCTCTTCTCACCATCTTTTATGTATTCTCGGGTGAGATTTGTCCTATAGTTCCTTAGGACCCTCCCACAGTGTTGCATCATGCATTTACAATGCAACTTTTCATCCAACGCAAATATACTCTGCAAAATAGAATTGCAATTAACTAGTATCCAAAAAATTAGTAATCTACAAAATAGAATTGCAAATAATAATAACTCACATATAAATCCTTCCATATTAAGTCATTCTTACCCTTAGGAACTTTATGCTAAGAATCTATCTTACAACCATAATGGCTACTAGTAACATACCCAAGATATGAAATACACAAATTGCGGTTCACTCCAATTGCATTTCCAGCATTATCAAAATCTACAACCAGTTTGGGTCCATTGCCCCTTAGCGTTGTTAACTTCTTCATCATAGTGATGCCCCTTCTCTTGTCAACTTTTTGGTACTGCTCATCAAGTGCCTCAAGTGCTTCAAAGGGTACATGTTCATCATCAACCTAAAATTTGACAAAATAAACACACTTACAAGATATAACTATAAATGGACATATAGATAGAAATATATGATATATTTTTAAAACTTACATTGTGAGGCAGCGCATTGGTATCCTCACCATGCTCGTCATGGACATTATGGTCATCATGCCCATGCTCAGCCATCTGAAAATTTCATTAAAAAATCAAACATTTAGCATTTGACATAACTAGAAGATAATGAAACATTGTATAGTTCACATATACAAATGAAACATTGAAAAATGAAACATATAAAAAAATATAAACATGCATGCCTCTAATATTACGGTCATTTATCAATTAAAAATCCTTCATTGTGATCTCCGCGTACATACAAGTCATCGTTAGCTTCAATATTTTGTGGTGTTGGCAACCCAACTGAGAATGGACTGGAGTCATCATACTTATCATAGTACTCTTATTCATCAATAGGATCTTCAATGAACTATCTTTAACCATGAAGAATAACTGACCATTTATCATTTGCAGGATCATCGATATTAAATACTTTTTTCACCTGTGATGCTAATATGAATGGTTCACCCTTCTCGCCAATCTTTTCAAAGTTCACTAAAGTAAAACCCAATTCATCCACTATAACTCCTTTGGTGTTATCAACCCAATTACATTTGAAGAGTGGAATTCTGAAATCTATGTAGTCAAATTCCCATATGTCTTCAATGACACCGTAATATGACATTTTAGCTTCATGTGGACTCTTATCCTTTGCACTTGCAAAAAAATAGTCGACGCTTGAAGGGTGACCCCACTGTTTTGGACGACACTCTTATCATCTTGGCTCTTTGTGTAATATGTGAATCCATTAATGTCATACCCTTCATAATACATAACAATCAATTTTGGTTTAAAGGTGAGGCATTTGATAGTTTCAATAATATCATCTGGTGTTTGAGATAGTTGATGTAAGACTTTATCTTCAAACCACTTAATAAATGTCTTGTTATGCAATCTAGCAAGCCACATTGAATTGGCTCAAGGATATTGTCTTTTGATGAAATTGGTATGTTCCTCGATATAAACACTCACTTCATCCATGTTGTGTAAAATAAACAAGTGACCTTGTTCCAACTGCTCATGGCTGATTACTTTCACTCGTGATCCCAAAATTCTTTTACCAAATTGATCCTCAATATTCTTGTCATTATCAAGAGTGTCATTACCACTCAGAAAGTCATTGCAAAAATCCATAACCTCTCTCGCCACATAACCCTTAATAATACTCCCTTCAGGCCGATAACGGTTTCGAACATCACTTTTAAAAATGCTCATGTACATTCAAAGGGATACATCCAATGCAAGAAAACTGGTCCCAACATTTTCACTTCCCTAGTCAAGTGGACAACAAGATGTACCATGATACCAAAGAACGAAGGATGGAAATACATCTCAAGCTGACATAGAGTAACAACCACTTCTCTTTGCAAAGTATCGAGAGTAACAAGGTCAATAACTTTGCTGCACAGACTGTTGAAAAAGAAACAAAGTCTGGTGATTGCAAACCTGACATGCTTCAGCAATATAGATCGAATTGTCATGGGCAATATTTGTTGCATTAGAGTGTGACAATCATGAGATTTAAGACCTATCAACTTCAGATCTTTCATTGATACCAATCTACGGATGTTGGATGAGTAACCCTGTGGCACGTTAACATTTACCAAGTATTCACAAAAAGCTTTCTTCTCCTTTCTAGACAACGTGTAACAAGCAGGAGGTAAGTATGTTCTTTGATATCCCATTTCACGTAATTCTATTAACTCTGACCTTATTCCCATTTCATGTAGGTCCATCTTGGATTTTATCCCATCTTTAGTCTTACCTGGTATATTCAACAAAGTACCAATGACGCTATCACAGACATTTTTCTCAACGTGCATGACATCGATACAATGTCTGACTGTCAAGGAACTCCAATAAGGAAGATCCAAAAATATTGACTTCTTCTTGAATAAAGATTTGTCACTCTGTGTGGCCATAGTACATTGTGATCTCTTACCAAATTCATTGACAAAGTCTTTTACTCTTTCATAAACAACTTCCCCTGGTATAGGTTTAGGTGCACTCTGTTCCTCATTCCATCCATTGAATGCTTTGCGCTTCCTACGATATGGATGGAATTTTGGAAGAAACCTTCGATGACCAAGATATACAGTCTTGCCGCCATGTTTTAGTCTTGTTGAATCAGTGTTCTCTTTACATATAGGGCACGATTTAGCTCCTTTGACACTATATCCAGACAAATTCCCATATGTTGGAATGTCATTAATAGTGCAAAACAACATAGCATGCAAACAAAATGTCTCTCTTCATGAAGCATCATAGGTCATCACACCTTCACCCCAGAGTTTCTTTAAGTCATCAATCAGAGGTTCAAGATAAACATCGATATCATTTCCAAGTTTTTTAGGGCCCGATATCAACAACGACAACATAACGTACTTATTTTTCATACACAGCTAGGGAGGAAGATTGTATATAACAAACATGACTGGCCAAGTGCTATGTTGGCTGCTCAATGTCCCGTATGGATTCATCCCATTTGTACAAATCCCAAGTCTTAGATTCCTGACTTCTTCACCAAATTTAGGGTACAATAGATCAATCTTCTTCCACTGTGAGGAATCAGATGCATGTCGTGGGATCCCATCATTATTTTTCTTAACATCTGCATGCCAGCTCAAATTCTTTGCAACTATCGGATTGGAAAACAAGCGTTGAAACCGTGTTATTATAGGTAGATAGAACATCACCTTGGTAGGAGAACCAGTTTTGGACTCCCCCAAAGTCGTCAATTTATACCGTGAAGCACCACATTTAGGACAATCTTTCAAATCCACATAGTCCTTTTGAAATAATATACAATCATTCGGGCATGTGTGTATCTTCTTGGCCTCCATTCCCATTGGGCACAACAATTTCTTTACCTGGTATGTTGAGATTGGTAACTCGTTTCCTTCAGGAAGCATTTCTTTCAACAAAGACAACAATGACGTGAAGCTTTCGTCACTCCATCTATTGTTAGCTTTCAGCTTATGCAATCTCAACACAGCACTAAGCTTCATAAACTTAGTACAACCTATGTAACGGTATCTCAGCATCATGCACAATGTTTCTAAACATGGGAAGTGGTTTGGTTTTAGTGTTCTCTACCCCACAACTATCCAACATCGCATCAAAGATGTCTACGGGAACTGGTTCATTCAAATCTATGTCATCGGAGGCAGTAACTTCTTCCACACAAGCACTACTATTGACATCCACTAGTTTTGGGTTTGAAATCTATCGATGCCAGTGCCATTTTGTATAGCCTTGTACAATCCCATAGCACATGACATGACTTTTTATTTCGTCACCAGTGTTGACTTTCAAGTTGTTACCGCAATGCCTACATGGATAGTAGAACCTATCTCCAAGTTGTTTCCTATGTTCCTCGGAAAATCTAATAAACTGATCAAGACCAGAAATAAACTCTGGGGTGCAACGACTGCAAATGGACATCCATGATCTATCCATTTTATGATCAAAGAGAAAACAAGTATATATTACAACAAGATTAGGGTCTAGGGTTAACAGATTAGAGTTTAAGCATGGCTAAAACTTTAGGCACTACTATAGAATACGCCTTTGGCGTCGGTTGTTTAACCCCCTTGGCGACGGTTTTAATGCGACGCCTATGTGGGCGCCGCTAAAGGTCGAACTCTTCGGCGTCAATTTTCTAACCAACGCCTATATGATCTATAGGCGTCGGTTATATATAGTTGACCGACGTCTATAGGGTTCGCGCCACAAAGAAGGGCACCACCTAGGACACTTTCTGCGTTGGTTAACAACTAAACAACCGACGCCATACTCCGAGACGACACGGTCGTGCTTCGCTGCAAGGCCATGTTTAGTACTATAGGTGTCGGTTTTGTATGAATAAGCGACGCCTTTTCTACCACGGCCGTGCTTTCCTGCACGGTCGGGTTGTTTGTCATATTAGGCTTCAGTTTTTATCTAATAACCGACGCTGTAGGCCTTTGATGACGGTGTTTTATAAATAACCGACGCCTATACTTTATTTTTTTTCTTATCAGTTTGTAGGCCTGCTGTGGCTGGTCAGCAGGATGAGAACCTACAGTTCAGTTTTCTGAACTGCAGGTTTACGACATCCATTGATATCAGCCTACAAATAGGCCACAAACCTGCAAAATCAACAAATATTTTTTCACACAAGTAGATACATTCAGACATCAATTCAATTCTCACATTCACACATGTAGAAACATTCAAATACATGTAGAAACATTCAGACATGTATAAACATTCAGAAATATTCATTTACAAAATATCATTCAGCATCACTATCAACATCCCAATTATATCTTACAATCGCCACTGCTTGTATGGCTTTTGCCCATTCTTCTCTTACTTCATTTAATGCTTCCATCGTATATGGAGCATGTACATTTTTTAAGCGTTTACCTATAGTGTGGTCAGTTTTAAACACATGCAAAGAGAATGATGTATATATATAAGTAATAATATAAAAATAAGATTGATATATTTCATACTAACTAATGAGACTATATATAATACATCATGTATGGTATTAATATCCAATGCGGCATGTCGGATAATCATCTGCATAAATCGCATCACATAGTATGCACATGCCCAGCCGTTGTCTTGTGTAGCGCACTATAAATTGAAGCATACAAAATATTAAAAAATACAACTAAGCACAATTCACATAAATAATATATACATTGGATTCGGGAACTTACTTTTACGTTCTCCCAAATTATTGGTTGGTTCTTTCTCCTTGGGACATTTCCTCCAGCATTTTTGAATGCATCTAAACCCCTACATGTTAATGTAACACAGTAAATTACATAATTAAATAGTAATGTAATAACAGATGTTAACAGATATAAAAATGAAATATTTCTCACCAGAATAATGGCATTCTCAATATGTGTCCAATTTTAGTGTTCAATGTACTTCCCGCAGGATCTAGATAATAAACAGTGAACGTCCCATGGACAATAACTACTAACTCCCAATGTCTACCGCTAGAGGTAAAAAATTTAAAAATTAATAACTCAAAATGCACAATAAAAATGGAATTTTCTTAAGTCCAAATTATAAATAAAGTAAACTTACTTGACATTGAATGGAGCTATTATTATCGTCTTCTTTTGCTGACCGAAAATTGTAAAAGCATCTATACAGTATTGTTGAACACTATCATGGTCTTTAGCTACCATACTAATCAATGATGGAATAAAAAAACCCACATGATCAAATGCAAATTGTTTGCATTGATCTTCGACTAAGTAGCTGCAAAACATGTATTACGTATGCATTAATATATAAGAAACCAGATCACCAGATCTTACACAAGGTATATGGATGTATAAACAAGATCTCACCTTATCGATGTCTCTATCATTGATGTATTCAGCCAATCATACATAAATAGCTCAATAATATCTTGTATAAATAAAGAGCTATCGTATGATTGACCTACATAATCTACTTCTAAAGAAACAATTATAGGGCAATGTATATTATGTGCCCGTAGCCAACATGTCATTCCCCTACAAGCAGGACCTAACGGGTATTTTAGGTTAGTTGGAATCCAACTTGGTAATACAGGAAGTGGAGGTGGAGGCCTAGGTGCTCCGGGTGTCTTCTTTTTAACATGTATATATAATTTCAGATCAGTTGACCTCATATATACACATTAACAATCTAAAGTAATGTAAATATTTCTTACAATTTCAATAGTGTAGACGACATCTACTTTGGGCCACAATATCACCCCACCTTCTGCCTCACCAAGTGTATCAATATCTGGGTGGACATATGGCAATGTAGCTTCCCTCCAATCAGGTAATACACATATCGGGCTCACACAAACGTAGCCCTACGGCATTGGAGTCCCATGAAACGTTGCCCCAGGAAGGGACTGGTAAGCCTCGCCTCTGCAACAACATAGTCTTGAATTCTTAAGCGGCATGGCTTTAATGCCTACAAATTTACGTAAAGAATGTTATACATATATACATATCATCTTGAAAACATATCATCTTGAAAAGACTAGCTACACTGTCATAAAAAATACTTACATCAGACGTGTTAGACGATGGGTCTCCAAGATTACTCACAGTATGTGCATCAGGAGAAGAGTGGGTCGCCATAGGCTGATTGGAAGCCTGAGATGCCTGCCACCGCACTATTTCTTCCTTGACCTTCTCAGCAACTATATCATTGACCTTCTTAGAAACTATATCCTCGACTCTCTTATTCTCCTATACATGGATAAAAGAAACATTAGCTTCTTATTATTGAATTCCCTTTTGCAGTAACATTCTAAAAAAAGAATAGGTTACCTCTTCTTGTGAAAGTCCCACTCTGGGTTTGTGCTGGGATGGCCCAAAGAATTCTTTGATCCCCACACCAGCGCCTGCACCCCTAACATGTCCAGGATGCTCTGGGTTACCCAGAGCAACTGTCAATTCATCCCTTGTGCCCTGAGGGATGAGCGTGACTTGTTTCCTCTGCTCGTGCAGCTCCCGCTAATCACCATCAATAGAAATTGGTAAGTTAACACCATAAATAATCAATATTTAAATGATTGCTCTAAGAGTTGTATTTTACCATTTTCACAGTCGCCTCAGCAGTTACGGGCTTCTTTATTTCACCCTTCTTGTTTTGCCTCCCAGCTTTCCAGATATCATGGTGAGGCATGGGTGTGGCAGACTCCTAAGTAGGAGTAGACTCCTGAGTAGCCGCAGACTCCGCCTGTAGTCTTTGGCGAACGCTTGCATAGCCCTTTGGACCCATAGTGTGGTCATGCACATTCAGTGCATGCCTTGCTTTTTGCACATCATTGAGGGCCTAGTTAGTATGCAAATTAATGATTTGGTTAGTAGCACTAAATGTTAATCTTGAATAGGTGAATATAACGTATATTAATTAAATTGGGAGTGACGCCTAATACCTTGAATTCTTCAGATTTTTTTGAAGCAACACAATTGTCCCAATCTTCTTTGTCCAAGAAGTTCCACTGTTCAAGGGCTGACTTCTTCTTCTTATCACCATCTTTTATGTATTCTCTGTTGAGATTTGTCCTATAGTTCCTAAGCATCTTTCCAGCGTGTTGCATCACACTTTTACGATGCAGCTTCTCATCCAATGCAAACAGATTATGTAAAATAGAATTCTTATTAACTAGTATCCAAAAATAGAATTGCAAATAATATAATTTGTAATCTACAAAATAGAATTGCAAATAATAATGACTCACGCATAAATCCTTCCATATCAAGTCTTTCTTCCCCTGAGGAACTTTATGCCAATTATCATACTTAACACCACAATGGCTTCCAGTGACACACCCAAGATAGTTTACAAAATTATTGCGGTTCACTCCAATTGCATTTCCTCCATTATCAAAATCCACAACCAATTTGGATCCACTACCACTTAGCGCTATTAACTTCTTCAACAGAGTGATGCCCCTTTTCTTGTTAAGTGTATGGTGCTGCGCATCAAGTTGCTCCAGTGCTTCAGTGGGTACATTTGCATCATCAACCTAAAATTTGACAAAAATAAACCCACTGAATTATTGCAATATAGAAATATGGGATATATGACATAACTAGAAGATAATGAATTTTATAGAAATACAAGATATGTTTTTAGAACTTACATTGGTATCCTCACCATGCTTGTCATGGACAGCATGCTCATCATGGACTTCATGCTCATCATGGACATAATGCTCATCATGGTCAGCCATCTGAAAATGTCATTAAAATGGCAAACATTTAGCATTTGTATTAACTAGAAAAAGGCAACCATTTAGCATTTGTATTAACTAGAAAAAGGCAAACATTTAGCATTTGTATTAACTAGAAAAAGGCAAACATTTATCATTTGTAATAACTAGAAGATAATGAAAAATCAAATCTGAAAATGATATTGATATTAAAAAAGCAAATATTTAGCTTCAATAAAAAAATATAAACATACATGCCTCTAAAATTGTGATCTTTTATCAATTAACAATCCTTCATTGTGATCTCCACGCACATATAAGTCATCATTAGCTTCAATATTTTGTGGAGTTGGAAAACCAACTGAGAATGGACTGGAGTCATCATACTTATCATAGTACTCTTCTTCATCTATAGGATCTTCAATGAACTGTCTTTTACCGGGGACTATCCAAGATTTACTCCTAATGAGTAAATCTTGGACGGGTTTCTAGGCCAACAAACACATGTGATGTCATTCTTATATATAATAAATGTGTACCACCTATCCCATCCTTGAACACCTAATCTCACTAGTAAGTGTATAATGTGTATTGGGTTTTCGAGAAAATTTTGGCAGCATTTCCCCGCTGTTCTCTAAGTACATATGTACTTAGAGAACAAACGGGGAAATGTTGCCAAAATTTTCTCGAAAACCCAATACACATTATACACTTACATCCTAAGTGAGATTAGGTGTTCAAGAACAGTCCCAAACTGGGGACTATCTAAGATTTACTTCTAATGAGTAAATCTTGGACGGGTTTCTAGGCCAACAAACACAATAATAGATATGTACATGTTATGGTTTCATCACAATTAATGTTAGGGTGTCATCACAATTGATGTTAGGGTTACATCAATGTTAGGTTTAATCAAATCAAATTAGGATGCTAGAATTGACAAGTTTAAATCTTATTTCAACATGCATCAAAATTTACTGAATTTAGTCAAACATTAGGATTAGAAGCACAAATATATGAAAGCAAAAATTTTGTTCATATCCTAGGATTTACATAAAGCATTACATAAAAATTTGTTCATATCCTTACCAACAGCAAGCACGGTCGTGCTGTCCATCCATGGCCGTGCTTGCTGTTGGTAAATAGCTAGGGAGAAGGAAGCAAAGAGGTAGGGCTACCTGGAGCTAGCGTGGAAAGCGCGGCGGCGAGCGACAGCAGTAGTGGCGGCGGAAGAAGAGAGAGCAGAGCAGCGGGCGGTGAACAACAGTGGCATCGGGAATGAGCAGAGCAGCGCGCGACACACCAACAGCAGTGGCGGCGGCAAGTATAGGTGCACCAGCAGCAGCGGCGCACCAGCAACAGTGGCGGCGGCGAGCGGAGAAGCACCAGCAGTAGCGGCGGTGAGCAGCAGTGGGGTCGTCGAGCGATTTCAGGAGAGCGGCGCTGAGCAGCAGCACAACAATATCGCGATGAAACAGGAAGAAAGGGAGAAGAGTCAGGTGATCGGGTCTATTAAGTTGGTCAACGGCGTCGGTTATCTACATAACCGACGCCTATTATGCTTTAGCGTTGGTTGATAGTAAAACATCGATGCCCAACTAGACAACCTTTACCCTAAATTATTTGGCAGGAACCATTATCAGCATCGGTTATTGAGGGATAACCGACACTGAAAGTGGGACTTTTCGTGCAAATTTTCATTTTAAATAGGCGTCGGTGAATAGTTAAAAAACCGACGATGTAGGTGACCTAAAATGTTTTCGCTCAAAAATTGGATTTCGCGGGCGATTTTAGGTGTCGGTCTGTTATAACCAGCCGACGCTGACTACAAAGCGGTACTCGTGTCTGGCTTGTCTTCGAATATAGACGTCGGGTTGCATAAATAACCGACGTTTAAGTTTATAGGCGTCGGTTTTCCTAAATAATCGACACCTAGAAAAGCGACATTGAATGATGTTTCTGTAGTAGTGAGGGTTTAAGGTCTTATATATAATTAATGGTTAAAACATCCTAAGTGAGATTAGGTGTTTAAGAACAGTCCCAAACTGGGGACTATCCCAGATTTACTCCTATTGAGTAAATCTTGCACGGGTTTCTAGGCCAACAAATACATGTGTTGTCATTCTTATATATAATAAATGTGTACTACCTATCCCATTCTTGAACACCTAATCTCACTAATAAGTGTGTAATGTGTATTGGGTTTTAAGAAAATTTCGGCAGCATTTCCCCGCTGTTCTCCAAGTACATATATACTTAGAGAACAAACATGTAAATGCTACCAAAATTTTCTTGAAAACCCAATACACATTATACACTTACATTCTAAGTGAGATTAGGTGTTCAAGAACAGTTTCAAACTGGGGACTATCCAAGATTTACTCCTAATGAGTAAATCTTGGATGGGTTTCTAGGCCAACAAATACAACACCAGTCCCTTGTTCACAACCCCAATCAACACACAATTTTCTTATAAAAACACTTGTGGACTGCCATAACAACATATCAATGCTTCCTAAATTAATCAATGTATTTTTTTATATATAACACAAATCTGGTGGGTATAACATAGCAAAAAACTCAACATGTCACAACAGAAACATTTCCTTAACCTAATATACAGATATTTGTAACATAACTCATTAGGAAGAGAGACCATGAAACACCATGCATTGATTTGAAGTTTTCTTTCCCATCTAAGGTTATTTGCAATTTCATACTTGTTTCATTATCTTTCTTTCTAGTATTTCTACTTGAATTGCATATGTAATCAATTTCATATAGATAACCACCGCATTATGTTACTAATCATTACTTCATATTATGTCCTATGTAATTTTTACTTAAATAGGAATATGTCCATTTCTCTCCAAGTGACACATTAATAGCTTATGAAAGTTTAGATGCATTTGTACTATCAATTCCTAGGGTTTACTTTTTTTAAAGTAGCAAAACATAATAGGGGTTATTTTGATCATTTTGTTACTAAAAATTGCATGTCTCTATGTAACTTCCATAAATAAACTATTATATATTAATATGATACTTTGATTGGCTGTGTTCATAGAGTCCACTTTAGGGTCTGGACAAAGGTCGACAGTTCTACCAAATAGATCTTCTATTTTAGAGGCAATACATATAGTATAAAGGTGAAAAAAAAGCTGATTGAAGATATAATCATTTTAGAAATAGAAGACCCACATGTGAGTTAAGTTTGAGACATCAATGTATCTTTAGTACGCATGTTTCAAGGTTCAAACCACATAATCAAATCAAATTAGGATGCTAGAATGGACAAGTTTGAATCTTATTTCAACATGCATCAAAATTTACCGAATTAGGTCAAGCATGAGGATTAGAAGCACAAATATATGAAAGCATAAGATTTATTCATATCCTAGGTTGATTTACAATAGCAACATCTAAGTTGATAAACAAATATAAATCAGGATATGATTAAATAATTTTAAAAAGTAGATGAACAAATATAAAGCCTTAAATTTAAATAATGTGATGAATAAAAAATCATTAGATGAACGAATGAGTAGGTATGTAAATACAAATTAATATTTAAGTAAATACAAATCAGAGCGTCTTGCTCTGGAGCACGAAGAGAGGGCAAGACATAGGGTTTTTGTGGATGTTTACCTCTGTTGGAGCCCAGCCATGCATCTTGATCTGAGGCAGGGAGAGAAGGCGAGAAAGAGGGTGCATGTGGAAGCTGAATGGGAAGGCCGAGCGGGCAGGCGAGTGTGGAAGAGCGGCGAGTGGGCATCCGACGAGCGAGCGAGGAGGAGGGAGAAGGGTGGCGGTGATCTCTGGAGCAGGCAGCCAGTTAGCAGTGAGCTCTGGAGCAGGCAGTGAGCTTTGGAGTAGGTAGAAGGCCAGCGAGCTCCAGAACCAACGGTGGCAGGGCAGCGGCCGGTGAGCTCCAGAACCAACAGTGGTAGGGTAGCACCGGCAGCAACAGGGAGAAGGGTGGTTGGCCGGCGGCGGCGAGCAAGGGTGGCGGCGGCGCGTAAGGAGGAGGGAGCAGGATGGAGCGTGACCGGCGACGTTGGTAGCGGAAGGGCTAATTTCACGATGAAACAGAGATGAATGGGGAAGAGTCTATTTCTCGCGGGGGCAATTAAGTTAACAAAGGCGTCAGTCTTCTATTAAACCGATACTTAATATCCATCAGCGTCAGTTGCCTAAAAAAACCGACGTCCATTGGACAATCTTAACCCTAAAATTTTTCACAGGGATGGCACGCGAAACCTTATCAGTGTCGGTTTTTCCACAAAAACTGACGACCTTTGGAGGTAATTTTTTTTGTCATTAGGCGTCAGTTATTAGGTAAACAACCGACGCCGTATGTGAAACTTTAGGGGTAATTTTTTTCTCTCAAAAAATTGGATTTGGCGGGATATTTTAGGCGTCAGTTCATCTTAGGGAGCTGACGCTTAATAAAAAGTGATACTCATGCCTGGTCGGTCTTCAAATATAGATGTCGGTCTCTATAATTAGCCGACATTGTAGGGTTTAGGCATTGGTTTTCGGTAATAACTGATGTCTCTAAATGTGACGTTATAAGCTATTTCTGTAGTAGTGATGTGTGTGGAGCACCTCAGTTGGTCCAAATAAAGCTTTGATATATGTTTGATGAGCCACTTATATAAGTTTGTTTAGCACAACCATGGTATAATATATGTAAGGATGTTATCTAATCTCAAGATGTGATATATAAACATGATATTATGAAAAACGTAGAGATGGTTTAATAGATCTTTATGTATAAATGGATAACAATATACATGAACAATGATGCTAATGTGAAATTATTGGTTAATCTTGTGATGAAATCACTTGTAAATGTTATAATTTATTATGAGCAATGAAATAAGATCATATGAATGAAACATGTTACATGAGGCGTTAATCTTAGTGCTTAACAAAGATGGAAAATATAGTTTGACAGTTAACACAACATAATGTTTATGATACCTTGATGTAATGGGTTAACCTTAGTTGAATCCTTTGTAATGTGGTAATATGATGTGAGAACCCTAATGCAAGAGTAAAGATAAGGACGCCACCCTAAAGATATGGAACATGACATGATATAACCTAAGTACCGAAATCACATGGTGAGAAGTTCACCCTTGTTGTATGATTAACCTCCTAGGAGTGGTTAAGAAATGGTTATGGAGCTTTGTTTCTAGATATGTTGCACATATAGTGGTGTCCTAAATATGGATTAAGACCTTTAGTTTTCTTTGGAATATGAGAATGGCTTAATTTCGAGGATGAAATTTCTTTAAAGATGTATATGATGTGAAAGACTGGATTTTTGGCTTAATTTTGAGAATGAAATATCTTTTAAGGTGTGTAGGATGTGATGGAGTGGACCTTGGGAATCCTTCAATATCAAGGACATAAGTTATTTCATACATGTAGAGTAGTTTTGAGAATCCCAAGTGTTTTGGTGAAGTCGAAGTGTTGATTGAGGTGGATATAATGATTAAGGTCCCAAACTTTCTATCTTTTTGAAATATTTAATTGGATGATCTAATAGCTGATATTTGTCACCAAATTTGAGTGGAAGATAGCTTTAGAGGTAATAAAGATATGGTTTCGATTTGGTGGCATTTGGATGTTCCTAGTGGAAGTTATGAAGGTTTGAAAATTGGTAAATAATATGCATTATTGGTGTTTGATTTGTCTAAGTTGTTAATTAAATAGGTGTCACACACTCGGCTTCTATGAGACTCACATGGCCTATCTCTGGCTGTGGATCCCAGATCCAGTGGCTATATACCCAGTGCTTAAGTGAGCCACAGATACGGTCCTTTAATGGGCCTTTCATAGCCGTTGGATTTAGATTGGACGACATTGAGCTCATCTCCAAGCTCCGACTTTGGAGGAGTCATGGAGAAGTGAGACGAGAAACCATCCACACAGTCATGATCTCCGATAGTGGGGTGATTGGGGTGGGAAATTGGGTGGTTTGCCACCTCTAAGTGAGTACTTTCATCCTGGCCTTGATAGCACATCTTTTGGTGAAGTAGACAGAGAGAACGAGCCCCAGTCTGGCGCTATCTCTCCACAACCGCGAGCAGGTGGTAACCATGAGTAGAGAAGTGAGATAGAAGGTGGTTTCGATGAAGATGAGAGCATGGAAAGGAAGGCCGAGATCAGGTGGGTCTCTTGGGCATGTTCTCTAGTCCTACTGCGTAGTATTGTTGGCTGACCAACTCCATCTTGTCAGGAGAAGGGGACCAAGCTTGGGGGTGGTCCGCTAGACATTTTCGATGTCATCTGGGTGGCAACATGAGTTCCTGAGGGATTTTAGGTGCTAATGGGGGTTTGAGATGGAAGTTACTAGTGTGGATGTTGGTTGCCTCTTTTGCTCCACCGCGGTGGGTGCAAGCGGCGAAAAGCTTGCGGGTGGCAATGCTTGGAGCCAGAAACACAAACCTGAGGAGCCAAGGAGGCCTGCCTGGGATGGATGAAGGAACCAGAAGCCAAAGAAGCTTGAACAGAGTCCAGATCAGCCATCGACTGCTCACCAGAGATGAAGGTAGCGGCGGTGGAAGTAGTTTTGGGGAAAAACAAAGTCCAGCTTGGGACTAAGCCCGAGTCGTGAGCGGAATGAAAGGGGGAGCCCGACCGGGCAAATGGATCCAAGGATCCTTGGATCCAGTCCCAAGATCCAGATTGGGTCCCAACAAAAGAGAGGAGCAGCGCCCTGCTCAGGGCCACGTGGCTGCCTATGAGTGGCCAGAGAAGGTAATCATCTTCTAATATATGTAGTTCTTCTATAAATCATAAAAATTAGCTCGATGATAAAAAAAAATACAAGTAAAGTACAAAAATTCTCAGAATAATGTGTAGAACAATGTTGGAACATAATATTAGACTTTTGATGCACTAATAATAGTGATATCATGTAAAATGTGTAATTCTTGTTTAATGGATAATAAATATCAAACGATGACCTAAAATTATGAGAAAATACCAGTGAATCATAAATCAAGGTTTTTGTCCATATAAGGTCAGTAATCATGATGTTGATGCACAAAATCATGTAATTTTCTTAGAATGTCTATCTAGGGCTTGTAACCCTAATTAATGTGCAATAAATGCATACATGCTCAATAAATGATGAAATTCACGGAATACCCTCATATATATAACTAGAAGATAAAATGTAGATCTGAGATCAGTTTTGTACATGAAATCCATGTTATATGAAGTTGACCCTTAATACACGTTATGAAACCCTAATTTAGGTTGATGATGTGATCTATGGTTAATATGTGCACAAAAAGAATATGGAACCTAATGTTCAAATAATGAACTATAATCTGGAATATGACATCAGTAAGATAAATCTAAGATAAGAATACAAGTAATCATGAGAATATTCTAATGAACTAAGTAAAACCCTAGTGAACACGATTAGGGTTAAGATGAGATGTATGATGATGAGAACTTGATGTTAATATATGATCTTGTCTTGATCAGGTTTAACAAAGATATAGATGACATGAGAAATATGTGATTAGGTTTGTCTTGATCAAGGTACGCCATTACCTCTTACTTGGCTTATTATACAATATGCTTGTGTTATATGTGTAGTAAAATACTTGGCCTATGATATTGGATGAAATGATTGTTCTTGTATGATATGTTGCATGATTTTCCATACTTATTACTATGAACGCATGAAACATAATATATCTATTCCATTATATCTAAGCACATCAACTCTTTGGTAGTAAAGTGCTGGAAATAAGTACTTCAACTCTTTGGTAATAAAGTACTTGGAAGTGATCCAACTCTTTGGTAGTAAAGTGCTGGAAATAAGTACTTCAACTCTTTGGTTATAAAGTACTTGGAAGTGATCCAACTCTTTGGTAGTAGATCATATTGTGAAATAATCCAACTCTTTGGTAGTAGATCATAAAGGCCTTAATACATTCAACTCTGAAGTAGTAAATGCATGGATGATATAATGGAAAATATGCTTAAAATATGTTTCTCTTTTGTTAATGAACATCTTTGTGCAAGTATATGATTTTCTTATATTTCTTCTGTTACTGCCAAGTATTAGTTTTATCTTATAGCCAAGATATGATGAGAGGTATATAAAAGACACGTAGGCATACTCAGTACAATATTCTCAAATGTTGTGCTGATGTGTACCACATGTAATCTTTTGTTTAGGTTGTGGTTATGCTTGAAGATCCAATATAGTTGGGAGTTGTGTGGCAAGTTGATGTACAGGTGGACCTGTTGTCTTAAGATCATGTTGTTTAGTGTAGTAGTACATGTATATGTATAAGTTTTCTATTTAATATGTAATATCAAATGATGTAACAATTCATATTGTAATTATATGTTGAATGGTGAAAATGTGTGTATGGTTTTATTATTGTTAATATGCATGTGCTACTGATTGTTTCCTTCTGACTTCGTCTGATTTTCTTCTTCTTAGCCTAGTGTGTGGTGTTTAAATTGAGATTCTCATTGAGGTGAGGTTTAAATTTGGACGTCGCACATCTGATTAAGTTTTCGAAAATCCAGAGACGTCACAATATACATATATGTATATAGATTTATATATATATTGATATATGAATATATATACACACACACACACACACACACACACACACACACATATATATATATATATATATATATATACATATATATATATATATATATATTCGTACATTGTGCGTGTGTGTGTATATATATGTGTATAGTATATTAATATGTATATGTATGTAGATATATATACACATGCATTATATATATATATATATATATATATATATATATATATATATATATATATATATATATATATAGACACACACACACATATATAAATGTATATATATATATATACATATATGTATATATATATATCACATAGTCCTCCTTCAACTAAGTATATAAAACATTTTTCTCTTTTATATAATCAGAATATGGTATCTGTTATGTGAGCCACAACTATTTTTGTATTATACCTTTTATTTTTTTTTCTATTTTAACCACTGGTTCGATCCTGTTCGGTTCAGTCAACTGGTTGGACTGGTCGGACCGTGTTTCTAACCAGTTGGACCGAAACAGAACACATAACTGATTTTTTAGGCTTCTGGACCGGTTTGACCGGTCAAACCGGCCGGTCTGGTTCAGTTTTGAAAACATTGGGAAAAACCGTTGTGGTTTTGTAGCGTTAGGGCAGCTTTTCATGTTCGTGTTGGGAGACTGGGACAAAAGCAGGAGGTGGTAGCTAGCTGTGAACTTGGTGATAGTACAAGGTACACATCGGAGGGAATTACATGTGCCTTCTCGAGTACAGAAATGTGGGCTGGCTTTGGTTAGGTTTTAATCTTTTGGGCACACTTCCATCCTAGTTAATGTTTCTTTTTTCTAGAAAGCTATAAAGGCCAGATTTCTTTGCTACGAGGTGAGCAAAAGTGGGAAATATAATGGACTGCTTTGGAATCAAGTTCGAAGCTTTCTTCTTCTTCTTCTTCTTCCATGAGGTCCAGTTGGGCACCAATTCGAAGTGAGGAGAACAGCCCATATTGCGGTAAGTGTTTCAAAACTTTTCGCCGCCATGCCCCCTTACACCATCTCCCCTGCTTTGAATAAGAGGACTGCCCCGATTGCTTTCACTCACCAACCTCTACAAGCTTCTCTTTCAGTAAGGCTAGTTTAGAGATCGATGAACAGTTGATTTACATCTACTTATCCAAGCCAGTTAAGCATTCCTGCAAATGGGAACATTGGAGCCTATTTTTTCTCGTGTCGAGAATAAATTCTGACATATTCATATTTTAGGCAATATCGCATAGGGTGTTTATCATATCGAGATAAGGGATACCTCCCAGTATCCACTGTCTTGAGGCATGACCTCTGCACCGCAAATTTTGCAAGTTCATCGAAAACTTTTGTATATACCGCGCGCTGCCTTATCAAGTCAAATTTAGCCATTGGAGTTTCATTCAACATCAACTTGGGTTCGTAAATGATAATGTTATTTAATTTTTATTAGTCAAGTGATTAGCGTTTCCAGGCACCCACTCAAATACGAACTTTGTGTCACTTCTGATTACGGAACACCTGTGGAATGATCTATCCATTATAAAGTGCATGCTTAAGTCACATAAGTTAAGGACTAAAGCGTATGACGTTTTGTTTAACCGTTATGATTGGGTTCGAATGATAAGAACGTTATCATATGAAATTATGTTGGTTTTTGCAACTTAACTTTCTCCCTAGCCGTCTTATAAAAGTTTGCTTTGGTAGTCTATCGTGCTAGTTTCACCCATTGTGTGCTTATTTGTTATATTTTTTGAGTTCCACGCTGTTTTTTGTGCTTCGATCATTTGCCACCACGGTAGCAACTTCATTCAAGTGAGTCAATGGTATTTCCTCCAACGAGGGTATCGTGGAAACCATGTTACTGTTCTATAATAACATTAGATGGTAAGTCTTCTAACTCGTTTTCTTCTCTTTCTTTACATGTCTTTATGAGCTCTAGAAGAGAGACAACCTTGTATTCTTGTCCCTAGTAAGACATAGTGTTCGATGTTAAAACAACCTTGAAGAAGTTGTGGGAAGGACTGAGGCATATTTCAAAATCTACTTCTATAGTTGCATGATGTTGCAAATTAACCAATGTGTGTGAAGTGATATGTCATCATAATAAAATTGCTCATGATCTTGAAAGGAATCTAAGTTTAATGACAAGTGGGAATACAACATAAAAGTATGTATGTTCTTTCCATAGTTGGGAATGTTCTCTCCATAGTTGGTAATGTTAGTTGCACATATCACATATGGGCGTACCAATTTATAAAGCCAGATTTATATATGTGAAAGGATGTGAGGTTTCTTTAAAATTGGATCCATGATCATAAATACAGATTTGGGTTCAAGATTTGTTCTACCTTTTCCAACTCAATTGTCTGTCATTTTCTACTATGAAATTCCTAACTTTCAACAACTTTTCATCAATTTGTCGTACTTGTTTCTACAATAAATAGTTTACACTAGTATATAAGCATGAAATAAGTCAAATGAATCTAAAGAAAACAAGTAAACATGTACAATTTGAGTATTAAAATGTTATACAACTGTCTACTATTATACTTTTCCAATTCTGCTTTCTAAGTTGTTCCTGAGAACATACCATAGAAGTTGTTAATGTATAAAATAAAATAAAAAATAAGGTCAAACAAACAATGCATCTCATAATTAGTGGATTTAAGAAGGTTACAAAGCTTATTGTCCTTGCATAATTACCAGGTCCATCACTTTGCGTTGTAAACATTTAGTATAATCGTCAAAGGTTTGATGTCATTTCTCCTTCTTCCTTCAATTGATGGGCTAAGATATATCCATAATTTTTGTTGTTACAACAGAATTACTATTGGATTGAAAAATTAGATAACAATATACGAAGACTAAATAGTTACATACCCTAAACCAGCCCTTGATGCATGAAAACATCGTTGTCCCAAAGTAAGATAATGGTGGGAGAATGAGACATTGTTGCAAAAAACAATATAAATTTCATTTTTTGGTCAAAATTGATTCGTATCTTAATTGGGGAAGTGTTACGACCCCACCTCCCGATAACTCCCAATTAAGGGAGACCGAGAGGTCGAAGCCGCATACATAATTTCCAAATCAAAGGTTCGGAAATTAACCAAGAACAATTATTAAATTTTAACAGACTAACTAAAAAGTTGTAAGAAAATAAACTTTTGCATATCTTTTCGAAAACTTGGATCTCTAAACTTCTATCTGTACAGGAACTAATCTAGATAATCCTCCTTGTATTTTAATTCATGTATTTAACAATATGACAATTTACTGTTTGTCCTTTTGGCTTTGTACCTAAAACGCCGACAAACAAAATGTCAGTCAACAAAAAGCTAGTATGTGGGAGAAACAATAATCGTGCAACTATGATAACAATGTACTGCAGCCAATTACCATTTAACAAACAATTTTACATTTTAAATATAACTTTGTGATCCATTAAACCCCTCATGGTCCCACCTATAGGTGAACCAGTTTCTAGGGTTGAGTCACATGACACTACCCGTAAGTAGCCCACTCCTTAACTCATGGTATGCTAAAGGGGCTCATGGCACTACACTTGGTAGCCCAATTTCTAACCCACGATAACCTAGAACTTACTCTAGGTTACCCCTTTTTAGCCTTTACAAGCCACAGAGGTGGATTCAGATCTAAGCCAATTATACACACACACACACACACACACACACACACACATATATATATATATATATATATATATATATATATATATATATATATATATATATATATATATATATTCATGGTGATAATCATAGTCACTTTATAGTTGCATGAAATAAAAGGCATCCAACAGTTATTTTCAAGCAACCGATAAAAACTTTCGGAAATCGCCGTGAAACTAAAGCGATTATTCATAAGAGTAACCACATACCTGTTCAGTAGACTTATCAAGATAATATCAATTCCAACCAAGAAAGCAATCCAAGTAAGTAGTTCAACCACAAAATCAACAATCCTGAAAAACACATGTACTCTATTTACTACACACATTATCAAGATTCCTTCTATTCAACTTGAAATTGCTTCCTAAGGTTTCTGTATCCATTTTAGGGTTCCGTTTGCAATTAGGGTTTTACTTCATCTTTCATTATTCTAAACCCTAATTTTATACTATTAATCATCAACACTAATTATCTCATCTACCCTTCAATATTAAGGTTATCTTAACAACATATAACCCTATTTATGGATTAAAGGCACCATTAACCATTAATCAAGTTCATTAAGCCTCTTTTACATTAAAGCTACTTATTTTTATCCTTTTAATCCATGACAAGATCATTATATGCATTTATCATCAATTCAAAGTTCATTATGGTCTAATCACATATGAACTCTATTTTCCACTAATTCTACCTTTATTCATTAGAAAACCCTAATTACTACATAAAGGGTATTTATCAACAATTAGGAACCTTTATACTCGAAATAACTTAGAAACATCATATCCTAGCTTTATTCACAGTTTTGAATAATTAAAGCCATTAAGAGTCGCATTTACTAATATTAGGGTTTCAAGACCCATTAAAGCACATTTTTGCACATGAAACTCTAAATTAAACTAATTACATGAAAAATTCATCCTTTTCGATCTTAATGTTCCTTTTTATCATTAATAGGTTAATATCAACTTTAAACACCCATTTAACCCTTTCTAATTCATTAATCATCAAAGGTTAGGGTTTTTCATTGATTAAACTATTAAAGATAGCATCTTTATATGATTTTTGAATTTCAATCAGCATCAGGCATCAATTTTATTTTTATTAGATTCCCCTCAATTTTTGAGCAATTTTCATATTTTGCACATTCCCATCGGAGCTACAAAAATTTAGATACAATTTTTCCAGTAAATCACTTACTTTGGCCAATCAGCAAGCGCCATGTCGCCTCCTTCTCATGCAACTCGCTCGGCTAGTTGAAACATAACAAAAGGTAGGTTTTGCCTCTTCTTAAGCGATCGACTCTTGAGAATGTGGAGGGGTAGAAATGTCCAAGGCCCTGGGCCTTCATCTTCCTCCGTGCGACGCTGTTGGGCGCATCGACCTGTAGCCCTAGCCGCGATTGGGCGTGGTTCCTCTCTTCGCTTGGACCCTGATGGTGACTGGAAACCATCCCTCTTGCTCCGTAGATCACCACCACACCTGGTGGTGCCCTTCCATCGCCACTAGGGCGGCTGGACTACGTTGGCCGGGCCTACAACCCGCGGTCGGCCTGGCAGCCGTTCTGCAGGTGCCACACACCGGTGGTGGGCAGGGAAAGGTGGCCAATCCACCCTGGATCCCTGGAGTAGCTTCGTGCCTCCACCAACAACCCTCTACCTCTGCTAGATGCCGTCAAGATAGTCTTAAGCATTCTTGGTTAGGGTTAGCATGGAAAGAAGAAGGAGAAGGGGTAGTATTGTGTGGGATGTCTCTCTAGACCTCGACAGAGCTTTACCCCTTTATATAGGGTGGTATCCACGCCCCAGATCGCTTGCCCACAAAGCAATCAAGGCTTCTCCTTATAGGAATGGGATTTTCCTTTCTTTAGAAGTATCCTTCTCTCTCTTCATGTACTTTGTTCATTAGATTTTAGGAATTCGAATTTCCTCTCATCTAATCTCTTTATTCTTGCTTTTTTAATCCATAGGCACAAATTTCTATTTTCTTTTATACTTCCTTTTTAACAAAACCCTGAAACCATTCATTATCTTGTATACTCACATTATCTTCTTATTTGACTTTATTGGTATTTTCTCTTTCCTTTTTCTTCATTGGGACTCCTTGGATCCCAAGAAACTCTATTATTTCAAAATCCTTTTTATTGGGTACTCATTATCCTTCTAGATGCATCTAAATGCATTATTTCTCATTATCTTGTTTATTTCTTATTAAAATATCTCTTTTTGAGGATTTCTCTTTATTTCTCTTTTATTTTTCTCATTGGTATTCCTTTTAATGTTAGTAATCCTTGGGATACGAATTTCTACCAAGGATAACTCAATTATACCTCTTTCCACTTATTTTCCACATTTTATCATTATTTTCAATTTCTTTCTTAGTAAAGAAATATTTAATTGATCTTTTCTTTTCTTATTGCGTTATCTATGCAGCTTTGGACTCCTTGGGACCCAAGGAATCCAAGAGGCATGAAATCCACCTTTGGATTATATTCTTTTGCCTTCTAGAGGTTTCCACATCTCTCTTTTCTCAAAACTCAATTATTCATTTATTAATTGAATTTCCTTGTTATTGGGCCCAATAGCCAATAAAGCCCACAACACAATCATCAAGGCTATTGTAATAAAAATCCATTTATTCAAAACAAATCATATCATTATTTGTTCCAATATCTTTAATATGAGAAATTACATTTCTCAGCAAATGAACCCAAAAATTGGGGTTGTAACAGGAAGTATTTTTACTTATCCAATTGGTTTTTGAATATTAATATGGTGATAAAAAATTACAAATCAATGTTGTTGGACTTTTCTATATGATTTTACAATATTTCTCAATTACTAAAATTTTTGAATATTTCTCACACAAAAAAATATGTTGTTCAATTTAATAGCACAAATAAGGTAATTTCCAATAGTTTGGTACAAGTATATTAGTAGATATAAAATTGAGGAATATATTTACTTATAAAATTTATCTAATTATAATATTTATTTACATACAAAATATTGGTAATAGTAAAAAAACAAAATGATTAAGTATTGGTAATAGTCTAATATTAAAAATTAACTTGATGTGTAAAACCCGTATGTAAAGGATTTTATAAGATAAATTAGTGCAAATGTGTTTCTTTTTCTTTCTGTTTTTACATCCTTTAAAAATATTGTAAAACCCATATATATACAATATTATTATTAGCTTGTTGAGCTCCTTAATGATTGTTTGTAAATGATGTAAAACACAATTGAAAGGAAATACAATAACTTTAGTGATCAGTAAGGAGCTCAACAAGCTTTTGGTAAATCTATCCCTTAACTCAACTCTACTCATGAATTCAAATGTATTGAGATCTAGGAAAGTATACAGCACATTTTCCATTGCAAAGAAGCTTATTGGAGATAGAAGTCCCACATGAACTGGTTGAAACTCAAAGATTGAAACATCAAGTTCTTCCACTCGTGCATCAAAGCTTAAAGATTCATAAATAAAATTACCATCTTGAAGAACCAATTTGACTACTGGATCACTAATGATAAGTGACACACTCGTCACACAAAAGTGAGATTACTCAAAATAAAGAATGGAATTAATATTAAAAATCCAAAAAATGGTAAATTAAAACTAATTGCATATAACCACAAAATCTAGAACATATTACATCTGAGTCCACAAACTATGTCATTTGTATTACATATGATACAAAAGGATGATATATATTATTGTTCATTAGATAACTTGCCACAACCTGTTACATATGATTACGTGTTCTCATATACAAGTTGTATTTGTACAACCATGGCATTTTTCAAAAAGCATTGTATCGATGTATAAAATTTACAAAACCTCCCCAAGAACCTGAGAGTACAGGGAGGACACATAGGAATCTACTACAAAACACTGGCAACATATCCAACTGTCAAACAACTACTGCTCCTCTTACTTATTAGCCTCAACTGCATGATCTCTACTATGTCGTGAATGACCACCTAAAAGATGTGGAAACCCATAGGGTGAGACAAATGTCCCAGAAAGAGATATAAATCTTCACCAACGTCTGTTCTAAGAAAAAATAGATTAAAGTAGAAAGATAGGCATTATGTTCAAGATGAGCGGATTCATCTAAATGATATAAACAAAGTGATTATACTAATTGAGAAATTTAGGTATCCACAACTGAGAAGTAGAACATCTTATAATTTTAGAAGGAATGTGAAGAATATATATAACAATTGATCTCTCTTACCATATTATAATGCAAAAAATCAGTACAAAGATAAGGCAAACAATCATCCAATGTGAGTTTGTTTAACCCTAAGCAAATACACATCACGTCTAAGTTATGTCTTTTATTATTATGCCCTGAGGATTTGATGTGTACCACTCAAATCCAACCAACCATGCCAAAGTCCAAATCAGTTCAATACAAGGTCTATGGAAGAGTAGGACTCCAAGAACTCTCCAACACCTCTTGATTTGTACAAGAGACACCAAAGAGACATATCCGTCAACTACAAACAATGACTTATAGTCAAGCTGAAAAATACCTAGCCAACCTTGGTACAAGTCACGATGCTAGACAACCGGCACACACATGGTCATTCTACAAAAAGGCATTATGCAGTTGCACTGCTACCATTCACAAATATCATAAAAGGAGAACATCTGCCACACAACCATCTCAATTGAGGGCTAGGTATGACTGTAGTCATCCTCTCCAACCTATAATTGTGGATGCAAGGATATACACTCAACTTGTGCCCCCACATATTCAATAATATGCGCTCCAAGTTTCCTGTAGGAGTCAGTCATTTCACCATCCAGCAAAAAATATTAACACTTGAATGGATCTATGACACATGGCAACTACATGACTAGGGTTTCACTTTATTAGTTATGCCAATTGGGTGGATTAAGGAAGCATAAAACAAGTGGACAACAAAGCCTAATTCTTTCTAGTAATCATAACTTTAAAACAACTGCATAAGATATATAAAACGTATGAGTTACAAACTTGTCACATCATCACATGATACTTGTATCACTTCCATTCACCAGACCATCACCAATATCACATCACTACGAGATCTCAATCCCTCAATCATATCTCTAGATTATTTCACCTCAAACGATACACAAAGCACTTGTCAAGTCATTAGACCCAATCACATAATTCCTACACATTCAATATCACATTATTCCTCAACAATGCTCATAATCACCACCTTATATTATATAAGGGTCACCATAGCTTTCACATAGCTATGACATCCAATTCACCTACAATGTTAGGGTTATACAAGTAGGAGAGAGAAAACACCATTACATGATAATATTTCAAGCAAAATGAGCATATATATTACATCTCTCAAAATTAGGGTTTGGGTTCATGTGTAGTCGATTAGGGTTCCATATAATCATTCAATCAACAAACCCCAGTTTCATTACCTTCCACATGTTTGGAGTATATTAGGGTGAATCATCAATGATTATGATTAAGCATTTAGCTTCACATCATCATGTAGTATCCACACACTTATAGTGTTGCGACCGATTGAATTAGATGTAGCGACCTACATGAGTGTAGAGATCATAGGTGCACTTCTTATGACCCCTAGGTAGGCGAGTGAGCATAGGCAGTTATATGAGTGTCGACCAAACACTCAAACCAACATGTTGCGACCACAAGACGACAAGGTGTAGTGACCGAAAACAAACGTGTCACCCATGTGTAGCAATCACACATGACATCAACATCATCACCAACAAGTGTTGAGACCGCTACACAACCTTATCCATGTGTAGTGATTGTAACACTTCAAATCACTTTGACTGAAACACACCAACCCACCAAGAGTAGAGACCAACTTAACCATCCATGATGCTTCGACCAAAACAAACACATAGTGTAGTGATCAAGGGTGATTAGGGTCATCCATCCGCAACACCTCACCCATCGTGCATGAAAACACTAACTCAAAATAGAACTAACCATGAACAAAATAGAAGGTAAAACTCAAGGAAACCGAGCATCATATAGGAGGAAGACTCCATACAAAGATACTCACTAAAACTCTAATACATGTATCCTAGAAGTCACCATTAAAGAACCTTGTTAAGAGAGATAAAACCCACATTCCACACATGCAAAATAGAACTAAAATATCATGATACTCCAATATACTCGAACCATATGCATGTTGATAGAAATCCATAATCAATAGAAAGAGGGAACCATCCATTCCATCATCATCAAAAATGGGTACAAGAAATTTTGGTTTAGGAGAAAGAGTAATCTACTTGAGAATACTATAAAATCTTAAACCCTAGATCATGATAACTTCATCTTGCATATTAGAATCATGTTTGAGTTGAAAACAACAACATCCAAGCCAGATTTAAGGTACAATAATAGAAGAGGGGCAAGTTATATAACCCGCCTTATGTAGACAACCAAGCTCCAAAGCCACAAGCTTTAAGAGGGAAGAAGAAACTCCAACCAAGATCATCTCCACATCCAAATAATCACCTCAAGAAGAAGAAAACATACCAAGGTCAAAGAGTGTTCAAGATGGATAAAATTCAAACCCTAGCCAAAAAAGAGAGAAGAAAGAAGAAAGAAGGAAGCTTCTTTTCACATTGGTACCACCATGGTCGAACCATAATCTCTAGCCTTTATGAAGAGAAGATCCTCAAGATAGCCACCATGGTCAAGCCATAGTCACACGACCAAGAAAAGATAAGAAGGTGGGGTATAGAGACAAAAGAAAATGTGACCAAGGAAGGATAACAACTTACCAAGAAAGAAGTTCACCAAAGACCACCAGAAGGAAAATGATCAAACTTAATGAAACCACATGCAAGGCTGGTCAGCCACCAAAGCTCCAAGGTCAGTCCTTTTTTGCTCCAAAAATCTCCAAGGATGAACACAAGGGATAAAAGAAAGAGTAGAGCCTAAAATGATACTTGCATGTGAAGGAGAGGGGTTATATACACAAGGTAGGAGGGAAGTAAGAGGGTTTTGAGGTGTCAACACAAGAGAGCAACATAAGGACATTTGTCCACCAAGAATACAACCATGCAACCAATTAACAAATGCATGCATCAAAGGGTGATATAACCTAGGGAGTGTAGAAACCACCTAGGTCAGATACATCCCATGTTGCGGTCGCAACATACTAGGGTAGACCATGTAGCAATCGCTACACTAGGTCACCGAATCAACATGGTCGAAACACTCCACTAAAAAAACCCTATCGACCAAACCACACCTAGGTCACCATGGTTGAATCAAACAACACCCAAGGTAAGTGTTGTAGTCACAACAATCATCTAAGAGTGGTGTAGTGGTTGCAACACATACAAACCCTATTATGGTCGATAGACATCAACAAGGAAAACCCTAGAAACCCTAATCTCACCATGTGATGTCACATCATCAACCATGATCCAAGAAAAGTTCCCCTATGATCCTCTCTCTATGTCATGATTCCAAGACATAGACGACACACTCTACATGTGACAAATTGCAAGATAACCCTCACTCATGGGTAAATTGCAACATGGTCCAAAATAATCATGCATAGCTCAAAGACCAGTCAAACATGACCAAACTGAAAAGATAAACTTCTCACATGTTATAAAAGAATCTCAAAGGGTTAGATTAAGGTTTTAAGCATATATTCAAGCAAAGAAATCACATTTAAGCATTAAGCTAGGTCACGGACTTTACAACCATAAACCCCTAACAAGAATTTTGCCCCCAAAATCCTACACAAAAAGAGACGAATACTTCTTATGCATCTCATCCTCAAGATCCCACATTGCTTCTTATATGCCACAATGATGCCACAAAACATTAGCCAACACTATGTCCTTCTTCTTGAACTTTTCACTCTTCTATCAAGGATCAAAAGGAGCCCTTCAAAATATGGCATATCTTCTTTGAATTCAACCTCCACTAGCTGTATCACTAACTCGATATTTGGGTGGCGCTTTGTTAACATGGACACATGGAACACTAGATGCAACCTCTACAAATCAGGTGGCAACTCCAACTTGTAAGCTACCTTCCCAACACATGCCACCACACGGTAAGGTCCCATAAACCTAGGATCCAACTTAACCTTCTTCCCAAACCTCAACATTCCCTTCTAAGGTGAGAGCTTGAGATACACACTGTCTCACACTTGGAACTCCAAGGGTCTGTGATGATTATTAGCACACGACTTCTTCCTGTCCTAGTTTTCCTTCAACTACTGATGAATCACCTTGATCTTTTCTGTTGACATATTCGTCCCCTCCCACTCTATCATACACTCAACCTTCTTGGGATCCAAACAAACACCCTCAACAGATATCACATGTCCAAGGAAAGATACCTCCTTCATCCAAAACTCGCACTTGCTGAATTTGGCATACAACTAATGTTGTCTCAATAAGGTCAGCGCTTGACATAGATGTTGTTCATGTTTTGGTTGTCTCTAGAGTATATGAAGATGTCATGTATGAACACAACCACAAAGTGATCAAGATATGGTCAAAACACCATGTTCAACAAGCCATGAAAATTGTTGGTGCATTGGTTAGCCCAAATGACATAACTACAAACTCATAATGACCATGTCGAGTCCTAAAAGCATACTTGGGTATGTCATCTACCTTGATCTGCAACCGGTGATATCCTGATCTCAGGTCTAACTTTTAAAATTGTTGGCTAAATTGGACATTATTATAATCCCTTTATTTTGATGATGACAAACATTTCATTCTTGTGAATCTAATGTGCTACTTGAGTGTTGCAGGATAAGGTGGATGACAAACACTTTGAAGATCTATATGCTAAAATTGCTTTAAGGCATGAATGTAATCAAATGTAACAACTTGCACAAGTATATAATGTACAAGTACTTAGACATCATGTAAATCAAGCGTTAGATCTTCCCTAGCCAATCACAACACTTAGATAGGTCATCCCCTACGATAGTGTCACAACTACACACTCATACACACACTTAGTACTTGGCTTAAAACATTGAAACAGGGTTAATCTTGGTCGACAAAATTCTCGACCGAGACACTCTCGGTCGACAAACTCTTCGACCGAGAATGACCTAGGTAGCCGTTAGACACAGCAGACAAGGTAGTTGGGAGTTGCATTAGAACATTATATACACTTGCTCCAAACAGTCCCTTGGTCGACAAGTCCTCGATCGAGAAGGACTCTTGGTCAACAATTCTTCGACCGAGATGAGTTCGGTTTGCACTTTTCAGAGTTAATTAACTAGCCATTGTTAAAGAAACTAATGGTTACCAAACGGTTAGTTAAGCACTAAGAACCCCCTAGAAAGTGTCTAGAACGTCCTTAAGCATCCATAGACCATTCCTATAAATAGGACAAGCCATAGGACAACCAAAGTACACTTGTGCAATACTTGAGCTTACATTCTTGCAATTGGCAATCTGTTTTGAGCAATTGAGCAACACTAGTATTTGCTACTCATTTCGCTTGCTCCAAATTCGTGTCCTATAGTCTAGCATCTCCTATCCACTAAACATACACATCCATACTCATTGGTTAGGAGATCAAAATGCTTGATATAGGAAATCAAGCCTTGTGCTTCAAGTGGTAATTGTAATTTCCATTTCCTTTCTTGTTCTTTCTTATTCCTTGTACTCTCCTTGCAACTGCTAGGGTTGGAGGTTGCGGATTGGAGAGGGTTTGATCTTCTTGGTGAAGAAGGATATCTTTGGACTACTTCTAGAAGAGTGTCTCAACGGGAAGCTACTTCAAGAGGAAGGCTACTTCAAGGGGGAGCTTGAAGTTAGTTCAAGGAAGGCTACTTCAAGGTTGGTGAGACTACTTCAAGGTGAAGGTTGTCCAAAGGATGTAGAAAATATTGTAATTTTATGTAATATCCTTGCGAGGTAATAAAATTTAATACTTTCAAAATCCCGGTTGGGTAAGCAACTGAGTAGTGGATTGACTACCTTAGTATTTTCTAAGGTTGGAACCACTCTAAACACCTTGTCTCCTTCTTATTATTTCAATTGTAGTTGTTTGAGTTAAATTATCTTAAAATAATCATAAAACCATATTCACCCCCCTCTAGTGGTTTTTCAATTGGTATCAGAGCAGGCTTCAAGGAGCTCTAATCGAGTCTTGAAGAATGAAGGGTGGTGGTGTCTACAACCGCAAGCAAAGGAAAAGTATGGACCAATCTTCAACTAGTTGCAATTGGTGCTTAGGAACAAGCCACACAACACTTAGTTTCCCATGGAGAGAAAAGAAAGAAGAGGTGCATCGAAACTGCCTTATTGCTACAATAAGTGAAGAAGAAGAGGTAAGCCTTTTTTATTTATCGAAAGAAGAGCTAATTGCTAGTCTTGAAGAGACACATAATAAGTATATTGAGTGCAAGAAGAAATTAAAGAAATCTAATAAAGCAAATGATGAGTTACGTGCTAAACTTCTTGCTATCACATCTGAAAATGAAAATTTGTATGCTAAATTAAATGATCATGGATTTGTAAAGGATAGCATTATTTTTGAAAATCATACTTTGAAATCATCCCTAGGTGATTGTAATGTGAAATTTTTACTCTAGAAACAAATTACGATCTTCTATCTCAAGAAAAGGTTGGATTACTTGCAAAGTTAAATGATCTTAAAAAACAACCTGTTTTGTGTACACATCTAGATTATGATATTATTTTAAAATAAAGAGATTCTTTGTTATCTAATCTAGATTAAGCAAAGTTAGACATCAATAAAAGAATGGATGAGATTGTTAAGCTGCAACAAAAAGTTAGTAGTTTGAGTAACAATGATACCCTTGATAAAATTTTAAATAATAATTATCATCAAATTGGAAGGAGAGGACTAGGTTATAATCCTAAAGGAAAATCTTATCAAAAACCTAGTTGGAGAAAGACACAAGTGCTAGAAAATCAATCTATGTATGTACCTAAGGGAAAATATACATATGTACCCAAGAACAACCTAGAACAAAATCATAGAAAGAGATATGAGGTTGATTCCATATGTTGTCATTATTTTTTGCGTCTTGGACATTATTCTTTCTCATGTCCCAACAAGAAAAAGGATGTTGAGTTAGTATGGGTTCCAAAACCCCCAAACTAAATGAATAAAATTGAGTTGAGATATGACCAAAGACTCTAAGTTGTATATCTCTATGTCGATCTCAACTTAACATAGTAGGACACCAAGTTAAATCCAAGAAATTAAAATTTCTAAATATACATCTTCAACTAACTTGTTTTAGTTTAGATTCTCAAAACCTAGAAAATTGTATATGATTAGTTGAGATTTAACCTAAATGTTACTTTGATATTTAAATGTCTCATCTCAACTAAACTGAGTTTTTCAAACTGCATAATTGAATAACCTATGATTTACTTGTAAACAATTGCTGAGAAATAGTACAGAAAAAATCTCAGTCGAGCAACTGTTCGACCGAGAACATTGTCGGTCGAGAAATAGTCGACCGAATAGGTTACTGTTGTCAAGTTTGCAACAAATGTAATAAAACCTATACAAACAGCAACATTCTCAATCGAGAAAATCGTCGACCGAGATAAATTCGGTCGACAAACAGTTCGACCGAATCAAGTTCTGCTGAACCTGTTTTCAATTAATCTAGATTGCTATCAATTTGTTATTAATGATTGATTTAATGTGAAAATCAAGAATAAGTCTTGGAGACCATCTTTGAATCAAGACATATTGATCTTTTTGCAACATGAATTAAAGTATAACATTATGAATATGAAATCCTAATTGTAAAAATGCTATATGAAGACTGATATTGAGCATACTTTATTTATTGAAAAAGTTAATTAAGATGGTTTGTCTTAAATTTGAAAATCCATGAACCATGACTGATATTATTTTGGTTTATCCTCTACATGTTTTTTAAAATTGAATCATGTTGGTATAATCAAGGAAATTACTACTTTATCATAATCCATATGTTTTATCCTAAGTATTTCTTGGTCTATCTATGTAGGAACCATGTGTATTAGAATTAAATGGTCATAATCATTGTATTTCATGAAATTACATACTTCTATCTTGATCATTGTATTGTAGATATACTTCTACTGCTCTATCATAATTATTATGCCATGATCATTATGTTTCATTGGTTTGTCTAAAATAATATTTGATCCATATAAACAAATCAAAAATGGATATTGTTTTTGATCATTATGATTCAGCTCATATGAAGATGCCATTTTGCATAAACAGTAAAACTTCATGGCACAAATCTATTTTAATTTGAAAATCTACAAAAAATTATACTTCACATATAAGTGTTCAAATTGGAAATCTGTAGAAATTGCCTTTTGGTTGAAATCTAGTTTGACCAAGGGGCGCTATGGTCGTAGTAAAGGTCGACCTAAAATAAGCCTGACAAAATTCTCATTTGCACATCATTTTAATGTACTTAATCTTAGTATCTTGATTCAAAATGTGTTTTTGAAAGGTCAAAATCAAATCTTAAAAGCTAGTTATGACCTTAGAATTTCTCAAAATGATTACATTATTACTCCCCTAGAATATATATATATGTACACATCTAGTCTCTCACTTGCATTAAAAACTAGCTCAAAATTTTATCTACAACAACTTCGTCGGTCAGCAAAAAATTTTTGACCGAAACATACTCGGTCGACGAATTCGTTGACCGAAAACATCTCAGTTGGCTATACTTCTCGACCGATACTCACCAAGTAAATGTTGTACAGTCGAACCCAGATATATTTTCGGTCGACAAAATGTTCGACCGAGCCAACATCGGTCGATAACATTGTCGACTGAGGTTAACCTTGTGAACCCCCATTTGCATCAATTAAAAGGCAATATTCTAATTAAAATAAAAAAAAATTGTAACGGCTAGTTTCGATCGACCGTTGGACGACCGAGAGGAGTGTCTACAGAAACGACCATTGCGGTCGTCGTTCGACAAATTGTCGACCGAAATGGGTTCTATTTTTCTATAAATAGAGCCCAAAACGACCCTTTTCTTCACAACTTCACATTCTCACTTCTCTAGCTCCTCTCTAGTGCATTCTTGTGCAAGTTTTTAGCTCCTATACATCCAAGTCTTGCCTTGATACTTCTCCACTTCAAAACAACAAGATGGCTTCCTCATCATCGCGTGGAAAGAAGCAAGTTGCCGCTAGGAAAGGAAGGACGGTCTCTCCAGTGCTGCCATTCATCAATGACATTCCATTCAACGACGCAGCTGTAGGCGATCGCTGCCTTAGGCTATCCTCAAGAACTCCTCTTCCACGACGACCAGTCGACGTCTTGGACTTCCACAACATTGTTGATCTGGAGGAACTCTTTGAGGTGCAACATTTGTCTGAATTTCTGAATCCCTCCTTCCGTTCCTACTCCTCAAAAGCAGTTAACGAATTCTATGCCAACTTAACCCCACATCCTGGCCATGATTCCTTCTCTTCTATGGTTAATGGGTATGGATTCCATTTTTCTGAGGAGGGTATTCTTAGCATGCTTAACATAGATATAGAAGACTATAAAGATTTTATTGATCTCACTACCAGAAATCCAATAAATAAACTTTCTCAGGATGACATGACCACTAGCTTAAGTGACATTAAAAGAGCCATCTTTTTATCCAATACCACTTGCCATGAAGATAGGGGTACCTATTATGCCATAAACTTAAAACCTGAAGCTAGGATCATAAACCTCATTGTTGCCACCAATATCCATCCTAGGGCAAATGAATCTGAAGTACCCACTTTTCGTATGTACCTTATCTATGCCATTCTAAAAGGTATCCCCATAAATTTCATTCGTATCATCCTTAAGAATATGCTTGAGTTCTCTAGCAATCCACCTTATGTTGACTTTGTTTGCCAAATTACTCAACATTTTCTTAAGAAGAATATTGAGGACCTAGGTTATACATGGGATAGGAAACCTCAAAAGATAAGTAAAAATACAGTAGAGAAGATGGGAATCGACTTTGGCCACAAAAGGGTTGGGACTGAAGGGGAGACATCCACCCAAGACATACCTCCACCACCTCCTCCTACCAACCTACCCCATGATCCTATGACAAACACCTTGACATACATAGCTAGATCTCAATATCACCTAAGTAGGCAATTGGATTACAATCACCATGCCATGACTTACTTAAATCAAAGGATGCAAGCCCTTTCTCCTAACCAACCTGATGAATATCCTCATTCCCTTAATCCTGACATGCTAAACCCATACAATCCTTCCTACAACTACTATCAAATTCCACCTCCACCATCTCCTGATCTCACTCATACTCAGTTTTCCCCAATCCAACTCCAGGACATTGCTGCCCACTTTCGCTTCGATCGTGTTCCCACCTTCTTGGAGGCTTATGCTTTAACCAAGACAGGTGCCTTGGAGTGGCAGCCACTGGTCAAATATTATGGAGCTGAGCCCTTTCTTGGAAAAGATCCAGAAATTGATGTAATCCTTCAGTCTTTTCAGTGAGAGATATCTTTGTAATGTTTTGTAATGGAATGGCTATCTTTGTAATGATTGTAATGGATATCTTTTTATAAGCAAGTATGTCATGATTTATGGGTCATCTTATAAATTGTATGAGCACTAAGTTGTTATGAATAAAATTGTTTTTCTATGGCTTCATTTGGACATATACATGTTATATAAGAATATTATAGTAGAGAATAAAAATAAGGGGGAGTAATATATGAAATGAACCAAAAAGGATCCCATTCTTTGCAAATGATTGAAAAATAAATTATGGCTATATTTGACAATGCATCACTTGTTTTTTAAAATTGAATATCTCTTTAAGGGGAGCACAACATAATATTAAGGGGGAGAAACAAAGAGTCATACTAAATGATTATATTGGATATCCTTTTGAAATGACAAAGGGGGAGAAATAATATAAAATCAAAAATATAAAATAAAATGAGTTTCATAATATCTCGGTCAGCATCTACTTGCAAAACAAGAATGGCTACAAAAGGTAAACTTCAGGTATGAAACTCACATGATTTATATTTCCTTATTTTATATTTAGGAAATGTTTTTCATCTTCAAAAACGGGGAGATTGTTGGCTAAATTGGACATTATTATAATCCCTTTATTTTGATGATGACAAACATTTCATTCTTGTGAATCTAACGTGCTACTTGAGTGTTGCAGGATAAGGTGGATGACAAACACTTTGAAGATCTATATGCTAAAATTGCTTTAAGGCATGAATGTAATCAAATGTAACAACTTGTACAAGTATATAATGTACAAGTATTTAGACATCATGTAAATCAAGCATTAGATCTTCCATAGCCAATCACAACACTTAGATAGGTCATCCCCTACGATAGTGTCACAACTGCACACTCATACACACACTTAGTACTTGGCTTAAAACATTGAAACAGGGTTAATCTCGGTCAAAAAAATTCTCGACCGAGACACTCTCGGTCGACAAACTATTCGACCGAGAATGACCCAGGTAGCCGTTAGACACAGTAGATAAGGTAGTTGGGAGTTGGATTAGAACGTTATATACACTTTCTCCAGACAGTCCCTCGATCGACAAGTCCTCGACCGAGAAGGACTCTCGGTCGACAATTCTTTGACTGAGATGAGTTCTGTCTGCACTTTTCAGAGTTAATTAACTATCCATTGTTAAAGCAACTAATGGTTACCTAACGGCTAGTTAAGCACTAAGAACCCCCTAGAAAGTGTCTAGAACGTCCTTAAGCATCCATAGGCCATTCCTATAAATAGGACAAGCCATAGGACACCCAAAGTACACTTGTGCAATACTTGAGCTTACATACTTGCAATTGCAATCTATTTTGAGCAATTGAGCAACACTGGTATTTGCTACTCATATCCCTTGCTCCAAATTCGTGTCCTATAGGATAGCATCTACTATCCACTCAACCTACACTTCCATACTCATTGGTTAGGAGATCAAAATACTTGATATAGGAAATCAATCCTTGTTCTTCAAGTGGTAATTGTAATTTCCATTTCCTTTCTTGTTCTTTCTTATTCCTTGTACTCTCCTTGCTACTGCTAGGGTTGGAGGCTATGGATTGGAGAGGGTTTGATCTTCTTGGTGAAGAAGGAGATCTTTGGACTACTTCTAGAAGGCTGTCTCAACGGGAAGCTACTTCAAGAGGAAGGCTACTTCAAGGGGGAGCTTGAAGTTACTTCAAGGAAGGCTGCTTCAAGGTTGGTGAGACTACTTGAAGGTGAAGGCTGTCCAAAGGGTGTAGAAAGTATTGTAATTTTATGTAATATCCTTGCGAGGTAATAAAATTTAATACATTCAAAATCCCGGTTGGGTAAGCAATCGGGTAGTGGATTGACTGCCTTAGTATTTGCTAAGGTTGGAACCATTCTAAACACCTTGTCTCCTTCTTATTATTTGAATTGTGGTTGTTTGAGTTAAATTATCTTAAAATAATCATAAAACCCTATTCACCCCCCCTAGTGGTTTTTCAAAAACACTATGGCACCTAGCAACTGGTCGAACAGATCATCAATCCATGATAAGGGATACTTGTTCTTGATAGTCACCTTGTTCAGTTGTCAGTAATTGATGCGCAACCTCATGGATCCATCATTCTTCTTGAATAAAAACACTGGAGCACCCCAAGGTGATGTTCTTAGCCTCATAAAACCTTTCTCAAGTAGCTCTTATAATTGTTTCTTCAATTCTAACATCCCAACGAGTGCCATTCTGTATGGTGTCTGGGCTATCGATTGTGTATCAGGAACCAGATTGATCTCAAAGTCAATCTCTCTAGGAGGGGGAACACTTGGGAACTCATTGGGAAATATGTACTCGAACTCATAGACAACTGACAATTCTTGTATACTAGGACTCCTCCCCTTTGTATATATCACATGTGCCAAGAATGCATCACATCCTTGCTTCACCAGCCTTTCTGATGTTATCGTCGATACTAGACACGTCAAAAGAATCTTCCTATATCCTTGGAAGACCAATGACACATCACCATCGACAAATGTATCCACTTTGGAACTATAGTCGAAGACCACTCGACACTACTCCAAAGTGTCCATTCCAAGGATCACATCAAATCCATTCATGTCAAGAGGTATGAGGTCCACTTGGATGTTATATCCTAAAAAAGAAAGGACATAGGAATGACACACCTCTCGCAGCTCTGAAAAACCAACCAAAGGGGTTTCTAAATGGAGACTATCACTTCTATGAATAACATGCAAAGAACAACTATAAATCACTTCTCGAGTGATAAAAGAGTACGTAGCACCCGGGTAAATCTGAAGAGATATAAAGCAAGAAAAAAACAAATCAGAATGAAATAACTCTATCTGACCTGTCACAACTCATGGGTTGACCACTCCTTCCGAATGACTCATAGTGTAGAATTGATTTGTTTCCTATTGTCATTCCCTTCCTCTATTGTCTTGCCTAGAAGAACCAACCTGTGATGCCTAATTGTGTCCTCAACCTCCACCACTGCTAAACTATCATTGTTGCGACCCATGCTAACTCTGTCTCGATTTTTGGGTCACCTCCTCATCCTTCATTGAGAAATAGGACTTTGGATGCCCAATCTGTCCACACTTATAGCATGTCTTACTCTCATATCATGGACTAGATGTCCATGTCACTGATACTGACACCGCACTATGGGCTCCTGCCAGGGGGTAAACGTGGCCTCTGCCTCTACTTGGCGAACATTGTGACTAAACACTTGATCTGTATTGTGATTGTGGTGTTGAGAACCTAGGCTTCGTGAAGCCTCCAAAAGACTCCCTAGTACTGTGTCGATATCTTCTTGACTTTTGCCTTATATTTCTCTATCTCGGGCCGTTCAATCCTTCTAACATACTCAACAAATGTGGCAAACCTCTCCCTATTCTCCATCGTCAACTTTGTGCTCAAACCTTTCTCAAAGCATTTGATCCTCTCCTAGTTTGTGATATCCATATGAGGACAAAACCTCAACAGTTCCATAAACTTCACCTCATACTCATTAATTTACATAGATCCTTGTCAGATCTTCTTGAACTGTGAGATCTTCTCGTACATATAGGTCTAAGAAAAATATTGACTCACAAACTCCTGCTTGAACTCTTCCCAACTGATGGAAGAACCATACCTATTCTCCTCCTCGATGGCCTACCAATGGCCACCACTCCGCTTCAATAGATACACTGTATGCTTCACTTTATCTTCCTCTGGGATGTTGAAGATCTTGAAAATCCTCTCCAACTCTATTAACCATAAATCAACATCTGTTAGGTGAAGAATACTCAACCTCCCCAACATGACTCAACCTCTTGAAGGTCTTCCCAAAACCTAAAGATTCTGCATTGGGTACTTCTTTCCTAGCTTGAGGTATGACCATTCTATCTGCCATGTGCATCATTGTAGCCATAAAATGTACAAATAAGGATTGGAAAGTGGGGCTTTCCATCATGGCTGGTTCAAACTGGGGCACTTCAGACACTCATAAACCCTACCATGCCTCCTTGCACCACCTCCTTGTGAAACAACACTTCTCTGGGAAACATGATCTTCATGTTCTCCAAACATCTTTTATTAAATCATCTTAACCCTATAGTTTATATAGGTTCACAGAGACATAGATCCAAGAATATATATATATATATATATATATATATATACTAGTATATATGAAATTAGTAAATTAGTACACTCGTCTACTATAGTTGCTAATTAATTGAGATTTCTATTAAAAACTATATGTCAATGTAATTAACATGTCCTTAATAATCTACTATATTTATGCATGTCTCGTACTAATCATAAGCCTAGATGCATATGTATAGATATACATTTCATAAAAATGTAGTATGAATCCTGAATAAATATGAGGGAAATAATAGTTATGTACATATAAGAAGGTTGTTCTTATAAATATACACATGGTCATTTATAATCCATGGGTAGAAAATGTATGGAATACCCTATTATAGTTCATCTAGGTCATACTTGTGTTTGGCAACATAATCAAGATCTAAGTATACGATCAATGTACATTAAGGCATGTCAAAATTGAATGTTAGATATTCCTAGTAAGCTAATATTGGTAAACAAACATATTTGATCCTACTGACTAAATATAATTATATTATAAGAGAGAGAATAATATTTTAGGATTTAATCTTGATAAAATGTGATAACTGAATTGTGTGTATAATATTGACTATAACCCAAGTAAAAACACTAGAGATGTGAATAATGAAAGATATAAATAACACTCCTAGATAGAAATCCCTATCCACCTATAACACTTGTAAAATGAAATTTGAACAATAATTTATTCCAATCCATATAGTTATTTTTTTGTTGATAGAAGGTCAAATATATAGATCATGTTAACAAACAATGGCATGCATAAGTAGTCCAAAGTACACAATAAAATCACAGACCAACAACACCAAAATTGTGTAGTCTAGGTAAGAGTTGTAGTCAAATGTCTAAAAAATGATTGAAATCGGGAAAGGATGAAAAGAAACGTATTGGGGGAGGTACCCCTAAAATAATAAGCCTCAGATACAAATCAAATAAGTAAAAAGGTAGAGGTGTCCTGAGATGGTAAATCTAGAAGCCAATGTCTTTTGCTAAGATCTCCTCCAGGGTTTAATGTCCTTCAACATTGTGGTCAGTAAACATGGCCATCTGAGTGTCTTCATGTGTCATATATAGTGACAAGTATTCATATATATTTTTAGATCTTTCTATTTTAATTAAATTCTTGGAGCATGAATACTTTGAACTCACAATGTTGCATACTTTGATCCACAATATATGAAATTTTTGTTTCTATTTTGAAGGTTAATTCCATCATTGATTGCATGCATGATTAGATATGTTGGCCAACCCAAAAAAATGATTTTGAACCTTGGCTTTCCTCCTTCAAAGGCCACCAATAATTACTCTTAGAAAATAGTAGCACAACATTTAACATCGAAAATGGACAGGCTAGTGCCCCTAGTATAGTGGAGTTATGCTTCCATGCCTCTACAAAGAGGTTCCTTCAGTATATTGGGAATTTCAGTTGGTGTGTTGTTGTTATCCATAAGGGAGAAGACATGGCTTTCCCAACAACTAGACATTGAAATATGATATCTATTTGAAAATTTGAATTAGTAGTTTCATAAAATTGGATATTGAATCTCTTATTGAATTTGAAAACCCATTTTTACCTTTTGATACTTACCTACATCAACTATTGGTCATAAAACATCTTGTAGAAAGGTTTATATTGTTTTACTTTCCAAATATTAATTTTGAACCAGATTTACTGACCTATGTTTCCCTTCTTGGGGTTCATATGTGGTTTTTTTGCATTTGGAAAAACATGGACATGTGATCAAAGAAGGCCTAGAAGTGAGGTGCAGGTATTGTCCCCTTTTGAAAAGTAGAAAGGAATATATGCTTAATTTTGTAATCCTACATATAGCTTCTGGGATTCTAATGTAAAGCATCATTGTAAAAGGATTTAATTATATTTTTTGATGTAATTGTGTAAATGTTTGTTCATAAGGAATGGGCCTTTACAACAAAATATCATAACCTATAAATAGTCGACAGTTATGCATGTTTTGGAAAACTAGGGTTCGGATCCCCGATTGATTGATTTCCACCTTCCCAGTGTGGTGATCAATAATTCATTTGACAATAAATCGATCTGTTGATACCACATTGCCTCACATTCAATGTTGGTAGGGATGATAGATGTAGCATGAACTAGTTGGGTAGAAGGGTGCTATCTATATGTTGGTATGGGTGTTGGGTAGGGTGGGGTTGTTGGAGTGCTCAGTTGAGATAGGTTTACAAGATCCTTCTAGAGATTCTTTAGTTATTCTCTCTAATGATTCCTCTCAGTTGAGCTAGGAGTACATCCTCCTTGAGATATGTACCATACAATGGTCATAGAAGAATCTCCTTTCATGGATTATATCCATGATGTACTTTCCTTGTAAGGTGTGGAAGTTTTCATTGGCAATATCCTCTAGTAGGATCCATATACGCAGTGTCTCTATTATTCACAACACAGTAAATGTGTTGTCGCAATAATTTGTCTCTTGTTTGGGGTATTTCTGTTGATCCAGATTGGGTCTAATTTGGGGTGTACCATATGTCAAAATTTTTGGGTAAGTCCTCTTCTTCATTTTCCTTAGGTGGGGTCTGCTCATGAGGTGACTCTCTCGGCTCATTCTATCTTTTGGTCTAGGACATGTTGGTGATATACCCTAGTGTGGTTTAGGAATGCATAATCTTCCTCAGTAGGCATGTCAACATTCTTCATAGACTCTACTACTCCTTGCTTTCCATAGAGCTTTACAATTGTGACTACATCAGGTGATGGTACCTGGGGAGTAATTCTTAGGCCAAAAATTACTATGTCAGAGTTTATGTGCATGTCCATCTATATGGATTTAGGAGGGGCAGTCTTCTCCTTCCTAGGTGTCCTCCTTCCTTTTTGTGTTTGAATCTTAAGGAGGTGTCAATGTTTAGGTTGCCTCCTTGTGTTTTTTCTTATTGACGGAGGTATGCAGCAACTCATTTTTGCATTGTAGCTTTTCATGATCCTGTCTGAATGCAACAACCTCCTGGTTGATGTTAGTTAAAGATTCCATGATATTCAGTTGGTTTTCAACTATAAGATACATTTATTTTAGAAGCATCATCGATGGTTGGATGTTCTCCACCACCTCCTTCACATAAGATTTTAGTGATTGCAAATCTACAATTATATGGTAAATTTCAGATATAGAGCTGGAAACTATCTCATGTAGGTTGTCTATTTCTTGCACAATTTCCATTATTTTGTAGCGGAAGGGGCTCATTTGCACCTGCAATTAGGTTATCGTGAGCTCTCTAGTTGTATTGTTTGTTTCCGATATGAAGAAGAGTGCATAAGAGAACATTATGTTGATTATAGGCATTATGCTAAAATGTGCCTTGAAGGACTTGGATTGTCCAGAGCTATGTTCATTTCCTCCTAATCTTTCCCAAGTTTTTTGTGTGGATAACTATCATGGAACCACTTATAACCAAAATCCTAACTCAAAATCACTACAAAGTCAATGGTGATAGGACCTAGATGTCCATCTCTACCAAGGTATTAACAAAGTATGAATGTGGAAGCTTAAATCTTAGCATTCATGAACAAATAACAAGACAAAAACACCAATCATAATCTCAACATTCAACAAGCATTAATAAGTCATTTTATTACAAGATTTCAATTACATTTTTTTAGTCAAATATACACAAGTTTGCTCATGTATACTAGGGATCTTACCACAAGTGCACATGATATAGCTGACCAAGCCCATCTACTTTTAGCCATCTCTGAACCTATAAAATATGTGAAACTAGAATGGTCAACACAAGAGGTGTTGAGTACAGGGATGAAAGATACATATATATAAGCTTTGTAGAATTTTAAAAGATTTACATAAATAATGAACAAGAGTAAACAAGTCAAGCATTTAGCAATGTGAGAGCCCATGTTTTATATCATTTTACTCCAATTATACCATCATTACATGTATTCATCAATATCATGTATTCGTAAGGCCTTTTATAGACTAACTTCCCATTGTAAGAGTTTATTGACGGTAGAAGTTTAGCTAACACTATTTTTAAGGGATCTCAAGGCTATTTACAAGAGCTAGCCCTTATATCAATGATCCATCCTATCTTGACATATCAAGTAAGATGACCAACCTTATATCCTTACCCCAAAGTTTTAGACATGTGCATGAGGTTTGTAAAGTGGAGTTTATGTATTATGTTTGTGAGTTATTAAACAACGATAACAAGATAAACATCAAGTACAATACTAGAATACAACACACCAATATTTGAGCAAGTAAACACGCATACATATGTATCACATTTGAAACAAGAAATCCACAGTCATATAATTATTTAAGGACCATACCTAATTTTAAAGATTTTAGAACCTATTCTTGACCATCTAGATCCCAAGCAACACTTGGTTGAGCACAAGATTGCATACATGCATTAGATTCTCATTATTAACCCTGATTATCTTTATTTTATGGGTTTTCCAAGTTAGGTAAAAAAATTGGTCAATTACATGTTTGATGATCTTATATGGATTTAGGATACACCATGAAGGCGTGCTTCAGTTTCATAACATTTTGAGGTTCCATGCATTTTATAAGATCATCACAAGATTCATGTCCCTTGTGTACATTTTTGGGTCAAAGGACTCACAGTAGGGAAACCAAGATCATGATTCATTGAGTCAAGAGAACCAATCATAAATAATGGTTTATATTAGCATTGTAGAAAATAAGAATTCAAATTCAAATATAGGTGGATGTCACTTAGGGTCTAGGCATCATATTCCCAATCCTAGGGTAAGAACATTTTGACATACATGTAAGCACCAACATAGTCCATTATATTATCAACATATGAACAATATGTGACATCCATGTCAAAGGGGTCAAGAATGAAAGAGTAAACTCTAATTTGAAAAGGGAGAACACGACATTAAGACTTTCATCGAGATTAGGTCTTAAGAGATATAAGAAAACCATTAGTGTCATACTAGGTCACCACTATTGGACTGATAAATAAAAAAAAGGTCACCACTAGTGGACTTAGAGTCACATATAACATCATAACATAAAAGAGGGAGATCATGAATAATTAGTATCTCAAAAATTTGAGTAATTTCATGGAAGTAAAGTGGGTTTGATGTATGAGGAGACCAACTTTCAAATTTGATTAGGGTGTAGTCATGCATCACCATACAGGAGTCATATACATGCATTTGCTACAAAATCGATCAAACATAGGCAAAGGATATGAGGGGGATCTTATTGGTGTGATGGGGTATCACAAATTTACTCATCTCTAAGGCTAGGATGATTCCAGATGTCAATTAGCAATAAGATTAGCAATCTATAGAAAGTACATCATTGAAGTCCCATAGTAGACCTAGTTAGGAATTAGAGTCATCCAAGGGGAACATGGGTAATTAGGAGTTAAAATATATTCAAAGGTATTGATAGGTTACTAATTTAATTACTAGTAGGTATATTCAACGATAAAGGTACAACTTTTATCATCATTATGCACCCTACACGATCCACATAGTCAGAAATCATATTCTAGCAAAGGAAACTAGGTGCATAATCAGTTTATGAAACCATGCTTAGGCTGTAGATCTTTACAAAATGATAAATTTAGTATAGAATTTCATTATATTTGGCCTTAAGATGAAAGAGATATGATATTTGCAAAAATCCAAAGAAAACTATATGGAAATTAGTAGGGGCATTAGCATTGGATTTAATCCAGATTTCAACCACCAATCTTGGATCAAGTGTCTCACACGCACACCCAGTTGGGTGTTGTCTCGAGGCATACACGGCCCAGAATTGTCACCTACCGCTCAATGGGGGGTCACCAGCATGTCCTAGACTCCCTTCACCTCTACCCAGAGATGAGAGAGAGGGGAGAGAGTCATGCGACGCAGACGCGATCATGCCTCATTGATCACCAATGACCACCGGGTCTGAGTGCACCACCATTGTGGGGCCCCAGCCTGGTTAGATGTATGGACTAAGATCCTGGCCCTTTCTTTGGGAATCCATCATGAGCTTGAGGGCATACCAATGGCTACTGAGCCAACACAGCTCCCCCTCTTTGAGTGCGAGCTCATGCAGTAAATAATCATTATGTCGCTTGTCAGTGTTGCTTGGGGATGAGAAAAGGAGAGGCCTCAGGCCCCAGGGAGTGGTCGGCCAACATCGCCTAGCCTCTTTAGATCCAAGGCAGGCTCCAGTGGTGGTTGTAGTCACCCATGACAAAAACACCCAAAGTTGGGCTTGCAGCGGCCGCCACAAAGGTGAAGGAGCAAAGGAGGGAGCTCAGATCCATGCAAAGGTACAAAAAAAGGGGGAAACTAGGGGGGAAGTGACAAGAATGAAGAAATTAAGGGTTTTTTTTGATAAATTGTGCTAAAGAAAGTGAGAATGCCACAAATTGGAGGGTGGAAAAGGAAGGTTTGGTGAGTCAACGCCAACCATATCGACTCCCCGTACAGAGATCGAGGACGACTTCTTGGTCATAGATCTAGAGGACAATCCATGGCTCATCCATCTTACGTGAGGATTGGTCCATGCGAAGCAAGATGGATGGCATCCAAAAGAGATGATGCAACTAGACCGAACTCCATAAATGGGCCCAAAAAGGATCAAAATCTAATTAAATCAATGAACAAAAGATAGTGTTTAAATGGCCATATCCTTGGACTCATAGCTCTGATTGAGATGATTCTTGCAGTGTTGGAAAGATAACTGAGTTCTCTATAACCTAAAATATAACAGATAGAAATCAAATCATGTTTTAGGGATTCAATTCGTATTTCAAGTTGGTTATATGTCACATAGTTCAAAGATGCCAGTTTTTGTCACACATTGTATAATTGAACATTGATGTGAGAATTGGAGTCCCACAACCATCAAATCATTGAATTTACATGAATTTACATAAGAGGAAGATTGATGAGAGACAAAGGGTACAAAATAAGAAAGACAAAAGTTAGGATGTCACATCCTTCCTTCCATAAAAGAAATTTCTTCCTCAATATTTATCCTATATTATATTTGAAGGTCACAATTCATATTTTCATCATGTTTAAACTCACAACCCATAGGTGTCAAGGCATCTCCCATGATGGGGTATGCTCATAGCTTGTCATCATCAAGGGTGTTGTCGTCATCAATTCTACATGTCACTTGGTGTTTTATCATCATGACATGATATTAGGGTTCCATAACCCTTATCATTAAAACTTTAGGGTTTTGTTTGTGTGATCATACATGTTCAAGGTGTGTTATCATAAGCTATGTTTTTTCTTTCTCAAATTTTCATGTTCATCATATTTTTTTAGTTTAAGTCTATCACCATCCTTATATCTTCATCAAGTTTCAATTTATATGCATGGATTAGCTTTCACCCAAGATTCTACTACTTATCCCCAATTAGGTTCATTACTTTCAATTTTCGGTTCAAAATTAAAAAATGGTATTTGTGATTATTCAAGCTAAGATATCAAGGAATATTCATAAAAAGATTGTGATTTAATATCTACATCTTTTATACAAGGTATAGTTTCATATTAGTTCTTGTTTATGTGAGTGACTTCGTACATATATCAAATTTTTAGCTTAAGTGAGATTATCATCACCTATCATGTATTATTAGAGGAACAACATATCATCAACATCGAGGTTTCATAATTATGTCACTTGTATCTCAAAGGAGCTCCCCAAGCTCAAGCCACTCAAGCTAAGATCTATTTACATCCAACAAGACATGCCAACCACAACTATCTACCCATAACAAATTTCCACCCAACCATAAAAATCAAGGACCACCACTAGGTTCATGTGCATACAACCACTAATCTAAGTATGAGGCTCATCATGGAAATCACTGATCATGTATATCATCATAGGGTCTTGGGACATCGCCCTAACCTATATAGAAAACAACATATATTCAATTGCCTCTTTCATTAGGATTAAGTATTCATAGGAAATCTAGTGTTAAACATAATCAATGGAACCACACACTTGGTGACTCAACTTATATACTTATAAGTAGTCTAGTTAGGGACTTGTCATTATGCATATTTCTCAACCTTTCATATGGTTTGGAGGTTAGTTACTCTGACTTTCTCCCGTGGCCGGTCGACTCATATCAATAGTTCACCCTTATCGTATGTCATGTGCTAGAGATCCTTCTTTGTAAATTGGTTGAGGACTGTGTTGATCCTAAACCATATCTCACATATTGAATCTCAACATATGTGCAAGACTAGGCAAAATCAAGCATGACAACCAACTAGCTATCTTTAGCACATCAACCAAGTCATATGTTACATACATGGTGCAAGGTTTAGCTACAGTTTCATGGTCAAACTCATCTCATATCATCAAACATACGTGAATCCTCCAACATCAACTTATATCATCATGAAGCAACTCATAACATCATCATCGTCATCATCATCATCATCATCATCATTCTTCATCATCATCATCATCATCATCATCATCATCATCATCATCATCATCATCGTAGGTTATCTAGGCTACATACTAGCCTAACTTTTATCATGACTCTAGACAACTCTAGAGACTACAACTATCATCTAAACACCCTCATCTAAACTGATGTTGCATCTCTTTCTCATAGGTTACCTGGACACTCATTTCCTTTCTGCGTGTGGTAACATCTTTCATATGTACATATACTTGTACTCTAAATAATTTTTTTACAATGTTTAAATGGGCGTTGGAAACTACCATGCTCCATTTGATCAAAATCAAAACCAAAACCAAAACCAAAACGAGTTCCCACACTCATTAGGCACTTCAGTACCATGAAACCTAGAGAATTAGAAAGAACATGGTGTACACCTGTGTATCTACCCTAAGAACATGCCCATAACATATTTCTAGGGTTGTAATAAGAACTCCCTTTTCTCACCTTCCTGAACCTATAGCCCATATACATAATAGAATAAGGAGAAAAGAAATGCTCTAGGGATTACACAAGTCTACACCTAGTTCTAGAACATCAAGGTTCTAACCTAGGGGCTAAGTCATCATAGTCCATGAAGGACAACTCATTTAGTTTCTAGGTTTGATATGTTAGGTTATAATAAATTGTATTTCATGTGAGTAATGTTTGGTGTAGTTATTGTTCATGCTCTGATACCATATGCAACGAAACCATTTATTTCTTAAATCATAACTCCAAATGATTACAAAGTCAATGGTGATAGGACCTAGTCTCCCATCCCTAGGAAGGTATTAACAAAGTGCAACTGCAGAAGCGTAAATCTAAGCATACATTAGTAGATAACAAGATAAAACCACAAATAATAATCTCAACATTCAACAAGTATTATTAAGAAACATCCTTTTATTAACAGATATCAATTACAATTAAAGAGTCAAATATAAAAAAAGTTTGCTCATGTATACCAGGGATTTTACAACAAGTACACTTGACATAGCTCTCCAAGCCCATCAACTTCTAGACATCTATGAACCTATAAAATACATGAAACGAGATGGGTGAACACACGAGGTGTTGAGTACAGGGTTGAAAGATACATATATATAAGCTTTGCATAATTTGAAAATATTTAGCAAGGTAAGAGCCCATGTTTTATATCATTCTACTCCAATTATACCATAATTACATGTATTCATCAATATCATGTATTTGTAAGGCCTTTTATCAACTAACTTCCCATTGGAAAAGTCTACTAAAGGTGTGGAAGATTAGCTAACCCTATTCATAAGGGACCTTTAGGCCATCACTAAGAGTCAACCCTTATATCAACAATCCGTCCTATCTTGATATCTCAAGAAGGAAGCCCAACCTTATGACCTTACCCCAAATCATCAAGCAAGTGCATTAGGTTTGTATAATGGAGTTTCTATATTATGTTTGCAAGTTATAAAATAGTGATCACAAGATAGAGATCAAGCACAATACTAGAATACTACAATGCAATACTTGAGCAAGTAGACAAGCATACATATGTATCACATTTCAAACAAGAAATCCATAGTCATTTAATGTTTTAAATCTCATATATGATTTCATAGATTTCATATCCTATTCTTGACCATCTAGATCTCAAGAAACACCTGGTTAATCACAAGATTGCATACATACATTAGATTCTCATCATAAACCCTAATTATCTTCATATTAGGGTTTTGTCCGAGTTAGGTCCAAAGTTGTTCGAGTACATGTTTGATGAACTTATACTTATTTATGATACATCATGAAGGTGTCGTTCAAGTTTTATATCATTTTGAGGTTCCATAGATTTTATAAGATCATCACAAGATTCATGTCCCTTATGTACATTTTAGGGTCAAAGGACTCACAATAGGGCAACCAAGGCCAAGATTTATTGAGTCAAGGAATCCAATCATAAATGATTGTTTATATCAGAAATGTACTAAATAAGAATTTAGATTCAAATATAGGTCGATGTCCCATAGGGTCTAGGCATCATATTTCCAATCCTTGGGTAACAACATTTCAACATACATGTAATCTGCAACATAGTCCATTACATTGTCAACATATGAATAATATGTGACATCCACATGAAAGAGGTCAAGAATGAAAGACTAAACTCTGATTTGTAAAGGGAGAACAAGACATTAAGACTTACATCGATAATAGTTCTTAAGAGATAAGAAAGGCATTAATGAAATACTAAGTCATCGATAGTGAACTTAGAGTCACATGTTACATCATAATATAAAAGAGGGAGATCATGAATAATTAGTATCTCAAAAATTCTATTAATTTCATGAATGTAAAGTGAGTTTGATGTATGAGGAGACAAACATTCGAATATGATTAGGGTATAGTCATGCATCACCATAAAGGAGTCATATACATGCATTTGGTACAAAATAGATCAAACATAGCCAAAGGATATGTGGGGCTATTATTAGTGTCATGGAGAAGGACAAACTTATTGATCTCCAAGGCTAGTATGATTCCACATGTTAATTAGCAATAAGATACTCAATGTATGGTAAAGTATATCATTAAAGTCACATAATAGCCCATATCATGCATTAGAGTGATCCAAGGGAAACATGGGTAACTAGGAGTTGAAATATATGCAAAGGTACTGATAGGTTACTGATTCAATTACTAGTAGGTATAATGGACAATAAAGGTACAACTTTTATCATCAATATTCACCCAAAATGGTCAGCATAGTCAAAATCATATTTTGAGCAAAATAGGGGAAATTGGTATATAAGTAGTTTATGGAACCTTGTTTAGGTTGTAGATATTTTCTATAAGATCAATTTGGTATATAATTTCATATTTGGCCTTAAGGTGAGGATATATGATATTTGAAAAATCCAAACAAAACTATATGGAAATTATTAGGGGTGTTACCATTTGATTCACACACCCAATTCGGTGCTCTCTCAAGATGCCCATGGCCCCAAATAGCCACCTGCTACTCAGTTTGTGGGTCTCTAGCATCTCTTGGACTCACTTCACCTTTTCCTAGAGATGAGAGAGGGGGGAGAGAGAGTCACATGACGCTAATGCGACTGCACCTCATTGGTCCCTGGAGGCCCCAGGTCAGCGTGTGCCACCATGAAGGGGTTACATACTACTTCGTTGTATGGACTGAGATCCTCGCCCTAGATTTAGGGGTCCATCATGAGCTCAATGGCATATCAATGGATACTGACACATCACTACTCCCCCTTTTCCAGTGCAACCTCACATGGAAAAAAAAGTGTAATGTTGCTCACCGGTGTTGCCTGGGAATGGGTGAAGGAGAGGCTTCAGGCCCCCAGAAGTGGTTGACCAACCTCTCCTAGACTCCCTAGACCCATGGTAGGCTCAATTGGTGCATGTGGTTGCCCATGAAAAAAACACCCATAGATGGGCTTCCAACTACAACCATGGAGGTGGAGGAGCAAAGGAGGTAGCTCTGAGGCATGTAAAGGAATGAAAACAAGGAGGAAACTAAGGGGGAAGTGATGCAAATGAAGAAACGAAGGGTTTTTGTAGGTCAATTGTGTCAAAGAAAGTGAAAACACCATGGATTGGAGGTTGGAAAAGGAAAATTAGGTGAGCTCAGTGCCAACTGCGCTGGCTTACCATATGGATGTCGGGGAAGACTTCTTTGCCACTGATCTAGGGGACAATTCATGGCTCATCCATCCTATGACATAAATTGGTCGATCCGATTCAAGCTGGATGGAAGCTAAAAGTGAAGAGGCAACTAGGTCGCGTGCCCAAATTTGGCCCAGAAAGGATCTAAAATCTAATTAAATTAATGAACAAAATATATAGTTTAAATGGAAATATCTTTTGACTGATACCTCTGATTGTGATGATTCTTGTGATATTCTAAACATAATTGAGTCCTCTATAACATAAAATATATTATAGAGAAACAAAATCATATTTAAGGACTTTAATTAATTTTTCAAGATGGTGATATGTCACTTAGTTCAAAGATGCAAGTTCATGTCACATTATAAAGTTGAACATTGATGTGAGTGAATTGGAGACCCATAACCATCAAATCATGAAATTGACATGTATTTGAGTAAGAAGCCAATTGATGAGAGAGAAAGGGTACAAAATAAGAAAGAGAAAAGTTAGAGCGTCAGAAGAACCCTCAGACCTCGCTGTCACCCTTTGCTTTGTTTGTCAGCTCTTCCTGCTACTTTGAGTCAGTGAATATAGAATTTAGCCATTTCTCCATCAAAATATGATCCTTCTTTATTATCTACACTACTAGCTTGAATATACCTTCGCACTCCTCAACCTTTCAACTTAAAAAAGGAAGCTTCTTCATGGAGGAAATGACTTGAGGGTCAGTTCTTCACATGCGGTGTTGTTGTCAAAATGGATTTTATAAACATTAACAAAATTGAGGTTCTCTTTCACCCTATTGTATATCCCTTGTTTTGTTATAGAGTCTACATAGACATATCTGGTTTCCTTCAAAGTATTCCTACTCTTCATGTTCCCCAATTCTTCTTGTGTGCATCTTCCCAAGGTATGAAAAATTGTCAAGTTGATCTATCGTTATGGGGGATGATGTAGTGGGTGAGTCCGGAACAAATTTGGATTCTTAGATTGTTGGAGTTCTTATACAACCCTCAATTCCTTTGATCGTGTCTTCTTGTTCACCTCCCTTTTCTATTCTATTTGATTTTTTGAATACTTCCCATTTGGAAAGGGTGCGGTACCTTGATTTTCTTATGTTTTCCTATCTTTGTAGAAGCAGTGTATTCATATGTCTTTGTCCTTATGGATTCTATAGAGTTGGAGGACTCGTTAGGGATTGGCTCCTTGAGATGATTTAGTCTGTCATTCTTAAACATCGCTCACCTGCATTCTGGGGTGTGGTCCCCATGAATTTTTAGGTACCTAGATGCTTCATCATTTAGCCTGTACACCTGATCCATCTGCTCTTTTCTTAGTTTCTCCCCAACATCATCTATCTCTCTCATTCGATTAGCCAATTCTGGTGCAAGGTGTCCCATTTGATTATCTATATTTCCTACCATATGAACTAGGTATAGATTATATCTTGTGCAAATGTTAGGGAAGTAGATAATTAAAAAAGATGGAATTAGAAGATTTATAACTTAGTAAGACATTGATATAAAAATTGATGGATATAAAAATAAGGCAAATAAGTGATGAACATAATCCAACCTTGAATACAAATGGTTTCCAGAACAACGTATTGCAATGGTTTTTAGATGGGTATGAATTGACTGATTCTCAAAAATGATGGTTATACAAACCAATGTTGTGCAACCCCAGATTTAAGGAATGTAAAATCCAAAGGAAAAGATAAGGTTTTAGAATCAAAGGGTCCATACCGATAGTTTTAGATCTGATGGTCACAAGCATAAAAAAATTGGTCACTTTGAAAACTTAACGAAAGTGGAGGGTTCAACTTCTGAAGGTTTATTGATATAATTGGGAACCCAAGGTTGAGCAATCAATGACCCAATGAAAAAGGGACACTAATAGAAATGCAAGGTTGGAAGTTCCAACAAACAAATTTCATTGAATACTAGGAACCAAATGTTCCTTGGGTTAGACTTTTGTGGTTTAGAGAAATACACATACGAAAGTCAAACAAGAAATCGAAGAAGAGAGATCATTGAGAAGGCTTACCCAGGTGTGGTATAAGACAATCAATTATTGGTGTAAGGTCAAGAACTAGGAATGGAAAAGGAAAGGTGACAAAAAAGAAACTACTGACATCAAGGTGAATGTCTACATTTTACTGACTACCACTACTAACTTCCATTTGTCCTATCGCTCTGAAGGGTCCTCTTTGCTGGAGAATACGAGCCATCCATTGTGCTAACTCAGTATAGATCTTTTGATGTTGAGTATGTTGAGAGGTCACCTATACTCATAAATCTAGGAGCAAGGTTGTTGACAAGAAGATCCAACCACTAATGGTGTAGGTCAAATGAAGAGAATCAAAGGTTCTAGGGTTTCAACAATTAGAAGGAAGTGGGTGGCGATGTTCTAGGCTTTATTTAATTGCTTATGATATGTAGGGTAGGATTTAGCAAATAAAGTACCCTTGGTTGGACCCTTGCCTCTGTATACTATTGGTTCATTTTTAGTGGCAAGATCTCGGTGTGCCTTAAGTTTACGCCTCAGTGTCTTCGGATAGTTTCTTGAGTGCTTCCTTCTAAAGGTGGGCCAGTGTTCTATGGTGAAGACTGGAGGGAAGACATGGTCTCTCTTTTGAAGGTGACAATTGATGGTCAATAAATTGACCAAATCTAAAGGTTTTCTAGTTGTTTGAGAATCGATGGAGAAATAGACCAACTCCTACTAAAGGTGGGTCAAGTGGTTGTGTTCCAAAGGTTCTTAGGTATTCATGAATCAATTGAAATTATGTCCTAACCCTTGTAAAGGTGAGGATTGATAGTGAATCCAAGTTTATCTTTGATGGTTGATCAAACTCATGAAGTTATGGTATTAGTGATTCATAGAAAATAAATGACACACATGTTGACAACAAAAAGGAAAACATATCTTTTCAAAACCAATGGTTCCTTGAAGTCATCAATATATAGATGTTCAGTTAAGTTGAGTTTTCATAGTATTCCTATAGTCAATCAATTTGACATGGTGTCATTAACTAAATTTTATTCTTTTTACACTGAAATTCTCCAAATAAATATTAAACAAAATAAGCAAGAAAGATAGAAAACTAGGATGAAATACAATATAAGAAGAATGAAACAAGATCAAATTATCAAATCTAAAAAATTAAAATTTTAGAAGGAGGTTTAGAATTTATTAATTTTCCTACTAAGAAGTACTAATCTATAGTCTTTTACTTGACTATCTTCCTCCTAAGAAGTGATAATCTATAGTCTTTTACTTGACTATCTTTGTGATCTTTATTATTGTGTTGGTGGTTCTTTTCTTCAAGTTGCAACTCAACTCTCCTAGTAAATGTTTCATCTTCATAGTATCTCTTTACATGTTCTGTTTGATAGGGAATGTCCTAGAATTTTCACAGTAGAGTTCCATCATTCTTGATGGCTATATTTTTGTCACCATGAATTGAGCAAAACCTCTCTATTTTATCTTTCCCAGGAAAAGTCTTATGTTTTAATTTAACAAGAGCACTTTATCTCCCTCAGTAACATGTTTTATCTTTATGTGGGCATCATGCCACATCCTGGTTCTCTATTTATAGATGTAGGCGGTCTCACATGGAAGTAGCCTCATTTCCTCAAGTTCCTATAGTTGCAAGAATCTCTTCTTGCCCACCATTTCATGGTCCATGATGAGGAACTTGATAGCCCACCACACCTTTTGTTCGAGCTCCCCTAGATATGGCATGCTTTTTAGTATATGAGTTTGTAGGGTGTGGTCCTATAGGAGTCTTACAATTGGTGTGATATGACCATAGAGTATCATCTAGCTTCATATAATAATATTTTTATGTCTCTCCCATCGTATTATCTTGGATTTGCTTGATTTATCCGTTTGAAACTTAAACCTATCGAGATGAGGGTGGTACAAAGTAGAAACCTTATGCTTCACTCCATACATTCTAAGCAAGTTTTCAAACTTCTTTTCCACAAAGTGGGACCCCCCATTGCTAATGATAGTGTGTGGAACTCCATATTGAGTAAAATGATTTAATCAAAGATCCTAATCACATGTTGAGAACTAGAATTGGAGATTACAATTGCTTCCACCTCATTGGGGACATAGCCAACTAGAACTAGAATATATTGACTTCTATAATATGGGGAAGGGACCAATATAATCAATCCCCCAAACATTGAAAATTTATACCTCTATCCAGTAAAAGAGAGGCATCCCATTACTCCTCAATATGTTCTTAGTAATTTGGCATTCATCACATGACTCGACTCAAGCATGAGTATCTTAGAATAGGGTAGGTTAGTAATATACAAATTGAAGAATCTTTGAGACAATATTGTCACCACTTAAATGTCCACCATAAGGAAAAGAATGGAATTCATACTAAATTTGAGGAACTTCATCCTCAAGTATAAATCTTCTATATAGGTTTTAAACACACTTCTTGAACAACAAAGGATTGCTACAATTGTAATTCCTTAGATTGAAAAATAGCTTATTCTTCTCATTATATTTTATGTCCAGAGGTATCTATAAACAATCTTGGTAATTGTAGATGTATGCATGCCATGACATGAGATGATCAACAACCCTGGGCATCATGAGGGCCTCGTCGAGGTAATTGTCTTTTACGGTTAATGAGTTACCCTCCCCAGACTGAGCCAAGAAAAGTGGCCAGATACCACATTCTTAGTACCCTTCTTAACCATGATTTTTTATCACAATATTGCAAGAGGAGTGCCCATCTTAACAATCTTGGCATGTTGTCTTTCTTTCTCATAAATTATTTGATTTCCTTGTGGTCAATATACATGAAAACTTTAGAACCTATCTGATATGACCTAAATTTATCAAAATCATAGAAAATCATTAATTCCTTTTCTATAATCATATAGGTGACTTGAGATCATCAAGGATCTTGACCTTTCTTTTGCACTAGGATGTCTCCCACCACATAGTCCTTGGGGCTACAAATTAGCTCAAATGGTAGATTCAAGTTCTGAGCATGGATGATTGGTGTAGTGGTGGGAGCATTCTTCAAAGTGTTAAAATTGTTTAGGATGTTCTCGTTGAAGTCAAAGTCATCATACTTAACCAAGATACTAGATAAGGTCTTTAAAATCTTTGAAAAGTCTCTAATTAGGCAAGTATGATAACATGCGCGCCCCAACAAGCTTCTGATTTAGTGTTACAAACTTGGGAGGTGAAAACTTTGCTATGGACTCAACCTTTCTTATGTCAACCTCAACTCCCTTTTCTAAAACTTTATGCCTCAAAATGGTCCATTCTTGTATCATGAAGTGACATTTATCCTGATTCAGAATGAGTTGTCTCTCTTCAAAGTGTTTTTAAAACTAGAGAATGATTCTTCGATAAATTATTGAATGACATATTATACACAAAGAAGTCATCCCGAAAGACTTCCATTATGTCCTCTGTGAAATTAGAATTTATGGATACATGCACCTTTGAAATGTCATGAGTGAACTGTAGAGGCCAAATAGAATACCCATGAAAACATACGTACCATGAAAGTAGGTGAAGTTAGTCTTTTCCAGATCGTCTAGGTGTATTGGGACTTGATAAAATTTGGATTAGCTGTCAAGATTTTTGTAATGTGTATGATAAGATGAATGCTCTAGCACATGGTCCACAAAGGGGAGGGGAAATTGATCTTTCTTTGTATCCTCATTAAGATTTTTATAATCAATGCACATCCTCCATCAAGTGACAATTCTTGTTGAAATATCATCATTGTTATCTCCCTTGATTACCATCATGCCCATTTTCTTGGGAACAACATGGAATGATCATACACATTTACTATTTCATTATGGGATCGATAAATGATTCCTAAATCATATAGATTAATAACGTCTTTCTTAACCACCTCTCTTAAGTTCAAATTTAATCTTCTTTGTCCTTGGGCTAGAGGTTTCACATACAATTTGAGGTGAATTTGATGCATGTAGTTGGCCAAGTTTAGCCCTCATCAATATAATATCCTATTACTTTTCTCCTTAATTTAATCATGTTAGGATTTTTTCTTTTTGCTCGTCAGACAGAGCAAAGCTTATAATCACTAGATTGCATTATTCAATATCTAATAACTCTTATTTGAGTCCTTTGGGAAACTACTTAAACTTGGGATTGGACTTATAGGCTTCTTCCTCATTGGTTTCCTATTCAGGGAGTCATACTTCACTATCTTGATGACTTCTTCTTTTGCCTCAAACACACTTTCTTCTACATCCAATTAGTTAAGAGTTTCAACAACATAAGGATCCTATAAGTTTAGACTTTGGTTAGTAAAATCTCCCATCAAAAGATGTACAATAGCATTATGTTCTTGTATATCTGCACAAAGATGGTTATAGATGTCCATGAAATACACTGACTCGTAAAGGGAACGATCTCTCATGGAATCTTCAATTTTCTAATTGATGTGGTCACTTCCGACCTAGATTTTAATAATTACAACTTCAACATCAATTAAATCTCTTCTTATTGGAAGGAAGGGTTTCCTGAATATCATGGGACAAGTTGGTTCCTCAACAGTGTCAGTCACAACAATATCACATGGAATGAAAAATCTTCCCACTCTGAGGGGCACATCCTCTACAATTCCTATAGGTTTGGTGAATGTGTGATCAAAGATTTGGATTGTCATATATGTCTTAAATATATCACTTAGAACAAGCATTTGGGATAAGGTAAGGATCATTAGGTTGATTATATCCCCCAAATCAACTAATCCTTCTCTTTCCTCATTATTCCCCATATTAAATGGGATACTGATGGCTCCATGGTCCTTCTACTTGTTCGGCATTTAGTCTTGTAGAAAGGGCTTTACATTTTAGCAAGCTTCGCCAATTCAACATCATCACTTGTCTATTGGTAATTAAGTCTTTTAATAACTTCATGTAGGTTGATATCTCTACAATGGCATCCAAGAAAGGGATGTCAAGGTGAAGCTTCTGCTGAACTTTAATCAAATTCTCATACCCTTTTTTAAGATGACGCTTGATAAGATTTTAAGGAAAAGGTATTATTGGTGCATAAGGATCCCTTTTAGCAATATCTTCTTTGGCGGCATCAAGTTTCTTCCTCTTACTGGCTTCTTTCCCATACCATTTTGTTTTGACTTCATCTTCTTGAGAATTATAATAATTTCATTTTTATCCTCTACCATGGTAGTCTTAGGATGGGACTCAGTAATAGGAATAGTTTCTTGATGGGCCTTGGGTGTTGTCTTTTCTAGAATAGTTCCTAGACTATGTGTGGACATCTTTGTAGTCTAATGGACTCCAGGGTTATGTTTGATTGTAGTTGGGATGCTTCACAGAGGGTTCTTGATTAGTTCAGATAGGTTTGCCAATTGTTGGTCAATGATCTTGTTGTGAACATGTAGATTACCTATCTACCTTGTTACACCACCCATATGAATTTTCATCATATTGAGAATATGGTTGTTTTTATCACACTTTTATTGGTCTTGTCATTAATCTTTTCTTGTCTTTTTTACAAATTTGAACATCTCAGACATCAGGTCTGGTTGTGGTTGGTTATGTGCTTGACTTTGTCCTCTAGAATTTTGATTCTGATTTTTCCCATGAAACATTGGTCCTATTTTGCTGAAAATTAGTGTTAGGAGTGAACCCATATGGTCCACTGCCTCTCCCAAAACTAGGTGGTTGTAGGGGTGAATTGTTAGGAATGTTCATATGATGAACATTCTTTCTAGCATTCTTATTGCAACAAGAAAACCCTAGATGATTCATTCTCTTAAAGTTGGTGTAAGAGACATTTTTTGTAGAATCATCTTAGTTATCCTCCTCTTCATCAGAGTATATTCAATAGTCAATATCATGTTTGATTTCTTCACATTTTACACAATTTATTTCCAATTCAACATGATTCTTTCCTTTCTAGACACTATCTTTCATGATGCTAACATCGATGGCTATCTTCTCAATTTTGGCGGTTAGAGTCACAAGCACCTTGGATTCAACATTTATTCCCACATTGGAGAGATTACTTGTTGGTCCTCTTTCATTATCAAGTCTGGCTTCCAAGGCGACCATATTATTGTCTTTGACTCTTAGGGTTTTCCCCCAAAAAGTCATTTCCAGTTATAGCATTGAATGAAGTTCTCTTAGTCATATCAACCCATTGTTAAAGGTTGTAACTAGATATCCAACATTGTATTTCTGATGGGGGTAGTTCCATTGGTGCTACTAATATCACTCCCAAGCTTCGTTCAAGTTCTTGCTAGATTTCTGCATAAAACAAGTGATATTGTGTCGACACTGAATATTTTTCCCTATCAAGTAGAACATGGTGAAAAATGCATCAGCTAGAGATTCCTATATGTTAAAACTCCTATTCCATAGAGAAAGATACCATATAGTTCCTTGTCCCTCAGAGAAAATTGGAAACCTTTGTAATAGATTACATGTTGAGGCACCATATTAATATTAAGGGTTTCACAGATATTTTTGAAGGAATCTAGGTGATGGTAGGGATTATCTTCCAGTGAGTTTCCCCTAATATTTCACTATTTTAAGACACACAAGAATGCTAGTTTTAACTTTACATTTATGATACTAACCCCGAGAAGGATAACTTGGTCCCTTTATTCATTTTCCCTTGTAAAGAATAAAGATCTGAGGAGGAACACTATCATCATCCTTAGCATCTATTTGAAGTCCATTATCTTCTAGTTCATGGAATGCTTCTTCCTTCTCCTTGTCATATGGCTACTCAACGTGATGATCTTCTTCATTCTTGTTTCCAGCTGCTCAAGCTCTTTGTGAAGGCATGGCATGCTATGTGAAGGAAGAAATCTGGCTGACATTAAGTTCTTGAAAGAAACTGCATAGTCAAGGTAAGAAACTAAACAAGTTAAAAAAAACTTACAAGAGGAAGTGTACTATTAGATCTAAAAGTGTGTAGTTAAGTCTATTGTTAGACTTAAGGCACCGTCGTATGCTATGTAGACCTAAGGTCCTTAACAATGCTGATTTGCCTTGTTCCCAACAATGATTCCAAAAGTTGATCGCCTTAGATCGCATGTCCAAAAAGCAAAAAGATCTGAAAGTAATCAAACATTAAATTTATAACCCCATTATTACTTTCCCAGAACAATAATACAAGGCCTTATGTAGTAAATGTCATATAATTCAGGGACAAGGGAGACATGTATTTAGAACTTAAGGCCAACTCTTAGTTACACCTAACTGAAAGGAGATATAGGTGTCCCTTACTTGGGGATGGCAACCAAACAAAGTACTAGATGACAAAAACAAAGTAAAACTACATTAATAAGACAAGAATGAACTTGGATCATTAGATGTATTAAAAATAAATGGATTGAACTTGGATTGGGTTCACCTTTTAAGGTTTCTCACCAACATGTAATTCTCACACCCATTGTACACCCTTAGCATAGTTTATATGAATCATCATTAGTATATTCCTCATATCTAGAGCTTATGAGGGGTCTAGGTCATAAGAGTGTCTCTCTCTTGAGATAACAAACACACAATAAAAATAAAACCTTATGAATTATAGCTTTAGAATTCCAACATTCTCATGCATACATGCTACTCTATAACTCTATATATAAATTATCACTATTCCCTCATGGCATTAGCAATTAAACAACACAAGATTGTAGCTAATCATGCAAGTGAAGCATTAAAGACTATCAACATGGATATAATCATTTCTAGGAGTATGTACATCAATGGATATAAGTATTTACACATTGGGAAATCATTAGTGGCTACTCTCAACCCAATAAGATGGTTTAGCCACTCATGATTGTGAGTGACAATATCAATTTCCAAATGAATACATCCATTGTAACTAGATGGATGGGAAGGGAAAACCAAGGTGAAGATAGGGGGAAAGAAGGAAGAGAACACAATAATAATAACCATGAAAGAGAAGAACTCCCTCTTCTCTACCAGCTACAATGGTGAAGTTGAAAGTAGCTTCTGATGTCCTTCTTCTCTTAAATAAGGTGTTCAGGATGGGCACATTTGAGGTGCAAGTGTGAGGAACCTTAGACTCTGGTCATTTGTCACTATGGATCAAAGGAAGAAGTAGTACTTTCATCCTTGTTCTTCTAAAACTCGATGGAGGGTGTGAAATGTGTCGGCACTTCATTTCTGGGGAAGGTCTTGTCCATAGCACTAGGGGTCCTATTAATAGGGAGTGGTGTGGTGCTTGAGGAAATCCTAATTGGGTTTACATGAACCCCAAGCTCACTTAGAATGTTCCCAAATGAACACAACATTAATGGCGACAGAGTAAAAAGAATTCCTTAGAAGGTAGGATTCTACATAACCATTGGTAGATGAAGTTAGCAAGTTGTCCTTCAGATGGTGAAGCGCACTTGTGTCATCAGTTGGTCAATACCTATTGATCCTTCGATAAGATGGAAACCCAATGGACCCATCGGTAGATGAAGATGGCAAGGAGTCAGTTGGGTCTTCATTTAATGTCACTTTATAGGGCCACCGTAACATGGCCTATGGTGGACAACAGTAGTGGGGCCTTTGATTTGTGGCTCTTAGTGGGACCATCAGTAAATGATGACGTTGTAGCTTCTTCGGTATACAAAGGATCGATGGGAGACCATAGTTTTATGGACCTTTGATTAATGTGTGCGCTTTTGAACTTGAGGGACCTTTGATTGATGGGTATTGAAGGTGGGTCTGCAAGGGTTAATTCTAGATGTGGATGCTAAAATTTAATGGTTTGTCTTCTAGAGTTCACTTTGATGGTTTTGATGTATATCAGAGAGTAGTTACTTCTTATTTAAGCTAAAAAGAAAAACAATGCATCTAAATGTGGGATAGTCAACGTAAACCTATGTTATTGAGAGAAATTAAAGACAAAATAGGCTTGAAACATCCACAAAATTGGATGTTATCACTATTTTGGATCTCACTATGCTCTTATATGCATAATTTGAAAAGAGGTAAACTCTTATAAATGGGAGATGTGAATTGATGAGTTTCTAATGAAGCAAGAGATGCTTCCACACCGGTCGACACCTATAATATATCTCTACATAATGGGCTCTTAACAGAGTTATTGAACTAGTATTATGTACCTTCCATAAACGAAAAAACTTAATCTTTATCATATTGCATAAGAATGATTTTAATATTATGATAAAGAATGGTCCAACTTCTATTTCAAGAGATGGGATATTCTATGGAATTTTCCATAACATGTAAGAATTTTTAATTATTGGATCTCCAAAAAATGTGTATAACATATATACAAAAATGTGAAAAACTCAATGACTCATATAATTCCCTTTGGCATTGTCTTGTAGGGAAGATATATGAGTATCACATATCTAGACTCCATAAAGATGGTTATCCAATCTCTTTTGATACGAGTCAATAGACGCATGGAATCATGATTATCGGGAAATTTTACAAAAGAAACCTTCAATAGTAATAGTGAGAGGACAATAACTTATTATAACTCATACATACTAATGTTTCGATCTTGTAAATAAGTCCTAGGCGTTGATATCACTACATCACATATATCGATGACTTCAACAGACATAGGTATGGGTATATTATGAAGAACAAATCAAACTATCTTGAAAATTTCAAGAATTCATGAATGGAGTACATAACCAAATTGGTAAGAATATTAAAGAATTATGATTTGATTGTGGTGGAGATTATATAATCAAGGAGTTTGTGGCACTTCTGAGAGAGTGATATTTTATGACAGTTGAATCCACTAGGGACACCAAATCGTAATGGTGTATCAGAAAGAAGGAATCACACCTCGTTGGACATGATATGATAAAGGAAAATTTAGATAATGTTTTAACTTCTTTATGGGGCTGTGAACTTGTAACCATCATCTTTATACTCAATAATGTATGTTCTAAATTAATTCAAAAGATACCATATGAGATATGAAATGAGTTATTCCCAATATGTCTTTATGAAGATTTAAGGATGTGAAGCTTAAGTCTAGAAATATTTCTATGAAAATCTAGGAATTAAATTGGATAAATATTTCCTTGTTGGATACTCTAAGCATATTAAGGGTTATTAGTTCTATATATTATATATAATAACTATGTGTTTGTTTCTAGAATGACTATATTCTTTGAAAATGAATTCATATTCAAAGGAACCAGACTCAAGATAAAGATCCTACAAAAAAATAAAGGCAAGCAAGATAATAATGAAGATATGGAGGTAGATGAGGAACTATGAGAATCACAAGAAGCTGTGGAATCGCAAATTCTTCATGTAGAACAAGAACCTATTAGGTCATATAGGACATATATGGAGTAAGTGAGACTTGTATTTTCCTTGAATCTATAAAATGATATGTTGGTCATGAATCATGATGACACAACAACCTATAATGAGTCTATTAATGGAATAGATACTAATGAATTGTTTGAGATCATGATATCTAAGATGGACTCCATGTACACCAACAAACTATGGACTCTAGTGTATGCACATGAAGGGGTAAATCCATTAGGGACAAAATAGTTTTCAAAAGTAGGATGACATGGATCGTAACTTACAAACCTATAAAGCACAGTCCAAATGTTCTTGAGGATGTGTACATAACATAATCCAAATGATTTACCACTCGATATGAAGGTAATAAGGTTTGTAAGATGAAAGTCAATCTAGTACTGATCAGGCATCTATAAGATGGAATCTTTATTTTATAATATAATCAAAGAGTTTGATTTTAACAAATTAAAATGAACCTTGTGTTAATAATAAAATTATTGGAAGGGTGATAATATTTGTATAAATATATATAGATGGCATATTATCTATGGGAAATGACATGCTAATATACAATTGGTGTGGACATGGATGGAAAATTACATATCCATGAAGAATTTAGGTGATGTATCCTCTATTCTAGGAATCAAAATCTACAGACATATATATAAATGGGTTCTTGGCCTAATCCACAATACATACATTGACATACTAATGAAAAGGTTTAGTATGAAGGATTCTAAGAGAAAACCATTGACCATGTCTCATGGAATACGTTTTTCTAAATCATAATGTCCTAGCTATTTGGAAGAGAGATCAGGCATGAGTAAGATATCATCAACATTTGCAAATGGATCTACCATGTAAGAACCATTATGTACAAACTCATACCTCTTGTATGCTTGGACCAATCAAATCCCAATGAAGGTCATCAAATTTCCATGAAGTATGTCCCAGTGTACTTGGAACAAGAAAGGACCAGTTCTTGATATACAAAGGTGAAGAAGAGTTAGTTGTAAAGAGTTATAGTGATATAAGATTATAAACTGAAAAGGACAATTATAGATTGCAAATAGGATTTGTGTTTTTCATTAATAGAAGAGTTGTATGCAGGAGTTCCAAGCAAGAGAAAGTGGTCGTTTTTACAATACAAATTGAGTATAATGCAAAATCAAATGCATCAAAGGAATCTATATCAAGAAGTCCATTAGTGAATTTAGGGTGATTGTGGTTTTAACCATTAAGGATGCAATAGAGATTTACTATGACACAATTGAGCCATTACATAGAATAATGAACCCAAATCACTTTGACATTCCTTACACATTTTGAATTAAGCCATTACATAGAATAATGAACCCAAATCACTTTGACATTCCTGACACATATTGATATCATTTCAAATTAGAGATCACAGAATGATGAGTTGTCAATATTTCCAGAGTATCAACTGGAAGTAATGAATTTAATCCATTGACAAAATCCTCTCATAGAAGAAGATGATGGTCATGTTATAGGAGTTGGAATCCATTCATATATTATTGGATTCAGTGAAAGTGGAATACTATTTGTTGGTTGTAATAGGAATAAATTATACATTATTTGATTATGAACAAAACACAATTCCACTTATTATGTATTTTAGTATTGCAACAATAAATGAATTTAGTAGGGTATTGAGAATGTTTTGACTTAATAATATACAGTTTGGGATGAGGACACAAATATGAGATCATATTAATACACGAGTATTCATTTTTTTTTGAACAATCTGAACATCTTCATTACTGAAAAGCCATACGACATCTACACATAGGAAAAGTGATTCTGGGAGTACAGACAACCAAGGGCAGGGCTATCTGATCCCTAAAACTCATATTGGAATGATAATAAAATGCTTATGCATTGATCTCTTTTCCACTAGGCTGACATAAGTAGTTTTTCATAAGAGATTCCTTCATCCTGAGCATAGATCGGAGATGATAAACCTACAAATGAAAAATATATAGAACAGTGTTTTCCGCCACATGCAGAGCCATAGACCCAATGGTGAATCCGAACAGAAGAAATCGAGGCCAGCAAGAGCCAAGACTCATAGCTCCCAAACAGAGAGAACAACAATGCCGATAAGAAGTGACAACAACACCAACGAGCGGCGAGAAGTGGGCAGAAGAACCTTCCGCAAAGAAAATAAGAAAAAACAGGGAGGCCCACGAAGAAGCACGGGGGAGGGGGTCTCGATTGTCACAGGGACTGACGATCAGGGCAAGTCGCCCACTCTCCGCTCCATCCCAATGAGCCAAAGCACCACCAGGGCATGCCGCCCAAACCACCAGTGTTGCAGCCTCTAGATTCGAGGCCGAGTACCACCGCTGAGAAGGACAGGTCCTAGACGAAAAGCAGGTGAAGGCTCCGATCGTCGAAGCACCTTGAGACAGCCGAGGAAGAAGAAGCCCAGGGGGAGAGGGAACACTACGTGTTGGCAGGCAGCCTCCCCCCCGAGCAGGGTCGGTGACGGGGCAAGCCCTAGATCGCGGGAGCTAGGGAGAGAGCCGCCACTCCGGATAGATTGGTTTGTATCGAGTATTCATTCTTATTATCTCTTTAATTAGTTATTATTGTGGAAACATTATGAAAGTAGTAATATATAGGACCAATGCGTATGTCAAATGATGATTATGTCTCTTTAGTCATAATATTGGATATAAGTCTAATACATGGATACTTATTAGAGAATAAGTTATAGTGGGTCGACCAACTTCAACAATGACACATGGAATCCATGTCATGGAATTCAAAGTGCTATCCTAATGTGATAATGGTGACTATGATCCTCATATCTAAAGCCACTCCACAACGTGACTCTCAATAGTGGTTTCCATGTAGGTAGTGAATGCGTGAACTGTGACTCAAGTGGATTATTGTGACTAATATATATGGAATTTTCACCTCCATTGAAGTGATATACTGGTTACTTGATAAGTGAGATTATGAAATGCATGACCATGCTCAAGTGAGTCCATATATGATATTGACATCACACAATTTAATAGTCTACTTTAGTTCCAGAAATATGAATTGAATGTTAAGAGGATTACAAATCTTTGCCTTGATTTCAATCTAAATATATGAGACAAAGGGATTATATGGTCATTGTAAAATTGGTCACTTACATGTTAAGTTGTTTCTCAAGTTATTCCAATTACTTAGGTAGAAATTATGGTTTCCTAGATATATATTTTATCTTGTGACATCTCTGCCCAACATAATGTGGAACCTATGGGGTAACACACATGAGGATGCATCATGAAACTGATTGTTTGCTACCAAACACATGATTAGAATGGTTATGAATCATTTAAACATTGGTTTCCAACCCAATTGGTAAACTAGGTAAGACAGCCACTTGGCTTTATAGTTTGGATCAATGGATCGATTAAATCTCAAATGGTTGACAAATTTCCTCATTGGAATGTGGCCAATCAGCCAACTCGGTAGCCTAGTTGGTCGATTGGATTGAAGTTAGGGACCAACAATCTATAATACACATGCCTAATTTGGAATTGGATGGATTGGTTAACTCAGACCAGGATTGGTCAACCCATCAATTTGATATACTAAATTGTCAAATGGGTGACCCAATCAGTCCCAAGTGAGTTGACTGGATAATAAAGTAATTGACTGGGAATTTGGGTAGCATTCCTAGTTTAATTATGTTGTGCATTGTGGTCATGAATGGGATTGGATTTTTTAGAATCTATACCTATGACTCTCCTATATAAATCGATATATGTTCAAATAGAGACACACATATTGGAATAATATTTATTCCTCTTCTAGAGAGAAAAATTCATCCCATGGACAAAATCATGCAATAGGAGAAATAGAGAAAGAAAATCTAGCATTTCCATGACTCTGAGGTTTTTTCCTCTTGGTGACCAATGTGGTACATCAAAAGATCATGCGTTCATATGGAAGATGTCGAAGCCAAAGCCCATGGTCGAAGGGTTGAGGAGAAGCTACTTCTTCAATGAGTAAACAAGGTCTTTCTTCAACCATAAAGTGGCAATAACAACAATGACTTTATGGCTACAAAGCATCTATATTCAAAGAGTTTTATTTCTAGTCTTTCTTCAACCATAAAGTGGATCTATATGAGAAAGTGCAAGTTCTACACTGACATTAGACATTTCTAGTTGTTGGAAAACTTGTGTGTGCCAAGGTGTATTCAATATCCTATAAATGTTTTTTTATAATGACTTTATGGCTACAAAGCATCTATATTCAAAGAGTTTTATTTAGAGAAAAAATTGTAAATCCAATACACACTCCCTCAAATCCTACAACATATTCTAAAAATATGACTCTAACTACCTTCTCATAAACATTAGATTGCTACAAGTACACACATTTATATCAAAGATTTCCAATAATTGGGGGATCTATACAATCTCAAGGAACTACATTAATAGTGGACTCACTAATTAATTAGTCCATTTACTGATCATTCATGGTAGAAGTATATACTAGAAAGAATAATACCCAAATTCAAACTCATCATGTACATATGCAACCTTAAGTTCACTGTTATAGACATACAATGGCAATATTACAAAAGTGAGTGAAGAGCCACTTGCCATTTTTAGAAAATCACAATATAATAGTAACAAATCATTTTGATATGATTCACTAAAAAGGTCCATTATAAGCATCAAGTGTGCCAAAAGTAGTAAAAACATCCTAGATTGCAAATTTAAGGCAATTTTTGTGTAAAAGTTGTATCTTTCAACAACATGGAAAGAAAAGGTTGATCATTTTCTTTTTTGAATAATAATATTTGATAAATTGGTTGATAATATCGAAGTTACTATAGTAGATAGAAAAAAATTCCATAACAATTCAAATTGTACCTCATTTAACACGCATTTAGGTGATATTCATTCATTATTGGTAGAGGAGTTTACTCAAAGAATACTAAAAAGAGTCTAAGACATTTTCCATGCGTTAAGAACATGATTATCAATAAGAAAACTTGAAACACTATCTTCCAAAAATGACCAACAACTCAAAAAATGTTGAACTAAGAAAATCCTTGGTCCATCTAGTAAAACGAATGGGAAAAGAAGAGTTTTTTTAAAGAAAAAATACATATGTTCACCAACCAGGAATTTCATACAAGAGGGCAAAATAATAGAGAGAACAATAAAGAAATATGGGAAGGAAATAAGGATTATACATGGATTTGAGCAAAAATGGTCCTAGGTGTGTGGTTTCCAAGCGTGCAATTCTAGAAACTTAAGAAATTGCCAACACGTATGACCTATAAATTAGAATTCACCCTACTCTTGCCACAACAACATTTTATAGCTCCAAATGGTCTAATACATGCCTATGTTCCAAGAGATCTCATCAATATAATCTTAGATGATAGGAAATTGCATTTTAGTACAAAAACATGTCATTTTGAAGAAAATGCTTGCTTTGACCTAAAATGATTGATCACATTTCCCACCTTAAACTCCTCTAACATGCTTTCAACTATATCGTATACACACCAATCCCAATCCATCCTACAATGACCCGAAGCAGCCACATCGATCTTGATCTAGCATGTATTTACTACATGGGTGGTCATAGAGGCTGGCCCAATCTAGTATCCCATTGACGGCATGGATCATTGATGCACTCTAACTCATCATGCTTCAATCCACCCAAAGAGACTAAAGCGACCCAAAAAATGAGAAATTAGAGCTTGGTAGCTGATCCACCTTGCATAAGTCGATCAGATCAATTAGTGCAAGCACTATGGTACATGTTTATCTTTGAAATTCTTATATTCTACTTAACCAAAATTTGATCACAAATTCTTCTCACTATTTAAAACATATGTATGCATTGCAATATCTAAATTAGTTAAATAAAATATATAATATAACAAATACATCACGTAATTTTGGCAAGCAATGTAAGGTTTATGAAAAGTTAGGTTCTTAGTCTGACATGAACTAGTATCAAATTTTTCGAAGGGTTGTAAATCATATATTTGTTAAAGTAATATTTTAAAAGTGTGGGCATCATTTAGCTTAGGATAAATTTATACAAAAATACTTTATCATATAAAAGGAATAATTGGTCAATGCATCATATGCAAATTTTTTTCACAAGGTTTGTTTTATAAAACAAGTATGAGTTTTACATAAGGACGATGTAATATATACATGTATAGAACAAATAAAATTGTTAAATCTGATTGGATACCCAGTCCTACAATATTGTGCAACATGTCACAGGTTGAATAGAATGAACAAATTTTGGACCCTAAACTCCTTCCCTCACTCACCATAAAATTTATATGGGCATGTTATGTGGGGGATTAAATTGGTGATATTGCAATACCCCATTATTTTACTCATTCCTAGATATTTTTACTCCTAGAAGATTTTTGTTTTTCCATCTAACAACCACCAATATTTTCTTCCATAACATCCAACAACTTAGCTTCGTGCAAAATCATTTCCTCATACATGTGCCAAATACAAATTAATTACTCATACACCTCCATGGTGATTATTCTACATAAGACAGTCTAAACTCTTGTCATGTCTTATTAGAATTTGAAGTAGGGTAAATAATAACAAACCAATGGAAAATGTCAATTCAATGGTGTGTCGGTACAATAGCTTGTTACTAATAGGACAAGTCTTTATATTAGGATTTGGCATTTGCTTACCAACACTCTAATTTTGAATCTTATGCATTTCTTTTTAAGGGTTTGGTCCTCTAGTTCTTGGATGAATGCAACTTCTTATGTTTTATCCACAATCACATAATACCATCAAATAAATTCCACATTCATGGTTTGATTGGTTGAATGACAAATTTCATGTACTTTTGATTTTCATAGAAATATAACACATCCCTCTTCGATGAGAAACTTTTGGTTATCGACTGGATGGTCAGTCAATTCAAGCACTAAGGTAGAACTTTGTCTTAAAAATTCCAAAAATTTAACCAAATTTCAACATAGTTTTTCTCATTATTTAAATAAAAGTTCCCACTATCATACAACATAATGTTTATATGAATTAGTTAAAAAAAATATAAAATAGAACTAATAAATCATGTAATTCAAGAAAAGTATGAAGATGAAAGGGATTCTCTATTCTTGGTGTAACGTGAACTAGAATAATTTTTTTGATGGGTTGTGAATTATGTAGTGTATTTTTTAGATTAATATTATAAACATGTTTTTAGTATTTAGCTTGGGCTAAATTTTGAACAACACTTACCTCTATCAAAGGAACTACTAGTTCAATAAATACTTTTATGTTAATTTTAGCCATAAGGATGTCTTGATAAAACAAACATGGTTTTATCTAAGGGTGTCATAATATGTGCATATACATAACACTCAAAATTTTTCTAATTGATCAGATATGTAGCCCTACAAACTTGTCATGGGACTAATCAAATGAAATAAATAGTTAGGATCAAGACCTCCACATCTCTCATATTGTTGAAGTTGAATGGGCATGTTATGTGTGGAATTACATAGGCATGGTAGTACTAGCCTATTTTTATACTTAAAGTTGTATATGCTTACTATGGAAAGGAATTTGATTACTCTATTTGAAAACCACCAAAATTTTCTTCCATGACATATGAGAAACTTACGTTCATGCCAACTCAATTTCTCACCCACACACCAAATATTTATTTATTAATCATCCACTTCCCTAGTGATTATTTTGCAAAACAACATCAATACTCTTGTCACATCTTGTTAGACTGACATGCAGTACAGACATGAACAAGACAATGACAAAACATAAAGTTAAATTGTCAATTATGGAGTGTCAGCAAAAGGGCTTGGTACTTTAAGGACAAGGTCATTCTATTAAGATTTAGCATATGCTTAGCAATAGTCTAGTTCTAAAGTACACTCATTTCTTGTCAGCATATGGGATTGGTCCTCCAATTCATGGATGAAAACATGTACTTATTTTTTCTACGTAATTTCATATATGCCATCAAATAGACTATACACAAATGGCTTCATCAACTCAATGGAAACCTTCATGTACTTGTTTTTTTAGAAACTGTTCATATCCAATCATAATCTAGAATTTCTGGAAATTTAACACAACCTTACTAAAAAGTCAACTGGAAAAATATTTTTTTTAAAAACTTGACATACAAACATGACAAATCATAAACATGTACCACCTACACCTATAATGTCACTCTACTCTATCTATAGAAATTCTCTTTAACTTTATAACATCCTAACAGAGAATAGGTTCAAAATGATCATGTGTATAAATGGTTAGATGAGAAGAAATTGCACATTAGCCTAAAAATAGTTAACTTTGATAGAAAAGACTAATTCTAACTGATTATCTTAAACTCATTTCCTTCTCTGACACCCTCCAGCTAGATCCAACACACATCAATCCCCAACTGGTAGCAACGACTCAAAGAGATCATAGTGATCTTGGTCTAGCATGCATCTACAACATGGGGTGTTGATGCAGCCTGATCAATCTAGTAACCCATCGATGGCATGGAGTGATCGATGCACCTATAACATCGAGTGCTTTAGTCTACTCAAAGTGATTGAAGTGGCACAACGAAGCCCCACCTAGATCTAGGTGACTAATCCACCTTACATGATTTAATTGGATCAGTTGATGCATGCACTAAGGTACATCCATATCTTAATATTCCAAATTTTTTCTTAACCAATTTTGAACATAGTTTTTCTCACCATTGTGAAATATATGTGTGTATTATCATAAAACTTGATTTTTGATCTTTAACGAGTATAAGAAAATATATAATAGATCCAATAAATTGTTGAAATAGGAAAATAGTAAGTTTAATTGAAAGATAGGTACATGGTCTCATCTGAACAAGAATGAAATATTTCAATGGGTTATAAATCACGCCTTTGTTAGATTAATATTTTAAAAATGTGTTCCATATCTACCTTGGGATGAAATTTAGCCAAACAACTTAGTCATATAAATGAACCAATAGTTAATAAGTACTTCATAAGAACATTCCAATCATAAGGTTGGTTTTATAAAAAAAATAGGTTTTTATGTTAGTAATGATGTAGTATATGGATACATAGAACACAAAAGATGCTCAAATTTGATAGGGTACTTAATCCTACAAGCTTTTCATGGGCCAAAATTGAATGAACAAATGGTTTGGATCTCGAACTCCTTCCCTCACACACAATGAAAGTTATATGGGCATTCTATGTGTGGGACTAAATAGGTGGGAACATTGTAGCCCATTTTTATGTTCGGCCCTAGATATGTTTACCATTTTCCATCTAATTACAACCAAAACTTTCTTCCACCACATTTGAGGAACTTACCTTCCTACAAACAAAATTCCTCATAAACAAACCAAATACATATAGATTAATCATCTTATTCCTTACTAATTATTTGGCATAAGATTATCTAAAATCTTGCCACATCTTATTAAAGTGCCAAGTAGTCAATATCAAACCAAAGTAATGTTATAAATGCACAAATGTTAATATAATGGTGTGTCAACATAAGGACTTGGTACTCTTAGGACAAGGTCTATCTATTCAATTCTATTGTTTAGTTATCCACACTTAGTCTTGAAAGCATAGTGATTACTGGTGTCTGAACATAATTTTATTTGATTATACCGATGAAAAGAACACTTGTTTTGATATTATTGCTATTCCTCCATTAACTAAGAATATTTAAAATAACTTCCATGTTGGTCAACCATCTTCTGATGTAGCCACACATAAAGTCTACAAACATGGGGTTGCATGTGAAGCAAACCATCATCATTTCCTCCCATTTGCATTTGAAATCTTTAGTGTGTTTTCTGAGGACTTGATTTTCCTCCTATGATGCATACAATGTATCATAATTAGTAACATAATGATGCCATCATCTACTTCATCAGACTTTGTTTTTGGATCATTGGATTTTTTCATACAAAAAAGATTGACAATCCAATTTGTAGCCTGGGCTTTTGTGAAGGCATTTCCTAGCATTTGAAGTATGTAAGTATTTGCTATATTAAATATCTTTGGATGTTAAGTGCTTGGATCTATTAGTTAATAAATGAAACCAACGATAATGTTTTCTCCATGACCTCATTAATTCCATCAAACAAACTCCACACTCATGGTTTCATTAATTGAATGACAACCTTCATATACTTATTCCCCTCCTAGAAACATAACATACCCCTCTTCCACCACAAGTCTCGCATTGTGTCTGCTCATTCTCGTCTAAATTTTAAAAATATCTCCTCATAAATGACAAATAGAAACATCCAAAAATCATGATCCAATTTATTCATTCCCATCAAATGAATTTCAGCCCAATGTTTCCCAGGGACCGGCAAAAAAGAGCATATAAGAATGGTCAATGTCATACAACTAATGCATAATCTCAAACGTGTTCATTAAATGTTGCAAACCACATTTTGTACCTTGAGAAAACTAATAAAGAGAGATCAATCTATTTTTGATCCACTATAATGACATAAAATTTCTACACATGTCAATCGATTGTCCTTACTCATTCATTGTTTAAAAAAACTTCTCTCCGTATGAGACTCCGTCCATGAATTGTGAAAGTGCAAAGCAACATAGCCAACGAGACATCAAGAAACCCTTGCACACCCCTACCCCCGTCATTTTATGGCTATTGTTTAGGTAAGAGTTATATCTTTTTTACCGACCAAAAAAAAGAGTTATATCTTTCTTAAATAGCTAAACATGTAGTCCAAATTTATTATGTTTAGGGCTGAGTATAGGGCGGTCCCATTGTGTTCTAGTGGACATGAATTGAAATACGAACATTTTGATGTGTTCAGGGTCAATTTTGTGGCCAAGCAATGTCTTAAACTTGTGGTTTTATATTGCTTGGGCTATATTTAGGCAACCACACATAGTCTTTTACAAGGAATCATTAATCGTACAAACTTCATTTGCATAATTTGGTATTAAAGTTTATTTTATGAAAAATATAAATTTTATGTCAAGATGATATTATATATCATATCATCCAAAAAGGACCGGCATCGCAGCTTGTTGTCTGTCTCCCATATATCTCATTATAAATAGTGGTAATCTACGAATTTTGCAGTCAGTTATACACAGAATAGAAAAAAAAAACTTGTGCATGTCAGCTTATAAGTCTATACATGACTTGCCATTAGACCAACCCGAATGTAGAAATAGGTCACGAATCCTCATCCCCTTCCCACTCCCACCATTAAGTTAAACGGGCCTCTTATGTGTGGAATATTACAAATCAGATCACTCTAACCCGTTTGATGCTCAAATATAGATATATTGACTACAACAATTATTTGCAACACGTGACCTGACCCAAATTCCATGGCCAACGCATGACCCAAACCCCCCAAAACTAGCACAACATGTGACCATTTGCCCTTTTTTCCCTTCTCCAGTATGGGCATGTTTGTTTAGTCGTGTCTAGTTGGATTGGATTTGCACTTTATGCTCCATCAAAGTAGATATTTAGTTTGGTTTGATGGATTGCAAAAGTGGAAGTCATCCAACATTTTCTGACAAGCTATACTTACTAAAGATGGTCATTCTTTTCAAATCGGTTGTGCGCCGAAGTCCAACAAACTTTACACGTACGGATGTGTGAAACGCATGACGTCTGTCACAGCAGCTCCAAATTAGCCAAATCTAAAGCTTGGTAATATGTGGATCATTAAAACAAAAATTTCCTTGTACCGAGATTATCTACATGCAGTATTTCTATAAATCCAGTTAAATTCGACAAACCAAACGTGCCCTATGTCACTCCTCCCTGACTTTCTGTTATATGCATCTATATTTCTCTTGTATGCATTGTGCCTTCTTACTCCATTCTCTTCTTCCACTACCACACATGGTGCCTCCATCTCCTACCATGACTCCACCTCCTTCTTCCCCTATATGATTGTGATATTGGCTTATGCGTTCAGTGCTAACACACATAAAGTTAGTTGGAATCCAACATAAATTATCGATAAATATGTGTGGAAGATATTACACCAAATTCTATTGCATTAAGTAGAATATTAGGTCTAGTGAACTACAAATGGTGGAAGAGACATTCTTAGCCTGACATGTCTAACTTTTAAGTTGATTTGCATAATATTTTTGCTATGATCGACATACCAATTGGAAAGTTCTAGAGTAACTTTCTACTTGTAGAATATTTATAACAAGTGATCCTTAGAAAATTTTACTTGTTCACCATTTACACAACAACTAATATAGTCCTTGTGCTACGAATGGAGAGTGATAAATCATGGAAGCCGATTGGGTAAATGAGTCACAATTTGTAGGGATCAATCTGTTCTAACCGGTAACATATTTTTCCAGATAAGTGTTATTAGGGTATAGAATAAAAAATGTATAAATAAATGTTAAAATAAAAAGAAATACATTATTTATTTATTTAGCATAAAAAAACAATGTGTTGATAACTTAAATGCAGAAAAAACTCTTTCACATACTTTAATAAAAAATATCCAAGATAGAACTTCACCAAAGTAGTTTTTATAATTAGCATACTTTTCTGTATAATCTTTATCTTATTTTTGGTATCAATTTGAAAAAAAAAATTAAAAAGATATGAAGTACATTTTTAATATATAAATATAGTTAGGAGTGGTGTTTTATCAGTTGAAGTGGTGGTTTCAATCACATTGTGGTATATTAGGAAATAATTTTTCTACTTAGACATTGTTGTTATTATAAGTTTACTTAATTCATTCTATTTTGCATAGGAATAATATTATGTGATGAATTTAGTAAATCAACCCCCTAGTGAAGTTTAGTCATCCGATTAATATTTATCTGCAATGCTGACATGCCACTTGGAAATGAGAAATGTTTAATGGTTGCTCATAGAATGTTTTTTGTATTATATGTTCGTGGATCATTACCTTTAGAATAGTTCTAAAAAGGAAATAACTACCAGACTAATAACCTTATTTATCTACTACTATCCTCAAGCATAGTCACTCATACAACAAATAGTAGGGTTGTAAATGGGTAGGGTATTGTCCATGTACCCACCACCCATACTCTGTAGGATAGGGTAGGGTAAGGGTAAGTATATCTCTTACCCACCACCCATTTACCTTGTATCTGCTTTACCTATATCTAAATAGGATAGGGTAAGGGAGAATCTTTACCCTACCCGCTTTACCCATTTACCCATTAATATATATTTTGCATTTATAATTTTAGATTCTGGTATATGTATTAATGTCTACAAAAAACTTCAACACATATCTTTAATTTTTACTACTTTAATTTTCAAAATTCTAATAAACAATGGTAGAATGTAAGACCTTTTATAATTGTATATTAGAGAGAAAATTGGATTCATCAAATAGAAATGATATATTAAAATGATTAGGCTATTTTTTAAAAAGGTTATTGAGTAAAATATTAATATTTATGTTGTGTGATCACCAAAAACATAATTATTACTATCAAAAAAGTAGTTTTTAGGAGTGTCTTGTGTTTAATGTAGAGAATATAATATGAAAATATTATATACATATCTTCATGTTGATTACCCATTCCACCCCTTACCCTACCCATTTACCCTTCGGGTAGAAGGGTGACGGTAAGGGTAGGGTAAAGGTTGTAAGAAAAAGGATAATAACCCTATCTGCTACCCGCATCTTTAACGTATGTAAAGGTAAAGATAAGCCTTTACCCTACCCTCCGTCCCTACCATTTACAGCTCTAGCAAATAGAACACGCCATGCTTGTGATCGGCAGCTCTCCTTACATTTTGTGATGCTCTCTTTATAAAACAAAACTCACTAAAGTACATGACAAAATCATCACAAACATCTGCCTTTACCACTGTCCAGATAGATTCTTACGTTACAAAACCAATTCATCTTTCGCAATCCACACCCTGAGTGACTTTCTTCCGCTGAATAGAGAAGTAGCAGGTTCGTAGTGGCGGTGGTTCCCTAGGGTTAGATGCGGCGGTGCCCTAGGCTTGGGGGGGCGGTGGCGGCGGCCGCGGCCTGTGGTCACTTCCCCTACTCCCCTGGAGCCTCTTTCCTGCCTCGCCTCGCCTCCACCAAGCTGCCGTCGAACTCCTTCGGCTGGTCCTGCCTCTCACCGTTCTTCAGCGGCGGGACCTAGGGGTGGCGTTGTGGCCACCGTGGGTGAGCTCTAGGGTAGTTTCTCGCCTGGTGGGGGACTTATCCATCTCGTCCAGTGGTGGTGCCATTGCCTTTGCAGGCACTTGTCGTGACAGGTGGGAGACGGTGTGGTGATGAGGGGCTGAGGTTCCCGTTTCCCTTTCTGGTTTGCTCTGGTTTCATTTCAGTTGCTGGTCTGTTCTCGTCCTCTACCCGTGTCAAGTGTCGGGTGGTCTGTGGCAGCTTCAGTCTGCCATCTTAGTCGTCGTTCATCGGCGTTTGTTTCTAGTTGCTACCGGTTAGCCTTTGTTTGCTCATTGCTTGTCAGCGTTTGTCTTCCCGCTGCTTGTCAGCATTTAGTTTTGTTTGTGTCTTGCTGTGGCTTGTTTTGTTACTTGGTTATATGGCTTCCTTTGAGATGATGATGCATCGGAGCACCGCACAGATCGAGGGCCTCTATCACTACTACACGCTCAAGTCGAAGGAATTCTTCGTGGAAAGTTGCTTAAGACAGCAACAAGGAAGAAGAATCAATGCGGAAGCGTTCTATTCTCATTTCGATATGAGTTGTAGTGATGTTAACTTGATCTTTGTATGCTCTTGCTGTATTTTTGACTCAAATTGTAGATGTCGTATGGCTTATAAGTAATGAATCGAGCCATTTGCCCTAAAAAAAAAAGCAGGTCCGTAGCCACATAGAGATGAATAATTTATTTTAAAAAACGTTATGAGATAAAATCCTTACTTATTTTGTTACCATCCTACCGGTACTTCCAAACACAGGTTTGAACAATTCGAAATTTGAAAGGGCATACACCTTCTGTACTGATAGTCTTATTTGGTAGTCCGTATACTATCCAACATTTATTTTCGATTCACTAACAACAATATGCCATGGTGAACTTCGTCTTTTTCGTGATAGTTTAAAAAGAGTGATGACGAAATCAGTTATAGTACTTGTTAGTTATTATTAGCTCTATCACATTCTCTAACGTAATTATCTATACTACTATAAAAAGAGCGAGTTTGATGTTGCGCTCTCCTTGATTCACTCTCTTCTCTCCTATTTTTAAGAAATTTTACTCATACAAATATTTATTCTCACACACTCTTATTAACTTTTATTATCTTTAATTATGTATTTCTCTCTCTATCACACCGAAACGGTTCCTTGATTCTCCCCTTTCAAACAACCAACACAAATATCTTTTACCGTAAAAACTTTTCACGGACGAGTCCTCTCCCCGCACATTTCCAACAATTTTTATATGTCACGTGCATGTGCACGTGTGCGTTCACTAGTATACGTTACAAAAACCAGTTTATGATTTTCAATCCCCACCCATGTGGCTACTTTCTGTTGTGGCATGCAACCGCATATAGTTGAAAAAGCAGCAGGTCGTCAAGCCATGACCATGATCAACCAGCCACAGTAGGTCTGCAGACTGACAGAAAAAAAAACATCAGCGTCGATTATTTGAAAAGAACCGACGATATATGATTACAATGTCAGTTTCCATACTAGTAACCGACGTCGATTTCCCTAGAGGCCAGACAACACGGCCGTGCTGGTCAGCACGGCCGTGGCAGCGGGTGAGATGGTGTTGGTTATCACTAAGAAACTGATGTCGATAGTGCCCCAGATGGCGCCCTTTTTGTGGCGTGAAGGTATGTGGCGTCAGTTTCTAACCTAATAACCGACGCCTATACCCCCTGCTGGCGCACGAAGGGTTTTGGCGTCGGTTTGAGAACCGACGCGTAACAGTTGGGCTTTTAGCGGCGCCCACATAGGTGTCTCTTAAGAACCGACACTAAAGGCCTTAAAAAACTGACACTAAAGGTTGGTTATGTACTAGTGACATTTTTGACGTGAGTCTGCTTCACACGATTTGGAGGAAACGGTCTTGGGGACTGATGGCCTCCAAACGGTCTTGAGATGCAAACAATCTTGGAGATTGATGGCCTCCAAATGGTCTTAGAGACTGATGCCCTCCAAACGGTCTTGGAGACTGATTATACTGACCAAACAGTCTTGGAGACCGATTAGACTGACCAAACAGTCTTGGGTTGATACTGGTTCTCTAGCGTTCTTCTCCTTCAAACGGTCTCGCGGTCGTGCACTGCCAAACAGTCTTGAGGATCCTGCCACCCATTGGTCTTGTGCCCAAACGGTCTTTGGCTTCCTCATGGTCCTCGCATATGCATCCAAATGTTCTTCGGCCCAGCGGTCTTGAGGACCGATCGGTTTACTGCTGATCGGTCTTGAAAAGTAGAGGGCGCGCGAAGGTGGCAGATATGTGTTGAGGGCACCACTGTCATTCATGGAGGAGGTAGTGATGATGGAAGTGGGGATGTTTGGTGGCTTGGGCGACAGAGGCCTAGGATTTGCAGAGGTGGCGGAAGGAAGAGAAGGTGTAGCGCCAGAGATGGAGGTGGTACTGGAGCAGCATTACTGTTGTGAGAAGATCGACCCTGGTGTTGGTCCTGGCAGCCTGGACTTCACGATCGTGGTTAGGTGGTCGTCCATACGGTCTTGAGAAGGTGGATGCCCTTGTGGTCTTGAGAGTAAGGGAAGGGGAGATCGTAAGGAGGCAGACCGATAGGGCAGATCATGATCAAAACCATAAGCCCAAAATCACATGGTCAAGAGACAAAATGAAGGAAACTGCTAGGGTCGAGTGAATGAGGATCGTAGATCCATAATCTGAAGGTGCAGAAAGGTTCATAGTCGGAGACCGTGTGGATGAATGGCTAAGACCGATAGGTCGAAAATGAATGGTACAGATCGATTGGTCAAAATCATTTGGTAAAGACCATTTGGTCAAGACCGTGGCTGAGAGGATCTTGAGTAGAGGTAAATCTAGGGTCGAGTGAAAGTGGCCCCCAACTGAAGGTTCACCCTCATCTTGACCAGCATAATCTGCATGAAATACATATAAAACTAGTTAATAACTTGATAATCTGATTAACCAAGAAAAATTGCAGATTGTAAGATTTAAGGAGATGAAATTGAATGTATTTAGTCTAATTGGGCCTAGAATGGCGACTGAAAATCATGATGAATTTGGATTCATCATAAGAATGACTTGGTTTTTAAAAAATACACACTTTCAACCAAGCTCTTCTTGCAAAATAGGTATGGAGGATCTTAATGAAGACAAACTCCCTGAATTATAAAGTTCTCAAAGCAAGATACATTCATAGGAATTCTATCCTAGAAACAACAAGAGGCCATAATTCCAGCTATACGTGGAGCAGTCTTTGGGGAGAAAACTAGTTGTCATATAAGACTACAATGGAGATTATGTGATGGAGCACAAGTTAAAATCTAGAAGGAAACATGGGTCTACAATAGCTTTGGCTCACTTGAGGAATGCTACAACAATAATGAGGATACGCTAGTCTTAATGGACAAGTTTATTCATAGAAAAACATGTCCATTAAACATGGATGTCATACATGCCCTCTTTCCTCCTGATATTTGTACATAGATTATAAATACAACCCTTAATTCTAGACTTCCAGAAGACATACCTTTTTGGTGGTCATACCCAAAATGGGTCTTCACTACAAAGACTGCTTGCTTACTGGTTAAGCCACCTAGGGAAGCGAAATTTCATTAATAGCCGAAGAAAACCAAATAGTAGAGTCTAGAATATCATTTGGACGTCAGCATGTTCACCGAATATGTGTCATTTCCAATGGCATGTCTACACATGTGAGCTGGTAACTAAAGGTAGACTATAGGATAGGTACTGTGACACATATGGGATATGTCGACTCTATAAAGGGGAGAAGTAGACAATACAACAGATGCTATCTAACTCTCCAGATACCAGAAAGGCATGAGAAGCTATCCTGGCATATGGCTTTCTTGCATGCCTAACTCATGCACATCCTTGTGATGCGGAAACACTACAACATGACCAACTCATAGGAGATGAGATGGATACAACCATATCAAACATGTGGGGAGGTTGGAACTTATAAAACAATAGGGTGTTTGGGAAACAGACCTGTACAGTGACCTCTCTAATCTCATAACAAGCAACACTCATGCCAAAGTATAGGGTGAACAATACTGGTGGATGAGAAAGGATTGTCAAGGAGGAACAATAGGTAAATGTCTGTTGGACCACACCAAGGGAAGGCATTATGAAGATGAATGTTGACGATGTCTTCACGCAACAGAATATAGTGGGTATAGGGTGATCTATCATAGATACGAAGGGGAACCTTTTGGGCTATTTGGAAAAAGGAACTGCAATTTTGAACCATCCATAGGTGAAGATACAACTGTATTAGCTGGTCTTAGGAAGATGAAGAAATGGAGTTGGAAGCATCTTGAAGTCCAGACATGTTGCAAGTCATAATCTGACAACTACAGAACTACGGGAGAAAAGGGATCATCTTGCCCTCATTGTGGAGGACATCTTATCTTTAGCTATTGCTTTTGATTCTGTTACTTCTAATAATGTTAGTGGGAAGTTTGATTCAGTGGCTCATGCTATACCTAAATTAGCTAGTAGTAGAGTATGTACGACATGTAGGGACATATCTAGTCTCCCTAAATAGGGTATAAACATCGTTAATTTGGAGTTGATCTAATGATATAGAACGGTGGCTTAAAAAACTAAGGGCTATTTCATTTCTCGCAGAGACACAACTGCCCCACATGAGTATTGAGTGGACATTTCTAATATAGAGTCACGAGATGTTATGATATGAGACATGTCCTACTTTTGAAATCAATTAAGAGGAGAATGTTTCATATGATATTCGTATGAATGTTTCAAATGGTTAATCATTTAAATTTCTATGTTTCACATTTCATTATTCATTCACTCATTTGTTTGTCACATGATTCATTCTTGGTTTCACTATGGATCCTGTATTATTATTGTCATGCTCTATTATTCATGTTTCTCCTGATGCAATACTTTGTTAGTCACGTTTTATTCTTACTTATACTCTCAATTCGTTATTCATTTATTATCACATTCTACTATTCCTTTCATTGATTTATCATTATTTCTTTATTCACATTTCACTATTCCTTTCATTCTTGATCTATTATTAATTATATCATGTTCTTTTATTGCTTTTACTCTTTATGCAATATTATGTTACTCACATTCTACTGTAAATTGTACTCTATATTCATTATCAAAATTGATGTATTCTATTATTCTCTTTACTTCTGATCTAATATTTCATTAATCATAATCTATTCTAAGAATTATCAAGATCCATTTATATTTACTGAAATCTAATTTTTATTCATTTTACATTCTTGGTTAGTTCTTTAACTTCTGATGTTTGATGTTTCAATTTTTCTTCACTCCCTATCCTAACAAAACCTCAGTTCATGTTATTTGCTAACACATTACCATAATGTGGCATGCATGCGATAACATCCTCTTTATGTGTAGGAACAAACAATGCAACCTCCATTGAGTTCTTTCAATTAGAACTTCATTTCTATCAGACATATTTTTTTGCAAGCCGAGCAGAGGTTGTTGTCTAATGGTTACTTCATGAGTCTCATTTTATAATTTCCATCATTTCAACAACAAACTATTTTTCCTTCATTTATTAACTCCTACATAAGTCGTGTGCTCCATTCTTAGTTACATAATAGATCCTTTATTAATATTATGTTTTTCCATTATTCATTCCATTATTGATCTAATATTTCATTGGTCGCATTCCATTTTTTATTACACTCCATATCAACTATTCATTCTATCATGTTCCATAATTCGATTTGCTCATGTTTCAATATTTCTTTAGTCATGTTCCCTTATTCCTTCCACTCCTAATCCATTATTAATTTTATCATGTTTCATTATTTATTTTACTCATGATCTAGTATATTGTTATTTGTATTTCATTATTGATTACACTCTAGATCCATTATCAATATTGTTTTTTTTATTGTTTCCTTCACTCCTAGTCCAATATTTTGCTAGTTGTGCCCCATTGTTAGTCACAGTAAGATCAATTATTAATATTTGTCATTTATATTTTTATTGGTTATACATTCTTTCTTCATCCTTTAATATTTATTGTTTGGTGTTTCATTATTCTTCCACTCCTGACCATATTGAAACCTTAGTTCATTACATACGATAACGCACAACAACATAATGCAGTATGTATTTAGTAACATCCTCTTCAGTTTGTAAGATCAACTCAATGACCTCAATTGATTCTTTCAAGTAGTACTCCATTTCCATCACAAACTTTTCTATTCTTACAATTGCAATAGAGGATGCTTCCCGATGCATTGTTTGAGCGTCGATGTTCCAATTTTATTATTTCATCTCCAAAATTATTTGTTATATTATTCATTTACTTATGCATTAGTTGCATGTGTCATACTTGGATACACTACATATCCTTTATTAATGATGTCATGTTCTAATATTCCTTTAACTCCTGATAAAATATTTCATTAGTGACACCGCTAAACAATATGTGCAAACTACAAGTATACACATAGAGTAATAAATGCCTATGAGACCCAAATGTTGAACTTGAGGAAACATTCTTTAGAGACTACTAGTAACTATAATCTAACCAGCCAGACCTAGAAAAGGTGATTGATTTCCTATTTTGCAACTAAATACAAGAGTAAAATCTAAATTAAGTGGAATGTGATAAAAAATTGATATATTCCTTAAGATTTCAATTTCACCACGATATGCATTGCATTAACTCCATTTCATCAAGAATCATTTACCCTTAGCCCTGGACTAAGGACCTGTAGCAAGTATTACCTACTTTTGTAGTGAAATACACTACCTATACTAAGAAAATTACTTCTGCAAGAATTTAGGAATTAGTTAGTTGCATTAATGATAACTCTAGGTTATTCCATTCACATCAATAGGACCTCTTCTGAGGCACAATATTGGTTGTGAAAATTTGTAATTTTTCCAAACATTAGTCTCTCTCCTAAAGCAATTAATGGTCTAATACATTGATTATGATGATCAAGCATAAATAATTAATCAAGCAATCATAGATTTATATCCAAAATTATATATATATATATATATATATATATATATAAATATATATATATATATATATATATAAATATATACATTTCATGAAAGTTAAATATAACACAAAATCGGGCTACTCTTGGGTCCTAAAGAACAAGGGGATTAGATCCACATGATTTCCATCATTGGATCTAGAGAGTAAGAGAGAGAAAACGAGCTAAATATTTGAAGAACTGAAAAAAACCCAGAGAGAAGCAGTCCTAACGATTCACTTTAGTAGATACCTCAATCCATAATGTTTCGATTGCAAATCGTCCTTCCTCAAATGCCTAGAGAATCTAACATGTGGCTATCTTCTTTGTCTCTTCTTCCCTCAGCTTCGTCCTTTGTTGCAACAAGATAGAGCATGATATTTCATTTTGGCTTAACACCCCTTAGGTCATAAGTTGGACTCAGGCTATCATTAAGTCCCAGACATTGGATGTGTCATTGTCTTTAATCTGCATTGATTGTGTAGAGTTGGTACAACAAACTTGATCTTGTTGGCACTTAGTTGTCGACTGACTCGAAATCCTTGATAAGTGTTGGTACTATTGACCATTATGTCGATATAACCAAGTTGTTCTTTGAGTTCTGACTATTGACATCTCTGCCCAACATAATGTGGAACCTATGGGGTAACACACATAAGGATGCATCATGAAACTGATTGTTTGCTACCAAACACATGATTGGAATGGTTTTGAATCATTAAAACATTAGTTTCTGACCCAAGTGGTAAAATAGGTAAGACAACCACTTGACTTTAAAGTTTGGATCAATGGATCAATTGAATCTCAAATGGTTGACTAATTGCCTCATTGGAATGTGGCAAATCAACTAACTCGGTAGCCTAGTTGGTCGATTGGATTGAAGTTAGGGACCAACAATCTATAATACACATGCCTGATTTGGAATTGGATGGATTGGTTGAATCAGACGAGGATTGGTCAACCCATCAATTTGATATACTAAACTATCAAATGGGTGACCCAATCAGTCCCAACTGAGTTGACTGGATAATCAACTAATTGACTAGGAATTTGGGTAGCGTTCCTAGTTTAATTATGTTGTGAGTTGTGGTCATGAATGGAATTAGATTTTTGATAATCTATACCTATGACTCTCCTATATAAATTGATATATGTTCAAATGGAGACACACACATTGGAATAATATTTATTCCTCTTGGAGAGAGAAAAATTCATCCCAGGGACAAAATCATGCAATAGGAGGAGAAAGAGAGAAAGCAAATCTAGCACTTCCATGACTCTGAGGTTTTTACCTCTTGGTGACCAAGGTGGTACATCAAAATATCATGCATCCATATGGAAGATGTTGAAGCCAAAGCCCATGTTAGAAGGGTTGAGGAGAAGCTACTTCTTCAAGGAGTAAACAAGGTTTTTCTTCAACCATAAAGTGGCAATAACAAAAATGACTTTGGATCTATATGCGAAAGTGCAAGTTCTACACTGACATTAGACATTTCTAGTTGTTGGAAAACTTGTGTGTGCCAAGGTGTATTCAATATCCTGTAAATTTTTTTAATATAATGACTTTATGGCTACAAAGCATCTATATTCAAAGAGTTTTATTTAGAGAAAAAATTGTAAATCCAATTCACCCTCCCTCAAATCCTGCAACGTATTCTAAAAATATGGCTCTATCTACCTTCTGATAATCTTTAGATTGCTACAAGTACAAACATTTATATCAAAGATTTCCAATAATTTGGGGATCTATACAATCTTATGGGACTACATTAATAGTGGACTCACTAATTAATTAATCCATTTACTGATCATTCATGGTACAAGTAAATACTAGAAAGAATAATACCCAAATTCAAACTCATCATGTACATATGCAACCTTAAGTTCACTGTTATAGACATACAATGGTGATAGTACAAAAGTGAGTGAAGAGCCGCTTGTCATTTTTAGAACATCACAATATAATAGTAACAAATTGTTTTGATATGATTCACTAAAAAGGTCCATTATAAGCATCCAGCGTGCCGAAAGTAGTAAAAACATCCTAGATTGCAAATTTAAGGCAATTTGTGGTAAAAGTCGTATCTTTCAACAACATGGAAAGAAAAGGTTGATCATTTTCATTTTTGAACAATAGTATTTGATAAATTGGTTGATAATATGAAAGTTACTATAGTAGATAGAAAAAAATTCCATAACGACTCAAATTGTAGCTCATTTAACATGCATTTAGGTGATATTCATTAATTATTGGTAGAGGAGTTTACTCAAAGAACACTACAAAGAGACTAAGCCATTTTCCATGCGTTAAGAACATGATTATCAACAAGAAAACTTGAAACACTATCTTCCAAAAATGACCAACAACTCAAAAAATGTTGAACCAAGAAAATCCTTGGTCCATCTAGTAAAACGAATGGGAAAAGAAGAGTTTTTTTTAAGAAAAAATACATATGTTCACCAAACAAGAATTTCATACAAGAGGGAAAAATAATAGAGAGAACAATAAAGAAATATGGGAAGGAAATAAGGAGTATACATGGATTTGAGCAAAAATGGTCATAGGTGTGTGGTTTCCAAGCGTGCAATTCTAGAAACTTAAGAAATCACCAACACGTACGACCTATAAATCAGAATTCACCCTACTTTTGCCACAACAACATTATATAGCTCCAAATGGTCTAATAGATCCCTATGTTCAAAGAGATCTCATCAATATAATCTTAGATGATAGGAAACTACATTTTAGTACAAAAACATGTCATTTTGAAGAAAATGCTTGCTTTGACCTAAAAAGATTGATCACATTTCCCACTTTAAACTCCTCTAACATGCTTTCAACGAGATCGTATACACACTAATCCCAATCCATCCTACAATGACCCGAAGCAACCACATCTATCTCGATCTAGCATGTATTTACTACATGGGTGGTCATAGAGGCTGGCCCAATCTAGTATCCCATTGAGGGCATGGATCATTGATGCACTCTAACTCGGCATGCTCCAATCCACCCAAAGAGAGTAAAGTGACCCAAAAAATGAGAAATTAGATCTTGGTAGCTGATCCACCTTGCATCAGTCGATCATATCAATTAGTGCAAGCACTACAGTACATGTTTATATTTGAAATTCTTATATTATAATTTAACAAAATTTGATCACAAATTCTTCTCACTATTTAAAACATATGTATACATTGCAATATCTAAATTAGTAAAATAAAATATATAATATAACTAATACATTATGTAATTTTGGCAAGCAAAGTAAGGTTTATGAAAAGTTAGGTTCATAGTCTTACATGAATCATTATCAAATTTTTTGAAGGGTTGTAAATCATATATTTTTTAAAGTAATATTTTAAAAGTGTGGGCATCATTTAGCTTAGGATGAATTTCTACAAAAATACTTTATCATATAAAAGGAATAATTGGTCAATGCATCATATGCAGATTTTTGTCACAAGGTTTATTTTATAAAACAAGTATGAGTTTTACGTAAGGACGATGTAATATATACATGTACAGAACATGTAAAATTGTTAAATATGATTGGATACCCAGTCCTACAATATTGTACAACATGTCACGGGTTGAATAGAATGAACAAATTTTGGACCCTAAACTCCTTCCCTCTCTCACCATAAAATTTATATGGGCATGTTATGTGGGGGATTAAATTGGTGATATTGCAATACCCCATTATTTTACTCATTCCTAGATATTTTTATTCCTATAGGATTTTTATTTTTCCATCTGACAACCACCTATATTTTCTTCCATAACATCCAACAACATAGCTTCGTGCAAACTCATTTCCTCATACACGTGCCAAATACAAATTAATTACTCATACACCTCCATGGTGATTATTCTACATAAGACAGTCTAAACTCTTGTCATGTCTTATTAGAATTTGAAGTAGAGTAAATAATAACAAAACAATGGAAAATGTCAATTCAATGATGTGTCGGTACAAGAGCTAGTTACTAATAGGACAAGTCTTTATATTAGGATTTGGCATTTGCTTACCAACACTCTAATTTTGAATCTTATGCATTTCTTTTTAAGGGTTTGGTCCTCTAGTTCTTGGATGAATGCAACTTCTTATGTTTTATCCACAATCACATAATACCATAAAATAAATTCCACATTCATGGTTTGATTGGTTGAATGACAACTTTCATGTACTTTTGATTTTCATAGAAATATAACACATCCCTCTTCAATGAGAAACTTTTAGTTATCGAATGGCTGGTCAGTCAATTCAAGCACTAAGATACAACTTTGTCTTAAAAATTCCAAAAAATTAACCAAATTTCGACATAGTTGTTCTCATTATTTAAATAAAAGTTCCCACTATCATACAACATAATGTTTATTTGAATCAGTTAAAATAAATATAAAATAGAATTAATAAATCATGTAATTTAGGAAAAGTAAGAAGATTAAAGGGAATCTCTACTCTTGGTGTAAGGTGAACTAGAATAAGTTTTTTGAAGGGTTGTGAATTAGGTAGTGTATATTTTAGATTAATAGTATAAACATGTTTTCAGTATCTAGCTTGGGCTAAATTCTGACAAACACTTAACTCTATCAAATGAACTACTAGTTTAGTAAATACTTTTATGTTAATTTTAGCCATAAGGATGTCTTGATAAAACAAATATGGTTTTATCTAAGGGTGTCGTAATATACACATATACATAACACTCAAAATTCTTCTAATTGATCAGGTATGTAGCCCTACAAGCTTGTCATGGGACTAATCAAATGAAATAAATAGTTTGGATCATGACCTCCACATCTCTCATGTCGTTGAAGTTGTATGGGCATGTTATGTGTGGAATTTCATAGGCATGGGAGTACTAGCCTATTTTTATACTTAAAGCTGTATATGCTTACTATGGAATGGAATTTGATTACTCTATTTGAAAACCACCAAAATTTTCTTCCATGACATCTGAGAAACTTACGTTCATGCCAACTCAATTTCTCACCCACACACCAAATATTTATTTATTAATCATCCACTTCCCTAGTGATTATTTTGCAAAAGAGCATCAATACTCTTGTCACATCTTATTAGAGTGACATGCAGTACAGACATGAACAAGACAATGACAAAACATAAAGTTAAATTGTCAATTATGGTGTGTCAGCAAAAGGGCTTGGTACTTTAAGGACAATGTCATTCTATTTAAATTTAATGTATGCTTAGCAATAGTCTAGTTCTAAATCACACTCATTTCTTGTCAGCATATGGGATTGGTCCTCCAATTCTTGGATGAAAACATGTACTTATTTGTTCTACATAATCTCAGATATGCCATCAAATAGACTATACACAAATGGTTTCATCAACTCAATGGAAACCTTCATGTACTTGTATTTTTAGAAACTGTTCATATCCAACCAAAATCTAGCATTTCTAGAAATTTAACATAGCCTTACTAAAAAGTCAACTGAAAAAATAATGTTTTTAAAAACATGACATACAAACATGACAAATCATAAACATGTACCACCTACACCCTAATCTAGATATACAGATGCTCTATAACTCTAAAACAGCCTAACAGAGAATAGGTTCAAAGTGATCATGTGTATAAATGGTTAGATGAGAAGAAATTGCACATTATCCTAAAAATAGTTAACTTCGATAGAAAAGACTAATTCTACCTAATTATCTTAAATTCATTTCCTTCTCCAACCCCCTCCAGCTAGATCCAACACACATCAATCCCCATCTGGTAGCAACGACTCAAAGAGGCCATAGCGATCTTGGTCTAGCATGAATCTACAACATGGGGTGTTGATGCAGCCTGATCAATCTAGTAACCCATTGATGGCATGGAGTGATTGATGCACCTCTAACTTCGAGTGCTTTAGTCTACTTAAAGTGATGGAAGTGGAACAACGAAGCCCCACCTAGATCTAGGTGACTAATCCACCTTACATGATTTAATTGGATCAATTGATGCATACACTAAGGTACATCCATATCTTAATATTCCAAAATTTTGCTTAACCAAATTTGAACATAATTTTTCTCATCATTGTGAAATATGTGTGTATTATCATAAAACTTGATTTTTGATCTTTAACGAGTACAAGAAAATATATAATAGATCCAATAAATTGTTGAGATAGGAACATTGTAAGTTTATTTGAAAGATAGGTACATGGTCTCATCTGAACAAGAATGAAATGTTTCAATGGGTTATAAATCATGTCTTTGTTAGATTAATATTTTAAAAATGTGTTCCATATCTACCTTGGGATGAAATTTAGCCAAACAACTTAGTCATATAAATGAACCAATAGTTAATAAGTAATTCATAAGAACATTCTAGTCATAAGGTTGGTTTTATAAAAAAAATAGGTTTTTATGTTAGGATGATGTAATATATGGATACATAGAACACAAAAGATGCTCAAATTTGATCGGGTACTTAATCCTACAAGCTTGTCATGGGCCAAAATTGAATGAACAAATGGTTTGGATCTTGAACTCCTTCCCTCACACACAATGAAAGTTATATGGGCATGCTACGTGTGGCAATAAATAGGTGGGAACATTGTAGCCCATTTTTATGTTTGACCCTAGATATGTTTACTATTTTCCATCTAATTACAACTAAAACTTTCTTCCACCACATTTGAGGAACTTACCTTCCTACAAACAAAATTCCTCATAAACAAACCAAATACATATAGATTAATCATCTTATTCCTTGGTGATTGTTTGGCATATAAATGTCTAAAATCTTTCCACAACTTATTAAAATCCAAGTAGTGTATATCAAAGCAAAGTAATGTTATAAATGCACAAATGTTAATATAATGGTGTGTCAACATAAGGACTTGGTACTCATAGGACAAGGTCTATCTATTCAATTCTAATGTTTAATTATCAACACTTAGTCTTGAAATCATAGGTTATTACTGGTGTCTGAACATAATTTTATTTGTTTATACCGATGAAAAGAACACTTGTGTTGATCTTACTGGTATTTCTCCATTAACTGAGAATATTTAAATAACTTCCATGTAGGTCAACAATCTTCTGATGTAGCCACACATAAAGTCTGCAAACATGGGGTTGCATGTGAAGCAAACCATCATCATTTCCTCCCCTTTGCCTTTGATATCTTTGGTGTGTTTTCTGAGGACTTGATTTTCCTCTTGTGATGCATACAACGTATCATAATTAGTAACATAATGATGCCATCATCTACTTCATCATACTTTGTTTTTGGATCATTGGATTTTTTCATACAAAAAAGATTGCAACCCAATTTGTAGCTTGGGCCTTTGTGAATGTGTTTCTTAGCATTTGAAGTATGTAAATATTTGATATATTAAATATCAGTCATTTGAAGTATGTAAGTATTTTCTTAACATAATGAAACCAACAATAATGTTTTCTCCATAACCTCATTAATTCCATCAAACAAACTCCACACTCATGGTTTCATTAATTGAATGAAAACCTTCATATACTTATTCCCCCCCTAGAAACATAACATACCCCTCTTCCACTACAAGTCTCACATTGTGTCTTCTCATGCTCATCTAAATTTTAGAAATATCTCCTCATAACTGACAAATAGAAACATCCACAAATCATGATCCAATTTATTCATTCCCATCAAAGGAATTTCAGCCCAATATTTCCCAGGGACCGGCAAGAAAGTGCATATAAGAATGGTGAATGTCATACAACTAATGCATAATCACAAACTTGTTCATTCAATGTAGCAAACCACACTTTGTACCTTGAGAAAACTAATAAAGAGAGATCAATCTATTTTCGAGCCACAATAATGTCATAAAATTTCTACACATGTCAATAGATTGTCCTTACTCATTCAAATATACAAATGTTGTTTACAAAAACTTCTCTCGGAATGAGACTCCGTCCATGAACTGTGAAAGTGCAAAGAAACATAGCCAACATGACATCAAGAAACCCTTGCACACCCCTACCACCGTCATTTTATGGTTATCGTTTAGGCAAGAGTTATATCTTTTTTTAAATAGCTAAACATGTAGTCTAAATTTATTATGTTTAGGGCTGAGTATAGGGCGGTCCCATTGTGTTCCAGTGGACATGAATTGAAATACAAACTTTTTGATGTGTTCAGGGTCAGGTTTTTGGCCGAGCAATGTCTTAAACTTGTGGTTTTATATTGCTTGGGTTGTATTTAGGCAACCACAAATAATCTTTTACAAGGAATCATTATTCGTACAAACTTCATTTGCATAATTTGGTATTAAGGTTGATTTTATGCAAAATATAAATATTATGTCAACATGATATTATATATCATATCATACAAAAAGGACCGGTGTCACAACTTGTTGTTCGTCTCCCATATATCTCATTATAAATAGTGGTAATCTATGAATTTTGCATTTAGTTATACACAGAATAGAAAAAAAACCTCGCACATCTCAACTTAGAAGTCTATACATGACTTGTCATTGGGCCAACCTGAATGTAGATATAGGTCAAGGATCTTGATCCCCTTCCCACTCCCACCATTAAGTTAAACGGGCCTCTTATGTGTGGAATATTTCAGATCTGATCACTCTAACCCGTTTGATGCTCAAATACAGATATATTGACTACAAAAATTATTTGCAACAAGTGACCTGACCCAAATTCAATGGCCAACGAATGACCCAAACCCCCCAAAACTAGCACACCATGTGAGCAATTTGCCCCTTTTGCCCTTCTCCAGTATGGGCACGTTTGTTTAGCTGTGTCTGGCCGGATTGGATTGCACTTTATGTTCTATCAAAGTAGATATTTAGTTTGGTTTGATGGATTGCAAAAGTAGAAGTCATCTTGGCATTTTCTGACAAGCTATACTTCCTCAAGATGGACATTCTTTTCAAATCGGTTGTGCATCAAAGTACAACAAACTTTACACGTACGGATGTGCAAAACGCATGACGTCCGTCACAACGGCTCCAAATTAGCCAAATCTAAAGCTTGGTAATATGCGAATTATTAAAATAAAAATTTCCTTGTACCGAGAATATCTACATGCAATACTTCTATAAATCTAGTTAAATTCGACAAACCAAACGTGTCCTATGTCACTCCTCCCCGACTTTCTCTTATATGCATCTATATTTCTCTTATATGCATTGTGCCTTCTTACTCCATTCTCTTCTTCCTATGCCACGCATGGTGCCTCCATCTCCCACCATGACTCCACCTCCTTCTTCCCCTATATGATATTGGCTTATGCGTTCAGTGCTAACACATATAAAGTTAGTTGGAATCCAACATAAATTATCGATAAATATGTGTGGAAGATATTACACCAAATTCTATTGGATTAAAAACCAAAATAGCACGGTTTAATAAAAATATTGACATATATAGCATCATTAGAAACTTATTTCCAGGAATAGCCCGGTTTGGACCAAAAAGCGCCAAGAATCTGGCGTTTTCAACCAAAGGCGCCTAAAATCTGGCGTTTTCCACCAAAGGCGCCCAAAATCTGGCGCTTTTCACCAAAGGCACCAAGAAACTGGCGTTTTCCAGCAAAGGCGCCAAGAAACTGGCGTTTTCCAGCAAAGGCGCCAAGAAACTGGCGTTTTCCAACAAAGGCGCCAAGAAACGGGCGTTTTCCACCTGCCCACTTTCAAAGCTTGCCAGCGTCAAGTCCTTTCGTTTGCAGGGGCAGACGAAGGTAGGTGGCCGTTTTGAATGCTTTGAAGCTTTATAGCTACTTCCACACTCCTTCCATCCTCTCCTCTCGTCTTCTCTTCTTCATGCACAAGGTAAACAGCTTCCACTCTTCTGTTCTCCCCTCTCCCTTCCGCTCTTCCGTTCTTCCTTCCGTGATTGTTTTCCTATTCTTCTATTTCCATCAATCTGATCAGTGCAAGCAAGCGGAAGCGTCGACCAGCCTCAAGCAAGCGGAGACGAGCGGAGCGTCGACCAGCCTCAAGCAAGCGGAGACGAGCGGAGACTGCGAGGTCCTTCTTCCTCAGCGTCGACCAGCCGGTTGACGAGCACGAGCAGCCCAGCCTCATCCTAGAGAGCAGCAGCCGGTTGACGAGCAGCCTCTCCCCGGTTGATCTGTCTGCGAGAGCTCGAAGAGGAAAGGTCCTTTTTTCTTTTTTTTTTCCTTCTTTTCTCGTGATTTTCTCCACCGGCAACGGCTGGGTTGTTTCAACAGTGCTTCCTTCAGTTCTTTTTCTTATAGTTTTCCTTTCAGTGTGATCAGTGCAAGCGTGGAGATCTTTCTTCTTCGGCTGCGAGGTCCGGAGTGAGTCCGGGTTGGTGGCCGTTCTTCCTCTGTTCTTGGTGCCCGTTCTTCCTCTTCGAGCAACTATTCTTCCTCCCAGTATTCTTCCTCCCTCATCCTACGAGCAGCAACTGTTCTTCCTCCCTGTGTTCTTCCTCCTCAGCCTACGAGGAAAGGTGCTTTTTTGTTTTTTTTTTCTATTTTCTCGTGATTTCCTCTACTGGAAACGGCTGCGTTCTTTTCTTTTTATCATCCCCAGTTCTTCCTACAACCTTGCAAATGCTATGAACTTGTTCTCATTTTGGCTATCATGAACTTGTTCAGATTCTTGGAGCATTAGTCTGCGACAGCTTCGTGTCAGAAAGTAAGTTTAATTTACATATTCATCTTATAATTTTGGTGTGGACTTTGTTTCATATGGACTGTGTTTGATTGAGAATATTGAGAATTTTTTGAACGGTCATATTGATTGTAATTAATTGGACTGTATTAATTTGGACTGTATTAATTTGGACTATTAGACTGTATTAATTTAGACTATAATTAGTTTAGATTATATTTTATTTAGATTGTAATTAATTTGGACTGTATATAACTTGGACTTTAATCATTTAGTTAATTTTTTATATTCTTTTTTGTGTTTTTAATGATCCTTTTATCTCCTAAACGGTTGTTGAATGTTTACATATCTATGCAAATTGTGTGTGGTTTGATATCATTTTAGGTTGTCGTTTTGGTATTTTTCAAATCTTATATATCAACACCAAGCCGTCGTAAGAAACTATTTTTAAAATGATATGTAAAATATCAAAGGGAAAGTTTTCAAAATTGACTTCAACAAAATTCGTAACATGTCAATGTATAACACTTTATTGCGAGGATGATAATGCCGATGTGGAGAGATCCAACAAAATTTTCAAATCAAAGATTTTTTTTTTCAAAAGATATATCATTTTAGGTTGTCGTTTTGGTATTTTTCAAATCTTATATATCAACACCAAGCCGTAAGAAACTATTTTTAAAATCATATGTAAAATATCAAAGGGAAAGTTTTCAAAATTGACTTCAACAAAATTCGTAACATGTCAATGTATAACACTTTATTGCGAGGATGATAATGCCGATGTGGAGAGATCCAACAAAATTTTCAAATCAAAGATTTTTTTTTTCAAAAGATATATCATTTTAGGTTGTCGTTTTGGTATTTTTCAAATCTTATATATCAACACCAAGCCGTAAGAAACTATTTTTAAAATGATATGTAAAATATCAAAGGGAAAGTTTTCAAAATTGACTTCAACAAAATTCGTAACATGTCAATGTATAACACTTTATTGCGAGGATGATAATGCCGATGTGGAGAGATCCAACAAAATTTTCAAATCAAAGATTTTTTTTTTCAAAAGATATATCATTTTAGGTTGTCGTTTTGGTATTTTTCAAATCTTATATATCATGAATGGATTTTTTTGGTATTAGAGATGATCGTTTTTAGTCTTGAATGGTGGTTGTGTAGTTTAAACTGTGATTTTATTATCTTGAATGGATATTCTTGGTGGTTGTGTATTTTAAATTGTGATTTTATTTTCTTGAATGCATATTCTTGATAATTAGAGATGATCATTTTTAGTCTTGAATGGTGGTTGTGTAGTTTAGACTGTGATTTTTGAACAATGTGAAGTCCAAACAACTAGAGGGCCTGTAAATTGTTGCATAGTAGGAGTAGGTATAGCAGTGTCATCTGTTATGGTGGAATTCAAAATAAAATATATTTCAAAATAATAGACATCTTTTTCAAAATTTCATAACATTATAATAATATCTTTTTCAAAACTCCATAACTTGTTTTTAAATAATTGTGTCATTATATCTAACATTCACTATTCAAAATATTCAGGAAAATGGCCAACTTTGTCATCCGTTATGGTAATGAGGTCTGCATACCTATTCAAATAGCGACAACAACCACTTTTTCTGAAATGATGGCATACACGCATCAGATTCTTGATATACAATCAATGATGTATGGCCTTCGTCTAAGCTATAACTTTCCCAATGATATACGTCCTAGTTATGACTTGTTTCCTATTGATGTCGTTGATGAGGATAGTTGGAAAACCCTTCTTAGTATATCAAAAGCGAGGATTATTGACCTTTATGTTGAGAGATATAATCTACCAAATGAGAGAATGAGTCAGTTCCAAAATGATCACGATGTTTCTATTGATGATAAGAGAATGAGTCAGTTCCAAAATGATCACGATGTTTCTATTGATGATAATGATGATAATGATGGTGATATGAATGATGATAATGATGGTGACGCTGATAATGATGATAATGATGGTGATATGAATGATGATAATGATGGTGACGCTGATAATGATGATAATGATGGTGAAAGTGATGATGATGAGCATGAGGATATTGATATTAATGATGACACTAGATTGCTACAACTGCGTATTGATGATAGTAACCATGAAGTTTTTATTGATCCGGAAACATGGAAGGATGACTGGGGAGATCAAAATCATGCAGATAATTATGAATACTTCAGAGAAGATGATTGGGTGGACGAATATGAAGTCCCTATAGATATGGAATAGGCTCAAGTGGTTGAAGGGCATGGCTTTAGTATAGGTGAAATATTTGAGACAAAGGCAAATCTCCTTCATAGGTTACAGTCATGGTCAATCAGTAATAATGTCCAATACAAAACAAAGTGATCCAATAAGACTTACCTCACTTTAATCTGCTTACACAACGAGCAGTGCTAATGGAGGCTTCATGCATGTGCTTCTAAGAGGGTTGGTGGTTTGTGGAAAATCACAAGTTATAGTGGTGAACACACATGCCACAGTGCAATCCTATATAAGGATCATTCACAATGCAAGTCCTCATATATTGCGAGGATGATAATGCCAATGTTGAGAGCAAAACTTGACATGAGTGCTCGAGAAGTGATGGAAAAGGTTAATGCAGAGTTGAATGTTACTATCTCCTATAAAAAAGCCTGGCATGCACGTAGAAAGGCTATTTCTGCAATCTTTGGAGATTGGGAGGAGTCATATGGCTCGGTGTTGAGATTTCTTAGATGTTTAGGGCAAGTGATTCCAGGAACGGTATACAATTTTCAAAACACTACAACAAATGATGGAATGTCATATCGGTTTAAATGTGTGTTTTGGAGTTTTGGGCCAAGTATTGCGGGTTGGGCTCACTGTCGACCAGTACTAAGTGTTGATGGTACCTTCTTATATGGTAAGTATGGAGGGACACTACTTATAGCGACTGGGATTGATGCAAACGATGGATTGTTTCCTTTTGCCTTTGCAGTTGTTGAGAAGGAGAACAAATCTTCTTGGACATGGTTCTTGAGATGCATGGAGCAAAAAATTCCAATAGTCAGTCGTAGGAATGATCTTTGTTTCATTTCTGATAGGATGTGTGGTCTTGTGGATGCTATGCAACAAGTTTTTCCTCTCAGCACACAACGGTTTTGTTTAAGGCACTATAGGGACAACTTCCATAAGAAATTTAAGTCCACTGAGCTGTACAACTTAATGTGGAAGGCTGGTAAGGTGACTGAAATGGTTGAATTTGATAAGCTCCTAGCAACTATAAAATCCATTGACCCTTCTTCTTTCAATTGGCTGATGAAGGAACACCCAAGAATGTGGGCTCTTTCCTGTGATGGCGGCCTACGATATGGTATAAAAACTAACAATTATTCAGAGACAATAAATGGAGTTCTAAAGCGTGCTCGCAACCTTCCCATTCAAGCCCTTATTTGCGGCACTTATTATCGTTGGGTAGCAATGTTCTTTCACAGAAGAAACTTAGGTGCAAAGTTAACTAGTTCGTTCACACCAAAAATATCTGCTAAATTGGTTAATTTGGAGACCAATGCAAGGAAACTATGGGTTAGTTGTAGGATAAATCATTTTGATTTTACAGTTGAAGGGCCAAATGAAAACAACTATCAAGTGCATCTCTTCGAAAATCCTGTTGGTTGTTCATGTACCTGTGGTGCACCTCGAGTTTATCACTTGCCATGCTCACATGTACTCGCCGCCACTGAATCGATACATTACAGACATCATCAGTTAGTCAGTACTTGGTATACTGTAACCAAATATCGAATGACATATGCTCCCCAATTTAGAGGCATTCCTGATAAGAGGTATTGGCCTGATTTTGAGCCATCCATTGGGGTTGTTCCTCTACTACCGCCAATTTTCAGTCCACGTGCTGGGCGGCCTAAGATGAAGAGGAGGAAGACTAATATGGATATTGATCCCAATACAGCTACATACAAATGTGGAAAATGTGGGGGTCGTGGCCACAATGAAAGAACTTGTAAAAATAAATGATGCTTATGAATCTTAGTAGTAGGATATGATATTATGTAAACCTCGTGAATGTAATCCTACTTCGTAGTAGGATAGGATATTATGTAAAACTCGTGAATGTAATTCTACTTGTATTGCTCGTATGAGGAGGTCGGGATGAATAAAATTGCCTCCTAACTTCCCCTAATAGAGGGTGATTTATGCAATTTAACTTTGCTAATAATATTTATTTGAAATTCACGCTCACTAAAGGTCTCCTTTATTTGAGTATTTTCTAGGAATGGTGAACGATGATGAGACTTTGTGGATCACATGTCATTCCATGGAGGTTGGTAGGTGGGAGTTGACAGATATAGATGTTTTGGGTTATGTACGCACAACTGGATTTGCATCTGTCACGAAATTGTCTAGAGTCCTTTTTGATTCTGGCTTGGTCACAACACTTGTTCGTCGATGGCATTCAAACACAAACTCATTCCATTTTCCTCTAGGAGAGTTAACCATCACTTTACAAGATGTCGCAGTGTTGCTAGGGTTAAAGGTTAATGGTGATGCTGTTGTAGCACACTATCCTATAGGGCCAAATGATGACCAATATAGTTCTTGGACGGCCCTTTGTGATGCTATTCTGGGGTCACAACCAGATGGACTTGATCAAGGTTCTGTTCATCTGAGTTGGTTGCGTTCCACATTTTCAAATATGAATTTGGAAAATGCAGATGACATGGTCAAGCGTCGGTACACCAGTGCATACTTGTTATACCTAATTGGTTGCTTCCTCTTGCCAGACGGTACTGGAAATGAAGTCCATCTTCGCTACCTTCCACTTCTTGTTAATTTTAAGCAATGTGGCATTTACTCATGGGGGAGTGCTGTTTTAGCTACTCTATACCGTCAGTTGCATAAATGTCGTCCTGGTTCTAGACAGAAGCGTATCTCAGGGTGTGTCCACCTATTACAGTTGTGGTCTTGGGAAAGATTGTATATTGGTAGACCAGGAAGAGTGATCATGGATCAAGATCATGAGTGGCCACAAGATGCTCCATTAGGATACAGGTTTGTCGCTACCATCTATATGTTGAATACATTATATTAAAAGTTTTCATCTCCTAATCATCTTTTCAAACATGATAATAGATGGAACCATCTCATGGAGCATGTACATATTCCAAAAGGGACTGTAAGATTCTACCTTAATGAGTTTGATACACAGGAGTCTAGTCAAGTGAGAATTTATATTTTACCTAAAAGTTAACTTATACCATTTAATGAAACTTGTTTGGTAACGATAACTTATAATGCAGTTAATGTGGACACCATATAGTGAAGAATTGTTGGCAACTTTGCCAGACATATGTCGTGAAGGTAGAGAAATTTGGATGGCTCGAGTTCCTATGATATCATTCACAGTAATGGAATGGCATGTTCCTGATAGAGTACTAAAACAGTTTGGTGCTCGTATCCAACCTCAACCCCAACCTTTTCCAGAATACCAAAGAATTGATGGTAGAGGTCGAAGCACAACTGATTGGTTGAACCAATACAGTACAGAACTGAACATGTGGAATGATAGGAAAACTCATGTAGTTCATCTTCCTGACCCCTCAGCTGTGCCGCAAGTACCTAATTGGTACAATTCTGAGTATCACATACAACGACCAGCTGAGCCGCAAAATGTTTACTATCCTCGAGGTTACGTGGAGCGAGAATATGTAACTAATGAGTATCCATTAAGATGAATAAATATACCTCTTTTTATATGAAATATGATAAAGTAAACTATGTTATTTGCAGGTCCAGAGTCAAATGGATATCAGGGAATCATTGCAAACATTAACAGATCAGACACCTGTTGAGGATTGGATGAGAGCACGTGACAAAGTATATAATATTCAGAGTGCATGGTTTCAACAAATGCCAAGTCACATGCAGCCCAATTTGAGTTTCTCATATCCTGTGACAACTTCAGTTAGTGCTTCTCCTATTCCATCTTCCATAGAAGCACAACACTCCACATCAGTAGGACACTCCACACCAACAGGTCACTCAGCCTCACAAAGACAATCCACACCAGCTGGACACTCCACATCACTAGGACAGTCTACAATAGCGGGACACTCTAGGGAATTTTCACCTTACTCAATCCCTGGAATGTTTTATTCTTACCCTTCATCATCATCTGACCATTTTGGGGTTCCTTCCAGCTTATCTTGGACCCAACCAACTTTTAGCCAATACCAAAATGTAGCTTTTTCTTCATTTTCGGGATCAACTAGTTCTTCATTTTTAGGATCACCTCCAATGTTTACAACTATGCCATCCACTCGTCCACTAACACCACCACTTCCTCCAAGTAGGTCTACATGTGCAGGTCAACCGTCACAGTTGAGTCCAATTGAGGCTTCTCCAGACCCAGGACGTTCTTCGGGACCACGAACTCGAGGTAGAGGAAGTAAGAGACGTTAGGTATGCATAATTTTTCCTAACTCTTTACTTATAGAAGAACTATATGTAGTTAAATAATTATTTTTATTTTGATGCCAGGGTTGATGCTATTAGATGCCAGGGTTGATGCTATTAGATGCCAGGTTGCTGTTATCAGATGCCAGGATTGATTTTATCAGATACATATGATAACTTCTTTGTTTCTATCTCCGTTGAACCGTAAAATGTTTGACAATGTAGAATAATTTGTTCTTCTTTCTAGTAGAAGACTGATTTTGTTAAATGCAGAGCCCAAACTTCATTTTTGTTAAGATAACTCTTTTATTTGCCTCAGAATCATCTAATCTTTGTACCAATTCTATACTATTGCAATTTGTGCATAGTATCACTTGGATGTAAAAGTACAAAATAATTTGTGCATAGTTAAAAAAAAGGAAAAAACGCCAAAAAGTTGGCGCCTTCTGGTGAAAACGCCAGGAAGTTGGCGCCTTCTGCTGAAAACGCCCAAATCTTGGCGTTTTTGGGCTAAAACGCCCAAATCTTGGCGTTTTTGGGCTAAAACGCCCAAATCTTGGCGCTTTTGGTCCAAACTGGGCTATTCCTGGAAATAAGTTTCTAATGATGCTATATATGTCAATATTTTTATTAAACCGTGCTATTTTGGTTTTTAATCCAATTCTATTGCATTAAGTAGAATATTAGGTCTAGTGTACTACAGATGGTGGAAGAGACACTCTTAGCCTGGCGTGTCTAACTTTTAAGTTGATTTGCATAATATTTTTGCTATGATCTACATACCAATTGGAAAGTTCTAGAGTAACTTTCTACTTGTAGAATATTTATAACAAGTGATCCTTAGAAAATTTTACTTGTTCACCATTTACACAATAACTAATATAGTCCTTGTGCTACCAATGGAGTGTGATAAATCATGGAAGTCGATTGGGTAAATCAGTCACAATTTGTAGGGATTAATCTGTTCTAACCGGTAACATATTTTTCCCGATAAGTGTTATTAGGGTATAGAATAAAAATGTATAAATAAATCTTAAAAGAAAAATAAATATATTATTTATTTATTTATTTAGAATAAAAAATGAGGTGATAACTTAAATGCAGAAAAAACTCTTTCACATACTTTAATAAAAAAATTTCCAAGATAGAACCTCACCAAAGTAGTTTTTATAACTAGCATATTTTTTTGTATAATCTTAATCTTATTTTTGGTATCAATTTAAAAAAAAAATTAAAAAGATATGAAGTAGATTTTTAATATACAAATATAGTTGAGAGTGGTGTTTTATAAGTTGAAGTGGTGGTTTCAATCAAATTGTGGTATATTAGGAAATAATTTTTCTACGTAGACATTATTGTTATTATATGTTTACTTAATTCATTCTATTTTACATAGGAATAATATTATGTGATGAATTTTGTAAATCGACCCCCTAACGAAGTTTAGTCATCCGATTAATATTTATCTCCAATGCTGACATGCCACTTGGAAATGAGAAATGTTTAATGGCTTCTCACAGAATGTTTGTTATATTATTTGTTCGTGGATCATTACGTTTAGAATAGTTCTAAAAAGGAAATAACTACCAGACTAATAACGTTATTTATCTACTACTATCCTCAAGCATAGTCACTCGTATAACAAATAGTAGGGTTGTAAATGGGTAGGGTATTGTCCATGTACCCACCACCCATACTCTGTAGGGTAGGGTAGGCTAAGGGTAAGTATATCTCTTACCCACCACCCATTTATCCTGTATTCGCTTTACCTGCATCTAAATAGGATAGGGTAAGGGAGAATCTTTACCCTACCTGCTTTACCCATTTACCCATTAGTATATGTTTTGCATTTATAATTTTAGATTCTAATATAAGTACTAATGTCTACTAAAAACTTCAACAAACATCTTTAATTTTCAAAATTCTAATAAACAATGGTAGAATGTAAGACCTTTTGTAATTGTATATTAGAGAGAAAAATGGATTCATCAAATAGAAATGATATATTAAAAAGGTTAGGCTATTTTTTTTAAAAGGTTATTGAGTAAAATATTACTATTTATGTTGTGTATCACCAAAAACATATAATTATTACTATCTAAAAGTAGTTTTTAAGAGTGTCTTGTGTTTGATGTAGAGAATATAATATGAAAATATTATACACATATCTTCCTGTTGATTGCCCATTCCACCTGTTACCCTACCCATTTATCCTTCGGGTAGAAGGGTGCCGGTAAGGGTAGGGTAAAGGTTGTAAAAAAAAAGATAACCCTACATGCTACCCGCATCTTTAACGTGTGTAAAGGTAAAGATAAGCCTTTACCCTACCCTCCGTCCCTACCATTTACAGCTCTAGCAAATAGAACACGCCATGCTTGTGATCGGCAGCTCTCCTTGCATTTTGTGATGCTCTCTTTATAAAACAAAACTCACTAAAGTACATGACAAAATCATCACAAACATCCGCCTTTACCACTGTCGAGATAGATTCTTATGTTACAAAACCAATTCATATTTCGCAATCCACACCGTGAGTGACTTTCTTCCGCTGAATAGAGATGTAGCAGGTCCGTAGCCACATAGAGATGAATAATTTATTTTAAAAAACGTTATGAGATAAAATCCTTACTTATTTTGTTACCATCCTACCGGTACTTCCAAACACAGGTTTGAACAATTCGAAATTTGAAAGGGCATACACCTTCTGTACTGATAGTCTTATTTGGTAGTCCGTATACTATCCAACATTAATTTTCGATTCACTTACAACAATACGCCATGCTGAACTTCGTCTTTTTCGTGATAATTTAAAAAGAGTGATGACGAAATCAGTTATCGTACTTGTAAGTTATTATTAGCTCTATCACATTCTCTGACGTAATTATATACGTTACAAACACCAGTTTATGATTTTCAATCCCCACCCTGTGGCTACCTTCTGCCGTGGCATGCAACCGCATATAGATGAAAACGCAGCAGATCGTCAAGCCATGACCATGATCAACCACAAAGAAATCAAATGAACGCCTTGAATTAAAATACTGAGTTTGTTCTTCCAATCAGTCAGGTACTTACAAACACACTTATCATATATACAACAACAGCCTCGTAGTAAAGGGGATAGGTGCTTAAATGTTATATATCCCAGAGAAAGAATAACGAATCTACTGAGCCGCGGATAAGAGAGGGGTCGAGGATTAGGAAGGAAGTAGGTAATAGGAGGATATGTAGTTGAAAGGGGCTTAGGATCCAAGGATGAACCGTATAGTTGTCTTTTCTAGGAAAGGAAATCAACAGTTGCAGGTAGTCTTCAGCTCTGCAGCCAAGCATTTGCAATGGCTCATGGTTTGACGGTCTGCAACTCCGATTCAGTGGCGCGGGTCTCGTGGAACCGAGCAATGAACTCAGTGGCCTTCCTGTCGATGTCTGGCTGACCGATGTACCGGCCACAGTCCTCGTCGCTGGCCCAGACCCTAGATAACCTGTTCCTCTGCTCGGGCACCTCGAAATCCCTGTAGTTGTGGCGCGACCGCCGAGAGAAGTTGAACAGGGAGGAGAAGAAGGATTTGGATGACGACTGCCTCTTACCACCCATCTTGTTATATTTTCTCAAACTGAGATTGCTTCCGCTTCTTGCTTGAGAGAGAAGGCTTCTCTGTGTCCAATTACTTGTAGATGACCGCAAGGAGAGAACTGTATGAATGTGTGGGTTCGCTCTGTGGTGTGGGAGTCTCTGGCTCCAAGGCACCCTCAATTTATAGGAGGAACCGTAGGCTGGGCATCTCGCTACTCTCGCATCGCAGCTGGCTAGCACACATATCATTAAGGCATGAAGGACTATTCCGGTCGTATTCCCTACCTTACAACCGGAGGAAACAAAGAGTCAGGGCATGGGAGGAATCCAGTCCGGTGGTCGATAGTGCGTGAAGTGATGGTAGGTTTGGTAGGGGCCCACGTGTTTCTAGCAGTAAAAACTGTGTAAAGATCCAGTGTCAAAACTCAAAAGGATCATTATGTTCGCAAAGGTTGGTTTTGGCAGACAGCTGCGTTATAGGGACGGGAACAGTACGTTTTTAGCACTAGGAGTTCAGAAAGACATCTCAAAACCACACTCCATTATAGGAGTTTCGTTTCACCCTTTCACGCACTCTCTTTTTCTCGTTTTTCCTCCCCGTCTTAAACCGAGACTCGGCCGCGGCAGAAAGATATACCTAAATGCGATTGCAGCCGTGAGATAGCTAGACTTAGAGATAACATACTCAGGGCGGAGTGTTGGCTGTGATCGTTGCTTTTATCTACTGAAGAAGGTTTGATTTGGGGTATATCAACGCCGAGTTGAGTACTTCGACACTTCAAGTGGCCTCATCTGCCTTGATTAATTATTGTTACTCTATTCAGATCTACCATCGTCTTGTTCAGTTTTCCCTATCCTTCCTTTCTTGAACAGATATTGTTTTATTTATTTCACGTTACTGTAATCTAATTTCTTAAAAAGTTGTCTTTTTATTCGGTTCAATGAAGCTCTTTTATTACTATGGCCAGTTATATATAAGTGCTTATATTATTTATCTATATTATAAACCCTAATAAAGTATTAGAAGATGAAAGTATATCATGGGTGTCGGTAAATGGATGAATGAGATGAACATGCTTTAAAGGAACTTTAACAAGGATCAGTCATTTGATGTTCAATCATCGCCATGTCAGGATATCTAACAATAAAAATTATGTTAGGAATATATCTTTGTTTAATCTAGATCTCACTGAGATACTTGAGATGGGTTGTCAAAAAGAGTGTTGACGAGGAATATCAATTGTAAAGAGTGGCATGCTTACTCACATAAAAAGGAAGAAATTGGTTTTGATGATAAGGCCTATTTGATGTATAGGACATAAGAAGGATAAAAGAAAATCTCTCTCTCGCACGAAACCCTAGCGCCCTAGCGATAGGGTTGCGATGACGGGATACACCATCTCCCTAGTGGCTATCCTACATCTCCCTCGTCGTTTTCTTTATCTCTTGCAGGTTCAAGATTAGTGACAAATCCTCTTGGGGTTGTCCCCGATAGCATGGATGAGGAATTGATTGAGAAGTGTGGACATTGAGGGCTTCAAGAGGAGGATGAAGATGACATAGATGATCTAAAAGAAGGTGAAGACATGGCAAAAGGAGAACATGTTTCCCTCGCTTTGGCTACAAAGCTTCACACACAGAGACCCTATAATTTCTAGGCGCTGAAGTGAACTATGACCCAACAGTTGTCCCTTGATTATAAAACTCTTTTCAAACAAATTGATTTGTATGTGTTCATAGTTCAGTTTCGTCACTAGTAGCACAAGAGGAAGGCCCTCAAAGGAGGGTCATGGAACATCGACAAAAAGTTGTTGTTACTAAATGAGAAAGACGAAGGAGATCTTCCAGGGCAAGTCGTGTTCAACGAAAGTGCTTTCTGGATCAGGATCTATGGAATTCATTTGAGGCAGAGGTCAATAGCAATAGTCAAAGAAATAGAAACCAAGGTTGCCAAGTCCTTATGGTGGACATGGATGACCTGGGATGGGAGGCATATTATCGAGTTAGAGTTGCAGTGGATCAAGAAAAAAACTTAAATCATTATAAAAGATAAAGGAAAATAGGGGTACTATAATCGTGTTGGAAATCAAATGCGAACGACTTCCAGTCTTTTGCTTTATCTATGGCCGTTTGGGACATGTGGGCAACGATTTCTCTCTCGGGGAGGAATAGGGTGAACAACAAAGAGTATGAGGCATCTGGTTCAAGGCCTCACAACAAAAACCCAAACTAACTAGTGCATAAGAGATATTTGTCTAGGGATGATAAGGAAAACTCTGAGCTTCCATGTCAAACCACCATGAGGATCAATCTATGAGGGAAGCTGCATGAATCAAGAAACTACAACATCAAGGAAACAAATACAACTTGACAAAGGGGTAGCCATCACCCACATCAAAGACCCTAGTACTCGCAAAAGAGAGGAAATGAACGAGGGCACTAAAAAGAAAAGAAAGAATAGTTATGCCAATATTTTTGCAGGTCACATCCTTAACCAGACGAACAACCATGATAACTATGCAACCAGGGTACATAAGATGAATAGGAAAATTATGGAAAAGAGAGAATCGATAGAAGAAATGTATAGAAGGTATAATGAAGAGGATGCCTCAAAGACAATACAAATCCAGATAATACAACCAGGAAATAGTGAAGAGGGGATCTTTGATCGAAGGGAGAAGAAGAAATATGAAAAAGAGGAAGAATTAGCACTTGTAATTGTCATGTGCCTGTTTGATACCCTTAATTTTGATTTGAGTATCAATGAAACCCAAGCAACATAATTACCACAAGTTTTGTACAACCCAAAGAACTCAACTTTGATACGGGATGGGAGATAAGGAAGGTTTAGACAAGAGGTCAGAAGAAGAAAGGTTCGAGGGTAATTCTACAAATGATGACTCACATGGGGAAGGAAACATTGTAGCAATAGAAAAAAAACTAAAAAAGCTTACTATTGTGACAAGATAGATCATCCTTGATGAAATAGCACTTATGTCAGAAGGGGAAGAAATTGAATCTTTTAGTGGGAAAAGATTACACCCACCAGACTCAAGAGGCATGGACATTGACTTGTCCCAGGAGGATAAGGAAAAAAACAAGCAAGAAATCATACAGAGGGGTTAGCTTAGATTACACGACAGTAGGTGATGCAGTATTTTAGTAGCAGTTGTTGGTGGAGTCCAACCCCATGAAGAGACTTGAAAATTCTAAGTTAGAACTGTCAGGGGATGGGTGAACCCAATAGTTTAGATGCTATCTAGAGATGGTGCTGGAGTGAACATCCGAGCTTTGTCTTTGTCTTAGAGACCAAGATGGTAGAAGTATAGATAGAAAAGATCAAAAGAAAGTGTGGGTTTGTAAATGACATTTTCTTGGCTAGCGTTGGTAAATTACGAGGGATTGGTATGTGGTGGAGAAATATTGAAGTGGAAGTCTTGAGTTTCTCTCAACATCACATAGACTGCCTTGCCACTAAAGAGGATTGGATCTACCAACAGAGAGCCATTTGTATTTATGGGTGGCCCTAACAGCAACAAAAGTTCAACATGTGGAACCTCATTCTAAGATTACACTAAGAGTATGTGCTACCAGTTATAAATTTTGGAGATTCAGATCGATGTAGGACTTAAAGAATGCTTTTGATGATTGTGCATTGCTGGATAATGGTTTTTGAGTCACCAAATATACTTGGGAACACAGTCTCTCCATGGATACTCTAGTGAGAGAGAGACTTAATTGAGCCCTTGCCACAATTGAATGGAGACAACTATTCACATATGTCAAAGTTCTGCATTTACTGATGTATAAATTAGACCACGTGTCGCTTATCATCACTGCAGATAGCAAGGATCTGAAGAAAAAGAGGAAGGAAATGTTTTCTATTTTTGAACCTATATGGTTGTTAGAAGAGGATTATGCATAAACAATCTAAGACAAATTGGTAGCCTCCACTATGGTGGGTCTTTCTGGAAAAATTGAAGCATGTAGTGAAAAACTGGGAGCATGGGAAGCAACAAAGTTTGAGGATCTTAGAAAGAAAATATAGGAAGTAGAGAAAATTTTGAAAATTGAGTAGAAAACCCAACCGGATGATGGAGTTTTTACAAGGTGCAAGGTACTAGGCCAAGAGTTGGAGTATTGGCATAGGCAAGAAGATAATTATTGGTGTGATAGTGAAAGGATAAATGAAATGAAGGCAGGTGATAAGAATACATCTTATTTTCATTAAAAAGAATCCCAGAGAAATAAGAGAAACAAAATCCCAAGTATTAAAATAGGCAAGGTGTATGACAGTCTCAAGAAGAAGAAGAAATAGAGAAATTGTGCTTCATTTCTTTAAAGAACTTTTCTGCACATCAAATCCCAAGGGCATGGAGGACTCAACTCAAGGTGTGCAAAGAAAGATCTCTGACGACATGAATCAACAACTAGAAAATGGATATTATAGATGTAGAAATTTGGAAGACTCTAAATAAGTGGTACCCCCAAAAAGCACCAGGACCAAATGACATGAAACCAATTTTCTTCCAAAAATTGTGACATATCATTGGCAAGGATGTGGCGAATTCTCTTAAAGGTTGGATAAAACATGGAATGAAAATAAGATAGGAAGCATGGCACTAAAGCTTGATATGTATGGAGCATATGATAGAGTTGAATGGAGTTTCTTAGACTTTGTACAATAGAAGATTGACTTTTGGTGTAAAATAAAGGAAAATCTCCTAGAATGTGCATCTATTGTCAATTACTCTTTGACATTATCTTCTCGAGGGTTTTTCTAAGGTGACCCTATCTCTTCTTACCTTTTATTTTATGTGTCGAATCTTTTTCCACTTCCATAAAGAATGTCATGGAAAATAACCTTTTGTATGATATTAAAGAAGAAGATATGTGCCTTATATCTCTCATCTTTTCTTCGCAGATGACATCATCCTTTTTACTAGAGATACTTGTCATGAATACCTGAATATAGTTAAAATCATTTGCCAGTTGAATAAGCATAGTGTCAAAAAATAAATCTCTAAAAGATGGAGGTAGCTTTTATTAAAAGTGTGAAGGTAGAAACCAGAAATAAAATTAAAGGGCTAGTAAATATTTGTGAAGTAGACAAATATTCTCAATACTTAGGCTTCCCAATAGTATTGGGAGATCTGAAAAGCCAACCTTCAATTTCATCAAATAAAGGGTGTGGATAAATTACAAGACTGGAAAGAGAAGTTATTGTCCAAGCTCGGGAAAGATGTACTCATAAATGCCATTACATAGGCAATCTCATCCTACATCATGAGCATTTTTTAGATATCAAGTGCAGTATGAGATGATATCCAGAGAAGCATAGTCAGATTCTAGTGGGAAGAAAAAGACACCGAAAGGAAAATATCTTGGCTCTATTGGGCAAAGCCATGTAAGCCAAAGAGGAAAGGATGACTTGGTTTCTGAAAAATACACACTTTCAACCAAGCTCTTCTTGCAAAATAGGTATGGAGGATCTTGATGAAGACAAACTCCCTGAATTATAAAGTTCTAAAAGAAAGATACTTTCATAGGAATTCTATCCTAGAATCAACAAGAGGCCAAAATCCCAGCTACACGTGGAGTAGTCTTTGGGGAGAAAAATCAGTTGTCATAGAAGACTGCAATGGATAGTATGTGATGGAGCACAAGTTAATATCTAGAAGGAAACATGGGTCTACAATAGGTTTGGCTCACTTGACGAGTGCTACAACAGTAATGAGGATATGCTAGTCTTAATGGACAAGTTGATTCATAGAAAAACATGTCCATTGAACATGGATGTCATACATGCCCTCTTTCCTCCTGATATTTGTACTGAGATTATGAATACAACCCTTAATTCTAGACTTCCAGAAGGCATACTTTTGTGTGGCCAGACCCAAAATGGGTCTTCACTACGAAGACTGCTTGCTTACTGGTTAAACCAGCTAGGGAAGCGGAATTTCATTAATAGCCAAAGAAAACCAAATAGTAGAGTCTAGAATATCATTTGGACATCAAAATTTTCACCGAAGATGTGTCATTTCCTTTGGCATGTCTGCAAATGTGAGCTGGTAACTAAAGGTAGACTATAGGATTGGTATTGTGACACATATGGGATATGTTGGCTCTATAAAGGGGAGAAGGAGACAATACAGCAGATGCTATCTAACTATCCAGTTACCAGAAAGGCATGAGAAGCTATCCTAGCATATGGCTTTCTTGCATGCCTAACTCGTGCACATCCTTCTCATGCGGAAACAATACAACATGACCAGCTCATAGGAGATGAGATGGACATGGCCATATCAAACATGTGGGGAGGTTGGAACTTCTGAAATAATATGGTGTTTGGAGAACAGACTTGTACGGTGACCTCTCTAATCCCATAACAAGCAACATTGATGCCAAAGTATAGGGTGACCAATACTGGTGGATGAGAAAGGATTGTCAAGGAGGAACAAAGGTAACTATTGGTTGGATCACACCAAGGGTGGGTATTATGAAGATGAATGTCGACGATGTCTTCACACAATAGAAAATAGTGGGTATAGGGTGATCTACCACAGATACGAAGGGGAACCTTTGGGGCTATTTGGAAAAAGGAACTGCAATTCTGAACCTTCCATAGGTGAAGATACAACTGCATTAGTTGGTCTTAGGCAGATGAAGAAATGGAGTTGGAAGCATCTTGAAGTCCAGACATTTTGCAAGTCGTAATCTGACAACTGCAGAACCAAGGGAGAAAAGGGATCATCTTGCCCTCATTGTGGAGGACATCCTATCTTTAGCTATTACTTTTGATTTTATTACTTTTAATCATGTTAGTGGGATGTTTGATTTGGTGGCTCATGCTATAGTTAAATTAGCTAGTAGTAGAGTATGTACGACATGTAGGGACATATCTAGTCTCCCTAAATAGGTTATAAAAATCATTAATTTGGAGTTGATCTAATGATATAGAGCGGTAGCTTAAAAAACTAAGGGCTATTCTATTTATCATAGAGACACAACTGCCCCACATCAGTATTGAGTGAACATTTCTAATATGGAGTCACAAGATGTTACGATATGAGACATGTTCTACATTTGAAATCAATTGTGAGGAGAATGGTTCAGATGATATTCATATGAATGTTTCAAATGGTTAATCATTTAAATTTCTGTGTTTCACATTTCATTATTCATTCACTCATTTGTTTGTCACATGATTCATTCTTGTTTGCACTATGGATCATGTATTATTATTGTCATGCTCTATTATTCCTGTTGAACCTGATCCAATACTTTGTTTGTCACGTTCTATTCTTACTTACACTCTCAATTCATTATTAATTTATTATCACGTTCTACTATTCCTTTCATTGATTTATCATTATTTCTTTATTCACATTTCACTATTCATTTCATTCTTGATCTATTATTAATTATATCATGTTCTGTTATTGCTTTTACTCTTTATGCAAAATTATGTTACTCACATTCTATTGTAAATTGCACTCTATATTGATTATTAAAATTGATGTATTCTATTATTCCCTTCACTTCTGATCTAATATTTCGTTAGTCGTACTCTATTCTAAGAATTATCAAGATCCATTTATATTTACTGAAATCTAGTTTTATTCATTTTACATTCTTGGTTTGTTCTTTAACTTCTGATGTTTGATGTTTCAATTTTAGTTCGCTCCCAATCCTAACAAAACCTCAGTTCATGTTATTTGTTAACACATTACCATAATGTGGCATGCATGCGATAACATCCTCTTTAATGTGTAGGAACAAACACTATAACCTCTATTGAGTTCTTTCAATTAGAACTTCATTTCTATCAGGCAATTTTTTTTGTTGCAAGTCGAGCAGAGGATGTTGCCCGATGGTTACTTCATGAGTCTCGTTTTATAAGTCCCATCATTTCAACAACAAACTATTTTTCCTTTATTTATTAACTCCTACATAAGTCATGTGCTCCATTCTTGGTTACACAATAGGTCCTTTATTAATATTATGTTTTTCCATTATTCTTTCCATTTATGATCTAATATTTAATTTGTCGCATTCCATTCTTGATTACACTCCATATAAATTATTCATTCTATCATGTTCCATAATTCCATTTGCTCATGTTCCAATATTTCTTTAGTCGTGTTCCCTTATTCCTTCCACTCACAATCCATTATTGATTTTATTATGTTTCATTATTTATTTTACTCATGATCTAGTATATTGTTATTTGTATTTCATTATTGATTACACTCTAGATCCATTATCCATATTGTTTTGTTTTATTGTTTCCTTCACTCCTAGTCAAATATTTTGCTAGTTGTGCTCCATTGTTAGTCACAGTAAGATCAATTATTAATATTTGTAATTTATATTTATCCAAATATATTTTTATTTATTATACATTCTTGCTTCATCCTTTAATTTTTATTGTTTGGTGTTTCATTATTCTTTCACTCCTGACCATACTATAACCTTAGTTCATTACATCTGATAACGCACAACAACATAATACAGTATGCATTCAATAACATCCTCCTCAGTTTGTAAGATCAACTCAATGACCTCAATTGATTCTTTCAAGTGGTACTCCATTTCCATCAAAAACTTTGCTATTCTTACAAGTGCAATAGAGGATGCTTCCTGATGCATTGTGTGCGCCTCGGTGTTCTGATTTCATTATTTCATCTCCAAAATTATTTGTTCTATTATTCATTTACTTATGCATTAGTTGCATGTGTCATTCTTGGATACACAACATATCCTTTATTAATGATGTCATGTTCTAATATTCCTTTAACTCCTAATAAAATATTTCATTAGTGACACCGCTAAACAATACGTGCAAAATACAAGTATACGCGTTGAGTAATATATGCCTATGAGACCCAAATGTTGAACTTTAGGAAACATTCTTTGGAGACTACTAATAACTATAATCTAACCAGCCACACCTAGAAAAGGTGATTGATTTCCTATTTTGCAACTAAATACAAGAGTAAAATCTAAATTAAGTGGAATGTGATAAAAAATTTATAGATTTCTTAAGATTTCAATTTCACCATGGTATGCATTGCATTAACTCCATTTCATCAAAAATCATTTACCCTTAACCCTGGACTAAGGACCTGTAGCAAGTATTACCTACTTTCATAGTGAAATACACTACCTATACCAAGAAAAATACCACTTCTGCAAAAAATAGGAATTAGTTAGTTGCATTAATGATAACTCTAGGTTATTCCATTCACATCAATAGGACCACTTCTGAGGCACAATATTGTTTGTGCAAATTTATAACCTTTCCAATCATTAGTCTCTCTCCTAAAGAAATTAATGGTCTAATACATTGATTATGTTGATCAAGCATAAATAATTAATCAAGAAATCATAGATTTATATCCAAAATTATATATATATATATATATATATATACATATATATACATTTCATGAAAGTTAAATGTAACAAAAATTAAATTGGGCTACTCTCGGGTCCTAAAGAACAAAGGGGATTGGATCTACATCATTTCCACCATTGGATCTAGAGAGTAAGAGAGAGAACACAGGCTAAATATTTGAAGAACCAACAAAAACCCAGAGAGAAGCAGTGCTAAAGATTCCCTTTAGTAGATATCTCGATCCACAATGTTTCGATTGCAAATCTTCGTTCCTCAAATCCCTAGAGCGTCTAACATATGGCTATCTTCTTTGGCTCCTCCTCCCTTAGCTTTGTGCTTTGTCGCAACAAGATAGAACATGATATTTCATTTTAGCTTAACACCCCTTAGGTCATAAGTTGGACTCGAGCTATCATTAAGTCCCAGACATTGGATGTGTCATTATCTTTAATCTGCATTGATTGTGTAGAGCTGGTACCACAAACTTGATCTTGGTGACACTTAGTTTTCGACTGACTCAAAATCCTTGATAAGTGTTGGTACTATTGACCATTATGTTGATAGAACCAAGTTGTTCTTTGAGTTCTGACTTGCCCTGGATGAAAAATTTGGTACCACTGACTCGAATGTTGGTGGCACTGAAGCCATAAAATCTGATTGCTTATGCTTTATGGGTGGTGAGTCAGTAACACCGACTCATGTTTTGGTAGCATCAAATGACGTATCGATAGCACCAAGGGCTATCTCGATAACATCAAGATTTTCATAATTTCCTATTGGATTTTAAAAAATGTCGGTACTGTAGACTTATTGTTGGTAGCACCGAGTTGTACTGAAAGTACTCAAATTGCCTGAAACATGGAAAATTCAAAATAAGTCTGAATAAAAATTGATACATTAATATAATTCTATAAAAATACTTATTACTTAATGCAATAGTATTTCACAAGATAATAATGACAAACAATGCATAAGTAATACCAAAATGGTCAATTATGCACTAAATAATGGAATAATAGCATGTGAAAAGCAAGTAAAACTCAGTGCATCAAAATCCTCTAAGATTAAATGTTTCTTAATACCCCCATCTGACGGTCTGAAACCAGCCATTACCAACCACTAAACAAATAACTACTTTAAAGTGAACAAAAATGTTCAATGAAGAAGTCCACCCATAGATCAATGGAAAACAATCAATAGAGAAGTTAACATCATAGTCAATAGGGCATATGCTTGATGCACCATGTGTTTCCCTATTTACATTTCTCTTGTCTACCTACCAAACTATGTTGGAAGAAGTTGCATGTAACGACCCCGCCTCCCGGTAACCCCCTATTAAGGGAGACCAAGAGGTCAGAGCCATTATCTCAATTAACACGATCAAAGGATCAACAAAAAATCGATAACAATTATCAAATTTTACCAACTAAACTGGAAACGGGTATAAAAAAAATAAAACCTTGCATACCTTTTTAAAACATTGGTAAGCTACTCTATCCACAGTCTGGATTCATTCTATCTAATCCTCCTTGCACCTTATTTTTTATTTCCACAATGTGTCACTTCACTATTTGTTCTTTCAATTATTGTACATAAAATGCCAACAAACAAAACATCGGTCAACATATTTAAATATGCCGGTATGTGGGAACAGCCAACATTTTGTAAATATGGATAACAATCTAATTATCACAATCAGGGTAATTAGCAAACCAATTTACATTTTCAATGTGTCATTCTCCACTGCTTTTCCCCTAACCCTGAAATACCCTTCTAGGGTTTTTCTTTTGCCATTGACTTAAGGCCACCTTCTCAATCCTGCGCTTGGTGCCTGGGGGTCACCTCTCATGGTTCCCCATAGTCATTCAACAAAGACCACCTTCTCATTCCCGAGCTTAGTGTCTGGGGTCACCTCTCATGGTCCCCATTGGTCTACCTTATTGGGCCTGATCTTTATGGCATCTTCCATCAGGGTGGCATGTAGGTGCGAGAATACACATGTATTTATAATTGTGATAACCATAGTGACTTTATAATTGCAGTATGAACATCCAAACTGTTTAGTTGCATTTAATGCGATTAACCATCTGAGAAACCTTTGGGAAAACTAATGTGATTACTTGTAATTAACCACATACATGTTACACTGAATTGAGATAGAATAGTCCAATCAATCAAGACATCCAATCAAGCAAGTACAAGAGCCCTGCAATTACATCCAATTCCTTTTTATCAAAATCTATTCAAACCATCTTGCTACTTAAGGTTTCTATTCCTTTTTAGGATTTCTACCTCTTTTAGGGTTTACTTTGCAATTAGGGTTTTTACTTCATTTTACTCTTTTAAACCCTAATTTCTCATCTATCCTTCATGAAAGTTATTAAGGTTACCTTTTAACAACATATAACCTTAATTGCAAAAACAACACAATTAAACATTAATTAAGTCCATTAAGCCTCTTTTTCATTAAAGCTACCATTTTTATCCTTTTAATCCATGACAAAGTCATTATGCTCCTTTATCATCAATTCGTAGTTCATTATGGTCTATTTCACATATGAATGTTATTTATCATTAATTCTACCTTTATTCATTAGAAAACCCTAATTTCTACATTAAAGGTATTTATCCACAATTAGAAACCTTTATACTCAAAATATCTTAGAATCATCAAATCTTAACTTTATTCACGATTTTGAATAATTAAAGCCATTAAGAGTCGCATTTACCAATATTAGGGTTTTAAGGCCCATTAAAGTATATTTAAGCACATGAAACTCTAAATTAAACTTATTACATGAAAAGTTCATCCTTTTTGTTCCTAATGTTCCTTTCATCATTAACATGTTAATACCAAATTTAATCATCCATTAAACCCTACTAAATATATTAATCATCTCAAAATAGGGTTTCTTAATCATTAAAGTATTAAAGTTGATAACTTCCATAACTTTTCGATTTTACAATTAGAATCAGGCTTCAGTTATATTTTTAATGGATTCCCCTAGTTTTTCTAAGTAACTTTCATATTTTATGCATATCCATCCGAGCTACTATTAAAGAGATATGATTTTTGGAAGAAATACCTTTTTAACCCAACCAGAAGCTACCACATCATCTCATGCATGCAACATAACCCGCGTTTGAGTTTATAACCAAATTACTAGTTTACCCTTGACTTAAAGATCGACTCTTTTAGCCCGCGGAGGGCAAGATCATCAAACACCTCTTTTCCCTTCTCCTTCCTCGTGCCAGCGGCTTGCTGCCACCCTAGCCGTTAACCTACAGCCCTAGGCGCGGCTCCGACTCCTCATCCTCGACCTTGTCGACCTCTAGGGCAGTTCCTCTACCTCCGTCATTCCTCAGCGCACGTGTGGACGTCGTTGGGTCATTGCCAAGATGGACAGATCAAGCGCACTAACCATGCAACCTGAGGATGGCCTGCTGCTCTCCTGCGGCCGCCGTGCAAGAACCATGCTCGAGAAAGATGGCTGTGTTCTCCCTGGACTGTCGTGGGAGTATTCTGCATCCATTAAGATCGTTTAATAGCTCTTCATTGTGCCATGGTCATGCTTCCCTTATTGGTTAAGGTTGATGGATGAAAACAAGAAGAAAGAGAGAGAAGAGTGCTTAGAATTCTCCAGATCTCGGCCAAGGGCTCTACCCCTTATATAGGGGAGGGCATCCATGCCTCAGGACGTTCATTCAAGGGGAAACAAGTCCCTTTCTTAATAGGAAACATTTTCCCTCATTGAGAAGCAAGCTTTCTCTCTCCTTACTATCCGTTTGATATTTCTTATTTCTTAGATAATTAGGAATTCAAAATTCCTCTCACTTATTCTCTTTATTCTTGCTTTTTAATCCATTGGCACAAATTTCTATTTTCTTTTAATAGAAATTACTCCCATTTAAATAATACCCCAAAATCATTCATTATGCATTGTATTATCTCCTTATTTGACATTATTGGTATTTTCTCTTTCCTCTTTCTTTATTGGGGCTCCTTGGACCCCAAGAAACTCCAAGATTTCGAAATTCCTTCATAAGGATACTTATTATCCTTCTAGATGCATCAATATTCATTATTTCACATTATCTTGTTTATTTCTTATTAAAATATCTCTTTTTGAGGATTTTTCTTTTTCTTTCTTTTTATTTTCCACATTGGCATTCCATTTATCATTAGGAATCCTTTGGATACGAAAATCCATCAAGGATAACTAAATTATACCTCTTTTCACTTATTTTCCACATTTTATCATTGTTTTCAATTTCTTTCTTAATAAAGAAATACTTAATTGATCTTTTCTTTTCTTTTTGCATTATCTTTGGAACTTTGGACTCCTTGGGACCCAAGGAACACAAGAGGAATGAAATCCAACTTTGGATTACATACTTTTGCCTTCTAGAGGTTTCTACATCTTTCTTTTCTCCATTTCATATTAACAATGGAATTCCTTTTGTCTTTTCCTTAATATTGGGCCCAATAGCCAATAAAGCCCACAAAACAATCATCAAGGCTATTGTAAACGAAATCCATTTATTCAAAAAAAATTATATCATTATTTTTCAAATATATTTAATATGAAAAATTACATTTCTCACCAAAAGAACCCAAAAATTGGGGTTGTAACATCCGTACCCTCTAATAGGAATTTTGTCCTCAAAATTCCACAAGGCACACAAACAAACAGGATAAGCCTTTCTTATGCCCATCAGGGCTCCCATGTGTCTTCACCCTTTCCATGGTGCTTCCCAAGAACCTTCATTATCTCATATTCTTACATTTGAGTTCTTTCTTACCTTGGTATATCATACCCTCATAGGTGACTCAGGACATTTCAGCCTCTCAAAAGCTGAATAGGTTCATGGCTCAACACATGGCTTGGGTACCTCACATAGTTCTCTAGATCGGACTCATTATATGTCATGTTATCCTGAGAAGTAAGGCTAAACACAACCTTCTCCACCAATCCATCTCAAATGGACCCATATATCGGGGACTCAGCTTTCTCAGTTGTAACTTAGAGGGGTCAGATTTCACATCACATACTTTCTTATAGTGAACTGCATGTCAGTCTACTTTGCATCAGCTCACGACTCATGTCGCCTATGGCTCCCTCTCAGCCATTGCACGATCAAAGCGACTTCATCTGCACACACTGTGGTTCTTTTCTGACCTTAACGAGGCCTCCTTCACCAACATCATCTTAATGAAGTGGTGATCGACACAACCTCCTTATAGAACTTCTTGCATCCCGATAAAGGCTATGGTGGTTAACATCACATCTTAAGAACTATCTCTATGTATCACCCTGAATGAGCACACATGCTCTCATCAGACCCTCTAGTCTGGATCATACTAACCATTAGTATGGGGTGATAAACTGTAGTGACATCGAGTTCTTCATGTATCTACTTCCACCTTATGGAAGTGAATTTTTAGATTAAAATCAAGAACTCACATGAAGGTGTAGTTGAACCAACTCTCTCTCATATGTAGTTCAACTGGATCTGTCTCTTAACATTATTCTTTCTTTCTCTTGTCATCTAGGTAAGACGATCTACCATAACCCACATTGAATCTTGACCTTCCTTAGTCAAGGGGGAGACTTACCACACCAACTATAGTGGTGAAATCCCATTCTCTCTCGGGGACCCTTTATCCTCTATGTCAAAACACTGGGTTACTGGTGTTCGTCTGTCACCCCCGACTTGCATGGACACATGCCGCATGCAACTTCTGATCAAGCATCCAAAGTACTATTGTCATTTATTATCTTGGTAGTACCACGGTATATGGTGATCTTAAATCATGATCTCCCGTATGTCATGATTCTCAAGATCGATTCCTCAGAATCCCTAAACCACTCTCATTAGGGTTTTGTTACCTTCCTATCCAAAGAAGTGCATCTGAGGTTCTACCACCATCCTTTCATTGCATCAAGGACTAGCCTAGCTAACCAAACAACCATTAACTTGATCAATCACTGTCGTTGCATCTGAGGGTTAGACAAACCTATCTTCTTTTAAAACTTAAGGTTAGCCTAACAACCTCTTCTAGTCTCTAGCAAACTAGGCAGCTACATCTCAATCAGAGCATCCATTAGGTAATGTTGAAGACATACACTTCCATGTATTTCACTTATCATCTCGTCTCAAACTCGAAGTCTATCTTCATCAAAACATTCTGAGCTCATCCTCTTGGTTAACAAATTCAACCTTGTATCACTTGCAAATTCCACATAGCTCATGATAAAACATTCTCACAAGATGATTACCTTAATACTCTTATTGTTTGTACCTATCCATGTATCATACACTCCACAAGGCACATTATCATATCTGTCCTCATTCCTCATGGCAACGTTCCAACTCACGTCATCTTTATCCTTGGTGTAAGGCATGCGTACTGTCCTATCTCTCACTCCCATAACAAGAGGAAATAAGCATTTGGTGGCCGTCCAAATACAGAGTTCTTCCTATTTCAAGAGTAGAGATGGTACATCCTACATTGCCAGTACACTTTCAAATCGAAGTTGAAACATGCAACTTATGTCGCTATATCACAATTATCTCGATATCAAAGTTACATCCATGGAGAACTGGTCTCGAACCTGTTGGGGTTTACACACAATCCTTGGTCATCTCCTCTGGGTCTATAGGGTACTGACACTTTTGGGGTCATCCCTCTTCCCTCATGCATTAGAGAGTGTCCTACTCATCTACCCTTTGGGTTCCATGAGTTCATGAAGGTAATCAATCTCCTAACCCATGGCCCTCAGACAATGACAATTGTTACCTCCTGACCCTATGGTGATGTACAACTAGGGAATTAGGCAACTCCTATTTCCATCAATCTTATCCCTACCTGACCCTAGGATAGACTTAGGATTCTATTATAGTACATGTCAACTTTGAACCTTACCCAAGCCTTCACCATCTCTCTCTCTACATTCATGGTCTGACTTCCATTCTTTCATAGGGTCATGGCTACCTGCCTACCTTGGTCAGGCCCCATACTAGTTACCTCCATGGTAGCACATCCACATGCACCTAGAGATGGTTGTCTATGGGTCGACAGGTTCATTCTCAGACCATGTACTTTTCACTTAGCTTCTCATGATCCTATGAGACCTATTTAGGTTTCCAAAAAACCCACAAACTGGTACACACCCTACCAAAGGGTTCCCTTTCTCAGGATGGGAGGAAACTATAACTCTTGACAACAACGTCACAAACATCCTTAGGGTTTATATTCACATGAGCATGCTTAACCCAGCAACCACTATGGCACAAGCAGACCACCTACTAAACCATGCTAGGTCATACTTGTTCACATCATCAACATTGGGTCAAGATCATACCTTCCCATGTCATCAACTTAGTTGTGGGGGGGGGGTCATCAAACCTGACTTAAACTTAAGGGGTTTCTCTTTCCTTTAAACATGAGAAGTACCATGCTCGAATCTATTGAAACTAAAACCTCGTCATGTGCATCAGGTACACCACTTCCCCTTTTAGGCCTAGGAACCCTAGGTTCTCCTTTGGGTATCCAACTACATGCTCAATCTCTTAACCATGAATCAAGCATGTCCAAGGTATGTCATGTACTCCTATGATCCTTTTATATGAGAAACACCTCAAAGTTGAGTCCTCCTAAATGACAACCAACTAGGTATAATGCCTCACAATTGGTTACTTAATCCTCCTCAGGGTCTAAGGCACTCTTTGTCTCATCTCAGCAGGTAACCACTTATACCATAGGCACATAGGTACCCGAAGCATCATCCTCTCTCTAGGGTTTGGTTCCTCTAAAGGCCACCAAGATATCATCAGCCTATAGGGATCAAGCATGGGCAACCACTATCATCCACATAGGTTACATCATCCTCAACTCCCCACTTTTCCCGGAGTCTAGGCTTCCAACCTTCTTGCTTGGGTCCTGCTTTCTCTCTCTAGAGTTAACTCCACATCCAACCTTACTACTAGAGGTCCTTTCTTCATGAAGGATCAAGATCACTAGCACACCTCTATGTGGTGAAGTCTATGTTCAAACTTATGTTTGCTCGAGGTTATCCTTAGCCCTTTATGCTCATTTCATCAGCCATCCAACATACTCCATTGGCCAGGGTTTCAACGTACTGCTCGCACTACTGACGTATTCTGGGTGCCTACTATTCCATGCTCATATAAGCTCATGGGGTTTCCATAGGTTCTTATCTAACCTCATCAATGAAGGAGCTATCCTTCACGCTAACATGCACGACCCTTCCCAGGGTTGGGTTGCCAAAGTTACTCAGTCATCCAACCTCTAATGCCTCATATGGCATCCAAGGCATGTCCATCCAAACACCTGGTCTACCATGACATCTAACTCATCAGGCCATCTCTCTCTCTAACCTTCACTTAGGGTTAGGGTTAACATCATCCTCAGAGGATGTGTTAGGTCTCTACTTGAAATGGAGATCTCTACATCCAAGACTAACTCTCTCTTTACTTATCCTCCTAACAAGAAGGTCTAGCCTCAGGTTTCTCCGGAGGGCATGACAACATATGTCATATGACCTAAACATGTATCTATTCTTTTACGCTTAATCTATTAAGCTTATGTCCATGACATCTTATTTACATGCCTTTTATTAATTTGGTGGAGGATTCCTTCAACCTTATCAACCTTACCCATACCTCAAGAGGGTGAGGAGAATAGAGAAAAACCTAATCCTTAAGGTCCTTAATAGAATTTGAGTTGAGAAGGGATGAACAATATTAGAGAGTCCTAAAGGTATTTTATTTCGAGTCAAATCCTCAGACTTTGGCCAGGCAGTCACACTAATCCGGGAGTCCTCGTATTCCAACTAGCGGCGTGGAGGAAAATCTTGTCAGCCCTCAGACGTGATCCTTTTCTAGACACCCCCGTCTTTCAGAAATTCTTCTAATAACTCATTTGGGTTCTACGGAGTTTGTAAAATTTAATAATTATTAAAGATTAAATGAGGAACCTATGCTCTGATACCAATTGTAATGACCCCGCCTCCCGATAACCCCCAATTAAGCGAGACCAAGAGGTCAGAGCCATTATCTCAATTAACATGATCAAAGGTTTGACAAATAATTGATAACAGTTATCAAATTTTACCAACTAAACCGGAAACAGGTATAAAAAAAATAAAACACTGCATACCTTTTTAAAACATTGGTAAGCTACCGTATCCACAACCTGGATTCATTCTATCTAATCCTCCTTGCACCTTATTTCTTATTTCCACAATGTGTCACTTTACTGTTTGTTCTATCAATTATTGTACCTAAAACGTTGACAAACAAAACGTCAGTCAGCATATCAAAATATGTCAGTATGTGGGAACAACCAAAATTTTGCAAATATGGATAAGAATCTAATTATCACAATCAGGGTAATTAGCAAACCAATTTACATTTTCAATGTGCCATTCTCCACCACTTTTTCCCTAACCCTGGAATACCCCTCTGGGGTTTTCTTTTGCCATTGACTTAAGGCCACCTTCTCAATCCCGAGCTTGGTTCCTGGGGGTCACCTCTCATGTTGCCCCATAGTCATGCAACATAGACCACCTTCTCATTCTGAAGATTGGTGTCTGGAGTCACCTCTCATGTTGCCCATTGGTCTACCCTAGTGGACCTGACCTTTATGGCATCTTCCATTAGGGTGGCATGTAAGTGCGAGAATACACATGTATTTATAATTATGATAACCATAGTGACTTTATAATTGCAGTATAAATATCCAAACTGTTTAGTTGCATTCAATGCGATTAACCATCCAAGAAACCTTCAGGAAAACTAATGCAATTACTCGTAATTAACCACATACCTATTAGACTGAATTGAGATAGAATAATCCAATCAATCGAGACATCCAATGAAGCAAGTACAAGAGTCCTGAAATTACATCCAATTCCTTTTTATCAAAATCTATTCAAACCATCTTGCTACTTAAGGTTTCTATTCCTTTTTAGGATTTCTACCTCTTTTAGGGTTTACTTTGCAATTAGGGTTTTTACTTCATTTTACTCTTTTAAACCCTAATTTCTCATCTATCCTTCCTGAAAGTTATTAAGGTTACCTGTTAACAACATATAACCTTAATTGCGAAAACAGTAGAATTAAACATTAATTAAGTCCATTAAGCCTCTTTTTCATTAAAGCTACCATTTTTATCCTTCTAATCCATGACAAAGTCATTATGCTCCTTTATCATCAATTCGTAGTTCATTATGGTCTAATACACATATGAACGTTATTTATCATTAATTCTACCTTTATTCAGCAGAAAACTCTAATTTCTACATTAAAGGTATTTATCCACAATTAGAAACATTTATACTCAGAATAGCTTAGAATAATCAAATCTTAACTTTATTCATGATTTTGAATAATTAAAGCCATTAAGAGTCGCATTTACCAATATTAGGGTTTTAAGGCCCATTAAAGTATATTCATGCACATGAAACTCTAAATTAAACCAATTACGTGCAAAGTTCATCCTTTTTGTTCCTAATGTTCCTTTCATCATTAACAAGTTAATACCAACTTTAATCATCCATTAAACCCTACTAAATATATTAATCATCTCAAAATAGGGTTTCTTAACCATTAAAGTATTAAAGTTGATAACTTCCATTACTTTTTGAATTACAATTAGAATCAGGCTTCATTTATATTTTTAATGGATTCTCCTCATTTTTTCTGAGCAACTTTCATATTTTATGCATATCCATTTGATCTACTATTAAAGAGATATGATTTTTTTGGAAGAAATACCTTTTTGGACCAACCGAAAGTTGCCACGTCATTGTTGGGTTTTGTGGGTGACATAGAAGGCAGCGGAAACAAAAAATTTCTCCCCCAAACCCAAAACAAGGAAACACGTCAACATCTATATAATAGGAAAGGATGGTTTGTGGAATCATACCTTGTCCCGAGGCTTGCTCGGCGATAATACCTCGCGCCTTGCGTGGTCTTCAACTCTGGTCTTGGATGTGTCTATGCAACTCCTGGTCGCACCGGGACTGACGACTCCTAGTCACACTGGACTGTCGGGTTGACAGTTGTCCTCCTGAGCGGCAGAAACCTCCCACCTCTGAAGTAGTCTACACGGACCACCTGGAACTCCACACTCCTTGTCCCACAAGGAGTTGGAAGGAGTCACACCCTCCTATTAGCGTACTAGTCACCAACACACTCTCCTGCTGCCAGTTGCAACTGTAGTTGTCTTTCCCTTGTTGCGCATCCCTTTGCAGGTAGCACTTGCTCGTGCTCTCTCTCGGTTACCAAAACCAGAGAGAATGACAACTTTGGAGAGCAACTGGTTGCACTGAGTTGTACTTTGATAAGCCCCCAATACCCCCCTATATATAGGAGGGTCATGGGACAGGGTTCTCCATCCCGGACAATGCGGGACTAAAAGCAGGAGTAGAAGGGTTCGAGATTTTCCACAAAAACAACCAACTCGCAACCTGAACTGATCGTTTCACATCTGTAACGGTCGGTTGGGGATCTGAGCCGGTCGGTTGACACCTAACCGATCGGTTGGGACCCATGAGCCGGTCGGTTCACTTTCTGAACCGGTCGGTTCGTGGTCCTGATCAGTTCCCGATTGACTTTCCAACTTTTGTTTCTAATTGGTATCAAATACCAATCCTTGTTCCAATCAAATTGGGCAAGTGAAATGCAAGGAAAATTCTCACGAATCTGACTTTCCCAACTTGTTCGGTTGCAACAGTTGAACCGATCGTTTCTACACTTGAAGCAATCGTTCACCCTGTCCATGAGCCGATCGACTCACAACTTGAGCCGACCGGTTCACCAAGCTGAGCCGATCGGTTCATCACATGAGTCGATCGGTTGGGAGTGCAGATTGTGCAGAATCAGTTAATTGCAGTTTCAATAATCTGATACTCTAATCAATCAGTCCAACACCTTGAACACTATGATTTTGAGCTATCAAGTAATTGAGTGTTTAATTGAACTACTAAACTCCTTTAGTAATCAATCTAAACATTGTTTGTGGACAAAAATCCTCTTCCAGGTTAAATCCTATGTGTGTGACCCTGCAGGTCCATTTCACATTGGTAGTGAAAGTCCATAACACTTATGACTTCACAAGCAAAGAGCGGTACCTAGTCACACATCCGTGCTACCCAAGTAAAAGTAGAAAGTTGGAGAACAACTTTCAATCCTACAATTCGTGAATGGTGTTATAGTGAATGTATAATTCCTTTGTCACTAATATCCCGAATGAACTCGAGGCATGGAACAGTCATCCTATCAACGCTCATTCACTTTCTTGATCTCAAAGTAGATTGAATGAGATATGTATGACATCAATATCACATACTGATCCACACATGCGTGTGCATGCCTATTTCAATCCTACTCATCATGTGGCCTTGGATATCAAACTCCCTCAGGAGGGACATATCCCATATCTATCACTCACCCCTCAAAAGCCCCATGTGTCAAAGCCACCCAATCATCACCTTTATAACAACCCATGTTTCAGGACTGCGTTTGATGATGTCAAAGTGTGCCCAATGACATGTGTTGAGTGTAGTGATTTCAGGTCAAAGAATCACACTCACCACCATCACTGTGAGTACTGACTGTAACTACCATGTCATGGTTCCATGTGTCAAACTCACGGTGGGTCTGTCTGGTACACTTGTTCTCTAACAAGTACCTATGTGTTTGGTTTGATATCTCTATATCATGACTAATGAGATTCTGTCATCAACCAACACCACAATCTAGTCTTGTGTGTCATTGCTGTCTATCTACCTTCCACAATGACATCCGACTAGGGACATAACAAGAATGTACAAACTCTTAGCATCTGTATGATCTCATCGTTCAGGTCATGAACTTGAAGGCATACGTCATTTAGAACTGTCATTCTCTAGACATTCAATCTATTCTATCACTATCTCATATGACTAAATCAGAAAGAATTAGAAGCTTGCCTTTGATGTTTATCAAATCAATCATAATGTATCCCACCAATCATCCCATGATTGGCTCTTAGGGCATACATACCAACAAACTCCCACTTGCACTGTGAGCCAATCACCCTTGAATCATATTCATAGTGATCTTCAAACATGTCCCACATGTTACTGTGCTCTAGTGCGATCATAGTGAGTAATGGAAACACCTTGCCAAAGTCAGTATAAATTGCATGTCTCACATCTCTTCATTGTACGTCACATGTATGAGATGGAGTTGTCATAATATGCGATCCAGTATTCCTTTGCTAACCTTTAGCCACATTGCATGATCAAGGATTCCATACTTGTCATCAATGACCGGAATATCTATAAGTTCATCTCATGAACTTCTAGATCCATATAGTATCCACTGCTGTTCTGAAACACACGGATACTCGGCATTTCCTTTTAAATGGCGATATTGGAACGTTTCCAATTATCAACAAACTTCCACTTTATATATCCTATATATATTTTGTGATTAATTTTCTGTCCTTTCGGAAGTTCACATCAATGTAACTCTTTACATTGAACTCTTCCTTATCTCCATAGAACTAGTACTTCTCAAGTACTTATCAAGTTCTTAAGGTTTCCAATAACCCTTACTGGAAGTAGACAGACATCCATTCGTCATGTCCCACATACGAGTTATCAGGATGAGCACATCATATTGTCATGTCCTACATACAAGATGATGAATGCATTTTATTCTTGTCATGCAAGATAATGGGATGATTACATACATGATAGATCCATATCTATTCTTAGTGTTCCCATTCTTCATAAGAATTGGACACTTGGCCTTAGGATACTAGCTCCATGTAACATGGACAAGTTTTCTCCCACTGAATCTATGCATACTGAACCCTTCAATACAGATTGCCAATGTATGCTTTCCTTTTATTAGGTCAAGAGGTTTTTGAGAACTATATCTATGGATCTCTATTCCTATCAAATATGAAACTTCTCTATCTTCCTTAAAGATAATTTCCACTTTTGGATTTCCATTCTAGAACATTTCCATTTCACATCAATATGTGGAATGTGAACACACTCCCACTAAATCACAGATCCCTTCTTTATCTTTGATATATCAGTCAAACCCTTTGACTATATTATCAAAGTAAAGATCCAATTCTGAGTTGCTTGTACTCAATCAATCACATTGATTAGGCCATTGTAACTTATAGACTTCATTTGCATTAGTGGATTCATAAACCTTATAGGTTGTGTCACGTACACATCCTTGTCTTATTCCTCATAGGAATGCAGTTCTAGTATCCATATGCCAAATGTCTTAGTCATTAAGTTGCAATCAACAAGCATCATCCTTTTCGAAATTTTATCCATGTGTCTTAACACTTAAGACGTATTCACACTCATGGATTTCATCCCAATGAGTGCTACCATCAAGGTCATACCTTATGGTTCACATGGATGTTATTTAGGATGTAATGGTCATCTACCATAACTCAAAATCTGGTTCCTCATATTCATCTGGATAGTTGACTCATCACATGAACAACTCATCACATAGATAATTGAGGTGTATCTGTCAAGGATATAAGAACTCACAACTCCTTGTGATTCTTAATGTCCTTTATTAGTGTGGGGTATTCTTTTATTAAGAAGAATTCAGTTATTTGATAATCATTCTCTAACTCCTTAGAGTATGATTCCTTCTTGATTTAGACATCACCATGCCTTAATCATGAGTTCAATATGATACACTATCAAAATCACTCATAAGGATCTCAAACATTTGGTCCAAGTATTTCATTCATTGATCTCATCAATAATTAACACTTTACCAAATTTGTACTTCATCTATGATATCCTTGAACATTTCAAGATATTCATATTGGTATTTCTCTAAACACCTTTTCAAGTATTAGCATTTACTCCAATAGGTATGTAAATACATCACATGTAGTATACCTAATTGGATAATCATTCTCCCACTACCATTAGTGAAGATTGATTAATCATGTACAAGAGATTCATGTCTCTTACTGGTTCTCTAACTAAAAGAGTCTAGATTTATCCTTCACATGGAAACTAGAAATGAATTTCTCATTATTGATGCTAATTTGATTGTTTGAGTTATCAATAACTTTAGGTATCATTTTATCTTATGCATACCATGTATCACAAGATAAACAAGGCACTGCCACAAAGATCATATCTTTAAGATTGAAACATCAACTTTATTAATTGCCATCATTGTCATACAATATGCAAAAATAAAGTGTTTCTATCTATTGGCAAATTGAAATAGCAGTTCTCAACTCTATTTCGTGCCCTTTAGGCTGAAATAAACTGAAAGATACTCCTATCTATGGCAGCAACACTTGCTCCAATGATGGGTACTTCTTTCTTGGCCCTTTCACAAAGGCCATCACTTCTTTGCAGATCTTGCGTATCATATATGACATATCCATATCTTGGTATCATATACCTTAGATAAAGAAGCGGTTCATTTCATGATAGCTTAGGTGGAGATCTCCATCCCCTCCTTCATCTTATTTTGTTCTTCCAGATATGGAGGGCACTTCCCTCATACACCCTTTCCCCATGTGCCTTTGAGGCTGAAGATGGCTTGGATTCCTGGCTAGCATCAGAACACTTCTTTGCTTTTCCCATATCCTTTCCCTTAAGAATTACCTTTTCTTTGATCACATCAAAGATTATGGTTTGTCTTTCTTCATCTTTGCGTCTATAGTCCTCAACATGTCCAACAACTTTGTCAACACTTGTCAAAGTTGTTCATGTTGTATTTTATCACGAACTATATGATTCTCGCAACATTTGCAGTATCATACCAATAGCCAACTCTTGGCTCAGAGGGAAACCTTCTTAGTCAGGTCTTTCCACATACCCAATCACATTGAGTGTGTGAATACCTTACTAGATCTCCTTCTGTCATGATATACTAGGACAATGTCTTAGAGACATCCTATGTCTCATGTTGTCTCTGTAACTCATAGTTCAGAGAACACAACATCAAGCACTCCTCATCAATGTCATCCTCGGTACGCTTCCATAAGCATACTTTCAGCCATTGATGTGGTGGGATTGAGTTCATCTGGTCTTGGTATAACTAGGACTTAGAGCTTTTGCTCTTTGAGAACACTTCTCATCATCCTAACCAGTTGTGGAATTATTCCCATTTAATTTGTTGGTCTCAAAGACCAATCGCAAATAAAGTGATTTGTTGATTAACCATTTATTTTAACAAAAGGAAATATATGCAATTTTAGTCCAAAACTCTTTTGACTTATTTGATTGATTTGAAAAGTTGACGATAAAATTAGGCCTTTAATTAATTATCGCTCCCACTATTTTACTTCAAATTGATAGCCCTCACCATCAATTCGGAAGATTGCAGCGTACAACCTTCTAGTGGGAAAGATCCTAAAATCCTCTAAGTCATGGACCAGCTAGGGCTGTCACCCACAACTTAGATCTCTCATGTAGGCAACACTTTCCAATTGCATCATATGCAACTCTTGATAATATGTCATATGCAACTCCTTGCCATGAGAATCTCCATGCCTCAAGGTGCTAGATCCTAACTAGGTCACCTTGTTAAGTTCTACCCAAAGCCAACACGATGAACATGCACCCTGCTTGGGTAGACCCACACATTCATCCTTCACGCTTCCACGAGATAGACGGTGCACCACGCTTGGGCGTGATCACACTTGGTTGATCAAGCTTTTCACGTGTGTCGCATTTGGAAGGCATCTAAAACTTAATATTTAATGAGGGATTTGGTTTTATATACATATACATATCCAATCACCACAATACATAGTACGTATCATATACATGCTATATCCCACAGAAAACATGCAAAACGATAAAAGTGATGATTATGGCCATCCTAATGTGATTCCTCGAGCCAAGAGGAATCATGGTCATCTAGGTCTACATCACATGCAACTTGTACAAGATGAACTCTGTGCTTTGCCTTCCGAGTAGATCAACTCATCTCACGAATGACTTGCTCGTTCTGGCCCGGTCGTCTGGGTGCCACCAGCCGATCGGTTGGCTCCTCCAACTGATCGGTTCGCCCGATCATCATGCATCTCATCATGGCTGCCACCCGCTCGTCTCACTCCTCGAACTGGGTATCAACTGATTGGCTCACTCCTTGAACCGATCGTCTGGACGTCAACCGATCGGTTCACGCCTTGAACCGATCGTCTCAGTTGTCGTCTGAATGTCCTTCGTTCTTTGACATAATGGGAAATAAAATCTATCCTACTTTACATTGCTTAAAAGGGAAACCCTGAGTTACATTTGGGGGGAGAAAAGGTAGGAAAGAATCTCAAATTATTTCGAGTTACATCAGGAATAGCAGAGGGAAGATCAGTGCACAGACCGAGATGCAAGCAACCACATACAACCATACATAGATAGGGTTTATTGGCCATAACCACGCTATACATCCACCACAAAACTCGTTTATGGGCGATGCGTATCGAGTGCATTAATAATACATATCATATATGTAAATTGGGATTTGTGGATTTAGGATTGGACATGCATAAAGCCAATATTATTCACATCATATGTAATAAATAAAGGCAACAAACCAAAATCGATCATATCGATATATCTAAAATATAGAGCAGTTGACGTGGCTCTAATACCACTGTTGGGTTTTGTGGGAGACAGAGAAGGTAGTGGAAACAAAAAATTTCTCCCCCAAACCCAGAACAAGGAAACGTGTCAACATCTATATAATAGGAAAGGATGGTTTGTGGAATCATACCTTGTCCCGAGGCTTGCTCGGCAACAATACCTCGTGCCTTGTGCGGTCTTCAACTCCGGTCTTGGACGGTGTCTGTGCAGCTCCTGGTCGCACCGGGACTGACGACTCCTGGTCACACCGGACTGTCAGGTTGACAGTTGTCCTCCTGAGTGGAAGAAACCTCCCGCCTCTGAAGTAGTCCACACGGACCACCTGGAACTCCACACTCCTAGTCCCACAAGGAGTTGGAAGGAGTCGCACCCTCCTGTTAGCGTACTAGTCACCAACACACTCTCCTGCTGCCAGTTGCAACTGCAATTGTCTTTCCCTTGTTGCGCCTCCCTTTGCGGGTAGCACTTGCTCAGACTCTCTCTCGGTTACCAAAACCAGATAGAACGACAACTTTGCAGAGCAACTGGTTGCACTGAGTTGTACTTTGAGAAGCCCCCAATACCCCTATATATAGGAGGGTCATGGGACAGGGTTCTCCATCCCGGGCAATGCGGGACTAAAAGCAGGAGTAGAAGGGTTCGAGATTTTCCACAAAAACAACCAACTCGCAACCTGAACCGATCGTTTCACAACTAAAATGGTCAGTTGGGGATCTGAGCCGGTCGGTTGACACTCAACTGATCAGTTGGGACCCATGAGCCGGTCGGTTCACTTTCTGAACTCGTCAGTTTGTGGTCCTGATCAGTTCCTGATTAACTTTCCAACTTTTGTTTCTAATTGGTATCAAATACCAATCCTTGTTGCAATCAAATTGGGCAAGTGAAATGCAAGGAAAATTCTCACCAATCCGACTTTCCCAACATGCTCGGTTGCAAAAGTTGAACCGATCATTTCAACACTTGAAGCAATCGTTCACCCTGTCCACGAGCCGATTGACTCACAACTTGAGCCGACCGGTTCACCAAGATGAGCCGATCGGTTCATCACATGAGCCGATCGGTTGGGAGTGCAGATTGTGCAGAATCAATCAATTGCAGTTTCAATTAATCTGATACTCTAATCAATCAGTCCAACACCTTCAACACTATGATTTTGAGCTATCAATTACTTGAGTGTTTAATTGAACTACTAAACTCCTTTAGTAATCAATCTAAACATTCTTTGTGGACAAAACTCCTCTTCCAGGTTAAATCCTATGTGTGTGACCCTGTAGGTCCATTTCACGTTGGCAGTGAAAGTCCATAACAGTTATGACTTCACAAGCAAAGAGCGGTTCCTAGTCACACATCAGTGCTACCCAAGTAAAAGTAGAAAGTTGGAGAACAACTTTCAATCCTACAATCCGTGAATGGTGTTACAGTGAATGTATAATTCCTTTGTCACTGATATCCAGAATGAACTCGAGGCATGGAACAATCATCCTATCAACGTTCATTCACTTTCTTGATCTCAGAGTAGATTGAACGAGATATGTATGACATCAATATCACATACCGATTCACACATGCGTGCACACACCTATTTCAGTCCTACTCATCAAGTGGCCTTGGATATCAAACTCCCTCAGGAGGGACAAATCCCATATCTATCACTCACCCTCAAAAACCCCATGTGTCAAAGCCACCCAATCATCACCTTTATAACAACCCATGTTTCAGGACTGCGTTTGATGATGTCAAAGTGTGCCCAACGACATGTGTTGAGTGTAGTGATTTCAGGTCAAAGAATCACACTCACCACCATCACTGTGAGTACTAACTATGACTACCATGTCATGGTTCCATGTGTCAAACTCATGGTGGGTCTGTCTGGTACACTTGTTCTCTAACAAGTACCTATGTGTTTGGTTTGATATCTCTATATCATGACTAATGAGATTCTATCATCAACCAACACTACAATCTAGTCTTGTGTGTCATTGCTGTCTATCTACCTTCCACAATGACATCCGACTAGGGACATAACAAGAATTTACAAACTCTTAGCATCTGTATGATCTCATCGTTCAGGTCATGAACCTGAAGGCATACGTCATTGAGTACTGTCATTCTCTAGACATTCAATCTGTTCTATCACTATCTCATATGACTGAACCAGAAAGAATCAGAAACTTGCCTTTGATGTTTATCAAATCAATCATAATGTATCCCACCAATCATCCCATGATTGTCTCTCAGGGCCTACATACCAACAGTCATCTCATGCATGCAACACGGCCCGCGTTTGAGTTTATAACCAAATTACTAGTTTACCCTTGACTTAAAGATCGGCACTTTTAGCCCGTAGAGGGAAAGATCGTCAGATGCCTCTTTTTCCTTCTCCTTCCTCGCGCCAGCACCTTGTTGCATCCCTAGTCGTTAACCTGCAGCCCTAGGCGTGGCTCTGGCTCCGGCTCCTCATCCTTGACCTTGTCGACCTCCAGGGCAGTTCCTCTGCCTCCGCCGTGCCTCTACACACGTGTGGACGTCGTTGGGTCATGGCCAAGATGGCCAGATCGAGCTCACTAACCGACAACCCGAGGGCGGCGTACTACTCTCCTGTGGCCGCCGTGCAAGAACCATGCTCGAGAAAGATGGTCGCGTTCTCCCTAGATTTTCGTGGGAGTATTCCGCATCCATTAAGACCATTTAATGGCTCCTCATTGCACCATGGTCATGCTTCCCTTCTTGGTTAAGGTTGATGGATGAAAACAAGAAGAAAGAGAGAGAAGAGTGCTTAGAATTCTCATGATATCGACCAAGGGCTCAACCCCTTATATAGGGGAGGGCATCCATGCCTCAGGACGTTCATTCAAGGAGAAACAAGTCCCTTTCCTAATAGGAAACAATTTCCCTCATTGAGAAACAAGATTTCTCTCTCCTTACTATCCCTTTGATATTTATTATTTCTAGGATAATTAGGAATTCAAAATTCCTCTCACGTATTCTCTTTATTCTTGCTTTTTAATCCATTGTCATGAATTTCTATTTTCTTTTAATAGAAATTACTCCCTTTTAAATAATACCCCAAAATCATTCATTATGCATCGTATTATATCCTTATTTGACATTATTGGTATTTTCTCTTTCCTCTTTCTTTATTGGGGCTCCATGGACCCCAAGAAACTCCAAGATTTCGAAATTCCTTCATAATGATACTTATTATCCTTCTAGATGCATCAATATTCATTATTTCACATTATCTTGTTTATTTCTTATTAAAATATCTCTTTTTGAGGATTTATCTTTTTCTTTCTTTTTATTTTCCTCATTGGCATTCCATTTATCATTAGGAATCCTTTGGATACAAAAATCCATCAAGGATAACTCAATTATACCTATTTTCACTTATTTCCCGCATTTTATGATTGTTTTCAATTTCTTTCTTAATAAAGAAATACTTAATTGATCTTTTCTTTTCTTTTTGCATTATCTTTGCAACTTTGGACTCCTTGGGACCCAAGGAACCCAAGAGGCACGAAATCCAACTTTGGATTACATACTTTTTCCTTCTAGAGGTTTCTACACCTTTCTTTTCTCCATTTCATATTAACAATGGAATTCATTTTGTCTTTTCCTTAATATTGGGCCCAATAGCCAATAAATCCCACAAAACAATCATCAAGGCTATTGTAAACGAAATGCATTTATTCAAAACAAATTATATCATTGTTTTTTCAAATATCTTTAATATGAGAAATTACATTTCTCACCAAAAGAACCCAAAAATTGGGGTTGTAACATTGCCCATATAAAAATGAATGTGGGGACTCAATCATATATGTGGCCTACCATAAAGACAAATTAGTTGAATAAAAATAGCTGGATATAAAAAAGAATCACAAGTGACATCCAAACTATTTATGAAAAAAAATATAATGAACCTACAGAATGAAGGAAATGAAAAATGCATAAATCCAAATGCATAATATTAGGGTGGAATAATGATTACATTGAATGTCTGATCTTATTGATGAGTGTGGGTAAAAGAATTCATACATATAACTATTTTCACCTTCTTCATGGAGGAACTTCATATTGAGTTCAAGGCATCCTTTTCTCCCTCTTTATTTGATATTTTTTTGCCCTCTTATTTTAGCATGATTTATGCTTCATGCTTTTCCTTTCTTCAACATATCTATTTTTTTTCCTTTTCTTTTTTATCGGGAGGAATTAGGATGTGTACCCTTTCACTTTATTTTGAGTAGAAAGGTACATAAATATATAATGCAATGAATGGTGCAAAAGATAATGCAATCTACATGAATTTTGTTATGCAACTAATTGGTTTGCACATCTCTATATTTTTTTTAATAAAGGAAACTAACTATCATACTACCTATTATGCTATGTAGTGCGTTCAAAAGAAAATGATTCAGGTTAAATGATCATCTTAAGATGATGGATGAAATATAATGAAAGGTGGGCGGAATCGCCTCATTGAGGAAATTCATGTCTAAACTATGACATTGTCCCTCTTTTATCAATATGTGTACAAGGTAAGCTTAGGATCTTTATAAAAATACCATTTAAGGTCTCGTTACATGTTCGGTCATTTTGGGCTCAAACCCCATTGTCATAAACAAGTTTATGATAAATTAAGATTTTCATTTTTATTAAGTGTCTCAAGTTGACTAATACATACACTTTCTTTGGATGGTGTTTCTTTAGACTTTGCAAAATCATCTTAAAAATGTGACCATTCAAAAACAAAATCATTGCAATGGCACATAAATTTTTTTTTTATATAGATGAAATCTTGATAACTAAGCTCCACTATTACAGTATATAGATTGTGGATCCTATACTTGAAAATAAGGAAAAACTAAAATACATAGAATATAAACAAGATAAAGACATCCATCACTCAACTAAGCTTGAAGTTGACTATGTCTTCATATTAAAAATTCAAGTAAAGGGTTGGAACGGGGGTGCAATGTGCTCACTAGGGTGTTGGTGGCTGAAACGTCATATGTCCCTCCATGTATGTGCCACCAATTTGTGTGTCGATGGTATCCAAATATGACATTCTTTTTTCTTTGTTGAGTTATATGAGTTGTTTCCACCAACAAGTGTGTCGGTGGCATTGAAAATCTTTTCCTGTAACTCTATGATTTTCTAAAAAAAAGATGGTGCTACCGACAAGTGTGTCGGTGGCATCAAAAATATTTTCCTATAACTCTATGATTTTTCTCAAAAATTGATGGTGCTACCGACTTGGGTGTCATTGGTACTGACTTTTTGCATACTTCATCCTTTCAGGATTTTGGTGTCATTTATGTGTTGATGCTACCAAAAATTCATGAAATCCCCATTGAACGTTTTTAGCAAGTCGATGTCACTGATTTTGATGTCGGTGGTACTGACATTGACTCTACTTGCTCACCACTCAAAAGCATCAAAGTACCTTTTTACATTAATTAAACATCTAATAGGACACATAAAATGTAACAATCTAAAATTCCTGATCAAAAAGTAAATAATAGAAATAAAATTATGTTGCCTCCAATAAGCACCCTTGTTTAATCTGTAAGGCTCAACAAGGTTATTTTCTTCATCATGGGTTCTCGTGAGATGGTTGTGCAAACTCATCTGGCAATATGAACTCCACTCTATTATCATCTATCATGAGTGTCATGTAGCCTCTACCCATGGTAATTATCACATCAATCATAGCTTGGAACGTCTTCCTAACAACATCTCAGATCCTCACATCTCATGCATATGTATAACCACAAAATTGACATGATAGATGAACTTATCGACTTTGACTAAAACATTCTTGTAGATCTCATATGGCCTCACAATCGATCCATCCTCGAATTGGATTATCGTGGATGTCTTCATAGATTTTTTCAATCCCAACTTTTGAAAGGTAGAGAGTGGCATGAGACTTATGCTCTACCTAGAGTCACACTCTGCTTGTTGAAACCATTTTCTTCCTATAGAGAAAGGGATGTATAAATATTTTGAGTCTTTTCTCTTTATCAAAAGCCTTCCCTAGATAAAAGCACTCACCACTTAATCAACACGTAAGACATTTATATCTATTATCTGTAAGGACCCTGACCTCCGTTTTGGGCTTACTCTATTTGCGTTGGTTAAATCTTGTTCTTAGAAGTTTGCTAATCACCTAAGTTGTGATTAGGGTTCTGTTTGTGCTTTGTTGGGAGGTTAAGCTGCAACTTGCAAATTACCCAAGTTCTAGGGTTGGTGTGCAAGTTTTCCACCTTGAGAGATGTCTTTCTCTCTCCTTGCATCATCTAGGGTTGAGAGGATGAGTTGGGCGCCTTGCTTGAGTTGTTTTTGGGCCCCGTTTAAGCTTGTGAAGCTTGGTCTTGTTGTTGGGCACTATTAGGCCTTGTATGAGCTTAATGTCACCTCCTTGCTTGGTGTGGCGGGCAGGGTGTGTTGGCCAAGAGGTGTGTCGGGCAGTAGTGTATCACCCAGGGTTGTAACGGCCAAGTGTTGTATCAGCCATGGCACATGTTGGGCGATACACACCCTCTTGACCTAGCCTCGTTTGTGTCACCATTCTTTGGACAAGTGGTCGTTGCTTTGCTAGTTGGTGGCAAGTCATGAGAAAGTGGTTTGTGATGATAGCAAGGTGGCATAGTTTAGACAAGTGGTGGTTTGGGCGAGCACATGTGGAGAAATCCCCTAGTGGACGCCCACTTAACCAACTTACATATATACCCCCTTCTTTGCTAGCTTTGGATCCCTTTAGCTCCTTAGTGCTTCCCTTGTTTCTTGGTGGCCGATACCCTTGGTAGAGCTTGGTGGCCGATCTCCTTGGTGGAGTCTTCTTCTTCCTCTAGTGGTGGTTGAAACCCTAGACGTGCCTTGCTCCTTCTCCTCTTATGGTAAGTATCTCTCCCTATCCTTGGAACCTTCTTATTCTTCTTCTCTCTTTCTTTTCGGCCATGGTGGTTATGGAGTTCTCTTCTCTCCTAGTGTTGGCCAAAGGTGGTGCCTTGGAGCTTGAAGCTTGGTGCTTGGAGCTTTAGAGCTTCAGGAGTGTGCTTGAGGCGGGTTACATAACTCCTAACCTTACCTATACTACCTTCTTTATATATTTCTTGTTTACATGTTATCTTGATTGGGCATGCATACCTTGTTAGTAATGTTCTTTCTCTAGTATGACTTGATCTTGTTGGATGTGGTGTGTTATTGGGGCAAAAATCCCTTTCTCTCTTTGGTCTTGAGAGGTGAGATTAAACTCTAGTTGTGTGGGCAAACCCCTCTCTCACTTGGTTGTTGAGAGCTGAGTCTATACTCTAGTTGCTTGGGCAATACCCCTCTCTTACCACAGACTTGAGAGGTGAGCCTTTGGTTGGTGTTGACCTTGTTGTGGTTGGAGGGTTAGCCGATATGGTGATGACCCACCTTATGCCCGATATGTGGTGGAAGTTGTGCAAAACCCCTCTCACTTGGCTGTTGAGAGGTGAGCCAACTCTCTTGACCTTTTAGGTTTTCTTGGTGGTAGTCTTGAGGTTGAAGATGACCAACCTGTCATGCCCTTTGACCCTTGCCCGATATCCCTTTTATAGGGTTGAACTTGAGCGATATGTTGTTGGCCGGTAGGGATGTGCCTTGGGCGTTAGATGGTATGTGTTGGGCGTCAGGTCATGTTGGTACCTTGCACGTCATCCTTTTGGATGGTGCTGCCTGACACCTTGCTGGATGCTGCTTTGCCCGATAGTCTTGGAAGATAGATATGTCTGATGGCTGTTATCGGGAGAGTAGAGTGACGTTGCGTTTGGGCTCGACGTTAGGCATTGCACACTTTGGTTCTGCCTGGTACGATTTTTAGTAATCTAGTAGATCCTACCTTATGCAATAAAGTGGCTTGTTCCCTTGACCGATCTGAGTATGGTAGGTAGATCTTGTGTTAGGCGATATGGCTTGTACCTTACATGACACTCCCCTAGTTGTGCTGCCCGACATGGTGCCATAGTGGCTATGTTGCTTTGAGCGATATGCATCTTGGGCATTAGGGTTTGCTGCTTTGGGTGATATGTTGTTTATCCTTCATGCTTGATACCCTCTTACACCTAGATGTCTAGTGCTGCCTGATATGGCTATTGACCGATATGAAGGTTGACTTATATGATGGGTGGTGCTTAGGGTCTGGTTGTCCCAGATACCAAGGTGATAGTGGTTGCCCGACATGGTTGTTAACCATAAATGGGTGTTGACCGATACAGTGCTAGGCGTCACACTCTTTGATGAGGCATGTCTTACCTTTAGTGAGGTTTATGGCACCTTTGGTGAGGGTTGTCCCTTACTTGATATATCGGTAGTGAGGGTTGTACCTTGTGATCGGTTGGAAACCGTAATGCTTGATCAAAAAGTCATATAAGATAATGTCATGCATAGATATGCTCATTCAATTGTGTAATTATATCTCTCTTAGTATATGCAATAAGTTTAAGATGTTCCTTGTATAAGTACAATTGTACCTCTATTCTCATGCTAACCATGTAGGTACCAGTTACATGATGAGGCCATGATGATGGCATGATAGCGATACGATGTGGAACATCAAGGGTTATGATGAACCCAGTGATATATGGTGGGTGTTACCCATGGACTGGGAATGTGTGCCTTGATGATGGGTTTGAGTCCCTATGATGTTAATCCTTGTGATGAATCTAGATGATTGGCAAGAGGCCAAGTGGTAACATGTGATGTTGGATCCTTGTGATGGATCATGATGATGTTGATGGCACTGAAGGCCTTAGTCACAATGTAAAACAAGATAATGTGTTTTATGTTTATTCATTCTTGATATAGTTACATGTTACATAACTTGGTTGAATCTTGCAATCCACTTAAAATATGTTAATTAATTACAGACGAATCTTTCATGTAGTTTGCCCTGGGCATGGATCCATCATCATTAGGAGTCTGGTGATGGTGAAACAGGTTCTCCTAAGGGTTAACGTGGAATGCATATTGTTGAATATGTGGGGTGCATGCGCCTACGCCCTAAGTAGTAGTGCATGTTTAGAGCACAATTTCAGGCCCGTGGCTCCGTGTGGTTAGAGCATGGTGAATAGGCCCATGGCTCAAGATATGTGATAGAGCATGGTGAACAGGCCCATGAATCAGTGATGATGGAGCACGGTGAATAGGCTCGTTGCTCGGTTTTCTAGCACTGATACCTATACCAAGGTGGGCTAGGAAGAGGGTAGCCTGACCCTATGTGGATGAGGCCACTTAGGCAAGAGATTGCAGTCCTACTTTGGCTCTCATGCACTGACCACAAGGAGGTGAGGTTGTGGAGTCTGACTCTTCCAATGACCTTGTATGGCACCGGTTTTGGGCTTCACAACCGAAGGTTGGATTTGAGAAGTATGGCTCACTTCCACAGGGCATAATAAATGGCAATCCAACTGAATAGTATATATTTCTTATGGAAAAACACGAAACATTGGTTGACGCCTTACTTGTATAGTTTCCCTAGTTATATCTTGAAGTTAATTATGTGTTCCTCATATCTTATGACAAGTTCTTATATAACTCATCTTGTCAATCATGTTCCGTAAGAAATATGTGGTTATATACCTCCCGAATAGCTTGTTAAGATGTTATAACAAGTTAGTTCTGCTAAGTATGCTTCTCATATATGATCTGCTTATATCAGTTACCTATTTTATCTGTTATACCTCTCTTTTGAGGTTTTATAGTTTCGGTGGGGGTTATGTTTCTCGTTGGGACTGTGTGTCTCACCCTATTGGTTTAAAACCTTTTTAGGTGATCCAGCTAGACGTGGTGGTGGTTGTGAGGTTGTGGCTGAGCAAAAAGAAGAATAGTAGAAAGTAAGGTTGGATATGTTGCTTCTATTGTTGGATGTTTTGTAGTAGAGTCCCAGAGTCATCCCTTTACTCTAAGGTCCTTGGAGGTGTTTTGATGAGGTTTCATGATGTATAGTTGATGTAGCTTGTTTATCCTGCTGTTGTCCTGATGTGGCCTATTCAGTATTTAAACAGGCGGTGAACTCTTTGTGCTTATGGGACAACTGGATCCTATGAGCTGTGGACATGTATCAAGTTTATGTATATTTATATAACATGTTTCTTTACAGGATATGGATCTGGTTGTAATAGTTCCTTCCTTATCTGCTTTCCATAATCAGTTTTAATTAACCAGTGTTTTGGTAATACAATGTTTATCACGGTTCTGCACGTTTTTGCATGACATTTAGTTGTCTGTGTCATAGTGGGATGGAATATATTAGGTTGTTATTAGAGCTTAAGGTTCACTAAGTCTGTAGGGATCTAGGACTAGGCTTGTGTATATTCTTGTGAGTTTCTTAGATTTTCTTACAATAACCTTCTGTCCCCAGTAGAAGATAAAGCTTTAGGATGTTTGGAAATCACAAAGAACATGCTGCCGAGAGCAGTGTCGCGAGTATGCAGGCACATGAATATCGGGTTCCTGAGGTCCCCCAAATCGACCCAACCATTCTTGAGAATCATGTCTATCAGTACCTCATGGGACAGGTAATGGCAACAATGAATCTCATGATGGAGAGATTGCCACTGCCTCCGCCAAGAGCACCGACTCCCCATGAAGAATCATCAGGTATTGGGAAGACCTTTGAGCGGCTTCGCTGAGTCAGAGCTTCGGATTATGCTAGTATGGTTGATCTAATGGATGTTGATCTGTGGCTGACAGGTCTTGAGAAGGCTTTCAGATCCTCGACATCCCCAAAGCAGACAAAGTCAAGCAAGTTGTCTACCTTCTGAAGGGTAGTGCTGGCCACTGGTGGGCCATTGAGGAGGAGAAACAGCATGGTGAGGTGATCTATTTGGACATCGTCCGACGGGAGTTCACGAGTCGATACTTCCTGAAGACCTATCTAGATTAAAAGATCAGTCAGTTTGAGCGTCTGTGCCAAGGATCTATGAGCATCACTGAGTATGAAGCCAAGTTTATGGACCTACTAAGGTTTTGTCCTCATATGGTGATGATAAATGATGAGAGAATAAGACAGTTTGAGAAAGGTCTGAGTTTTAAGCTGACGACACCTACTGCTACTTTAGAAAATCGAGAGCAGTTTGCCATGTTTGTGGAGTCTATCTAAAGGATTGAACATTCAGTCAAGGAGAAGAGACATACCATGTCCAAGAAAAATCCTTCTCAGTTCCACAGGTAGAGGTTTGATGGCTTCAAGAAGCCGAGGCTTTCTGCACCTTCTGCGATCCAGAGCTCCAGTGCGCCGTCATAGTGGTCTCTGAGTAAAGGAAGAGGGTGTGGGTTTTTGCCATCTAGAGCCCACAATATAGCTTCAGTGGCAGTGACAGGGCCATCTAGGCCGCAGATAGAAGACATGTCAACTATCACTGTGGACAAACAGGGCATTTGAAGTCAAACTACCTAAGGAGAGATGTCGAAGTGACGCAACAACTGAGATAGAGTCAACATGGATCAGATAGACAACAGTCCAGTGGTAACAGAGGGTGAGGGTGTGGTCAAGTGTCGCAAGCAGGATCATCTGCTCAAGGAAGTAGAGGACATGGACAACAGCAAGCAACAACTCAATTTTATGCTATGAGTCAGCCAAAGAAGATAGTTAACCGACGAGTAGTTGCAGGTCAGATGGAGTTATTTTATTCTGATTTGTCTTCTTCTTGCTTTGTATCTATTTTGGTTGACCTGGGTGCTACACACTCTTTTATCACTTGTAGTATGCTTGATAGTTGTCTTTTACCTATTAGTTGTAAGAAAGATAGCTTGTTGTTAGAAACCCATCTTGATGGGTCCTCGATGCTTCGAGAGGTGTGCCCATCTTGTGTTCTATTCTTTTCAGGACACAACAGACAAGTGGATCTCATACCACTTGATATACATGGATTCGATATAATCCTTGGGATGGATAACTTAGAGAGGTATAAGGTTGTGTTGGACTGTGGTTCCAAGAAAGCAGTTCTTGTTGATGATGGCGAGAAATGGATCTTCCAGGGAGATATGAAGATTCTTCCGACGTGTTAAGTATCAGCTATAGTGGTAGAAAAGTTGTTGCGGCAGGGTTGTAGAGCGTTCTTGGCTCATGTTGTGGATACCAAGGCGGAAGGTTCTAGCCTTGAGGATGTGCCCGTTGTCAAAGAGTTTGAGGATGTGTTTCCCGATGAGTTTCCTGGTGTTCCTCCACCTCGAGAGATTGACTTTGAGATCAATCTAGTGACAGGGACTCAACCAGTTGCTCAAATACCGTATAGGATGACTCCAACAAAGATGGAAGAACTGAAGAAGTAGTTCCAGGAGTCGATGGATAAAGGTTTCATCAGACCAAGCACATCTCTGTGGGGTGCTCCAGTCCTCTTTGTGAAAAATAAGGATGGATCGATGCGTTTGTGCATAGATTACCGGCAGTTGAACAAAGTTACGATAAAAAATAAGTATCCTTTGTCGAGGATAGACGATTTGTTTGATTAGTTCTGTGGTGCTGCAATATTCTCGAAGATCGATCTACGATCTAGATATCATCAACTAAGGATCAAGGAGGATGACAAACCAATGTCAGCTTTTAGGACGAGGTATGGTCACTTTGAGTTTGTGGTTATGCCGTTCGGGCTAACCAATGCACCTGTTGCTTTCATGGATCTAATGAACATGGTGTTCCATCCATTTTTAGATCAGTTTGTTGTGGTCTTCATAGATGACATCTTGATCTATAGTCGGGATAGTCAACAACATGAACAACATCTTCGACAAGTGTTGACTCTCCTTCGCCAGCATCAATTGTATGCCAAGTTTAGTAAGTGTGAGTTCTGGTTGAAGGAAGTGACTTTCTTGGGTCATGTGATATCAACGGAAGGAGTCTGAGTGGATCCCAAGAAGGTGGAGTCAGTTGCAAAGTGGGAGCAACCGAAGATGCCAACTGAAGTTCATAGTTTTCTAGATTTAGAAGGATACTATCAGAGATTTATAAAGGACTTTAGTGTGATCACATTGCCATTGACGAAGTTGACCAGGAAAGATGTACCTTTCATTTAGGATGATCATTGTCAGCGAGCTTTTCAAAGCTGGAAGGAGAAGCTGACTAGTGCTCCAGTGTTGGTGCTGCCAAATCCTGGAAAAGGCTATTTTGTTTTCTGTGATGCTTCCAAAAAGGGATTAGGATGTGTGCTGATGCAGGAAGATCATGTGGTTTCTTTTTCTTTTCGACATCTTAAGAAACATGAGGAGAGTTATCCGACACATGATTTGGAGCTGGCAGCGGTGGTCCATGCATTAAAAATTTGGAGACATTATCTTTATGGGGCAGTGTGTCAGATCTTTACAGATCATAAGAACCTGAAGTATGTCTTCTCACAGAGTGAGCTGAACATGCGACAACATTGCTGGATGGAGCCGATTAGTGATTATGATTGAACCATTGAGTATCATCCTGGTAAGGTGAATGTGGTAGCTGATGTGCTTAGCAGGAAGTCTTCTTCTCTTCCTATGAAGAAGGCACAATTGAGTTCTTTGATATGCCATAGGCATGATATGCTCGTCTCTTTGTGGAAGATGAATGTACAGTTGGAAGTCTTTTTGTTGGAAGGACTGATGGCACAGATGCAAGTGAAGCCTATGTTGAGGCAGCAGATCAAAGAAGCACAACAGGCAGATGCTACATTTTAGTTTATCAAATCAGAGTTTGTCAGCAAGAAGCGTGATGGTTTCCATGAGTCCGAGGATGGACTACTTTGTTATTATAACAGGATGATGGTTCTCAATGTGGATAATCTGAGGAAGTTAGTGCTCGAGGAAGCACACACATTGATGTATGTTATGCATCCAGGTGTCACCAAGATCTATCATAATATGAAGGGTTTGTATTGGTGGTCTGGCATGAAGAGAGATGTAGCCAAGTTTGTGGCTAGGTGTGTGGTATGTCAGTAGGTTAAGGCTGAGCATCAGAAGCCAGTAGGTACATTACAGCCCATGCTGATACCACAGTGGAAGTGGGATCTTATAACAATGGATTTCATAGTTGGGCTATCGAGGACAGCTAGGAATCATGATTCCATTTGGGTGATAGTACCCAGGCTGATGAAGTCTGCCCATTTCATTCTGGTAATGACAATGTACACATCAGATAAGCTTGCTTAGCTGTATGTGGATGAAATAGTGCATTTGCACGGTGTGCCCACAATGATAATTTATGATAGAGGCCCCCAGTTCATGAGTTGTTTCTGGGAACAATTTCACAAAGCATTGGGAACACAGTTGAGGTTCAGTACCACATTCCACCCGTAGACAGATGGACAATCTGAAAGGACTATTCTAACTTTGGAGGATCTTATTCGAGCTTGTCTTTTGTAGTTCCTAGGCAGTTGGGACGTGCATCTTAGTTTGATAGAATTCACCTACAACAATAGTTACCAACGAAGTATCGACAGGGTACCTTATGAGGCTTTATATGGAAGGAAGTGTAGATCTCCTCTATGTTGGTATGAGTCCTATGAGTATTATCTTTTGGGTCCTGAGTTAGTACAGCAGACAACAGAAAAGATCAAGGTGATACAACAACAGTTGAAAGCGACAAATGATAGACAGAAGTCATATGCAGATAATCGTCGATGACCTCTAGAGTTCCATGTGGGAGACAAGGTGTATCTCAAGGTCTATCTATGGAAAGGCGTGCTGAGATTTGGCCGTAAAGGCAAGTTGGCTCCCAGGTATATGGAACCATATCCAGTGATAACATGTGTTGCCAAAGTGGCTTACAAGTTAGATCGACTACCAGAGTTGTACAGGGTGCATCCAGTGTTCCATGTCAGTATGCTAAAGAAAAGTCATCTAGGCATAGAGACAGTGATTCAACCAGTTGAAGTTGAGCTTGATGATGATGTGACCTACAAGGAAGGTCCAGTGTTGATCCTTGACCTAAGAGGAATTACCTGGTTCAAGTGAAGGTTCTTTGGCATCATCGTGGCATTGAGGAAGCCACATGGGAGCTTGAGGAAGAGATGTGGAGGAAGTATCCCTCGCTTTTCTCTTTAGATTTCATGGGCAAAATCCTTTTGTAGAGGTTTATGGCTTGTAAGGACCCTGACCTCCATTTTTGGCTTACATGTTTGCATTGCTTAAATCTTGTGCTTAGGTGTTTGTTAATCACCTGAGTTGTGATTAGGGTTCTGTTTGTGCTTTGTTGGGAGGTTAAGGTGCAACTTGCAAATTACCCAAGTTCTACGGTTGGTGTGCAAGTTTTCCACCTTGAGAGATGTCTTTCTCTGTCCTTGCATCCTCTAGGGTTGAGAGGATGAGTTGGGCACCTTACTTGAGTTATTTTTGGGCCCCATTTAATCTTGTAAAGCTTGGGCTTGTTGTTGGGCTCTCTTGGGCCTTGTGTGAGCTTGGTGCCACCTCCTTGCTTGCTGTGTCTGGCAGGGTTTGTCGGCCAAGAGGTGTGTCGAGCAGTAGTGTATCGGCCATGGCACCATGTTCGGCGGTACACACCCTCTTGACGTAGCCTTGATTGTGTCACCATTCTTTGGACAAGTGGTCGTTGCTTTTCTAGTTGGTGGCAAGTCATGAGAAAGTGGTTTGGGGTGCTAGCAAGGTGGCACAGTTTGGACAAGTGGTAGTTTGGGTGAGCACATGTGGAGCAATCCCCTAGTGGACGCCCACTTAACCCCCATACATATATACCCCCTTCTTTTCTAGCTTGGGATCCCTTTAGCTCTTTAGTGCTTCCCTTCTTTCTTGGTGGTCGATACCCTTGGTAGAGCTTGGTGGCCGATCACCATGGTGGAGTCTTCTTTTTCCTCTAGTGGTGGCTAAAACCCTAGACGTTCCTTGATCCTTCTCCTCTTGTGGTAAGTATTTCTCCCTATCCTTGGCACCTTTTTCTTCTTCTTCTCTCTTTCTTTTCGGCCATGGTGGTTATGGAGTTCTCTTCTCTCCTAGTGTTGGCCAAAGGTGGTTCCTTGGAGCTTGAAGCTTGGTGCTTGGATCTTTGGAGCTTGAGGAGTGTGCTTGAGGCGGGTTACATAACTCCTAACCCTAGGTATACTACCTTCTTTATATACTACTTGTTTACATGTTATCTTGATCGGCCATACATTCCTTGTTAGTAATGTTCTTGCTCTAGTATGTGTCCTTGATCTTGTTGTATGTGGTGTGTTCTTGGAGAAAAAATCCCTTTCTCTCTTTGGTCTTGAGAGGTGAGCTTAAGTTGTAGTTGTGTGGGCAAAACCCCTCTCTCACTTGGTTGTTGAGAGTTGAGTCTATACTCTAGTTGATTGGGCAATACCCCTCTGTTACCATGGACTTGAGAGGTGAGCCTTTGGTTGGTGTTGACCTTGTTGTGGTTGGAGGGTTGGCTGATATGGTGATGACCCACCTTACTTCCTGATATGTGATGGAAGTTGTGCAAAACCCCTCTCACTTGGTTTTTGAGAGGTGAGCCAACACTCTTGACCTTTTAGGGTTTCTTTGTGGAAGTCTTGAGGTTGAAGATGACCAACCCGTCATGATCTTTGACCCTTGCCTAATATCCCTTTTTTAGGGTTGAACTTGGGCGATATGTTGTTGGCCGACAGGGATGTGCCTTGAGCATTAGATGGTCTGTGTTGGTAGTCAGGGCATGTTGGTACCTTGCACGACATCCTTTTGGATGGTGCTGCCCGACACCTTGCTGGATTCTGCTTTGCCCGATAGTCTTGGAAGACAGATATGTCTGATGGCTATTATCGGGAGAGTAGAGTGACATTGCGTTTGGGCTGGGCGTCAGGCGTTGCACGCTTTGGTTCTTCCCGGTAGGATGTTGAGTAATCCAGTAGATCCTACCTTGGGTGATATAGTGGCTTGTTCCCTTGACTGATATGAGTATGTTAGGAAGATCTTGTGTTGGGCGATATGTCTCATACCTTGCACGAAACTCCCCTAGTTGTGCTTCCCGACATGGTTCCATAGTGGCTATGTTGCCTTGAGTGATATGCAGCTTGGGCGTTAGGGTTTGCTGCTTTGGGCGTTATGGGGTTTATCCTTCATGCCTGATACCCTCTTACACCTAGATGTCTAGTGCTGCCTGATATGGCTATTGACTGATATGAAGGTTGACTTATATGGTGGGTGGTGCTTAGGGTCTCGTTGTACCTGATACCAAAGTGATAGTGGTTTCCCGACATGATTGTTAACCCTAGATGGGTGTTGACTGATACGTGTTGGGCGTCACACTTTGATGAGGCGTGTATTACCTTTAGTGTGGTTTATGGCGCCTTTGGTGAGGGTTGTCCCTTGCCCGTTATACCTTTTGTGAGGGTTGTCCCTTACCTGATATCTCTGTAGTGAGGGTTGTACCTTGTGTTCAGTTGGAAACCCTAATGCTTGATCGAAAAGTCATATAAGACAATGTCATGCATAGATATTCTCATTCAATTGTGTAATTATATCTCTCTTGGTATTTGCAATAAGTTTAAGATGTTCCTTGTATAAGTACAATTGTACCTCTATGCTCATGTTAACCATGCAGGTACAAGTTGCATGATGAGGCCATGATGATGGCATGACACCGAAATGATGTGTAACATCAAGGGTATGATGAACCCAATGATATATGGTGGGTGTTACCCATGGAATGGCAATGTGTGCCTTGATGATGGGATTGAGTCCCTATGATGTTAATCCTTGTGATGAATCTGGAGGATTGGCCAGTGGCCAAGTGGTAACATGTGATGTTGGATCCTTGTAATGGATAAAGATGATGTTGATGGCACTGAAGGCCTTAGTCACAATGTAAAACAAGATAATGTGTTTTATGTTTATTCATTCTTGATATAGTTTCATGTTACATAACTTGGTTGAATCTTACAATCCACTTAAAATATGTTAATTAATTTCAGATGAATCTTGGAGACCAAATCTTCTCTTTTCGGAGAAGGCATGTTAGGGTTCGGTGGCTGCGGTGGGAGAGGCGGCGGTCGTGGTGGCCGTGGTGACTCTCACCCTGAACCTCATCATACCACTGGTAACGATGAATCTCCCCTGGACGCTGATACCAACATGAGCTCTACGGGTAAAACCGAAGGAGATGTCTCCATGGAGTCGCCCGACCCTCCCCTACCTCAAGACGGGAAGTCGTACAAGGACGCAATGGTTGGCCGCACCACCAAGGCACCGACATCCCTTACTCAGGTCCCCCTGGACTTTCTCAAAGTAGATGACATCCAGATAGATTGCAGCGACAACCTACCATAGATCTCCATTAACCCTGCATCCCTGCCTACTCTTTTGGAGCCTTGGAAGTACGCCATCGTCATCAAGGTCATCAGACTAAATGTTACCTTCAATGGTCTTATGAACATGATCGCCTTCCTGTGTGCCCTATCTGGCGATTTTTGAGCTATTGACCTTGATATGGGTTACTATATCATTCAGTTGTCCAATAAAAATGACTTCATCCGAGCAATGAAGGGAGGCCCGTGGACGATATTCAATCACCACCTCTCCATCCAGTCTTGGTCGAAGGAGGTCAGTCCCTCAGACCCTATCCCATGTATGTTGGTAGTCTTCGCAAGAATCACAGACATGCCAATCTATCTGTTTCAAAACCAACTCCTATCTAGCATTGGGAATTTGATCAGGAGAACAATAAAAATTGATGCCACTACTCAATCTGGACACCGCGGCAAGTTTGCTCGGCTGGAGGTTGAAGTCGATACCTCAAAGCCCCTACTACCAGCAATAGTGCTTAATGGTGAGAATTTTCGGCTAGAGTACAAAAACCTTCCCACCCTTTGCATGAAGTGCGGTCACCTCAGCCATGCCGAAGGGGACTGTAGGTTTGGGCCCAAGTTCCCTAGCACCATGACTCTGTCTGCAATGCCCGAACCTCTCCTTGTTGTGCCAGTTTACTCTGCCAAGATGCCTCCGCGTAAGCCACTAATGAAGAAAACTCACGTTACCCAAATACACGCCCCCCCCCAAGAACAAGCTATCTATTCAACAAGACAAGATTGCCTCTACGCAAGCCTCAGTTGAGGAGCCCGATCCCGATGGCCAATGGGAGATGATCATCAATCGCAAAAACAAAAAGAAGAATACCAAAAAGGTGGTTTTGTGATACGGGCAGAGCTCTATAATGCCACCGCCAGGACAACCTCCATCCTCCTATGTTCTGACCCAGCAGAAGAACAGTGTGGTGGTTCTTGTGGATGACGAGACTACTGAGGGAAGGCCTTCTCAACAGATGATGGACTCCTTTCAATTCCAAGCCTGTGGCCCAAGCTCCTCTAATGTGACCCCCCCTAGGCTTTACCTGGGGAACTCACAGAGGTGGTAGTGGAGGCGTTATGCTCCACAACAGGAAGGTTATCTATCAACAGGTGAGCCCTCGAAGGGAGCGTAAGATGGGTAAGTTGGTCCAACTTGTAGGCAATAGTAGTGATCCCAATCCTTTCACCAAGAAGGCACTGTCCATTGATGAAGTCGACTCTGGAGCAGACGAAACAATGGATGTGGTGGCCAATGCATCAAGCCTCCTCACTGCCATTCGTTGAATACCCAAGCCTCTGTACATTAACAGTCTCTATATGACGAATGTTCTGTGCTGGAATATCCAAGGAGCTTGCTCCAAGGATAAATTAAATCTTTTACTTGAATACAAAAGGAGATATAACCTCTACATTCTTTCCATCATTGAACCATAGTGTAGTGTTTTTACTGCAGAAAACATCATACAGAAACTCAGCTATTCTTCCTCCCACTATGTGGACGCCCTAGGCTTCTCAGGTGGCATTTGGATCCTCTGGGATTGCCACAAATGCCAAGTAGATAACATTCAAAATCACCAGAAATATATCCACTAGTACATCAACAACACGTGGTACCTCACCTTCGTATATGGTAGCCCAAATCCTATGAAACGGGACCTCCTTTGGAAAAGACTGTCCTCCCAAGCTGCTAACATCACTGGATCTTCGATGTCTATTGGCAACTTTAATACCATGCTAGATCTATCGGAAAAACTGGGTGGCAAGGGTTTTGATTTCCACTCTTGCCTTAAGTTCAATTTCCTCCTTCTTAATGTTGGACTCTCTGATGTTTAGCCTTCAAGCAATCGTTTTACTTATAAGAAAGGAATGTTGCTAAAAAAACTAGACTGAGTTATTACCGATGTGGATTGGCTCTCTGTTGAGAACGGAATGGCAGTCATCGTCCTTCCACTGATTTATAGAAATCATAGCCCCATCTTGATTGCTGGGCAACATACTCCACAACATCATTAGCCTCATTTCCATACCCATATGAGCTGGAACCAAATTCCCACCTTCAAGTCTGAGTTCCTCTCGGTCTGGGACAGTTCTAAGCCTTTTCTTGAAGCTCTCCTGCCTTTCCAATCTGCTACGGTTAAGTGGGATTCTGAATGCCAAAAACAACAACATAAAAGAAAGACATACATCCTTAAATGGATTTCTAAATGTCAGGTACAGAGTCATTCATCTAATATCACTAACCAACTTCTTTCTATTGACTTGTAAGAAGAACTCAACTCCATCCTTCTCCGAGAAGAGGTCGATTGGCAAAAAAAGCAAACATTAACTGGCTCTAGTATGGTGACGGAAACAACAAGTTCTTTCACTCCTATGTCAAAGCCCGGTGTCATCATAACAAAATTTATAGACTTCAGGATGATACTGGAGTATGAGTTGAGGCCGCTCTCTGCTTTGTAATATGATCAGATCCTATTTCTATAACATGCTGTGCACCGAGACTACCCCAGCTCCTAGTCAGGTGGCCATATCCAATTACATTGGAGTATTCCCAGGCATTCCTAATTCATGTGACCTGGGTCTCATACCGGAAGTTGCTGAAATCAAGAGGGTCTTGTTCCTTATGGCCCCAGCAAAAGCCCCTGGCCCTGACGGCATCCACAACAAATTTGTGCCGACTAACTGGGGCCATGTGGGTAGCTCCTTCGTCTCTACCATTCATGCTGCATTCTAGACTGGCTTTATTGATGCACATATTGCTGACTCGCTAATGGTCCTCATCCCAAAGGTGCCTAGCCCTCAACGCTGCTCAGATCTCAGACCCATATCCTTGAACAAATGCTGCTTCAAGCTCATTTCCAAGATTATTGTAGAGAGGATCAAACCCCTCCTCAATAGTTGGATATCAGAACATCAGTCTAGCTTTATTCTAGGTCAGAACATCAACAAAAACATCCTCATCATATAGGAGGTTATTCATTCTATGAAATAAATGCGTGGAAAAAAGAAATGGGTGGCGATCAAACTTGACCTGTCCAAAGCTTTCGACCGCATGAGATGGGATTTTATTGAGGACACACTTCAAAAGACTGGGCTTCCAACTACAATAATCAAGCTTATTATGTAGACCATCTCATCGGGAAGTACCTCCATCCTTTGGGAAGGTGTTCCTCTAGAGGCGTTCAAGGCCTACCAAGGCATCCGCCAAGGAGATCATATAAGCCCATATATCTTCGTCCTATGCATGGAATGCTTAAGCCAGAAAATTGTTGAGGCTACTAACATAGGAGACTGGAAACCTATTATGCTCTCAAGGAATGGAGTTCCCCTTACGCATGTTATGTTTGCAGATGACATCCTCTTAATGGCAGATGTTTCTAATAAACAAGCTACCACCATTAAGAATATCCTACGCAAGTTTTCTCAACTGTCCGAACATGTCCTGTCTAATGAGAAATCAAGATGCTTCTTCTCCCATAACACCTTAAATGCGAAGAATCTTGGGTTATGTCGTAGACTGGGAATCCCTAGCACCAATGACTTGGGTCAGTATTTGGGAGTGCCATTACTTCATCACCACCTTAATAAGCATACACACACCTTTATAATGCAGTCCATTTGTTCTAGAATGAACAGCTGGTCCGCTCACCATTTATCACTTGTTGGCCATGTTACTTTGGTGAAGAGCACTCTACAGATGATTCCATAATATACCATGCAAACAGTTAAGCTATCTCCCATGCTTTGTGATGACATCAACCACCATATCAAGGACTTCATCTGGTTGGGGAATCTACAATAGAGGAGAATCTCTCTGGTCTTGTGGCAAGCGCTCACTAAAAGCAAGGAACATGGAGGTCTAGGACTCAAAGAGGCTCGTGCCCAAAACAAAGCTCTGATGCTAAGAAATGCTTGGCAATTCATGAACAACCCATCATGCCCGTGGGCAAGGGTACTCAGGGGAAAATACGTATGGGGGAACTCACTCTCCAAAAAAGCATGCTTCGCTGCATGGGCCTTCATTAAAGACCACATTCCTAAGCTAGAAGGATAGTTCCATAAAACCATAAACTTAGGCACAACTACAAATGTATGAGTTGTTGGGAAAGTCTATCATGGAGCTTGACCTCAACACCATCATCTCGAAAGACCTCAACGACCTTACTGTCCAAAACATGACCCAGCTCGATGGAGCTTGGGATTGGGAGTTCATACATTCTCACCTACCGCAAAGCTCGTGTCCCCTTATTGATCGCACACTGTCACCCTGTGCTAATTTAGGCCTAGATATGTGGTTATGGCCATTAGAATCAAGCGAAGAACTCACAGTTTGTACAACTTATACCTAGCTGCGGGGGGAGAGCTTGCCCCACTTTTCAAGCACCTGGAAGAACGTCTGGTCCATCCCTATACCCAACAAATATCAAACCTTCCTATGGCTCCTTAGGCACAAATCTCTCCTAACTAACATGGAGAAAGTGAGAAGACATATCGCAATGGAGGACACCTGCCAGCGTTGTAACGCAATGAGTGAATCGATCATGCATTGCCTTCGAGACTGCCCTTCTAGTGGGAAGGTATGGGTTCAACTCAGGATGGACCATGATTTCTTCATTGGATATGAGGTAGAATGGATTAAGCTCATCATTAATGGGAAAGGAAATGCTGAAGATAGGATCCTTGGCTGCATTGGTTGATCAGCACTCCGGAGTGCACATAACAACTTCATACATAACGGGGATCACAAGACACCGACAACTCAAGTTGCCTTCATCCGAGGATGAACACATGCTATTATGTAGTTCGCCACAACATTGACCCCGGCCAGACACAAGTCATGTGGCCCAATCATTAAACAACCAGGAAACTCACAGCATATCGTCTTCGTGGACGCTGCATTCCAAGTCCATAGTCTCAAGATAGGTATCACCATACTTGTTACTAACCTGTAAGGCACATGTATCCTTGGGTGGGGCATCCACTGTTGTACTACCTCGGCCAAGGAGGTGGAAATCAAAGGTATCCTACAGGACTAGAAACCTATAGGTCCTATGGATGGCATAACTCTATCATCTACTCATAATCCTTGTCTGCAGTTGAATCCATTTTGCAACCCAAGGAAGCTGCAACTAGATTTGAGCCACTGAGGAGGAAGGCCTCTACCGTCATGTATGCATTTTTGAGAATCAAACTTCCCTTCATTTCCCGCTAACATAATGGGGGTGGCGGACCACATTGCAAAACATACCCTGTACTCTGGTCGAAATTATAAGTTCACCAGTGCTAAACCCAGCTGGCTATCGCTGGACATTAATGTTTCCATTTCATCGATGTTTTCCCTTAGTAGAGAGAGGGATGAATAAACTCTGTCTCTAGCGGTTTTCCAAAAAAAGAAATTACAGATGAATCTTTCATGTAGTTTGCCCTGGCCATAGATCCATCATCATTAGGAGTTTGGTGATGGTGAATTAGGTTCACCTAAGGGTTAACCTGGAACACATATTGTTGAATATGTGGGGTGAGCCTACGTCCTTAGTAGTAGTCCATGTTTAGAGCATGGTTTCAGGCCCGTGGCTCAGTGTGGTTAGAGCATGGTGAATAGGCCCATGGCTCAGAATATGTGATAGAGCATGGTGAACAGGACCATGACTCAGTGATGATGGAGCACGGTGAATAGGACCGTGGCTCGATTTTCTAGCACCGATACCTATACCAAGGTGGGCTAGGCAGAGGGTAGCCTGACCCTGTGTGGCTCAGGCCACTTAAGCAAGAGGCTGCGGTCCTACTTTGGCTCTCGTGCACTGACCACAAGGAGTTGAGGTCGTGGAGTCCGGCTCTTTCATTGACCTTGTATGGCACCAGTTTTAGGCTTCACAACCAAAGGTTGGATTTGAGCGGTAAGGCTCACTTTCTCATAGCATAATAAATGGTAACCCAGCTGAATAGTATATATTGCTTAGGGAAAAACACGAAACATTGGTTGAGGCCTTGCTTGTATTGTTGCCCTAGTTATATCTTGAAGTTAATTATGTGTTCCTCATATCTTATGACAAGTTCTTATATAACTCATCTTGTCAATCATGTTCCCTAAGAAATATATGGTTATATACCTCTCAGATATCTTGGTATGATGTTATAACAAGTTAGTTCTGCTCCATATGTTGCTCATATATGATATGCTTAAATCAGTTACATGTTTTATCTATTATAGCTCCCTTTTAAGGTTTTATTGTTTCGACGGGGGTTATGTTTCTCACTGGGACTGTGTATCACCCCGTTGGTTTAAAACCTTATTAGGTGATCGAGCTAGATGTGCTGGTGGTCGTGAGGTTGCGGCTGAGCATCAAGAAGAACAATAGAAGCAAGGTTGGAAATTCTGTTATTGTTGTTGGATGTTTCGTAGTGGAGTCCTAGAGTCATCCATGTACTCTCAGGTCCTTTAAGGTGCTTTGATGAGGTTTCATGATGTATAGTTGATATAGCTTGCTTATCCTGTTGTTGGCCTGATGTGGCCTGTTCTGTATTTAAAAAGGTGGGGAACTCTTTGTGCTTATGGGACAACTGGATTCTACGTGTTGTGGACATGTATCAAGTTTATGTATATTTATATAACATGTTTCCTTAGAAGATGTGGATCTGGTTGTAATAGTTCCTTTCTTATCTGATTTCCACAATCGGTTTTAATTAACCCATGTTTTGGTAATATGATGTTTATGACAGTTCCACACGTTTTCACGTGACATTTCATTATCTATGTGATAGAGGGATATTATCCTTCTTTTCTTATTGGTGATATCCATAAAGAATCTCCCATACAGAGGAATCTTTTATATTGTCTCTTGAAGTGGAATGTTGACGTGGAGCTTTTTGAAGATTTTTAAGAATTTATTGTATTGCTTTTCCTCCTTTCTCAGCTTCAGACTATATGTAAATGGCACACACGGGTTCCCTGCACATTGTTGTGGATGAACGTATGGAACATTAGTTGTCTCCTCCCTAAGCTTGCTTCAATGACACCTTCTAGGATGGAATTTGACTCGTATATTGTGGATTGAATATCATGTGGATGCTCCCTCTTGATTGGGGTGCCTCCTTGTTCATTGTGACTGCTTCATTGTGAAGTAGAACATGCATATGTTATTTTTGTACAAGCACCTTATCTGGAGTTTGAGGTTGGGACATAACAATGGTGCAACTTTGAAGTTCCTTGTCTTGCACAGATGGGGAAGATGGGGTATCCTTGTTGCTTGTTGCTGACTAAGTATTGACTGAGGTGCATGTGTGAGCTTAATGCACAAACCTTCTATATCCCTTTAGTCTCTTGTACAAGCTATGGAGAAATGGAACTTTTGGCACATACACCCAATCTAGCTCTAGAGTGTGCAAATCTGGTGACTCCTTATTAACATGCTCTAGTTCCTAGAGAATAGAGAAAAAAATTACTTTATGATATGGATCAACTATCTCTGTGTTCCTAGGAAATCCCTACTGCATGGGCTTCTTTAGGGATGCCACGTCCGCTGCTAGCTGAGAGATCTGATTCTCAATGATGTTGATTTGAGATCCTTTATTTTTCTGCACCTATTTAGTCTGGTTTAGTAAGCCTTCATTTTGAGTCAATATTCTTCTAAGCATACCTTCAGTTATATCTATCTTACTAGGACCTCTATCCTATCCATACTGCTAATGCATACATGCACTCCTCTTCACCTCCAGATGAGGTGTCAAATTTCTGATCAAGTCTCTTTTTGTGTTTGTCCATTTAAGCTTTGAATTCTGTGAACTCCCTTGATTCCATAGCACCTTTAATTGTTGTTGTCTCATCATGATCCTCTCCCCAAGATTGGTTCTTGGCCAAGTTCTTCAAAAAATCATGACATATTGTATCCTTGTTTTTAGGAAGAACCTTACTCCTATACTTTCAATACTAGTCCTCTTCCCTTTATGTAGGATATAATAGAATGTCTTCGCCTATACATACCGATCAATACCATGATGAGGGACCTTCCTCTACATATTTTGAAATTGCTCCCAGGCCTCAAGATAGGAGTCCTTAGTATGCTTCTTGAAGTTATACATATTCCCTACTACTTCATTTCTCTTTTGGAGTGGGAAGTACCACTTGAAGATGATGTGAATCATTTCACTCCAAGTTTCTATAGATTCTCGATGAAGGCTAAGAAACCATGCCTTCCCTTTGTTTGCCAATGAATAAGAAAATAAATGCAAGTATATCATCTTAGCTAGAACTATGTCCTTTTTTAGCACATCAAAAATCTTTACGAAGCTATTAATATAATCCATAGAGTCATCCATGTTGTGGCCATTAAATGATCAAGAATGAATTAGTGCCACCAATCCATGACCTATCTTGTAACTAACAAAATTTATTGTCCTCAATTTTATCTACCCAACTGAGCTGTTTTGAGGATGATTTTGTATTCTGCCAAACTGTATGTTCTTTTGGGCCTACTTCAATATGTTCATTAGCATTTTGGGTCCATTTCTACAGCCTATGCATGCTTTGCCTATGGTGGTGGGGTTTGGATGAACTTATCAAGTGAGCCCCAAACTCTCACACCTTAGGAAACATATATTCCTAATATCTACCCGTGGGCATGTATTCGTAACTAAATGCAAAAAAAAATCTAAACCAAGTCAAATGTGGTCAAGAATTGATGGATTCCTAAGGATTACAATGGTATGCATGGAAGTTAACTATATATCATCAAAAATCATTTACCAATAACCCTGGACTAAGGACATGTAGCAAGTATTACCCACTCCCACAACATAGCATACTACCTATAAAGATAAACCCCACTTTCATAGTGATTTAAGAATTAGCTAGATGCATTAATGATCACTCTAGGTTATTCCCTTAACATCTGTAGGCCCTGTCTCTTGAAGCACAACATTGGTTTTGTAACTACAAATTTTCCATCCATTAATCCCTCTCTCAAAGAAATTAACTGTGTAATACATTGACTATGGTGAACAATCACAAACAATTCATCAAACAATCATAGATTTACATCCAAAATCTTAAAAAAATATTAATTCATGCAAGTCAAATACGATGCAAAACCAGGCTACTATCATGTCCTAAGAAAGAAGGGGGTTAATCCCACATGATTTCTATCATCCAAATCAAATAGGAAGAGAGAGAAAATGAATGAAACATTAGAAGAATCAATGAAACCCATCAGAGAAGTTGTCCTGGCGATCCCCTCTGGTACACACCTCGTTCCACAATGTTTTGGCTACAAATTTGCCACTTGGAAGTGCTCAGAGCATCCATCACTTGGATATATCCTTTGTCTCCTCTCTTGGGTTCATGCTCCATCGCAATGAGATAGAACATGATCTTTCATTTTGGTCGAATGCCCCTTAGGTCATAGTGGGACTTAGGCCGTCATTAAGCCATTGTCATTGAATCTGATGTTATCTTTAATATGCACTAATAGCGTTGAATAGTACCACCGATTGGATGTTGGTGACACTTAGTTGTCAGATGACATGAAAATCTTGATAATTGTTGATACTACCAACTAGTATATCTATAGCACAAAATTGTTCTTAGAGTTCTAATTGGTTTGGATGCACAAGTTGGTACCACTAACAAATATTGTTGGCTCGGAAGCCATAAAATTTGGATACGATGCTTTCTAGATGGTGAATCGGTAGCACTGACTCCTCTTTTTGGTAGCATCAAACAACATCTAGATAACTCCAAGGGCTATGTTGGTAGCAACAAAATTTCTATAATTCCCAATTGGATTTGCATAATGTCAATACCATCGACTTTATTGTCGGTAGCACCAAGTTGTATTGAAAGTGCTCGAAATGCCTTAACCATAAAGAAACCAATATAAGTCTAAATAAAATGCATAAGTTACATTAATTTAGAATAAAATACATACTACTTGATGCAATAGTGTTTCACTGGCTAATAATGAGAAATAATGAAAAAATAATATCAAAATGAGAAATTATGCACTAAATATATGGAAAAATAGCATGTGAAAAGCAATTCAAACTCATTGCATCAGTTTGACACATTCCATTCTTAAACTCTGAATTCAATATTCATTCTATTGTGTTCCATTACTCCTTTCATTCGTGTTTCATTAACTTTGGATAGAGTTCCATAATATGTTCCACTCATGATCTGTTATTATTGTAATCACATTTCAATATTCTTTTCACACCTGATCTAGTATTTTATTAGTCACATTTTATTCTTGATTAAATTCCAGACTCCTTTGTCATTATTGTTGTGTTCAATTATTCCCATGCTCTTGATCTAATATTTCATTAGTCATGTTCCATTCTTGGTTACAACAAGATCTATTATTATTTGTTATGTTTCACGTTTACACAAATCCTATTTATTTATTCACAATACATTCTTGGTAGCCCTTTAACTTTTTATGTTTTGATTATTTTTTCACTCTTGATCCTAGTGTTATATCAGTTCATTATATCAAATAAAAAACATCACCATGATGCATCATGTATCTAGTAACATCCTGCTCTAGTTTTAGAAATAAACTTAGTTGTGTCTATTGGTTTGTTGAAGTAGAAATGCATTTATATCACAAACTTGTTTGTTCTTGCAAGTGGAGCAAGAGGTTTTATCCAATGCTTATTGTATGAGCGTCATTTTTCTAGTTCCATTATTCTAGATCCCGAAAGATATGTTCTAGTACTGGTTCATTCATTTGTTAGTTGAATGCTTAATTATTGGTTATACTACAAATAATTCATTAGTATTGTCATGTTCTATTATTCTTTGAGGTCCTGATCTAGTATTTTATTAGTCATGTTCATTCTTGATTACACTACAAATTTATTTTTCATACTATCTCTGTTGCATTATTCCTTTCACTCATTTTCCATTATTCCTTCCATGCTAGATCTATTATTAATCTTATCACATTTTGTTATTCAACTTAATCTTAGTCTAGTAATTCATTAGTCACAGTCCATTCTTGGTTACACCCATATCCATCATCAATATTAACATTCCATTCTTCCCTTCACTCCTAATTTAGTATTTTGTTAGTCGCATTTCATAGTTATATAAACATCCATTATTTATATTTTGTTTTAAAGTTATTCCAAACCTAATGTTTTAGTTATTCCTACTTTTAGGTTAGTCCTATAAGTTCCATTATCTAGCTTTGTACTATGACCTTAGTTCATTGGATCTGGTAACAAATATTACCATAATGCTTTATGCATCATGTAACACCCTCCTCATCATGTAAGATCAAACGCCAAAGCGTCTACTGATTCATACAAGTAGAACTCCATTGCTATCAAAAAAATTTATACTGTTGTTGTTGGTTTTATGTCCTAAGATCCATCATGAGATGATTGTTAAAAGATATTTTGTACTTAATTAGATTATCTATAAAAGAAAAATGCACTTATTATGTTTGTTTCAGTATTGAAAAAAAGAATAAACTTAATAAGTCCTAAGAATGTTTTGACTCGATGCCATATGGTTTACGATTAGGACACGAGCATGTGGCATATGTATATATGAGTACTTATTCTTGTTATGTCTTTTGTTACGTATTATTGTTTCCAGTATATGATAATATTAGTACATAAAACTAGCATGTATGGTGCTTTATGATAATGCCACTTTAGTCATGATATTAGATATCAACTCAAATGCATGGTTATTTGGTAGAGAGCTAGTTGTACTAGACAAAGCCACCTTGAGATTGAGACATAGAAATCATGTAATGACATTTCAGTGTCATATCTTAATTTGAAAGTGGTGACTATGATCTGTAGACCTATGGTCACCATAGTAACACATGTTGTTCTATGTACTTTGATACTAGGCCAACATACTCTAAAATTTGAGTTGTTAAAAAGGTGTTGATTGGGTACACTATGACACATGGTGGATATAGTGAGTGTGTAGATGGAATTTGTACCTCCTTTTGGAGTGATACTCCCGGCTACTTGATAAGAGAAACTAAACAATGCATGACCTGAGCTATGTGAGTCAATATATGATATTAAGCTCACAGTATCACAAATAGTGTGCTCTAGTTCAAGGAACATTGACTCAATGTTAAGATAATGACAGTCTATGCATCTATTTCATGTAGAATATATGTGACGAAGCGATTATACGATCATGGTAAAGTCAGTCACTTTGCTTGTTTTAGGTGTACTCCAACCCATTTCTTTGAATTGGATGATAATGATGTGTGGCTAGACACCAATATTTTCTTGTTTTATTTTGAACATCGTTTCCAATGCAATTAGAAACCTACCCCATCAAACACATAAGGATGAATAAAGGATTTGTAGTTCATAATCAAACATATCATTAAAATGGTTTTGAATCCAAAATATGTTGTTTAATTCTCTGATTAGGTGACCAAAATTTTTGGTCGGCCTATCAGATTGGTTGAGTCAATGGATTAGTTGATTTTTAATTGGTCGAGTGAGTCTTCCACTACACTAACATGATCGATTGATTAGACAACTTACTCGGGTAATTATAATGTAGTAGTAAAAGTATAAATTGGAAAGCAATTTAGATTTGGATCCAAACTAACCCGATCATTCAATCAGCTAACCTGATAGGCCAATAAGATTGCATAGGAGGACCTTGATTCAGTGATCTAGTAACCTGAACATGCGATAAAAAATAATCTCAATTTTTTAGTATTGCATTTTTTTAAGGAATGTAATTAGAATTAGGTTATTCTGTGACCATGACTCTCCTTACAAAGAGGGCACTCCCCAAAAGGTTTCACCCAACATTTGGGACAAACTTGTGAGACAAGTTTACTGTCAAACTAATACCCAAGATAGGAAAAGAAAGGGATATTTGAGAAGACTAGCACATTGACCACTACTGTTTCACTTTGACTTAGTGTCCAATGTTGTGCACCATGTTGTCTCTCAATGGTGTGGATGAGGTATACACCAATGCACACATGGGGAGGCTTGTATAATCACTTCCACAAGGCAACAACAAGGTGTTGTGATGAAGACAACCTTGTAACTGCTTCATGGGGAATACTGATCACTTATTGATTCATTTGGATTCCTTGGTGGATGTTCCTGATGTATATCTAGAAGATAATCTTCTTCACCTAAAAAGATGTGTCTAGTTGTTGGGCAACTAGTGTGTGCAAATGTATGACCTTTATGCTTCTGGTGTATTTTGTTCATTCATGTTTTATAACTACAATAGATTTGAGTTCTAGGGTATAAAGGAAAGTTTTGTTTGTTATTCCAATGTGCACCCATTCTGAAAAATGTATAGTAGTGCCAAAGACTATGCCTTATGCTTTTTTCACTTATTTGGGTATTTGAAACCAAAAAAGATCCATTGGACAAATTATTTCCAAACTTATCCAAGATAATAACCTAATATCGTATATGAGATATATATATATATGTTTATATATATACATTTATATATACAAACATACATATATATATATATATATATTTGTTTGTGTGTATGTGTGTATAACATATCTCTATGTGACTCCTTAAAATTTTTTTTCTTGGTAGATGTAGATATGGAAAATATATCTCTGTGGTGTGATATGAAGCCTATAATATCATCATTTTGATTTTGATCAAAAGTTATGTAACATGTATATTTCTTTCATGACATGTCTTTGTATATCCAATATCTAAGTGAATTTTAATTGTACAATCAGAATTGGATGATGTAAAAAATCACCGATGGGCCATATTGGAGAGGAGGAGATGATTAGAAGCCCATGTTGTAGAGGATGATCCTTGGAGAGTTCATGATCAAGATGAGACAATGAATCCACAACAACACATCAACTACCCAAATCAGGGACTATTGATCAATCAACCAACTTGTTTGACCTGTTAACCACGAACCCTAAAAAGGAAACATTTAGGATTACATGTAGATGTGAATCTCTTAGTTATTTTTCTACAACACTTGTTGGTTCAAGTTGTTGTACCGGTTGTCATATCCCATTTTATTGTATGTGGTGGTTGTCATAGTATATGTTACGTATAATAATGTATACATAATGGTGATTGGATTCATAAGTAAATATAAATATATAAATCCCTCACTATAATATCAATGTTGAAGGTGCCTTCTATGAACATGAATACCTTGTTTGAATAAGTGTGAACACACTCAACATGGTGTAATGTCTACCTTGATGAAATGTGATAATAAGTATGTGGGATTGCTATATAGGGAGCATATCTTATTGTACTTGGCCTTGGTTGGACTTCACTAGGTGATCTTAATATAATTAAGAACCTAGATGCATAAATATGGCATATATTTCATGTGATTATTTATTGACATGGAATTATGCAACCATCTATCCAGAAGTTGCATACGATGGAATTGGTAATTTTAACTTACCTTAATAATTAAGTTGTAAGCACAATATAACTCTCGTGACCGCTTCCTGCATCTAGGTTTTCCTAGGTGCGAGTCACCTATGTAAGGAAACCACTATGGTTTACTGTGGTGAGAACTTTGTGAGTTTTGTAGGTTCCCCTCCAGCTATGATGGCTAAAGAGTTGTGCCACCAATGTTTTAGAATCAACATGAACGATGGGAAGGAGGAGGAGGATATCATTGACTGTGGTGAGAACTTTGTGAGTTTTGTAGGTTCCCCTCCAGCTATGATGGCTAAAGAGTTGTGCCAACAATGTTTTAGAATCAACATGAACGATGGGAAGGAGGAGGAGGATATCATTGACTTTGGGAAGACATGGATAACCACAAGCAGTGAGAAACTAGAACTAGACTTGGTGGGAAAGGTCATGATAGAGAGATGATATAACTTTCAAGTGAAGAAAAGAACATTAGTCGGGGCCTGGGGCCTTAGGAAAGAAGCAACCTTCTGACAAATTTCTGAGAACTTGTTTGCTATATAGTTCCCTCATTGGAAAGAAAAAGAGAAGGTAATGAATGAAGGACCTTGGAACTTTGATAACTCCTTGTTGGTAATGAATCATGTCCAAGAAAAAAACACACCTTCATAAGTGGATTTATCCCATTGTCATTTTTGGATAAGACTTTGCAATCTCCCACTAGGTTATCTCTCAGAGGAAGTGGTAGCCCTGGTAGTAGGAAAGATAAGAGACGTGGTTGTGGTAGACCAGGCTAACTTGGGGCTGGACAAATTTTGTAGAGCTCAGGGGAACATAGATATCTCCAGACCAATAAAGTAGAGCTATATAATTAGAGATAAAGATAGGGAATTGTTTACTATAGAGATCAAATATGAGACAATACCGTCCTATTGCTATGTCTATAGTTTAATTGGAAACACTAACAGAGATTGCAAAGATAAGGAAGAAGATACTAACAAACTAAGAGGATGGAGTTCATGGGTGAAAGTCTCACCAAATAAAAGACGGAGGATACCCATTGAAGAGGACCCATTCAATAGTAATAGAAAAAGTATGACCAACTTCATGAAGAAACATTAGGGACAGAGGATACCCATTGATCTTCCACCAAGTGATGATGACCTTGAATTAGGGACAAGTAACTCACACAAACATGGAAGCAAGACACCCAACTGGAGAGATGAAGATAAGACAAATAAGAATACAAGATGGTTATTAAGAAAGATAGTGGAAAACAATTCAACTTTGGTACATGAAAAATACAAGAACATAATTAGCGTACAAGAGGCTTGTCAAGGAGAAGTCATCCCAAAAAGACTTACCAAGGTTGCCTCAACATCTAACCCTAAGGGTAAGAGGAATTTGTGTTCTTCTTGGATAAAAAAGGTCCATTGGGCACACGTCATAGAAGAGGACTTCTAAAGAGAGAATATGAGTGAGAAAGAGGCAAACATACAATATGCCGCAAATAAGTCCCACAGAAAGTACCCCCAATAAAAACACAACCCCAACGAAAGAGGATATTTAGGCGGTAGTAAGAAAGTTCAAAGAATAGAGTCATATCCAACTGTCTCGAGTGAGAAAAATAATGAGAATCAGTGTTACTAGAATGAAAAGCTGAACAGTCCACATATGATGATTTTTGTGATGGTTTTGGTGGGGCTAGGAGGTAGGAAGAGAAAGAAATCCAAACACATCAAGAAGGGTAGGGAGGGGGAGGAAGAAGGAATGATTTGTGACAAACTAAATGAGACCTATAGGTAGGGGATAAATGAACAATAATGGGGATAGTTTAAGAGGAGGGGATGGATTTTGAAATATAGGGAGGAGCAACACAAAGGCCATGTACCACAAGATCCATGGTTGTGGATTCAAACCACCAAGTAACAGGAACTGGGGATGTCTAATCCCATGAAGGACAATGACATTGTGTTGGAATGATAAGGGAATGGGCACCGCTAGGACGTTGAATTCCCTCATGTCCAGATGTCAGATGGAAATGCCTGACTTGGTCTTTCTCATGGAGACCATGACCGGAAGTTGAAAACTAAACTAGATTAAAAGATCTTGTGATTTTTAAAATGGTTTTCAAGTGGACAAAAAAGGTAAAGTGAGTGCACTCTATCATTGGTACATAGGGGAACGAAATATCCATTATGTCTTTTTATAATCATCATATCTTTGTAGAAATAGGGGGATATGGGGAAGATTATTGCGTTGGTGTTATGGGCTTTGGTTGAGCTACAATCAATGATAGACACAACACTTGGGTTCTAATGAGAACAATCACTTTTGGTTCAAGTACACCAAAAATCCTCAGAGGTGAATTCATGAGATGCTATCTAATGCTGAAAAAGAGGGAGGACAACCAAAGAATGCCTGGAAAATGAGGGACTTCAAGGAGGCTACTCAAGATTGTAATATGAAAGGCATGGTCTTTAATGGGAATGTTCTCACATGGAAAAAAGGTAGTCATAAGTAGAATAGAACAAAATAAATACTGGACAAATTTTCGATAGAAAGAGAATGGGACAACTTATTTCCAGGTCACAGAGTAAAGAATTTGCAGTTATAGTCATAGACCATACACAAATTATGATTGTCGCAAAAAATGAAAATAGGAGAAATAAAGATAAAAGAAGCTTCAAGTTTGAGACTTCCTAGTTATCTTCACTGGCGAGTCTTAGATCACTAGGGTTTTGATAATATAAACATCTTATGATTCATTTGTATGTTCTGTTATACCTAAGTTTTAGTTAGATTAAACATTACTTACATAGTTCTAAATATGGATGTATTAATTCAACATAGATTAGGTATCAATAATAAGGCCAAGGTCTAGGAAAAGCATCCACATTATGAGAGTATCTAGATAAAGACAAATATATAATTCCATAATTGGGGTAGCATGAGATTTAGATTATAATTGATGTTTAGTCATGCAATACCATAACTAGCCTTATTAGATCAAACTCATCCATTAGCATCATATTTGCAAATCACATGATCATAATGGAGCATTAAGGTGCATGGGCAATTTATTTTTATAGTATGATAGGACTACTAAATTAAATTCCTAAGATAACATGCAAATCATTAAAGGGCCATTCATACAATATTATAGTCAAACATTCAATATGTGTAATTACATTACATAAGTTGTCATATGTAAGTCATGAGTGCATATGGGTATGTTACAAGGCATTTCATATTACAAGACATTTTGAGGACTGATTTGAGGTTCATAATATAGGTTTGAGCATTTAGGATCCTATTTTCATTAGGATTAAAGATTTAATTCTATAAGTACTAAAAATCACACATTAGGGCATCATAGTGTACAAAGGTAAGTCCTTTAGGTCACATGAGTTACATCTTGGAAAAGGCCCATAAGGTCTTATTCAAACATGTTTCATAACATTAGGAATGTGACTGATTTTGAAATTGAACCATATCATAGGGAGCAATTAGGTCATGACTTCACGTAACATCAAGTTACATCATTTAAGTATATATATGAACCATTTAAAGTCATGGTTGGAAAAAATCACATTAGGTTACATATAGATGGTCTAAAACATTACATCTCATTCCCAAGGGGTAAACTAACTAATTTTCAAGAATATTGTGTAATAAATAATTAATCATACATGTTAAGTATGGTAGATGGTGATCAAACCTCGAAAGATCACAAGTGTGAGGTTCTTAATAAAATAATGAGACATGGAGCAAAAACTATAGAATTTAACAACATCATTAGCAAGATTGTGTTTTTTTTATCAAAATTGTATATAACATCAAGGTTTTTGGTTAAACAAATAATGAGTTACAAGGTTTGGAAGATTGTGGCATAAAAAAGAGATTTTTGGAGGGAATTACATGATTGAACTGAGATTGGGCTGCACCATAGAGATCTAGAGCAGGCCCAGTGTCCCTCAACCGCCGCCGACCACAATGCGACGGCTGCTAGTGGCTTCTAACCACCTATCATCGCCTACTCATCATTCTCAGTCAAATGATATTGTAGCCAACCACTTGAAGCTACTGCAAGAGGTCGGGAGACCATAGATCTTGTTTGCCGACCTAGTCTATCCTTTGACCATGTGTCAATCCAAAGGATTAGCATTATCCCCTTCATAGGCTCATCCTGAACCAGAACCCAGAGGTAGTAGTGGTGCTACTCACTGAAGGGGAGGGGCTCTACATTGAAGCCATGTCAGCCAACTTTAGCATGAGGCGGGGGACCGATGGCAATCTTTAGCTTGTGTCGATGGGGAATAGGGCAAGAACATCCAAAATCATGGACGTGGTGGGGCCACCAAATTAAGGGAAAATGAAGGAGACGAAAAGGGATGATATGGACATGAGAGAGTTGAAAAAAGTAGAGACAAAAGACTGAGGGTGTGTTGGTGAGGAAGCGAGCATAATAATTGAGCATGAGATGGTCAAAAGCTCACCATGATCGGCAATTGACCCACTGAGTCATGGTACAGTGTTGTAAGTTACTACAAATGCAAGGAACAAGAAGCGTTGTATCCAGATGTGACCCTACGTAGGAGAATCAAAGGGTCCAAATGAAAACACATCCAAATAGGGGATAGAAATTTGTTGAGAAAGTCCACCAAGGATCGCCAATGAAAATCAATGGGAGGGGGTCAATAAGATCACATGCCTACTCATGACCCTAGATTCACCGACCCATGTATCCGAATAATAGAGATATAGTTCGTGTTGAAATTAGGTTTTAGAAAGATAGAATTTAATTGGGCATATCTCCTACATCTGACCTCAAAATCAGGTGAGACTTGGTGGGTTGGAAAATTTAGAGAGTCCTATAAACAAATATAACAATATTGGTATAGATTAAGACACATATATGAGATCACAAGGGGATGACAGATGATGAGGTGTAAAAGTAGGTGCAAACTTGGTTTAATATCACATTCAGTGGCACACATTGTTAAGTGAACCCAAGATAAGCTGAAAAGCCATCACAACACATCAAAACATGAATTGGAGGTCTAGAGTGAGAATTTGTGAGATGATGATGTAGGTCACACACAATTGAGGAGATACAAAAAATTTGGGTTGTCAAATCCTCCCCACCTAAAATAGAATTTTTTCCCCAAAATTAAATCAACCGTTTATCATGGTTGACTTTTATTACTCAATGTTATGATTTACTGGGTAGTCTTCAACATCAAGATATTTCAAAATTTAGTAATTTAGCAGTGTTGTCAATGTAAAGTTGCACTGCTCATCAAATTGGGGGTATCATTACATGAATCACAAATTGGAGAGGTTATCCTATATATCACCAAATTTGGAGAAATCACATTTCAAGTCAATCAGATAAATTTCAAGAGTAAGTCATGACTTCCATTTCCAATATTTAGGATACTAGCTTTTCCATTGGCCTATGTGGGGTTATGCTTCCATGATCAACTTTTTGTTTTTCAACAATTTGTGACATACATCGTATTTCAATATTGTGATTTTGTAATCAATATCATGATTTCATGTTCACGATTAATGGAAGGTCCCACAATAGTCATAAATTAGTGCGACAACATAATGGTCATTTCAAAAAATTTGGATTTGGGAAAAAATGAAAGTTGTCAGTCATATATGGAGGGAGATCTCAAGATTATAATAGGGCAGACTGTAAGAGTCAAATCAATATCAAGATATTTAATCAGGAGTCAAGATTTCATTATGCAATATCATGAGTTATGTTTGGACGTACGAGTACTAGGTCCAAGCATTTCAAAGCTAGGGTCTAGATCCCTACCTTAGACCTTAGGGTGACCTTCCTGTTGGGTTTTAGGGGAGGCAGAGAAGGCAGCGGAAAAAAAAAGTTCTCCCCCAAACCCAGAACAAGGAAACGTGTCAACGTCTGTATAACAGGAAAGGGATGGTTTGTGGAATCATACCTTGTCCCGAGGCTTGCTCGGCGAAAATACCTCGCGCCTTGCGTGGTCTTCAACTCCGGTCTTAGACGGTGTCTGTGCAGCTCCTGGTCACAGCGGGACTGACGACTCCTCTCACCGGGACTGTCGGGGTTGATAATTGTCCTCCAAAGCGGCAGAAACCTCTCACCTCTGAAGTAGTCCACACGGACCACCTGGAACTCCACACTCCTTGTCCCACAAGGAGTTGGAAGGAGTCACACCCTCCTGTTGGCGTACAAGTCTCCAACACACTCTCCTGCCTCCAGTTGCAACTGTAGTTGTCTTTCCCTTCATGTGCCTCCCTTTGCGGGTAGCACTAGCTCGGGCTCTCTCTCGGTTACCAAAACCAGAGAGAACGACAACTTTGCAGAGCAACTGGTTGCATTGAGTTGTACTTTGAGAAGCCCCCAATACCCCTATATATATAGGAGGGTCATGGGACAAGGTTCTCCATCCCGGGCAATGCGGGACTAAAAGAAGGAGTAGAAGGGTTCGAGATTTTCCACAAAACAACCAACTCACAACCTGAACTGATCGTTTCACAACTGAAACGGTCAGTTGGGGATCTGAGTCGGTTAGTTGACACTCAACCGATCGGTTGGGACCCATGAGCTGGTCGGTTCACTTTCTGAACCAGTCGGTTCGTGGTCCTGATCAGTTCCCGATTGACTTTCCAACTTTTGTTTCTAATTGGTATCAAATACCAATCCTTGTTCCAATCAAATTGGGCAAGTGAAACACAAGGAAAATTTTCACCAATCCTACTTTCCCAACTTGCCTGGTTGCATTAGTTGTACCGATCGTTTCAACACTTGAAGCAATCGTTCACCCTGTCCTTTGAGCCAATCGACTCACAACTTGAGCCGACCGGTTCACCAAGCTGAGCCGATCGGTTGGGAGTGCAGATTGTCCAGAATTAGTCAATTGCGGTTTCAATCAATTCGATACTCGAATCAATGTGTCCAACACCTGGAACATTATGACATTGAGATATCAATTGATTGAGTGTTTAATTGAACTACTAAACTCCTTTAGTAATCAATCTAAACATTGTTTGTGGACAAAACTCCTCTTCCAGGTTAAATCCTATGTGTGTGACCCTGTAGGTCCATTTCACGTTGGCAGTGAAAGTCCATAACACTTATGACTTCACAAGCAAAGAGCGGTGCCTAGTCACACATCAGTGCTACCCAAGTGAAAGTAGAAAGTTGGAGAACAACTTTCAATCCTACAATTTGTGAATGGTGTTACAGTGAATGTATAATTCCTTTGTCACTAATATCCCGAATGAACTCGAGGCATGGAACAGTCATCCTGTCAACGTTCATTCACTTTCTTGATCTCAGAGCACATTGGAAGAGATATGTATGACATCAATATCACATACTGATTCACACATGTGTGCGCACGCCTATTTCAATCATACTCATCAAGTGGCCTTGGATATCAAACTCCCTAAGGAGGGACAAATCCCATATCTATCACTCACCCCTCAAAAGCCCCATGTGTCAAAGCCACCCAATCGTCATCTTTATAACAACCCATGTTTTACGACTGCGTTTGATGATGTCAAAGTGTTCCCAATGACATGTGTTGCGACTGCGTTTGATGATGTCAAAGTGTTCCCAATGACATGTGTTGAGTGTAGTGATTTCAGGTCAAAGAATCACACTCACCACCATCACTATGAGTAGTGAATGTGACTACCATGTCATGGTTCCATGTGTTAAACTCACGGTGGGTTTGTCCGGTACACTTGTTCTCTAACAAGTACCTATGGGTTTGGTTTGATATCTCTATATCATGACTAATGAGATTCTGTCATCAACCAACACCACAATCTAGTCTTGTGTTTCATTGCTGTCTATCTACCTTCCACAATGACATCCGACTAGGGACATTACAAGAATGTACAAACTCTTAGCATCTGTATGATCTCATCGTTCAGGTCCTTAATCTGAAAGCATACATCATTGAGTACTGTCATTCTCTAGACATTCAATCTGTTCTATCACTATCTCATATGACTGAACCAGAAAGAATTGGAAGCTTGCCTTTGATGTTTATCAAATCAATATTAATGTATCCCTTCAATCATCCCATGATTGGCTCTCAGGGCATACATACCAACAGACTCCCACTTGCATTGCGAGCCAATCACTCTTGAATCATATTCATAGTGATCTTCAAACATGTCCCACATGTTATTGTGCTCTAGTGCGGACATAGTGAGTTATGGCAACACCTTGCCAAAGTCAGTATAAATTGCATGTCTCACATCTCTTCGCTGTACGTCACACGTATGAGGTGGAGTTGCCGTAATATGCGATCTAATATTCCATTACTAACTTTTAGACACATAGCATGATCAAGGATTCCATACTTGTCATCAATGAGCGGAATAAGTTAATCTCATGAACTTCCAGATCCATATAGTATCCATTGCTGTTCTCTAACACAAAGATACTCGACATTTCCTTTTAAATGGAACACTTCCAATTATCAACAAACTTTCACTTTTTATATATCTTATATATATTTTGCGATTAATTTTTTGTACTTTTCAAAAGTTCGCATCAATGTAACTCTTTACATCAAACTCTTCCTTATCTCCATAGAACTAGTACTTCTCAAGTACTTATCAAGTTCTTATGGTTTCCAGTAACCCTTACTGGAAATAGACAGACATCCACTCGTCATGTCCCACATACGAGTTATCAGGATGAGCACATCATATTGCCATGTCCTACATACAAGATGATGAATGCATTTTGTTCTTGCCATGTCGATACATGCAAGATAATGGGATGATTACATACATGATAGATCAAAATCTATTCTTAGTGTTCCCATTCTTCATAAGAATTGGACACTTAGCCTTGGGATACTAACTCCATGTAACATGTACAAGTTTTCTCCCACTGAATTTGGGCACACTGAACTCTTCAGTACAAATTGCCAATGTATTCTTTCTCTTTTCAGGTAAAGAGGTTTTTGAGAACTATCTCTATAGATCTCCATTCCTATCACATAGGAAACATCTCTATCTTCCTTAAAGATAATTTCCACTTTTGGATTTCCATCCTAGAACATTTCCATTTCACATCAACATGTGGAATGTGAACACACTCCCACTAAATCACAGATCCCTTCTTTATCTTTGACATATCAGTCAAACCCTTTGACTATATCATCAAAGTAAAGAACCAATTCTGAGTTGCTTGTACTCAATCAATCACATTGATTAGTCCATTGTAACTTATAGACTTCATTTGCATTAGTGGATTCATAAACCTTGTAGGTTGTGTCACGTATACATCCTTGTTTTATTCCTCATAGGAATGAAGTTTTAGTATCCATATGCCAAATATCTTAGTCATTAAGTTGCAATCAACAACCATCATCCTTCTCAAAATGTTATCCATGTGTCTTAACACTTAAGACTCATTTGCACTGATGGATTTCATCCAATGAGTGCTACCATCAAGGTCATACCTTATGGTTCAAATGGATGTCATTTAGGATGTAATGGTCATAAACCATAACTCAAAATTCGGTTCCTCATATTCATCTAGATAGTTGACTCATCACATGAACAACTCATCACATAGATAAACGAGGTGTATCCGTTAAGGATATAAGAACTCACAACTCCTTGTGATTCTTAATGTCCTTTATTAGTGAGGGGTATTCTTTTATTAAGAAGAATTCAGTTATTTGATAATCATTCTCTAACTCCTTAGAGTATGATTCCTTCTTGATTTAGACATCACCATGCCTTATTCATGGGTTCATTATGATACACTATGATAATCACTCATAAGGATCTCAAACATTTGGTCCAAGCATTTCATTCATTGATCTCATCAAGAATTAACACTTTACCAAATTTTCACTTCATCTATGATAATCTTGAACACTTCAAGATATTCATATTGGTGTTTCTCTAAACACCATTTGAAGTATTAGCATTTGTTCCAATAGGTATGTAAATACATCACATGTATTATACCTAATAGGACAATCATTCTCCCACTACCATTAGTGAAGATTGATTAATCATGTCCAAGATATTCATGTCTCTTACTGGTTCTCCAACCAAAAGAGTCTAGATTTATCCATCATATGGAAACTAGAAATGAATTTCTCATTATTGATGCTAATTTTACTATTTGAGTTATCAATAACTTTAGGTATCATTTTATCTTATGCATACCATGTATCACAAGATAAACAAGGTATTGCCACAAAGATCATATCTTTAAGATTGAAACATCAACTTTATTAATTGCCATCGTTGTCATAAAATATGCAAAAATAAAGTGTTTCTATCTCTTGGCAATATATGAAATAGCAGTTCTCAACTCTATTTCGTGCCCTTTAGGCTGAAACAAACTGAAAGGTACTCCTATCTATGGCAGCAACATTTGCTCCAATGATGGGTACTCCGTTCTTGGTCCTTTCACAAAGGCCATCACTTCTTTGTGGATATTGCATATCATATATGACATATCCATATCTTGGTATCATATACCTCAGATAAAGAAGTGGTTCATTTCATGATACCTTAGGCGGAGATCTCCATCCCCTCCTTCATCTTCTTTTGTTCTTCCAGATATAGAGGGAAATTCCCTCATACACCCTTTCCCCATGTGCCTTGAGGCTGAAGACGACTTGGATTGTTGGCTAGAATCAGAACACTTCTTTTCTTTGCCCTTAAGAATTACCTTTTCTTTGATGACATCAAAGATTATGGTTTGTATTTCTTCATCTTTGCCTCAACTATCCTCAACATGTCCATCAACTCTGTCAACGCTTGTCAAAGTTGTTCATGTTGTAGCTTATCATGAATTGTATGATTCTCACAACATTTGCAGTATCATACCAATAGCCAACTCTTTGGATCAGAGGGAATCCATCTTAGTCAGGTTTTTCCATATACCCAATCATATTGAGTGTGTGAATACCTTACTGGATGTCCTTCTGTCATGACATATTAGGACAGTGTCCTTGAGACATCATATGTCTCATGTTGTCTTTGCAACTCATAGTTCAGAGAACACATCATCAAGAACTCCTCATCAATGTCATCCTCGGTATGCTTCCATAAGCATACTTTCAACCATTGATGTGGTGGGGTTGAGTTCATCTGGTCTTGGTATAACTAGGACTTAGAGCTTTCACTCTTTGAGAACACTTCTCATCATCCTAACCAGTCATGGAATTATTCCCATTTAATTTGTTGGTCTCAAAGACCAATCGCAAATAAAGTGATTTTTTGATTAACCATTTATTTTAACAAAAGGAAATATATGCAATTTTAGTCCAAAACTCTTTTGACTTATTTGATTTATTTGAAAAGTTGACGATATAATTAGGCCTTTAATTAATTATCGCTCCCACTATTTTACTTCAGATTGATAGCCCTCACCATCAATTCAGAAGATTGCAGCGTACAACCTTCTAGTTGCAAGATCCATATTTCATCAAGTCATGAGTCATCTTTTGCTGATCGCCCAAAATCTTGACTATTTAGGTAGGCCATCATGCCAATTGCATCATATGCAACTCTTGATGAATGAACATGCGCAACACCTTGCCATGAACATTCCTTGCCTCTGGGCTTAGACGCTCTAAGAATCACCAGTTAAGTCTAACCCAAAAGCTGACACGGTAAACATGCACCCTACTTTGGCAGAACCTACATGTCTACCCTTCACACTTTCACAAGAAAGACGACACACCATGCTTTGGCGTAACCTACGCTTGGTCGATCGAGTTTTTCATGTGTGCCGCTAATGGAAGGCATATAAGACTTAATATTTTAATGAGGGATTTGGTTTTTATATACGTATACATATCCAATCACCACAATACATAGTACGTATCATATACATGCTATATCCCACAGAAAACAATGCAAAATGATAAAAGCGATGATTATGGACATCCTAATGTGATTCCTCAGCTAAGAGGAATCACGGTCATCTTGGTCTACATCACATGCAACATGTACAAGATGAACTTTGTGCTTTGCCTTCTGAGTAGATCATCTCATCACATGAATGACTTGCTCATCTGGCCTGGTCGTCTGGGTGCCACCAGCCGATCGGTTGGCTCCTCCAATGGATTAGTTCGCCCGGTCATCGTGCATATCATCATGGCCACCACCCGCTCGTCTCACTCCTCGAACTGGTCATCAACCGATCGGTTCACTCATTGAACCGATCGTCTAGAACGTCAACCGATCGGTTCACGCCTTGAACCGATCGTCTCAGCTGTCGTCAGGATGTCTGCCGTTCTTTGACATAATAGGAAATAAAATTCTATCCTATTTTACATTGCTTAAAAGGGAAACCCCGAGTTACATTCGGGAGGAGCAAAGGTAGGAAAGAATCTCGAATTATTTCGAGTTACATCAGGAATAGGATAGGGAAGATCGGTGCGCAGACCGAGATGCAAGCAACCACATACAACCATACACAGATAGGGTTTATTGGCCATAACCAAGCTATACATCCACCACAAAACTCATTTAAGGGTGACACGTATCGAGTGCATTAATAATACATATCATATATGTAATTGGGATTTGTAGATTTAGGATTGGACATGCATAACGCCAATTTTATTCGCATCGTATGCAATAAATAAAGGCGACAAACCAAAATTGATCATATCAATATTCCTAAAATATTGAGCAGTTGACGTGGCTCTGATACCACTGTTGGGTTTTAGGGGAGGCAAAGAAGGCAGCAGAAACAAAAAAATTCTCCCCCAAACCCGGAACAAGGAAATGCATCAACGTCTATATAATAGGAAAGGGATGGTTTGTGGAATCATACCTTGTCCCGAGGCTTTCTCAGCGACAATACCTAGCACCTTACACGGTCTTCAACTCCAGTCTTTGACGGTGTCTGTGCAACTCCTGGTCACACCGGGACTGACGACTCCTCCTCTCATCGGGACTTTTGGGGTTGACAGTTGTCCTCCTGAGTGGCAGAAACCTCCCGCCTCTGAAGTAGTCCACACGGACCACCTGGAACTCCACACTCCTTGTCCCACAAGGAGTTGGAAGGAGTCGCACCCTCCTATTGACGTACTAGTCGCCAACACACTCTCCTGCCTCCAGTTGCAACTGCAGTTGTCTTTCCCTTGCTACGCCTCCCTTTGCGGGTAACACTTGCTCGGGCTCTCTCTCGGTTACCAAAACCAGAGAGAACGACAACTTTGCAGAGCAACTGGTTGCACTGAGTTGTACTTTGAGAAGCCCCCAATACCCCTATATATAGGAGGGTCATGGGACAAGGTTCTCCATCTCGGGAAATGCGGGACTAAAAGCAGGAGTAGAAGGGTTCGAGATTTTCCACAAAACAACCAACTCGCAACCTGAACCGATCGTTTCACAACTGAAATGGTCGGTTGGGGATCTGAGTCGGTCGGTTGACACTCAACCGATCGGTTGGGACCCATGAGCCGGTCGGTTCACTTTATGAACCGGTCGGTTCGTGGTCCTGACCAGTTCCTGATTGACTTTCCAACTTTTGTTTCTAATTGGTATCAAATACCAATCCTTGTTCCAATCAAATTGGGCAAGTGAAACACAAGGAAAATTCTCACCAATCCTACTTTCCCAACATGCCCGGTTGCAACAGCTGAACCAATCGTTTAAACACTTGAAGCAATCATTCACCCTGTCCTTTGAGCCGATCGACTCACAACTTGAGCCGACCGGTTCACCAAGCTGAGCCGATCGGTTCATCTCATGAGCAGATCGGTTGGGAGTGCAGATTATGCAGAATCAGTCAATTATGGTTTCAATCAATTCGATACTCGAATCAATGTGTCCAACACCTTGAACATTATGACATTGAGCTATCAATTGATTGAGTGTTTAATTGAACTACTAAACTCCTTTAGTAATCAATCTAAACATTGTGTGTGGACAAAACTCCTCTTCCAGGTTAAATCCTATGTGTTTGACCCTGCAGGTCCATTTCAGGTTGGCAGTGAAAGTCCATAACACTTATGACTTCACAAGCAAAGAGCGGTGCCTAGTCACACATCAGTGCTACCCAAGTGAAAGTAGAAAGTTGGAGAACAACTTTCAATCCTACAATCCTTGAATGGTGTTACAGTGAATGTATAATTCCTTTATCACTGATATCCCGAATGAACTCAAGGCATGGAACAGTCATCCTGTCAACGTTCATTCACTTTCTTGATCTCAGAGCAGATTGGAAGATATATGTATGACATCAATATCACATACTGATTCACACATGCGTGCGCATGCCTATTTCAATCCTACTCATCAAGTGGCCTTAGATATCAAACTCCCTCAGGAGGGACAAATCCCATATCTATCACTCACCCCTTAAAATCCCCATGTGTCAAAGCCACCAAATCATCACCTTTATAACAACCCATGATTCAGGACTGCGTTTGATGATGTCAAAGTGTGCCCAACAACATGTGTTGAGTGTAGTGATTTCAGGTCAAAGAATCACACTCACCACAATCACTGTGAGTACTGACTGTGACTACCATGTCATGGTTCCATGTGTCAAACTCACGGTGGTTCTGTCCGGTACACTTGTTCTCTAACAAGTACCTATGTGTTTGGTTTGATATCTCTATATCATGACTAATGAGATTCTGTCAACAACCAACACCACAATCTAGTCTTGTGTGTCATTGTTGTCTATCTACCTTCCACAATGACATCCGACTAGGGACATTACAAGAATGTACAAACTCTTAGAATCCGTATGATCTCATCGTTCATGTCCTTAACCTGAAAGCATACATCATTGAGTACTATCATTCTCTAGACATTCAATCTGTTCTATCACTATCTCATATGACTGAACTAGATAGAATTGGAAGCTTTCCTTTGATGTTTATCAAATCAATCTTAATGTATCCCTTCAATCATCCCATGATTGGCTCTCAGGGCATACATACCAACACTTCCATCCATAAACAACAATCAAGCAATAATCGAGCAACCTTTCATAGTATCAACATCAACTTTCATTTTCATGTAATCGAGGTTGATGGATGATCTAGGCCTAGGTCTTTCTAGTAACTTAACCACTAACTCTATTCAGTGCCATCATATGTCAAGGTCATTATTAAATCTAGATTCAAGATCGAGTATCAGTAGCATCATAGACTCAACCTATTAGGGACTTAGGTCAAGAAATCAAAATTGGGTGGAAAGGGTTACCTTCTCAAACACTAAATAATAAATAAGATGAAAATTTAGAGGAGTCATAATAGGGATGTTACGTAGGTTAGGGGAGTCATGAGTCAACTACTACCCTAATCCAACACACTAGTCTATATTAATCATGAGTCATTAAAAATATCCAAATAGGAAGAGTACCACCTATCCAATCATATCTCACAAGATCAGGATTCAAACATGAAGATCATTAATAGGGATACCATATTTCAAGGTATTGTGAGTTCAAGGTCATAAATAAATTACCTCCCTTTCATGGTCAAGGTAAGGGTAGATTTTGGAAATTGATAAGTCAGAATGGGAACTCAAGAGTTGGAGCATAATAGTGCAAGATTCAGATTTGGGTCCAAAGACATCATCATATCAGAGTATGTGGCATGACACATATCAATAGGGTGAGTTTTACTTAGTTATGTTTTATTTTTGATCAAAATAGGGGCATCACAGGTATAATCAATATGGACCTCGTCAAACATGATGTATTGTATTCTACCTTATTTCACCACACAAGGTGTTACAACCCCAATTTTCAAATTCTTCTGGGGAGAAATGTAATTTCTCCTATTAAAAATATATGAACAAATAATGATGTCATTTGATTAAATGCATGAATTTCATTTGTAAATAGCCTTGCTTGGTTGTTTCATGGTCCTTATTGGCTATTGGGCCCAATAACAAGGAAAAGAAAAAAAGAAGATTCAATTAGTAAATGAATAATTAAGAAATGGAGAAAAGAAAGATGTAGAAACCTCTAGAAGGAAAAGGAATATTCTCCAAAGGGGGATTTCGTGCCTTTTGGGTTCCTTGGGTTCCAAGGAGTCCAAGTTCCAAAGATAATGCAACAAGAAAGAGAAAAGATCAATTAAATATTGATTTATTAAAGGAAATATGAGATAATAATAATATTACAAGAAATATGTGGATATTTGGATAATGGATCCATCTTGGAAAAGATTTCATGTTCACATGGTTTCTGATGGTAAAAGGAAGCAAAATAAAGAAAATAAAAGATTAAGAGAGAGAAAATATGCTTAAAATATGTCTTATAAAAGGATAACTTGTACATGAAGATAATGCCCTTTTCCTTTGGAATTTGGGACTAAATTTTGGTGTATCAGTAGATAAAGTCAAGATAAAGTTTCCCCTAAATTTTGATTGAAAAATGATGTATGGTTCGTGAGTTATGAATTTTGCAAGTTATCCTAAAGATAAATATTAAATGTCACATTTATCTAATTAATCTAAAACCCTTATTCTTGGCGGATGGCGGATAGCCGTTGGATCTAGGATCCAATGGTGGTTGTCCTTCACACTCTTGATTAGGAAAGGAACAGGTAAGCAAGATTTGTAGATTTTATTCCTCGATGGTCTCAACACAAGTATTTATGGAAAGTGTCCCAATGGTTTCGAGAGTGAAATCTGCACCTATCTAACCTAAGGTTTCGCTAGTTTGGAGAGCTCTAAGGGCTTCTCCCAAATCCTAGTAGTAGCGGGACTCTGTTATGGGAAATCCACCTATAAAAGGAGGTTTGTTGGTCCCCAAAAGAGGAACAATAACATCCAAGACGACTGACTAGTCCTTGCGATCATAGCGGCACAAACAATTTGGGTTTGGGCAGTGACGTTTCCCTACAAACTGGTCCCCCACTTTGCCATAGGACGTTCTTCTCGTCCCACTGATTCCCCACAAATCTGGAAAAATTGAGGTAGCTTTCGAGTTTGTGGAAGATCCTTGCTGCGACCTACACCAGGGCGGGCGATGTGGTGCCCTACAGCCCCCAGTTAATGACCCGGTTGACCACAGATGGAAGTCGTTGTTTTCTGCTCGCGGAAACAAGAGGTAGACGATGAGAAAAGATCCCAGAATCGCCCTCGAGCTCATGTCTTAGGCATTGGGGTTAGGAGGGGCAGAAACATCTTTCAACCTTCTAAGGGTTCCAGGCTGCATGACGCATCGAGCCAGTACGGCAGGAACCTATTGGCTGGCCTGGCCCACGTGAAAAGAGAGACAAGAGTCGAGTGGCTAACGTGGCATTCTCTAATTGGCTCGGGAGGTAATTTCTTTACAAATTCGTAGAAAATAATTGGCAACTCTGATTAAGACAAATTATATATGAAAATTGATCCTCAGAATGTGAGGAACACAGAGAAATTATATTTGAAGCCTAAATCTGCTTGAAATTCAAAAAGCATGTAAAGATTCTATCTTTAATGGTTTAATAAGTGAAAAACCCTAACCTTTGATGATTAATGAATTGGGAAGGGTTATATGAATGTTTAAATTTGATATTAAATTGTTGATTATAAAAAGGACACACTAGATCTAAAAGGGTGATCTTTATGTGTAGTTTGATTAATTTAGGGTTCCATGTACATAAATAAGCTTTAATGAGCCTTGAAACCCTAATGTTAGTAATCATGATTCTTAAATGGCTATAATTGTTCAAATCCATGAATAAAGATGAGATATGATGATTCTAAGCTAATTCGAGTATGGATGTTTCTAATTGTGGATAAATTCTCTAAATATGGTTATTTGGGTTTTCCAATGGATAAATGTGGAATTAGTGATAAATAGAATTCATATATGAATTGAACTATAATGATATATGAGTTTTCAATTTGAAAGAAACCAAAGATGAAAATTGGCCTTAATGATCGTGTCATAGCTTAAAAGGATAAAGATGGTAGTTTTAGTGTAAAAGGGATATATTAGACTTAATTGACATTCAAGTATGCCTATGATGTTGAATTTAGGGTTTGTGATCTAAAAGGGGCATTAAAAGTGATAAAACTTTTATGGAGGCTAAAACCCTAATAAAACCCTAAAGTGGCCTAGAAATCCAAAGGTGGGATCCAAGTAGATCTTGAGAATATTTTGAATAGAACAATGACACTTGGATGTTATGCATTAATTTTAGGATATTGTTGATTGCTTGATTGATTGTTCTTGAATATTTTTGCTTGGACATCAAGTCACTCTAGACCAGGTATGTGGGTACGCTTTAGTTTCATGGAAATTCTCGAATGTTTTATCAGTTTCCTGAAAATAACTGCTTGGATGACTTTTATTTCATGCAACTATAAAGTGACTATGATTATCACCATAAATATATATATACATGACTAGCTCAGATCCTGGTCCTCCTATGTAGCTTTGCTAATGATGAAAAGGGTAACCTGGTACAGGGCGTACTTGTTAAGTAGCACATCAGGTTATCATGAGTTAGAAATTGGGCTACCCACGTGTAGTCCCATGAGGCTCTTTAGCACACCATGAGTTAAGGAGTGGGCTTCCTATCGGTAGTGCCATGTGACTCAACCCTAGAAATTGATTGACCTGTTAGGCAGGATCATTAGGGGTTTAATGGGGATCTACCGTAAGGAATGTAGTATCCAAGTCCACTATAGGGACATCGTAGAGGCTAGGGTGTGTATGGATCGAGCAGTTATGTTTAAAATGTAAAGTTGTTTGTTAAATCATAATTGACTGCAATATGTTGTTACATCTAATTTCCTGATTATTGTTTCCCCCACATACCGACATATTCATTTATGTTGACCGATGTTTTGTTTGTCAGTGTTTTAGGTACAAATTGAAAAGGGAAAACAGTAAAGTGGCATATTGTGAAATTAAGAAATAAAGTGCAAGGAGGATTAGTTAGAATAGAGTCCAGATGTAGATAGAAGTTAGATATGCAAGTTTTTGTAAAAGTTATGCAAAGTTTTATTTTATTCCAGCTTTCTGTATAGTCATGGTAGAATTTAATAATTATTACTGATTATTTGTCAAACCTTTGATTCGGGAAATTGATATAATGGCTTTGACCTCTTGGTCTCCATTAATTGGGGGTTACCGGGAGGCAGGGTCATTACATTTGGTATCGGAGCATTGGTTCCTCATTTAATCTTTAGTAATTATTAAATTTTACAATTTCCATAGAACCAAGGAAGTTATTAGAGGATTTTCTGAAAGATAGACGTGTCTAGAAAAGGATCACGTCTGGGGGCTGGCAATATTTTCCTCCACACTGCTAGTCGGAATATGAGGACTCCCAGATCTGTGTGACTGCCTGGCCAATGTCTTAGGATCTGACTCAAAATAAGATACCTTTAGGACTCTCTCATCTATTATCATCCCTTCTCAACCCTAATTCTATTAAGATTCTAAGGTTTCAGGTTTTTCTCTCTCTTCCTCGCCCTCTTGAGGTCAGGGTATGTATAATAAGGTTAAGGAATCCTCCATCAAATTAATTAAAAGCATGTAAACAAGATGTCATGGACATAAGCTTAATAGTTTAAGCGTAAAATAAAGAATAATTGCATGCTTAGGTCGTATGACATGTGTTGTCATGCCCTCAGGAGAAACCTGAGGTTAGACTTTTGTTTGGAGGATGAGTAGAGAGATTAGTCTTGGAGATAGAGATCTCCATTATAGGTAGAGACCTGGCGCATCCTCTGAGGATGATGCTAACCCTAACCCTAAGTGTTGGTTAGAGAGAGAGATGGCATGATGGATAACTTATGAGATAAGCATGAAGAGCTCTGAATAATCTCGAGGGAACATAGGTTTCAACCATGTAAGTGTATCCATGTGAGCTTGATCCAACCTTTTAGAGAGTGAAGCTCTTTTGGCAAGGTCGTTTGTAGGTTTAGCTCTAGAGAGGGAGAGCAAGACTCGAGCAATAAGGATGGAAGCTTAGACTCCAAGATATGAGGAACCTTGAGAAGTTGAGTATGTTACGGCCTAAGTGGATGGTTGTGGTTGCCTCGTACATGTTCCTTGTGGTTCTTGGTTGCCTTTAAAGGAACTAAACCCTAGAAGAAGGATGAGGTCGCTGGTACCTATGTGCAGATGATATAGGTGCTTATCTTCTAAGGATAGTAAGAAGAGTTCCTTAGACCCTGAGGAGGTTTAGTAACAAGTTGTGAGGCCTTATACCTAGTTGGTTGTCCTTGTGGATGACTCAACTATGAGGTGTTGCTTGAATGGAAGAATAATAGGAAGTGCATGCCATACCTTGTACATGCTTGGTATGTGGTTGAGCATGTAGTTGGACATCAGAAAGGTGAACCTAGGGTTCCTAGACCTAAGAGGGGAAGTAGTAGTGCTGGGTGTACCTGATGCTCATGACAAGATTTAAGTTTCCATAGATTTGAGCATGGCACCCCTCATGTTTGGAGGAAAAGGAAACCCCTTGGTCAAGGTGTATGTTTGATGAACCCCTCACCTATAAGTTGGTGACATAGGCAAGTATGATCTTGGTTCAATATTGAGGAATGAGAACAAGTATGACCTATCATGAAGACATGGCATGGTTTAGTAGGTGGTCTGCTTACTAGCTATGTGCCCTAGTAGCTTGATAGGGTTAAGCATGCTCATGTGGATATAAACCTAAGACGTAGGGACGTTTGTGACCTTTGTTCCTATCAAGATGTAGTTTCCTCCCATCCTAGGAGAGGGACCCTTCTGTAGGGTATGGATCAACTTTTTTTTGGGTTGAGGTAACCTAAAGAGGTCTCATAGGATCTTGAGAAGATAAGTGGAGAGTACATAGTAAGAGAATGAACTTATAGACCCATAGATAATCATCTCTAAGTGCATGGGTATGGGGCCTGACCGAGGAAGGTAGGTCACCATGACCCCTATGAAAGGATGTGAGTCAGACCATGAATGCAGAAAGAGATGATGGAGACTTGGGTAAGGTTCTAAGTTGGACATGTACTATGTTAGAATCCTAAGTCTATCCTAGGGTCGGGTAGGGATAAGACCGGTGGAAGTGGGAGTTGCCTAATTACCTAGTTGCACATGACCATAGGGTCGGGAGGTAACAACTATCATTGTCTGAGGGCCATGGGTTAGGAGATTGATCACCTTCATGAACTCATGGGACCCAAAGGGTAAATGAGGAGGGAACTCTCTGGATGCATAAGGGAAGAGGGATGACCCCAAAAGTGTCGGCACCCTACAGACCTAGAGGAGATGACCATGGATTGTGTGTGGACCCAAGTTGGTTCGAGACCAGTTTTCCATGGAAGTAACCCTGATATCGAGATGTTCATGATGTGGAGACATGTGTTGCACATTTCAACTTATATTTGAAGGTGTACTGGCAATGTGGGATGTACCATCTCTACTCTTGGAATAGGAAGAACTTTGTGTTTGGACGACCGCCAAATGCTTATTTTCACATGATATGGGGGTGAGAGATAGGACATTACACATTCCATACACTAAGGATAAATATGATGTGAGTGGAAATATTGCTATGATGTATGAGGATAGAGATAATAGAGTACCTTTGTGGAGTGTACGATATGTGTATGGTTTACAAACATCAAGAGAACTAAGGTAGTCATCTTATGAGGATTTTTTTATCATGAGCTATGTGAATAAATGAGTTATACAAGGTTGAGTTCGATAACCAAGAGAATGAGCTCAGAGTTTTCTTAATGAAGATAGACTTAGAGCTTGAGATGAGCTAATAAGTGAAATACATGAAGGTTCCTATCTTCACCGTTACCAAACACATGAGTATGTAAGATGGTAGTGGACTGTCTTGTTTAGCTAGCAAAGAGGATGGAATAGATGGTGAAACTTTTATAGCTAACACTCAGATACAACTAAGACCCGTTGGTTGAGTTAGTGGTGGTTGGGTGAGCTAGCCTAGAGTTTGATGAAATAGAGGGTTGATGGTAAGAACCTCAGATGCACTTCTCTAGAATAGAAGGTGATGAAACCGAAGACTATAGTTTCTTAAGGTTTCTGAGGAATCAACCTTGAGGAATCATGACTTATAGGGAATCATGATTTTAAGTTCACCATACACCGTGGTACTACTAAGATAATAAGTGTTAGTAGTAATTTGGATGCCTAAGATGAAGTTGCATGTGGCTAGTCGCCATGCATGTCAGGAGGTGAAGGACGAACACCAGTAACCCAGTGAGTTGATATAGAGGATAAAGAGTCCCTGAGAGGGAATGGGAGTTCATCACTATGGATTTCGTGGTAAGTTTCCCATGGACTGAAGAAGGTCAAGGAGCAATATGGGTTATGGTAGATCGCCTTACCAAGATGACATAGTCTAAGAGAAAGAGAGAGTACTGTCATGGGATGGATCCGGTTGAACTACATGTAATAGAGATGGTTCAACTACACCATGATGTGAGTTCAAAGGTTCTTGAATATGACCTAAACATTCACTTCCATGAGGTGGAAGTAGATACATGAAGAACTAGATATTAGTATAGCTTATCACCCCTAACTGATGGATAGCATGATCCAGACTAGAGGGTCTGATGAGAGCGTGTGTGCTCGTTCAGGGTGATATATGGGGATAGTTCTTTTCCTATAAAGGATGTGATGATGATAGCCACCATAGCTAGTATCGAGATGTGAAGACTCTCTGTAAGGGAGAATGTGTCGGTCACCACTTTATTAAGATGATATTGGTGAGGGGACCTCGTGAAGGTCAGGAAAAGACTACAATGTGTGCAGATGAAGTCACATGATCATGTGATGGCTAAAAGAGAGCCTAAGGATGACATGAGTCGTCAGTTGATGCAAAGTAGACTGGCATGCAGTTCATTGTGGGAGAATATTCGACCCCTCTGATCTATAACTAATAAAGATGAGTCCCCGATACATAGGTCCATCTGAGATGGATTTGTGGAGTTACTTATGTTTGACCTTACCCCTCGGGATAATGTGATGTGTGATGAGTTCTGTGTGTCCAATTTAGAGAACTATGTGAGGTACCTGAGTCATGTGCTGAGCAATGAACCTAGTAAGTCCCAAGGGATGCTAAAATGTTCTGAGTCACCTGTGAGGGTTATAGATGCCAAGGTGAAAGAACTCAGAGAAAAGAATACTTGATGATAAGGGTTTTTTGGAAGCACCATGGATAGGGTAAAGCCACATAGGGGCCAATGATGGATATGGAAAAGTCTTATCCTGAATTGTTGTATGCTTGATGGAATTTTGAGGACAAAATTCTTATATGAGGGGAAGGATGTTACAACCCCAATTTTCAGATTCTTCTGGGGAGAAATGTAATTTATACTATTAAAGATATATGAACAAATAATGATGTCATTTGATTGAATGCATGAATTTCGTTTGTAAATAGCCTTGCTTGGTTGTTTCGTGGGCCTTATTGGCTATTAGGCCCAATAACAAGGAAAAGAAAAAAAAGGAAATTCAATTAGTAAATGAATAATTAAGAAATGGAGAAAAGAAATATTAAGAAACCTCTAGAAGGAAAAGGAATATACTCCAAAGGGGGATTTTGTGCCTTTTGGGTGGGTTGGGTTTGAAGGAGTCCAAGTTGCAAAGATAATGCAACAAGAAAGATAAAAGATCAATTAAATATTGTTTTATTAAAGGAAATATTAGATAATAATAATATTACAAGAAATATGTGGATATTTGGATAATGGATCCATCTTGGAAAAAATTTTGTGTTCACATTGTTTCTGATGGTAAAAAGAATCAAAATAAAAAAAAAGATTAAGAGAGAGAAAATATGCATAAAATATGTCTTATTAAAGGATATCTTGTACATGAAGATAATGTCCTTTTCCTTTGAAATTTGGGACTCAATTTTGGTGTATGAGTACATAAAGTCAAGATAAAGTTTCCCCTAAATTTTTATTAAAAAAGGATGTACGGTTTGGGAATTATGAATTTTTCAAGTTATCCTAAAGATAAATATTAAATGTCAACATTTATCTAATAAATTTGAAACCCTTGTTCCTGCACATGGCGGATAGCCGTTGGATCTAGGATCCAATGGTGGCTGTCCTTCACACTCTTCATTAGGAAAGGAATCGGAAAGCAAGATTTTGAGATTTGATTCCTCTATGGTATATATACGAGCATTTATGGAAAGTGTCCCAATGGTTTCGAGAGCGAAATCCACACCTATCTAACCTAAGGTTTCGATAGTTTGGAGAGCTCTAAGGGCTTCTCCCAAATCCTAGTAGCAGTGGGACTCCGTTATGGGAACTCCAACTATAAAAGGAGGTATGTTCGTCCCCAAAAGAGGAACAATAACCTCCGAGATGACCTACTAGTCCTTGCGATCACAACAGCACAAGCAATTCAAGTTTGGGTAGTGTTGTTTCCCTACAAACTTGTCCCCACCTTGCCGGAGGACGTTCTTCTTGTCCCCCTGATTCCCCACAACTCTGGCAGAATTGAGGTGGCTTTTGAGTTCGCAGAAGATCCTCACGACGACCTGCACCAGGGCGGGTGCTCCGGTGCCCTACAGCCCTGAGTCAATGACCTGGTTGACCATAGATGGAAGCTGTTGTTCTCTGCTCGCGGAAATAAGAGGTAGACGATGAGAAAAGATCCCAGAATCTCCCTCGAGATCATATCTTAGGCTTTGGTGTTGGGAAGGGCAGAAATGTCTTTCAACCTTCTAAGGGTTCCAGACCGCATGGTGCGTTGAGCCAGGAGGGCAAGCACCTATTGGCTGGCCTGGCCCGCGTGAAAAGAGATACAAGAGTCGAGTGGCTGACGTGGCATTCTCTAATTGGCTCGGGAGGTAATTTATTTATGAATTCGTAGAAAATAATTGGTAACTCTAATTAAGACAAATTATATATGAAAATTGATCCTCAGAACGAGAGGAACACAAAGAAATTATATTTGAAGCCTAATTCTTCTTGAAATTCAAAAAGCATGTAAAGATTCTATCTTTAATGGTTTAATACGTGAAAAACCCTAATCTTTGATGATTAATGAATGTGAAGGGTTATATGGATGTTTAAAGTTGATATTAAATTGTTGATCATAAAAAGGACACATTAGATCTAAAAGGGTGATCTTTATGAGTAGTTTGATTAATATAGGGTTCCATGTACATAAATAAGCTTTAATGAGCCTTGAAACCCTAATGTTAGTAATCATGATTCTTAAATGGCTTTAATTGTTCCAATCCATGAATAAAGATGAGATATGATGATTCTAAGCTAATTTGAGTATGGAGGTTTCTAATTGTGAATAAATTCCCTTAATATGTTAATTAGGGTTTTCTAATGGATAAATGTGGAATTAGTGATAAATAGAGTTCATATATGAATTGAACTATAATGAAGTATGAGTTTTCAATTTGAAAGAAACCAAAGATGATAATTGTCCTTAATGATCGTTTCATAACTTAAAAGGACAAAGATGGTAGTTTTAGTGTAAAAGGTATATATTAGACTTAATTGACATTCAAGATTGCCTATGATGTTGAAATTAGGGTTTGTGATCTAAAAGGGGCATTAAAAGTGATAAAAGTTTTATGGAGGCTAAAACCCTAATAAAACCCTGAAGTTGGCCTAGAAATCCTAAGGTTGGATCCAAGTCGATCTTGAGAATATTTTGAATAGAACAATGACACTTGGATGTTATGCATTAATTTCAGGATATTGTTGATTGATTAATTCATTATTCTTGAATATTCTTGCTTGGACATGAAGTCACTCTAGACCAGGTATGTGGTTACGCTTATGGTTAATTGCTTTAGTTTCACGGTGATTCCCGAATGTTTTATCAGTTTCCTTAAAATAACTGCTTGGATGACTTTTATTTCATGCAACTATAAAATGACTATGATTATAACCATAAATATATATACATGATTGCCTCAGATCCTGGTCCTCCTCTATGGATTTGCTAATGATTAAAAGGGTAATCTGGTATAGGGTCTACTTGTTAAGTAGGACATCAGGTTATCATGAGTTAGAAATTGGGCTACCCATGTGTAGTGCCATGAGGATCTTTAGCACACCATGAGTTAAGGAGTGGGCTACCTATGGGTAGTGCCATGTGACTCAACCCTAGAAATTGATTCACCTGTTAGGCAGGATCATGAGGGGTTTAATGGGGATCTAACATAAGGAAGGTAGAATCTAGGTCCACTACAGGGACAACGCAGAGGCTTGGGTATGTATGGATCGAGCAATTATGTTTAAAACGTAAAGTTGTTTGTTAAATCATAATTGACTGTAATATGTTGTTACAGCTAATTGCCTAATTATTGTTTGCCCCACATACCAGCATATTCATTTATGTTGACCGACATTTTTTTTGTCAGCATTCTAGGTACAAATTGAAAAGGACAAACAATAAAGTGGCATATTGTGAAATTAAGAAATAAAATGCAAGGAGGATTAGTTAGAATAGAGTCCAAATGTGGATAGAAGTTAGATATCAACGTATTTGTAAAAGGTATGCAAAGTTTTGTTTTATTCCATCTTTCAGTATAGTCATGGTAGAATTGAATAATTATTACTAATTATTTGTCGAACCTTTGATCTGGGAAATTGAGATAACGGCTCTGACCTCTTGGTCTCCCTTAATTGGGGGTTACCGGGAGGCGGGGTCGTTACATAAGGATTTACCTCAAACATAGAAAGAACTTATATTCAATTTGGTAATATTGAGTTTTCATAGACTTTTCACATGGCATAACACTTTCAAGAGTACTTTCATTCATCAAATAGGGTTTTTCGTTTAAAATCAGAACATGAAATTATCACTTTTAGTCAACTTTAACATTTTCAACTGAATTTTAGTTTTTCCATGCATAAGATACCCATAATTGAGAATCATGTGATTAATAGTCATCAATAAAGAATCAGTGGAGGATATGAGGGGATTAACTAATCATCATATACTTGGGTGGCTTAGGTGATCCTTAATGAAGAGAAGAGATGCTAAAGACTATCTAAATTTTAAGGAAAGGAAATTTGTCCTCCCTAGGTTCTTAAGATGTGTTATGCCTTAAACATGCATAAAGGCCTATGTATATGGCTCTGATACCATTTGTCATCGAACTATTTGTTAACCTGAGTCCACACTCCTAAGGGCTACATAGACAAAGATGAGAGAACTTTGACATACATCCGTAGAATGCACAAATATTTCTCATGGGAAGTATATATGAAAATGCAGCATAAACATGTATAAAGGCCTATGTATATGGCCTTGATACCATTTGTAATGGAACTATTTGTTACCTTGAGTCCACAATCCTAAGGGATGCATAGACAAATATGAGAAAACTTCAACATACGTTCGTAGCATGGCACAAATATTTCACACAGACAATATATATGAAAATGTAGTATCAAGAAGATATAACATGATACTAAATTGGAGTATCCGAACATGTATCCATTTTCATGTCAAGATAACTCATTGGTGTTTCATCCTAGATCATAGAGACTTGAATGCAATAGATCTTTATTTTGAAACTCCCAATTCAATAAACAAAATATATGAATGTGAATGCATTGAGTATGCTATGAAAAACATGTAACCACAGTTTAAGAATAATATAAGAGTTTCTAGGCTATAAACATCATAATAAGAAAGATGTAGAAACAAGCCAAGAACAATTAGCAATGATGTTTTATATAAAGCATGTTTTAGGTTCATTTATCCATTATATCAATTGTAGGCCATTTGACTAACTTCCGATTGGAAGATTTCATAAGGGTGCTAACAAAGCTAACCTTATTCTTAAGGGACCTCAAGGCCATCACCAAGAGATAACCATTGTATCATTATGGTCAGGATTATCTGGACATCTCAAGTAAGGCGTCAAACCTGGTAACCTTACCCCAAAACATCAGGCAGGTGCACCAAGATATATAATGGATTTCTCTAAATTATGTTCAATATTTGTCAACATAATATAATCAACTTGAAAGTAGTATTCATAGGGAATAGTGTCTCAAACAAGTATTTATCAATCCAGGAATTCATACAAGCATACATACAAACAAGTCAAAATCATAGTAGGGTCAAGAGGTTAAGTGTACCTTGCGAGTAGAGAGCAAGTTATGACAAGATCTCTAGCGATGGTCCATACCAAGTGGACGTAAGATGTAAAGAGATACAAAAAAGAGTCTTGGATCATTAGGGTTTTGAAAATCTAAACATCATATGAATCATTTGGATATTCCTTATACCTAACTTTCAATTAGATTAAACACCATTTTCAAAGTTTCAAGCATGCATGTATAGATTCAACATGGAAAAAGTATCAATATTAATAATAAACGATCCACATTACGTGAGTAGCAAGATAAAGATAAATGTCTTATTTAATAATTGGGGGAGCCTGATATTTAGATTATCATTTAGGTCTAGTTATTCAATATCATCACTAATCATATTATATCAAACTCATGCATTAGCATCACATTTCCAGATCATATGATCATAATGGAGCATTAAGGTGCATGGGGTATTTAGATCTATAATGTGATTGGACTACTGATTTAAATTTCTAAGATAACATGGAAATCATTAGAGGGTCATTCATGTAAGATTATAGTCAAACAATCAATATGTGTATTCACATCACATAAGTTGTCATATGTAAATCATGAGTGCATATGGGTATGTTACAAGGTATTTCGTCTAATAGGCCATTTTCAAGACTTATTTGAGGTTCATAATATAGGTTTGATCATTTAGGATTTACTTTTTATAAGTACTAAAGGTTCAATGCTATAAGTACTAAAAATCACATATTAGGGCATCATAGTGTACAAAAGGAAAGTCCTTTATGTCACATATGAGTTACATCTTGGCAAAGGCCCATAAGACCTTAGTCAAAGATGGAACATAACATTAGAAATATGACTAATTTCGAAATTCAACCATATCATAGGGAGCAATTAGGTCCATGACTTCACATAACATCAAGTTACATCATTTAAGTATATATATGAACCATTTAAAGTCATGGTGGGCCAAAATGGCATTAGGGTGCATATAGATGGTCTAAAACATTACATCTCATTCCCATGGGGTAAACTAACGATTTTCATGAATAGTGTGGAAAAAATCATTAATCATACAGGTTAAGTATGGTAGATGGTGACTAAACCTCAAAAGATCATAAGTCGGACGTTCTTAGTTAAAAAATGAGATATGGTGCAAATAGAGTAGAAATTGACAACATCACTAGAAATATGGTTTTTCTGATCAAAATGGTATAAAACATCAAGGTATTTGGTTCAACAAACAATTAGTTACAATGTTTGGAAGATTGTGGCATAAAAGAGAGATTTTTGGTGGGAATTACATGATAGGGTCATACCACTAAGGCCTAGAAACCCTTAGCCACTGCCCACCACCATGTGGCGGCTACTGGAAGCTTCTAATTACCTGTCATTGCCCGCTTATCGTTCCCGATCATGTGATGTTGCTTCTGACCGCTCGAAGCTACTATTGGAGGCATGATGGACTTAGATCTGGACATCGATCTAGTATGCCCTTTCACCAGGGCGCTTATCCAAAGTCTAAGTGTTATCCCCTACATAGGCTCATCTCGAACTAGAACCCAACGGCTATAGAAGTGTTGCTCAATGGTGAGGGAGATGTAAAGGAAAAAGGGGAGGGGCTCTACATCGAAACCATGTCGACTGGATTTAGCGTGAGGCAGCAGACCTATGGTGGTCTTCAACTCATATTGATGTGCACTAGGGAAAAAAAACCCAAAAACTTAGATGTGGTGGCGTTGCCACGGTGAGGGAAAATGATGGAGAGGAAAAGGGGCAATATGGACATGAGAGGGTCAAAAAAGAATAGAGGGGAAATATTGAGGATGGGTTGGTGATGAGGTTTGGCATCAGAATCGAGCAGGACAGGGTCAAAAGCTAACCACGATCAGAGGCCGACCTGCAGAGCCATGGTACATTGTTGTAGGTGACAAGAAAGGTGAGGCACGAGAAGTGTTGGATTTAGATGTGATCCTAGTTAGCAGAATCCAAGGGCCTAAATGAAAACACATCCAAACGTGGGCCAACAATTGGTTGAGAAAGATAACTAAGGATCTACAAGGAAAAACAATGGGAGGGGGGTCAAGTGGGCCAGACATCTACTCATGAGCCCAAAACAACCGGCCCATGAATCAGAATAAAAGAGATACAACTTTCATTGGAATTAGGTTTAGATAGTCTAAAATTAAATTGGGCACATCTCCGTCATCTGACTTCATGATCGGGTGAAACTTGATGTGTTGGAAAATAGGAGAATGTCCTCTAAACAAAGAGAACAACATCACTATAGATTCATACACATATATGAGATCATAAGGGGATGAGAGTTGATGAGGTGTAAAAGTAGGTGCAAACATTGTTTGATATCACATTGAGTGGCACACATTGTTTGGTGAACCCAAGATAAGCTCAAAAAGTAGCAAAACATATCAAAAAATGAACTGGAGCTCTAGAGTGAGAAAAAAGATGATGTAGGTGATACATGCTTGAGGAGAGAGAAAAGTCTAGGTTGTTACATGTGCCTTCATAAGACGAGACTATATAAAAGGGTATTATTCACCTACAAGATCTCCAACACGTTCACAGAGTTTTTCTTGACTCATCGAACACATCCCTACCTCCAATTTCTTCACCATCCTCATCCTTCACCTCTCCCTCTTCCTACTATCTCATTGGAGATACCCTTTCTCAATCCTAGCAACTCCGACCAACACCAGGTCAATTGAAGCCCTTGTCGAGTTTGTGGGAGCACGATGATGGACCTGGTACCCTCTCTAGTCTCTCTAAGGACTAAGATCTCAAGGTTAACTGTTGGGTTCAACACTTTCTCAAGTGAGAAGAGGTGAGCTGAGGTACATGATATACTAAGAGGAAATTACCAATCTACCCTCGTCTTTTGTTCAGTGCAAGTAAGGACCCTTCTGTCTTCCCCCCTTTATCTCTTGAATGGCAAAGATCCACACAAGTAGGGACAGTTGAGTTGGCATGATCCCATTAGCTCATCCCAACCTAGTTGGCAAGGTCAGAACTTGGGTTCACTGCCTAGGTTGTTTCTTCTGATTGGCCACTATCAATTAATCTTATAAAAAATGTAGTAGTTCATACGATAGTCAAATGATAATAATTTGTATATGAAAGTTGATCAGAAAAATGCAAGCATTATAATAAAAATAGTTTTAAGACCTAAATCTACACTAAATTCCAAAAGTGTCTAAAGTTATTAACTTTAATGCATTTAAAACACAAAAACCATAATTTTTTTGCTATAATGATCAAAATATGCTTATATGACTTTAATGAATAAATTTGGGTCTTTTTGGATAAAAGGGTTATATTGGATTTAATTTGAGATTAATAATTCATAAAACATCAAGTTTAAGGGTTGTAAGTTAAAAAGTCATTGAAAGTGATAAATAGGGATTGAAAAGCCAAAAACCTAATGAAACACTATGTTGACCCTAAAACCCTAACTTGGAACCCAAGTTAGTCTTAATGTGATTTTATGAACAAAATAGTCATACTTCAGTGTTATGCATTAATTTCAGGGTGATTTCTAGCTTAATCTTAACTGCACTTATTGCTTGGACTTTCAGTAACATATGAGAAAGGTGTGTGGTTATGCTTATGAGTACTCACCATAAATGACTTTTGTGGTTTTTTGAGGTTTCCCTTATTGAACAAAAATAGACCATTGATTATTTATTTCAAACATTCAATCTTTGAAGCCTCTATGATTATCATATTATATGAGTATAACTTGCTCAACTATCTCTGGTGGATTTAAGTGATACATGTGGGATGTGTGAAATTTCATTATGATGATGGGTGATCAATCCAAGATATGGTGATCATCAACAAGACCAAGTCGAGATAGGACGGTCATTATGAGGCCAAGTTGGGATAGAATGGCCTTTGTGAGGTCTAGCTGGGAAATGAAGGCCATAACAAATTGAGCCTAGGAATGGGAGGTTATGAAAAGTCCAATGTAGGGAATAAACCCTATAGAGAGGGAACCCCACAACAAACACACTAGAGAGGGAGTGTACCATAGAGATTGAGTTGAGATGTTAGAAAGAAAATACATGTTAAATTTTGTAATCATAATTGTTGGTATGGTTGATTATATTGTGACATCTACATGCGAATATTTTGTTTCCCACACATACGAGTATAACTTGCTATACTGATCGTTGTTTTGTTTCATGGATTTTTAGGTTAAATTGTTGTAATTATGGAAAATGAACATTCTAAGAACAAGGAGAAAAAAGGAAAGATACCTAAAGATACCATGGAGGATTTAATTAGATAGATTCTATTTCCAATTAAAAAAAATAGTTATCCCTTTAATGTAACTCCATGTTGGAGACTTTACCTATCACATTGTACCAAACTCCCTTCCTTTCAATGAAATTTATAATTATTTTTGGCAAATTGATAAAACTGATCCTGTAATTATGATAATATTCGTTCCCCTATCAGTCCACATTAATTAAGGATAATAGGGGGAGGGGGTCGTTACATAGGGTTTTTGGAGGCAAATCAAATGCCTCCCAAAAATCTGCATGAAACTGTATTTTTTTTGGCAGTCTATCTTGTCGGTTTCATGGTGAACAAATCAATGAGATAAATAAAGTGCAACATGTGTTTATCATTTGGACAACCATGGCAATTTTCTTTAAAGAAACAACGATATGTGCTACTTGCTCAATTTTTAGCTGACTAGATAAGTCATTTCTGTTGTAGCAGGCCCTAGAGTTTTTGAAAAATCTCCCTTCATGTTTCATTTCATTTTTTAGGCAAACCATTGTCACATAATTCATTCCATTCTTTATATATAAATTATATATGGTTGGCCTTAGACATTCACATAGGGGATCTACATGTATAAATTCTTATGGAGTGATATTTTCCTGACCCCTCAGACCTAATTTACTTATATAGATTCCTTTTTGGACCCTAGAGTTGACATAGTGCTCTAACCTGCATAGGTTTATTTGAGAAGTTATAGAATTTATTTTGTATATATAATCATTCAAGCTCTATTTAGAAATTTAGGTCTCAAACATTATTAGGAATATAAATCTCATTCACTCATTCTAATCAAACTAGGCCCTAATGTCACATGCATTTTGGAATTACTTCTTTTTATTCTATCAAATTTTGCTAACAAATTCATATAATAGATTAATCCATCAAAGATTTGCATGTGTTTGCTGAAATTACTTCTTCAAAACAAGTAAATATGGAACACACACACTCTCTCTCTATATATATACGTATGTATAACATCATTGTATGAACATGAATGTCTCATATAATATACCACCATACCACAATGCATCTAATTCTTTAGGTATAGGTCCTTCAAGGACATCTGTAGTTCACTCAAAAATAAAAACCAAAACTAAGGAGTTTCAACTCATATGTATACGAGGAGTCCGCTCTAGGGTGCTCTATTATTTCCCATTAGGAGATTATTTCTCTAACCACATATCAAGGCCCCGTGCATAAAACTATTATTCCTCCATAATGTCTTATCTTTCTCTTGGGATGACTCTGCACATATCTAAAAACCACTCCGTAAAATAGTGTTTCAGTCTCATGGATTCCCAAATTGTTTCTTTTTTTTAAAAACTAGCATAACCACTATTTGTATCTTGCATGCTTGCATGACTTCTTGTGCCTTACATGCTTGCATGGATGCTTGTACCTGACGTAAATGCATGTGTGACACTCTATTGTATGTAAAATTTGTGACTACGTTGGGTTAGTAAACTCATTCAGGTTTTTATTATACCAATGCTTTCATGTGATTCACAAATTCAAGATCATCATTATATTTTAGAAAGGATTCTTCTAGACAAGATGGAATAATCAAAGATATGCTTAGTTCTCACTATTGGTGATTGTAGGTCCTTACCTATCTAGACCTTCACTAGGATCTAAGTATCACTTGCTACGAACACCCATCTCAGTTACTAATGATCGCAAGTCATTTCAAAATTTCCATGCTTAATAGTTATGAGTAAGTAATTCATGTTCTAGGAAAAGTAACTTACTTTTAAGGTAGGTTCCTTCACTTAGGAACCTCTTAAAATGTAGGGTATTTTCTATTATATATTCTACATTTAAAGTTGAAGCACACTGGATTATCATATTATTTTTCTTGAAAAGAGTGACATATAAAGCCCTAGAACTATTGTAGTTCCTATCCCCACTTTCATCCTTAGTTTTCCTAAGAGGATTGAAGCACGTAAAAAATGTCATTTTCACAGGGTATTTTATATTCATTTTTATGCACTATTTGTAACATTCATATTAATTTTTGCAATATTTACTATCATTATCTAGTGATTATTATTTGCATCAAAGAAATGTAATTTCAATTTTTATAAATGATTTAACAAATTTTAAGAGCTTATGTTTGGTTTTAGGGTATTTTTGGAACCTTACAAGAATCTAAATAGCTCGGTACTACTGAATTTGGAGACTGTGGTACCGAAATTTTCTCACGTTGGAACAGGGAAGAATCGAGAAGACTCGGTAGTACCAACCCACAAGTCAATAATTCTGACAACATCACATCATTTTATTCACAATTAATCGTTAAAACTTGGTACTAATGACACTCAAATTAGTAGTATCGACAGATGCCTAGGAGACTGCAACTATCAAAGGCGTCAGTGGTACCAAAACCCAGTCAATAGTACCAACATAGCGGGATCAGGAAGATATGAAATTTGAGTCTAATCCAACAATTGGAAATTAAGTATGCCCTAAGTCACTTAGAATACTTATAGGGATTTTGTCCAACCCTATCAATCTCATTCCATTCCATTGGACATCAACCAAGAGTAAGGAGAGGAGAAAGTGAAGAAGAAGGTCATGTTTTGGATGATCCACTCACTTCATGCGGACATATTTGTAGTCGGAAGGTGCAAATCGACACTTGTGTGAGAAGGGATCATTTGGACCCTCTTCTTCAAGGTTTCTTTAGTTTTACAAATGTTTTCCATGCTTTTCTTCTTCTCCCACATGTTTTTGACAATCGAAACCATGTGGAGCTAAACCCCTCTTTTCTTAGGATTCAGGAGTAGCCCAGATATGCATTTTAATTGACTATTAGGCATTGGTATATCAATTTCCCTTAATTCTTGGACTTATTTCTATGAGATTGTCATGAACTATGCATACTTTATCACCATAGGTAGTTAATTAGACCTTTAATTACTTTGAAAAAGGAAATTAATGGTTGGAAAATTCATAAAAATACATGTTTTACATTACCCTATGAGAAAGGTGCCTTACAAACATGAAGAGATTATTCAAAGTTTTTGATAAAACACCTAACTAATAACATGATCAATACGAGAGTGGGATTGGTATTAGATTCGGTAGTGAATTGTGCTGTGAGAGCGGGAAATTATTAGTACATGCTCTTAGACTAGGGTTAGTGTAACATCCCTGACCTGGGTTATGGCTTAACCCTAGAATTTTTTCTTAAGTAAGTCATTTAGATTCTTGTCTTTATCTTTTGAAAAGTAATTAAGACTATAGGATAGCTTGTGTTTCAATTTTGGTCCTATTTGAATAATGTTGAAACAATATTTTACCTGTTTTGGACTAAAGTGCAATTTAGCCAATTTAAGGGGTTACCTTGCAAATGTTACATGATAAATGTTCTTCAAGTGTTATAGCATCATGATAATGAGAATGATGCTGAGGTATGGCTTGTGGAAGCTTATGTTCCAAGAAGAAGCTTATTTGAGTAATGCTTGTGTTTTGAATGCTAGTTTTGGTGTAATTTGCAAATTACCCAAAATCTAGGGTTGAATATGTAAAATACCACTTCAAAAGTGTCCCTACTGTTTCTTGGTATCATTTAGAGAAAATAAAAAGAAAGGTGTGTCTTGTTTGAACCATATTTGATAAATGATATTCTTGATAATAAAATAATCAAGAAATAAGAATAATTGAAAACCCGAAATTATTTGTAGCAAAAATAAATATATTAATTGAAGTGCCCATCAACTAAAAAGGTTGTGGTTGAAATCCTATAGTGTAAGGGAGTCCAATTTCATTGAGTGGCACCGAAATATCCTAAATAGGTGAAGAAATCCACTCACATTTGTTAATTAAACATTAATGTCCACTAAAAATGGATAATAGTATTATAATGATTAAGGTGCTTAAATGGTTGATTTTAATTCAAGGATAATTGAAAGGATATTGAGGGTGAGGAAGTTGGCTTCAGAAACAAGGAAGGGAGGGGGCATGTGGCAAGAAAGTGGATGAATTTTCTCCTACTTTCTCTCTCCTAGAAAATCAATTATATGTACTTAATTTTCTCCTTACTTGAAAGGCTATTTTTGCAAACCACTTTCTTCCCTTGCTTTGGACGACGACCAACGAGATTAGGAGCAGGAGGAAAATGTTCCCCAAGCTGAAGGTCAGCTCCATGATCATCTTCAACCTTGGGTTAGATATGTGGAACAATGAGTTAGATTTTGGATATTAATTGTAATATCAATGCATTCTCCAAGATACATGGAGTTTTGAATTAGGGTTTGATCTTTGATAATGTGATCATGAAACCCTAATCAAGAAGGACGAGAAACCCTAACCCTAATTTTGGTTAATGGGTTGAGAAACCCTAATTGAAATGAAATGGGAAACCCAAACCTTAATATAGGGTGATGTTATGTGAAACCCTAATATAGGGTGATGTTATGTGAAACCCTAATATACGGTGATGTTATGTGAAACCCCAATATAGGGTGATGTTATGTGAAATTCTAAATAGGGTGATGTTATGTGAAACCCTAATATAGGGTGATGGTATGAGAAACTCTAATTGATAAAGATGGGAAACCATAACCCTAATGAGGGAATAGTGATGTTATCTTTATATTGCATTATGCTGATATGTAATTGATATGGTTGTTATCAAGAATACTAACCATGCATGTATCATGAGATGATGAGAATAACTAGGTATGATCTATGATGTTAATGGGCCTTATAAGCCATTATTTTATTTGTTGCCTAGTGAGAGGTGACAAGAAGTTGAATATGCATGGTGAACTATCTGAGATTCTTATGTAACAAGTATCATGAATACCTTGGTCAGATGACCTGGAGGTAATAGTTACCTGATAATGGTAACCATGTTCAGTGATGAACGAAGGGTTAGAATACCCAGATCCAGTAAACATGATGATGATATTGATGGTGGTAGTGTTGAGGGATGTGAATTCCCAGTAATGAGATAAGAGATTGAGATCCCAATGTTTTATAAAGTTTAGATGAGTACTTGATAGAAGTATTACATGTTTCTTTGTAGCATTTTTCATAATAATTCTTGTTTGAAAACTTAACTGATGCTAAAAGAATATGGTAATGTACTTAAATAATCAAGTGGAATTTTATCATGTAGAGCCCTGGTCATAGATCCTTCATCGTCAGTAGTTGGTGATGGTGAAACAGATTCTCCTGCTGGTTAATCCGGAGTGTATATTGTTGAATATGTGGGGTTTCTCCTCGCCAAAAATAAGAGGATTAGAGTACAACTTTAGTTGTATACTCAAGATATGTTTAAGAGCATGGTGAACAGGCCCATGGCTCAGTGTGATGGAGCATGAATGCATTCATGGCTCAGGGAGCACGGTGAACTAGCTTGTGGCTCAGATTTACTAGAGTCAGGACCTGTACCAAGGCGGGCTAGAGAAAGGGTAGCCTACGGGAGCTAACCTTGTGACTGAGGTCACTTAAGAAAGATATTGTGGTCCTACTTGTGGTCTCACACTGACTGAGATGGATGAGATAGTGGATTTCATCTCTTCCTTTGATCTTGTATGGCACCGGCTTTGGGTTTCGCAACCGAAGGTTGGATTTGAGCGGTATGGCTCACTTCTTCAGGGCATAAGAATGATTATAAAATGTAATCAGCCGTGTAGCATATTTTCTTAAGGACAAATTACAGAAATCATTGGTTGATGTTACATTACTTATTGTATCCTAAATGGACAGATATTATACATGCTCTTCATATTCCTTATTAAAATGGATAGATGATTTACTACTCTATCATTTAGAACTGTAATGCTTTGAAAGAGGATATTGCTCAATTCTTCTTAATATTGATTAAATATTGTTTTTAATAGAGAATCATCTGCTCAGTTTACTAATGTTTATCTACAATAATAATATTTATGGCAAAGAGTTATGTCTCTTGCTGGGACATGGGTCTCACTCCATTGGTCATGAACATTTTTGGTGGACGCGGGCGAGGAGGTTAGGACCATACAGTAGGGGAAGGACAGAAACATCAGGGGCAACAGTAACATCTCAGGTGGAGATACTAACTGTTGTGTTTTGTAGATATGAGTCATATGTGTCGTCTCTGTACTCTTAGGTCCTTGGAGTCCGTAGATAGTGCTTTTATGATCGATCTGAGATTTTGGCATTAAATGCCTCGAGGTTTTATGTTGCTTATGTGTAGATTTAACAAAGCAACTGTTGTATGTAATCCTCAAGAAGAGAAGGTACATGGTATGTACTTTGTGGACCAGAATGTATATATAATATTTTGGTTCTTGTTATAAGAGTTTCCTAGAAATGGATATCTTTGCAAAAGGTTTTAATTTTTTGTTGTTTTTGTTAATCCACTGTTTATGTTTAGTTCCATAATTAATTACACAGTGATGGTCCAATTTACGGTCGGGTCGTCACAAATTTTTGGTATCAGAGCTTAAGGTTCGCTGAGTCTATAGAGACATAGGATTAAGGTCGTTGAGTCTGTTCTAGTGTCTTTTAGTTTATCTGATAGTGACTTCTACTCTTAGGAGAAGAAGTAAAGCTTGAAGATGGCTGGATCTCATGAAGAACATGCTACTGAAAGCAGTGTTGCTGTACCAGGAGGAGGTGCAAGGGGTCAGGCTAGAGAGGAACTAGTACCTGAACATCCCCAGCTTGACCAAGCCACACTAGAAAACCCAGCTTTCCATGCTCTGTTTGGGCAGTTCATGGTGACTATGACACATATGGCGGATAGGATGCCACCACCTGTACCTAGGGTACCAGCTCACAATGAGGGACATGGAGCTGGAAAGACTTTTGAACGACTTTGATCGGTAGGAGCCACTAATTATGCTGGTATAGCTGACCCAACAAATGCAAAATTGTGGCTGACTAAGCTAGAAAAGGCCTTCAAAATCCTTAATATCCCCAAAGCTGAGAAGGTTAGACATGCGGTGTACCTGTTGAAGGTGAGTGTAGGCCATTGGTGGGCCATTGGAGAAGGCAAAAGGCCAGGTGTTGAAGTCGGATGGGAATAATTCCAACGTGAATACGTTAGTAGATATTTTCCCAAGAGTTACCTAGATGAGAAGATCTCCCAGTTTGAGCGGATAAGGCAAGGACAAATGAATATTATTGAGTATGAAGATAAGTTTATGGAGCTTCTATGGTTCTATCTGAACATGGCTGCTACAGATGAGGAGAGGATTCAACATTTTGAGAAGGGTTTGAACGCTGATTTAACCACACCAGTATCTGCTCTAGAAAATAGAGAGAGGTTTGCCACCTTTGTGGAGTCAGTTAGGTGAATAGAAAGGTCTGTGACTGAGAAACGTCAAGCCAACAGTAAGAAAGTGTATACATAGTTCCAAGGACAGAGGTCCGAAAGTTTTAAGAAACCAAGCTTTTCTACACCAACATCACCACTGAGGTTTAATACTCAGACACAGTGGACATCCAGTAAGGGTAGAGGTCATAGTTTACCACAAAAGAGAGCCCACAACTCAGCATCAATGTCAGTAACATGACCATCTAGACCACAGTGGGAGAACAGAGTCTATTATAAATGTGGGAAGATGGGACATCTGATGAAATATTGTCTAGTTAGAGACGTGAGTGTAACCTAACCACCGAGGCAGAGTCATGAAGGCTCTCAGAAGCGACAGTTTAGCAGTGGCACATGAGGACGTGGACAGGCATCCCAAGCTAGTTCATCTACATCCAACAACAGGGCGAGTGGTCGACAACTAGCAACGATAAGATTCTATGCTATGAATCAGCCGGAAGCAGTGGTCAATCCACGATTCGTGACAGGTCAGATGGAATTATTTCATTCTGATATGTCTTCATCCTGCTTTGTATCTGTTTTGATTGATTTGGGTGGTATGCATTCCTTTATCACTCAAGAAGTGATTCATGACTGCAATATGACTGTCAGTCACAGTGCAGATAATTTGTTATTAGAAACTCCATTAGTTAGATCTGTAGTGTTGCAGGAGGTATGTTCTCCCTGTGTTCTTTCTTTTTCAGAACATAGCATTTAGGTGGATCTTATACCACTTGAGATGCATGGGTTTGACATAATCCTTGGGATGAACACCCTAGAAAAGTATAAGGTTGTTTTGATTTGTGATTCCAAGCAAGCTATGTTCACAGACAATGGTGTTACATGGATTTTTCAGGGGGATAGAAAGATTCTTCCAACTTGTCTAGTGTCGGCTATGGTAGCTGAGAAGTTGATGAGACAAGGATGTTTCACATTCTTGGCACATGTGATAGATACTAGAGCAGGGAGTCCTAGCCTTTCTGATGTTTTGATTGTTAGGGAGTTTGAGGATGTGTTTCCTGAGGAACTTCCAGGTGTTCCTCTACCCCAAGAGATTGATTTTGAGATTAATCTAATCGCGGGTACGTAACCTATAGTTCAAACATCATAGGGAATGGAACCTACTGAGATGGCAGAACTCAAGAAATAGTTACAAGAGTTGCTTGAAAAGGGTTTTATTCGACTAAGTACTTCACCATGGGGTGCTTCGGTTCTTTTCATTAAAAAGAAAGATGGGTCTATGTGATTATGGATCGACTATAGACACCTAAACAAAGTAACCATAAAGAACAAATATCCTCTGCCAACGATAGATGACTTGTTTGACGAGTTGTGTGGTGCAACTATATTCTCTAAAATAGATTTGAGGTCAGGATACCACCAGTTACGCATCAAGGAGAGTGACATACCTAAATCAACTTTCAGAACAAGGTATGGTCACTATGAGTTCATAGTTATGTCATTTGGACTAACTAATGCACCTGCTGCATTCATGGAACTCATTAATAGAATCTTCCAGCCATGCCTTGATCAATTCATAGTAGTATTTATACATGACATCTTGATTTACAGTAGAGATGCACGACAACATTAGAAACACCTTCGTCATGCCCTGACTTTACCGAGAGAGCACAAGCTATATGCCAAGTTTAGCAAGTGTGAATTCTGGTTATCAGAAGTGTCATTCCTAGGACACATAATATCTACTTCAGGTATCCGTTTTGATCCTAAAAAGGTAGAATCTATCTTGGAGTGGGAACAACCAAAGACACCAACAGAGATACATAGTTTTCTAGGACTGACAGACTACTATAGGAGGTTCATTAAGAACTTTATTTTTGTAGCATTACCCCTAACCAAGTTGACCAGGAAGGAGGTTCCTTTTGTGTGGAATGACAAGTGTCAACATTCTTTCCAGTTTTGAAAGAAAGGTTAACAAGTGCACCTGTGTTAGTGTTACCTGAGCAAGGGAAGGGGTATATTGTTTTCTGTTATGCTTCTAAGAATGGTCTAGGATGTGTGTTGATGCAGGACAAATACGTGATTTCTTTTGCTTCTCGACAGCTTAAGAAATATGAGGAAAATTATCCAATACATGATCTAGAATTAGCTACAGTGGTTCACACGTTGAAGATCTAGAGACATTATATCTATGAAGAGACATTCCAGATTTTCACAGACCATAAGAATCTAAAATACATCCTTTCACAGCATGAGTTGAATATGAGAAAACGCCGCTGGATGGAGTTAATCAAGGACTACGATTGTACAATTGATTATCATCTAAGAAAGGGTAATGTAGTGGTTGATGCACTAAGTAGAAAATCATCGTTGCCAACCATGGACAAGGCACAATTGATCTCTTTAGTGTGCTTTAAATGAGACATGCTTGTCTCTTTGAGGCAAAACAATGTACAACTTAAAGTATCATTGTTACTTGGACTGTTAGCTGAGATGCACATAAAACCCACTCTAAAACAACAAATCAAAGAGGCACAAAAGGTTGATACTGTGATTCAGCAGATTAGATCAGAGTATGGTAGTGAGAAACGGGATGGGTTTCATGAGTCAGATGATGAGGTATTCTGTTACCATAGTAGGATGGTAGTATCTGATGCCAATAACTTAAGGAAGTTATTCATGGAGGAAAATCATTCATCTATGTATGAAATGCATCCATGGAGCACCAAAATGTATCATAACTTGAAAGATATGTATTGGTGGCCTGGTTTGAAGAAAGATGTAGCTGAGTTTGTTATGCGGTGTCCAGTGTGACAACAGGTTAAACTTGAACATCAAAAGCCCACACGAACAATGCAACCTTTACCTATACCACAATGGAAATGGAATCACGTGACCATGGACTTTGTGGTTGGTTTTCCAAGAATAGCCAAAAGTCATGATTCTATTTGGGTGATAGTTGATAGGTTGACTAAGTCAACACATTTTCTTCCTGTCAAAACAACCTATACTGCTGAGAAACTTGCACAAATCTATATAGATGAGATAGTGCGTTTACACGGGGTTCTAGCTACAATTGTTTCAGATAGAGGTCCTAGATTTATGGGGCCTTATCCAATCACTAAATGGATTGGAAAGGTAGCCTATAAGTTGGAGTTGCCACCTGAACTACATAGATTGCATCCAATATTCCATATATCCATGTTGAGAAAGTGTCACCCTGACACGGAGTTAGTATTGCAACCTGTGTAGGTAGAGTTAAATGAAGATATATCCTATATAGAAGGACCAATGCTGATTCTTGACAGGAGAATCAAAAAGTGGAAAAAGGAAAACATAATTCTTGTGAAAATTCTCTGGCATCATCGTGGCATTGAAGAGGCTATGTGGGAGCTGGAGGAAGAGATGAGGAGGAAGTACCCTTCTCTTTTCTCTTGATGATTTCGGGGACGGAATCCCTATTAGGGGTGGATAATTGTAATATCCCTGACCTGGGTTATGGCTTAACCCTAGAAGTTTTGCGTAAGTAAGTCATTTAGATTCTTGTCTTTATCTTTTTAAAAGTAATTAAGACTAAAGCAGAGCTTATGTTTCAGTTTTTATCCTATTTGAATAATGTTGAAACAATATGTTACCCATTTTGGACTAAAGTGCAATTTACCCAATTTAAGGGGTTACCTTACAAATGTTACATGATAAATGTTCCTCAAGTGTTATAGCATCATGAGAATGAGAATGATGCTGAGGTATGGCTTGAGGAAGCCTAAGTTCCAAGAAGAAGCTTGTTTGAGTAATGCTTATGTTTTGAATGCTAGTTTTGGTATAATTTGCAAATTACCCAAAATCTAGGGTTGAATATGTAAAATACCACTTCAAGAGTGTCCCTAATATTTCTTGGTATCATTTAGAGAAAATAAAAAGAAAGGGGCATCTTGTTTGAACCATATTTGAGAAATGATACTCTTGATAATAAAATAACCAAGAAATAAGCATAATTGAAAACTCAAAATTATTTGTAGCAAAAATAAATATATTAATTGAAGTGTCCATCAACTAAAAAGGTTGTGGTCGAAATCCTATAGTGGAAGGACGTCCAAATGCCAAGAGTGGCACCGAAATATCCTAAGTAGGTGAAGAAATCCACTCACATTTATTAATTAAAAAGTAATGTCCACTAAAAACGGATAATAGTATTATAATGATTAAGGTGCTTAAGTGGTTGCTTTTAATTCAAGGATAATTGAGAGGATATTAATGGCGAGGAAGTTGTCTTCTAAAGCAAGGAAGGGATGGGGCATGTGGCAAGAAAGTGGATGAATCTTCTCCTACGTTCTCTCTCCTAGAAAATCAATTATATGTACTCAATTTTCTCCTTACTTGAAAGGCTATTTTTGCAAACCACTTTCTTCTCTTGCTTTGGCCTATGACCAAGGAGTTGGGGAATAGGAGTAAAACGTTCCCCAAGCTGAAGGTAAGCTCCATGATCATCTTCAACCTTGGGTTGATGGTTGAAATCGGATTTCAACATTTATTTTCTTCTTTCTTCCATCCAATGCTCAACCTTGGCTATCTTTTGCATCCAAAGAGTTGGAAACGAACCTTCCATATTTGAAGGAGCTTCTTTCACCATTAGAGACAAGAAGCTTGATGCTTTGAAGCTACTTTAAAGGCAGTTTATATAACTTGAACCCATCAATGTTATCATTGATTTCAATTTCTCATCATATGTTGATCTTTTATTTTCTTCTTGAATAATTGATGAATTCATCATATATATGTCAATAAAACTTGGAGTTCTGTAGCTTGATGATGATGAAATCATCTTAGCACACACCTCAAGAATATAAAGAATAAATGGTTGCAATTTTTTTGGTCAAATGGTTTCAAACTGTTAGAGACCAAACAGTTTCAAACTGTTTGGTGACCAAACATTTTCAAACTATTAGAGCTCAAACGGTTTCAAACTGTTAGAGGCTAAATGGTTTCAATAATGTGTAAAGGTCTAATGGTTTCTACCTAATCTAGTCCACATGGTCTCAACCTTAGATGGCCAAATGATTTTAGAACATTTAAAACTCAATTGGTTTCAAAACCCTAGATCAATTGATGTCAAAACCCTAATTTAGGTTCAAATGGTTTCATCTCTGAATTGACCAAACGGTCTCAAACTGTTTGAGGACTAAACGGTCTCAAACCATTTGAGGATCAAATTGTCTCAAACCATTTAGGGTTAATAAATCTTCAAACTGTTTGAGGGTCTTGGGTTGAAACAGTTTTCAAACCGTTAGATATGAAACAGTTTCAAAACTGTTTGATGAGCAAAAGGTTCAACACCGTTTAAGAATATAAAAACCAAGACCATTTGAAGGTCTAAACGGTCTCAAACCGTTTGAAGGATTAGGACCAAGACTTTTTGAAGGTCTAAACGGTCTCAAACCATTTGAAGGATTAGGACCAAGACCGTTTGAAGGTCTAAACGGTCTCAAACCGTTTGAAGGATTAGGACCAAGACCATTTGAAGGTCTTAATGGTCTCAAACCATTTTAAGGATTAGGACCAGACCATTTGAAGGTCTAAACGGTCTCAAACCATTTGAAGGTTCAATTGGGCCAAACCGTTTGAAGGTTCAATTGGTCCAAATCGTTTTGAAGGTCCAATTGATTCAAAACATTTAAATACTAATAACCCCATAAGTGGTTGAAGAGTATCTCAAAGTTGATTCAATGGAAGTAGCTCTAAAGTATTTAGGTGATTATCACTTGATGCCTATGAAACTAATAAATTCAATACACTATGAAAGCATAGGTGCATGTACTTAGTGAAAGGTTAAGTCAACTGAATAAGGTATGATGGTGATGTGTGTTCCTAGTACATGGAACAATAATAAGTATGATTTAACTCTTAAATAATGATATGAGCTCAAAGATATGTGGAAGAACTGACTTAGGGTTTGGATTAATGAGGTAATCATAAAACCCTAATCAATGGAGAATGGAAACCCTAATCAATAAGGAAAATTACAATACATAAGTCTAATTGAATACTTACGAAGGTATTATGTAATTCTAGACATGTGGAACAATGAGTTAGATTTTGGATATTAATTGTAATATCAATGCAGTCTCTAAGATGCATGAAGTTTTGAATTAGGGTTTGATCTTCGATAATGTGATAATGAAACCCTAATCGAGAAGGATGAGAAACCCTAAGCCTAATTTTGGGTAATGGGTTGAGAAACCCTAATTGAAATGAAATGGGAAACCCAAACCCCAATATAGGGTGATGTTATGTGAAACCCTAATATAGGGTGATGTTATGTGAAACCCTAATATAGGATGATGGTATGAGAAATTCTAATTGATAAAGATGGGAAAACCTAACCCTAATGAGGGAATAGTGATGTTATCTTTGTATTGCATAATGCTGATATGTAATTGATATGGTTGTTATCAATAATACTAACCATGCAGGTATAATTAGATGATGAGCATAACCAGGTATGAGCTATGATGTTAATGGACCTTGTAAGCCATTATTTTATTTGTTGCCTAGTGAGAGGTGACAAGAAGTTGAATATGCCTGGTGAACTATGTGAGATGCTTGTATAACAAGTATCATGAATACCTTGGTCAGATGACCTGGAGGTAATAGTTACCTAGTAGTGGTAACCATGTTCAGTGATGAACTAAGGATTTGAATACCCATATCCATTAAACATGATGATGATATTGATGATGGTATTGTTGAGGGATGTGAATTCCCATTAATGATATAAGGGATTGAGATCCCAATGTTTGATAAAGTTTTGATGAGTACTTGATAGAAGTATTACATGTTGCTTTGTAGCATTTATCATAATAATTCTTGTTTGAAAACTTGACTAATGCTATAAGAATATGGTAATGTGCTTAAATAATCAAGTGCAATTTTATCATGTAGAGCCCTGGCCATAGATCCATCATTGTCAGTAGTTGGTCATGGTGAAAATGATTCTCCTACTGGTTAATCCAGAGTGTATATTGTTGAATATGCGGGGTTTCTCCTAGCCAAAAATAGGAGGATTAGAGTGCAACTTCGGTTGTACACTCAAGATATGTTTAAGAGCATGGTGAACATCCCCATGGCTCAGTGTGATGGTGCATGGATGCGTTCATGGCTAAGGGAGCATTGTGAACCGGCCCGTGGCTCAGATTTACTAGCGTCGGTACATGTACCAAGGTGGGCTAGAGAAAGGGTAGCCTATGGGAGCTCACCCTGTGATTGAGGTCACTTAAGCAAGAGTCTGCGGTCCTTCTTGTGGTCTCGCACTGACCGAGACAGATGAGATCGTGGAGTCTGTCTCTTCCTTTGATCTTGTATGGTACCGACTTTGGGTTTCGCAACCGAAGGTTGGATTTGAGCGGTACAACTCCTTCTTTAGGGCATAAGAATGATTGTAAAATGTAATCAGCCGTGTAGCATATTTGCTTAAGGATGAATTACAGAAATCATTGGTTGATGTTACATTGCTTATTGTATCCTAAATGGATATATGTTATACATGTTCTTCACATTCCTTATTAAAATGGATAGATGATTTACTTCTCTATCATTTATAACTGTAATGCTTTAAAAGAGGATGTTGCTCAATTCTACTTAATATTGATTAAATCCTGCATTTCAATAGAGAATCCCTTTCTCAGTTTATTATTGTTTATCTGCAATAATAATATTTATGGTGGAGAGTTATATCTTTCGGTGGGACATGGGTCTCACTCCGTTGGTCACCAGCATTTTAGGTGGACACGGCTGAGGAGGTAGGGACCATACAGCAGGGGAAGGACAACAACATCAAGGACAACAATAACATCTCAGGTGGAGATATTGAATGTCGTGTCTTGTAGATATGAGTCCTATTTATCGTCTCTGTACTCTCAGGTCCTTGGAGTCAGTAAATAGTGCTTTTATGATCGATCTGATATTTTGGCATTGAATGCCTTGAGGTTTTATGTTGCATATGTGTAGATTTAACAGAACAACTATTTTATGTAATCCTCGAGACGAGAAGGTACATGGTATGTACTTTTTTTTTGGATCTGCAGGGGTCGAACCCCCCCCCCCCTCCAAACAGGTGCCAGAGCCCGGATGACCCAAGAGGTTGGTAAATACACTGTGAAACGGTAGGTTTCGAACCCGGGACCCCCGGGGGGGCCAAGCCGTGCCTAACCAACCGAGCCACAGCGACCGGGTGTACATGGTATGTACTTTGTGGACTAGAATGTATATATAATATTTTGGTTCTTGTTATAAGAATTTCCTGGAAATGGATCTCTTTGCAAAAGATTTTAATTTTTAGTGAGTTTTGTTCATTCGCGGATTATGTTTAATTCCGCAATTAATTACACAGTGACAGTCTGATTTATGGTCGGGTTGTCGCAGTTAGGAGAGGTAACTATTAATGTTATGATTGTTAATTGCAATGTTAATTGTTGTGAAACCATAATCCTGAGGAATTCACTTCAATTGAGAACAAAAACTAGTAACTTAGATTTATATTTTTGCGTTAGATTAATAATAAAACCATTCAACCAAGTGTTCATCGGTCTAGAAGATCACATTGTAGTTAGTAATAGTCTTTGGATATATGTTTCCCCATGTTTGATATCTGGGCCTCATTAGCATATGATACTCTAATAGCATGCACTTGTGTATTAGGCCTTATAGTAAATTCCTATCAAGTTTTTGGCATCGTTGTTGGGGAAACGGTAAATCCAACACTACGAGTGTTGTGATCTGCTACTCTAGGACAGTTTTTTTATTTTTTTCCATCTTTTCTTCATTTAACAACATAATTGAATTTTTTTATGTTGAAAATTCACTAGTATTTTGTGTTTTCACATCGTTGTTAAGTTTTAGGTACTAGTGCATGGTTCACACCGAAATCACAGATTATGGAGAGTCTACTCTATCGATTGCAGATTAGGAGGAGATTTGTCACATTGCACGGGTGTTTGGAGTTTCAGCTGAGAAGCTCATCCTAACTCCAACACCTCTAGTAGAAGAACCAGAACAAGTAGAGATCGGTGATGTAGAAGCTGAATAACAAATCATCTGGGATAAGATAAAGGCATCTTCTACAACTGCTTAGTTGGGCCCAATAAAAAGGTAGGTTATCAATGTGGACAGATACAAGATAGATCCTGGCTTGGTGGTGTTGGTTAAATCACAAGCATTCCATGACCACATCACCGAGGATCCAATGACACATATCAAAAAATTTATTTATAGCTACAACATGGTGAAGATTGATAGAGTTCCATCTATCGTAGATAGAGAAAATTACCTCATCTTTTTAGTAGTTTTTAAAAATCATAAGGGTTTCTCTCTATAAGATGAGAATACATTAGATAAATCATTTTTCATGTATTTTTTTAATTGACATTTCATGTGCTTTATTTTGTGGAGGATGCTTTAATACTATTGTTCTTTGCAAACCTAATTTACATGACGATTGAAACAAATTCTAGGGTGTAGAAAGGCGCACTTTTAGAACCAAAAATAATGAAAATGGAAAGGAGACAAATCTAGGTACGAAGGCCAATAATGAATCTTATTTTAGGAAAAGGCTTTAGTCATGTAGGGTACATAGTTGCATAGGAGTCCTTGTAAACTAAACATTAGTTTTGGGGATGCATTTTCCAGCTCAAGGATTGTTCCCCAATCCTAGACACCATTTCCTATTCAAAAAAACCTATTAATTTCCTTATGTTTCTATAGATATTTTGAAACTATTAATAATTAAACATTATTTATGTTAATACTAGCCCTGACACATATTCTAATGATTCTCACTCCATAATATTAATAGATGTAAACCATAGAGCTAGCGGTGGTTTCTCAAAATTTCTAAGATCTATATTTATAATAATGTACCAGTAACATGTACGAATTCCATAAAATATATTTCTGACAAAATAGGAATGATAACTTCTCTTATTTGGAGTTACATAATTTCAAGAAATAGAAAAATATTAACTATTTTGAAACGAAAAGACTACAGACTAAATATCTATTCCTTGATGTATCATAAGATTTATGACTTGAAAATTATACCTCTTGGAGTCAACTTATTAATTAGTTCGATATGTAGCTAAGCTTCATAACTAAAAATCTAAATGAAGGTCAACATATTATTATGTTGTGTGCATGGATGCAACCAAAATGTGTGCACATAATTAATACAAAGTACGTAGTAGTATACGTTCAAATATTTGCAACTAATGAATGTTTTGTTTTCAATTTATATTTCAAATCTTGATCATTATATCTCATTGGGAGTACCAAATATCTATTACAACATTGAATTTGATAGGGTTTAATTTTAGCAATGTGTTGTATAGTGATTGCTCAACAATGGCCTATTTTCACCATTCTAAAGTGGCTCTTAATCAACCTCCTAGCTATCATTTCTTAAACTACAAGAGTGATTGTAACGACCCCGCCTCCCAGTAACGCCCAATTAAGGGAGACCAAAAGGTCAGAGTCGTTATCCCAATAAAGTGGATCAGAGGTTCGATAATTAATCAATAATAATTATGAAATTCTACCAACTAAACTGAAATCTGGTATAAAATAAAAAATTTGCATACCTTTTAAAAACTTTGGTAATCTACTTCTATCCACAGCTTTGAATCTATTCTATCTAATCCTCCTTGCACTTTATTTCTTATTTTCACAATGTGTCACTTTACTATTTGTTCATTTCAGGGTTGTAGCTAAAACACAGACAAACAAAATGACACTCAGCATATAAGAATATGTCGATATGTGGGGACAACCAAAAGTTCACAAATATGGCTAAGAAGCTAATTATCACAACCAAGGTAAATTAACAAATCAATTTATGTTTTCAATGTGTCGATCTCCACCGCTTTTGCCCTAACCCTGGAATACCCTCTCTAGGGTTTGACTTAAGGCCACCTTCTCAATCTCGAGCTTGGTGCCTAGAGTCACCTCTCATGGTTCCCATTAGTCATGCAACATAGACCACCTTCTCATTCTTGAGCTTAGTATTTGGGGTCACCTCTCATGGTGCTAATTGGTCTTCCCTCCTAGGCTTGACCTTTTTGCATCATCCATCAGGGTGGCATGTAGGTGCGAGAATACACACTTATTTATAGTTATGATAATCGTAGTGACTTTATAATTTGAAATTATGAACATCCATATGGTTGGTTGCAATCAATACGATCAATTCATCTGGAAAACCTTCAGGAAACTAATGCGATTAACCATAATTAACCACATACCTGTCAAGATGACTTGAATGCAAAAATAATTCAACCAATCAAGAAACCAAGCAAGCACACACAAGTTCATCCTGAGAAAGGCATCCAATTTTCTATCATTAATCATGATCTATTTATCCTAGTTGTTTCCTAGGGTTATTAGTCCTTTTAAGGGTTTTCATCACAATTAGGGTTCCACTTTATTTTTTTATTACTTTAAACCCTAATTTTATATAATCACTTAAAAACCCTAATTAATTCATATTTCTTTCACAAAATATTCTAAGATCATCTTTGAGCAACATGAAACCCTAATTTTGGATTATAAGTACTTTTCTTTCCTTTTTCTCTTATTCAGGGTTTCTAAGCATATTAATCATCATATTCGTTTTAAAACCCTAATCCTTGCAATTTCATCATCAAAATAGGTTAAAATCCATCTTTATCATTAAAAGAGTTAGCCATGCTCAAATTAACTTATTTGCAAGATTAAATTTATCATTTATCTTTAATTAGGGTTTCTAACCACAAATAAATACTTTTTCCATCAAAATATATACTTTTGCAAAAAGATACTGATTCAGGTTCCCAAAATATTTTTAATGCATCCCTCATATTTTTCTAATACATTTTCAATATTAACTTTCCTCATTTGAGTTTTCTATCAAAAGATATGATTTTAACAAGAAAATTCCTTTTTCTGATTTATTTGGTTATTTCAGAAAAATAAGGATCGCCTGATCCATGGTCCGCCGGTCCACTCTGGATCCAACGACCAAGGATGTGTGTGCCTTTTCTATGATCAAAAGTAAGCGATGGACAAGTCTACCCTTACCTGTACTAAAGACATGACGGGGTAACTGGGTAATTTTGTGGAGTCTCCCTCTTCTTCAACCTCTTGACCTCGCTGTTGTTGCGAGGGTCAACTCTGTAGTTGACGTCTCGATCTCGTTCACCTGTGAGCACGCCAAACATCTAGGGAGCCTCACCTCCCTCTATTGAACTCGACTAGGACTCCAATTGACTGCCACGAATGCGCTGCGACTCCCTCCTACTCGCCAGACTCCGGCGAGGTTTTCCAAGGGGACAGGGGTGTAGGTCAGGGTGAAAGGAACAATTGGACGCATGAAATCGCTCCTCGCGCTCTTCTGCAGAGGTTGGGGTAGTAAAAAGGTGTGTTGGTTCCCTCGTTCACCCTCCCCTATATATAGGGATGGGGCAGGTTCCTACTGGATTGAGAACTTTCCAAATCGGCGACCAATCCCCTACAAAGTAGGGTTGGTTTTCCTCAGATTCCTCTTCTAAGTCTAAAGGAACCAACAATAGGCCTACACACTCTCTGGATCATGAGAAAACATGAGAGGAAAATTCCCTCTATAACTCACAGAGTCCTAGTCCTAGTGGGACTTAGACGATGAGTGCCAGGCATCAGATCACAATCCAACGGCCCTCCTTGCTCGCGATCAACCAAAAGGAAATATATATATATTCCTATTTGCCAAATTAATGCTAGATTTTTGAGAAAATCATATCTCCTAAAACATAGCTCATTTTTATCTCAAAATTTAAGGGAAAGTTTGTCTTGTCATTATCTAGCTATTTAAGAAATTTGGGAAACAAATTCCAATGGATGAGAAGGCTTCCTTCCCACCCAAGTTATCTTTCAATTAATTCAAAATTAATTAGTATTTCTTTTCCCTTTGCCATTATCTTGTTATTTTGGGTCCCTTGGACCTCAAGAAAACCTAAAGGAATGAATTCCCATATTGGGGAATATTTACTTGCCTTTATTCTCTTATTTATTTCTATTTCACATATTCTCCTTTTATTTAATTAAATCATTTTCCTTTTTATTTCTCTTTTCTTTTCAATTGGGATGAATGGCCAACAAAGCCCATTATCAATCAATCAAGGCCATTTCACACGAAATCCATCACAAATCAAAGAAATAGATTTCATTTATTCTTTAAAAGAGAATTACACTTTTCATTACATACTTAAGAAATTGAGGTTATAACATCCTCCCCTCCTTATAGGAATTTTGCCCTCCAAATTCATACAATGAAACAAACAAATTAGGGTATGCTTTCTTCATGTCGACCTTCAGCTCCCATGTGGCCTCATCCTCTCCATGTTGCCTCCAAAGAACCTTTACCATCTCTATATTCTTGCATCTGAGATCTTTCACCTTGGTACCTAGAATCCGCAAAGGTGTCTCAGGATAAGTCAGTTTCCCTTGAAGCTCAATATGTTCAATGCTTAGCACATGGCTCGTATCTTGCACATATCACTTCAGGTTGGACACCTAAAACAAATCACGCATCATGATATACTGGGGGGTAATGCTAAATGATATGCAGCTTCACCAATCTGTTCTAACACCTCAAACGGACCCATGTATCGGGGACTCAACTTTCCTCTATTCTTAGCAATAGATCGAAGCGGTCGGATTTTCAAAAACACATGCTCTCCCACACTGAAATGCACATCAGTCTGCTTTGCATCAACATACGAATTTTGTCAATCCTGGGCTCTCTTTAGCCTTTGCTTGATCAAAGCAACTTTATCATCATACACTTGGAGCTCATCCGACCTCAATAGGGTCCTCTCACCCACATCATCCCAGTGAAGTGGGGACTGACACAGTCTCCCGTACAAAGCTTCATACGGAGGCATCCCGATACTCGCTTGGTAGCTATTGTTGTAGGAAAACTCAGCTAAAGGTAAGTATTGCTCCCACGAGCCACCCCAATCGAGCACACAAGCTCTCAACAGATCTTCTAATGTATGAATCATCCTTTCTGACTAACCATCTATCTGGGGGTGATAAGTAGTACTAAACTTTAACCTGGTACCAAGTTCCTCTTGAACTTGCTTCCACAACTTGGAAGTAAACTTTGGGTCTCTATCAGAGATGATCGATTTAGGTACGCCATGCAAATGCACTATCTCTCTGTTATACATCTCATCTAGGTCTGACACTTTAGCAATGGTCTTTAAGGCAAGGAAGTGTGATGACTTGGTAAGACGATCTACCACGACCCATATCACATCATGACCCTTCTTGGTCCGGGGTAGACCCACCACAAAATCCATGGTGATATGTTCCCATTTCCACTCTGGATTCTCTATCGATTGTAAAAGCCTGCCGGTTCATTGGCGTTCAGCCTTCACCATCTGGCACGTAAGACAACTGGCCACCCATGCCACAATGTCTCTCTTCATTCTTGGCCACCACAAAAAATGTTGCAGGTCCTTGAACATCTTAGTAGTTCCTGGGTGCACTGTGTATTTGAATCCATCAACCTTTTGCAAGATACATTCCTTTATCGATGAATCCATCAGAACCCATATGCGATTCTCAAACTTGATTCCTCCATCTACTCCCACAGATAGATTAGTTTGTGGCTTCATCATCAAACATTTCATCTTGTCTAGCTCTTCCCTGGCCAACTGTGCTGCTATGATCTCATTTAACAACTCATATTGAATCTGGATATTAGCCAAACGAACTCGATCTTCTAGCGGTTGTGGAGTCCACTCTACCAGCTCCTCCAAACTCTTCCACTAACTGGACAAAATAGCTGCACCCTTAAGCTATTTCCGACTCAAAGCAGCTGCTACGACATTCGCCTTACCAGGATGATAGGAAATGGTGAAGTCGTAATCCTTCATATACTCCATCCATAACAAGTATCATAGGTTCAGGTCTCTCTGTGTCAGTAGGTATTTCAAGCTCTTATAGTCGGTGAAGATCTTGAAGGTAGCACCGTACAGGTAATGCCGCCATATCTTCAAGGCATGGATAATAGCAACTAGCTCTAGGTCATGTGTCAGATAATTCACCTCATTGGGCTTGAGCTATCGGGAAGCATATGCGACCACATGTTGATTCTATTCCAACACACACCCAAGTCCCATCTTGGAAGCATCCATGAATATCATGAAACCCTCATTTCCAGAAGGTAGAGTCAACACCGGGGTGGTGGTCAACTTCTCCTTCAACTCCTGGAAGCGAGCTTCACATATGTTAGACTACATGAACTTCACATCCTTTTGGGTTAACATGGTCAGCGGCAAAGCAGTCTTTGACAAATGCTTGATGAAGCGACAATAGTATGCGTCCAACCCCAAGAAGCTGCGAATCTCGGAGGGGTTCTTTGGTTCCAGCCAGTCTCGAACTGCGGATACTTTGGATGGATCTAAGGCGATTGTTACTCCTGAGATGATGTATCCAAGAAACATGACTCGGTCTAACCAAAACTCACATTTTGAGAACTTTCCGAAAAACTTATGCTTTCTCAGGATATCAAGGACTCTACCCAGGTGGTCACAGTGTTGGGTGTTGGCTAAATGGACATCTATAAAATCCCTTTGTTTTGATTATGACAAACATTTCATTCTTATTTATCTGACGAGCTACTTGAGTGTGCAGGATGACAAACCTATAAGGGAAATTCAACAAGAAGTATTTATATTTTCATGCAAATGTAATCATTGTAAAAACTTGTACAGAAATATAATGTACAAGTACTTAGAATCGCATGTAAATCAAGCATTGGATTTTCCCTAGCTAAACACCTTAGTCATCCATTCAATAGGATCACCTATGCACACTCACACACATAATTAATGCCTAAACTTGAAATCTTAAAACAGGATCTATCTCGGTCGACCAACTCCTCGACCGAGACATTCTCGGTCGACAAACTCCTCGACCGAGAAAGATCCAAAGTAGCCGTTAGACACAACTGACAAGTTAGTTGGCAGATGAAAATAAACGTTGATCCAGAGAGCCTGTCGGTCGACAAAACTTCGACCGAGTAGGTGTCTCGGTCGAAAATTTCTCGACCGAGACGATCTCTGACAGAAACTACAGAGTAAAGTAATTAGCTGTTGCAAAAGCAACAAACTTGTACCTAACAGCTAGTTAAGCACTTAGAAACCCCTAGAAGTTATCTAGAACGTCCTTAAGCATACTTAGGCCATTTCTATAAATAGGACAAGCCATAGGACACTAGAACTCACTTGATACACTTGCTATACTTGAGAAAATACTTGAGCCCTCTTGTGCAATCTGTTGTGAATTGAGCATTGTGATAATTTGGCCACTTTCCTCTTAGCTCAAGCTCGTCCTATAGGCTAGATTTTCCTAACCCTAGCAATCACAAGTCCATCATCTTGGCTAGGAAAATCCAAACGCTTGATCTAGACAAATCAAGCCTTGAGCTTCAAGGATAAGTTGTATTTTCTCTTATTTCTTTCTTGTTCCTAGTATTACTTGTACTCTCCTTGCTACTCCAGGTAGGAGGCTGCGGATTGGAGAGGGTGAAGCTCTTCGTGGTGAAGAGGAGGAACTTTGGACTACTTCAGAAGGCTGTCTTGACGGGAAGCTACTTCGGGAGGAAGGCTACTTCAAGGGGGAGCTTGAAGTTACTTCAAGGAAGGCTGCTTCGAGGTTGGCAAGACTACATCAAGGCGAAGGCTGTCCAAAGGGTGTTTGGAAAGTATTGTAAATTTTATGTAATATCCTTGAGAGGTAATAAAATTTAGTACTTTCAAAATCCCGGTTGGGTAAGCAACCGGGTAGTGGAGTGACTCCTTAGTATTTGCTAAGGTGGAACCACTCTAAACACCTGTGTTCCTCTTCTTAATCTTTACTTTGGTTGTTTGATTTTAAAATTACTTTAAAATCTATATAAAACTCTATTCACCCCCCCTCTAGAGGTTTTCAATTGGTATCAGAGCAGGGCTTCAAGGAACCTTAACACGGTCTTGAAGAAATGGGTGATGGAGTGCTCAACCACCTCAACATTGAAGGAATGCTCGTTGCTAGACCTCCGGCATTCGACGGGACAAACTATCAATACTGGAAGAGAAGGATGCAATTCTACTTCCAAGGAATAAATTGGGATCTTTGGAGAATGGTATCTACACCATACACACTCCCACAAGACGATTTCGCAGTATGGGATGCTAATACGGTAAAAATGGCCCAAATGAATGCAAAGGCAGTAAGCATTTTATATTGTTCCATTTCAGTAGGTGAATTTAATAGAGTATCAAACTGTGGTACCGCATATGACATTTGGCATAGATTATCTATAACATATGAGGGTACTGTTCAAGTTAAAAACTCTAAAGTTAGTTTGCTTAAAACCAAGTTTGAACATTTTCGTATGGATCCAAACGAAACTATTAGTGAAATGTATTCAAAATTTTCTACTATTGTTAATGGTTTGAGTGCTTTAGGGAAACCTGTTCTTGAGGAAGATCAGGTATCAAAGATACTTCGATCTCTTCCTCCAAAGTACAAACCAAAGGTGACAGCTATTGCAGAAGCAAACGACCTCACTCGCCTCAAAATGGAGCAGCTCATCGGAAACTTAGAAGCTCATGAGGCAGACCTAGAAGAGGAAGAGAGAAGAGAACATGAGCATCAACGTGGGCCAAAGAAAGATGTGGCTCTCAAAGCATCAAAAGCTCTCTCACAAGAGAGTGAGGAATCCAGTGAAGAAGAAGGAGAAGAAGCATTGATAGTCAACGGTAAGAAATACAGAAGGTTTAAAACTAATAAAATTTCTAGTTCTTCTTCCACTCCCAGGTGCTTCGAATGTGGAAAGAAAGGACATTTCAAAAATGAATGTCCCAAAGCTAAGAAGGGAAAGAAGAGCTCACATAAGAAGAAAGAAAAAGCTTATAAAGCGGCATGGGATGAAACGAGTGAAAGTGAAAGTGGAGATGAAAATGTGGAATGTCTAATGGCAAGAGAAGACAATGAAGACTCTCAAGAGGTAAGCCTTATTGATCTTCCTAAAGAAGAATTAGTTGCTAGCTTACAAGAAACTCATGATAAGTATGTTGATGCCAAGAAGAAACTAAAGAAGACTATGAAATCAAATAATGAGCTCATTGCCAAAATAGATGAACTTTCTTCTGAAAAGAATAACATTGATCTTGAAAATGTATCTTTAAAAACATCTTTAGATGATTGCACTAGAAAGCTACTTACTTTGGAAACCAATCTTAATCTTCTATCAAAAGAAAAGACTGATTTGTTATCCAAACTACAAGCTTTTCAAACTCAACCTATCTTGTGCAATCATTCGGATTATGACAATATTGTAAAAGAAAAGGATTCATTGTTTTCTGATTTAGATCAGGCAAGAAAAGATATACATAAGAAGATGAATAACATTGCTCAGTTGCAAAGAGAACTTTATGAGTTAAGAAGAAAAGATATTCTTGATAACATATTGAGAAGTGGTACTACCTTCAATGGAAGAAAAGGTTTGGGATATGTTCCAAAGAAAAATCAACCCAAAAAGACCCAAACTATGTTTGTACCCAAAAACACAATGGCTAGAAAGAGAAATGAAGTTGATTCTATTACTTGTCATTTCTGTTTACGTCTTGGACATTACTGTTTTTCATGCCCCTACAAGACTAAGAAGTCCAACTTAGTTTGGACTCCAAGACCCCAAACTTAGAAGAATGGAATGTAGTTGAGATATGACAAAATACTTAATTTTTGCTATTTATATTGTTCTATCTCAACAAACGATGCTATGCTTATTGGTATTAATTTTTCTGCATTGCTGTACTAAAACAGAAACTTCGTCGGTCGAAGTACTATCGACCGAGCTCTGGGTCGGTCGAAGTATTGTCGACCGACTGGATGTCTTTAACAAATCGAAAATCTTCCAGTACTTATTTCGGTCAAAAATTGGTCAACCGAGAAATTTTCTGTGTTTTTGATTGTAATACAGTAACTTGCTCGATCGACAAATTGTCGACCGAGAATGATATCGGTCGAACAATTGTCGACCGACTGGTTTTCTGTATCATAACTTTTATACACATAAGCAAATTAAAAGTTTCTAACCTTATCGGACCATCACATGGGTACCAAAATCTACATTCTAATGCAGGAATGGGTAGTTGACAGTGGCTGCTCCAAACATATGACCGGAAACAAGGATGCATTTCAAACTTTTGAAGAAAAGAAAAGTGGAACGGTCACCTTTGGAGACAATGGTAAGGGCAAGATCGTTGGAATAGGTAATGTTGGAACAAATCTTGAAATCAAAAATGTTCTACTTGTTGATGGATTGCATCACAATTTAATTAGCGTAAGTCAACTATGTGATAGTGGTTATGATGTGTTATTTAACAAAACCTGCTGCAAGTTGTTGATAGAAAACACTACAAATGTCATTTATGAAGGAAATAGAGTTGGAAATATTTATATCCTTAAACCAAACTCTATGAAATCAGTAATAGGCAAATGCTTGCTTGCAAATGAAAATACCTTACAGCTATGGCATAAAAAGCTAGGACATGCTAGTTCACACACTATTAAAAAGTTAGTGAAATATAATCTTGTTCGTGGATTACCTGCTCTGTCTTTTGATCAAGCTGAAAACTGTGAACCTTGCACAATGGGATAGCAAACCAAAACATCTTTTAAATCAAAACATGTACTTAGTACCAGTAGATCCTTAGAATTAATTCATATGGACTTATTTGGACCAATGAGGACACAATCTATTGGTGGTAAAAGATATTGTTTTGTTATTGTTGATGATTATAGTAGATTTACATGGGTACATTTTATTGCAACTAAAGATGATACTATTCATGTCTTTATGCAATTTTGTTCTAAGATTGAAAATCTTTTACAACATAAAATATGTACCATTAGAAGTGATCATGGTGGCGAATTTGAAAATCATACATTTGAGACCTTTTGTACATCTCAAGGGTATACTCATAATTTTTCTGCTCCACGTACCCCACAACAAAATGGTATAGTAGAACGGAAAAATCGATCTCTACAGGAAATGGCTAGGACCATGATGCTTGAACACAACACACCTAAAACCTTTTGGGCTGAAGCCGTAAACACTGCTTGTTATGTGCTTAATAGAGTAACTATTCACTCTCATTTGAAGAAAACTCCATATGAAATACTACACTCTAAGAAACCCCGAGTTGACTACTTTCATACTTTTGGCTCCACATGCTACATTTTAAATACCAAAGATGATAGAGACAAGTTTGATTCTAAATCACACAAAGCATTCTTTTTGGGATATTCCATTTCTAGCAAAGCCTTTAGAGTATATAACACTATATCTAGAAAAGTTGAGGAATCCATTCATATTTCTTTTCATGAAGAGTCAAAATCTGAACATCTAGATATCATTGATCTCACTAATCAATTCGAAAATACAACCATTTCCAATGATAGTGAGAAAACTCCTATATCAGAACCCCAAGTTGAAACACAACCTACACCTAGGCTTATCAAGGATCATCCCCAAGAACAAATTATTGGAGATCCAAATGATAAAGTCAAAACTCGGTCTTCCTTCAAAGATGTTGCAAACATGGCTTTCGTTTCTATCATTGAACCTAAGAAGATATCCGAAGCTCTTAAGGATGATTACTGGATAATATCCATGCAAGAAGAATTAAATCAATTCACTAAAAATAATGTATGGGATTTAGTTCCTAAACCACAAGACAAAACCATCATAGGAACTAAATGGGTTTTTAGGAATAAGCTCAATGAAGCAGGAGAAGTCATAAGGAATAAAGCTCGATTAGTAGCACAAGGATATAATCAACAAGAAGGAATAGATTTTGATGAAACATATGCACCCGTAGCTAGACTTGAAGCTATTAGGATGTTACTAGCTATTGCTGCCCATAAAAACATTAAGCTATATCAAATGGATGTCAAAAGTGCATTTCTCAATGGCATCATACAAGAAGAAGTTTATGTTGCTCAACCACCGGGCTTTGAAATACCAGAAAAATGTGACCATGTTTATAAACTTAAAAAGGCACTTTATGGTCTAAAGCAAGCACCTAGGAATTGGTATGAACGGCTCAAGACATATCTTTTTGATAATGGTTTCTCTATTGGAAATTCAGATTCTACTTTATTCTTCAAAACATATGCATCTGATTTCCTAGTTGTGCAAATATATGTTGATGATATTATTTTTGGAGCTTCAAATGATTTATTATGCACACAATTCAGTGACATTATGCAAAAAGAGTTTGAAATGAGCCTTATGGGTGAATTAACATTTTTTCTTGGTTTTCAAATTAAGCAAACGCCTGCAGGAATTTTCATAAGCCAAGAAAAATACACTAAAGAACTTTTAAAACGCTTTGGGATGGATCAATGCAAACATGCTACTACTCCTATGGCTACTTCTATCAAAATTGATAAGGATGAAAATGGGGAACCTATTGATGATTCCTTATATAGAGCTATGATTGGTAGTTTGCTATATTTAACCGCTTCTCGACCGGACATTATGTTTTCCGTTGGTCTTTGTGCTCGATTTCAATCCCAACCTATGCAATCTCATTTTCTTGCGGTCAAACGGATTCTTCGATATCTAGCTGGCACTACTTGTTTCGGTTTATGGTATCCAAAAGGACAATCCTTGGATTTTAAAGCATATACTGATGCGGATTATGCTGGTTGTCGACTTGATCACAAAAGTACTAGTGGTGGATGTTTCTTATTAGGAAGAGCCTTAGTATCTTGGTTTAGTAAGAAACAAAATACGGTTGCCCTATCTACAACTGAAGTTGAATATATGGCAGCCGGGTCTTGTTGTGCTCAAGTACTTTATATGCAACAGGTTTTAAGCGATTATGGTTTTAAACTTTCATCTACACCTATCTTTTGTGATAACACGAGCGCCATAAACTTAGCACATAATCCTATTTTACACAGCCGGGCAAAACACATTGAAATCCGTCATCACTTCTTAAGGGATCACATATCAAAGAATCATGTTTCCCTTCATCATGTTGATACGGAAAATCAATTGGCTGATATTTTTACAAAACCACTTCCTTTAGATCAATTCAACAGCATTAGGAAGCAACTGCTTATTACTCCTTTGGCAGATGTTTTCTTTGATATCTGCGGTTCTTAACACGTATACTTGTTTAATTGTATCATTTTGGCTTTTCAATGGACATTTTCTTATTAGATTTGATGGGATATCTAATTAAGGGGGAGCCTTTATTAAAATGGTTATCTTTTTGAAATGACAAAGGGGGAGAGATATATAAAACTATAACTTAGTATTTATGAAAAATTCAATCAATGAGTTTCATAAATATACTCTTGGCTTTACATTGAAAGTTGCTATATTCCCAAATGAACTGGATTTCATGTTCCATAATTCATTGGGAATAATAAGCACACATTTTATAAACAAGAGGAAAAGTTACAAATGGCAATCTAAAGGTATGACATTTATATGTTTTATATTTCCTTTATTTATATTTTGGAAATGTTTGTCATCTTCAAAAAGGGGGAGATTGTTGGCTAAATGGACATCTATAAAATCCCTTTGTTTTGATTATGACAAACATTTCATTCTTATTTATCTGACGAGCTACTTGAGTGTGCAGGATGACAAACCTATAAGGGAAATTCAACAAGAAGTATTTATATTTTCATGCAAATGTAATCATTGTAAAAACTTGTACAGAAATATAATGTACAAGTACTTAGAATCGCATGTAAATCAAGCATTGGATTTTCCCTAGCTAAACACCTTAGTCATCCATTCAATAGGATCACCTATGCACACTCACACACATAATTAATGCCTAAACTTGAAATATTAAAACAGGATCTATCTCGGTCGACCAACTCCTCGACCGAGACATTCTCAGTCGACAAACTCCTCGACCGAGAAAGATCCAAAGTAGCCGTTAGACACAACTGACAAGTTAGTTGGTAGATGAAAATAAACGTTGATCCAGAGAGCCTGTCGGTCGACAAAACTTCGACCGAGTAGGTGTCTCGGTCAACAATTTCTCGACCGAGACGATCTCTGACAGAAACTGCAGAGTAAAGTAATTAGCCGTTGCAAAAGCAACAAACTTGTACCTAACGGCTAGTTAAGCACTTAGAAACCCCTAGAAGTTATCTAGAACATCCTTAAGCATACTTAGGCCATTTCTATAAATAGGACAAGCCATAGGACACTAGAACTCACTTGATACACTTGCTATACTTGAGAAAATACTTGAGCCCTCTTGTGCAATCTGTTGTGAATTGAGCATTGTGATAATTTGGCCACTTTCCTCTTAGCTCAAGCTCGTCCTATAGGCTAGATTTTCCTAACCCTAGCAATCACAAGTCCATCATCTTGGCTAGGAAAATCCAAACGCTTGATCTAGACAAATCAAGCCTTGAGCTTCAAGGATAAGTTGTATTTTCTCTTATTTCTTTCTTGTTCCTAGTATTACTTGTACTCTCCTTGCTACTCCAGGTAGGAGGCTGCGGATTGGAGAGGGTGAAGCTCTTCGTGGTGAAGAGGAGGAACTTTGGACTACTTCAGAAGGCTGTCTTGACGGGAAGCTACTTCGGGAGGAAGGCTACTTCAAGGGGGAGCTTGAAGTTACTTCAAGGAAGGCTGCTTCGAGGTTGGCAAGACTACTTCAAGGCGAAGGCTGTCCAAAGGGTGTTTGGAAAGTATTGTAAATTTTATGTAATATCCTTGAGAGGTAATAAAATTTAGTACTTTCAAAATCCCGGTTGGGTAAGCAACCGGGTAGTGGACTGACTCCTTAGTATTTGCTAAGGTGGAACCACTCTAAACACCTGTGTTCCTCTTCTTAATCTTTACTTTGGTTGTTTGATTTTAAAATTACTTTAAAATCTATATAAAACTCTATTCACCCCCCCTCTAGAGGTTTTCATTGGGCTAGGTCATCCGAGTACACCAAAATTTCGTCTATGAACACTATTACAAAAGAGTCAAGGAAAGGATTAAACACACTGTTCATGAGGTTCATAAAGACACTAGGTGCATTGGATAATCCAAATGGCATGACCACAAACTCATAGTGGCCATAACGAGTTCAAAAAGCCATTTTGGGTATATCCTCACTCGTTACTCTCACCTGGTGGTATCCTGACCTCAAATTGATCTTGCAAAAGACTCGACCTAATTTGTGTTGGTCAAACATGCCATCTATTCTAGGAAAAGGATACTTATTCTTAATGGTTTCATGTTTGATCATCTGATAGTCAATACACATCTGAAGCGCCCCATCATTCTTCTTCACAATGAGGACTGGTGGTCCCCTAAGGTGATGTACTGGGCCGGAGAAAGCCTTTATCCAACAACACTTGCAACTGGGTTTTTAACTCAAGAAACTCTACAATGGCCATTCTATAGGGTGCCTTATATATAGGGTTAGTCCAAGGAGCTAACTCAATGGAGAAATCTACCTCCCTCTCAGGGGGAATTCTTGGTAGGTCATCTAGAAACACATCTGCATACTCCCAAACCACCTCTATTTCCTCTAAGGATCACCCCTTAACCTCAGTATAGTAACTATGGATAGGTAGGCTCGACAACCCTTGGTTAGCATCCGTTCAGCTTTCAAAGCAGACACATAAAGGCTAGTTGTCACATCCTTCCTTCCTCGAATGGTGAAGTTTGGATGGCTGGTTTTCCTAATAAGAATCTTCTTCTCTCTATAGTCAATCTGGGCTCTATAGGTGGAAAGCCAATCCATACCGATGAATACATTAAAATCATTCATATCGATAAGGATGAATTCAGTGGGAAGCTCATAGTTCACAGATACTTAACTGACAAAATAGGGGTTTTCAAAAGAGTATAAATATGACCACTCGGGGTTGTGACATCCAAAATGTAACCCAAATCCTTGATATCCAAACCAAGCATAGCTGCCGGATTTCTCAAAATAAAAGTATTAGTAGAACCAGAATCAAAGAGTGATTTTACATTTTGTCCCAAGACTTCCAACACGCCTACATAGTTTATGCCACATCAGAAAGCTATTACATGATCTACTAAACCAAAAGGAAAACTCTAGGGGTTATTACCCTCGATCAGCCTACTAGCATTAGCCTAAGCTTCTTCATTGTTGATGGCGAATACTCTAGCTTGCCTTCTCTATAAGGACCTCATTTTTTGGAAACCCCCAATTACAGAAGGCCAAGAGATAAAGCCATTACTTACAAAATTTTCCCAAGGAACCAGATTTAGCAAATAATAAATGATAGAAAACAATTTCACTAATTCATAAGCATTGTTGACAAAATGCGTGCTTGAAGCTTCATTAATAATTGCACATAGATAAGAAGTGTTTATCTAAATCCTCCTTACTTAAATTAATGTCTTCACATGGTTTCATCTTTATCTTCATGTCCCTTATCAAGTATATCATCATATGCACGACTTTATCTTGCATAAACTTATTTTCATATTCTAACCCATATTTGGTAAACTACCTCAGGTGTAATCATTGTCCCTTCGGGGCTCGTATGCATTACCCTCAAGATCAGTCTAACCCAGGATTCAGAATATAGTTATTTAATTTACATGATATTCATAGGAACTTTATAATTTGTAAGAAGTAAATAAATAAGAAAACAATTTATCATTCGTACAATCTCATCGAGAAACCTTGGCAATCTCAGAATTTGATACAGATATTCATAAGTGTAACCACGTACCTTATGCCATCGCAAATACCATGTAGAACATCATATACTTTATGAGTGCATCCAAACATCCAAGCAACGAAGCATATAATCAACGGTATCCAAAACATGCATACTACTTATGTGTCACAATGTATTCGCATTACATTGAACAAATCTAGATGTGCTCCTAAACTAGGGTTTAGGAATATCTCATGTTTGGACTAGGGATTAGGGTTACAAACCCCAATTCCATCATATTGTGGTTTCTCAGATTAAAAATTATGTTATGCTTAAAAGGTTACTTAGGATACCTAGACCACATTACTAACATTAAGATTATATCAAGATGTTCACATTGTTTCAAAACCCTAGATCAACATGATTAAGATTATTAATCTACAGTTGTCAATTATTCATCATTATCAAGGACTTCCCCATTATACATGTCTAGATCAGGAATTAACACAACATAAATGAATCTACCCAATTAAGCATAAGATTAAGACAAATCTAGAATTTCCTTTTCATTAAACACATTACGACATGTATTTCCTATAATTTTATAGTAGGAATCATATATAGATTCTGATTATATTTTATTTATATTCCTCTCATTTTTCCAATCAAAACGATATATAATTTTGCTATATTCCGAGTTACCATTAATTAGCAAGATTAATTGCAAGATAGGTATAAACTAACCAATCTCGTGCAGCCACGTCAATAGAAAAGACATTACCTTTGATTAATCTGGCTCAACTCCTGATTAGGGGGAAATAGACTTTTCCGCCCTTCAATCTTGAACATGTGGCTGGGGGGTAAAAGAGTCTTTAACTCTGTTTCATCTTCTACGCTGCGCATAACACCCCCTGGCCTGGCGCTCATGCGAGACGGCCATCCGAGAGCGTATCTCCGTGCTAGCACTGCCAGAGGTGTCTTGGCGACGCCCTCCCTCTCTCATTCTTTGAAACATCTTCTGGGCCAATTGTTCATAGGCAGAATAGTTAGAAACTAGACCTCCGAGCGCTGCCTCGCCTTCCTCACATGACGTCCTATCCTGGTCTAGTTGTGTCGTGCCCCATGCAGATGCCTCTGTGCAACAGGGTCGTTGGCGACTTAGACGGGGCTCCATGCCCTTGATGAGACTTGTGACCAGTCACGGAGTGACATCCTGACACAGAGTCATCCTGGGAGTCGTCGAGAGGAGCTGAGGCATGGGCATCGTGCTGCAAGGTCTTGGTAGAAAGTAGAGGACCGAGCTTACCGCATGGCTTCCTTCATCACTTCAACTCCATTCGTCATGTTGTCATCATGAAAACACAACCACACCCTTCAGTTTCTTACCCTCCGATCTTCATTCTCCTCTTATGCAACTCATTGTCAACCAGAAAAAGTAACCCTCCTACTTCTTTTCTGGCGAACATAGTCGAGGTTCCTACATTTTAGGTTAACGATCTACCTATTCCTCCTACTAGGAGCCATGCACAGACCTACACGAAGTCAAAGAGGAGCACCAGGGGGGTTGAAAGAGATACGGTGAGGGAGGAAATTATGTTGATTCCTCATGTATCCAACCGGTACAACATATACATATGCATGTATGTTCTCTTGTATCTTCCCTTCTCGTTTCGCTTATCTCCTTTTCCTTGACCAAAATGGAAAAGCCTTCTTCCCTAAGTATTATAAGATAATGTTTAGGAAGTCATTAATTATATTCCCCTCTCTTGTGTTATATTGGCCTCCTTCCCAATGAAGGAGTGCCTTCATGAGAAAGTATTTTTTAACTGTAAAGAGGTTAATAGATTTCCCTTATGATGACATTAGTAATCCAAAGGAAACATGCACAATATAGATAGTTCCTTATTATCTCTCTTTGCTTTATCCTCTTAAATGAAATATAGGAACTCATTAATATTATCTCAATAATATTCTATAATTGAGATTTATTGGGATGTATTTTTATACAAACTTGATATTTTAATCATCTCATTAAAGCAAGTACCATTGATTCATGAATCTTCCTTTTCCTCTCAATTCCTAGAATCCTCTTATTTTCCATTATTATTTTCATGTGTGCCAAAAGATAACTTGGAATATTATTGTTTGATGTCTCTAACATTGTCCTGTCCATGATGTCTATATAATTACTCTTTTAATTATCTAAAACACTATATATTTTATTTTCTTTTGCATATTATTCCATGAATAATAGAAATAAGGGACCCATCTATCAATTCATGGTTTATATTGAACTTTACAAAAATTGAGAATATAACATTCACCTCTCCTTAAAAGGAATTTTGTCCCCAGAATTCAGGCCTATTATGCCTAGGTGAAAGGTAACTCATATTATTCTCAAAACTTAGGGTTAGCAACCTACTTAGATGTGTTAACCACTTTTCATTAGTATATCAATTTCATTTTATTACTAAGATTGGCACCTGAATTGAAATTCAAGTATATCCTCATCTATTGTATAAATGTCTTATCATCACTTGATGATTTCCTTCTCATTAGTGATTCTATTATCACTTGGTGATTTCTCATTTTACCTGGTTTCCAACCTATTATTCATTATTTTCACATGAGGATGAGGTGACACCTCTAACCCTAGTTCACGTTATTACACATTCAATGTAGGATATTCATGCTCATTATCTCAATTTTAAGCATAGTGTGTGTCTATCCAATCTCCCTCCCTCATAATGAGATGAAACAAGAATTTGACTACAGGACAAACACAAGGTTCATTTCATTCCAAGAGTGAAGGTGGTACATCCACACACTACCTTTCAATTTTACATATTAAGTTGAATCGTACTCGATATGACTCTAAACACACTTGTTCTTAATTTCATAGCATTCTTATATTCCATGAAGTCAAGTGTCTCTTTTCTTACTCTTAAGTTAGGGCACAACTTCTCTCAAGTTTCTATTACTTCCTTGTATCTTTTATATTTACATATCATGTATCATTATGAGCCTTATCCAATCCTTGAGGTCTCTAGGGGTATAGGTACTCTTTTGGAGTGATATCATCCTTATGAATTAAGGGAGTGTCTTTACATTCACCCTACTAGGCCACATGAACATCAGGGAGCTGGCCAACCTCTTGAGACATGGGCCTAGGGCAAACCAATTGTTACCTCCCGACCACTTGGTCACATGCATTCAGGGTTTGTTAACTCCCAACCCATCAGTCATATGTACCTCTAATACACCCTACTTGACCCTAAGATTGCATTAGGTCTATACCCTCCCTAAGGGTTTCCTTTGAGATGTCACATATTTTAAGCACATTATTCTCTTATTTAATTCTTTAACTCGGATTGCCTTCATCTCTCTCTTTTGAGTACACATATTGCAGTGTCATCCCATCATTGGGCTCGGGCAACCTTCCCTCCAGGGCTTGGTGCCATGTCGATCTTCCCTCCTCGACTTGACCTCTATGATCTTCCCCTCCAGGGGCTTGATCCTAAACAACTGCATTGTGGACTTAGGCCACCTTCCCTCCTGGGCTTGGTGCCTACCTAGTCTTCCCTCTTGGGCTTGACCATTTCATGACCTTCCCTCCTGGGTTTGGTCATCCACTTAGGACACCTTCCCTCCTGGGCTTGGTGCCTAACTAGTCTTCCCTCCTGGGGTTGACCAGTTGTGTCACTTAGAGTTGGCATCCTTGGGTTCAAAGAATTTAAGTACTTTCATTTTTTTAATATCTTTAACTCTTCGCTGCTCTTGGTGAGGATTAAGGTAATCTCAATACTTAAATACATTTATTCACTTACCTTTTAAGGGAATGTCCTATCCTAGGGTGCCTCTGTCACGGAACCGTTCTTACCCCAATCCCAATCCTACTGTCGAAACAGTAGAAAAAGGATTGAAGCGCCCGTCCCTGAGTGGCCCCGTAGGATCTAACACACTGGCATATACAATAAGAAAAAAATAACTCAAAAACTAGATAATTAAAGAACAAACTAACCCAATATGGAGATTTCACCAATATATCTTTGTCATCAGAGTGTATGAGTGCGGAAGCGATCTTATTCAGTATTCCATTTGTATTGCCTAAAATCAATAAAATCGAGACACAATCATGCAATTGCACGGTACGCTATCGAAATCAAGTAAAACAATTTATAACAAAATAGTATGCTTGGCAGGACTTATATTTCAAAGAATAATAAGCAATTTGCAAATCTAACATTTATTCGACAAGTTTTTCAAGCAATTCGAATTTTCTTACGAGTTCCCATTATGCTGTAATTCGAGAAGCATGCTTATATAATTTGTGTGACTCTATTACCCCAACGCGATGGGGAAGGTCACTAGGCTCCTTTTCACCATAGGAACATAGGAGGCTAATGTACAAGTCCCACCTCCAAATGAGGGGGTTATTGCACTCAATATCAACATTATCAACATTATCAATATCATCATCATTATCAATATACGGGCAGTCATAATGGGCATTCAATTTATGTTTTCATGTTTTTTTGTCAAAATATAATATAGAAAAACAGAAGACTAATCATAGGTAACAATAGCTCATCCAAATAACTAGCCAAGCATACAATCAAGAGATACATAAAAGTATCTTCAATACAATCAAGGAGGAGTTATATAAATAGTGTACCTTTCACCGAGATTTCGAGTATAATCAACTAGAGTAGAAGATCAGGGTCTCAAGTGGTTCCTAGATCAATCAAGATATGTATCGAGGATCAAGATCATATTATAGACCAAAATAAAGTACACCAAATTAGGGTTTTCCAATCCTATTCATCCTTAAGGTAGATCATTCATATATAGTCAACATTATATCAAGATTTCAATATTTACTCAAGTGTCAAGCATATTCGAGGATGGATGATCTACCTAGGTAGTTTAGGAATATATGTCAACCCTAAATATTATCATCATTATTCAAGTCATCAAGTCATTAGGTCATCATCATGTTCTACATCATTTGTATTCAATATCATATTGATGGGTCAAAACTATATCAATTATTTTGCAAGATCAAGATTGCTCATCATCAAGATTATTATCAAGATTGAATCAAGTAAATAGATCTAGATTCACTAATGATTCACTTTCAATAGCAGATGATTCAAAAAGATCAGATCTAGGTTACAAAATATCATCAGAGTCCAAAAATAGGGTTTCCAAAAATTAATCATGATTATGAGTCATTTGACAATTTAAATATGCAAAGGATCAAAGATCTAGAGATATCAGTGAGAAACATTCATAATCTGGTCTCAAAAGTATTTTTAATGGATTCAATGGATTTTCCTGATAAAAAAAGACTATTAATACATCATTTTTGGAGGTCAGATGCATTTTCTATGATTTAAATGAGATCTGGGCATTTAATCGAATAATTGAGTAGAGAAGGGGTAAAAATACCTTAAATGGGAAATTTGATGACCGTTTGATGAACAAGTAGCGGCTGAGATGGATCCAAATAGGCGAGGTGGCTTTCTTGTCTAAGGATTCGGTTCACAGTCTGATTTGGCTGGTTTATTTGTGGTTCAACGAGATTAATTGGGTTGGGTTGTCTGTCCCCCCCTTGGAACGTCGATCCAGGATTCCTTTTCTCTCTCGCTGCAGGCCTTGTGCTCGAGTGCCCAAGTACGGTTGAGCAAGCTTGCCGGTGCCAGGGCCAAGGGGAGAAGGAGGCACCTATGGCGGCAGCGAGGATGCCAGTTGAGGTTGTAGGAACCCCTCGAGGAGAGAAGCAACCTCTATTTGGAGGGAGGGGGCGAGGGAGGCGAACACCCCAAAGAGGCTGTGCGGCGGCGCTGCTACTGCAGCAGGTGAAAGGCAATGGAAATTGGGGGCTAAGGGAGATTCTGGAGGGTGCGATCACAAGGCAAGGATGCAAGAATACTTGCAGCGGACCTCGGGGAGGCCTTTTATAGCACTAGGCTAGGGTTAGCACTAGATAGGATATGGGTCGAGGGCCATGGCCGCCGAGCTGAGAGAGAGGGGTGACGATCTTATTTTGGCGGCATTTTAATGCATTAAACATGGTCAAAGTTGGGCCTGTTGAGTTCGAATTTGCGAGCACAAGCTTTCTATTCGCTTTGATTTTTGAACTATGGTCGCGAGCGGGAGATTCATGCTTCGGTCCCCATTTACTCCTCCCCGCTGATTGCGGAGGTAGAAGATGATTCCATGGCCATAGGATCCGGCCATAATCCGTGGGTAGGAGATCCAAGGGATGTTAGGCACCCCCGATCCCTTGCCACAGATAGATGACTTGGACAAGTCAAGAAAGGAGCAAATAAAAGTGGAATAAATGGGTTTTCAACACATAAACTTCAAAAAAAATCATAGAAAATCGTAGGAATGTCCAATTGTTCTCAAATTTGGACTGCATCTTCACAAAAACGTGTAAAATCTTTAGAAAAGTTTGAGAACAAAAATATGAAGTTGGATATATCAATTTACTTAATTGGACAAAGTATCAAATAAATCAAATATGTGGGGTTTCATAGTGTATAGAATTCACATTGGTCACCATATTTTGGATTTGAGTCTAAAAATTGATTATGAAGACAAGAAAAATTATTTGAGACCATGAGGGAAATATAATGGGGTCAAAAGAGTAATTATCTCATTATTATGCTAAAATCCACTTTGTCACATCCTTCCCTCCTTAAAAAGGAATTTGGTCCCCAAATTTCAAAACATCCTCAAAATTAGTATTTATTCAAAAAATAGATCATATCCTCAAATATTGGTGTATCCTCAACTATATAATCAAAATCATGTCCTCAAAGTTTAAGTATCATGTCCTCAAAGTTTAAGTAGTGCAAACATCATAATTGAGATTCCATGTTCCATTTCATAACCAACTTGGTACTAACAATATTTCATAATCGAGCAATTGAGTATCAACACATATATTGTCCAAAGTCATTATATGAGTCAAAAATATGGATAACATTATATTGATCACAAATTTGGACATATTATCCTTTAGGTCAAACAAAAAGAGTCCTTGGATCAAGTCTACAAGGTGACTTTCAATCCCAAACTCTTAGGGTCTTAGCTTCTACGTTGGCCTAGGTGGGGTTATACATCCATGATTTGAGATTTCATATTTCAACATTTCAAGACAACTTCATACTTTTGATACCACTATTTCGAGCTCAAAATCAATGGGAAGGTCCCACCCTAGTCCTAGTGAGAGCTAAACCCTAATTCATAAACCGAGAAGGGAAAATAGTCATCATTTCGAAAATTTCAAATTTTGGGATTTTGGAGTCATTAGTCATATATCTCAAGGTCCAAATAGTGTGCTCATAGGATTTGTATCATTATTGAGATTGATAATCATGAGTCACAAGTCCATTAATCAAAATCAAGAGTCAAGATTTTAAGCATCAAAAGTTATAGGTCCAAAATTTTGGAGCTAGGGTTTAGATTCCTATTTAGACCTTAGGGGGTATCATTCATCTATATCCAATTTCGAGCAACATTATTCAATATTCGAGCAACATATCATAATTTCATTATCATGTTTCCAAGGTTGATGAATGATCTAGACCTAGGTCTATCTAGGAAATAAACCACAAGCTATAGTCAACATTGCCATATTTTAAGATCATTATCAAGTCAATATTCAAGATCGAGTATTAACCATGGGTTCAACCTATTAGGCTTAGGTCAACCGGTCTAAAATGGGTGAAAGGGTATACCTTTCCAGACTCTAAATAATCAACAAGGTGAAAATTTAGAGGTAGTCAAAATAGGGATGTCACCTAGGTTAGGGGAGTCATGAGTCAACTACCACCCAAATCTGGCACATTACCAACATTAGTCATGATCTGCTGATCTTATTCAAATAGGGAGAGTATCAAAATTAAATCATATACATCGAAGTCATAAGATCAAAATTCAAGATAATAGGGCAATAATGTCAAGATTTTCAATTCTTTCCTTTCATGATCAAGGTAATGATATAATTTGGAAATCGAGGATTTGAATTTGGCATTCAAGGAATTGGGGCATAATAGTGCAAAACTTAGGTCCATAATCATCATATCAAAACTGAGATTGCAAAAGGCATCAATAGGGTAAATGTTTGCTTAACTATGTTTGAGGTTTAATCAATAATAGGGCACCATGGGCTTAATCAAATAGGGACCTTATCAACAACAAGGTATAAAGTACAAGTCATCCTTATTTCACCAAATCATTTTTTTTTACAGTTTACCTCAAACATAGGTAGCATGTAGTCTAATTTTGATTAAATCGGGTTTTTCATTAAGGGTCAATCATGAGTATTTCATTTCAAAGTTTTCATTGATCAAAATTGAGTTTTCATACTAAGGTCAGATCATGGTATCAACTTTCAAGATTTAGAGATTCCCATTCTTAAGCTACCCATAATCGAGACATCATGTGGTATAAGGTCACAAGGAAGGAACACATGAGGAGATGAGAAGACTACCTAATCTTCATCTACATGGGTGGCTTAGGATTGTCCTTAAAGAAGAGATGAGATGCTAGAAGACTCTCTAAGGTTTCATAAGAGAACCTTTAGGTCCAGTTCTGGATCAATTGAGGCCAGGTAGAGCGGGGGATCTCAGCCACCGTGAAGACGGATAGGAGAAATTATGTCAGGACCCCGAGCCTAGACACCTCAATTTTCACCATTATGGACTTTAGGGTTTCTTGGGTGTAAGAAACATGAGAAATTATTTACTTAAAGTATATGGGAGTGTGTAAGCTCTAATACCAACTGTCACGGAACCGTTCTTACCCCAATCCCAATCCTACTGTCGAAACAGTAGAAAAAGGATTGAAGCGCCTGTCCCTGAGTGGCCCCATAGGATCTAACACACTGGCATATACAATAAGAAATAAATAACTCAAAAAATGGATAATTAAAGAACAAACTAACCCAATATGGAGATTTCACCAATATATCTTTGTCATCAGAGTGTATGAGTGCGGAAGCGATCTTATTCAGTATTCCATTTGTATTGCCTAAAATCAATAAAATCGAGACACAATCATGCAATTGCACGGTACGCTATCGAAATCAAGTAAAACGATTTATAAAAAAATAGTATGCTTGGCAGGACTTATATTTCAAAGAATAATAAGCAATTTGCAAATCTAACATTTATTCGACAAGTTTTTCAAGCAATTCGAATTTTATTACGAGTTCCCATTATGTTGTAATTCGAGAAGAATGCTTATATAATTTGTGTGACTCTATTACCCCAACGCGATGGGGAAGGTCACTAGGCTCCTTTTCACCATAGGAACATAGGAGGCTAATGTACAAGTCCCACCTCCAAATGAGGGGGTTATTGCACTCAATATCAACATTATCAACATTATCAATATCATCATCATTATCAATATACGGGCAGTCATAATGGGCATTCAATTTATGTTTTCATGTTTTTTTGTCAAAATATAATATAGAAAAATAGAAGACTAATCATAGGGAACAATAGCTCATCCAAATAACTACCAAGCATACAATCAAGAGATACATAAAAGTATCTTCAATACAATCAAGGAGGAGTTATATAAATAGAGTACCTTTCACCGAGATTTCGAGTATAATCAACTAGAGTAGAAGATCAGGGTCTCAAGTGGTTCCTAGATCAATCAAGATATGGATCGAGGATCAAGATCATATTATAGACCAAAATCAAGTACACCAAATTAGGGTTTTCCAATCCTATTCATCCTTAAGGTAGATCATTCATATATAGTCAACATTATATCAAGATTTCAATATTTACTCAAGTGTCAAGCATATTCGAGGATGGATGATGTACCTAGGTAGTTTAGGAATATATGTCAACCCTAAATATTATCATCATTATTCAAGTCATCAAGTCTTTAGGTCATCATCATGTTCTACATCATTTGTATTTGATATCATATTGATGGGTCAAAACTATATCAATTATTTTGCAAGATCAAGATTACTCATCATCAAGATTATTATCAAGACTGAATCAAGTAAATAGATCTAGATTCATTAATGATTCACTTTCAAGAGTAGATGATTCAAAAAGATCAGATCTAGGTTACAAAATATCATCAGAGTCCAAAAATAGGGTTTCCAAAAATTAATCATGATTATGAGTCATTTGACAATTTAAATATGCAAAGGATCAAAGATCTAGAGATATCAGTGAGAAACATTCATAATCTGGTCTCAAAAGTATTTTTAATGGATTCACTGGATTTTCTTGATCAAAAAAGACTATTAATTCATCATTTTTGTAGGTCAGATGCATTTTCTATGATTTAAAAGAGATCTGGGCATTTAATCGAATAATTGAGTAGAGAAGGGGTAAAAATACCTTAAATGGGAAATTTGATGACCGTTTGATGAACAAGTAGCGGCTGAGATGGATCCAAATAGGCGAGGTGGCTTGCTTGTCTAAGGATTCAGTTCACAGTCTGATTTGGCTGGTTTATTTGTGGTTCAACGAGATTAATTGGGTTGGGTTGTCTGTCCCCCCCTTGGACCGTCGGTCCAGGATTCCTTTTCTCTCTCGCTCCAGGCCTTGTGCTCGAGTGCCCAAGTACGGCTGAGCAAGCTGCCGGTGCCAGGGCCAAGGGGAGAAGGAGGCACCTATGGCGGCAGCGAGGATTCCGGTTGAGGTCGTAGGAACCCCTCGAGGAGAGAAGCAACCTCTATTTGGAGGGAGGGGGCGAGGGAGGCGAACGCCCCAAAGAGGCTGTGCGGCGGCGCTGCTACTACAGCAGGTGGAAGGCAATGGAAATTGGGGGCTAAGGGAGATTCTGGAGGGTGCGATCACAAGGAAAGGACGCAAGAATACTTGCAGCGGACCTCGGGGAGGACTTTTATAGCACTAGGCTAGGGTTAGCACTAGATAGGATATGGGTCGAGGGCCATGGCCGCCGAGCTGAGAGAGAGGGGTGAAGATCTTATTTTGGCGGCATTTTAATGCATTAAACATGGTCACAGTTGGGCCTGTTGAGTTCGAATTTGCGAGCACAAGCTTTCTATTCGCTTTGATTTTTGAACTATGGTCGCGAGCGGGAGATTCATGCTTCGGTCCCCATTTACTCCTCCCCGCTGATTGCAGAGGTAGAAGATGATTCCATGGCCACAGGATCCGGCCATAATCCGTGGGTAGGAGATCCAAGGGCTGTTAGGCACCCCCGATCCCTTGCCACAGATAGATGACTTGGACAAGTCAAGAAAGGAGCAAATAAAAGTGGAATAAATGGGTTTTCAACACATAAACTTCAAAAAAATTCGTAGAAAATCGTAGGAATGTCCAATTGTTCTCAAATTTAAACTGCATCTTCACAAAAATGTGTAGAATCTTTAGAAAAAGTTTGAGAACAAAAATATGAAGTTTTATATATCAATTTACTTAATTGGACAAAGTAACAAATAAATCAAATATGTGGGGTTTCATAGTGTATAGAATTCACATTGGTCACCATATTTTGGATTTGAGTCTAAAAATTGATTATGAAGACAAGAAAAATTATTTAAGACCATGAGGGAAATATAATGGGGTCAAAAGAGTAATTATCTCATTATTATGCTAAAATCCACTTTGTCACAACCTCCTTGGCTCATAGAAGGGGGTTAGTCTCTCTATCCACAACTCGATCCCAAGATCTAGGTTTTGCCTCCCTCATAGGTCATCTTCCCACTCTTTGGGTTGACCCACCCCAGGTTGGTACACTAACCCTAAAGGTTTCATAGATATCCCCTTTCGTTTTATCATTAGGCATAACTTTTATCATTATATCATCCCACATTTGCTAAATACTCCCTCATAATCCCTGTCCATTCAATGAACTTGGGTCACCTTCCCCTCCAAAGGCTTGGTGCTACATCGGCCTTCCCCTCCACGAGCTTGGCCACCATCACTAAACTTCTAGAGATAACATGAGGAGTTTGAGCAAGTTACATTCAAACTTTAATTTTTCATATGTATATAACTATTGGGTTCATATATTTCTTAAGACCTCTTCCATAAGCGTTATGCTCCTCATGCACACATGCATGGGAGACTGGGTTACCTAAACCCATCTTTTATCTTTCTTATTCCTGATTTCAAGTTTCACAAGGATGGTGTCCCATACCACCACACCATGTTCATTATTAACATTAAAGAATTAGGGTTAGGGTTAGGGACTATACTCTACCTCTCAGAGTTTCCATATCTCTTGACCCACTAGAGTTATCTTAACTCAACTCTTACTCCATTAGGATTTACATTTTTAACCCATTATCACCATCATTATTATTATTTTCCCCATTACATGTACATAATTATTTCATCATCCTTATATGTACATTAATTGGTAGAGGATGCCTTATTCCTACTTCTTCTCGAAAACCCTAACTTGAGATGAGGAGGGAAATTCCTTTTAGGGTTTATTAAGCAAGATGATGAAAAGTGATGAATAAAGATGAGAAGTAACCTAAAGGTATTTTATTTCGGGCACCATCTTCTATCTTTGGCCAGGCAGGATGCATGGGTCTGGGAGTCCCCATAAGCCGACTAGTGGTGCAGTGGAAAATCTTGTCAGCCCTCGGTCATGGTCCCTTCTAGACACCTCAGTCTTTTAGAAAATGCCCTAATAACTCCCTCATATTTCTATGGATTAGTTGAAATTATAATCTATAAATATTATTTGGGAAATCTGGGGCTCTGATACCAAATGTAAGGACCTCATTTTTTGGCAACCCACAATTAAGGAAGGCCGAAAGATAAAGCCATTACTTATGAAATTTTCCCAAGGATCCAAATTTAGCAAATAATAAATGATAGAAAACAATTTCACTAATTCATAAGTATTGTTTACAAAATGCTTACTTGAAGTTTCATTACCATAATTGCACATAGAGAAGAAGTGTTTATCTAAATACTCCTTACTTAAATTAATGTCTTCACATGGTTTCATCTTTATCCTCATGTCCCTTATCAAGTATATTATCATATGCACGACTTTATCTTGCATAAACTTATTTTCATATTCTAACCCATATTTGGTCAACTACCTCAGGTGTAATCACTGTCCCTCCGGAGCTTGTATGCATTATCCTCAAGATCAGTCTAACCCAGGGTTCAAAATATAGTTATTTACTTTACATGATACTCATAGGAACTTTATAATTTGCAAGAAGTATATAAAAAGCAAACAATTGATCATTCGTTCAATCTCATCGAGAAACATCGGCAATCTCGGAATTGGATAGAGATATTCATAAGTGTAACCATGTACCTTATGCCATTACAGAAACCATGTAGAACATCATATACTTTACAAGTGCATCCAAACATCCAAGCAACCAAGCATATAATCAACGATATCTAAAACATGCATACTACATATGTGTCACAATGTATTCACATTACATTAAATAGATCTAGATGTGCTCCTAAACTAGGGCTTAGGAATATCTCATGTTTGGACTAGGGATTAGGGTTACAAACCCTAATTCCATCATATTGTGGTTTCTCAGATTAAAAATTCTATTATGCTTAAAAGGTTACTCAGGATACCTAGACCACATTACTAACATTAAGATTATATCAAGATGTTCACATTGTTTCAAAACCATAGATTAACATGAATAAGATTATTATTCTATAGTTGTCAATTATTCATCATTATCAAGAATTTCTCTGTTATACATGTCTAGAACAGGCATTAACATAACATAAATGAATTTACCCATTTAAGCATCAGATTAAGACAAATCTAGAATTTCCTTTTCATTAAACACATTAGGACATGTATTGCATATAATTTTAGAACATGCATCATATATAGATTCTGATTATATTTTATTTAGATTCCTCTAATTTTTGTGATCAAAATGATATATAATTTTGCTATATTCTGAGTTACCATTAATTAGCTAGATTATTTGCAAGATAGGTATAAACTGACCAATCACGTGCAGCCACGTCAGTAGAAAAGACATTACCTTCAATTAATCTGGTTCAGCTCCTGATTAGGGGGGAATAGACTTTTCTGCCCTTCATTCTTGAACATGAGCTTGGGGGTAAAAGAGTCTTTTGACTCTGTTTCATCTTCTACGCTGCACATAGCACCCCCTGGCCTGGCGCTCACTCCCGACGGCCGTCCGCTGAGTGCAGCTCTGTGCCAGTGCTGTCGGAGGTGTCCTGGAAGCACCCTCCCTCTCTCATTCTTTGAAACCTCTTCTGGGTCGATCGTGCATAGGTAGAATAGTTTGAAACTAGGCCTCCGGGCGCTGCCTCACCTTCCTCACACGACGTCCCGTCCTGGTCTAGTTATGACGCGCCCCATGTAGATGCCTCCTTGCAATAGGGTCGTTGGTGACTTAGATGGGGCTCCATGCCCTTGATGAGACTTGTGACCAGTCACAGAGTGACATATTGACACGGAGTCATCCTGGAAGTTGTCGAGAGGAGCTAAGTCATGAGCTCCGTGCAGCATGGCCGCGGAAGAAAATAGAGGACCGAGCTTACCGCATGGCTTCCTTCATCGCTTCAACTCCATCTGTCATGTTGTCATCATGAAAACAAAACCACACCCTTCAGTTTCTTGCCCTCTGATCTTCATTCTCCTCTTATGCAACTCATTGTCAACCCGAAAAAGTAACCGTCCTACTTCTTTTTCGGCGAACGTAGTTGTGGTTCCTACATTTTAGGTTAACGATATGCATGTTCCTCCTGCTACGAGCCATGAACAGACCTACATGAAGTCAAAGAGGAGCACCTGGGGGGGTTGAAAGAGATACAGTGACGGAGGACATTATGTTGATTCCTCGTGTATCCAACCGGTACCACATATATATATATATACATGTTTGTTCTCTTGTATCTTCCCTTCTCGTTTCTCTTATCTCCTTTTCCTTGACCAACACAGAAAAACCTTCTTCCATAAGTATTACAAGATAATGTTTAGGACGTCATTAATTATATTCCCCTCTCTTGCCTTATATTGGCGTCCTTCCCGATTATGGAGTGCCTTCATGAGAAAGTATTTTTTTAAACTATAAAGATGGTAATAGATTTCCCTTATGATGACATTCGTAACCCAAAGGAAACATGCACAATATAGATAGTTCCTTATTATCTCTCTTTGCTTTATCCTCTTAAATGAAATATAGGAACTCATTAATATTATCTCAATAATATTCTATAATTGAGTTTTATTGGGATGTATTTTTATACAAACTTGATCTTTTAAGCATCTCATTAAAGCAAGTACCATTGATTCATGAATCTTCCTTTTCCTCTCAATTACTAGAATCCTCTTATTTTCCATTATTATTTTTATGTGTGCCAAAAGATAACTTGGAATATTATTGTTTGATGTCTCTAACATTGTCTTGTCTATGATGTCCATATAAGTACTCTTTTAATTATCTAAAACACTATATATTTTATTTTCTTTTGCATATTACTCCATGAATAATACAAATAAGTGACTCATCTATCAATTCATGGTTTATATTCAACTTTACAAAAATTGAGGATATAACATTCTCTCTCCAGCTGGGGGTGCTCCGGCTGGTGCTCCTACTGGAGGTGTTGTAGCTACTGGTTGTGATGCCACATGTTGCAACCCCAAAGGTCCTCTTGGGTCGGGCTGAGGGTAGTTGGTGATGAAGTGTCCTTCTTGTTGACATATGAAACACACTTTCTTCTCAAAGTGACACTTCCCAGGATGTGTCCGTCTGTAGGTGTGATACTACTAGAGGTGACCATGAGGCTTGCCTTTGTGCCAATGCTTGCTTTTGTTGTCCCTTCTTGTGTTCATTCCTCTGCCCTTGAGCTCCTTCAGTGAAACCCAAGTATCCTTTGGAGGGATTATGTGTAGGCTTCACTATCCTTTCCATGTCCAAGGCGGTGTTGTAGGCTTCAGAGAAGGTCTTTGGCTTACTAGTCATCACATGTGGCTTGATGGCAGGGTGCATACGCTCTATGAAGTGGTCCACCCTCCTTTCTTCATCCATCATGTGACCGAAATGTTCCAAGATGTGGAACTTGTGACCAAAGTCTGCAACTGAAGAGCTTCCTTGTGTCATGTTAGTGAAATCTCTTTCCTTCTCCTTCTTAGCTGAGATGGGGATGAATTTGGCGGTAACGATGGTCTTGAAATCGGTCCACGCCATCAGTTCATTGCTTAGGTCTCTTCCCGTGATATGGTTCTCCCACCATATCTTGGTTGCACCTCCCAAAAGGTGAGTAACAAACAGAACCTTCTTGTTTGGCTGCACTTCAAGCATATAGAATCCATTCTCGACTGCAAGAAGCCAAGCTTCTGCCTTGTCGACCACTTCAGACTTATCTTCTCCCCAAAACTTCTCGACATTCAGCTTGATGAAGTCCAAGATGGTCGGTCCCAGTTGAGGACGAACAAGAAGTGGCTCACCATTCTCATCTCTAGCTATGTCCCTAAGGGACAAGGCATGGATAGCCTCAGTCAGCCATTTCTATTGCTCCATCCACACCGCATTCGTAGTGTGGACTACCATAGTCAGTTCCGGACCACCATCCTAGTCCTCCTCCATCTAGGATACCTCCTCGTACACATGTTGTTCCTCATATCATGGTCCCTCCTCTTGTTCTAGGTTTTTGAAGGGTATTGGTTCAGGGTTGGGGGCCTCATGTGCAGTTCCTTTAGGTCTCTTTCTCTTCTTTGAGGTTTCACCACCATGGTTCTGCTTCCTTTTCTCAAAAGACCCATTCTCTTTGCGGGGAGGCCCACCAATGTTGGTGGCAACTGGAATAGCCACAGTCTTTGTACGAGCCATCTACTTAAGCACACAAACAAACCTTTAGTCTATACATAGCTATTTATACTTATGTCAATGACATCTTAATTATGTATCTTTTATTAATTTGATGGAGGATCCCTTAAACCTTATCAACCTTACCCATACCTTAAGAGGGTTAGGAAGAGAGAGAAAACCCTAATCCTTAAAATCCTTAAAAAAATTTGAGTTGAGAAGGGATGAACAAGATGAGAGAGTCCTAAAGGTATCTTATTTCGAGTCAAGTCCTAGGACATTGGCCAGGCAGTCACACAATCTGGGAGTCCTCGTATTCTGACTAGCAGTGCAGAGGAAAATATTGCCAGCCCCCACACATGATCCATTTCTAAACACCTATGTCTTTTGGAAAATCTTCTAATAACTCCCTCGGTTCTATAGCATTTGTAAAATTCAATAATTATTAAAGATTTAAATGAGGAACCTATGCTCTGATACCAATTGTAATGACCCCGCCTCTCAGTAACCCTCAATTAAGGGAGACCAAAAGGTCAGAGCCATTATCCCAATAAACCGAATCAAAGGTTCGACAATTAATCAATAATAATTATGAAATTCTACCAACTAAACTAAAATCTGGTATAAAATAAAAATTTTGCATACATTTTAAAAACTTTGGTAATCTACTTCTATCCACAGCTTTGGATCTATTCTATCTAATCCTCCTTGCACTTTATTTCTTATTTTCACAATGTGTCACTTTACTGTTTGTTCATTTCAGGGTTGTCCCTAAAACACTGACAAATAAAATGACGGTTAGCATACAAAAATATGTCGGTATGTGGGGACAACCAAAAGTTCACAAATATGGATAACAAACTAATTATCACAACCAAGGTAAATTAACAAATCAATTTACGTTTTCAATGTGTCAATCTCCACTACTTTTTCCCTAACCCTGGAATACCCACTCTAGGGTTTGACTTAAGGGCACCTTCTCAATCCCGAGCTTGGTGCCTAGGGTCACCTCTCATGGTGCCCATTAGTCATGCAACATAGACCACCTTCTCATTCCCGAGCTTGGTGTCTAGGGTCACCTCTCATGGTGCCCATTGAGCTTCCCTCCTGGGCTTGACCTTTTTGCATCATCCATCAAGGTGGCATGTAGGTGCGAGAATACACACTTATTTATAGTTATGATAATCGTAGTGACTTTATAATTTGCAATTATGAACATCCAACTGGTTGGTTGCAATCAATACGATCAATTCATCTGGAAAACCTTCGGGAAACTAATGTGATTAACCATAATTAACCACATACCTATCAAGATGACTTGAATGTAGAAATAATTCAACCAATCAAGAAACCAAGCAAGCACACACAAGTTGATCCTGAAAAAGGCATCCAATTTTCTATCATTAATCATGATCTATTAATCCTAGTTGTTTCCTAGGGTTATTACTCCTTTTTAGGGTTTTTATCGCAATTAGGGTTCCATTTTATTTTTTTATTACTTTAAAGCCTAATTTTATATAATCACTTACAAGCACTAATTATTTCATCTTTCTTTCACAAAAGATTCTAAGATCATCGTTTAGCAACATGAAACCCAAATTTCAGATTATAAGTACTTTTCTTTCCTTTTTCTCTTATTTAGAGTTTCTAAGCATGTTAATCATCATATTAGGTTTAAAACCTGAAACATTGCAATTTCATCACCAAAATAATTTAAAATCCATCTTTATCATTAAACAAGTTAACCATGCTCAAATTAACATATTAGCAAGATTAAACTTATCCTTTATCTTTAATTAGGGTTTCTAACCATAAATAAATACTTTTTTCCATCAAAATATATATACTTTTGCAAAAAGATATTGATTCAGGTTCCCAAACTATTTTTAATGCATCCCTTGTATTTTTCTGATAAATTTGCATGTATTAACTTTCCTCATCTGAGTTTTCTATCAAAAGATATGATTTTAACAAGAAAATTCCTTTTTTTGATTTATTTGCTTATTTCGGAAAAACAAGGATCGCCCAATCCATGGTCTGTTGGTCCACTCAGGATCCAACGGCCAAGGATACATGCACCTGTAATGACCCCGCCTCCCGGTAACCCCCAATTAAGGGAGACCTGAAGGTCAGAGCCGTTATTCAATTAATAGGATCAAAGGTTCAACAAATAATCAGTAATAATTAATAAACTTTACCAACTAAACTAAAAACAGGTATAAAATAAAACTTTTCTTACCTTGGAAAAACTGGGATTTCTAAACTTCTATCCTTGAAGATGTTAATCTAACTAATCCTCCTGTGCATGTTATTTCTCATTCAATTCCACATATGTCACTTTACTGTTTGTTCTTTCATTTGTACCTAAAATGCCGACAAACAAAACGTCGGTCATCCGAAGCTGGTATGTGGGGGAAACAATAATTGTGCAACTATGTTAACAATGTAATCAACCAAATATCATTTAACAACCAAGATTACGTTTTAAGCAATACTACTCAATCCTTGCTTATCCCCTTTCTCTGTAACGTCCCTGCAGTGGACATGGATATTGTTGGCTAAATGGGACATTATGTTAATCCCTTTGTTTTGATAATGACAAACATTTCATTCTTGTGGTTTTAACGTGCTATTTGAGTATTTCAGGAACAAGAATATAAGGTGGTGGATAACAAAGACTTGGAAGAACAATTTGATAAAATTGCTTTATTTTCATGATTGTAATCAAATGTAAATGCTTGTACAAGTATATAATGTACAAGTAATTAGATATCATGTAAATCAAGCATTTAGATCTTCCCTATCCACTCACAACACTTAGATAGGCCATTCCCCAAGATAGTATCACAATTGCACATTGATACACACACTTAGTAAATGAATACATTGAGTCAGTAATATTCTCGGTCGACAAATCGTCGATCGAGAAAATATCAGTCGACAAAAACTTCGACCGAGAAACTCTCGGTTGACAAAATCTTCGATCGAGAATAGACCCTACTAGCTGTTAGACCCAGCAGACAAAGTGGTTGGGAGTTGGAAATGAACGTTGTAAACACTTGTTCCAGGAGGTCCCTCGGTCGACAAATCTTCGACCGAGAAGGACTCTCGGTCGACAAATCTTCGACCGAGAAAAGTTTTGTCTGCACTTTTTAGGGTCAATTAACTAGCCGTTGCAAATGCAATTAGTGGACACATAACGGCTAGTTGAGCACTAAGAACCCCCTAGAAAGTGTCTAGAACATCCTTAAGCACTTATAGGTCATTTCTATAAATAGGACATGCCTTAGGACACCTAAACTCACTAATCTACACTTGTGATACACTTGAGCTTACACTTGCAATTGTCAACCTGTTTTGAGAAATTGAGCAACACTTGCATTGGCTATTCTTCTCCTTGCTCCAATTTCGTGTCCTATAGACTAGGATCTCCTATCCACAGCAATTACACTTCTATATACATTGGTTAGGAGATCAAAACGCTTGATATAGGAAATCAAGCCTTGAGCTGCAAAGTTGTATTGCAATTTCTATTTTTCCTTCTTGTTCCTTTTTATCCTTTGTATTCTCCTTGCTACTCCTAGGGTTGGAGGCTGCGGATTGGAGAAGGTTCTTCTCGGTGGAGAAGGTGGACTTTGGACTACTTCAAGAAGGCTATTGCAACGGGAAGCTACTTCAAGAGGAAGGCTACTTCAAGGGGGAGCTTGAAGTTACTTCAAGAAGGCTGCTTCAAGGTTGGTGCAATTACTTCTAGGTGAAGGCTGTCCGAAGGGTTTGGTGAAAGAATTGTAATTTTATGTAAAGTCCTTGTGAGGTAATAAAATTTGATTCTTTCAAAATCCCAGTTGGGTAAGCAACCGGGTAGTGGATTGACTGCCTTAGTATTTGCTAAGGTTGGAACCACTCTAAATCCTTGTCCCCTTGTCCAATATTTTTGTGGTTGCTTAATTTAGTTGAATTATTACTATAATAATCATAAAACCCTATTCACCCCCCCTCTAGTGGTTTTTCAAATACCACCTCTCTCATATTATAGATCCTTACCCCCATGGCCCTACCACACAAGTAGCCAATACCTAGGGTTATGGAGTCGCATGGTCCTACCCAAAGGTAGACCAATCCCTGACTCATGATGACTTGATGGACCTTCCCCATTGGTAGCCATTTACTAAGTCATTTAATGACCTGATGGACCTGCCCTCATTGGTAGCCATTTACTAGGTCAATCTATAAAGCTACAGTGGGGACTAGGATCTGAGCTAGTAAGCATATTTCTTATGTGATAGTCATATTCACATTATACTTTGCATGAATTAAACACATCCAACAGTTTAATTCAAGCCACGATGGAAACATCGATAAAATCCCGAAAAACTAATTCGGGTAGTCATAAGCGTAACCACATACCTGTACATGTAGATTCAGGTGCAAGAATAGTCCAAACAACAATGAGCAAGCAAGCATTCAATAAGATCCTGAAACAAATATACAATTTCCTTGTATTACTCGTGTCATTAAGATCTATTAAATCTAGCTCGCTTCTTAGGGTTTCTAGTCCACTTTTAGGGTTTCCATTGCAATTAGGGTTTCCCTTCCCCTTTTACTATTTTAAACCCTAATTATCTCGTCTATTCTTCAACATTAAGGTTATCTTAACAACACATAACCCTATTTTCATATTACAGGCACATTAATCATCAAGTAAGCTTCTTTTTCATTACAGCTACTATTTTTATCCTTTTAATCCATGACAATATCATTATACGCATTTATCATCAATTCATAGTTCATTATGGTCTAAATTACATCTAAACTCAATTTGTTTATTAATTCCATCTTTTATTCATCAAAAAACCCTAATTACTACATCTATGGCATTTATCCACAAATTAGGAACTTTAATGCTCGAAATAGCTTATAACCATGAAAACTCAGTTCTATACATGAAATCAAGTAATTAAAGCCATTAGTAGTCCTAATTATCATCATTAGGGTTTCAAGGCCCATTAAAGCCTATTTATGCACATAAACTCTAAATTAAATAATTATAAGCAAATTCATCCTTTTTCAATCTTAATGATCCTTTTTATCATTAACAGGCTAAAATCAACTTTAATCATCTATTAAACCCTATTAATCACATTAATCATATCAAAATAGGGTTTATTAATCATCCTTACATTAAAGTTAATAACTTCTATTACTTTTCGATTTGAAATCAGAATCAATCTTCAATTATATTTTTAATGGATTCTTCACATTTTTCTGATCAATTTTCATGTATAACTCATTTTAATCTGGGTTACCAATCTTTAGTTATGAAATTTTCAAGATAAAACAATTATGGACCAATCATAGATGGACACATCATCTTTTCGTTTATGAGTGGGCCGACTAAGAAAAATAATGGAATTACCTTCTTACCCTTACGGGTAACGTGCAGCCCCAGGGGCCATCCAGACTTTTCACTCTATCATCCCTCTCCTCACGACACTCACAGACGCTCGCTGCGCTGCCTTGCGTCGGCGCTCTCTTGCGCGCCTGCTGTGCAGTGAGGCCATGGCCTCGGTGTCGTCTTCCTTCCGAGTTGCCTCCCCTCACCACAACTCAGGTGCCTGCGTTGCCTCCCCTCACTACAACTCCGATGCTTCCATCTACTGCACCGCCATAGATGCTTGCCCCGCACAACCTTGCAGCTCCTCAGGGATTCTCCGCCAGATCTGTGGCAGGACCCTCAAGACCTGCACGGACATTGATTCTAGCAGTGGAGCTTCTTCCTCGGCTCCAGAAAAAGGAGCTATGAGGAGGGCAAGACCTACAACAGATCTGTGTAGGGTGCGCTGTTGATGTAGTAGCGAGAAAAGGGCGATCTTGATCCAGCAAGGAACCTTGGTCGGCCTCGCCCCAACTCCTAGCAGTGCCATGGTGCATGGTGGTAGATCCCATCTCTCTACTACCTATTGCAGGTGTATGGCAACCAGAAAGTCAACGGCAGTTTCTCATCAAGGACAGATCTCGTACCTCGTCCTACCTCGGCACCAGGCGGAGCTAGACCGATCAGGAGAGGCACGCATCCAGGATGCTGAGGGAGGCTGATCACGATCATCCTTTTATAGGACCAGAGTAACGTAGACAGACAAGGAAGGTTTCTATGGGATTCAATTCCCATATTAGACACATGGAAAGAGAGGCTCATAAGGGAAAGTATGGATTTTCTTATTTTCAACTATTTTCCCATCATGCACACGAGTTCCTGCCTTAGTCCTAGAATTTTCTCTTACTAAACTCTTCCTCATATATTACTTCTTTTTCCTTGGAGTTTAAGTAATCCAAAACCGGCAAGGAGTATTACCATCATCCACAAACTCAATTTTCTAAGAATATTTAATCTCAACATTAACAAGGAAAGAAAAGTACTCCTTTACATAAACCCTTTGCTTTTATTCCAAAAGGCCACTTATTATTTCAAATTTATTTGTATTTTCTCTTTCTTCCTCTTTATTGGGGCTCCTCGGACCCCAAGAAAAACTAATATTTCGAAATTCCTTTTCACAGATACTTATCATCCTTCTAGATGCATTTATATGCATTATTTCTCATTATCTTGTTTATTTCTCGTTAAAATATCTCTTTTTGAAGATTTCTCTTTATTTCTCTTTTATTTTTCTCATTGGTATTCCTTTTAATGTTAGGAATCCTTGGAATAGGAAATTCCACCAAGAAAAACTCAATTATACATCTTTTCACATATTTTCCACATTTCATCAATGTTTTCAATTTCTTTCTTAATAAAGAAATATGTATTTGATCTTTTCTTTTATTATTGCCTTTTCTTTGCAATCTTGGATTCCTTGGCACCCAAGGAACCTAAAGGTACGAAATCCATACTTGGATTACATTCTTTTTCCTTCTAGAGGTTTCCACACTTTTCTTTCCTCTATTTTCTTATTTACTCAATAATAAAGTTTCTTTTGTTCTTTCTTTGTTATTGGGCCCAATAGCCAATAAAGCCCACAAATAAATCAACAAGGCTATTTTAAATGGAATTCATGCATTCAAACAAAAGTCATCATTATTTGTTCATTTATCTTTAATATGAGAAATTACATTTCTCTTCTAATGAACCCAAAAATTGGGGTTGTAACAGCACCTTTTCTATGATCAAAAGTAAGCGAAGGACAGGTCTGCCCTTATATGTACTAAACACACGACGGGGTAACCGGGTAATTTCACGGAGTGTCCCTCTTCTTCAATCTCACGACTTCGCTACTGTTGCGAAGGTCAACTCCATAGTTGACTTTTCGATCTCGATCGCCTGCTAGCACACCAAACGTCCATGGAGCTTCGCCTCCCTCAATCAAACTCGACTAGGGCTCCAATTGGCCGCAACGAACACGTCGTGACTCCCTCCTACTCGCCGAACTCCGGCAAGGTTTGCCAAGGGGACGGGGGTGCAGGTCAGGGTGAAAGGATAAATTGGATGCACGAAATCACTCCCCATGCTCTTCCATAGAGGTTGGGGTAGCAAAAAGGTGTGTTGGTTCCCACATTCACCCTCCCCTATATATAGTGTCGGGGCAGGATCCTACTGGATTGGGAACTTTCCCAATCGACGACCAATCCCCTACAAAGTAGGGTTGGTTTTGCTTGGCTTCCTCTTCTAAGTTTAAAGGAACCAACAATAGGCCTGCACACTCTCTGGATCGCGAGAAAACCTGAGAGGAAAATTCCCTATGTAACTCATAAAGTCCCAGTCCTAGTGGGACTTAGACGATGAGTGTCAGGCATCGGATCAAAATCCAACGGCCCTCCTTGCTCGCGATCAACCAAAAGGAAATATATATATTCCTATTTGCCAAATTAATGCTATATTTTTGAGAAAATCATATCTCCTAAACCATAGCTCCTTTTTATCTTAAAATTTAAGGGAAAGTTTGTCTTGACATTATCTAGCTATTTACAAAAATTTGGGAAACAAATTCCAATGGATGAGAAGGCTTCCTTCCCTCCAAAGTTATCTTTCAATTAATTCAAAATTAATTAGTATTTCTTTTCCCTTTGCCATTATCTTGTTATTTTGGGTCCCTTGGACCTCAAGAAAACCTAAAGGAATGAATTCACATATTGGGGAATATTTACTTGCCTTTATTCTCTTATCTATTTCTATTTCACATATTCTCCTTTTATTTAATTAAATCATTTTCCTTTTTATTTCTCTTTTCTTTTCAATTGGGCTCAATGGCCAACAAAGCCCATTATCAATCAATCAAGGCCATTTCACACGAAATCCATCACAAATCAATGAAATAGATTTCATTTATTCATTAAAATAGAATTACACTTTTCATTACATACTTAAGAAATTGAGGTTATAACAGTGATTTTCTACCTAAATAGCCTTTATGATATTCAATTATTGGACTTAAATATCTTAGTGTGTACCTGATACAAATAACTGCAGTAAAGCAACAAAAGAATTTTTTCATAATGGATAAACATTGAATAAAATTTCATGAACTTAGGAAATAAAACATGATTAAGAGTTATTCATCATAATATATAGTTATTAACATAAAAGTGATGTCCAATTAACTTATGAATTATGTCGAATCAATAATTTCTAAATTCATAAAACCCTAGGGATAACAAAGTCTAGATAAATTCACACCCAAAAATTCTCCCTTACACGATGAAGAGAAATATGCAATTTGGACTTCATAGACCTAATAGTGAAAAAATGTCTCATCAGACACCATGTCATAGAGGATGGGCCTTTTCAAATACTTTTTAATATGTTAAGAGACACATTGGTCAACTTTTTCACTACTCACACAAATAATTTGAGGGGGTTGGAGAGCACATGGTCAATGGATCGATTGTTTTTGTTCATGACAGATATTGATCCAATGTCAATACTGTGTCCCCTACAACTGTGACCAGCCTACATGAAAGAGTGTAGCCCGACAGTGCAATGTTACTGTGGATGAGGGGGATATGAGTAAATGTACATGACGTAGATCTAGAAAAGTTTGTCTAGTCCTATCTTGACCTCATGAAGTTGATGACATGTTGGATCAAGGTTGGGGTACCCTTATTGGCAAATACATGATTCTATAATACTTCATAATCCATCAATATCTATTTTATTTTAGGTTTGTCTTCAAGAACTATATTGGGTATGAAAACCCTAAAATCTAGGGTCATCACATAATATATGAATGAGAGAGGGAAAATACGAATGCAAACATGTCAATCCCTATAAAATTTAGAAAAAATCATGATATAATAGTTGTAGGGAATTCTAAGTAAACCTGAGAAGAGAGAATACCTTATCATCCTTAATACTATGAATACATACAAGGATAGAGGGTTTAATGGTATTAATGGATTATTTGTAAAGAACCACTAGCAGAAGGTGAAGGGCTCAGTAATGAAAATATGAAACATATTCTTCATGGAGGTGAGCGAAGGACAGAGTTATGCAATTCTGTCATAGTTTTCATATCTTAAGTCCATAAACTAGAGTCTTGTTTCGAACTACATCCAATCAACCTGAATAATCTTTGTCTGAAACTAATATCCAAAATTGTAATGCAACATATGAATACTTTCTTACCTGATTGGATCTCACCATTGCAAAGTTCCTTCATCCCAGGGAGATGAATTATAGGCAATATTTCCATTACTCAAGATATAATCCACATCATGAAGAGAAGCTTGGATACACAGTTGTGTTCATTAATTTCGATCTATCCAAAGCATAAGACAAACTCTCTTGGTCATTCATTATTGACACTCTAGAGAAAATCAAATCACTAGATAACATCATTGCTTATATCATGAATTTATCACAACATGTGAGTTCTCAATTTTTTTAATGGATCCAATATACACCTCTTCAAGGCTGATTCTTATGACAAGGTGATATGTTATCACCATACACATTCATCTTTGAATTGAGTGATTGAGCCAAACACCAGACAACAACAAATGGAAACCAATCACTATAGGACAAAGTAGGATTCAAATATTATTTTTTATGTTTTTCTAATGATCTTATCCTTTTTGGGAAGGCCACCTACAAGTAGATGTGCACTATCAAAGAGTGTTTCAATCACTTCAAAAGAGAATTGTGACATGACATCTCCATTTCCAAGACATAGGTGTTCTATGCATCTTGTGTCCCTTAAGATGTCAAACGAAGAGTGAATATGATATGTAAATTTCATGAAACAAATGATGCATGAAGGTACTGAGGAGTTACCATCATCCATTGAAAAGTTACCAAGAAAACATATGTTAAGGTGCTTGATAGAGTGGACTCTAGGATTATTGGTTGGGCAGAAAAATACTTCTCCTTGATATAGCCCACAGAAATAGATTTGAAAAGGTAGTTCTAGAAACTTATTTTAAGGTGCTCGTTGAAATTATACAGTCAGATCTGAGAATCAACCTTAGATTTTCTAACATGCTAGAAAGGATACAAATAAGGAGAAGAGAGAAATATGGATGGAAAATATTTTTTGAGAACATGATTTATAGCAAGGTTGTTGACAATGTGGAAAACTACCATAAAAAGATATCACTCAGAGCTTTGATTACACATCACCTCTGGAATGTATTAGGCCCATAATAGAGGAAGAAATGTGTAGTGGTAGTAGTACTACCAGACAATGCTAGTTTAGCTACTTGTAATACTTTTCCTTACTGTCTTGCAAAAGGTGGAAGAAATGAATAGATATCCTCCTTATTCCAAAAAAAATACCAGGTTACTGTTCCAATTACAATTGAGCTGGGGTAGACAAGCTACGATGTCTTTGAATTTCCTACCTTTTTGCAATGGTTGTAATTAGAAAAAATATTCATATAATTTTATAAATAAATAAAATAGCTTACATTTTTAGTTTTATGTCCTTTAAAAGTTATCCAAGAACTTAAGGTTCACTGATATAAATATCAAATAGTTGTGATCCTTTTAGTTTGTAATACTTTCTCCTAAATATATATTTGAATTTTGAACAAATTAGGAGGTCATTTGTGATTTTGGAGACATGTAATCAAATTTAACAGAACAGTAACTTGTGGGTCAAATAAAGAATATCTGAATTCCTAGTTTATGTGTCATTTTCTTACTATAACAAATTAAAGATAATATCAAAATTTAGGATTTCAAGTCACGTGTACCTTCTTGGTGATTCAAGAAATATTTGTAAGTTTTTTAGTTGTTATTTAAACCTAGATTGCCGATTTGGTATGTTCTTAATTAGAGAGGTCAAATGTTTTTGTTGCATGAGACTTTAGGGACCTAGACACAACCCCTTTAATAAGCCATGTCCCTTGAATATTATGTAATCAAGGAACCAAGAACCAATGTCTTTCTTCAACCTCTTGACTGTTATGGAATGAGACACAAAATGTTATCACCCTGATCATCTTTCTCTTTCTTTTATTTCTTCACCTAATAAGTTTCATATTCTATATCTTCCTCTCACTAATTCAACCCTTATTTATGGGTGGAGTGAGTGAAGTGCTTCCTTGGCAGCCAAGTGTGAACCCCCCTTCAACCATAGCCTCTCTTTACCCAACATACAATATGCATTGGAAACCCTCAAGCTCGCCTCCTCATCCTAATAAATTCATTCATTTTCTCCACCATCTCACCCTAACTCTCTTACACCCTTTCCTATTTCCGAAAGTTTCTTTTATCCTTGATATGTCCTCTCCCATCTAGCCTACAATGTTGTGGCACTAACGCATATCCTGCTTTAATAAGTTGGGCTTGTGATGTTGATTTTAGATGATAATTGATGTGTAGCATAAGTTCAACATCGTTATATATGTACCACTTTAGAGTACTCATGACTTCTTTTATGAATTAGAGAATACATGAATTTAGATGGTTGACTTATGAATATTGGGATGTGTAATGATCGGGATAATGAGAGTGAACATGTTACATCAATGTTTCATGATTAATGAGGTTTATAGAGTTATATGAGACTATTTGAGGAATTAAATTAAGATGTTACTAATGTTTGTTTGATCTCAAAAATGGTCAGAAACTCCATTTAGTGGTATTGGACCTAGGTTTAGAATTCTATATTATTTAACGTTTCCTACAATGAGATATGGAAGTTAGAAGTCAAAAAGATGATTTAGATTTTAGTTAACAATGTGGATTTTTGGAATATGGTTGAACTTAGGATGGAGGTCTCAAGAAATGTCCCATCATGCAGTCACAGCCTGCTCAAGTATGTCATAGATTCACTCGAGAATGATCTAATGTATTAGGCTCTATCTTCAACCCCACATCTTTTAAAGTTGTTGGCCATATGTGGCATTGGGCTTTGACTGCCTCAACCTGTGACTCTAAGAGGGAGGCTAGATCTGCCAAAACAGGTTGTTTAACAAACTCTCATTTGATGCAGGAGGTGACAGATCGAGTGAGTTTGAGACACCCCCCCACTCTCCCTATCTTCTCTAGCCACGGTTCCGTGCAAGATTGAAGGTGAAGGAATAGAGATACACCTCCCACGAGTCATAAACAGAGCTAGGTAATATCTCCAATGGTGGAAGTCACTGAAGATTTACAGCCATGGTCATTGTGGGCTAGCAACACTAGTGCAACTACCAGAGAAGACGATCTTGGTCTAGATACTCTGCCAGAACTCAAAAGATGGGTCTCCAGAGCATCTTCTAACCACTGGGAGCACGATTTAGACCCACCTCAAACCTGGAGCTGCACATAGGATTTTGAAAACATCGCTAGGTGGTCTAGAATTCTTTGCCCCTAGTCTTCCTTCCTTGCGGTGGCGCCATGACCGCCTACCAGATTGAAGGGGGCCTCACAGAACGACTGCAGGCTTTCATTCAGCATGATTCCACCACCATGAAGGAGATCGGTATCCATCGCCCTAGTATGGAGTTGAGCACTCATTTACAAGCCCATCAGAGCTTTCCCTAGCGGCGGTGCCTAGGGGAGTCCTAGGGAAGGACGCAGCGGGGTGTCAGGTCGAGGAAGTAGGGCATCAGTGAGGAGTCTTACTTTTTGCATTGATGTTTGTGAGTTGATGATGAGCCTTCGTCAATGACTTGCCGAAGGCCCACCCTACTGCCATTTTCTCTATCTCGCATGCAAGGACTTGAGAGAGAAGAAGACGAGGGCTCGCCAGATCTAGACCTCGGCGAGGCACTAGGGGCAGATACCATGTTCCTATCTAGAAGCCATGTTTGAGATTTTGAGGAGGAGAAGTCAGGAGTTCATCCTTGTGGCACCACCTTTGGGCAGAGGCAGAGGATGTTCTCCGGCCAGAGTTCTTCCAGTGTGATGATGCTCGCACACTCAAGAGATGGAGAACATGAGAACTGAAGGAGAAGGGTCGATTCTGCGAGAAGAAACCCAGTGAACCTGTAGATCCAGTCCGTTTACTCCCTGAACCAGACCAGTTCAATCAAGTTTATGGGCGGGCCGCTTAGTTTGATAGCCTGACCAGCTGGGCTCACCCTGGATGCATCCTAGCCTTGGGATCAAGATCGAACAACCCTAGAAATTCCCAATCAGGTAAATTATCTTCAAATTCCAGAAGATAGCACAACCTTAGAAAATGCATAATAAATTTCTCTCTTAGCCAATAAATTCCTCAAAAATATCCCCAGACTCAGAAATATGTGCTCTTTCTTATGAAACCTCTAGAACATACTTTTATGACATATTTTTGGTGCTATTTAAATTAGTTTATAATGCTCCTTTTAATAGTTTATTGAATGAAATAAATAATATCCAGTTGAGATTAATTCTCATAAAATTGTCCTAGAACACTTATGATGATATACATCCATATTTAGACTCTGATCTGAGTAATATATATAAATAATAGGTCTTTTTCTATTAAAGACTATTTAGATGCTTCCAATCCCATTTTAATTCTAGAAAATAGACCAGTCAACAGAAAATTACAAAAATTGGACCAGACCTCTAAAATGACACCCTACTCAGTAGAAAAATATCTAACACAAGTTTAGATCATTTTGAACTAAAGTTGGACTAAACCCTAATTTGGACCTAAAATACCATTAAATATGGTGAACCTTGTATTAATGATGAATATTTGTTATTAATCAGGTGATGACTAGATTGTCTAGATGATCAAATATATCTATGAATCTCTGAACTCATGTATGTGGGTTTTATTAAGTATAACACTAGTTTTCTGGTTGCCTATGATATGTGATATCTTGAATGCTCGTATTTGTATATGATTGCTTGGTTGAACTAGTATGAGTTATAATTCGCCAAATCTAATAGAACATAAATGAGTATGATGGGTTGTAGCTACTAGAGCACATAGTCTGGTGTGGATATATGTTGCCTAACATGGATGTATGATTCTTTGGCCCATGTTAGATGTATGATGATACTGTATTTCCCACACTAGAATGTAAGTTAAGTGCAAGTATGTGTAGTACAATCGCGTTAAAGTGAATGCAATGAAATGAATGTTTACATGTTTATCGCTTTAAACAATGTTTTCCTTTAAGGTTTCTTTCTCAAGTTATTTCAATTATGCAAACATATTAGTATGTATCTTTCTACTCACGTGCACAACACCTTGTGTGTTGATTTGTTTTTTCACGTATGTTTTAGGTTCAGAGATAGCATGGGAGGAAAAAGATGGGAGTGAGCAGTTTTTCAGGTTGTACCTTTTGTGTAGATCCTGGTTAGCATACATGTTCATAGACTTGTAAATCTTCTTTTAATATGTAAATGTAATTCATGGTGTAATAAGTAATCTTGTATTAATATATACATGTTGAATGTTGAGATTGTTCATGGTGTATGCATTATAATTGAATGTTCTTGTATGCGTATGTCGCTTCCGCATTGCTCTCTGATATAATTGCTAACATTTTCAGATTTTGTCTTCTCATCTCCATGGGGTTTTGAGAAGGTGAAAATCCGGGGACGTTTCATATTAATTTTTCCAAAGGAGAACAAACCAATTCATTTAGATCAGACTCCTCCTTGATCCAAATGCCTTATATGTTGGTATGTATGCCCATAGAGCAAGTCATATGATGATTGTAATGGGATACTTTGTAATTGATTTGAATAATAATAATAAAGGCAATTTCCAATCTATATGTTTAAACTGTTTCTGAGATGATGGTGTAACATGATAGATGTCTAAAGATTGTATTACTCAATGACATATGCTTTTAGGTTCATGACCTAAACGATGAGATCATATGAATGTTAAGAGTATACATTCTTGTTTAGTCCCTAGTCGGTTGTTATTGTGGAAATAACCATAGACATCAATAACACTAAAGACTAGATTGTGTGTTGGTTGATGACAGAATCTCATTAGTCATGATATGGTGATATCAAACCAAGCACATAGGTACTTGTTAGAGAACAAGGTACCGAACAGACCCACCGTGAGAGTGACACATGGAACCATGACTTGGTAGTCACAGTCAGCTCTCACAGTGATGGTGGTGAGTGTGATTCTTAGACCTGAAATCACTACACTCAACACATGTCGTTGGGTACACTTTGACATCATCAAACGCAATCCTAAAACATGGGTTGTTATAAAGGTGATGATTGGGTGGCTTTGACACATGGGGCTTTTGAGGGGTGAGTGATAGATATGGGATTTGTCCCTTCTGAGGGAGTTTGATATCCTTGGCCACTTGATGAGTAGGATTGAGAAAGGAATGCGCATGCACGTGTGAATCAATATGTGATATTGATGTCATACACATCTCACTCGGTCTACTCTGAGATCTAGGAAATGAATGAACATTGACAGGATGACTGTTCCATGCCTCGAGTTCATTCTGGATATCAGTGACAAAGGAATTATACATTCACTATAACACCATTCACGGATTGTAGGATGAAAGTTGTTCTCCAACTTTCTACTTTCACTTGGGTAGCAATGATGTGTGACTAGGCACCGCTCTTTGCTTGTGAAGTCATAAGTGTTATGGACTTTCACTGCCAATGTGAAATGGACCTGTAGGGTCACACACATAGGATTTAACCTGGAAGAGGAGTTTTGTCCACAAAGCAATGTTTAGATTGATTACTAAAGGAGTTTAGTAGTTCAATTAAACACTCAATCAGTCGATGACTCAATATCGTATGGTTCAAGGTGTTGGACGCATTGATTGGAGTATCAGATTGATTGAAATCGCAATTGACTGATTTTGCCCAACCTGTGCTCCCAACCGATCGGTTCATGTGATGAACCGGTCGGCTGAGGTTGCTGAACCGGTCGGCTGGAGTGTCCAGGCCGATCGGCTCATGCCCAGGTTGAAACGACCGGTTCAAGGGTTGAACCGATCGGCTCAACTGGTGCAACCGACCAGTTGGGAAAAGTCATGTCGGCATGAATTTTCCTTTCGTTTCAAATTGCCCAATTTGATTGGGAATATAATTGGTATTTGATACCAATTGGGAAAGAAACAAGGAAAGTCTTTTTGAGCCGGATCAGGACCATGAACCGATCGGTTCAGGGCACCAACCGATCGGTTGGAGTGCCCCAAACGATCGGCTCAGGTCCAACCGATCGGCTCAATGGCCCGAACCGATCGGTTCAGTTGTGAACCGATCATTTCAAGTTGCTAACTGATTGCTTTTTGTGGAAAATTCTCGAACCCTTCTACTCCTGCTTTAGTCCCGTATTGCCGGGCACAGAGAACCCTGTCCCATGACCCGCCTATATATATAGGGGTATTTGGGGCTTCTCAAGATACAACTCAGTGCAAGTTGATTGCTCTGCAAAGTTGTCATTCTCTCTGGTTTTGGTAACCGAGAGAGAGCCCGAGCATGTGCTTCCCGCAAAGGGAGGTGCAGCAAGGGAAGGACAACTGCAGTTGCAGTCGACAGTAGGAGAGTGTGTTGGCGACTAGTACGTCAACAGGAGGGTGCGACTCCTTCCACTTCCTTGTGGGACAAGGAGAGTGGAGTTCCGGGTGGTCCGTGTGGACTACTTCAGAGGCGGGAGGACACTGCCACTTAGGAGAAAAACTGTCATCCGACAGTCCGGTAGGAGGAGGAGTCTTCAGTCCCGGTGTGACCAGGAGCTGCACAGACACCGTCCAAGACCAGAGGTGAAGACCGCGCAGCCGCGTGGCATCGTCGCCGAGCAAGCCTCGGGACAAGGTATGATTCACAAACCTTATTTCCTATCATATAGATGTCGACGTGATTCCTTTTGTTCCGGGTTTGGGAGAAAATTTTTGTTTCCGCTGCTTCTCTACCTTCTCTATAACCCTTACAGTGGTATCAGAGCGAGGTTGACCTCTCTATATTTTAGGATTATAGATGCGATCGATTTTGGTTTGTCGCCTTTATTTATTGCATGCGATGCGAATAATATCGGCTTTATACATGTCCAATCCACAAATCCCTAATATACATATATGATATGTAATATTAATGCACTCGATACGCGTCGCCCTTAAACGAGTTTTGTGGTGGATGTGTAGCATGATTATGGCCTATAAAACCCTATATCTGTGTGTGGTTGTTTGTGTGGTTGCTTGCATCTCGGTCTGCGCACCGATTCCCTTTCTCATATTCCTGATGTAACTCGAAATAATTCGAGAATTCTTTCCTACCTTTGCTCCCCCCGAATGTAACTCGGGGTTTCACAATGCAATTGTAAATAGGATAGATTTTATTTCATGTTGTATCAAAGAACGGCGGACAACCTGAAGACGATTGGTTCAAGGAGTGAACCGATCGGTTGGTGATCCAGATGGCCGGTTCAAGGAATGAGATGAGCGGGTGGCGACCTGAAGAGATGCACGATGACCGGTGAACCGATCGGCTGGAGGCGCCAGTCGATCGGCTGGTGGCACCCGAGCAACCAACCTGATGGCGAGCCGATCAGTCATGGAGATGAGCTGATCAAACCCAGAAAGGAAGGCACAGATTTCATCTTGTACATGTTGCATGTGATGTAGACCTAGATGACCGTGATTCCTCTTGGCTCGAGGAATCACAAATAGGATGGCCATAATCATTGCTTTTTATCATGTATGCATGTTTTCTGTGGGATATAGCATGTATATGATACGTACTATATATTGTGGTGATTGGATATGTATATGTATATAAAACCAAATCCCTCATTAAAATATTAAGTCTTGTATGCCTTCCATTAGCGACACACATGGCAAACTTGATCGACCAAGCGTAGGTTACGCCAAAGCGTGGTGCGCCGTCTATCTTGTGGAAGTGTGAAGGGTAGACATGTAGGTTCTGCCAAAGCAGGGTGCATGTTTACCGTGTCGGCTTTTGGGTTAGACTTAACTAGTGATTCTTAGAGCGTCTAAGCCCAGAGGCAAGGAATGTTCATGGCAAGGTGTTGTGCATGTTCATTCATCAAGAGTTGCATATGATGCAATTGGCAAGAGTTGCCTACCTGGAAGATCTGAGTTGTGGGTGACAGCCAAAGCTGGTCCATGGCTCAGAGGATTTTAGGATCTTGACCCACTAGAAGATTGTACGCTGCAATCTTCCGAATTGATGATGAGGGCTATCAATTTGAGTCAAAATAGTGGGAGCGGTAATTAATTAAAGGCCTAATTAACTATCGTCAAATTTTATTCAAATCAAATCAAAAAGGTTTTGACAAATGCAAATTTTCTCTTGTAGAATGGAAAAAGAATCATCTTTTAAAATGGGCAAATTAATTGAGAATAAATTCCATAACTGGTTGAGGACTGTGAGAAGTGTTCTGCACAATCCAGATATACCAGGAGCCTTAGAATCCACTCTATGTACGCTTAATGCGTTGGTGAAGAAGAAAGTAGGTAAGGGAGAGAAGTGTTCTCTCGCCAAACCAATTTCTTCTACATGGAGAGGATGGAAGGAACAATGGAAGAAGATGTGACAAAGTGGTTTTTCGGAGCTTAATTCCGAGGACGGAATTTCTTTTAAGGTGTGTAGGATGTGATGGAGTGGACTTTTAGAACCTTAAATGTCCAATGACACAAGTGAAGTCACACATGTTGAGTTGTTTTGAAAATCCCAAATGTTTTAATAAGTTTGGAGTGTTGTTGAGGTTTATACAATGTTTTGGATCCATAATTTTATGCCTTCTTGAGGAATTTAATTGAATGATCATATAGTTTCTTTTTATCACCAAATTTATGTACAATGTAGCTCGAGAGGTAGTAAAGGTGAGATTAAAATTTGGTGTCAATTGGAGCATCCTAGAGAGAGATATTTAGGTATGGAATTGGTGAAATAATGTGCATATTTGAGGTTAATAGGCTTAAGTTTAATAGATTGAGCCTGAACTAGGCTGTGTCGCGCCCCCTTTGGACAAGGGCAGTTTTTGCAGACAAATCGCGACCATGCTTGGCTAATCCAATGGCTGGGGTTGTTGACTTGAGTTAGCGTCGGATTCAATTATTTGTGGAGAGACTCTGGCCCTTGGATGGTGATCGAACGATAAGGAGTTCTCCTCCTACCTCCAGTCGTAATGGGGAACGTGGGGGAGAAGACAGGGCCGAAAACCCTTCCACCACGTCACTGATCGTGGGTACGAATGTGAATGCCAACCGATCAGGTGATCTCGCCACACTGCAAGGAGTAGGATGACCCCTTACTTGAGGGTAGTGGCTGAGAGACGAGGGAGATCAGACTCCCACTCCCTACCTCGTCTCCATTACTTCTCATAGCTGAAGGTTGGAGAGCAGGTGGTAGAAGAAGGAAGAAGTGGAGCTAGAGGGGTGTCCGAAAGAGGATAAGAAGGGGGAAATGAAGGACGAAGGTCTGAGGAGAAGTTTCCTCATGGAAAGAGGACCTCGGTGATAGCTGTACCAGGCGCCGAGCTCACCCACACCAAGGAAGAAGATGAAGTCGGCGGCGCCTATGGAGTGCAGACCGCCATGGATCAAGGTCGTGGACGAGTTCGTAGTAGCCTTGGGAAGCTTTCCGAAGCTTCAGAATGACACAAGGAGGAGCAGAGGCATTTTGCCCCTTTGCTCCGCCGTAGCCAAGGAAGGCGGCGGTGCTCCCATCTCGTCGGAGAACTAGAAGCCGTGGGGCACTACCAAGTGGCCGCGGAGGGAGGTGGATGGACGCTGATCGTTATGGAGGCATGAAGCATCGACGAGGAACACCTCAACCCGAGCCCTTGCTCACCGGAGAGGCTGCCTCGCGGCGGCACTCTGTTCCTGGATCGCGCGAGGAAGAGAAGAGCGGGGCTGAACCCCGGTCCAATCGCCCAAACTCAGTCATGAACCGGGTCCAGGTGACTGTGAACCACCGGCCCAACCAAGGAAAGGAGCCGCGCCATTCAGTGGACACGTGGCGAGGTCCTATTCGTCCAAAAAGGTAAAATGCTCAGTTTTTCAATAATTCATAGAAATTGCCTCGATTATCAGAAAATGACATATAATATACCAAAATGTTCAGAAAAATGCGTAGAACAATCTAAAACTATAATATCAGACTTTTGATGGTTAAATATCAGTGATATCTTGTTAGTGGTGAAATGCCCTTATAATGGATAATAAATATCAAATGATGTTCTAAAATTGTGGAAAAATGCCAATAAGTTTATAATAATGTCTATAGTGCACCTGAGGTCAGGATGATCATGATGATGTACGAAATCATGTAATTTGATTAATATAGCTAATTAGGGCTAATAACCCTATATTAAATGTAGTAAATACATTAATGCTCAATAAATGATGAGATTTACATAGTAAGCTCATATCTGTATATGGAACCTCAGTATTAATTATGAGATCATAATGATGAACATAATCCATGTTATATGAAGATGACCCGTAATATATGGTTTAAAACCCTAATCTAGGTTAATGATGTAACCTAGGGTTAATTAATGTGCACAAAAATATATGGAACCTAATGTTCAGATGATGAACCTGGATAAGGAGATATAATCTGGAATATGACATCAATATGATAATTATAAGACAAGAATACAAGTAATGGTACACATATCCTAATGAGATAAGAAAACCCTAATATGAACATGATTAGGGTTAAGATGAGATGTAAGAGGATAAGAACCTGATGATAGTTTATGGTCTTGTCTTAATCAGGTTTAACCAAAGATATAGTTGACATGAGGGATATCTGATGATTAGGTTTGTTCTTGATCAAGGTACGCCATTACCTCTTACTTGGCTTATTATGCAATATGCTTGTGTTATATGAGTAGTAAAATACTTGGCATATGGTATTGGATGAAATGATTGTTCTTGTATGATATGTTGCCTGATTTTCCATACTTATTGCTATGAACACATCAAACATAATATAAATGTTCCATCATAAGATAGCTCATAAACCACTCGGTGGTAGAGCGCATGCATACTGATCACAAACCACTTGGTGGTAGATCACATGATGTTTGCATAATGATCACAAACCACTTGGTGGTAGATCATAAGGCCTAAAGACGTCAAAGCCACTTGGTGGCAGACACACGAGATGTATGATGGAAATGTGCTTAAAATATGTGTTCTCTTTTGTTAATGAATATCCTTGTGCAAGTATATGCTTTTCTTATATTCTTCTGTTATTGCCAAGTATATTAGTTTTATCTTATTGCCAAGATATGATGAGAGGTATATAAAAAGACACGTAGGCGTACTCAGTACAATATTCTTGAAATGTTGTGCTGACGTGTACCGCATGTAATCTTTTGTCTAGGTTGTGGTGATGCTCTAAAGATCCAGGATAGTGAGAGTTGTGTGGCGAGCTGATGTACAGGTGGACCTGTTGTCTTAAGATCCTGTAGTTTGGTTGTAGTACATGTATATGTGTAGTTTGCTGTTCAATATGTAATATCAAATGTTGTAACAATTCATGTTGTAATTATATGTTGAATGGTGAACATGTGTGTATGGTTTTATTATTGTTCATGTACATGTGCTACTGATGTATGTTTCCTTCTGACTCCCTTGATTTTCTTCTTCTTAGCCTAGTGTGGGATGTTTAAATTGTGATTCTCGCTGAGGTGAGGGTTTCAATTTGGACGTCACACATCAGATTAAGTTTTAGAAAATCTGGGGACGTCACAGGTGGTATCAGAGCATGAACAATAGTAAAGCCTGACATTTTCTCATTATGCAACTCAAAACCAAAGAACCTTAAAATTAATAATCTTTTAGGGTTAGATTAGTCATCTTTTAGAGACTAGATCTGACCTAGCCTCTAGGTTAGCACCTAGATGTCCGAGAACTAGGTCTAGACTAGTGCTTGTTGAGTAGCAAGTCCTTAGATGTCGTTCTTTCCTTGTGGTGCAGCGGTATGGGACGTTGCACTATTTAGAAATGACGTGCATCAAGGGAAGAGAAACCCTAGACATATGGCGCTCGTTGTCTAGAGTAGCTACACTAGTCTACACCATGTTCTCACCCCTTTCACTAGTTTTCATGACACTATACTCTCTACTATGTGTGGGACACTCGTTTTCAGGATTTGGTTTTGGATTCCAATCGGATCGAACCTTGATAGTTTTCTCTGACGCTTGTTTTATCGGAGAAAAACTATATAATATTTTAATATGTATATGTATTATAAAAATGTGTCCCCACCCATGTACGAGTAGGAGGTGGTCATGTAACCTAAGTGAAAGTGATGACATCAGTCTAGAAGAAAGTGTAGTTCTAGATTAGATGTCTAGAGCCTTGTTGGAATATATGATAGATGATATAATAGATGATATAAGTTGATGATATGATCTAAGTCATATATAGATGATATAAGATAGTTGTGATGATCTGTGTTTGTCTTTGAGGATGTAAGTTCGGTTTTGAGGATTTGAGATAAGCTTCGATGATGCAAGTAAATAGGCTTTTATGAGATAAGATAAGTCAAGTTAAGACTAAGTTGTGAGTCAGCATGAGCCTCAAGCTCTTTTACAAAGGAGGACCTCTAGTGTTAGGACCAGTTTTGGGGTTAGCTCAAGAGAGAGTGAGACCCACAGGGAGAAGGTCAGAGAACCTAGACTCCACGATATGAGAAATATGAGATATGTGATATGATGTGTCCTAAACTAGAATACTCCTGAGTGTTTGAGTTGAGTTGCTTTTTGCATGATTCATATAGTCTTGTTGAACCCTAGATGTCCTTGGGAGGACCAAACCCTAGAGATAGAGAGAGGCTCGTTATATGTGCATATGTGAACATGAATATGAGTGCCTGCCATCTGGGTGAGGGAGAGAGCCCAAGACCCTGGAGGAGGTAGCTAGGTTAGTTTATGTGAATCCTCATGCTCGGGTTGGTGGTTTCCCACATAGGAATCTAGTGGTGTATATAAGAGAGCTTTGGGTAGGATGAGTCATGGTTAAAGACCTATGAAGAGTACGTCATAGAGTGTTTTGGTTTGTGCTTATGTGGCTGGAGCTTGTAAGGCTTTTGCTAGTGCCAATGAGGTAGACCCGAAAACCCTAAACCAAGGAGGGAGAATAAAGCATGTGCTTATGAGATACTCATAGACATGAGTTAGCTCAGAGATACTGAGCATGACACTACCCTCATGATATGGGTTAGGAGAACCTCATTTGGACTATATAAACTTTTGATGTATGTTTGACGAGCCACTTGCATAAGTTTGTTTAGCACAACCATGATATATAATATATGTAAGGATGTGATCTAATCTTGAGACACGATATATAGACATGATATGATGAAAACCTAGAGATGTTCTAATAGATCTCTAAGTATAAATGGTTAACCATATACATGAATAATGATGATAATGAGAAACTGTAGGCTAATCTTGTGATGGAATCACTACTAAATGTTGCAATTCAGTATGAACAATGAAATAAGATCATATGAATGAAACATGTTACATGAGGGGTTAACTTTAATGCTTAACTAAGATGAAAAATATAATTTGATAGTTAGCACATCATAACGGTTATAACACCTTGATATGATCTAGATGGATAAAGTGGGTTAATTACAGTTAACTTCCTCCTAAAAAGCATATGTTAATGTTGAACATGTTCAAACGATTAGCTCAATATAATGTTGATGATGCCTTGATGTAATGGGTTAACTATGGTTAACTTCTTTATAACATGATAATATGTGATGTGAAAACCCTAATGCATGGCTAAAGATCACGAAGCAAATCTAACATATGCGATATGTAATGACATAACCTAAGTTTCTAAACCTTGAATGGAGTGTTTTCTACCAAGATGGTGGTAAACCCCCCTAATAATGCTTTGGATACATGGTCTAGGTTACCTTTGTGGATATGTTACACCTAGAATAGTTCCTATATGAAGATGAAGGAAAGATAAGTTTTTTCCCTGGAAGTACGAGTATGGTTGACTTTCGAGGACGAAAGTTCTTTTATGATGTATATGATGTGACAAAGTGGTTTTTCTGAGCTTAATTCCGAGGACGGAATTTCTTTTAAGGTGTGTAGGATGTGATGGAGTGGACTTTTAGAACCTTAAATGTCCAATGACACAAGTGAAGTCACACATGTTGAGTTGTTTTGAAAATCCCAAATGTTTTAATAAGTTTGGAGTGTTGTTGAGGTTTATACAATGTTTTGGATCCATAATTTTATGCCTTCTTGAGGAATTTAATTGAATGATCATATAGTTTCTTTTTATCACCAAATTTATGTACAATGTAGCTCGAGAGGTAGTAAAGGTGAGATTAAAATTTGGTGTCAATTGGAGCATCCTAGAGAGATATATTTAGGTATGGAATTGGTGAAATAATGTGCATATTTGAGGTTAATAGGCTTAAGTTTAATAGATTGAGCCTGAACTAGGCTGTGTCACGCCCCCTTTGGACAAGGGCAGTTTTTGTAGACAAATCGCGACCATGCTTGGCTAATCCAATGGCTGGGGTTGTTGACTTGAGTTAGCGTCGGATTCAATTCTTTGTGGAGAGACTCTGGCCCTTGGATGGTGATCGAACGATAAGGAGTTCTCCTCCTACCTCCAGTCGTAATGGGGAACGTGGGGGAGAAGACAGGGCCAAAAACACTTCCACCACATCACTGATCGTGGGTACGAATGTGAATGCCAACCGATCAGGTGATCTCGCCACACTGCAAGGAGCAGGATGACCCCTTACTTGAGGGTAGTGGCTGAGAGACGAGGGAGATCAGACTCCCACTCCCTACCTCGTCTCCATTACTTCTCATAGCTGAAGGTTGGAGAGCAGGTGGTAGAAGAAGGAAGAAGTGGAGCTAGAGGGGTGTCCGAAAGAGGATAAGAAGGGGGAAATGAAGGACGAAGGTCTGAGGAGAAGTTTCCTCATGGAAAGAGGACCTCGGTGATAGCTGTACCAGGCGCCGAGCTCACCCACACCAAGGAAGAAGATGAAGTCGGCGGCGCCTATGGAGTGCAGACCGCCATGGATCAAGGTCATGGACGAGTTCGTAGTAGCCTTGGGAAGCTTTCCGAAGCTTCAGAATGACACAAGGAGGAGCAGAGGCATTTTGCCCCTTTGCTCCGCCGTAGCCAAGGAAGGCGGCGGCGCTCCCATCTCGTCGGAGAACTAGAAGCCGTGGGGCACTACCAAGTTGCCGCGGAGGGAGGTGGATGGACGCTGATCGTTATGGAGGCATGAAGCATCGACGAGGAACACCTCAACCCGAGCCCTTGCTCACCGGAGAGGCTGCCTCGCGGCGGCACTCTGTTCCTGGATCGCGCGAGGAAGAGAAGAGCGGGGCTGAACCCCGGTCCAATCGCCCAAACTCAGTCATGAACTGGGTCCATGTGACTGTGAACCACCGGCCCAACCAAGGAAAGGAGCCGCGCCATTCAGTGGACACGTGGCGAGGTCCTATTCGTCCAAAAAGGTAAAATGCTCAGTTTTTCAATAATTCATAGAAATTGCCTCGATTATCAGAAAATGACATATAATATACCAAAATGTTCAGAAAAATGCGTAGAACAATCTAAAACTATAATATCAGACTTTTGATGGTTAAATATCAGTGATATCTTGTTAGTGGTGAAATGCCCTTATAATGGATAATAAATATCAAATGATGTTCTAAAATTGTGGAAAAATGCCAATAAGTTTATAATAATGTCTATAGTGCACCTGAGGTCAGGATGATCATGATGATGTACGAAATCATGTAATTTGATTAATATAGATAATTAGGGCTAATAACCCTATATTAAATGTAGTAAATACATTAAAGCTCAATAAATGATGAGATTTACAGAGTAAGCTCATATCTGTATATGGAACCTCAGTATTAATTATGAGATCATAATGATGAACATAATCCATGTTATATGAAGATGACCCGTAATATATGGTTTAAAACCCTAATCTAGGTTAATGATGTAACCTAGGGTTAATTAATGTGCACAAAAATATATGGAACCTAATGTTCAGATGATGAACCTGGATAAGGAGATATAATCTGGAATATGACATCAATATGATAATTATAAGACAAGAATACAAGTAATGGTACACATATCCTAATGAGATAAGAAAACCCTAATATGAACATGATTAGGGTTAAGATGAGATGTAAGAGGATAAGAACCTGATGATAGTTTATGGTCTTGTCTTAATCAGGTTTAACCAAAGATATAGTTGACATGAGGGATATCTGATGATTAGGTTTGTTCTTGATCAAGGTACACCATTACCTCTTACTTGGCTTATTATGCAATATGCTTGTGTTATATGAGTAGTAAAATACTTGGCATATGGTATTGGATGAAATGATTGTTCTTGTATGATATGTTTCCTGATTTTCCATACTTATTGCTATGAACACATCAAACATAATATAAATGTTCCATCATAAGATAGCTCATAAACCACTCGGTGGTAGAGCGCATGCATAATGATCACAAACCACTTGGTGGTAGATCACATGATGTTTGCATAATGATCACAAACCACTTGGTGGTAGATCATAAGGCCTAAAGATGTCAAAGCCACTTGGTGGCAGACGCACGAGATGTATGATGGAAATGTGCTTAAAATATGTGTTCTCTTTTGTTAATGAATATCCTTGTGCAAGTATATGCTTTTCTTATATTTTTCTGTTACTGCCAAGTATATTAGTTTTATCTTATTGCCAAGATATGATGAGAGGTATATAAAAAGACACGTAGGCGTACTCAGTACAATATTCTTGAAATATTGTGCTGACGTGTACCGCATGTAATCTTTTGTCTAGGTTGTGGTGATGCTCTAAAGATCCAGGATAGTGAGAGTTGTGTGGCGAGCTGATGTACAGGTGGACCTGTTGTCTTAAGATCCTGTAGTTTGGTTGTAGTACATGTATATGTGTAGTTTGCTGTTCAATATGTAATATCAAATGTTGTAACAATTCATGTTGTAATTATATGTTGAATGGTGAACATGTGTGTATGGTTTTATTATTGTTCATGTACATGTGCTACTGATTGTTTCCTTTTGACTTCCTCTGATTTTCTTCCTCTTAGCCTTGTGTGGGATGTTTAAATTGGGATTCTCGCTGAGGTGAGGGTTTCAATTTGGACGTCACACATCAGATTAAGTTTTAGAAAATCCTGGGACGTCACAGAAGAAGTCAGAGATAGAGATCTTTACTTCTGGTGTATACATTATAGAGATTAAATTTACTACTTCTTCATCATGGGTACTTGATACCGGATGCGGATCTCACATTTGTTCAAATGTGAAGGATCTTAAGAGAAGTAGGCCTTTGGGGAAAGGCGAGGTTGAACTACGTGTTGCTAATGGGGCAAGAGTTGCCGCCAGTGCCGTAGGAACCTATGAGTTAACTCTACCTAGTGGGCTAATAATAGAGTTAAAGAACTGCTATTATGTACCTGCCATAAATAGGAATATCATTTCCGTCTCTTGTTTGGACAAAGATGGATTTGAATTTCTTATTAAGAATGGAAAGTGTTCCATTTCTAAAGATGGGATCTTTTATGGCAGTGCCCCTATGTCTTATGGTCTATACTTGATGGACTTGGAGACAAGTGTATACAACGTAAACACCAAAAGGCAAAAACTCAACGACTCAAACAAAACATATCTCTGGCATTGTCGTCTAGGCACATAAATGAGAAGCGCATTTCTAGACTCCATAAAGATGGTTATCTAGACTCTTTTGATTGTGAATCAATAGAGACATGTGAATCTTGTTTGTTGGGAAAGATGACCAAGACTCCCTTTTCAGGTAAAGGTGAGAGAGCTAGTGATCTATTAGGACTCATACATACTGATGTATGTGGGCCTTTTAGAACTAATGCCAGAAATGGGTGTCAGTACTTCATTACCTTCACTGATGATTTCAGTAGGTATGGCTATGTGTACCTGATGAAACATAAGTTAGAAACCCTTGAAAGGTTCAAGGATTTCATGAATGAAGTACAGAACCAGCTTGGTAAAAGTATTAAGGCACTTTGTTCCGATCGAGGTGGAGAATACTTGAGCCAGGAGTTTGAGGACCTTCTGTGAGCCTGTGGTATTGTATCACAATGGACTCCGCCTGGAACACCATAGCATAATGGTGTGTCTGAAAGAAGGAATCACACTTTGTTAGATATGGTGCGATCAATGATGAGTTTTGCTGATCTTCCAATTTCTTTCTGGGGTCATGCTCTTGAAACCGCCGCGTTTACACTTAACCGTGTACCGTCTAAATCGGTTCAAAAGACACCATATGAGATATGGACAGGGAAGCGTCCCAATTTGTCTTTTATGAAGATTTGGGGTTGTGAGGCTTACGTCAAGAAAATGTTTCCTGATAAGCTTGGACCCAAATCTGATAAATGTTATTTTGTTGGATATCCCAAGGAAACCAAGGGATATTATTTATACCACACGACTGACAACAAAGTGTTTGTTGCCAGGGAAGATGTCTTCCTAGAAAAGGAATTTATTTCCAAAGGAAGCAGTGGGAGGAATATAGAGCTTGAAGAGGTTCAAGCCCAACAAGAAAACTTTGAACCGGTAGATGTATGAGAGGAAAATGGAGATTCACAAGGTGTTGTGGAATCTCATTCTCCTCAAGTAACACAAGGACCTCGTAGATCTAGTAGGACTCGCCTTGAACCTGAGAGGTTTGGATACCTTGTAACTCAGGAAGGTGGAGAGTTGATCATAGATGATGATCCAACTACCTACGTAGAGGCTATGGAGGGACCAGATTCTGAGAAGTGGCTTGAAGCCATGAGATCCGAGATGGAATTCATGTACTCCAAAAAAGTATGGACTTTGGTGGAACCACCCGAAGGGGTAAAACCCATAGGGTGCAAGTGGGTCTTCAAGAAAAAGACCGACATGGATGGCAATGTGCAAACTTATAAAGGCAGATTGGTTGCAAAGGGTTTTCGACAAATTCAAGGTGTTGACTATGACGAAACCTTTTCTCCAGTTGCCATGATTAAGTCCATCAGGATCATGCTTGCTATTGCAGCTTACTATGACTATGAGATTTGGCAGATGGATGTTAAAACCGCATTCCTTAATGGGAATATTCATGAGGATGTGTATATGACACAGCCTGAAGGTTTTGTAGATCCAAAGAATGCCAATAAAGGTCAATCTATGGATTGAAGCAAGCATCTCGGAGTTGGAATCTTCGATTTGATGAGGAAGTCAAAGTGTTTGGCTTTATTCAAAATGAAGATGAACCTTGTGTGTACAAGAAGGTTAGTGGGAGCTCGACCACATTCCTCATATTGTATGTGGATGACATACTTTTGATGGGGAATGATGTCTTAGCCTTGGAGAAGGTAAAGACTTGGCTTGGGAAAACTTTCTCAATGAAGGACTTAGGAGAAGCATCCTACATTCTAGGAATTAAGATCTATAGAGATAGATCTAGAAGGCTTCTCGGACTAAGTCAGAGCACGTACATTGACAAGGTGCTGAAGCGGTTCAGCATGGAGAACTCAAAGAGAGGCAACGTCCCTATGCTACATGGAGTTACCGTCTCTAGAGCTCAATGTCCCCAATCTTGTGAAGAGAGGGAGCGTATGAATGGGATCCCATATGCATCAGCCATCAGATCCATCATGTACGCTATGTTGTGCACACGCCCAGATGTCTCGTATGCTCTCAGCATGATGAGCAGGTACCAGTCAGATCCCGGGGATGCTCACTGGAAAGCCGTGAAGAACATCCTCAAGTACTTGCGAAGGACTAAGGATCAGTTTCTTATGTACGGCGGTGAGGAAGAGCTGGTTGTAAAGGGTTACACCGATGCAAGCTTCCAAACCGATAAAGATGATTACAGATCGCAGTCAGGATTTGTGTTTTGCCTTAATAATGGAGCTGTGAGCTGGAAGAGTTCCAAGCAAGAAACAGTTGCCGATTCTACTACATAGGCCGAGTATATTGCTGCTTCGCATGCAGCAAAGGAGGCTGTGTGGATCAGGAAGTTCATTTCTGAACTTGGTGTAGTTCCCAGTAGCTGTGATGCAATTGAGCTTTATTGTGACAATAATGGAGCTATTGCACAAGCTAAGGAGCCCAGATCACATCAGCGATCCAAGCACATACTGCGGCGCTTCCATCTCATACGAGAGATCGTACAACGAGGAGATGTGAAGATTTGCAAAGTACCAACTGAAGACAACATAGCTGATCCACTGACTAAGGCCCTTTCTCAGCAGAAGCATGATGGTCATGCTAGGTCAGAAGGACTGCGTTTCCTTGGTGACTGGCTCTAAGTGCAAGTGGAAGTTTGTTGGTATGTATGCCCATAGAGCAAGTCATATGATGATTGTAATGGGATACTTTGTAATTCATTTGAATAATAATAATAAAGGCAATTTCCAATCTATATGTTTAAACTGTTTCTGAGATGATGGTGTAACATGATAGATGTCTAAAGATTGTATTACTCAATGACATATGCTTTTAGGTTCATGACCTAAACGATGAGATCATATGAATGTTAAGAGTATACATTCTTGTTTAGTCCCTAGTCGGTTGTTATTGTGGAAATAACCATAGACATCAATAACACTAAAGACTAGATTGTGTGTTGGTTGATGACAGAATCTCATTAGTCATGATATGGTGATATCAAACCAAGCACATAGGTACTTGTTAGAGAACAAGGTACCAGACAGACCCACCGTGAGAGTGCCACATGGAACCATGACTTGGTAGTCACAGTCATCTCTCACAGTGATGGTGGTGAGTGTGATTCTTAGACCTGAAATCACTACACTCAACACATGTCGTTGGGTACACTTTGACATCATCAAACGCAATCCTAAAACATGGGTTGTTATAAAGGTGATGATTGGGTGGCTTTGACACATGGGGCTTTTGAGGGGTGAGTGATAGATATGGGATTTGTCCCTCCTGAGGGAGTTTGATATCCTTGGCCACTTGATGAGTAGGATTGAGAAAGGCATGCGCATGCACGTGTGAATCAATATGTGATATTGATGTCATACACATCTCACTCGGTCTACTCTGAGATCAAGGAAATGAATGAACATTGATAGTATGACTGTTCCATGCCTCGAGTTCATTCTGGATATCAGTGACAAAGGAATTATACATTCACTGTAACACCATTCACGGATTGTAGGATGAAAGTTGTTCTCCAACTTTCTACTTTCACTTGGGTAGCAATGATGTGTGACTAGGCACCGCTCTTTGCTTGTGAAGTCATAAGTGTTATGGACTTTCACTACCAATGTGAAATGGACCTGCAGGGTCACACACATAGGATTTAACCTGGAAGAGGAGTTTTGTCCACAAAGCAATGTTTAGATTGATTACTAAAGGAGTTTAGTAGTTCAGTTAAACACTCAATCAATCGATGACTCAATATCGTATGGTTCAAGGTGTTGGACACATTGATTGGAGTATCAGATTGATTGAAATCGCAATTGACTGATTTTGCCCAACCTGTGCTCCCAACCGATCAGTTCATGTGATGAACCGGTCGGCTGAGGTTGTTGAACCGGTCGGCTGGAGTGTCCAGGCCGATCGGCTCATGCCCAGGTTGAAAAGACCGGTTCAAGGGTTGAACCGATCGGCTCAACTGGTGCAACCGACCAGTTGGGAAAATTCATGTCGGCAAGAATTTTCCTTTCGTTTCAAATTGCCCAATTTGATTGGGAATATAATTGGTATTCGATACCAATTGGGAAAGAAACAAGGAAAGTCTTTTTGAGCTGGATCAGGACCATGAACCGATCGGTTCAGGGCACCAATCGATCGGTTGGAGTGCCCCAAACGATCGGCTCAGGTCCAACTGATCGGCTCAATGGCCCGAACCGATCGGTTCAGTTGTGAATCGATCATTTCAAGTTGCGAACCGGTTGCTTTTTGTGGAAAATTCTCGAACCCTTCTACTCCTGCTTTAGTCCCGTATTGCCGGGCACAGAGAACCCTGTCCCATGACCCGCCTATATATATAGGAGTATTTGGGGCTTCTCAAGATACAACTCAGTGCAAGTTGATTCCTCTGCAAAGTTGTCGTTCTCTCTGGTTTTGGTAACCGAGAGAGAGCCCGAGCAAGTGCTTCCCGCAAAGGGAGGTGCAACAAGGGAAGGACAACTGCAGTTGCAGTCGACAGCAGGAGAGTGTGTTGGCGACTAATACGTCAACAGGAGGGCGCGACTCCTTCTACTTCCTTGTGGGACAAGGAGAGTGGAGTTTCGGGTGGTCCGTGTGGACTACTTCAAAGGCGGGAGGACACTGCCGCTTAGGAGGACAACTGTCATCCGACAGTCCGGTAGGAGGAGGAGTCTTCAGTCCCAGTGCGACCAGGAGCTGCACAGACACTGTCCAAGACCGTAGGTGAAGACCGCGCAGCCACGTGGCATTGTCGCCGAGAAAGCCTCGGGACAAGGTATGATTCACAAACCTTATTTCCTATCATATAGATGTCGACGCGATTCCTTTTGTTCCGGGTTTGGGAGAAAATTTTTGTTTCCGCTGCTTCTCTGCCTTCTCTATAACCCTTACATTATAGTATTATTTCTCCTTCTTTTCTTCAAAAAAGCATTATAGAATTTGAAATTAGCATTGTCATTTTTCAACCATCTAATATGGACTGTAAGTTTACATTCCTCATCCTCCTCTTTGAGTACTCTATCAAGTTCAAATTTCATATTGGTGTAGATTGCATATGAGATTGGGTTGTAACAAGCAACCATTTTTTCTAATTCTGTAATGTTTCTCAATAGGCTTTCTTTGTTTCTTCTCCTAATGTTTGAGTTCCTTATGTTGCATTTGATAAAGGTATATTTATTATTACTTAAGGCACTATTAAAATTGTAATTGTTATCCCAATTGGCATACAGTAATGCTTTGAAGTTTGTGCGATATGACCATCTTTCCTAGGCAATATATCTCACAGGTTTTACTATCTTGGTGAATGATCTGACAAGTAGTGGGAAATGCTTAGATTTCATTCTTGGTAGGTGTTGTACAAGTAACTATAGATATATGTGGAAGAACAATTTATTTGCTACTATCAATCTAGAGATTTGTGTAGTTCCCCTTTCTTAAAGGAGCAATGAGGACCCGTGAAACCCAAGTCACTAAGGGAAGCTTCCATAAGGACTTCATGAAACACTCTAGCTTCAAAACAATTTTGGTGTGAGATTCCACTTCATTCAAAAGGGATGCAGATTGTGCTAAAGTCACTGAGGACTAACTAAGTTTTGGTGAAACGTGTACCCATCTTCACTATATGTTTCCCAAATAGTTTTCAAACTAGAATATGTGTGTTTTCATATACAATATGATCAAAGTGGCATTGTTGATATAACTTGTGACAAATTATCAATGATAATTGATGACTTCCACACAAAAATCATAGTCATCCAAACAAACCCATACCCCACCCATGAAGCCTCTAGATTCAACACAGAAAGATATATCAAAACCCATTTTTTTATTGTCCGAATAGCTTTAGTGCCACTCAACCATGGTTCAATGATGGCAACTATCAATTGTTTGCATACAGACATAAATTCTTTGAGATTGCAATGAGTTTTCAACTTCCCAATACCGCATATGTTCCAACATAGAATGTCAAGCATTTGAGTATTGTTTTGATATGATAGAAATAGTTAATCCCTACGATCACTGGCCTCAGTCTCACTGTCAATGTTACTATCTTTATTTTACTCATTACACTTTGTAGGGGAGTTATACTCTGGTGGATCAGTGGTATTAATGTTAGGGACATGTCTCCTATGATTTCTTCTTCATGGTTTTGATGGTACAAAGTTTGTGCCACTCCTTTTGGTTTTCCTTCCTCTGAATCTTGGTAGCTTGGTTGGTAAATTTTCACTGATATCCTTTATAGGTTCAGGTAGTTTTCTCTCTATTTCCTTCCCAAATGTAACACTATTTTCAATCATCTTGACTTCCTTGTAAACATCAATGACTTCAGTAACCTCCACAACTTCGTCAACCTCTAGGTTGACAACATCGGTATTGTTCTGAGTATTTGTTTTCACCCTATTGGCTTCTAGGTTATTTGAGATGTACCCCAGTACAAATATTTCTTGATCCATATCCCCACTCTACTTCATACTCTTCTTCCTCTTCCAAACCATTTTAGCACATTTGAATGTGGTGGGCATAACAATGGCTTTATTTAAGACTCTTGTTCTTGTGTTTCTAGGGTTTTCTCCTCCACTAGATTAGAAAACATATTGTTTGTATTTGGGTCAGAGGATCTTTCCATATGTATGGTACTCTTTCTTCTTCCTCCTTTTTATTGATGTGTCTGATGTGTCCTTTTATTGATTACTCACACTGCTTTGTTCGACATTATCTCTTTTGATTGGCCTAGTTTCTATGTCTTTTGTGTACTAATGTGATCAACATTCTTAAGAGGTACCCTTCCATCCTACACATGGAACATGCCGCGGGAAAGCCTTCATATACTACCTCATACTCAACCCCATAGGTGAGTATTGATGGGATTAGATCACTTGTGGTGTCGAGTTCAAGTGCTAGTGTTACAAATTTTCGTCTAGTTCTACTCGTCATATTATCATCCACTTTGTTAAGTCTATCCAATGCCAAACCAAATTAGTCAAACATCATTGATACATACATGTTGAGCATCAAGTTCAATATGTGTACCCAAGACATGATCAATTTAGGATAAGCTTCTCTGGGTTTGAAAGTGGGATGCCACTCTCAGTCTACTAAGTTAAGATTGAAAAGCTTAAATAACCCCCTCTTAGAGCTTCCCCAAAGTCCTTTATACATTATAGTTGAATTACAAAATGCCCCGTCTCAAGTTTATACATATTAATTCTTAATTTTATCTTCCATAACAACTTAACGTGATCTCATAGGGTTATATAGCCTACATTATATCTAAAGAGGTGTACTACCACTTTAATTTTCCATGGTTTCATCAAAGCGTACTTTGCTTTTTTAATAATTGATAAAGAAAGTTTTCCTTCTATATTGGATAGGTTTACATCCTTCATAGATATCTTTAAACATTTTCTCCAAGAAATAATGATTCTTTCTTGTTTTATGTTCTCCTTTAACAATACCTCTAAACTAGAGTGGGTTACCAGGGTTATCATTTGTCGTTGGGAAGAGCTTTCCTTATTAGGATTTGTGGATTCTTTCGTTCCTTGGAAAGTTGGGATTGTCCCCATGATAGTGGCAACTTCTTCTCTAGATATCACACACTTTTGAGGATGCAAATTTGCATTGCCTTCTTCCTCCATTGCTCCTCTCATCCCCATAAAGTTGAACTCGAATCAGATTTTAGGGATAAAAAACATACCATTCATTGATCTAATACACCTCGAGAGGTATACCCCACATTTTGCCTATATCTTGCTTGTGGCTTTCCTCCATCATGATTATTACCCTATCCTCCATGATCAACCTCAGGTATGATTTCACATTCATCTCCCATGCCGCCTCTAGAGACCACTCACCCCCTAGCTTTCCCATAAAATCAAATTAATAATATCTCCAGGTAGGTTTGAATTCATGACCTTCCATTTCAGAGCCAAGCATTATTACCACTACACTAACAACACTTGCTTGAACAACCACTTGAGTTGGATATAGTTTTCCAACAACAATAGTCATTAGAGGAGTATAGACATGACACCATTTGAGGCTTTGCATGTAAGGAGTTTCATATTGCCTCTTTATTGGTATTTAACATGCGTATCAACTTTTGGATATTGAATTAAGACAATAGACAATAAAGAACATAAAGGTTATAAAAAAATTAAAAGAAGCATATGACACAAAAATTTATTATGTTGATAAATGTTGAAATACATGTGGTGGCAAGTCAATTTGAGCCACAAAGAAGTACATAGTAATTATGTAAATAATATACCTTGGATGAAAAAAAAATCATTATTTTAAAAGTTCTATAGGAATTGCAACATTGAAGACATTTTGTTCTCGATGAGAATATCAATCAATTATGGAGCAAGTATGTGAAGATTACAACTCGTGTGAGGATTTTAAAATTGTTTTCGCTTGACTTCAATTTTCATCCTTGATCTAAAGTCATGCATCTGGATGAGCCTAAAGATTCATCAGAATCTCACCTTTAAATATATTTATCAAAGTTAGATCCTAAACATAATCTTCTTTTAGCTTCCACTTCCTATATTATTTCACACTACACAACCATAGAAAGCAAACTCTTGGGAAAAGAAGAAAAACAAAGTTAGTATTTACCTCATCACTGACTTAAATTCAAAGAATCACTCATTTGTATGGATTGAGATCAATTGCAAAATTCATAACTAAATATTCTTTAGATAAACAATGTATCAAGTGTACCGTGTGAAGTGAGAATATATCTTAGACATTTAATTATGCCTTTCTTAAATATAAGATGGTATGTTTAATTTATGATGTTGAACACTACATTCCTTATAAAGAAGATACATATAGCTTCCATGTCTGGTGACTTCAATGCTAAAGTTGAAACTTCACTAACCTTATAATATAAAATAGGTCTGGAAGTTTCTTAAATAAAAATAACCTTAAAATATATGTTCACAAAAATATATTTCTCACAATCTCTCACTGCATTTTTTGGAATCACATGATCATGTCCATGTTGATACTATCTCTCATCTATAATACCAGTTTGTTATTGTGGTATTGATGATCAAACCAACATTTAATGTTACACTTCAGAACATTTATATAGATAATATAAATGAATATACGATGAGTTATTTAGAAACCAACAAGGTAGCATAAATAAGAAAAAAACAAGATCAATGACAAAAATGTATGATCTTGCATGAGAAAAAAAGTTCCTATAGACATCTTCCATTAAGTTTATATCATATATATTGATTGGATGTGCACAAATATTTGCAATGTTAAAGATTACAGGGGGATCCTTTATGTTCCAAGGTGTAAAAGTCATTTAGATAATAGTAAGAAAATGTCCTTGGTAAAAGAAGACAAATGAGTCCCTTAAACCATTAATGTATCATAGCATACTCCTTGTATGGAACTAGGAACAAAAAAAATATGACATACAACATCACCCATTCCATCTACCAAATGGATGTATAGATGACTGATATGGATAGGTGGTCCAGATGATTTATATATCTGTAAATGAGTTGGGTGACTGCTAGACACCATGACATGAACAAAAACCCCAATCTTGATATTGTGATAGAAGCAATACTACAAGAAACCCTACTTGGGCCACCACACTATCGCTTCACATTATGCCTACTCTGACCACCACACTATCACTTCGAACTAGATTTGGAGCTGCTCCTAGGGTTTTCATCATAGACCAATCAACATAGTAGATCACACATGATGGATATATCAATCAATCAATTTGGAGAGATTAATTGAGTATGGTGTTCGTGGTTTATGTTGAAGGGAGGATCAAGACTTGTAGTTGAACTATATGTAACCATCCTTCCTTTGTTAGTTGCTTCCTTTCTTGACATGGACATGTAGGATGCTTCCTCCATTTCCCCCTTTTTAGACACTTTTTGCATTGTGATCATGGGGTTAACACCCACAACAGAATGCAACACACTCCCATCACACAATAATATCACATATTTTGTCAAGCTCTTCTCTCTCTCATACACAAAACCATCATCCTCACTCACCCCATCCTACAAATCTCTATATGGTGAATGGAGAAGTACATGTTTCACACATCCTTTATACATAAAGGTCGTCCAACTATAACTATACTATCTATAGACTCATCTACTGCCTCTTTTTTTCACTCTCAGTCTTCCCACTCAAGCTCACTCTCAATTCATCACTATGGTGTTCCATCAGACTCCACATTGAGAAGAATCTAGATTTACTATTTATATTGTGCCCCCTCTCTCCATTGAAATGTTTTTATTTCTAATTATACTTCATTCATATTGTACTAGATAAAAGTAGTGAATCCTAAATGTGATCCTTATTGCTAGTGTAATTGGGGCTTAATGGTAGCAGAGTGTTGGGTCATGAAGATTGTGGGGTTGTGCTATGGGATAGATTTCACCATTCTTCTTTTGTGTCAGAATTAGGTAAGCCAATATAGCATAATTATTCCCACCTGTCTACAATCCACATTTTCAAGTCTACCTATTCATTTGCAATCCAGTTGTCTACAATTCTAATCTATATTGAGAATGTTTCTCTTATGGTTAGTATTATATATACTAATATACAATGTTAAACTTAGACAAGTAGATAAATATCATAAAACAATCAACATAGAAATATCTTGTTGTACATATTTTTCTTGTGCATGTATTGAACCTAATAATTATACACATCTTTCTTATATATGTAAATGTAATTGGTGATATATTTCTAGTCATGGACACCTTTTCCAATGATTCTAGGTCTGCAAAACCAAGTTCGCACCCTGCTCACCAAGAGACTTTACATGATGAAAGTATGGGTGTTTCATTACCACCGGCAAGAGTATATAGGGGCAAGATTCAAAACTTTTAAAAGAGGAAGAAGGTGGAATAGAGTTGGAAGACGAATGTATCTATTGCCATAAATTGCACATAGAAAATTTGAAGCATGGGACATCTCATCTTCATGTCATAAAAATATGAGATGTTGAGTTTAGAATGAAGATGGCATAGGAGATAAATATGAATAAAAAAGGCATTCAAAATTTCATTCAACCAAAAATATGGAAGAAATATTGTTATAGATATGATCCTTTTTCATGATTACCCTTTTAAACATGGCACAACACATTGAATTTAGAAAAACTCCTATTGTTATATTAGCTTTGTTCGAGTGTTAAAATGTAAAAACCACAAAATGTAATGTTATGAATATATGTGATAGAAGAAAAAAGGAAATGGAGTACTTAGGGAATTGTTATTCTGATGTTTCCATATGTGGTCATCAAAATATAAACTCAGGTCATACATGTTTTCGTTGCACATTATGTTGACTCCTCTTATTCTTTAAGGAACCAAATATTAAAGTACTCTCTTTAATATCTATATGTTGCCTTAATAATTAGTATTCTTTACCTCATTTTACATGTATTTATAATCTATATTTCCATGTTTTGGTTTGCTTATGTTCCTTATCCACACATAAGTGCACTAATATGTCAGGTCTTGATGAGTTTTCTAATTGATTAGAACCTATATACAAAATTCTCATCTGTGATTGTTGACAACTTGTCCATAAATGGTATGATAATTTAGTTGGTCAAAGATAAACTATACCTAAACTCCACAATACACTGTGGTTGATTTTTGAAAATGAGGTGTAAGACACATATATTAAATATTTATGTGCAATATAGTTTTGCAGTAATCAAAGATAAAACATAAAAGATATTAGATTGTGTTGCATATTGGATTGCAATAGAAACTCCAAAAATAGTACAGAGGTTTGAGTGTAATATGATGCAACTCAAAATACGCAATTTCAAGAAATTATTTTTAGATTTTAAAACTAGGTTCGAGTTATGCCTACCCCATTTATAGGACTACAAATATTTGTAAAGATGTGTTTAATGTATTAAGGAAACTAAATAAAAACTACAAAATATTACCAAATGATTCAGAGAGGTAGTTCTATTTTGAAGTTTGTGAGAAATTTAGGTGTACTATAAAGTATCAAAGGTGTGTTTTATGACAAGATATCTAGCTTTTCAATTTTGTTTCCCTAAACTTTGTCAAAACATAATAGATTTAAACAATTGGCAGAAATCCCCAAATGAGGTCATTGTGGGAATGACTATATACTTAGGAAGTTCTAGAAATATGGTAATAACATTTATTTTCAAATGTAAATTGCTCATGTACTTAACTCAAGGTACAAAATGGAGATAGTTATGTATAATTTTTGCAATATATATGAAGATAAGGTTTCACTCAAACTCTAATGTTTGTGATGCATCTTTCGATCTGTTGAATGACTATAAAGATAGAATGTAGGTGGAAAATTAATTAGAAAATTATTTGATATCTTCAATTCCACTAGTTTCCTCTCAAAAGGACGTTGATGACGATTTGATAAACATTGGGACATTCATGAATAAGCAAAAGAGAAACTCAAGTTACTTAAAAACATGAATCAATAAGCACATAGAAATTTATATATTGGCTCAATATATAGATATTTGATTTACTAGTGTGGTGGAATATGGGTGATGATGTCCATCCTATCCTAGAAACTAATTCTAAGGATTATTTAGTTGTTCAACTCTCCATTATGGACTCAGAGTCTGCATTTAGTATGACAAGGAGGGTAATTGGTCCGCATCAAGGTAGACTCCACCCCAACATTAGTTGCAAAATAGCCAAAAACAACGGAGGTATCTCACACATATCATTTATGTTATCTCTTGAATTGAGTATTTTTGTTGATAATTGTGTATTTGAAGTCATATGTATGAAATAAGTGGATTAAGCTATCAAACTACTTTTCTGTATGAGAAAGAGTCTAAAGATGATGGTAATACATGCTTAATTATTGGCCTTGTATTCATCTCTAGTGAATCTTTCACATGTTGTTTGAAATGAATTATAATTATCTTATATTCAAGAAATTTGTCTACACAATAGAAGTTTTTCATCTACTACATGCATGTGGAAAGATGACTTTCTTATTCAAGTTAAATTACTAAATTCAATTGTGGTGTTTTTATGTTTTTGTCATGTTTGTATTTGGCACAGGGGATTCATGATCGGAATAATGTTATTATGTTACTGAATTAGTTGAGGTAGTAGGGTAGAAAGATGGATTAGTTGAGGTGGTATTTATCAAGATTGATACGTTGTCACTTTCATTACACGATTTTACACTCCCTTCATTAATGACTTTACCAATACTTATTTTCTTTCAAGTAAGTATGTTTCTTGTTTCTAGTAGGGTATACCACTCAATATTCTTTAGTGAAATACTATCGGACAACATGGTCCATGTGGGGTGGGTTTAGGTTTGTTCTGTGCAAGTATGCAAGACCTAGATTGCAATAGACATACACATGCACACATCAGTAAAATTCTACAATTTTTGTATTTCCATTTCACTTTCTTGTTAGTTTTTCTATTAGTAAGTCATGATTCTTGTTTCTAGTATTGTTTCTTACTTACTAATATATTCCATCTTCTCAAAATGGACAAATGACTATGGAATTTATTGAATAGATACTACAACAAAGTGTTGATACGTAATATACAGTGGAGTTTCTTAGCCATTGGATATGAATGAAATCTAAACCTGAAGATATTACTTGTTCTAGTTTTTTTATGATGGAAAATGTAGGAGTTTGTGTTTATGTGGGTGAATCAATTAGAATTACGGGACATGCTAGACTTGCGCTGCTTTTTTCAACTTGTTAGTTGACCAATTTTATATTGTTGGTTATTGTTGGTTGTTTGTCCAAAAGAAAATAAATATCTAGATGTTATTTTGTTCATTTTTGTGGTTGTTCTTCATCTTTTTCAAGTTTTAGTATGTTTTTAACATTTTGGATGTGTGTATCAATTTTGTCAAAATTTGGACCGTAATAGGATAGAATGCTTCAAGTACATTTTTCTATACACATTTATAGTATCTTTAGAAAAATCACTTAATAGTGAGGTAAACATATAAATATAGGATCAAAGGTTCTTTGGGAAAAATTAATAAATTATAGGTAAATCTTTCCAATTTTGTGTAATTTCTGGATTTAATCTATTACAAACACTATCTGTAGTTGCATGTGTCATAGATGGATGAATGGAGAGTGGGGTCCTATGGATACCCATAGGAATCCATACATTTGACCCAAATTAATGGTGGGAGGGTCCATCAGCTAACTAAGTTAATGGTTTGGTTTGGATGGCTTTTGTATGGAATGGATGGTCACTTGTTGCCATCCATATATGGGATAAATATTACAACTAAAGCTACATCTCAATGTCACTTCATTTTAATCCATTACAACCACTACCACAACTAAGTCATATTTTGAGCATGATCCATGTGGCATTTGACCTTATAAAGAAGTGAAAGACCTAGCCTTTATGTTGATCTTCTCTACTTCCATTGTCTTATCAAATCTGCAAATTGTACAAATCCCCTATTATTATGGTTTTCTTATGGAATTTAGTTGAATGACGAACATGAAGAAATTAGGTATAAATATTCTACACTCAGGATATTCAAGCATCAATAACAAATAATTTTTTTTCTGATAGGTTAATGTAAGAAACTTCACCTAGATAAGACCAGATAAATCACCATCCCAAAACTCATCTACCTTAGACCCACAACCCACCCTCAAATTATACTTCTTCTAGGATATCAATCCCTACGATCACATCAACTCATGCATCTAAACTGGAAACATTTCTACTTGAATGATCTTCAACAAGAAATGAAGGAAATAGATGGACACACCTCCTGTGACGTCCCCGGATTTTTTATTTCTCCAAACTCTATTGGGAATGAGAGGTCAGAATCCGAAAACATCATCCAATCATATCAGAGAGCGATGCGGAAGCATAATACACATACATGAACATACAACTATAACATAAACCATAACATTTCTCAGCATTCAACATGTATATTACAAAGTGAATTACATTTACATATTAAAAGAAGATTTACAAGTCTATGAACATGTATGCTAATTCAGGATCTACACAATAGGTACAACCTGGACAATTGCTCACTTCCTTTCTTTTTCTCTCATGCTAGCTCTAAACCTAAAACATATGTGAAACAACGAATCAACACACAAGGTGTTGTGTACGTGGGTAGAAAGATACATACTAATATGTTTGCATAATTTAAATAACTTGAGAAAGAAAGAGTAAAAGAAAACATTATTTAAAGCGATAATCAGGTAAACATTCCTTTCATTGCTTTCACTTTGATGCGGCTGTACTACACATACTTGCACTTGACTTATATCTAGTGTGGGCAATATAGTATCATCATACATCTAACATGGGCCAAGGAATCATACATCCATGTTAGGCAACATACATCCACACCAAGCTATGTGCTCTAGTAGCTACAACCCATCATACTCATTTATGTCCTATTAGATTTGGTGAAGTATAACTCATACTAGTTCAACCAAGCAATCATATCCAAATACGAGCATTCAAGATATTGCATATCATAGGCAACCAGAAAACTAGTCTCATAATTAATAAATCCCACGTACCTGAGTTTAGAGATTCCTATTTACATTTTGGATCATCTACAGATCTGGTCAACACCTGATTAAGACAAGATCATATACTAGTATCGGATTTTGATCATCTTAACCCTAGTCATGTTCATTTTAGGGTTTACTTAGATCATTATGTTATGCTCATGATTACTTGTATTTTTACCTTAGATTTATCTTGCTGATGTCATTTTACAGATTACATTTCATCAACTGGATATACTCATGTGTCACATTATTATGTGGACATATTTAACATTATGTCACTTTCATTAACCATATTAGGGTTACATCACATGTATTAAGGGTGCTCTTCATATAACATGCATTCTATACATCATCATGATCTCATAATTAAATCTGAGTTTTCAAGTACATATATGAGCTTACTCTATAAATTTCATCATTTATTGAGCATGCATGTATTTATTATATTTTCTTTAGGGTTATTAGCCCTAATTAGCCATATGGAGCAGTTTACATGATTTCATACATCAACATGACCATAACTAGTATCATATGCATTATAAACATGATTATAGATTTACTGACATTTTTCCATAATTTTATGTCATCATTTTCTATTTATTATCCATTAAATAAGTATTACACATCTTACATGATATTGCAGATATTTAATCCTCAAAAGCCTGATATTATGATTTCATATTGTTCAACTAATTTTTCTGAGAATAACGATACCTTGTTTGTATTTTTCGGATAAACAAGCTATTTATTATGCATTTTCAAAGATCTATAAATTATTGAAATTTCTTACCTCTTCGGCCAACCAGAACATGCCACATGTCCCATTTCGGTCGCACGACTACTTTGCTTGTTGTTGTGGGCCGGTTTAGCGGTCTGGACCTGGTCTGGCCTTGGATTTGGTTCGCTCCTTTCTCCTTATGGTGATCCACGCAAACCCAACGCAGCGATGCACCTGCGTGCATGGGTGTTCTTCCACCCAAGCCGCCGTCGGCGCAAGCACCTCCAGTGAGAAAACAACAAAGCTCAGAAATGAAGATGTATCCCTCAATTCTGCCACCATTGTGTAGTTTCAAACACACCTACACGTTGACCCGCACCCGCTCTCGATCGCTCTGTGATCTTCTTGTTCCGTGACCTACTCACGGAGCCGCCGCAAGGCTGGGGCACGGCGAGGACTCAACCTCTGATAAGGCCTCAGATCTCTATAGATTGGAGTGATAGCATAGGAAAACTCCATGTATTCCACACTTCCTGGTTTGTCTATCTGTTACCGCCATGAAGGGCTTGCTTCGGTCTCCAGTGATGAACTGGCGGCTAAGCAGTACCCTTGTGCGCTCCTTCTGGCTACAATGAGCTCACCGCCATCACCCTGCCTCTTGCGGTCACTTGGAAGATTGGCCACACCTTCGAGATGTTGCCTGTGCAGGCTCGCTGCCACTTGCTCTCAGGTGCCACCGTGCTTCCGGTGCGCAAGACACGACGTTCTCTGGGTGGGGCCACGACAGAGCAGGTGGTCGGGTTGTACGGCGACCTTGTAGAGGAGCAGTGCCATTGACTGTTGCAGGTTGTTGCTGGTGAGGTGAGGATCCAAAGGTAGGCAGTAACGCTTGCTATTTGCATGTGTCGCTGCCGTCAGTGCCAATCCAAACTGGGTGCAAGGGATCATTGCTTTGATCTCTGTGGGCACTGATGCCAGTGGTTAAAGTGGTCGTCGACAGCGGACTTGAGGTGGCGTTTGCCAGTAGGGAAGAAGTAGTGGTGGTAGGGATCAGAGATGATGGTGGGGGTCTTGCCTCTACATTAAAAAGCGACAGAGAAGGGAGGGTATAGAACACAGCTAAACTCCTTCATCTATCATCCACGCCCTATGATAGAGGGGTTGTTGGAAGGATCCGAGCCTGGCGGGGCTAGTGGTTTGCTCCAGGTCTAGATCTTTTTCCCCTTACTTCAGATGCGTGCATAGGGGACCAAGTCTCCCGAGTACCATCTCATCCGTAAGAAACAGAGGTAGGTGACAACTAAAATCTGGGTGTAACCTATCCCATCTGCTAACATGTGCCCCAAAATCCTTACTAATAGACCGTTGTTCCTTGCACATCAGATAAAAACCCCAAGAATTTTTATTTCTCCAAACCCTATTGGGAATGAGAGGTCAGAATCCAAAAACATCATCCAATCATATCAAAGAGCGATGTGGAAGCATAATACACATACATGAACATACAACTATAACATACACCATAACATTTCTCAACATTCAACATGTATATTACAAAGTGAATTACATTTACATATTAAAAGAAGATTTACAAGTCTATGAACATGTATGCTAATTCAGGATCTACACAATAGGTACAACCTGGACAACTGCTCACTTCCTTTCTTTTTCTCCCATGCTAGCTCTGAACCTAAAACATACGTGAAACAACGAATCAACACACAAGGTGTTGTGTACGTGGGTAGAAAGATACATACTAATATGTTTGCATAATTGAAATAGCTTGAGAAAGAAAGAGTAAAAGAAAACATTATTTAAAGCGATAATCAGGTAAACATTCCTTTTATTGCTTCCACTTTGATGCGGTTGTACTACACACACTTGCACTTGACATACATCTAGTGTGGGAAATATAGTATCATCATACATCTAACATGGGCCAATGAATCATACATCCATGTTAGGCAACATACATCCACACCAGGCTATGTGCTCTAGTAGCTACAACCCATCATACTCATTTATGTCCTATTAGATTTGGCGAAGTATAACTCATACTAGTTCAACCAAGCAATCATATCCAAATACGAGCATTCAAGATATTGCATATCATACGCAACTAGAAAACTAGTCTTATACTTAATAAATCCCACGTACTTGAGTTCAAAGATTCCTATTTACATTCTGGATCATCTACATATCTGGTCATCACCTGATTAAGACAAGATCATATACTAGCATCGGATTCTGATCATCTTAACCCTAGTCGTGTTCATTTTAGGGTTTACTTAGATCATTGTGTTATTCTCATGATTACCTGTATTTTTACCTTAGATTTATCTTGCTGATGTCATTTTATAGATTACATTTCATCAACTGGATATACTCATGTGTCACATTATTATGTGGACATATTTAACATTATGTCACTTTCATTAACCATATTAGAGTTACATCACATGTATTAAGGGTGCTCTTCATATAACATGCATTCTATGCATCATCATGATCTCATAATTAAATCTGAGTTTTCAAGTACATATATGAGCTTACTCTATAAATTTCATCATTTATTGAGCATGCATGTATTTATTACATTTTTTTAGGGTTATTAGCCCTAATTAGCCATATGGAGCAATTTACATGATTTCTTACATCAATATGACCATAACTAGTATCATATGCATTATAAACATGATTATAGATTTACTGACATTTTTCCATAATTTTATGTCATCATTTGCTATTTATTATCCATTAAACAAGTATTACACATCTTACATGATATTGCAGACATTTAATCCTCAAAAGCCTGATATTATGATTTCATATTGTTCAACTAATTTTTTTGAGAATAATGATACCTTGTTTGTATTTTTCTGATAAACAAGCTATTTATTATGCATTTTCAAAGATCTATAAATTATTGGAATTTCTTACCTCTTCGGCCAACCGGAACGCGCCACGAGTCCCATTTGGGTCGCACAACTGCTTTGCTTGCTGTTGTGGTCCGGTTCAGTGGTCTGGACCTGGTCTGGCCTTGGATTTGGTTAGCTCCTTTCTCCTTCTGGTGATCCACGCAAACGCAACGCTGCGCCTGCGTGTGTGGGTGTTCTTCCACCCAAGCCGCCGCCAGCGCAAGCACCTCTAGTGAGCAAACAGCAAAGCTCATAGATGAAGATGTATCCCTCAATTCCACCACCTTTGTGCAGTTTCAAACAGACCTACGCGTTGACCCGCACCCGCTCTCGATTGCTCTACGATCTTCTGGTTCCGTGACCTACTCACGAAGCCGCCGCAAGGCTGGGCCACGGCGAGGACTCAACCTCTGCCAAGGCCTCAGATCTCTATAGATCAGAGTGATAGCATAGGAAAACTCCATGTATTCCACGCTTCCTGGTCTGCGTATCCATTGCCACCGTGAAGGGCTTGCTCTGGTCTCCAGTGATGAACTGGCGGCTAAGCAGTACCCTTGTGCGCTCCTTCTGGCTACAATGAACTCGCCGCCATCACCCTGCCTCTTGCGGTCACTTGGAAGACTGGCCACACCTCCGAGATGCTGCCTGTGCAGGCTCGCCGCCACTTGCTCTCAGGCGCCACTGTGCTTCCGCTGCACAAGACACAACGTCCTCTGGCTGGGGCCACGGCAGAGCAGGTGGTCGGGTTGTATGGCAGGCTGGTAGAGGAGCAGTGCCATTGACTGTTGTAGGTTTTTGCTGGTGAGGTGAGGATCCAAAGGTAGGCAGTGATGCTTTCTATTTGCATGTGTCACTGTCGTCAGCGCCAATCCGAACTGGGTGCAAGGGATCATTGTTGTGATCTCTGTGGGCGCTGATGCCGGTGGTTAAAGTGGTCATTGACAACAGACTTGAGGTGGCATTTGGCAGTAGGGAAGAAGTAGTGGTGGTAGGGATCAGAGATGATGGTGGGGGTCTTGCCTCTACTGTAAAAAGCGACGGAGAAGGGAGGGTGTAGAACACAGCTAAACTCCCTCATCTATCATCCACGTCCTATGATAGAGGGGTTGTTGGAAGGATCCGAGCCTGGAGGGGCTAGTGGTTTGCTCCAGGTCTAGATCTTTTTCCCCTTACTTCATATGCATGCATAGGGGACCAAGTCTCCCGAGTACCAGCTCATCCGTAAGAAACGGAGGTAGGTGATGACTGAAATCGGGGTGTAACCTATCCCATCTTCTAACATGTGCCCCAAAATCCTTACTATTAGACCGTTGTTCCTTGCGCATCAGATAAAAACCCCAAGAAAATCGTTGATTGCTTATAATATCTGTAAAAGATATCCCCTATGTATCCAAATTTTCCAAGGATAATAATTCTCACATAGTAAGTCAAGATGGCATGAAATCCTACCATAACCTTAGAAACACTTAATCTAACTCATGACCACAAGGAATTCCATACGCATATATATATTACCACCTAAATGAGCTACTCGAAGAGGTCACTTTCATGATTACACAAATCAACCTTAAATGCCCACTGATTTTCAATGAATCATCATAAACCTAATATGATCATGATTTCAGGCATTGATCATTACTTAGACATTAGAATACATATATTTTTCCAAGGGATGTCTTACCATATTATCCCAATTATATCGACAAATAATATTTATCATAATTGAGCTTGATTAGATATCATGATCATCATTTGTATCGCTAATCACACCCTTAGATGAAGTGAAATTGGATAACTAATTCCTCAATTTAAATTTTACCTAAAATTCTAGGTTATCACACCTCCATCGACACTTCTAAACTAATCAACAGACCATATAAAATAGAGCTCATAAGACTACTACTAATGGTCAAACTATATCAATATATGATCTCTCTAGTGGTAATTGAGTGTTTCATACTTGGTTCAACTAAAATTTATATGAAAGAAGAAACAATTAAGATAGAATTTAAATGTTCCATCGAATCTATAATGATCATCGGGAGACAACTTTGTTGTTGTATCATAGCATGGACACAATATTTTTCTTTGTGTGGATACAACCCTCACTGTTGGTTGCTAGTCAAGATGACCTTGCCTATGACACCTTCTCTATCATAAGATCTCAATGTTACACTAATTCTAAAGTTGTCTTTCTTATATCACTCCGTGTCAGGTTGCAACTATTGGAATAACTTCCTTACATGCTCGTAATGTCTACATTGGTAATAGAATCACTTCCCAATAGGTTTGACCCCCTATGATGATTGTCGTATACATCACATTGATTGAAATCCTATGACATAGATGTACTTGTCACTTCTATAACCCTAGAGAGTCGTAATCCACTATCTTTATCTTTGATTGGTGACCATTAAGATTGTGGTTAGTTCCTTGGATTTTGCACAACCTTTATATTACGAGATTGTAGCTTCTATAGTGTCATATACCTTCACCTAATGATATTTATAAACACTTCACATTGATAACAATGTTACTTGTCAAATCAATATGACCCCTTATGATGACTATTGTAGAAATCACTTAGTCTGCCAACCGACAGTGTATACATGCATGTCATAGAGCATAACCCAAAGCTCATTTTCCTTTAGAGTGCTCAAAGACTACAAAGACTATAATTATTTCTTTACCTTTGACATTAGCTACCTATTATGATATTGTTTCTTGAGTGATAGTTGGAGTCAGAGTCTCTCAGTGGGTTCCCTCATCATGGATCCTAGGGGAAGCGGATAAAATTTGCCCTTGCCAACAACTTCATGCACTATCTCAACTCTTTGTGCTAAATATGACAAAAGGAAAAAAATCAATGGACTGGTCCATGGTCTCCACCCAATAGGAACTACAAGATCACCCTAAAGACACCTTCAGCATCCATGGGTCGCAAATCAACCATATACCCGAGTAATTATCAATAAAATGGAATGCATTGACTCTGAGTTTAATACCTCGACATGAAATTTATCTACTTTTGGTTGCAACGAAGAACTAGTCTTATTATAGACTCTAACACATAGTGAACTATTGATGAATGAATATTCATCTATTTTTCAACTTTATCTTTTAAGTCTTTTTCTAAATTTTATTTCAATTCTACCAATTTTCTAGAAGCAATTGCAATTGGCTTACTCTTGGTCATTATTCATAATTCTCACCAATTTTACCCCATTTGTAGATTCTATCCTTGTTCACAATTCCTCAAATTTACAAAACCAGAACCTGAATCAACTCTTGGAAATCAAGTGACTATAGAGTTCAAATACAAATTTACAATCATCTCAACACTTGAATCCTGTGATTCATTCATTGCACTGATTAATTCACTCATGCATAACGTCAATCTCAAGAGTTCAATTCATACATTCCAAGGTGTGTATGTCAATTGACTCATCTTTTCACTTTCCCTTTGAAACGACCAATTCAGCAGTAGAAATGGGTGTTTAATAGCTCAAATAGATTGACTTAGAGGCATTAGTCGGGCGTTCCCGAACTCCAAGTGGCTGATTCACATTCATAGGTAACCAAGGATGATCCAAAAACACAACCACCCTTTCTTTAGGGTTTTGACTAGCTTCCCTAGGCTCATGTGTGCATAGATCTAAAATTGGTGGTTCAAATTATGAACTGATGGGTTCATAGTTCATGGACATACTTTTATATCATCCATTGACAGTCTTGTATTTAGGGTTTTCACCCCTCCTTCCCCTATAAAAGTAGGGGGGAATACACCATAAAGGGGATCCAAAATTTTGTACTTTGCATTCTAGTTTTCAAAACTTGTTTACTTTAATCTTACGCTTGTTATCTTTGATTTTCAATAAAAGTACTAGTTTTCATTTTATTCTTGGTCTTCTTGTGCATTGGGCTAGGATTTAAGAAGAATAACCATTTAATTGACACTAGAAAATATGCACTCCATGAATTTAGGTGTAGTTCTTTAATATTGGGAATGATGAGTAGCCCCATAGCCATACTTTCTTGATCGAGAGGATTTCCATGATATAACTATTAAATAGTATTTTGTTTGATCCAACGACAATTTAAATGAATCAATTTCTTGTTTTTACCGATTGTTAGTCTTGGTCAATGAGACCTCAAACCCGAAGGCTTGGAACACCAAACAAAATGCATAGAACTCCGAATGTGATCAAGGGAGGAGTTCTTTTGTGATATCGAACAAGGATCCAAAAACACCAACATCAATGGGTTGTTGGTAAGTTCTATTTTTGGAATTGCATTTGAACAACTTCACATTCCCTTATCAGATTTGTTGTTTCCTCAAAAATTTATCAAACGATGTTTCATAAGGATGTGGGTGCAAAACCCTTACCCGGTGTCATTTATCATCAAATTAATCTTTGTTTCCCATTTACTTGTTTTTCAATCGCTCTCTTTCATTCTTTGAATTTAATTCTTGTCATAGATAATCTTTCTTTTATTGTTCTTAGTGTAACTCTGTTTTCATTTTTTTTAGCATAACACCTTTATTACATTTTCTTAGTGTAACTTTTAATTCTTTTTCTAGTGTAATCTTTTTTGTTGTTCTAGTGTAATCAAACCTTCAACCAATGGGTTTCCAATTCTACATCCAAATAAAATCTATTCAAAGCAAGTCGGTTTGAATTCAAATCTTAGTCATTTTGTTATGTGGGATTGACACTTTCTATACTAAAAAAATAAAATTAATTGGTTGTTTTGCCATTAACAAACGGTTAAATTCTCAGAATCGATCTGTAGTGAATTGGTGTGTAAATGAGGCATATCAATTTTGGCATAATTGCTGGAGATAATGGATTTGTTTTATCAAAACCCAAAAATTTTGAGTGACAAATTATTCTTTCTTTTTCCTCTGCGTGCAAAGTCCCATTCCGATAGTTCTACTCCTCCTTTTGTTGATTTTTCATTCCAGCATTCTTCTTTTACTACAATCACTCCTATTTGTCAAAACCCTAATTTCCTTGTTCAAATCTAATTGTGCTTGCGACGCTTGCAAAGCATTGATTCTATGCTGCCCATTTTTGACCCAGAAATAGAAAAAACTTTCCACAGTTTAAAGTGAACACGCCATCATAGGACAGACAAAGAAGAGGTAACCCGTAGGATTGATCAAGCCCTTTCTACTCAAAGTGAGGACATGGTGGCCGAACAAGCAGACCATGATGCCATGCTATGTGAGGTTGAATGACAAAAACAACTGAAGGACTTATCAATTCCCAAAACTACCTATGCACATGATCATGTTGTGCCACCCAATATCACCCGCCACAGTTTGAGATCCAAACTCAATGGATCACAATATCCAAGCCAACCCCTTCACCAATAATAGGCATATTAATCATCAAGGCCATCTTTAAACGTTTTCTAATCTTTGTTTTTTGCGTAATCTTGGTCAATTCTGAAAATGCCATAAAATTAAGATTGTTTGAATACTCCCTTTTTAATCAACCTAGCACCTGGTATAATACCATGTAGGGAGATTGTATCACCACTCGGGAGGCACTTGAATCCATGTTCTTAGAAAAATATTACCCTTCTTCTCTCATTTATGAGTTAACAAATCACCCTATTTACCATGATGCTATGTGAGACCTTAGGCAAAGCATGGGAGAGGTTCAAGGACTTTCTCTATCATTCCCCCACCATGATATTCCCCAAGCCCAACTTATTGAAATATTTTTACCATGGTTTTGATGACAAACCCAATGTTTTCATTGATTCCTTATTTAGAGGAAATTTTATGTTTCAAAGCCTCGATAGTGAATGGGAGGTTGTAAAATGCAGTTCTGAGAATCGAGCTTGATGAGGGACCAATGGGGTCCTCAAGGTAGAAAAGGCTAATGAAAATTTTGTCTTAAGGATATTGCTAAGAGTCTTAAGATTCTTGTTTCAAAATAGGATCGTTTAGAGTCTTCCTTCAATATCTATGAGAGGAGAGGGAAAACACAACAAATGAAGGTTGTAGACTCTCTCTATGGCTTTGCCAAGGGTATGACAACTGGACTCAACAATGTCAACTCCTATATTGTATCTGCATGGAACCAAATATTGGATAATAGTTGGAGGAACTCAATTCCATCCATTTCATACCATTCCAAGACCACTACAACTAAAACTAGACAAGGAACCATCCTAAGTTCCAATACAACAATCTGGGTGGTGCTTAAAATGCTTACCAACAAAGACATCCTCATCTTCAAGCAACCAATTCATACCATCCATCTAAATGTTTCCTATATAATAACAACCAAAGAAATTTTTGGAACCAAGGGGTTTATAGGGGTAATTCCCAAAACTGTGCCTCCTACCAAGGGCAACTATATACAAATTTGAACCAACTACTACAAAAAATGCAACATAATGCCCCTATTCCCTCTACTGACAATAGAATAGAAACTCTAGAGTATATCATCCTTTCACAATAGGCCCACCAGAAGGCTATTTATGCTCATTTAGCTCAACTCCTAGCCACCATAATCCTCTAGTTGTCACCATTATTGGGCAACTGGAAAACAATCCCAAGCATCTTGAGTAACTTTAGGTTGTCTCGACATAATTTGAAAATATGCATGCTCCTCCCCTACTCCAGGGAAAACTTTAGTTTTTCCTATAATTTTTGAATATGATGACACTGTGTTATTGAGAAGGAATTTTCACTAGACTCCACCAATCCTACTCCTAAAGCTCCACAAGTGGAATCCAATGATCCTAAAATCCCAGTTTACAAACCTCATCCACCATATCAGGCCCTACTAAAGCAAACTAGGCTAGATGCCCAATTCATGAAATTTCAATATACCACGAAAATACTTAATGTTGACATCCCCTTCCTTGATGCTCTTTCTGAAATGCCTGCATGGTCCAAATACATGAAAACCTTGTTAACCAAGAAATACACCACTGAGGAATATGAAATTGTAAAACTTGGTAAGACCACCTCTAATAGAAACCTTAAAATATGCCTAAAAAATAGAAAGACTCTAGTTCCTTTGGGGTTGGGTGTTATCTAAGTGATAATGATTGTAGAAAAGGACTAGTAGACTTAGGCACAATTATTTTTATCATGAATTATAGTATTTATAAATAATTATCATTTTTTGACATGTTTCCCACTGCCATGACCATCTAGTTAGAAGATTCATCCATGATGAAACCTATGGGTGTCATCAAAGGTATACCGGTAAAGGTTGAGAAGGATTCCTACATTCCATGTAACCATGGACATCAAAGAGGATTTGTTTAACCTTATCATTTTTGGCCATCCCTTTTCGGACACTGTTAGAAGTCTGATTTATGTTGAGGTTGTACCCATACTTTTATGTCATGGTAGGAAAACCTGTTACAACCCCAAATTTTTGGGTTCTTTGGGTGAGAAATGTAATTTCTCTTATTAAAGATATTTGAGCAAATAATGATATAATTTGTTTTGGAAAAAATGATTTCATTTACATTAGTCGTGTTGGTTGTTTTGTGGGCTTTATTGGCTATTGGGCCCAATAATAAGGAAATTCAATTATTAAATGAATAATTGCGATTTGGAGGAAAGGAAAATGTAGAAACCTCTAGAAGGCAAGAGAATATAATCCAAAGGTGGATTTCGTGCCTCTTGGGTTCCAAGGAGTCCAAAGTTGTAAAGATAATGCAACAAGAAAACAAAAGATCAATTAAATATTTCTTTATTAAGAAAGAAATTGAAAACAATGATAAAATGTGGAAAATAAGTGGAAAGAGGTATAATTGAGTTATCCTTGGTGGATTTTAATATCCAAAGGATTCCTAATGTTAAAATGAATGCCAATGAGGAGAATAAAAATAAAGATAAAGAGAAATCCTTGAAAAGAGATATTTTAATAAATAAATAGTAAGATAATGAGAAATAATGGATATAGATGCATCTAGAAGGATAATGAGGAGTTTCTTGGGGTCCAAGGAGCCCCAATGGAGAAAAAGAAAGAGACAATATCAATAATAGAAAATAAGAGGATAATATAACGCATAATGAATAAATTTTGTGGTATTGTTAAAGAGGTGGTATTTTCTACGAAAAGAAAACATAATTTTGTGCCAATGGATTAAAGGGAAAGTACTAAGAGAATAAAAGTGGTGATTTTCAAAATCCTAATATCTAAAGAATAAATAATATCAAAGAGTTTTCTTTTTAGAGAGAGAAGATTTCTTCTTCATGAAGGAATATGGTTTCCTAGTAGAAAAGAGACTTAGATCTCAGGATACCCATCCTAGGGCTTCGTTACCCTCCCCTATATAAGGGGTAGCGCCCTTGGCCGAATCCAAGAGGATCCCATGCTCTCTTCTCTCTCCTTTTTCACCGTTTTCATTCAAAATACTAACAATGAGGGTAGTGTGACCTTGGGGCAACGAGGAGCCATGGACTGGAGTACGATAGAAGCCTAATGCTCCCACGACACCACAGACGAACGAGGACATCATCCCCATGCCCGAGCACTTGCGCGACACCTGCAGGAGGGCACCCGACCATCTGCGTGTTCCAGACCTAGAGTGTTTGAACTGGCCCTCGTGGCCATGACCCTGAGGTGTCCTCGCATGAGTAGGGGCACAGTGGAGGTGGAGGACCCCCCTCGGTGATCGGCTATTTTCCCCTTGTTCCCATCCTCGCTTAAAACGCCAGCAACCCTACAAGGTTTTCCGCGGTGGGTAGAGCTGCAAGCCCGACTCCGGCCACCTCGGTCATAGCTTGAGACCTCCACAGGTGCAGTAGAGGGTGGCAGAGGTAATGGGGTGGTCGTCGGAGCCCTTAGAGACCAAAGAGACAGAGGAAGAAGCTTCCCCGAGCCGCTGTAGGTGGCAGCGCTAGGTTAGCGCGAGGAAGAGGAAATGCGGGTGGCCATTGGACAGAAATGCCCCTCCGTGGGATGAAGTGCCAACAACTTAAAAAAAGGGCAAAAGCATAACTCCGTTATGTTTCCAAAACGGTGTGTTGCATGGGTATGATGACATGTCAGCATGCCATTGGCTCAAGTAAGTTATCCTTACAAAAATCATATTTAAATATTCGTAGCTCAGATGGATGCGCATAAAATATGAAAGTTTCTCAGAAAAATGAGAGGAATCCACTAAAAATAGATTTAGAAGCTAATTCCTCTTACAACTCGAAAATTAGTGGAAGTTATCAACTTTAATGCTTTAATAATTAAGAAACCCTATTTTGAGATGATTAATGTATTTAGTAGGGTTTAATGGATGATTGAAGTTGATATTAACATGTTAATTGTAAAAAAGTACATTGAAAACAAAAAGGATGAACTTTGCACGTAATTGGTTTAATTTGGAATTTCATGTACATGAACGAGCTTTAATGGGCCTTGAAACCCTAAAGTTAGTAAATGTGACTCTTAATAGCTTTAATTGTTCAATTTCATGGTTAAAGTTGAGATATGATAGTTCTAAGCTATTTTGAGTATATAGGCTCCTAATTGTGGATAAATACCCTTAATATGAAAATTAAGGTTTTCTAATGGATAAAGGTGGAATTAATGATAAATAGAGTTCATATGTGAATTAGATCATAATGAACTATGAGTTGTTAATCCAGAAGTAACCAAAGATGATAATTGGGCCTAATGATCTTGTCATGAATTAAAAGGATAAAAATGGTAGTTTTAATGTAAAAGAGCATAATGGACATAATTGATGATTAATTATGCCTTTCATACGAAATTAAGGTTATATATTGTTAAAAGGTAGCCTTAATATCTTTCATGAGGAATAGATGAGATAATTAGGGTTTATGAGTAATTGTATAAAATTAGGGTGTAAAATAGTATAAATGAAGAGAAACCCTAATTGCAATGGAAACCCTCAAAGTGGACCAGAAACCCTAGGATGCGAGCTAGGTTTAATAGATCTTGATGGCATGACCAATAATAGGAAAATTGTATGCATATTTCAGGATCTCTTTGTGTGCTTAGTTTTCTATTGGATTTCTTGCATTGATTGGATTAGCTCTGTCTCAAATCAGCCTCTCAGGTATGTGGTTAATTATGGTTAATCACATTAGTTTCCCGAAGAGTTTCCCAGATGATTCATCGCATTGAATGCAACTTAACAGTTTGGATGTTCATACTTGCAAATCATAAAGTCACTATGATTATCACAATAATAATAGAGGTGTGTATTCTCGCACCTACATGCCACCGTGATGGATGATGCCAAAAGGTCAAGCCCAAGAGGGAAGACCCATGGGCACCATGAGTGGTGACCCTAGACACCAAGCTTGGGATTGAGAAGGTGGTCTTTATTGAATGACTAATGGGCACCATGAGTGATGTCCCCAGGCACCAATCTTGGGATTGAGAAGGCAACCTTAAGTCATTGGCAAAAGAGAAACCCTACGGAGGGTATGCCAAGGTTAGGGAAAAAGCGGTGGAGAATGTCACATTGAAAGCGTAAATTGGTTTGTTAATTAACTTGATTGTGATATTTAGATTGTTAGCCATATGTGCAAAATTTTGGTTGTCCCCACATACCAGCATATTCATTATGCTGACTGATGTTTTGTTTGTCGACGTTTTAGGTACAAGTGAAAAAGGAAAACAGTAAAGTGGCATGTGTGGAATAAAATATGAACTAAGGTACAAAGGAGGATTAGTTAGAATAGACTCAAGATGTGGATAGAAGTAGATATCCAAGTTTTAGAAAAATGTATGCAAAGCTTAATTTTATTACAGCCTTCCAATTTAGTTTGGTAGAATTTCATAATTATTACTGATTAATTGTTGAACCTTTGATCTTGTTAATTGGGATAACATCTCTGACCTTTGGGTCTCCCTTAATTGGGGGTTACCAGGAGGAGGGGTCATTACATTTAGTATCAGAGCATTGGTTCCTCATTTAATCTTTAGTAATTAATAAATTTTACAAACTATGTAGAACTCAAGGGAGTTATTAGAGGATTTTCTAAAAGATAGAGGTGTCTAGAAAAGTATCACATTCGGGGGATGGCAAGATTTTCCTCTGCACCGCTATTCGGAATACGAGGACTCCCAAATTAGTGTGACTACCTAGCCAATATCTCAGGATTTGACTCGAAATAAGATACCTTTAGGACTCTCTCATCTTGGTCATCCCATTTCAACTCAAATGTTGTTAAGGACCTTAAGGATTAGGGTTTTCTCTCTTTTCCTCACCCTCTTGAGGTATGGGTATGGTTGATAAGGTCTAACGAATCCTCCACCAAATTAATTAAAAGCATGTAAATAAGATGTCATGGACATAAGCTTAATAGATTAAGCGTAAACTAATGAATAGATACATACTTAGGTCATATGACATAAGTTGTCATTGCCCTCAGGAGAGACCTGAGTAGAACTTCTTATCAAGAGGATGCATAGAGAGAGTTTGTCATGGAGGTAGAGATCTCCATTAAAAGTAGAGACCTGGCACATACTCTGAGGATGATGCTAACCCTAACCCTAAGTGGTTGTTAGAGAGAGAGATGGCATTATGAGTTAGATTTCATTATAGACCAGGTGTGTGGACATGCTTTTGGATGCCCATGACGTTATGAGCCATATGAGTTTGGATCACCTAGTGCCTTTGGCGACCCAACCTTGGGAAGGGTCGTGCATGTTAGAGAGAAGGATAGATCCTTCAATGATGAGGTTAGAGAAGATCCTATAGAAACCCTATGGGCTTATGCAAGTAGGGCATAGCATGCACCCAGCGTACGTCAGTGGTGTGGGCAGTAGGCTAAAACCATGGCTAGGAGAATATGTTTGATGGCTTATGAGATAAGCATAAAGATAATCTTGAGCAAACATAAGTTTGAACATAGGCTTCACCCATGTAGGGGTATGCGTGTGAGCTTGATCCACCTTCATGGGGGGAGGACCTCTAGTAGTAAGGCTGGTTGTGGAGTTAGCTCTAGAGAAAGAGAGCAGGACCCAAGAAAGAAGGTTGGAAGCTTAGACTCTGAGATATGAGGAACAATGGGAGTGAGGATGATGCGACCTAAGTGGATGGTTGGGGTTGCCACATGCATGATCCCTAGAGGCTGAGGATATCTTGGTTTCCTTTGGAGAAACCAAAACCTAGAGAGAAGGTGAGGTTTTTGGTACCTATGAGCCTATGGTATAGATGTTCGCCTTCTAGGATTAGGAAGAAGAAGAGGCTTAGTAACAGGTTGTGAGGTCTTACACCTAGTTGGTTGTCCTTGAGGAGAAATCCACTCTGAAGTGTTGCTCGAGTAGAAGGATGATAGGAAGTGCATGTCATACCTTGTACATGTCTGATTCATGGTTAAGAGGTTGAGCATGCAGTGGGACACCCAAAAAGGTGAACCTAGGGTTCCTAAGCCTAAGAGGGGAAGTGGTGTACCTGATGCTCCTAATGAGATTTGAGTTTCTATAGATTCGAGCATGGCACTCCTTATGTTTAGAGGAAAAGGAACCCCTTTAAGTCGAAGGTATGGTTGATGAATCCCTCATAGCCAAGGTGGTGGCATGAGAAGGTTTGTTCTTGGTCCAATGTTGATGAATGAGAACAAGTATGACCTAGCATGGTTTAATAGGTGGTCTGCTTGTGCCTTAGTATCTTGCTAGGGCTAAGCATGCTCATGTGGATGTAAACCCTAGACATAAGGACGTTTGTGACCTTTGTTATCAAGGTGTAGTTTCCTCCCATCCTAGAAGAGGGACCCTTTTGTAGGGTACATACCAATTTTGTTGGTTTTTAGCTAACCTAAAGAGGTCTCATAGGATTTTGAGAAGCTAAGTGAAGAGTACATAGTATGAGTATGAACCTATAGACCCATAGATAACCATCTCTACGTGCATGTGGATGTGCTACCATGGAGGTAACTGGTATGGGGCCTGAACAAGGTAGGAAGGTCGCCATGACCCCTATGAAAGGATGAAAGTCAGCCCATGAATGCGGAGAGATGATGGGGACTTGGGTAAGGTTATGAGTTGGACATGTACTATATTAGAATCCTAAATCTATTCTAGGGTCAGGTAGGGATAAGACTGATGGAAGTAGGAGTTGTCTAATTCCCTAGTTGCATATGACCATAGGGTCGGGAGGTAAATTTATCATTGTCTGAGGGCCATGGGTTAGGAGATTGATCACCTTTGTGAACTCATGGGACCCAAAGGGCAGATGAGGAGGGCACTCTTTGGATGCATAAGGGAAGAGGGATGACCCCAAAAGTGTCGACACCCTATAGACCTAGAGGAGATGACCAAGAATTGTGTGGTGACCCAAGTAGGTTTGAAACCTATTTTCAATGGAAGTAACCTTGATATCAAGATGATTGTGATGTAGAGACATAAGTTTCACGTTTCAACTTAGATTTGAAGGTGTACTGGCAATGTGGGATGTACCATCTCTACTCTTGGAATGGGAAGAACTCTGTATTTAGACTGCATCCAAATTCTTATTTCCTCTTGTTATGGGAGTGAGAGATAGGACATCACGCATGCCATACACCAAGGATAAAGATGATGTGAGTTGGAACATTGCTATGAGGTATGAGGACAGAGGTGATAACATACCCTTGTGGAGTGAATGATATGTGGATGGTTTACAAACAATAAGAGAGATAAGGTAGTCATCCTATGAGGATGTTTTTATCCTGATCTATGAGGTTGAGTTTGAAAACCAAGAGGATGAGCTCAGAGTTTCTTGATGAAGATAGGCTTAGAGTCCGAGATGAGAAGATAAGTGGAATACATTTAAGTGTATGTTTTCAATACAGAAGGATGTGAGGTGATAATGGATGCTCTGGTTGAGATGCAGCTTCCTAGTTAGCTAGAGGCTAGAAGAGGTTGTTAGGTTAACCCTAAGTTTGAAAAAGGAGATATGTTTGGGATAACACTCAGATGTAATGAGATTTTTTGAACAAGTTAGTAGTTGTTTGGTTAGCCAACCTAGGCATTGATGCAATAAAAGGATGGTTGTAGAACCTCAGATGCACTTCTCTGGAAAAGAAGGTGATGAAACCCCGACTAGAGTAGTTTAGGGTTTCTGAAGAATCAATCTTGAGGAATCATGACATATAGGAGATCATGATTTTAAGTTCATCATACACTGTGGCACTACGAAGATAGTAAGTGACGGTAGTACTTGAGGTTCTTAAGATGAAGTTGCACGTGGCTTGTCGTCGTGTAAGCCAGGAGGTGAAGGGCGAACATCAGTAACCCAATGAGTTGATATAGAGGATAAAGAGTCCCCGAGAGGGAATGGGAGTTCACCACTATGGATGTTCACTACTACAGAAACGGCCTTTGGCGTCGGTCGTTTAACCCCATTTGGCGTCGGTTTCTGACCGACGCCTATGTGGGCGCCGCTAAAGGTCGAACACTTCGGCGTCGGTTTTTTAACCGATGCCTATTTGTTCTATAGGCGTCGGTTGTTTAGTAAATAACCGCCGCCAAAAGTGTTCCCGCCACAGAAAATGGCGTCATCTAGGGCACTTTGTGCGTCGGTTATTTACTACACAACCGACGCCTATATAGAATATAGCGTCTGTGTTTTAGTAGATAACTGACACATAAAGTGCCCTAGATGACGCCATTTTCTGTGGCGCGAACACTTTTGGCGTCGGTTATATACTAAACCACCGACGCCTGTACTTCAAGATGACACGGCTGTGCTTCCCTGCACGGCCGTGTTAGTACTATAGGCGTCGGTTTTATATGAATAACCGACACCATTTACACCACGGTCGTGCTATCCTGCACGGTCGGGTTGTTTTTACTATTAGGCGGCAGTTTTATCACATAACCGACGCTGTATGTCTTTGCTGACGGTTTTCCTTAAATAACCGACGCCTATTTATATTTTTTTTTTTCATATCAGTTTGCAGGCCTGCTGTGGCTGGTCAGTAGGATGAGAACCTGCAGTTCAGTTTTCTGAACTGCAGGTTTACGACATCCATTGATATCAGCCTACAAACAGGCCGCAAACCTGCAAAAGTCACAAGCAAAATTCTACACAAGTACATACATTCAGACATCAATTCAATTCTCACATTCACACATATAGAAACATTCAAATACATGTATTAACATTCAGAAATATTTATTTACAAAGTATCATTCATTATCGCTATCAACATCCCAATTATATCTTACAGTTGCCACTGCTTGTATGGCTTTTGCCCATTCTTCTCTTACTTCATTTAATGCTTCCATCGTATATGGAGCATGTATATTTTTTAAGCATTTACCTGTAGTGTTGTCAGTTTTAAACACCTGCAAAGAGAATGATGTATATATATAAGTAATAATATAAAAATAAGATAAGATTGATATATTTCATACTAACTAATGAGACTATATATAATACCTCATGTATGGTATCGATGTCCAATGCGGCATATTTGATAATCATCTGCATAAATCACATCACATAGTATGCGCATGCCCAGCCATTGTCTTGTGTAGCACATTATAAATTGAAACATACAAAATAATACAACTAAGTACAATTCACATCAATAATATATATATTCGAATCGGGAACTTACTTGTACGTTCTGCCAATTTATTGGCTGGTTCTTTTTCCTTGGGACCGTTCCTCCAGCCTTTTTGAATGCATCTAAACCCCTACATGTTAATATAACACAATAAATTGCATAAGTAAATAGTAATGTAATAAAAGATGTTAACGGATATAAAAATGAAATATTTCTCATCAGAATAATGGCATTCTCATTACGTGCCCAATTTTAGTGTTCAATGTACTCCCCGCAGGATCTAGATAATAAACAGTGAATGTCCCGGGGACAATAACTAGTAACTCCCAATGTCTACCGCTAGAAGTAAGAAGTTAACAATAAATAACTCAAAATGCAAAATAAAAATGGAATTTTCTTAAGTCCAAATTATAAATAAAGTAAACTTACTTGACATTGAATGGAGCTATTATTATCGTCTTCTTTTGCTGACCAAAAATAGTAAAAGCATCTATACAGTATTGTTGAACATTATCAGGGTCTTTAGCTACCAAACTAATCAATGATGGAATCAAAAATCCCACATGATCAAATGCAAATTGTTTGCAATGATCTTCGACTAGGTAGCTGCAAAACATATAGGCGTATGCATTAATATATAAGAAACCAGATCACCAAATCTTACACAAGGTATATGGATGTATAAACAAGATCTCACCTTATCCATGTCTCTATCATTGATGTATTCAGCCAATCATACATAAACAGCTCAATAATATCTTGTATAAATAAAGAGCTATCGTATGATTGACCTGCATAATCTGCATCTAAAGAAATAATTATAGGGCAATGTACATTATGTGCCCGTAGCCAACATGCCATTCCCCTACAAGCAGGACCTAACGGGTATGTTAGGTCAGTTGGAACCCAATCGAGTAATGCGGGAAGTGGAAGTGGAGGCCTAGGTGCTCCTGGTGTCTTCTTTTTAACCTTTACATATAATTTCAGATCAGTTGACATCATATATACACATTAACAGTCTAAATCAATGTAAATTTATCTTACAATTTCAGTCGTGTAAACGACATCTGCTTTGGGCCACAATATCACCCCGCCTTCTGCATCAGCAAGTCTATCAATATCCGGGTGGGGATATGGCAATGTAGCTTCTCTCCAATCGGGTAACACACGTATCGGGCTCACACGAACGTAGCCCTGTGGCATTGGAGTCCCGTGAAACATTGCCCCAGGAAGGGACGGGTAAGCCTGCGCCTCTGCAACAACGTAGTCTTGCATTCCTAAGCGGCATGGCTTCAATGCCTACAAATTTACGTAAAGAATATTATACATATATACATATCATCTTGAAAACATAACAACTTGAAAAGACTAACTACAATGCCATAAACAATACTTACAGCAGACGTGCTTGGCGATGGGTCTCCAGGATTACTCGCAGTCTGTGCATCAGGAGAAGAGTGGGTCGCCATAGGCGTATTGGATGCCTGCCATCGCATCAATTCTTCCTTGACCTTCTCAGCAACTACATCGTTGATCTTCTTAGCAACTAAATCCTCAACTCTCTTATTCTCCTATACATGGATAAAAGAAACATTAGCTTCTTATTAATGAATTTCCTTTTGCAGTAACATTCTAAAAAAAGAATAGGTTACCTCTTCTTGAGAAAGTCCCGCTCTGGGTTTGCGCTGGGATGGCCCAAAGAATGCTTTGATGCCAACACCAGTGCAGGCACCTCTAACACGTCCAGGATGCTCTGGGTTACCCAGAGCAACTGTCAATTCATCCCTTGTGCCCTGAGGGATGAACGTGCCTTGTTTCCTCTGCTCGTGCAGCTCCCGCTAATCACCATAAACAAAAATTGGTAAGTTAACACCACAAATAATCAATATTCAAACGATTTCTCTAAGAGTGTTATTTTACCATTTTTGCAGTGCCTCAGCAGTTACAGGCTTCTTTATTTCACCCTTCTTGTTTTGCCTGCCAGCTATCCAGATATCATGGCGAGGCATGGGTGTGGTAGACTCCTGAGTAGGAGCAGACTCCTGAGTAGCCGCAGACTCCGCCTGTAGTCTTTGGCGAACGCTTGCATAGCCTTTTGGACCCATAGTGTGGTCATGCACATTCAGTGCACACCTTGCTTTTTGTGCGTCACTGAGGCCCTAGTTAGTATGCACATTAGTGATTTGGTTAGTAGCACTAAATGCTAATCTTGAATAGGTGAATACAATGTATATTAATTAAATTGGGAGTGACGCCTAATACCTTGAATTCTTCAGATTTTTTTGAAGCAACAAAATTGTCCCAATCTTCTTTGTCCAAGAAGTTCCATTGTTCAAGGGCTGACTTCTTCTTCTTATCACCCTCTTTTATGTATTCTCTATTCAGATTTGTCCTATAATTCCTAAGCATCTTTCCAGCGCGTTGCATCACATTTTTACGATGCAACTTCTCATCCAATGCAAACAGATTCTGTAAAATAGAAATGTTATTAACTAGTATCCAAAATAGAATTGCAAATAATAGAATTTGTAATCTACAAAATAGAATTGCAAATAATAATAACTCACGCATAAATCCTTCCATATCAAGTCTTTTTTCCCTTGAGGAACTTTATGCCAATTGTCATACTTAACACCACAATGGCTCCGAGTGGTACACCCAAGATAGTTCACAAAATTATTGCGGTTCACTCCAATTGGATTTCCTCCATTATCAAACTCCACCACCAATTTGGATCCACTACCACTTAGCGCTAATAACTTCTTCAACAGAGTGATGCCCCTTTTCTTGTTAAGTGTTTGGTGTTGCGCATCAAGTTGCTCCAGTGCTTCAGTGGGTACAGGTGCATCAACCTAAAATTTGACAAAAATAAAACACACTAAATTAGCCCAATATAGAAATATCGGATATATGACATAACTAGAAGATAATGAATTTTATAGAAATACAGGATATGTTTTTAGAACTTACATTAGTATCCTCGCCATGCTTGTCATGGACAACATGCTCATCATGGACTTCATGCTCATCATGGACATCATGCTCATCATGGTCAGCCATCTGAAAATGTCATTAAAAAGGAAAACATTTAGCATTTCTATTAACTAGAAAAAGGCAAACATTTAGCATTTGTATTAACTAGAAAAAGGCAAACATTTAGCATTTGTATTAACTAGAAAAAGGCAAACATTTAGCATTTGTATAAACATACATGTCTCTAAAATTGTGATCTTTTATCAATTAACAATCCTTCATTGTGATCTCCGCGCACATATAAGTCATCATTAGCTTCAATATTTTGTGAAGTTGGCAACCCAACTGAGAATGGACTGCAGTCATCATACTTATCATAGTACTCTTCTTCATCTATAGGATCTTCAATGAACTGACTTTTACCATGAAGAACAACCGACCATTTATCATTTGCAGGATCATCGATATAGAATATTTGTTTCGCCTGTGATGCCAATATGAATGGTTCACCCTTCTCGCCAATCTTTTCAAAGTTCACCAAAGTGAAACCCAATTCATCCACTATAACTCCTTTGGTGTTATCAACCCAATTACATTTAAAGAGCGGAATTTTGAAATCTATGTAGTCAAACTCCCAAATGTCCTCAATGACACTGTAATATGACATTTTAGCTTCACGTGGACTCTTATCCTTTGCACTTGCAAAGTACATAGTCGACGCTTGAAGAGTGACTCCACTATTTTGGACGACACTCTTATCATCTTGGCGCTTTGTGTAATATGTGAATCCATTAATGTCAAACCCTTCATAAGACATAACATTCAGTTTTGGTTTAAAGGCGAGGCATTTGATAGTTTCTGTAATATCATTTGGTGTTTGAGATAGTTGATGTAAGACTTTATCTTCAAACCACTTAGTAAAAGTCTTATTATGCTCTTTAGCAAGCCACATTGAACTTGCTCGAGGATGTTGTCTCTTTATGAAATTGGTATGTTCCTCGATATAAACACTCACTTCGTCCATATTGTGTAAAATATACAAGTGAGCTTGTTCCAACTGCTCACGGCTGATTACTTTCACCCGTGATCCCAAAATTCATTTTCCCTCCTCAATATTCTTGTCATTATTAGGAGTGTCATTACCACTGAAAAAGTCATTGCAAAAATCCATAACCTCTCTCGCCACATAACCTTCAATAATACTCCCTTCAGGCCGATAACGGTTTCCAACATCACCTTTAAAAACACTAATGTATCGTTCAAAGGGATACATCCAATGCAAGAAAACAGGTCCCAACATTTTCACTTCCCTAGTCAAGTGGACAACAAGATGTACCATGATATCAAAGAACGAAGGAGGGAAATACATCTCAAGCTGACATAGGGTAACAACCACTTCTCTTTGCAAATTATCGAGAGTATCAGGGTCAATAACTTTGCTGCATAGACTGTTGAAAAAGAAACAAAGTCTGGTAATTGCAAACCTTACATGCTTCGGCAATATAGATCGAATTGCCATGGGCAATATTTGTTGCATTAGAGTGTGACAATCATGAGATTTAAGACCTATCAACTTCAGATCTTTCATTGATACCAATCTACGGATGTTGGATGAGTAACCATGTGGCACCTTAACATTTACCAAGCATTCACAAAAAGTTTTCTTCTCCTTTCTAGACAACGTGTAACAAGCGGGAGGTAAGTATGTTCTTTTATTACCCATTTCACGTAATTTTGTTAATTCTGACCTTATTCCCATTTCACGTAGGCCCAGTCTGGATTTTATCCCATCTTTAGTCTTACCTGGTATATTTAATAGAGTACCAATGATGCTATCACAGACATTTTTCTCAACGTGCATTACATCGATACAATGCCTGACTGTCAAAGAACTCCAATAAGGAAGATCCCAAAATATTGACTTCTTCTTAAATGAAGAATTGTCACTCCGTGTGGCCATACTACATTGTGATTTCTTACCAAATTCATTGACAATGTCTTTTACTCTTTCATAAAAAACATCCCCTGGTATAGGTTTAGGTGCACTCCGTTCATCATTCCATCCATTGAATGCTTTGCGCTTCCTACGATACAGATGGAATTTTGAAAGAAACCTTCGATGACCAAGATATATAGTCTTGCCGCCATGTTTTAGTCTTATTGAATCAGTGTTTTCTTCACATATAGGACACGCTTTAGCTCCTTTGACACTATATCCAGACAAATTCCCATATGCTGGAAAGTCATTAATAGTGCAAAACAACATAGCGTGCAAACGAAATGTCTCTCTTGCTGAAGCATCATAGGTCATCACACCTTCAGCCCAAAGTTTCTTTAAGTCATCAATCAAAGGTTCAAGATAAACATCGATATCATTTCCGGGTTGTTTAGGGCCCGATATCAACAATGGCAACATAACGTACTTATTTTTCATACACATCCAGGGAGGAAGATTGTATATAACAAGCATGACTGGCCAAGTGCTATGTTGGCTGCTCAATGTCCCGTACGGATTCATCCCATCTGTACAAAGCCCAAGTCTTAGATTCCTATCTTCTTCACCAAATTTAGGGTACAATAGATCAATCTTCTTCCACTGTGGGGAATCAGACGCATGTCGTAGGATCCCATCATTATTTTTCTTAACATCTGCATGCCACCTCAAATTCTTCGCATCTTTCGGATTTGCAAACAAGCGTTGAAACTGTGATATTATAGGTAGATACCACAACACCTTGGCAGGAGAACCAGTTTTGGACTCCCCCGAAGTCATCAATTTATACCGTGACGCACAACATTTTGGACAATCTTTCAAATCTACATAGTCCTTTTGAAATAATACACAATCATTCGGGCATGCGTGTATCTTCTTGGCCTCCATTCCCATTGGGCACAACATTTTCTTTACCTGGTATGTTGAGATTGGAAGCTCGTTTCCTTCAGGAAGAATTTCTTTCAACAAAGTCAACAATGAAGTGAAGCTTTTGTCGCTCCATCTATTGTTAGCTTTCAACTTATACAATCTCAACACAGCGCTAAGCTTCGTAAACTTAGCACAGCCTGTGTATAACGGTATCTCAGCATCATGCACAATGTTTGTAAAGATAGGAGGTGGATCGGTGTGCTCTACCCTACAACTATCCAGCATCGCATCAACGATGTCTGCTGGAACTGGTTCGTTCACATTTACATCATCGGAGGCAATTTCTTCTTCCACCCAAGCACTGCTATCGACATCTACTGGTTTCGATTTTGAAATCTCTCCATGCCAGTGCCATTCTGTATAGCCTTGTACAATCCCGTTGCACATGACATGACTTTTGATTTCCTCACCAGTGTTGACTTTCAAGTTGTTACCGCAATGCCTGCATGGACAGTAGAACCTATCTGTAGGTTTTTTCCTATGTTCCTCGGCAAATCTAATAAACTAATCAAGACCAGATATAAACTCTGGGGTGCAACGATTACGAATGGACATCCATGATCTATCCATTCTATGATCAGAGAAAACAAGTATATATTAGGAAAACAAGTGATTGTTCATTCTAATTTATACCAATGTACAAGTAATATAAAAAACAATGATTGTTCACATTCTAGGCCTACAAACACATTTGATGTCATTCTTATATATAATAAATGTGTACCACCTATCCCATCCTTGAACACCTAATCTCACTAGTAAGTGTATAATGTGTATTGGGTTTTCAAGAAAATTTCGGCAGCATTTCCCCGCTGTTCTCTAAGTACATATGTACTTAGAGAACAAACGGGGAAATGCTACCAAATTTTTTTCGAAAACTCAATACACATTATACACTTACATCCTAAGTGAGATTAGGTGTTCAAGACCAGTCCCAAACCGGGGACTATCCAAGATTTACTCCTAATGAGTCAATCTTGGACGGGTTTCTAGGCCAACAAACACAATAATAGATATCTACAATGAAGCCGGACTCCATACAAACAGTACATAATTTAGTGATTGTTCATTCTAATTAGGGCAGAAGGAAGAAATAAATCTTCTTTAGGATACAATAGACCCTTATGGATGTATTTAGGGTCATAGGTACCATCATAGAACAAAAGGGGTACACTCTAGGATTTAAGATCACACTACATCATGAATTTTATACAAAATTACATGTATGTGTATATAAAAAGGGGAAGGAAGAACGCTAAATAGGGTGTTTCCTTGCCGATATTGACGACTCAAATTAGTGAGTGACGACTGGTTGTAGATGGATTGGATGTGTGGGTTACCGACCCACATGGAAATAAAAGGCTACTATATAACGACGTGCAATTTTGATGGAGTCAAAATTGCTGTAATATATTTCAGTCAAAGATTCTGTCAACTAACTATATGCTGATTTTCAGGGTGCCCATATAAAGGCAATGTAATTAGTGCCTTTTATGATAACATGTCGTTACTTAGAGTGGAAAATTTTAAGACTTTAGGGGGGCCATGGCCCCAGCCGCCCCCCTGTTCTTCCGCCATTGGCGAGGCTGGAACAGGGAGGCAAGGTTTCGGGGTAGAAATAGAAAGGAGAGAGGAAGGGAGAGGAAGAGAAGAGGAGGAAAGAAAGGAGGCAAGGCAACAAATTACGGTTCCATCAAGGGAGGTCTCGAGTGGTAGGGGACCGTGTTTCCTTATAACGCATGCATTATATAGTAGGGTCACGACTCTCCTAACCCTTGCAACTGTTTTTTGGTACCTACTTGAGCTTAACTGTTATTCATCCCGCACTCAAGGCCGGGCCAATCATTTATGTTGATGTTGACAGCAATGTCTAGCCATTGTGGCTTTATTACATCGAATTGAAATGCATGAAGCAAAGAGAGGGAGTGTTTAGCCAATGCATCTGAAACATTGTTCAGGGCACAGGGAATGAGCTCCCCTGTAATATATTTATAAGGAACTTCTATACATATCTAATCAACAAATCAATAATTAACTAAGTATTCATCAATACTTACTATTAATAAGTATCTCTAATCATTACAATCGGCAAGCAGATCAGTTATTGTAAATAACAAACTATGAATTGTTGAATTAAATTAATCACTAAAGAAATACTAACCAGTAGTATCAATCATTAATCACTGAAAGCAGCAAGGAAATCAGTAAAACTAACCTGTAGAAACAGGACGCCGGGTGTCAGCAGGAAGAAAGGAAGGAGCTAGGGCAGGCAGGTGGGCAAGCAGGAGGGCACCAGGTGTGGCGGCGGCGCCGGTTCTCAGGCGTGGCGGCGGCGCAGCGGATGGAGCAGCAGGGCGGGCAGCAGGTGGCTGGAGCAGCAGGGCGGCGGCGCAGGCGGATAGAGCAGCAGGCGGCGGAGGCGGAGAAGAAACGCGCCGAAGAAGAAGGGCGCCGGAGAAGGGACGCCGGAGATGGAGCGCCGGAGAGAAGCGCCGGAGAAACTAGCAGCAGCAGCACAAAATCGCCGGAGAAATCGCCGCAGCAGAGAAATAGGGAAATCGCAATGAAACAGAAGAAAGGGGAAGAGTCGGGCGATCGCGGGCTATAAGTTCTCAAATGGCGTCGGTAGTTTACAACAACCGACGCCTAAACATCTTTAGCGTCGGTTGTTTGAAAAAACTGACGTCCAATTGGATGATATTTTCATGAAATTATTTGGCGGGAACCACTTTCCGCATCGGTTATACAAGGATAACCGACGCTGAAAGTGACACTTTTCGCGCAAATTTTCATCGCACATAGGCGTCGATTTCTACGTATATAACCGACGCTGAAAATGACACTATTTTTTTTTATCGAAATATGGATTTCGCGGGCGACTTTACGCGTCGGTTTGTTATAAACAACCGACGCTTAATACAAAGCGGTACCCGTGTCTGGCTGGTCTTCGAATATAGACGTCGGTTTGCTTAAACAACCGACGCCTTATATGTTAGGCGTCGGTTTTCCTTAATAACCGACGCCCAGAAAAGTGACACTGAATGCTATTTATGTAGTAGTGGTTGTGGTAACTCTCCCCTAGACAAAGGAAGGTCAAGATGCAATATGGGTTATGGTATATCGCCTTATCTGGATGAAATGAGAAAGAAGGAAACTGTCAAGGGACGGGTCCGATTGAACTACATATGAGAAAGAGATGGTTCAACTACACCATGATGCAAGTTCAAAAGTTCTTGAGTATGACCTAAAGATTCACTTCCATAAGGTGGAAGTAGATACATGTAGAACTCAATATTAGTACAATTTATCACCCCTAACTAATGGATAGTATGATACATACTAGAGGGTTTGATGAGAGCATGTGTGCTTGTTCAGTGTGATACCTAGAGACAGTTCTTCTCCTCTATAAAATGTGATGATAACCACCATAGATAGTATCAGGATGTAAAGAAGATATGTAAAGTAGATTGTATCGATCACGACTTCATTAAGATGATGTTGGTGAAGGGATCTCAAAAAGGTCAAGAAAAGGACCACAATGTGTATAGATGAAGTCGCTTTGATCGTGCAATGGCTAAAAGAGAGCCCAACGGCGACATGAGTCATGAGCTGATGCAAAGCATACTGACATGCAGTTCACAGTGGGAGAGTATGTGATGAGAAAATTTGACCCCTCTAAGCTACAACTGAGAAAGTTGAGTCCCTGATATATGGGTCCATTTGAGATGGATTGGTGGAGATGGTTGTGTTTAGCCTTACCTCTTAGGATAACATGATGTATAATGTATTCCATGAGTCTGATATAGTGTACAATGTGAGGTACCCAAGCCATGTGTTGAGCCCTGAACCTATTTAGCTTTATGAGAGGCTAAAATGTTGTGAGTCACCTATGAGGGTACGATATACCAAGGTAATAAAGAACTCAGATGGAAGAATATGAGATGATGAATGTTCTTGGGAAGCACCATGGAAAGGGTGAGGCCACATGGGAGCCATGATGGACATAAGAAAGGCTTATATTCCACATTTTATCATTGTTTTCAATTTCTTTCTTAATAAAGACATATTTAATTGATCTTTTCTTTTCTTGTTGCATTATCTTTGCAACTTTGGACTCCTTGGAACCCAAGAGGCACGAAATCCACCTTTGGATTATATTATCTTGCCTTCTAGAGGTTTCTACATTTTCCTTTCCTCCAAATCTCATTTATTCATTTACTACTTGAATTTCCTTATTATTGGGCCCAATAGCCAATAAAGCCCACAAAACAACCAACAAGGCTATTGTAAATGAAATCCATTTTCCAAAACAAATTATATCATTATTTGCTCAAATATCTTTAATAGGATAAATTACATTTCTCACCCAAAGATCTGTTGAACAATTTAGTAGTTGTTTGGTTAGCCAACCTAGGCCTTGATGCAATAAAAGGATGGTTGTAGAACCTCAGATGCACTTCTCTCGAAAAGAACGTGATGAAACCCCAACTAGAGTGGTTCAGGGTTTTCGAAGAATCAATCTTGAGGAATCATGACATATATGAGATCATGATTTTAAGTTCATCATGCATCGTGGTACTACGAAGATAGTAAGTGACAGTAGTACTTGAGATGCTTAAGATGAGTTGCACATGGCTTGTCGCCGTGCAAGCCAAGAGGTGAAGGACGAACACCAGTAACCCAATGAGTTGATATAGAGGATAAATATTCTCCAAGAGGGAATGGGAGTTCACCTCTATGGATGTTGTGGTAAGTCTCCCCTAGACCAAGAAAGGTCAAGATGCAATATGGGTTATGGTAGATTGCCTTATCTAGATGACATGAGAAAGAAGGAAACTGTTAAGGGATGGGTCTGGTTGAACTGCATATGATAAAGAGATGGTTCAAATACACCATAATGCGAGTTCAAAAGTTCTTGAGTATGACCTAAAGATTCACTTTCATAAGGTGGAAGTAGATACATGAAGAACTCAATAATAGTACAATTTATCACCCCTAACTAATGGTTAGTATGATCCATACTAGAGGGTCTGATGAGAGCATGTGTGCTTGTTCAGGGTGATACCTAGAGACAGTTCTTGTCCTCTGTAAGATGCGATGATAACCAGCATAGCTAGTATCAGGATCTAAAGAAGATCTGTAAAGGAGGTTGTGTCGGTCACCACTTCATTAAGATGATGTTGGTGAAGGGAGCTCACAAAGGTCAAGAAAAGGACCACAATGTGTGCAGATGAAGTCGCTTTGATCGTGCAATGGCTAAAAGAGAGCCCAGGGGTGACATGAGTCATGAGTTGATACAAAGCAAACTGACATGTAGTTCACTGTGGGAGAGTATGTGATGAGAAAATATGACCCCTCTAAGCTACAACTGAGAAAGTTGAGTCCCCAATATATGGGTCTATTTGAGATGGATTGGTGGAGATGGTTGTGTTTAGCCTTACCCCTCAGGATAACATGATGTATAATGTATTCCATGAGTCTGATCTAGACCACTATGTGAGGTACCCAAGCCATGTGCTGAGCCCTTAACCTATTCAACTTTATGAGAGGCTGAAATGTCCTAAGTCACCTATAAGGGTACGATATACCAAGGTAAGAAAGAACTCAGATGGAAGAATATGAGATCATGAAGGTTCTTGGGAAGCATCATGGAAAGGGTGAGGCCACATGGGATCCATGATGGACATAAGAAAGGCTTATCCTGTTTGTTTGTGTGCCTGGTGGAATTTTGAGGGCAAAATTCCTATAAGAGGGGAAGGATGTTACAACCCAAAATTTTTGGGTTCTTTGGGTGAGAAATGTAATTTCTTCTATTAAAGATATTTGAGAAAATAATGATATAAATTGTTTTGGAAAAATGGATTCCATTTACAATTGTCATGTTGGTTGTTTTGTGGGCTTTATTGGCTATTGGGCCCAATAACAAGGAAATTCAATTAGTAAATGAATAATTGAGATTTAGAGGAAAGGAAAATGTAGAAACCTCTAGAAGGCATGAGAATATAATCCAAAGGTGGATTTCATGCCTCTTGGGTTCCTTGGGTTCGAAGGAGTCCAAAGTTGCAAAGATAATACAACAAGAAAAGAAAAGATGAATTAAATATTTCTATATTAGGGAAGAAATTGAAAACAATGATAAAATGTGGAAAATAAGTGGAAAGAGGTATAATTGAGTTATCCTTGGTGGATTTTCATATCCAAAGGATTCCTAATGTTAAAAGGAATGCCAGTGAGGAGAATACAAATAAAGATAAAGATAAATCCTTGAAAAGAGATATTTTATTAAAGAAATAGTAAGATAATGAGAAATAATGGATATAGATGCATCTAGAAGGATAATTAGGAGTTTCTTGGGGTCCAAGGAGCCCCAATGGAGAAAAATAAAGAGAAAATACCAATAATAGAAAATACAAGGATAATATAATGCATAATGAATGAATTTTGTGGTATTGTTAAAGAGGTGGTATTTTCTACTAAAAGAAAACATAATTTCGTGCTAATGGATTAAAGGGCAATTACTAAGAGAATAAAAGAGGTGATTTTCGAAATCCTAATATCTAATGAATAAAGAATATCAAAGAGTTTTCTTTTTAGAGAGAGAATATTTCTTCTTCATGAAGGAATATGGTTTCCTAGTAGGAAAGAGGCTTAGATCTCGGGGATAGCCATCTTAGGGCTTCGTTACCCTCCCCTATATAAGGGGTAACGCCCTTGGCCGAATCCAAGAGGATCCCATACACCCTTCTCTCTCCTTTTTCATCATTTTCATTCAAAACTGAAACAATGGGGGTAGTGCGACCCTGGATCAATGAGGAGCCCAGGACTGGAGTACGATGGAAGCCCAATGCTCCTACGACACCACAGACGAACGAGGACATCGTCCACGTGCCCAAGCACTTGCGCGAAACTTGTAGGAGTGTGTCTGACCATCTGCATGTTGCAAACCTGGAGAGTTTGAACCAACCCTCGTGGCCATGACCCTGAGGCATCCTCGCATGTGCAGGGGTGCATCGGAGGTGGAGGAACGCCCCCCGGTGATCGACTGTTTACCCCTTGTTCCCAGCATTGCCCAAAATGCCAGCAAGCCTGCATGGATTGCCACGGTGGGTGCAGTTGCAAGCCTGACTTTGGCCACCTATGCCATAGCTTGAGACCTGTACAGGTGCGGCGGAGGGTGGCATAGGGAATGGGGTGGTTGTTGGTGCCCCTAGGGACGAAGGAGGCAGAGGAGGAAGCTTCACCAAGCCGCTACAGGCGGCAACGCTAGGTTAGCTGTGACAACCTCAATTTTCTCTCTCCTCTGTTGTACTCCTTCTCTCTCGTCAAGAGTCTCTTACTCAATTTGACATTAGATTCATAACTGGATAGTTGTGTTGTTCCAATTTGGCGACTACAATGGTATTTTGTATTGTGTGACTTTAATCTGTACTTTTAAACTAAGTACCTTGCAATATAATGTCACCCTCTTGTATCAAATCTTGAACCTCAACACTATGATCTTTTTTCTTTCTAATATGAACCACATTGTAGTGGACTCAATTATAAATTCAACAGAAAAAAAATCTCCTCAATCAAAGGCTCCTAGCCCAAGATATGGGTATTTGAATATTGACTCATATTGCACACATTATAATTTTTTCTTGTTGAGTTTTAACCTTATTGGGCCCAATACCAGATGCATGGCCCATTTAACTTGTTGTCTTCCTTCCTGAAATGGAAGGAAGTGCTTGACCGAGGAGTCATCCTCTCCCCCAACCATATCGGGAAAGCAACACCCCATAATGAATGAAGGGAGCGTAAACCCTAGCCTCTTTGCTGCCTTATAAACCCCCCCTTCCCTTGGTTTCATTGCTCTTTTCCTAATTTTTTCTCTTTCCGCCATATTCTCTTCACACTCCACAGTTCACCTTTGGGTCCTGTAGCTGCCATCTAGGAACTCTTGGGAGCTCGCCCACACAACCCCACCCACTCGGCGAGCGCGAGTGAGGAGTGCGGAGGCGTGCCCTGCTCCGATCACCTCGGCGCTGCCTTGAGCGGCTGGTGCGGAGGCCTTTGGGTCGGTCGAAGATGGGAGGTGAGGAACCTCTGTTCCTCCCTTATTATAACGCAGGAATAGGGGACCTCCGTGCGGCTGGATGCGCTAAGAGAGGGAGAGATCCTGCATCGTTCGATCTGACATCAACGGTCAAGCCAGCACCCCGAAGGTACCAACTACCACCGCCCTCAACCTCATTTGGAGCGGCTGTCAGAGACAGTGGACCAAACGTGGGTGTGTGAGTGAAGAATCATATGTGGTCGCCCGATCTTGCATTAAAGGCTATGATCCTCTACATAATCATGGTAACGCAATCAATCAGAATCCATATAGTTTCGATGTAGAATTTACAAAAAGCATAACTTCCTCATTAAAAGGCCAAATAAGGTAAACTTATATATAAAATAGATCCTCTCGAAAATATATACAACATGGACATATTTGCAAACTCTAATTCCTTCGTTTGTTCTCTGTTTTTCAAAAAATGCTATTTTTTCATCTTCCTAACCATATTTAATGCAATGTCATGATGAATTTTGGAACTCCGATGCATATACCCACGTAAGTATCAAATCAGAAGCTCCCATGTCTTTGTATCCCTAATGAAGGTCCTACTCTCCCTCTTACTCATAAATGAATCCTTTTTGTACATATGTGACCATATTAGACTATAATGATGTACGTTGCTCTTTTGATGCTAACCTTGCTTCCTAATGACTCTAAATGCTTAACCAATCATGAGATCAATAATTTTATGTTGTTGAAACCCCTGGGAAACATTATAACCTTCCTTGTACTCTTTATAACATATGTATGTTATTATGATAATTGCATGTATGATTGAATGTGGGTACCCCATGTTGGTGGTTTGATGCCCAGACCCTAGTGGACATCACCCTACTTTAAATGTATTTCCTATGTTCTTTTCTTGTTGATCTAAATCATCTTTCAGATCTAGACCTCTTGACTTGAGGAATCATGATCTAGGGTGCTCTATTGTGAGTCTTTTGACCCTAGAATGCATGTAAATGCCATAAACCTTGATATGATCATAGAAAGTGCATGGAACGTCATAATGGCATGAAACTTGAACCACACCCACATGATGGACTCTAAATCAGTATAAGGTCATCAAATGTACGAATAAGCAACTTGTAACCTAACTTGTCCAAAACCCTAAAATGCACCTAATTAGGGTTAATGATAAGAATCTAATGTGTATATGCAATCTTGTTCTTAATCAGGTTTGGCATGTGGCTAGAAGGTGAAGTATATGTTAGGTTATCAAATCTCTGAATCAAGTACGGGCCTTATCTAGTTATATGACTAGCTTTCTTGTTTGAAATGATATGTACTGTATGCTTGTTTTTTTACTTGCCCAATATTGCCATGTAGTATTGCTATGTCTTACTCGATGTTTGCCTTGTCAGTTTTATAACTTGAACACATATATAAACAATACTCCATTATAATATTGTTAATAAAGGGTTAGCTCTTAGCTATGGCCTTGAGGTCCCTCTTGTATAAAAGGGTTAGCTAATTTTGTAACCCTTACAGACCCTTCTGACGGGAAAGATGGTCAAAGGCCTTAAACATGCTTGATATTGTCGATATAATGGAGTGAAATGACATAAAATATGGTTTCACATTTTGTTAATTAGTTAACATGTTTATTCTAGTTCATTTCATCTTGAAATCTTTTCAAATTATGTAAAGCTTATAAATATATGTATCTTTATGCCCCGTACTCAGCACCTCATGTGTTTACCCATTTCTCATATGTTATTTTTAGGTTCAGAGATGGCTATAAGTATGATGGGCTCGGTGAGCTATGCTAGGTGTACTTATTGTAAGATCCAAATATAGTATACATGAGCAGACTTGTACAAAGTGACTCTTGAACATGTAATTCAAATCGTGTAATATAATAATGTTGCTTAATATATCTTGTTGATTGTTGAGATTATGTTGGTGCCTTTATCTTGTTATTTGTTCATTAGTGCTAAGCATTTCACGCTTCCGCATGTTTCCTTTGGTATTCATTTGGTTCATGGGACTGGGATTCCAGTTTCGTGACAGATGGTATCAGAGCATGAACAATAACTACACCAAACATTGCTCACATGAAATACAAACTAAACTCACCTTACATCTCAATCCTAGAAACTTAATGAAATATCCTTGTGGATTAGGTTGACTTAGCCTCTAGGTTAGAACCTAGATGTTCTAGAACTAGGTGTAGACTTGTGTAAATTACCTCCCTAGACATGATTCACGACATGTGCTTAGGATGTCTACACAAGTGTGCACCATGTTCTTGCTAGTTCTCTAGGTATCATGATACTAGACTGCCTCATGAGTGTGGTAACTTGTTTTGGTTTTAGTTTTATTCGAATGGAATATGGTGGTTTTCATCGAATGTTTCAACATTGGAGAAAATTTATTTTATGTACTAGTATATGTACCAATGAAAAATGTTACCACACCCGGAAAGGTAGTGAGTATATATGTAACCTAAGAGAAAGAGATGTACCATCAAGTCTAGATTTTAGATGATAGTTGTAGTATCTAGAGTTGTCTATAGCCATTATAAAAGGCTAGGCTAGTGAGTAACCTAGAAACCTAAGATGATGATAATGATATTGATGATGATGTTGATATTGATAAGACCCAAGTTTGTCCTTGAGGGGGCCAAGTAGTTTGATGATATGGAATGAGTTTGACCATGCAACCCTAGCTAGACCAGCACCTTGTTGATACATATGACTTTGTTTATGTGCTAAACATAGCTAGTGGGTTGGCATGTTTTCTTGTACCTAGGCATGTGCTTGTTGAGATATGATATGTGACATATAGTTTGAGACAAACATGGGCCTCAATCTCTTTACAAAGGAGGACCTCTAGCATGGGACATATGAATAGGGTGATCTTTTGATATGAGTCGACCCACATCGGGAGAAGGTTAGAGTACCTAACCTCCAAAATATTTAAAATGTTGAAAAATATGAATGATGAAATACTTGATGACGAGTCCCTAACTAGAATACTTCTAAGCATATGAATTGAGTGATCTAGTGTGTGGTTTCCTTGAAAGTGTTGAACCCTAGACGTCCTATGAATAATTTTAACCCTAGAGAAAGAGGCAATTGAAAATTTTATGCTTGCTATATAGGTGAGGGGGATGTCCCAAGACCCTAAGATAACGTATATGATGTGTGATATCCATGATGAGCCCCATACTCTAGTTAGTAATCGTATATAAAGGAGTCTAATGGTTACCCTTATTCCTCGAACGATGGGTAGAAATTTTGTTATGGTAGAAGTTTGTGGCTAGCAGGTCTTGTTGGACATATATATTTCTTAGCTTGAGTGGCTTGAGCTTGTGGAGCTCTTCCTGATACAAGTGAGAAAGTTTCAAAACCTTGATGTTGATGATAATGTTGTTCCTCAAATGATGCTCGATACATGAAAGAATCTCACTTAAGTTAAAATTTTGATAAATGTGCAATGGTCACTTTTGTAAGCTGGACCTAATACAAAATCATACTATTCATGAAATATGTAGCTTTGAAATCATAAACATGATATGATGATGTTTAGAGATCCTAGCTTGAATAATCAGGGGTAACATGCCTAATATAATACCAAAATGAAAACAAATCAAATCGATATGTGTTTCTCTCAGGGTGATATTTCTATTAAATAAGATGAACAAATTTCTTATTTCAGATCCAAAAATGAGAAATAATGAACATGATTGGGTAAAATTGGTAGAAGTTTGGGGAAAAGCAAAAACATGCATGAAATCTAGAGTAAAGATGAGATATACACTCGATGATAGTCTTGTTTGAATCCATTGCCATGAACAAAATCGTTTGAGAATTGATAACACATATTTTGATGATACCCTTTGGTCTTATATAAAGATATGAACAAAAACCCTAATATATGGATACTAGGAGATGGAAAACCCTAATGCCATGATGATGTCATAATATGGTGGGATAATAAGTAAATGTGTATATCATCGATTTGAGTACACCCTTGATGATGATAGCCTAGGTTTGCACCCCATTGTGGGGAATGCCTTGACAACCATGGTTGAATAACCAGACCTGATGGATCCTGACTTGACTCTTAACTATAATTGTGGATGAATTTCGAGGACGAAATTCCTTGTAAGGAGGGAAGAATGTGACAACCTCAATTTTCTCTCTCCTCTATTGTACTCATTCTCTCTCATCAAGAGTCTCTTACTCAATTTGACATTAAATTCATAATTGGATGGTTGTGTTGTTCCAATTTGGCGACTACAATGGTCAATTTTGCATTGTGTGACTTTAATTTATACTTTTAAACTAAGTACCTTGCAATATCATGTCACCCTCTTGTATCAAATATTGAACCTCAACACCCTTATATTTTGTCTTTCTAATATGAACCACATTGTAGTGGACTCAATTACAAATTCAGCGGCACAAAAATCGCCTCAATCGAAGGCTCCTAGCCCAAGATATGGGTATTTGAATATTGACTCATATTTTACACATTATAATTTTTTCTTGTTGAGTTTTAACCTTATTGGGCCCAATACCAGACGTGCGGCCCATTTAACTTGTTGTCTTCCTTCTAGAAATGGAAGGAAGCGCTTGACCGGGGAGTCATCCTCTCCCCCAACCAAATCAGGAGAGAAACGCCCCACGATGAATGAAGGCAGCATAAACCCTAGCCTCTTTGTTTCCTTATAAACCCCCCTTCGCTTAGTTTCGTTGCTCTTTTCCTAATTTTTTCTCCAGCTGTCGTCTTCTCTTCACACTCCATGGTTCACCTTTGGGTCCTACATCTTCCAACTAGGAACTATTGGGAGCTTGCCCACACAACCCCATCCACTCGGCGAGTGCGAGTGAGGAGTGCGGCGGTGTGCCCTGCTCTGATCACCTCAGCATTGCCTTGAGTAGATGGTGCAGAGGCCTTTCGGTTAGCCGAAGAAGGGAGGTGAGGAACCTCTATTCCTCCCCTGTTCTGACGCAGGAACAGGGGACCTCTGTGCGGCTGGATGAGCTAAGAGAGGGAGAGATCCAAGACCATTCGAATTGACATCAACAGTCAAGCCAGCACCCTGAAGGCAGCAACCGCCACCGCCCTCAACCTCATTTGGACCGGTTGTCAATGACAATGGACCGAATGTGGGTGCATGAGTGAAGAATCAGATGCGGCCACCCGATCTTGCATCAAAGGCCATGATCCTCTACATAATCATGGTAACACTATCAATCGAAATCCATATAGTTTCGATGTAGAATTTACAAAAATCATAACTTCCTCATTTTAAGGCCAACTAAGGCAAACCTATATATCAAATCGATCCTCTAAAAAAGATCTACAACATGGACATATTTGCAGACTCTAATTCCTTCGTTTGTTCTCTATTTTTCCAAAAATGCTACCTGTTGATCTTCCTAACCATATTTAATGCAATGTTATGGTGAATTTTGGATCTCTGATGCATATATACCCACATAAGTATCAAATCAATAACTCCCATGTCTTTGTATCCCTAATGAAGGTACTACTCTCCCTCTTACTCATAAATGACTCCTTTTTGTACATATGTGACCATATTGAACTATAATGATGTACGTTGCTCTTTTGATGCTAACCTTGCTTCCTAATGACTCTAAATGCTTAACTAATCATGAGATCAGTAATTTTATGCTATTGAAACCCCTGGGAAACATTATAACCTTCCTTGTACTCATTATGACATAAGTATGCTATTATGATAATTACATGTATGATTGAATGTGGGTACCCCATGTTGGTGGTTTGATGCCTAGACCCTAGTGGACATCACCCTACTTTAAATGTATTTCCTATGTTCTTCTCTTGCTGATCTAAATCATCTTTTAGATCTAAACCTCTTGACTTGATGAATCATGGTCTAGGGTGCTCTATTGTGAGTTTTTTGACCCTAGAATGCGTGTAAATGCCTTAAACCTTGATATGATCATAAAAAGTGCATGGAACGTCATAATGGCATGAAACTTGAACCACACCCACATGATGGACTCTAAATTAGTATAAGTTCATCAAATGTACTAATAAGCAACTTGTAACCTAACTGGGCCAAAACCCTAAAATGCACCTAATTATGGTTAATGATAAGAATCTAATGTTTATATGCAATCTTGTTCATAATCAGGTTTGGCATGTGGCTATATGGTTAAGGATATGTTAGGTAATGAAATCTATGAATCAGGTACGGGCCTTCTCTAGTTATCTAACTAGCTTTCTTGTTTGAAATGATAAGTATTGTATGCTTTTTTGTTTACTTGCCCAATATTTCCATGTAGTATTGCTATGTCTTACTCGATGTTTGCCTCATGAGTTTTATAACTTGAACACATATATATACAAAACTCCATTGTAATATTGTTGATAAAGGGTTAGCTCTTGGCTATGGCCTTGAGTTCCCTCTTGTATAAAAGGGTTAGCTAATTTTGTAACCCTTACAGACCCTTGTGACGGGAAGATCGTGAAAGGCATTAAACATGCTTGATATTGTCGATATAATGGAGTGAAATGACATAAAATATGGTTTCGCATTTTGTTAACCAGTTAACATGTTTATTCTTCTTCATTTCATCTTGAAATATTTTCAAATTATGCAAAGCTTATATATATGTATCTTTCTGCCCCCTACTCAACACCTCATGTGTTGACACATTTTTCGTATGTTGTTTTTAGGTTAAGAGATGGCTAGAAGGTTGATGGGCTCGGCGAGATATGCTAGGTGTACTTATTGTAAGATCCAAATATAGTATACATGAGCAGACTTGTACAAAGTGACTCTTGAACATGTAATTCAAATCGTGTTATATAATAATTTTGCTTAATATATCTTGTTGATTGTTGAGATTATGTTGGTGCCTTTATCTTGTTATATGTTCATGTGTGTTAAGCATTTCATGCTTCCGCATGTTGCCTTTGGTATTCATTTGGTTCATGGGACTGGGATTATGGTTCCGTGATATATGGTATAAAAGCATGAACAATAACTACACCAAACATTGCTCACATGAATCACAAACTAAACTCACCTTACATCTCAATCCTAGAAACTTAATGAAATATCCTTGTTGATTAGGTTGACTTAGCCTCTAGGTTAGAACCTAGATGTTCTAGAATTAGGTGTAGACTTTTGTAAGTTACCTCCCTAGACATGATTCACGACATGTTCTTAGGATGTCTACACAAGTATGAACCATGTTCTTGTTAGTTATCTAGGTATCATGATACTAGACCGCCTCATGAGTGTGGTAACTCATTTTGGTTTTAGTTTTATTCAAATGGAGTATGGTGGTTTTCATCGAATGTTTCAATGTTGGAGAAAATTTATTTAAAGTACTAGTATATGTACCTATGAAAAATGTTACCACACCCAGACAGGCAGTGAGTATCTATGTAACCTAAGAGAAAGAGATGCAACATCAAGTCCAGAGTATAGATGATAGTTGTAGTATCTAGAGTTGTTTAGAGCCATGATAAAAGGCTAGGCTAGTGAGTAACCTAAAAACCTATGATGATGATAATGATATTGATGATGATGTTGAAATTGATAAGACCCAAGTTTGTCTTTGAGAGGGCCAAGTAGTTTGATGATATGGAATGAGTTTGACCATGCAACCCTAGCTAGACCTAGAACCTTGTTCATACATATGACTTGGTTGATGTGCTAAACATAGCTAGTGGGTTGGCATGTTTTCTTGTACCTAGTCTTGTGCTTATTGAGATATGATATGTGACATATAGTTTGAGACCAACATGGGCCTCAATCTCTTTACAAAGGAGGACCTCTAGCATGGGACATATGAATAGGGTGACCTTTTAATATGAGTCGACCCACCTCCGTGGGCTGAAGCACCAACAACTTAAACAAAGGTAAAAAGTGTAAATCCATTATGTTTCCAAATCGGTGTGTTGCATGGGAATGCTGACGTGTCAGCATGCCATTGGTTTGAGTAAGTTATTCTTGCAAAAATCGTATTTAAATATTGGTATCTCGGATGGGTGCGCATAAAATATGAAAGTTTCTCAGAAAAATGAGAGGCATCCATTAAAAATAGATTTAGAAGCGAATTCCTATTGAAAATTTAAAAGTAGTGGAAGTTATCAACTTTAATGCTTTAATAATTAAGAAACCTTATTTTGAGATGATTAATGTATTTAGTAGGGTTTAATGCATGATTAAAGTTGATATTAACTTTTAATTGTTAAAAGGTACATAAAAAATAAAAAGGATGGACTTTGCACGTAATTGGTTTAATTTAGAGTTTCATGTACATGAATGAGCTTTAATGGGCCTTGAAACCCTAAAGTTAGTAAATGTGAATCTTAATGGATTTAATTGTTCAATTTCATGGTTAAAGTTGATATATTATAGTTCTAAGCTATTTTGAGTATAAAGGTTCCTAATTGTGGATAAATACCCTTAATATGGAAATTAGGGTTTCCTAATGGATAAAGGTGGAATTCATGATAAATAGAATTCGTATGTGAATTAGATCATAATGAACTATGAGTTGTAAATTCGGAAGTAACCAAAGATGATAATTGGGCCTAATGATCTTGTCATGAATTAAAAGGATAAAAATGGCAATTTTAATATAAAAGAGCATAACAGACTTAATTGATAATTAATTGTGCCTTTAATCCAAAATTAAGGTTATATATTGTTAAAAGGTAGCCTTAATACCCGAGAAGGCACGATGGTGCTTGGGCAGGCGCAAGGCAGGAGCTCTGGCGGCCGGGGAGGAGGAGGATGGGGTAGCTTCGTCGGTACGATTTGTCCTCCTGACATACCCATACAAAACAGCAACACTAACGCCATGGATGGACCGGCTACAACTAATCTTAATAACCAACAAGTGGATAAAGAGGGACTTCCTACAAACAAAATGCCTGGAACACAAGGAAACCCAAGCGCGCCACGAAGATCCTATGCTAATACAATGGGCAACGACGGAAGCAACACCTCGATCAAGAACGTGCCGGTGGATTACCTGAAATCTACAGAGATTGAGGTAGATCGCTCCGGGCCGATTCCAAACTTCAAGATAGCGCTAGAATGGATCCAACCTCTCCTTGATCCGTGAAAATTTTCTGTAATCATCAAGGCGGTGGGTATTAATGTTGGATACCATGCTCTAGTTAATAGGCTTGCCATCCTCTGGAAGCCGTCTGAAACCTTTAGGGTCATTGACCTAGAACAAGGTTACTACATCATCCAATTACCTAATGAACCAGAATACGTCCGAGCCATGACAAGAGGGCCATGGACAATCTTCGGGACGTATATCTCAGTTCAATCATGGACTGCAGACTTCAGACCATCAGATCTGATCCCACGAAGGCTGCTAGTCTGGGCCAGAGTTGTTGATCTTCCAGTTTATCTGTACCAACATGAACTCCTTCAAAGCATCGGAGACGCGATCGGGAAGACCATTAAAATTGATTCCTCCACAACCCTGGGCCATCGGGGTAAGTTCGCCCGGATTGTAGTGGAAGTGGAAACAACCAAACCTCTTCTCCCAGCAATCCTCTTCAACGGCAAAAGGTTTAAGCTGGAATATGAAAACATCCCCCTGATTAGCATGGGATGCAGAAGAATAGGACACAGTAAGGAGGATTGCAAGTTCATGGAACCCCCAGACACGGAGGGAGTCTGTCCTGAAAGCATCAACCCCCATCCACAAACTACATATAATATGGGGATTCATGCAAAAAAGCCTGAGAAAAGACCAGTTAGGAAGGATAAAGATCAGATCCCTACCGAAAAGGTGCACATGATCTCGGATGACGATCCTAACCCAAACCAAGAAGGAGAGGGGGAGGGAGATGGTTGGCAATAACAGCTAAGTAAGAAGAATTGTAGGAAGCAAAGGCAACAAGCAAAAGCTTTAGCAGAGGAAAATGTTGTAAATACAACAGTTACTCTCCACGATGACGAAATAGTCGTGGGAAGAGAGGGAGACCCAGTTGCGGATGATCAACTGGTGATATACAACCCAGACAGGCAAGACCATGTGAGTTCAGTAGATAGACTGATCAGCTTGAGAACCAGGCAGGTAGTCTATCAAACAATCCCTATTATGGAAAGCCCAGAAAGGGTGAGGAAGAAGGGCAAGGCGTCGTGCTCACACCCAAAATTCACGGGGAGTTCGTCGGCTGGAAATCTCAAATATGAAATGGTGGATCTCGGTCGGGAGGGAGAGGAATCTCATCACGGGGCATCTACCTCGGAAAATCACAAAACCTAAGAGACTATTGTCCTACCCTTATATTCCCAAATGAAAATCATAGTTCGGAATATACAGGGTGTGGGGTCTCACCATAAGGCCCGTATACTTAAGGAATTTAAAAGTAGAATGAAAATTGATGTCTTTCCCATTCTTGAACCCCGGTGTAGTGGTGAAAAAGCTCTTGACATCATTAAAACCTTTGGTTTTGAGTCCTCTCATAGAGTAGAAGCCATGGGATTCTCAGGGGGTATATGGATTCTTTGGAATCAGTCGTGTTGCAACGTTGATATAATAAGTTGTCACTGACAGTTCGTGCATTGCTGCATCGACGGGGAAGCAATCACTTTTGTCTACGGAAACCCTACCCCAAAGCGGTGTGATTAGCTCTAGACGCACCTCAAAAGCATCCGTTGTGGCATCTCTGGCCCATGGGATGTCATGGGAGATTTTAACACGCTCCTTACCATTGATGAAAAAAGGGGAAGCAAATACTTCGACACCAGATCCAGCAATATGTTTCATGATATGCTACTGACTACTGGCCTGAAAGAGGCCAAATCTGAAGGCCAATTTTTCACTTTCCAGAAAAAATACCTGCTTGAGCGGCTGGATCGTGTTCTTGTCAACGAGAAATGGGTTTCTAAATTCTACAACTCAAAGGTCGTTGTCCTTCCTTGGGTAAAATCGGACCACAACCTCATCTGGGTCAGCACCGGAATGGCCCCTACCCGCAATAAAACTTCTTTCAAAACAAAATCAAGCTAGAATCGCAACCCGGGCTTCATGGATCATCTTACAAGAGCATGGAACAAAGACGTCTCTTTCTTACAAGCTCTACCCTCCTTCCATAAGGAAACACTGAAGTGGGATGTCAAAATGATGAAGGAACAACATCAGGAGAAATCCAGGCTGCTGAAGCTTATTGACAGGACCTAGGTCAATCTTGCCAACCATAATAATATTTCTTCCAATTTGCGTATTAACGATTTACAGGAAGCTCTCTACAACATCCTCCTGCATGAAGAAATCGATAGGAAGAACAAGTCCCATACGAATTGGCTCCAGTGTGGCGACAGGAATACCAGGTACTTCCAATCCCTGGTGAAAGGAAGACGACACCAAAATAAGATATCCAGATTGAAGAATGATGATGGGAACTGGGTGATGAACAAATGCAGCCTAAAGCACCTTGTCCATAGCCACTTCGCGAAGCTCATGTCCAGCACCACGAGGACTGATTGCGAGTTGATCACCAGATACGAAGGTCGCTTTACCACCATCTCGCCGGTTGCTAAAGCCAGGTTAAGCGAGACTCCATCTCTTCAGGAAACCAAGGAGGTGCTATTTCACATGGCCCCATCCAAGGCCCCTGGGCCTGATGGGGTGAGCGCATATTTCCTACAGGCTAATTGGGAGCACGTCGAAGCCTCAGTCCATAAGACAGTGAGCACCTGCTTCATTCACAAACAGATTGACCCTGAGCTCGCAAATGCACACATGGTCTTGATCCTGGAAAAAAAATGTCCCATGCACTGTAGTGACTTTAGACACATCTCTTTGAATAACGTGTGCTTTAAACTTATTTCAAAGATCATTGTGGAACGGATTAAACCCTACCTTAATGCTTGGATCTCACCGACCCAGTCCAGCTTCATCCCCGGGCGAAAGATCAGTGATAACATTCTACTCGTCCAAGAAGCAATACACTCCATGAAAGTTCAGCACGGTAAGAAGACATTCATGGCTATCAAACTGGACCTATCTAAAGCTTTTGATAGGATGAATTGGAAGTTTATAGAGGACACACTGCAGAGGACAAGTATGCCTGATACTCTTATAACTCTCATAATGAAAATTATCTCTTTGGGGGAGACAGCTATCCTGTGGGAGGGGAAACTGATGTCGGCCTACAAAGCATGTCAAGGAATGAGACAAGGGGACCCGATCAGCCCCTATGTCTTTGTTCTATGTATCGAGCGTTTAAGCCAGTCTATCAATAATGCGGTGAATGAAGGGCTATGGAAGCCTATGACTCTTAGCAGAGGAGGGATCCCCCTCACTCATGTTTTCTTCGCCGACGACTTGCTTCTCATGTCGGAGGGAACCACTGCCCAAGCCAGAAATATCACTCAGGTGCTTCGGAATTTCTCAGCAGTCTCAGGCCAGGAAGTGTCTAAGGAAAAATCATGTGTCTTCTTCTCCAAGAATGTCCCGAACCGGAAATGCAGACAAATCAGCAGGGTACTGGGTATCCAACTGACGGATGACCTTGGAAGATATTTGGGAGTCCCAATTCTACACCACCGCATCAACAAGAATACCCATGTCAATCATAAGGATAACATAAAGGCAAAGATGGACGGCTGGGCAGTCAGACATTTGTCCCTTTCCAGCCGTATCACCCTTGCCCGATCCACTCTTCAAGTTGTTCCTTCATACACCATGCAGATGGTAGCCCTTTCTCCTACTCTATGTGACGAGATCAACAACCATGTCAGGAGGTTCATATGGCAAGGTAGCTCCGAAATGAAGAAAGTCTCTCTTATATCATGGAAGAAGCTCACCTCGAACAGGAATGTCGGCGGGCTCGGGGTGAAGGAAGCCAGAGACCAAAACCAGGTGCTTATGTTGAAGAATGCCTGGAACTTCCTTCTTAACAGGGATGTACTCTGGGTTAAGGTGATGCGAGATAAATATATGAAGTTGGGTAAAGTTAAGAAGACTCCAAGCTCCGCAGCGTGGAGGTTCATCCACAACTCAATATCGTTCCTCAAGGAGAACAACTCGAAGATAATTCTTAACAGCTCCACAACAAATGTCTGGTTGGACTCCTGGTGTGGAAATTCTGCAATAGCCGGCTCAGCTTCTGACCCCCTCATCCCACCTGAGCTGAAAGATCTCAAGGTCAGTGAGATGATCACCTTTGATGGTGGTTGGGACTGGCAGTTCATCACACATTACATCCCTCCTGATTTCAGGATGGGCATCTCTTCTATCCCGCCTCCTAATCCAACTCTGGAAGAAGACACATGGCAGTGGCGTCTTGACCCTAAGGGGCATTTTACCTCCAGATCTGCCTACCGCTGCATTCGTCAAGGTAAAGAGGTTCCTGCCAGAGGCAAATGTAAGATTATCTGGCAAGCCAAACGTCCTGAGAGAATCAAAGTTTTCTTATACCAGATGCAACACAAAGCCTTACTCACGAATGTTGAGATGGCTCGCCGTCATATGGGAACAAATCCATCCTGCCGATTATGTGGAGACGGTCAGGAAACCCTTCTCCATTCTTTACGAGATTGTCACCTTAGCAGACCGCTGTGGACGGATCTCAGGCTCTGGAACATGTTGCATGGACTCACTGATGAGGAATGGGCACCTTTCATTCTGGGACTAGCCTCGGAATCCACTAGAACCTTTACCCTCTGTGCTGTAAGTTGCTGGCATATCTGGACAGAAAGGAACGAGTTCATCCATGAAGCTAAGCTTCCAACGCTACCTGTCATGATTAACTTCATCAAGAGCCGCACTGAATCGATCATGAATCTACCTGTTCAGGCAACACAACAGAAGACACCACAACGACCAAGAATTGTTATGTCGAGACCCAACGATGAGGCTATCATCTTGTTCGCAGATGCAGCACACAAACAGGAGGCTCTTACTGCTGGTTTGGGAATCCATTATGTTGACTCTTCAGGCCTCTGTCTAAGAGGAGAAGGCTTTATCACTAGGGCAGTTGATGCCATGGAGGCTGAGGTCCAAGTGATAATAAAAGACGTCGACGTAGCAGTTGACTTGGGTGCGAAAAATGCAATAATATTGTCTAACTGTAGCCAAGCAGTTGATATTCTGAACTTTGGAACATGTCCGCCAAAATTTCGACCCTTTGTGGTTAAGTTCAAAGAATGCACATCAACCCTTATTACATGTCGAGTATGCCTAATCCCTAGGACGCTCAACATGGTAGTGGATTCCCTTGCAAAATCCGCTCTGCAAAACCAGCATTTGGGCACCTTTAGCCCGCCCCATATCCCTAATTTTAGGTATGCTCTATTTTCTTTTAACTCTTTGAAACCTCCATGGATTAATTTGGAGGTGAATGTAGATCTTAACCTTATGTGGCCTGTAAGAGAGAGCGGGAAGAATACATAATCTCTCTATTTTCCCTAAAAAAAGGTAGCCTTAATATCTTTCATGAGGAATAGATGAGATAATTAGGGTTTATGAGTAATTGTATAAAATTAGGGTGTAAAATAGTATAAATGAAGAGAAACCCTAATTTCAATGGAAACCCTCAAAGTGGAATAGAAACTGTAGGAAGCGAGCTAGGTTTAATAGATCTTGATGGCATGACCAATAATAGGAAAATTGTATGCATATTTTAGGATCTCTTTGTGTGCTTGCTTTTCTATTAGATTTATTGCATTGATTGGATTAGCTCTGTCTCAAATCAGCCTCTCAGGTATGTGGTTAATTATGGTTAATCACATTAGTTTCCCATAGAGTTTCCCAGATGATTCATAGCATTAAATGCAACTTAACAGTTTGGATGTTCATACTTGCAAATCATAAAGTCACTATGATTATCATAATAATAATAGAAGTGTGTATTCTCGCACCTACATGCCACCGTGATGGATGATGCCAAAAGGTCAAGCCCATGAGGGAAGACATATGGGCACCATGAGTGGTGAAGCTAGACACCAAGCTCGGGATTGAGAAGGTGGTATTTATTGAATGACTAATGGGCACCATGAGTGGTGACCCCAGGCACCAAGATCGGGATTGAGAAGGTGGCCTTAAGTCATTGGCAAAAGAGAAACCCTATGGAGGGTATGCCAGGGTTAAGGCAAAAGCGGTGGATAATGTCACATTGAAAGCATAAATTGGTTTGTTAATTAACTTGATTGTGATATTTAGATTGTTAGCCATATGTGTGAAATTTTGGTTGTCCCACATACCAACATATTCATTGTGCTGACTGACATTTTGTTTGTCGACATTTTAGGTACAAGTGAAAAGGGAAAACAGTAAATTGGCATATGTGGAATCAAATATGAACTAAGGTACAAAGGAGGATTAGTTAGAATAGACTTAAGATGTGGATAGAAGTAGATATCCAAGTTTTTGAAAAAGGTATGCAAAGCTTAATTTTATTACATCCTTCCAGTTCAGTTTGGTAGAATTTCATAATTATTACTAATTAATTGTTGAACCTTTGATTCTGTTAATTGGGATAACAGCTCTGACCTTCGAGTCTCCCTTAATTGGGGGTTACCGCGAGGCGGGGTCATTACAAAACCCTTGAGTTCTAAGTCGTAAAGAGCGTGAAAGGCCCAATCTTCTAGGAGGAAGTGTATCTTCTAGATTGTGTTGACAAGATTTCCCAACTAAAACAAAAATTGGAATTATCTAAAGATCCCCTCCACACTTCCCTTACCTCCCCATTCGAGTCTAATTGTGATGATGAATATATCACCCAATGCAGGGCCCATCTTAAACCTTTGCAGAAATCCCACAATCCAATTTTGAGGACCTCAAAATCATTTCTCTTCTAGAAGAGAAGCTCAAGCTGCTAAAAGCCCCAGAAATGAAACCTCTCCCAGAAGGACTCAAGTATTTCCTTCTAATAATAAATGTTTACCTTACACTCGAGCAATAGTACAAGCTCATGATCGAGCTATGAAAGAGGATAGGTGCCTTGGGATACAAATTGACTAAATTCGTAGGAGTTAGTGAAGCCATCTGCTTGCAAAAAATCCCTATGGTAGAGAAACACAAGCCTTCTATGTACCATCAGTGAAAACTAAATCCAAATATGAAGGAGGTTTTCCAATTAGAATTGATTAAGATTTTGACTACATGAATCATCTACCCAATCTCTAACTCCCCATGAATTAGTCATGTTCAAGTTGTTCAAAAAAAGGGAGGTACCCTTATGGTAAAAAATGAAAATAATGATCTCATCCCCACTCGCATTGTCACTACGTGGAGGATGTGCATTGGCTATAGGAAATTGAACAAGGCCACTAGGAAATATCACTTCCCTCTCCCCTTCCTAGATCAAGTACGAGAATGCCCTACACAATAAGAGTATTTTGGTTATCTCAATGGTTATTTAGGATTTTTACCAAATTCCTATTCACCCTGATAACCCGGATAAAAAAAACAATTAAATTTTCTCGTTTGGCACTTATGCATTAAGGAGAATGCCCTATGTTCTATTCAATGTGTCTGCCACCTTTTAGTGGTGCATGTCCGCTATTTCTAGCATGGTTGACCAAATCTATTATGGAGGTTTCGTGGATGGATTCTCCGTTCATGGAGATTGTTTTGACTCTTTCCTTTAACATTTATCCCTTGTTCTTGTAAAGTGTGAAGAGGCACACTTACTTTTGAATTGCAAAAAATGTCATTTCATGATTAAAGAAGCAATTGTTCTTGGATATCAGGTGAGTAATAGATGTATAGAGGTTGATTGAGCCAAGATTGAGATTATCACTAAACTTCCCCCTCCTACTTCCATCAAAGACATTCATACTTTTCAGGGGCATGCCAAATTTTATTGACTCTTCATGTGCAATTTCTTATAAATCACCAAACCTCTCACCAACTTCCTCTAGAAACAATGTTGCTTTTAACTTTGATCAATCTTTCCAGACCAACTTCAATAGTCTTAAAGCATCTCTCACATCCATGCCCATCTTCCGTGTACCAGATTGGTCACTACCATTTGAGATTATGTGTGATGCCAACAATTTTACGATAGGTACCATTCTTCAATAACAAGTTGACAAGAAACATCATGTCATATACTATGTGTCCTAAACCTTAGATGATGCACAGTGGAACTACTTCATGATTGAGAAGGAAATGTTAGCCATTTTCTATGCCATTGATAAGTTTTCATCTTACCTAGTTGGGTCTAAGGTAATTGTATACATGAGCATGTTGCCATTTACTACTTAATGACAAAAAATGATGCCAAAACTCATCTCATTTGTTGCGTCATTTCATTTTAGGAATTTGATTTCGAGATCCCTGATAAGAAAGGCTCTAAAAGTGTTGTTGTTGACCATCTTATCCACCTAATTCTATGTGATGATGATGGAATTTTGATTGAAAATTCACTACCCAATGATAAATTTGTTAAGGTTGCATCCCAATACCCATGGATTGTTGATTATGTTAATTATCTTGTTGTAGGTGTCCTATGTCCTGATTACAAAGGACATGCTAAAGAAATTTTTTTACATGATTTCAGGTAATTTTATTTGGATAAACCTTATCTTTTTAGATTGTGTGCAGATAGTCTTTTTTGTACATGTGTCACTAAGGAAGAGGCCCATGATATTATCAAGCAATGTCATTGTAGAACCACTGGAGGGCATATGAGCTCTCAAAAGACTGTTGGAAAATTTCTCTAGTCTGGCTTCTTCTGAACCACCTACTTAGAGGTTCAAATGGGTTTTTCCTATCTTGTGATCAATGCTAGAGGATTGGAAATAATTTTAAGAGGGATCAAATGGCAATGACCTCCAGGTAGGAAATTGAGATCTGTGATGTTTGGGGAGTGGATTATATGGGGCCCTTCTCTTCTTTGTGTGGGTATACCTATATCCTAGTGTATGTGTATTATGTATTGAAATAGGTAGAAGCCATCCTCAGCAAAACCAGTGACCTCAAATATGTTATGAAGATTTTCAAGGATACCATCTTCTGAAGGTTTGTGGTGCCTCGCTCCGTGACTTTTGATGGGGGATCACATTTCTTAGAGAAAAACTTTGAATCCTTGCTTAGAAGATATGAAGTCCACCATAAGGTTGTTTCACCTTACCACCTCAGATTAGTGTTCAAGTAGAGGTTTTGAATCATCAAATCAAGTCCATTCTAGAAAGAAAAAATCACATTAGAAAATATGGTGTCATGAAAATCAGTGATGCCTTGTGGGCATATAGAACTAATTACCAACCCTTTAGGCACCACTCCCTTCCAATTGATCTATGGGAAATCATGTCATCTTCCCAAAGAATTGGAACACAAGGCCAGAAGGGTAATCAAAACCCTTATTTTGATCTGTCTGTAGTAGGAGAGAATCATTTTCTCAAATTACATGAGTTTAAAGAGATTAGAATGATGGCCTATGAAAATGCTCAGATTTACAAAGATTGAACCATATTATGGTGTAATATCTTGCGGAAAGACATTCAAAAGGGAGACCAGATCCTAGTCTGTAATACCAAGTTGAAACTTTTTCCTATAAAACTCAATCTAAATGGTATGGAACCTACCTTGTGAAGCGTACATGTCCAAATGGCACTTTTCTTATTTGGGATAAATGGAAGGGTGAACTTTTGGTAAATTGTCATAGAATTAAGTCTTACATCACCACTAAAGACTTCATGGGACAAGAAGTGCAACACCTTCCTTTTCCTATGGACATAGAATTAAGTGACCTTCCACCTCGACCCAATCATGTGCAAAAATCGGCTCCATGAACACACACATTGGGCTTTTGACGTAAAATTGGCCACTTGTTGGGAGGCAACCCAACATATTTTTTGTTTTCTTTGTTTCTTTTATTTATTTTCTTTAATAAAATATCCAGTTAACCTCATTTTGTCTAGGATCCTAGTTCAATTTATTTTAGAAAAAAGAATGAATCAATCAGTTGGACTCCCAAACTACCGTTTGATGTGAATTTTAAACATTTTGGTCACTACCCATGACAAATGAATTAGACATTTCACCTTGAGAAACAATTAGCTCACGCTTTTGTGGTGTGTATCGACCTATGTGTTTTGGTGACCTTTTGTCTCCATCAGGATGTAGATGATGCTCTTGTTTTGACCTCCTTGAGGAGTTGTGGTCAAAACCAATGTGGTGGTGACCCAAGTGGTTAAGACCCCACCTAGGTTGTATCACCATCTTGTTCATGCATGCTTTACGTGGTTGCATGTGAGTTTATGGGGTGGACAAGTGTCCCTTTGGAGACTTTAGGTGTTAACACCTCATCTCCACCTTACATCCCTCATTCACAAGTATATAAACCCTCTTCTCTCCATGCAAGTGAACCTTTCAGCCTTCCTTCCTCCATCTCTTTTTCTCACCCTTGGATCCTGGTGGAGGACGTAGGATTCATCCTTGGAGCTTTCTTGATTGAAATCCCTTACATGTGGTGACTTTTGGTCATCCTCAACCTTGGTAAGTATATGCCTTTCTTTGGTAACATTTTCTTTGGATATTCTACTCCATCTTATTTTTTTTCTCTACCATACATCATGAATCATCCATGGTGGTCTTTTGGAGAGAAACTCATCATCACAAGAGTCATAGGCCATGTTTTGACAAGGTGGTACCAAAGTGTGAGGAAGTATTATTCTATTTCTTTCTCCTTCTTTTGGTTCGGCCTAGGGTTCCTTGCCCTCTTTTCTTGAGAAATCTTTGACCTTGGTGTCTTATTATTCTTGAGGCGATTTTGTGTCTAAAAGTGGAACTGTTGGTGGAGCATCATCATCATCCTCAGTGATCGTGTTCTTGGAGCTTGTCTCTGCACTTAATGATAGTTATATAACACCCTACCCTCTCAATTATTGCACGTGTCTTTACATGTATGTTGTTGTTTCTATCTCTAAAACATGACCTTAACATGATAGTAGATAATACCATGCTCTAGAACTTGAATGATGGCGATTATCATGCTTGGTTTGGTTAGATACCAAAACCCTAATGTAAGGTACCTAGTTTTTGAGATGGTTGCGAAATGGTGGTTTTCTTTTTACAACGATTGTTGTACTCTTTTTGCAATCGAGAGATTTTATGTTTACCTCCATCGATCTGACATTAATATTATTGGGAGATGTGTACATCATCTATCCCAATCATCAGGATATTCGTGATACATCCATCCCGGTACAAATAATGAAGGATTGAGAGGTTTAATGTTTACCTTCCATCAATTCCCTCATTAGGACGTAAAGATATGTTCTCCCATCAACCCCCACATATTAAAAAATATGCATTCCGAGTTTTGCCATGGAGCAACCCGTTTCACCATCAGTAAATACTGACACTGATGGATCTATGTTCAGGGCTCTACATGATATGATTTCACTTGATTAATTAAGTACATTAGTATATTCTTTTAGCATCTGTCAAGTTCTCAAACAGGAATTATTATGACAATTGCTACAAAGAAACTTGTACTATTATCATCAATTACTTCTCAGTCTTTATAAGACATTGGGATCTTAGTCCCTCATTTCATTAATTAAAAGTTCACATCTCTCAACAACATCATTATTATACTTTTGAAATTTGGGTATTCATACCCTCATTCATCACTAAACATTATTACCAACTATTAGGTAACTATTACCTCTAGGCCCTCAGACCAAGGTATACATGATACTTGTTACACAAGCATCTGACATGGCTCACAAGGCCATAAAGTGTCTTGTCACCTTTCACTAGTCAACAACTTGTTCATATGGCTCACAAGGCCAATCAACATCTATATCAAACAATCATCATAGCTCATTTTTGGCGATGTTTATCATATCGTGATACCTGTATGGTTGATACACATGATAACAACCATAAAAATCACTTATCACATCCTGTGATACAATAGTAACACCACCATTCCTTTATCAAGATTAGGGTTTACTATCAAATAGGATTTTCCATTCCATTACCCAATTTAGGGTTAGGATTTCCCATTTCACATTAATTAGGGTTTCATGTTTATATTATTTGTCCAACCCTAATTTATTGTTCCATTCCTCTAGGAGAATTCAATAATATCATAAGTATTTACTCATGATCATTACTTTCATCATATATCATTAATAATTATCAATTCAAGGTATGAGTTCATCTCTCAACCTTACCATGGTATGTTTATATCATACTCATTATCTTGGCTTAACCCCTTTCTCATAGTATGTTAGTCAACACTTATTAAAGTGCATTGAGTTCATTACATCTTCATTGTAACAATTTACATAACACACACTTCATGTGTTTATTATCCAAGTATATTGGATTTGAGGTGCATCAAGGTATATCGACCCTGAAATGCTAAATGTGATATCTATCATGTCTTGATGTATCACTTTTCTCCTCATTTCCATTTTACTTATGTTAATCAACTGACCTTATATTAAGGTATTTCCCTCTTAATACTTTAACCACTAACCTATCACCTTTATCATGTAGTGCATATGTCACCCATTTGAATTTGTACAACTATCTTTAATGATATAAACTTATCTCAAGTTAAGGCATTGCTTGCTATAAGGTTACTTATAATCAATCACTTTAGGAACTTCCCTTATCAGTGTAATAATCACTATTCCATTATTAGGATTAGGTCTCCCATATCATCACCCTTTATTAGGGTTTAGGGTTTCACACACTATCATACTTCATTAGGGTTAGGATTGCATATAGAATCACCCTTCATTAGGATTTCTCATCACATTGCCCATAATTAGGGTTTATTTTTCATCCCAACTAGGGTTTCTCATAGCATCACCCTCAATTAGGGTTTCTCATAGAATCACCCTCAATTAGGGTTTCTCAGGATATTTCCCTCAATTAGGGTTTCTCATATGACTTTACCCGAAATTAGGGTTTCATGAAGTATCTTCTCAAATTAGGGTTTTTCATGATGTTACCCTGAATTGGGATTTCCTATATTATCATCCTAGTTTAGAGTTACACCATTACCCTAGATTAGGGTTACATCTGATATTTCCCTAAATTAGGGTTAGGGCTCAACAACCTTCTTGATTAGGGTTTCGTAATCTCTTTATTAAGGATCATACCCTAATTAAAAAATTATTCAAATTGAAGGTGTTAAGGCTTGACCTTTACATGATTATTATACATGTATGAATTCCTCTCTCTTTCATCCTCTCTAGGATGACTACTACTCGATTCTTGATTAGATTGAGTCTACTCTTTATTCAAATTCATGCATCTAGGGTTAGCATGATGTATTGAATTATTGCATCATTATACTTCAATGATTAATCCCATTAAGGGTACCAATCTTTTAGGTACGTTAGGTGTCCAAATGGTTTGATCAATTGAACCTTCAATTACATGAGGTATCCAATTGGATTGACCAAGTTGTACCTCAAATGATTTTGATTACTTAGACCCCAAACAATCTTGGTCTTCTCAGAACTCAAACGGTTTGAAATTGTTTGGGCAAATTGCCCTTGAAACTATTTAAGCAAGAATTGCATTGAAACCGAATGGACTTGGGTCTCCAAATAGTTTGAGATCGTTTGGATCGAAATGGTCTTGAGACCGTTTGGACCCAAACGGTCTTGAGACCGTTTGGAGTCAAACAGTCTTAAGACCGTTTGGTCCAAACTCTCTCAAAATCAAATGGACCAAAAAGGTCTTCAAGACTTAAACAATTCAAGGTTTCAATCAATGAACCAATTATCAATTGAATCCTTGATTCATTCATTAATTGAACTATTGAATCGTCCTTCAATTAGACCATCAACTAGGGCTTTGAACCCAATTGAACTAGGATTTATAATCAAGAAACCTTCAATTAGGGTTTTGAAATCGAAGAACCTTCAATGGTTAACATTGTTGAACCGATTCAATTGAAATCAATGAATCATCATAGTATTATGATATGACCTGACCTCAAACGGTCTTGAGGTCGTTTGGATGACCTCCAAACGGTCTTGAGACCATTTTCCCCATTCATCATTGAAATTTGTGAAATTCAATTAGGGTTTAGATCATTAGATTGATCATCAATTGAACTATTAATTGTATTTCAATTTGATATATCTGAATCTTCAACCACCCCATGATACTCAGCCCTAGACCTCCAAATGGTCTTGAGACCGTTTGGGTTAATCAACCCAAAGTTTTAAATCAACCAATTGAAATTTCAGCACTTAACCTGATTAGGGTTTGATAATTGACTTACCATCAAATGATGAACCCTTTGGAACTAATGAATTCAATTTAATGGGTCATCAACCATAAACATCAGTCTATGAGCTCCAAATGGTTAACTATTGCAAACGGTCAACCACTCCAAACAGTTTGAAACTGTTTAGTTCCTAGCAGTTTGTTGAAACTGTTTAACCAATTCAATGAAATCGATTGGTTTCCAACTATTGAAACTGTTTTCCTAGGATCTTTTTGAGGTGTGTGATTAGGATTATGTCATCATCATCAAGCTACGATCCTTCATATTTTTCTATAATTTTCATGGTGGTTCTATTGATTTGATCAAGTGAATTTCAAGAAGAACAAATGATCAACAATTGATAAGGAATTGAATGCAATAACAATAGTAAGGGTTCAAGTTATAAAACCCGCCTCCAATTGAGCTTCAAAGCTTCACACTCACATCAAAAATGGTGTATGAAACTCCTTTCACTATCCCAAGGCTCATCCTCAAGCTTTGAGGGAAAAGGAATAGTTAGAATTGAAGATGGGATCCAGATAAGAAGAAATCATGCATTGATTTTCAATTTCCACCATGGAATTAAGGTGAAAGGAAGTCAAGAAGATTACCAACAGGTTGGGTGCCATCCTCCTGATCCTCTAAATCTCCCTTGGTCGTTTTTCAAGCAAAGAGAAGAAGTGGATTCGAAAAAGCCTTTGATTTGAGTTGTAAAAGGTGTTTTTATAAGAAAATCAATGAGAGAGAAAATGCCTTATAAAAATCTTTTAATTCCAAAATTAGTGCCACCTCTTCCCCTTAAATTCCTTGCATGCAAATATATATTCCTCACCTCCGAATTCCTCTCCATTATCCATGATTTAAAGAAAAGCAAATTAAGCACCTTAAATCATATAATACTAATATCCATAAGTTAGTGGATATTTCTTTTTCTTTTCTTAATGTCAGTGGATTCTCCACTCACGTAGATATTTACATTGCCTTCGCAAGGCACAAGGACGTCCATAATTGTTGATTTTCAACCAACACAATTTTGGTTGAAGGGCAATCCAATTAATATAATTATTTTTGCATTAAATTGAATTAGGGTTTCAATTATGCTTAAATCTTGATTATTTTAATATCAAGATTTTCTCTCCTTCAAAGTGATATAAATGAGATGTCCCTCTCATTTTATTTTCACTACATGATTCCAAGAAACATTAGGGACTATTTTTAAATGGTAAGTTGCATATTGAACCCTAGGTTTTGGGTAAATTGCATATTATACCAAAACTAGGTTTTAATGCACAAACATTGCTTTATCAGTTCTTTCTTGGTACTCAAGGTTTTCCCAAGCCATACTTCTGCATTTTCTTCATTCTCAAGATGCTTCAACACATGAGGAACATTTATCAAGTAACATTTGCAAGTTAACCCCTCATATTTGGTAAATTGCACTTTAGTCCAAACTAAGCAAACATTGCTTCAACATAATCAAACATGACCAAAATTGAAACATTAGTTCCTCTTGAGCCTTAATTACTTTTCACAAGATAAAATTAGGGATCTAATCAACTTTCTTAAGAAAAACTCCTAGGGTTAAGGCATAACCCAGGTTAGGGATGTAACAAATTATAAACCCCTAACAAGGATTTCATCCCAGAAATCCCAGATAAAGGAAGACATATATTATTCATTCATCATACTATCTAGTCTCCACATAACATTTAACTGTTATGGAGACATCATAAAGCTGTGATCAACATAAGGCTATTCCACACAAGTTTATCAGAGAATGGTTCACACGGGACACATACTCCACAATCCTTTTTATTACTAAATGTGGAATTAATTATGCGTCAGGTAACACTTTTTCTTAATTTATAGTTTCATGTGTCAGATTCTTGTTTCTGAGGAGTCTCCCATGCTCCTTATTTAATTCAGCATTTCACTTTCATGATCACGATTATGTTCTGTCACCCTCTTGGGACTATAAGTCTTTTCATACCTCGATTGTGCCTTCTAATCTGCTGACATAATACTAGGATTCCTTGTTACTAGTACCACTATCTCATTAGTTATACATTTTCTCATCATAAAGAGAAGTTACTTATCAATTAAGAATTTATTTTAAAGATATCTTTAATTGTTATGTTTATGCAAAGCATTAACCCCTAACATATGATATTCACATTATTTTATGTATAATTAAATTGATTTCATGGTTGACCATTCCAGGTAGCCAACATAAACCATTTGATATTTTTCAGATACCAGAATCTCTTACCTTGGTATCTATCACATGTGTTGAAAACACATCTCCTATTTATCTTCCTTTCATCTTGGGACATAACTTGTCACACATATCCTTATCTTGGAACCATAGTCCAAGACAAACTGATACTTCTCTAAGTATCCATCACATGAACATTTTCATCTTATGCTCATCAAGTGTCCTAAGACCCACTTGATTTCCATGTCCTCGAAAGGAAAGAAATCAAGGAATCATATTTCCAAAATTACCTCATGAATTTTTCAACTATTCATGAATCATCTACTCTTTGTCTCGTCCTAGGTTCCATGCCCTCAACATAGGAATTTATAAGGATGATCACATAACATTATTCCTTTCTTTGTTACGCTTACAATCTTTATTAAATAGAGATCACCTCCCTTGTTCTCATTCTCAACTTAGGAGGATCATACTTTTTATTTCCTCATACACACATATTGATCTGAGATTATCTCAGATTTCTCTTTCTTATAGTTAGGACATGACACATTTATCCATACCATATTTCTAATTTCATGATACTCATTGGATTCTCTCAGAATGACTACTTGATCAGAGCAATAAAAAAAATAACAATCTAAGAGTTTCCATACTCACTTTATATCTGGCCAGTGTATATAAATATTGAGAATAAGTAGTATGCAATTTGTATACTATCATATTCCTTCCTTTTCATATTATCACAATCATAAGATTTAACATTCTTGGATTTTATCTAGGCATCTCTTCTATACCTCATCCTTTTTCATAGTGGTATGAACAATATGAAACGTCTATAATGTTATTGTACTAAATGTAAGTCCTCATAGGACTAATCAAGGAAAGCTCAATCAATTATTTTCTCAATTTAACTTAGGGAAGCATAAAATGACATATTAGAATGACATTATTTCATCTAACCTGTCATGATTCGTGGATTGTTCATTGCCTCAGGCTAATTCTTATCATAGAATCTCCCCATTGTTGGTTGCCGACTACGCTTTCTATTATTATATACAGATTAACCAGCTTGGGACGTCTATCTTCATCCTCACGTGCTATCACTAGACCACTGCTTATGAGAGTCCTGCTGACTCTGCCTCAGGGGTTGATTCACCATAACATTTTTGGCTGAGTAATTTCTTGCCAGATGTCCTACATGTCTACATTGATAACAAATTATGGGCTCTATATGTAGTCTAGAAGGTTCTTTACCCTTTTCGGGTAGCCACTTCCTTGGTGTATTATACATTGGTTGTACTAGTGCTGCCAAGAACTTTCCCTTTTTGGAATTACTAGGCCCCTGTTCCTAGGTTTGGATAGGCCTTTTCTCAACCCTCACCTTATTTTTCTTTTCTGGATAATACTTTCTGATATGTCCAGGCTGCCTACACTGATAGCAAACCCTATTTTCAAGTTGTAACATATTCCTTCCATCACTATTTATTGATTCATCAGACTGAGGTTGAGCACAAATTCCGTTTAAGTCCAGAACTTCATTATTGGGGGCTGGTAATCTAGGTTGCATTGCCAATGCATGATCTACTATATGCATCATAGCTGTCCTAAATTGCTCAAACAGAGCAGGGAAAGATGGGCTCTCTATCATGGCTAGGTCAAACTAGGGATGTGTAGGTATATGTTCTTCTCTACTATGATCACATGTACCTCTTCCTGGTGTAGCAGTGTTTCTCTCGACAACATGCTCTTCATGTGATCATCTTCAAGTTCTTCTTCTCCTCCTATATGAGCAGAAGTCACTATTAGATAGACTGGAAGACACTTAGAAAAGACTCTACTACCTTAATCATATCTCTCTGTAGATGAACCCCTCGCTCTGATACCACTAAACTGTGGCATCCAACTCACATAAACATGATTAACTAAGCGAAAGCGTATCATTCGTAGTGGATTAATGAAAATCACTAAAAATTAAAACTTTTTGCAAAGAGATCCAAACATAGGAAAACTCTTTCATCAAGAACCAATGTATAACATTTACATCCTGGTTCATAAGTACATAACTTGTACCATCTCTTCCTGAGGATTACAAACATCAACTGCACTATTAACATTATATACAGACAGCATAAGTACCTCGAGGCATCAAGCCAAAATCTCATATCGATTCATTAAAAGCACTAACTACTAACTCCGAGGACCTGAGAGTATAGAGACGACACATAGGACTACTATCTATATGACTTGATATATAGTATCTCCACCTGAGATCTCACTTCTGTCCCTATTGTTGTTGTCCTTCCTCTGCTCTAGGGATTTCTATTCTTTGTCTGCGTCCACCTAAAAATGTTGGATCTCACGGGGGTGAGACAATTGTAAATTGCCCCAGCGAGAGATATAACTCTCCGCCAAAACATTATTATTGCAGTTTATTAGAATAAAACTGAGCAGGAGTTCTAATATATTAATAGTAGTATTAATCATTGTATGAACAGAGTGAAGTAATCTCTTTTCCTAAGGAGAACATTGCATCTACCCATGGTAGAATCATAATTCATCCATCTACTTGCAATGAACATAAAGAGATATAAATAACATCTATCAACTAGATATGCATAAAAGAAATGTAACATCAGCCAGTAAATTTATGTATTCAATCCTTAAGCAAACATGCTATATGGCTGATTACATTTTACAATCACACTTATGCCCTGAGGAGATGAGGTATACCGCTCATACGCCAACCGACCATTGCGAAGTCGAAATCGGTACCATATAAGGTCAATGTAAGAGCCGGCTTCTAAGACCTCCCACATCTCGTTCAGTGCGAGACCACATGCAGGACATCTTGCGTCTCTGCTAGATAGCTTTCCAGGGTATACTGGCAACATCGTTATAGAGTTACAGTGGCTGCTATACTCTCTTCGCAATCGAGATATTTCATGTTTACCTCCATCGATCTGGCATTAATATTATTAGGAGATGTGTAATGCATCTATCCCAATCATCAGGAGATTTGTGATACATCCATCCCGGTACAAATAATGAAGGATTGAGAGGTTTAATGTTTACCTTCCATCAATTCCCTCATAAGGACGTAAGGATATGTTCGCCCATCAACCCCCACATATTCAAAAATATGCATTCTGGGTTTTGCCGCGGAGCAACCCCTTTCACCATCAGTAAATACTGTTACATATGGATCTATGGTCGGGGCTCTACATGATATGATTTCGCTTGATTCATTAAGTACATTAGTATATTCTTTTGGCATCAGTCAAGTTCTCAAATAGGAATAATTATGACAATTGCTACAAAGAAACCTATACTATTATCATCAATTACTTCTCAGTCTTTATAAGACATTGGGATCTTATTCCCTCATTTCATTAATTGAAAGTTCAAATCTCTCAACAGCATCATTATTATACTTATCAAATCTAGGTATTCATACCCTTAGTTCATCACTAAACATTGTTACCAACTATTAGGTAACTATTACCTCTAGACCCTCAGATCGAGGTATACATGATACTTTTTACACAAGCATCTCACATGTAATCAATTGAATTTAATGTGTAATCAACCATCAACATCAGCCTATGAGCTCCAAATGGTCAACCACTCCAAATGGTTTGAAACCGTTTAGTTCCTCACAGTTTGTTGAAACAGTTTAACCAATTCAATGAAACTGATTGGTTTGCAACTTTTGAAACCGTTTGCCTAGGATATTTTTCAGGTGTGTTCTTAGGATGATGTCATCATCATCAAGCTACAATCCTTCATATTTTTCTGTAATTTTCATGGTGGTTCTATTGATTTGATCAAGTGAATTTCAAGAAGAACAAATGATCAACAATTGATAAGGAATTGAATGAAATAACAATAGTAAGGGTTCAAATCATAAAACCTGCCTCCAATTGAGATTAAAAGCTTCAAGCTCACGTCAAGAATGGTGGATGCTACTCCTTTTTCTATCCCAAGGCTCGTCCTCAAGCTTTGAGTGAAAAGGAATGGTTAGAAATGAAGATGGGATCGAGATAAGAAGAAATCATGCATTGATTTTTGATTTCCACCATGGAATTAAGGTGAAAGGAAGTCAATAAGCTTACCAATAGGTTGGGGGTCATCCTCCTGATCCTCCAAAGCTCCCTTGGTCGTTTTACAAGCAAAGAGAAGAAGTGGATTTGAAAAAACCTTTGATTTGAGTTGTAAAAGGTATTTTTATAAGAAAATCAATGAGAGAGAAAATGCCTTATAAAAATCTTTTAATTCCAAAATTAGTGCCACCTCTTCCCCCTCATTTCCTTGCATGCAAAGATATCTTCCTCACCTCCGAATTCCTCTCCATTATCCATGATTTAAAGAAAAGCAAATTAAGCACCTTAAATCATATAATACTAATATCCATAAGTTAGTGGATATTTCTTTTTCTTTTCTTAATGTAAGTGGGTTCTCCACTCACGTAGATATTTCCATTTCCTTTGCAAGGCACAAGGACGTCAACACTTGTTGATTTTCAACCAACACAATTTTTTTTGAAGGGCAATCCAATTAATATAATTATTTTTGCATTAAATTGAATAAGGGTTTCAATTATGCTTAAATCTTGATTATTTTAATATCAAGATTCTCTCTCCTTCAAAGTGATACAAATGCGACACCCCTCTAATTTTCTTTGCTCTACATGATTACAAGAAACATTAGGAACTATTTTGAAATGGTAATTTGCATATTGAACCCTAGGTTTTGGGTAAATTGCATATTATATCAAAACTAGGTTTTACTGCACAAACATTGCTTTATCAGTTCTTTCTTGGTGCTGAGGCTTTTCCCAAGCCATAAATCTAGATCATCTTCATTCTCACGATGCTTCAACACATGAGGAAAATTTATCAAGTAACATTTGCAAGTTAACCCCTCATATTGGGTAAATTGCACTTTAGTCCAAACTAAGCAAACATTGCTTCAACATTTTTCAAACAAGACCAAAATTGAAACATAAGTTCCTCTTGAGCCTTAATTACTTTTCACAAGATAAAATTAGGGATCTAATTAACTTTCTTAAGCAAAACTCCCAGTGTTAAGGCATAACCCAAGTCAAGGATGTTACAAATTATAAACTCCTAACAAGGATTTCGTCCCCAAAATCCCAGACAAAGGAAGACAAATATTATTCATTCATCATAGTATCTAGCCTCCACATAACATTTCATTGTTATGGAGACATCATAAAGTTTTTATCAACAAAAGGTTATTCCTCACAAGTTTATCATAGAATGGTTCACACGGGACACATACTCTACAGTCCTTTTTATTATTAACTATGGAATTAATTATGTGTTAGGTAACACTTTTTCTTAATTTATAGTTTCATGTGATAGATTCTTGTTTCTGAGGAGTCTCCCATGCTCCTTATTTAATTCAGCATTTCACTTTCATGATCACGATTATGTTCTGTCACCCTCTTGGGACTATAAGTCTTTTCATACCTCGATTGTGCCTTCTAATGTGCTGACATAATACTAGGATTCCTTGTTACTGGTACCACTATCTCATTAGTTATACATTTTCTCATCATAAAGAGAAGTTACTTATCAATTAAGAGTTTATTTTAAAGATATCTTTAATTGTTATGTTTATGCAAAGCATAAACCCCTAACATATGATATTCACATTATTTAATGTATAATTAAACTGATTTCATGATTGACCATTCTAGGTAGCCAACATAAACCATTTGATATTTTTCAGATACCAGAATCTCTTACCTTGGTATCTATCACATGTGTTGAAAACACATCTCCTATTTATCTTCCTTTCATCTTGGGACATAACTTGTTACACATATCCTTATCTTGGAACCAAAGTCCAAGACAAACTAATACTTTTCTAAGTATCCATCACATGAAAATTTTCATCTTATGCTCATCAAGTGTCCTAAGACCCACTTGATTGCCATGTCCTTGAAAGGAAAGAAATCAAGGAATCATATTTCCTTAATTACCTCATGAATTTTTCAACTATTCATGAATCAACTACTCTTTGTCTAATCCTAGGTTGCTTTCCCTTAGCATAGGAATTTATAAGGATGATCACATAACATTATTCCTTTCTTTGTTATGCTTACAATCTTTATTGAATAGGGATCACCTCCTTTGTTCTCATTCTTATCTTATGAGGATCATACTTTTTATTTCCTCATGCACGCATATTGATCTGAGATTATCTCATATTTCTCTTTCTTATAGTTAGGACATGACACATTTATCCATACCATATTTCTAATTTCATGATACTCATTGGATTCTCTCAGAATGACTACTTGATCAGAGCAATAAAAAAGATAACAATCTAAGAGTTTCCATACTCACTTTATCATCAGTAGTTGTATACTTGGCCAGGGTATATAAATACTAATATTAACTAGTATGCACTTTGTATACTATCATATTCCTTCCTTTCCATATTATCACAAGCATAAGATTTAACATTCCTAGATTTTATCTAGGCATCTCTTCTATACCTCATCCTTTTTCATAGTGGTATGAACAATATGAAACATATATAATGTTATTGTATGAAATGTAAGTCCTTGTAGGACTAATAAAGGAAAGCTCAATCAATTATTTTCTCAATTTAACTTACGGAATCATAAAATGACATATTAGAATGACATTATTTCGTCTAACCTGCCATGATTTGTGGATTGTTCATTGCCTCAAGCTGAATCTTATCATAGAATCTTGCCATTGCTGGTTGCTGACTACGCTTTCTATTATTATATATAGATGAACCAGCTTGGGACGCCTATCTTCCTCCTCGTGTGCTATCACTAGACCACTACTTATGAGAGTCCTGCTGACTCTGCCTCAGTGGTTGATTCACCATAACATTTTTGGCTGAGTAATTTCTTTCCAGATGTCCAACATGTCTACATTGATAACAAATTTTGGGCTTTAGATGTGGTCTAGAAGGATCTTTACCCTTTCCGAGTAGCCACTGCCTTGGTGTATTAGACATTGGCTGTTCTGGTGGTGCCAAGAAATTTCCCTTTTTGGAACTACTAGGCCTCTATTCCTGGGTGTGGATAGGCCTTTTCTCAACCCTCACCTTATTTATCTTTTCTGGATAATACTTTCTGATATGTCCAGGCTACCTACACTGATAGCAAACCATATTTTCAGGTTGTAACCTATTCCTTCCATCACTATTTATTGATTCATCAGGCTGAGGTTGAGCACAGATTCCGTTTAAGTCTAGAACTTCATTATTGGGGGCTGGTAATCTAGGTTGCATTTCCAATGCATGATCTACTATATGCATCATAGCTGTCCTAAATTGCTCAAACAGAGTAGGGAAAGTTGGGCTCTCTATCATGGCTAGGTTAAATTGGGGATGTGTAGGTATATGTTCTTCTCTGCTCTGATCCCCTATACCACTTCCTAGTGCAGCAGTGCTGCTCTCAACAGCATGCTCTTCATGTGATCCAGACATCTTGAAGTTCTTCTTCTCCTCCTATATGAGCAGAAGTCACTATCAGATAGACTGGAAGACACTTAGAACAGATTCTACTACCTTAATCATATGTCTCTGTAGACTCAACGAACCTCTCGCTCTGATACCACTAAATTGTGGCATCCAACTTACATAAACATGATTAACTAAGTGAAAGCGTATCATTTGCAGCGGATTAACAAAAATCACTAAAAATTAAAACTTTTTGCAAAGAGATCCAAACATAGGAAAACTCTTTCATCAAAAACTAATGTATAACATTTACATCTTGGTTAATAAGTACATAACTTGTACCATCTCTTCTCGAGGATTACAAACATCAAGTGCACTATTAACATTATATACAGACATCATAAGAACCTCGAGGCATCAAGACAAAATCTCAGATCGATTCATTAAAAGCACTAACTACTAACTCCGAGGATCTGAGAGTACAGAGACAACACATAGGACTACTATCTATATGACTTGACAGATAGTATCTCCACCTCAGATCTCAGTGCTGTCCCTGTTGTTGTTATCCTTCCTCTACTATAGGGATTTCTATTCTTTGTCTGCGTCCACCTAAAAATGTTGGATCCCACAAGGGTGAGACAATTGTAAATTGCCCCAGTAAGAGATATAACTCTCCGCCAAACATGATTATTGCAGTTTATTAGAATAAAATTGAGCAGGAGATCTTATATATTAACAACAGTATTAATCATTGTATGAAAAGAGTGAAGTAATCTCCTTTCCTATGGAGAACATTGCATCTACCCATGGTAGAATCATAATTCATCCATCTACTTGCAATGAACATAAAGAGATATAAATAACATCCATCAACTAGAGATGCATAAAATAAATGTAACATCAGCCAATAAATTTTTGTATTCAATCCTTAAGCAAACATGTTGTACGGCTGATTACATTTTACAATCACACTTATGCCCTGAGGAGATGAGGTATACCGCTCATACTCCAACCAACCATTGCAAAGTCAAAATTGGTATCATACAAGGTCAATGGAAGAGACGAATTCCAATACCTCCCACATATCGGTCAGTGTGAGACCACATGCAGGACATCTTGTGTCTCTGCTAGATAGCTTTCCAGGGTATACTGGCAACTTCGCCATAGAGTTACAGTGGCTACTGTACTCTTTTCACAATCAAGAGATTTCATGTTTACCTCCATCAATCCGGCATTAATATTATTGGGAGATGTGTACTGCATCTATCCCAATCATCAGGAGATTCGTGATGCATCCATCCCGATACAAATAAGGAAGGATTGTGTTATAACCTCATTTTCCAAAACATGTAATGAGATTTGTGAATCGCCTTTAAAAGAAAAATAAGATCAATGTTTGATGTCATGGTTTTTTTTGAATGATTTTTCATGAATAATAGTCTTGCATGCTCTTTGATGGGCCTTGCTGGCCATTAAGCCCAATTGAAAGAAAAAGAAAAAGAAAGGAAAAAGGAATTCAATGGGATAATGGAAATAAAAGAAAATGGATAAAGGATAATTAAAATGTTAGAAGATAATTTCCTAAAATAGGATTTCATGTTATAGAGGTTCCTTGGGGTTCAGGGAACTCAGGATAATTAAATAATAACAAGGGAAATAAAGAATATGTGGAAAATGTGAATAAAAAGGTGTTTTCTTGCAACTAAAGAAAAAGGGACTGTTTAATTGAAATAATGATCCCAATTTTTTCATAGTGAGAGATAAAAGTATGAACGACTTTCCTTCAAAATTTGAGGCAAAAAGTATTTAAGAATTGGGAGTTATCGATTTTTCAAGATTATCCTTATAATGGGATTTTCCTTGCAATTTGGGAAATCTTTCCTTTTTTTGGTTGAGCACGGATAATAGGGGCTGTTGGATCTTGATCCAACTGACCCGGCTCATCGTCTAGACTCCCAGAGGGACACGCACTATATCACGACCACAGGGAATTTTTCCCCATCATTTTCTCACGATCTATTGAATGTGCAATCTTGGAATCTCTCCCATTGGGTTCGGGAGGGGACCCCGAACCATCGCAACCCTAGTTTTGTGATCGTTGGAAGCTTCTAGGCTAAACGCCCAATTGGGCTGAAGCAAGCTTTGGCAGTAGGATCAGAAACCCTAGAGCGGACCCTCCACGTCCTATAAATAGGCCACCACTCGAGTCCTTGTTCCCTAGCGATCTCGAGCGGCCACTTATTACACCTCAGAGCCATCTCCCTTCCTCGATTGCCCTTGCTCAGGCGAGGTTGCCGCCGCGGTGCTGCCATGTTCTAAGAACAAAAGAAGGAGGAAGACTACGTACAGCCGTCATTCAATCAGGGAGCATCTTGATCCAGGCAAGGATCTAACAGCGTTAGAAGCGGCCGGTTAAGTGGAGACGCTTGCGATTCTGAGTGTTTGATCGAGATCCAGCGACTGAGGGCAAGAAGTGGGGTGTGCCACCTAGTTAGTGGGGGAGTTTGACACAGAGAGTCAGATTCAAAGGCATTCCATAGGCGCACCGATCCGACGATCTAGAAAAATCCGGTAAATCTCCTCTCTGAATGAAATTACAGAAAAATAGCTTTTCCTTGCAAAATTAATAGAAAACACTAGGATTATCCAATGAAGAAACTTTATATATGAAAGTTGGGTAGAAAAATGCAAAGAATCTGATAAAAATGATTTAAGAACCTGATTATATTTCGTTTTACAAAAGTGCTTTAATTTGAAAGAATAATGTATTGAAAATTAATTGGAAACCCTAATTGCATATAAAGGATGTTTCCGTGTAACTCAATGGGTTAAATCAAGGATTATCGACCTGTTGATTAATAATATGAAGTTTTCATTCATTTTGAATATAAATATGTTTAAATTAGGGTTTATGTCTCTAAATGAAAGATAATGTACATGAAAACCGTAATTTAGGGTAAAAGAAGAGGAAAGCCTTATTATTTTGATAAATTACTAAACAATGATCCTAAGACTGTTAGGAATATTAAAAGGGGAGAATTTAAAGGTTTTTGGTGATTTTGATGAATTAGGGTTCATAATACTTAAGAATGAAGGTAAAACTCTAATTTCCAAAGCAACCCTAAAATTGGAATAGAAACCCTAAGGGACGTGACGAAATTGGATAAATATTAATAAAAGTAAACTTGTACTTTTATTTCAGGGTTTCTGTGCAATTTGCTTGCTTGCTTGGATATTCTCTCTCTTCATAATTATTTCTATAACCAAATCTGCATAAGAGGTATGTGGGTACGCTTATGACTATATCAATTAGTTTTCCGAGGATTTTATCGACGTTTCCCGCAATGCTTGAATTAACTGTTGGATGTTTCAATTCATGCAACTATAAAGTGACTATGACTATCACTATGAGTATACTTGTATAACTAGCTAGATCTGAGTCAACCCTTGTGGCTATGCAAAGGCTAAGGATAACCTAGAGCAAGGTCTAGGGTATCATGAGTTAGAAACTGGGCTACCCATGTGTAGTGCCATGAGACTCTTATCACACCATGAGTTAAGGAGTGGGCTACCTACAGGTAGTGCCATGTGACTCTGCCCTGGAAATTGATTCACCTATTAGGTGAAGTCATGAGGGGTATAATGGGAATAGGGGACACATGGATCGCATAGTTATACTTAAAATTTATAATTGTTTGTTAAATGATAAATGAATGCAATACATTGTTCTAGTTAATTGCATGATTGGTGAATCCCCCACATACCATCTTTGGTTGACCGACGTTTTGTTTGTCGGTGTTTTAGGTATAAAGAAAAAGGACAAACAGTAAATTGTCATATTGTGAAGTAACCAAAGGAGGATTAGTTAGTTAGTGCCAGTTCTGGATAGAAGTTTAGAAATCCAAAATTTTCAAAGGTATGCAAGAATTTTATTTATTACATCTTTTCAGTTTAGTCTAGTAGAATTAAATAATTGTTATCAATTAATTGCTGAACCTTGATTCGGAAATTGATAACGACACCAACCTCTCGGTCTCCCTTATTTGGGGGTTACCGGAAGGTGGGGTCGTTACATTTGGTATCAGAGCCAAGGTTCTCCACTTAATTGTAAATAATTATTCAATTTTACAAACTCTGTAGAACACAAGGGAGTTATTAGAGGATTTTCCGAAAGACAGAGGTGTCTAGAAAAGGATCACTTCTGGGGGCTGGAAAAATTTTCCTCTGCACCGCTAGTCGGAATACGAGGACTCCCAGAATGTGTGACTGCCTGGCTGATGTCCTAGGATTTGAATCGGAATAAGATACCTTTAGGACTTCCTCATCTTATTCATCCCTTCTCATCACAAATTCTATTAAGGACTTTAAGAGTTAGGGTTTTCTCTCTCTTCCTCACCCTCATGTGGTATGGGCAAGTAAGTTAAGGATTAAGGAATCCTCCATCAAATTAATAAAAGATATGTAATGAGATATCACTGACATAAGTATAAGTAGTTTAATGATAAACTAAAGGTCTATTTGTTATGCTTATGTAGATGGCTCGTACAAAGGTTGTGGCAATTCCTTTCTCCACCAGCGGAGGTGGGCCACCCCGTAAAGAGAATGGGTCTTCTGAGAAGAGGAAGAGAAATTATGGTGGAGAGACCTCTAAGAAGAGAAAGAGGCCTGAAGAAGTTGTGCACGAGGCCCCCAACCCTGAACCAATGCCCGACATTAACCTAGAGCAAGGAGAAGGACCAGAATATGAAGAACACCAGGTGTATGAAGAGGAAGCCCGAATGGAGGAGGACCAGCTTGGTGGTCCAGAACCAGCCATGGTGATTCACACCACAGATGCAGTTTGGATGGAACAACAAAAGCAACTGACTGAGGCTATTTATGCCCTGGCCCTTAGGGACATAGCTAGGGCTGAGAATGGTGAGCCACTTCCAGTCCGTCCTCGACTGGGAGCCACCATCCTAGACTTCATCAAGCTGAACGTCGAGAAGTTCTGGGGAGAAGACAAGTCTGAAGTAGTCGACAAGGCCGAAGCTTGGCTGCTTGTAGTCGAGAATGGGTTTTGTATGCTCGAGGTGCATCCGAATAAGAAGGTTCTATTTGATACTCACCTTTTGGAAGGTGCAGCCAAGATATAGTGGGAGAACCATATCACGGGAAGAGACCTAAGTGAGGAACCAATGGCATGGACTGACTTCAAGACCATCTTCACCACCAGATTCCTCCCCGTCTCAGTAAAGAAGGAGAAAGAAAGAGAGTTCACTAACATGACTCAGGGAAGCTCTTTAGTTGCAGACTTTGGTCATAGGTTTCGCCTCCTGGAACGTTTTGGACATATGTTGGATGAAGAGAGGAGGGTGGACCACTTTGTGGAACATCTTCACCCTGCCATCAAGCCCCATGTGATGGCAAGTAAACCCAAGACCTTCACTGAGGCTTACAACACTGCTTTAGACATGGAGAGGACTGTGATGCCGGCCTAGGTTCTACCCAAGGGGTATTTGGGTTTCACTGAAGGAACCCAAGGCCTGAGAAACCACCACAAGAAGGGTCTAGGATGTCATCAAGCTAAAGGAAAACATGGAGGAAAAGGGAAACCCCATCAAGAGAACAACCGACCTCCTTGCCGCACCAGCGGAAAGGGGCACGTCGGTGAATGCCGCTACAAGAAGAAGATGTGCTTTCGATGCCACCAAGAGGGACATCTGCAATTTGTCTATCATATGCCAGAACCCAGGGGACCAGGACATGTGGCAGCTCCACCAGTTGCAGCCCCACCTATAGCTGTAGCCCCACCTGCTGGAGAGAGAAGACAAGCTCGGGTGTTTGCCATTGATAATGAGGAGGCTCAAGTTAATGCTAATCGGTTGATCGAGGTTAATAACCCTTAGAGTTTCTTTTATGTTTTAAAGTTAAGCATGTAATGGTCTAATGCATGGTGAAAAATAATGTAGGCATGCTTGAAGTTATGGGACATAATGTGAAAGCTTTGTTTGACTCTGGATCTACTAATACTTTCATTTCGAGAAATCTTGCAACTGTGTTATGTTTGTATATCAAGGATTTGGGGTATGTCTTAGATGTTACAACCTTGAGTGGTCGAATCTTTACTTCCCTTTTGAAAACCCCAGTGGTATATGTGAAATATCGAGATCATGATTTTCCTATAGACTTTATCCTTCTTGACATGAATGATTTTGACGTAATCATTGGTATGGATTGGCTTTATACGTATAGGGCCAATATCGACTGTAGAGAGAAGAAAGTGATCATCAAGAGACCAGGTCAACCACCTTTTGTCATTAGGGGTAGGAAGGATGCCACTACCAGCCCATATGTGTCAGCCGTTAAAGCAGAGTGGATGATGAGTAAAGGGTGTCGAGCTTTCCTAGCAGTAGTCACCGAGCCAGAAGCCCTAGTGCAACCCTTAGAAGAAATAGAGGTAGTTAGGGGCTATGTAGATGTTTTCCCAGATGACCTACCTGGCATTCCTCCCAAAAGAGAGGTAGATTTCTCCATAGATCTAGCCCCTGGTACAAACCCTATTTCTCGAGCACCCTATAGGATGGCCCCTGCTGAGTTGCTTGAGCTAAAGAAACAATTGTAGGAATTGTTGGATAAGGGTTTTATCCGCCCTAGCACATCAGCATGGGGAGCGCCGGTTCTTTTTGTAAGGAAAAAGGATGGTTCACTCTGAATGTGCATAGACTACCGGATGATCAACCAGGCTACCATTAAGAACAGATACCCTTTACCCCGGATAGATGACTTGTTTGACCAGTTGAAGTCGGCTCGAGTCTTTTCCAAGATTGACTTGAGGTCGGGTTACCAACAGTTAAGGGTTAAGAGTGGGGACATCCCAAAAATAGCTTTTAGAACCCGGAATGGCCACTATGAGTTCATGGTTATGCCTTTTGGGTTGTCCAATGCATCTAGTGTGTTCATGAACCTTATGAATAGTGTGTTTCAACCCTTCCTTGATTCATTTTTCATAGTGTTCATAGATGACATACTGGTTTATTTGGATGACGTAGGTCAACACTGAGACCACCTAAGTAAAGTCCTTGATATCTTAAGAAAGCAGAAGTTCTACGGGAAGTTCTCTAAATGCGAGATTTGGATAGACCGAGTCATGTTCCTTGGACACATCATCTCAGGAGGAACGATCGTCGTAGATCCAGCTAAAGTGTCGGCGGTTCGAGACTGGCCAGCACCAAAGAACCCCTCCGAGATACGAAGCTTCTTGGGGTTAGCAGGATATTATCGGCGCTTCATCGCGGATTCCTCAAAAACCGCCTTGCCTATGACCATGTTGACTCAGAAAGATGTGAAGTTCGTGTGGTCCGATGTTTGTGAAGCTTGCTTCTGGGAGCTGAAAGAGAAGTTGACCACTGCACCAGTTTTGACTCTACCATCAGGAAATGAGGGTTTCATGATTTTCACCGATGCATCAAAGATGGGACTTGGTTGTGTGTTGGAACAGAATCGGCATGTGGTGGCATATGCCTCCCGACAACTCAAACACAAAGAGGTGAATTACCCGACCCATGACCTGGAGTTAGCTGCTATCATCCATGCCTTGAAGATTTGGCGGCATTACCTGTATGGTGCCACTTTTGAAATCTTCACCGACCATAAGAGCCTGAAGTATCTTCTGACACAGAAAGACTTGAACCTACGACAACGACGATGAATGGAGTACATGAAGGATTATGACTTCGCCATTACCTATCATCCAGGGAAGGCGAATGTCGTAGTCGATGCTTTGAGTCGGAAACAGCTAAGGTGTGCCACTGTGTTGTCCAAACAGTGGAAGAGCTTAGAAGATCTAGTAGAATGGTCACCTCAATCGTTAGATGATCGAGTTCGATTGGCCAATATCCATATACACTCGGAATTATTGAGTGAGATTCTCACAACACAGTTGGCCAGTGGAGGACTTGACAAGATGAAAGACTTGATGCAGAAGCCTCAGACCCATCTTTCATTGGGAATAGACGGAGGAATCTGATTTGAGAATCGCATATGGGTTCCTGAAGATTCACCATTGAAGGAACGTATCCTACAAGAGGCTCATGGTTCTAAGTACATGGTACACCCATGAACTACTAAGATGTTTAAGGGCATGTAGAGGTTTTTCTGGTGGCCAGGAATGAAGAGAGACATTGCAACTTATGTAGCCAGTTGTCTTACGTGCCAAACGGTGAAGGCTGAACACCAACGACCCGGCGGACTTTTACAGTCTATAGAGATTCCAGAATGGAAATGGGAGCAGATCGCCATGGACTTCGTGGTGGGTCTACCCCGGACCAAGAGTGGTCATGATGGGGTATGGGTTGTGGTAGATCATCTTACCAAGTCAGCACACTTCCTTGCCCTGAAAACCATTGCCAAAGTGTTGGACTTAGCTGAGTTGTATATTAGAGAGATAGTGTGTTTGCATGGCATACCCGGTTCCATCATCTCAGACAGAGACCCAAAGTTTACTTCCAAATTGTGGAAGCAGGTTCAAGAGGAACTACGTACAAGGTTGAAGTTCAGTACCACTTATCACCCCCAGACAGATGGACAGTCAGAAAGGACAATTCAAACCTTAGAAGATCTGTTGAGAGCTTGTGTGCTCGATTGGGGTGGATCATGGGAGAAGTACTTACCTTTAGATGAGTTTTCTTACAACAATAGTTACTAAGACAGTATCGGGATGCCTCCATATGAAGCTCTATATGGGAGACCGTGTCGGTCACCTCTTCACTGGGATGATGTTGGTGAAAGCACCTTGTCGGTCACCTCTTCGCTTTGATCAGGCAAAGGCTAAAGAGAGCCCAGGACCGAAAAAAGTCGTATGCTGATGCGAAGCGGACTGATGTGCATTTTGTTGTGGGAGAACATGTTTTTCTGAAAATCTGACCGCTCCGAGCTATATCTAAAAATAGGGGAAAGTTGAGTCCCCGATACGTGGGTCTGTTTGAAGTGTTAGAATGGATTGGTGAAGCCGCATATCATTTGGCGTTACCTCCTCAATACAGTATGATGCATGATGTGTTTCACGTGTCCAATCTGAAGCGATATGTGCAAGATTCAAGTCATGTGCTATGCATTGAACCTATTGAGCTTCAAGGAAAGTTGTCTTATCCTGAGTTGCCTTTGCGGATTCTAGATACCAAGGTAAAAGAGCTCAGAAATAAGAATATAGAGATGGTAAAGGTTCTTTGGAAGCACCACGGAGAGGATGAGGCCACATGGGAGCTGAAGACGGACATGGAAAAAGCATATCCTGATTTGTTTTCGTGATTGTTGAAATTTGAGGGAAAAATTCCTATAAGGAGGGGAGGATGTTATAACGTCATTTTCCAAAACATGTAATCAGATTTGTGAATCTCCTTTAAAAGAAAAATAAGATCAATGTTTGATGTCATGGTTTGTTTTGAATGATTTTTCATGAATAATAGTCTTGCATGCTCTTTGATGGGCCTTGCTGGCCATTAAGCCCAATTGAAAGAAAAAGAAAAAGAAAGGAAAAAGGAATTCAATGGGATAATGGAAATGAAAGAAAATGGATAAAGGATAATTAAAAGGTTAGAAGATAATTTCCTAAAATAGGATTTCATGTTATATAGGTTCCTTGGGGTTCAGGGAACTCAGGATAATTAAATAATAGCAAGGGAAATAAAGAATATGTGGAAAATGTGAATAAAAAGGTGTTTTCTTGCAACTAAAGAAAAAGGGACCATTTAATTGAGATAATGATCCCAATTTTTTCATAGTGAGAGATAAAAGTATGAAAGACTTTCCTATAAAATTTGAGGCAAAAAGGATTTAAGAATTGGGAGTTATCGATTTTTCAAGATTATCCTTATAATGGGATTTTCCCTTGCAATTTGGGAAGTCTTTCCTTTTTTTTGGTTGAGCGCGGATAATAGGGGTCGTTGGATCTTGATCCAGCTGACCCGGATCATCATCCAGAGTCCCAGAGGGGCACATACTGTAGCAAGACCATAGGGAATTTTTCCCCATCATTTTCTCGTGATCTATTGAATGTGCAATCTTGGAAACTCTCCCATTGGGTTCTGGAGGGGACCCTGAACCATCGCAACCCTAGTTTTGTGATCGTTGGAAGATTCTAGGATAAACGCCCAATTGGGATGAAGCAAGCTTTGGAGGCAGGATCAGAAACCATAGAGGGGACCCTCCATGTCCTATAAATAGGCCACCACTCGAGTCCTTGTTCCCTAGCGATCTCGAGCGGCCACTTATTACACCTCAGAGCCATCTCCCTTCCTCGATTGCCCTTGCTCAGGCGAGGTTTCCGCTGCAGCACCTCCGTGTTCTAAGAACAAAAGATGGAGGAAGACGACGTACATCCGTCGTTCGATCAGGGAGCATCTTGATCCAGACAATGATCGAACGGCGTTAGAAGCAACAGGTTAAGTGGAGACGCTCGCGATTCTGAGCGTTTGATCGAGATCCAGTGATTGAGGGTGAGCAGCGGGGCGTGCCACCTAGTTAGTGGGGGCGTTTGATGCAAAGAGTCAGATTCAAAGGTGGTCCATAGGCTCACCAATCCGACGATCTAGAAAAATCTGGTAAATCTCCTCTCTGAATGAAATTACAGAAAAATAGCTTTTCCTTGCAAAATTAATAGAAAACGCTAGGATTATCCAATGAAGAAACTTTATATATGAAAGTTGGGTAGAAAAATGGAAGGAATATAATAAAAATGATTTAAGAACCTGATTCTATTTCGTTTTACAAAAGTGCTTTAATTTGAAAGAATAATGTATTGAAAAGTAATTGGAAACCCTAATTGCATATAAAGGATGTTTCCTTGTAACTCAATGGGTTAAATCAAGGATTATCAACCTGTTGATTAATAATATGAAGTTTTCATTCGTTTTGAATATAAAGATGTCTAAATTTGGGTTTATGTCTCTAAATGAAAGATAATGTACATGAAAACCCTAATTTAGGGTAAAAGAAGAGGAAAGCCTTGTTATTTTGATAAATTACTAAACAATTATCCTAAGACTGTTAGGAATATTAAAAGGGGAGAATTTAAAGGTTTTTGGTGATTTTGATGAATTAGGGTTCATAATACTTAAGAATGAAGGTAAAACTCTAATTTCCAAAGAAACCCTAAAATTGGAATAGAAACCCTAAGGGACATGATGAAATTGGATAAATATTAATAAAAGTAAACTTGTACTTTTATTTCAGTGTTTTTGTGCAATTTGCTTGCTTGCTTGCATATTCTCTCTCTTCATAATTATTTTTGTAACCAAATCTGCATAAGAGGTATGTGGTTACGCTTATGACTATATCGATTAGTTTTCTGAGGATTTTATCGACGTTTCCCACAATGCTTGAATTAACTGTTGGATGTTTCAATTCATGCAACTATAAAGTGACTATGACTATCACTATGAGTATACTTGTATAACTAGCTAGATCTGAGTCAACCCTTGTGGCTATGCAAAGGTTAAGGATAACCCATAGAAAGGTCTAGGGTATCATGAGTTAGAAATTGGGCTACCCATGTGTAGTGACATGAGACTCTTAGCACACCATGAGTTAAGGAGTGGGCTACCTACGGGTAGTGCCATGTGACTCTGCTGTGGAAATTAATTCACCTGTTAGGTGAAGTCATGAGGGGTATAATGGGAATAGGGGACACATGGATCGCGTAGTTATACTTAAAATGTATAATTGTTTGTTAAATGATAAATGAATGCAATACATTGTTATAGTTAATTGCATGATTGGTGAATCCCCCACATACCAGCTTTGGCTGACCGACGTTTTGTTTATCGGCGTTTTGGGTACAAAGAAAAAGGACAAACAGTAAATTGTCATATTGTGAAGTACACGAATTAAAAACCAAAGGAGGATTAGTTAGTTAGTCCCAGTTCTGGATAGAAGTTTATAAATCCAAAATTTTCAAAGGTATGCAAGAATTTTATTTATTACAACTTTTCAGTTTAGTCTAGTAGAAATAAATAATTGTTATCAATTAATTGTTGAACCTTGATCCGGAAATTGATAACAACACCAAGCTCTCGGTCTCCCTTATTTGGGGGTTACCAGAAGGTGGGGTGGTTACAGATTGAGAGGTTTAATATTTATCTTCCATCAATTCCCTCATTAGGACATAAGGATATGTTCACCCATCAACCCCCACATATTTAAAAATATGCATTCTGGGTTTTGTCGTGGAGCAACCCGTTTCACCATCAGTAAATACTAACACTGATGGATCTATGGTCAGGGCTCTACATGATATGATTTCACTTTATTAATTAAGTACATTAGTATATTATTTCAGCATCAGTCAAGTTCTCAAATAGGAATTATTATGACAATTGCTACAAAGAAACCTATATTATTATCATCAATTACTTCTCAGTCTTTATAAGACATTGGGATCTTATTCCCTCATTTCATTACTTGAAAGTTCAAATCTCTCAACAACATCATTATTATACTTATCAAATCTGGGTATTCATACCCTCAATTTATCACTAAACAGTGTTACCAACTATTAGGTAACTATTACCTCTAGGCCCTCAGACCGAGGTATACATGATACTTGTTACACAAGCATCTCACATGTAATCAATTGAATTTAATGGGTCATCAACCATCAACATCAGCCTATGAGCTCCAAATGGTCAACTATTGCAAATGGTCAAACACTCCAAACGGTTTGAAACTGTTTATTTCCTAATGGTTTGTTGAAACCTTTTAACCAATTCAATGAAACTGATTGGTTTCCAACTTTTGAAACTGTTTGCCTAGGATATTTTTCAGGTGTGTGCTTAGGATGATGTCATCATCATCAAGCTATGATCCTTCATATTTTTCTGTAATTTTCATGGTGGTTCTATTGAGTTGATCAAGTGGATTTCAAGAAGAACAAATTATCAAAAATTGATAAGGAATTGAATGCAAGAACAATAGTAAGGGTTCAAGTTATAAAACCCACCTCCAATTGAGATTAAAAGCTTCAATCTCACATCAACAATGGTGGATTCTCTCTCCGTTAAAGTGATACAAATGAGATGCCCCTCTCATTTTATTTACTCTACATGATTCCAAGAAACATTAGGGACTATTTTGAAATGGTAATTTTCATATTGAACCCTAGGTTTTGGGTAAATTGCATATTATACCAAAACTAGGTTTTAATGCACAAACATTGCTTTATTAGTTCTTTCTTGGTACTCAGGCTTTTCCCAAGCCATACTTCTACATCATCTTCATTCTCATGATCCTTCAACACATGAGGAACATATATCAAGTAACATTTGCAAGTTAACCCCTCATATTGGGTAAATTGCACTTTAGTCCAAACTAAGCAAACACTGCTTCAACATTATTCAAACATGACCAAAATTGAAACATAAGTTCCTCTTGAGCCTTAATTACTTTTCACAAGATAAAATTAGGGATCTAATTAACTTGCTTAAGCAAAACTCCCAGCATTAAGGCATAACCCAAGTCAAGGATGTTACAAATTATAAACCCCTAACAAGGATTTTGTCACCGAAATCCCAGATAAAGGAAGATAGATATTATTCATTCATCATACTATCTAGTCTCCACATACCATTTCATTGTTATGGATACATCATAAAGTTTTGATCAACACAAGGTTATTCCACACAAGTTTATCATAGAATGGTTCACACGGGACACATACTCCACAGTCCTTTTTTATTTTAACTGTGGAATTAATTTTGTGTCAGGTAACACTTTTTCTTAATTTACAGTTTAATGTGACATATTCTTGTTTCTGAGGAGTCTCCCATTCTCCTTATCTAATTTAGCATTTCACTTTCATGATCACGATTATGTTCTATCACCCTCTTGGGACTATAAGTCTTTTCATACCTCGATTGTGCCTTCTAATCTGCTGACATAATACTAGGATTCCTTGTTACTGGTACCACTATCTCATTAGTTATACATTTTCTCATCATCAAGAGAAGTTACTTATAAATTAAGAATTTATTTTAAAGATATCTTTAATTGTTATGTTTATGCAAAGCATAAACCCCTAACATATGATATTCACATTATTTTATGTATAATTAAATTGATTTCATGGTTGACCATTTCAGGTAGCCAACCTAAACCATGAAATCAGTTTAATTATACATAAGATAATGTGAATATCATATGTTAGGGGTTTAGGCTTTGCATAGACATAATAATTAAAGATATCTGTAAAATAAATTCTTCATTGATAAGTAACTTCTCTTTATGATGAGAAAATGTATAACTAATGAGATAGTGCTACCAGTAACAAGGAATCCTGGTATTATGTCAGCAGATTAGAAGGCACAATCGAGGTATGAAAAGACTTATAGTCCCAAGGGGGTGAAAGAACATAATCGTGATCATGAAAGTGAAATGTTGAATTAAATAAGGAGCATGGGAGACTCCTCAGAAACAAGAATATGTCACATGAAACTATAAATTAAGAAAAAGTGTTACCTGACATAGAATTAATTCCACAGTTAATAATAAAAAGGACTGTGGAGTATGTGTCCCGTGTGAACCATTCTATGATAAACTTGTGTGGAATAACCTTTTGTTCATCAAAACTTTATGATGTCTCCATAACAATGAAATGTTATGTGGAGATTAGATAGTATGATGAATGAATAATATCTGTCTTCCTTTATCTGGGATTTCGGGGATGAAATCCTTGTTAGGGGTTTATAATTTGTAACATCCCTAACCTGGGTTATGCCTTAACCCTCAGAGTTTTGCTTAAGAAAATTAATTAGATCCCTAATTTTATCTTGTGAAAAGTAATTAAGACTCAAGAGGAACTTATGTTTCAATTTTGGTCTTGTTTGAATAATGTTGAAGCAATGTTTGCTTAGTTTGGAATAAAGTGCAATTTACCCAATATGAGGGGTTAACTTGTAAATGTTACTTTATAAATGTTCCTCATGTGTTGAAGCATCATGAGAATGAAGATGATGCAGAAGTATGGCTTGGGAAAAGCCTGAGTACCAAGAAAGAATTGATAAAGCAATGTTTGTGCATTAAAACCTAGTTTTGGTATAATATGTAATTTACCCAAAACCTAGTGTTCAATATGCAAATTACTATTTCAAAATAGTCCCTAATGTTTCTTGGAATCATGTAGAGCAGAGAAAATGAGAGGGGCGTCTCATTTGTATCACTTTGAAGGAGAGAGAATCTTGATTATCTTAGTTTTGATCACACACATGAGGTTCATGTACCTTGATGTATCATGGATCTTAGGTTCTATTTTAGTGGTATTGAACATGGGTTTTTATCTCTTTCATGAGTTTCTTCCATGGTAATTTCATGACACACGTTTTTAGTATTTTTGGTGACCAATTATGGTATGAAATTTTCCTCCTTGAAGATGTTGGTTTTCCTTGATGTAATCTTCTATTTTGGTCATGGAATACTTTTGTTTTGATCTTGGTTACCCCCTATTTAGATGTTGGTCTTTTGCCATGGTGGTAGATTTACCTTAGTGGTTGCTACACGATGTTTTTTGACGCAATTTTACTGTGCGTATAAACGCAAGTGAACGCATCGAGTAGTACAGGCCTTTGTGAGGCCTGAGTCGAACTCAGGGATACGTGCAATCGTCGGGGACTCCTACTAACTACTCGCGATCAGCTAAGTCGATTAACAAGTTGAGAGTTGTTGTTAAAAATAAAATAAAAATAAAAACAAAACAAAACAAGCAATCGATTAAATGTTGGTTTAATCAATTCAAGAAGGTATCTTTAGGATTGCGGTTTCACCGCGAGTTTCCATTGTATTAGATTTTATATAAATCCTCAATTTTATCTCTCTATCTGGGTAGTGGCCTGAAAATAGAATTGCCCACTGTCGTGGTGTAATTCACTACCTAAGCTTAGGTCGGTTCCACCGTCGTAGTAACCTATACCCTAAACTAGGTGCATTATGAACGATCTCTCAGTTTCCACCATTAATTTTACACCGCCTTGTTCAAGGGATTTATCGATTAATGTAGATTTCATTTCTTTTCAGCCGTCAATCCTTCTTTCAAAGTGATTAAGGGCATTAGGTTATTATTATGGTGATCAAGCATAACAATATATTGAGAAAACGAAACTAATGCCCTTAATCACTTTGAAAGAAGGATTTAAGAGATAAAATATGATTCACTATTATAAAACTGTCATACACTGAATTCTCAGGCTACTCCCGGTCCTAAAGACGAAGGGGATTAGCCTCGCATGTTCATCTCACACACGTACATGGAATAAATAGGGGAAAACATGTGAAAAACGTGAAATGAAAGAGAAAACCCCTGAACGGAGAAGAACCGGTTGATCCTTGGTGTAGATGCGTGCTCTACCGCCTCTCGGTGGTGGAATCCGTCTCCTTTGGCCTCCAGATCAACAAGTATGAGATTTTAGCCTCCGTTCTCCTTTCTACGCCTCCTCGGTACTCGTGCAATGGCTAATCAGATCCCCTTTCATCTGGGTGGCCGTCATTAGCTATATCTCGGTCATTAGGTCGCTAATTAACCGTAGTCGTCCGATTGAGATCATTAGGAAGCCAACTCATATCCTACGGTGTCGATACCATCGACATGAGTCGATGGTATCGACCCGCTGTAGTAGCGGCCGGCTGCAAACCCTTCATTTGTCGCTCCCGATATAATCTCGATATCATCGACGCGGGTCGATGGTATCGACGAACCTGTAGTGACAATTTTGTCATTTTGCGTCGCTGTAGCCTCCGAGCGTCAATGGTATCGACTTGGTTTCGATACTATCGACCGCTTTCTCGCCAGCAACCTGTTGGTATCTCGATTCCATCGACATCCATGTCGATAGTATCGACTCTTTGCTGATACTCGCGGCTGGCAACCTGTGGTCCGGTCGATGGTATCGACCTCCGTCGATGGTATCGATGGAAGCAGATACTTGTTTTCTCTGAAATTCAAACACGAGACCACATAAATTCACACAAATAATAATATTTTGACAATTAATGCTCAAAACGATGAAATAAAGGGGATTTGACATAAAATAGTAGCAAAGACCAAAGTGGATGAATTATGCAACATTAACCATAAAAATGACTAATAAAAGCATACAACACATATCAAACAGGTCTATAAATGCGACTCAAAATCATCGCATCAAACTCCCCTAAGCTTGAACGTTGCTCTCCCTCGAGCAACTAATCCTTAGAATAGAATTGCTAATGTCAACTGACGAACAATACACTACAACCAACATCCCAAATGACTCCCACCGGACATTCACATACCGGCCCTCTCTAACCATAGAATGGTAATTACCCTGAAGGCGACAGTAATCATCCATAAAAGAAATTGACCTCAAAACTGATGAACACTATCACATAAGGCAGTTAACATAATAAAACTCGCTGGTTCAGACTTGGTCCATCTTGTGATCTTCTATACTACGTTGCTCGCCCTAACTACCATCTACATGGAAGCAGTTCTCCTGATATACCTTAGTGAGGAGAAATTCACGGTGGCCTACCAATCCGAGAAACGGTTAGATGAAGATGGGTGGTTCACGGAAGAAAGTGGAAGTATTACACAGTTTCAACATGCATAAAACAAAAATGTCCTAAATGACGCAAATGCACATGAAAAATGCCCTAATGCCTAAAATTGGGTGGAATGATGCATGTACTAACCATCCATCTCAAAATGAAATGGACCTCTAATGGAGCTACATCATGTACTCAATTATCTTAAAATACAGGTGATATTACATTCCTTCCTCCTTCTTATTCAAATTGCTTCTAAATCGCTTTTCCTTTTTTTTCATACAGTTTTTTTTTCCAGATTTTTTTCTTTTTCAACCCTTTATATCCATAATTGATAATGAATATTTCATTGGGCTTATTTTTCTTCCTAATTAAGAAATTTGCAATATTTAGAAGGTATGGAACAATTTAATTCACCATTGGAGAAAAATTGAGATACATGATATACTTTATGCATGAAAATTATGACTGCAACTACATGGCATGCACCTAAGGGTAATGTGCATGTATCACTATTCTAATTTTTTTCTTTCTTTTTATGCAAAACATATGGAAATAAATTCAATGCAGGACCTATCTATATGAAATGCTGTCAAAAAAAATTAAAACTGTAAAGTACTTACAATTCTTGCGGTGGATTGTGAAAAGTAAAGAGGTGTAAAGATCACAAGACTAGATGACTGAACCTTAGAAAGATATTATGTGTCCCTCCTTACTGACCTGTGTAGTAGTTAAGAGATTTCTCTCTCTTACTTCCAATTAAAGTCTCATTACCGTTTGGTCATATTAGGCTCAAACAAACATTTTCGTCCACTTTCATGAATCATTAGGAGTAAAGTTGTGAATTGTTGTTTTAGAGTTGACAGAACCAATCATTTTCGTAGGATATGTGCCCAAGGTTAAACAAGACAAGCTTTCCAAACATACAAAAATTTTAAATTTCCCTTGATTTTCCCATGCACAATTAATGAGATGACACAAACTTTATGACATCCACGATTACACTAGATAGCATGTGGATCCTACAAAAAAAACTAAAAATGCAAGAAACAAATAACAAGAACAAAAACAATAAAGTTAAAAACTAAAAATAGTAAAAGATAAAGTTGTTCCAACTACCCCCCTAAGCTTGAACTCGACTATGGCCTGATAGTCAAAAACAAACTTAAAGATTGTAACAGTGATACCGGATCACTCCTGTGGTGGTGGAGGCGGGTACTGCGGCGCTGTGGGGTCCCAAGACGGGTACTGCCCCTGGAATGTCAGATCGTACTGGGGCATCGGCGGAGGCTGTGGATACCCCCAAAATAACTCTGGCTCCAGTAGTGATCGAAAAACGGCTGTTGTTGCACCTCCATCCTGTGCAACCTATCATGGATGTTCTGCTGATTCTCGAGAAGAAGCTGTTCATTCTCAAAAATCGCCTGTTGATTGACATAGAGCCGGTTGGTAGTATCTTGAATATCGGCATAGGTGGTTTTTTGGTTATGCTGGGTCTGTTGGATGTCTTGCAGCATCGTCTACATGCCCTGCATAGAATAGACATCCTCGCTTGGCTACGAGGGCGGTGGTGGTGGCGGAGGCTGTGATAATGAAGATGCACCCAGATGCATCTGAGGACTCTTCCGTGGTGCCACTCGTGCTCGAAGAGGTGTGAATGCCTCCTCTTCCTCCTCAGCCTCGTCGTCATTTCTGTCGTCGCCACCGTCGTTGCCGCCGTTTTCATCGGAGTCATCAATGGCTATGATTGGCCACCAAAAATGTTGAGCACCCTCGATATTGAAGACCTCATCAGGCAACGAGCATTCTTGGTATGCATGGTTGACGTGGCAGTGCGCATACGCCAAACCATCTCGAAGAAGTAGGAGATTGGACCGGTGAAGATGCTGGAGGTTGACCTTGCTCCTAGTAGATAGGGAAGTAAGCTGAGAAAGATCCAGCCCAAGATAGATAGCTAATGGAATGATCAGCCCTCCAAAATGAATTGGCGCTTTTCTCGTACTCTGCTTCACTGCCATCACACGCGTCAAAAAGAACACGCCCCAGTTGCACTCCTCCCGCTTCAATAATTTGTACAAGAAGAACAAATCCACCTCTTGGAATTTGCTGAGAGCTAGATCACCATGGCCGAATAGGGTGGTGCAGAGCATGCGGTGAAGAACCCGCATGAATGGGTGCTCAAAGTCTGCTACCGCCGCACTGTGGTAGCTTACAGCTTTGCCCGGCGACACTGTCACCAGCTCGGCGAAGATGGCATCGTAGTTGGTGCGGTTGTCCGGCCGCCGGTGCTGATGGTCGTGATGATTCCAATTATAAATGGAATTAAACTGGTCGAGGGTGAGGGTGTAATTATTGTTGAAAAATCTGAACGACACCCTCCCTTTTCTCCATTCTTTGTCAGAAGCAATCACATCGTTTGGCAGCACGTTGATATCGAGTGACGCCATGAACTCCGCCACGAGTTCCTTATAGGTTGGCCATTCCCCGAAGAAAGGATGGCCCTCGGCATGATACTGGACCTCCTCTTCGTCTCTGTCAGTCTCCTGCACTTGCCCTTTCAGGACATGTGCAAGATTGTCTGTGAACCCCAAGTCGCGCATCAGGTTCCGTTCGACATATCACGTGGGCTCGATCTTGTGCTTTAGCAGCTCCTCGTACACCTTCTTCACCTCTGCGGATGGATGAATCAGTCGCGGGCATGTAATAGAGTGAGGACGAGGAGGAACAAACACCTGAATCTCCATAGGCGGTGCATGTGAAGAGGATGCACCCGCTGTTCGCACCATCTTTGCGAAAGAAAGAGGAATAGAACGGGAGCTCGGTGAAGATCGGAAAGGTGAATCCCCGCTCGATGAAGAATTTCGCTCGGTGCTGCTCGTCTACGGGCTTGGACGGCTTGGGGGAGTGATCGGCGCAAAGGGAGGAGATCGCTCTGAAGGTGTGATGTCAACTGACGTAATGAATCTCTTTAAATAGACTTGGCCGATGCCACTGTTGGCCCGTCGATACCATTGACGCGAGTTGATGGTATCGACACTAGTCGATGCTATCCGCCCCCATCGTGAGTATCGATGGTTGTCGATGGCTGGATCTTGAAACCCGGATCGCTGACGTGTCGATACCATCGACAAGGGTCGATGGTATCGACGCTTCACCCGGATCGATGACGTGGATGCCGCGATCGCCGTTGATTCTTTTGCACGGATCGGTGACGTGGATGGTCGATAGCATCGACAAGGGTCGATGGTATCGACTTTTCTTCGTTGCAACACCTCTGCTTTGCATTTCAACCTATAACCATATCGATACCATCAACGAGGCCATCGATGGTATCGAGTTGACTGGGACAAACTGGTCTGCATTTCTTCAGGAATCTCGATGGTATCGACACCCGTGTCGATACTATCGACTTTTTCTTCGTGACTGCCTGTAGGTATGTCGATACCATCGATGAGGCCGTCGATGGTATCGACTCAGAATGAAATCTGCAGTCATCAACATGTACCCCGGTCGATGCCATCGACCAGTATGTCGATGGTATCGACTCTGCCTCAACCTGCACATCAAACAAACCGATCACGGTATCTTTCTTACACTAAAAATCAAGCCAAAATAAATCAACCTACGAATGTACAAGAACTATACTAATGTACCGATGGTTGGGTTGCCTCCCAACAAGTTCCCTTATTTAACGTCTTAGGCTAGACGACTTTTAGGCTTTTTATCAACTTGGTACCTTGGAGAAGGTACTCAAATAATCATGCGGTAGCTTGAACTCCACGCGATCTTGACCGATTCCCATAGTGAGTGTACCTCTCCCAATTGCAGTCACTACATCGGTCGTTGCTTGAAACGGCCTCCCTAATAGCATCTCGCAACTCTCAAGCTGTGGCATGTCCATGATTACAAAGTCCACAGGAAAAATGAATTTGTCCACTTTGACAAGAACATTCTCACAAATGCCATGTGGCCTTACAATAGATCCATCTACTAATTCAATGGTTGCCGTTGATTTCTTTATGTCGTGTAACCCGAGCTTATGAAATGTGGACAACGACATGAGATTTATGCTCGCGCCCGAATCACATTGAGCTCGTGGGAAGTGTTGATCACCTATTGAACATGAAATATAGAAGCTCCCCGGGTCTTTCTTCTTCTCTGGTAAACTCCCAAGGATCATTGAGCTTACCATTTCATTCATCCTACATACATCAGTATCTTTGATCCGCCTCTTTTTATTAATTTTTCTTTAATAAACTTCCCATAGGCCGGGACCTTCTCAATCATCTCCACCAGCGGAATATTGATATGTAGCTTTCTGAATATCTCTAAGAATTTTCTATAATGCCTATGCTCCTTCTTCGGCTTCGAGTTGTCCAAATTTGACTCCACTGCCGCATTACCACGCTTGTGGGGTGGCACATATGGGCTTTTTGGGGCCAGCTCCCCTAAGCTTACTTCCATTACTCCCTCTGGCATAGGCTTTGTCGGAACATCATCAACATGTATCATTTGTTGTGGCTCTTCTCTCACAGTAGATGTATCCGCAACATGACAGGAAGCCTTAACTTTCTCTTCTTGGCTAGGAGGGGACGCAACTATAATGAGTCCTTGGCGGGATTTCCTGAAAAGAGGGTTTTCGTCCGGAAGTCCATAATAACTGCGAGGATACGGTATCGCCGGTGTTGCTCCCGTATCAAACCTCATTTTTCTTTGATCTTTTGCTTCTGACACCTGGGATTCCTTCTCATTTCTTACCACAGACATGTACTTCACTTGATGGTGTGTTTGGGCCACATTTGCATTCTCGGCCGGTTTCTGCTGGTTGGCGTGCTTGATGGCCGCCACTTCACTTGAAATCTGATCCATGGTGGTTTCCAATGCCCGCATCTGTGCTCCATGGATTTGTAGCGTCTGCCCAAACTTGGTTAAAATATCACCTTGAGATTGCAATTTCTTACCAAACATAGCCATCATTTCCTGATTTTGCTGCACCATTTGACTAAGTAATTCGGTGCTCTTATCCTCAGCTCTCGGTTGTGGCTTTATCTCCCGATCTTGTTGGAAATTATTAGGATCCTTCCAGGAGAACTTTTTGTCTCTCCTCCATGCATAGTCATTGTTTCTGTAGCCCTGTTGTTGCATGAATTTGACTTGGGCTTCCTCATTCTCAGATGCATCATCCTCCTTTGCTAGCAGTTTCTTTGCGAGAAGATCCATCTTCTCATTCCGATTCTTTATCGCTTTTGATTCTCCTACTGCTCGGACCTGCTCCACGGCACCTCTTTCACCCCATGATTGTTTCCTAGCCATGTTCTTTAATATCTCCCAACACCTGGTGTCCGTGTTGTTAAAAAAGAATCCTGACCCGGCTAAATCAAGGTTTCTCCTATCGTGCTCGGAGAGAGAAAAATAAAAGATATTTACATGTGTTTCTTTATCCAGCCCATGATGCGGGCACTGTCTCAGCATGACCTGAAACCTCTCCCAGGTCTCAGAATATGTCTCACCTGCCTATTGGGTAAAGTTATGGATCTTCCTGATCATGTCGCTGGTCTTCTCGGGAGGAAAGAACCTCTCAAAGAAAACCTCCACCATATGGTCCCAGGACTCCACAAACTCATCATCTAAATTGTGTAGCCATTCTCGCGTGGCTCCTACCAATGAACTCGGGAAAAGCTTAAGATAAAGTGTATCATGTGGAAACCTGTCGATTTTAACCATGTCACAGTTCTCAACAAACTAACTTATGTGCGTGACGGGGTCCTCATTCTTGAGCCCATGAAAAGCATTGGACTTCACCAGATTTATCAAAGTTGGATCAATCTTATCGGTAGTTATGTTGAGTTCTTGCTTCTTTATCGGCCCTTTTGACGCGGATGCGGAAGAAGCCTTAATCTTCTCCCATATTGTTTGTGGCTCGTCCTCCATCTCTTCTTGTTCCTCGGGTTCGGAATCTGTATCCTCTAGATGATCTTGATTGTACCCATCCTCGTCTTCAGGTCCCGTCAAGAGCGGGATCTCTGGTGCACGACCTGCGTAGTCAGTACTATGTGTCTGCACCATGCACAGTACCTAAAAATAGAAAGAGTAAATTTAGTATGGTGTTTGACGATTGAAAATATTTAGAAAATAGACTATGAATTTTTGGAATGATAAAATAAAAATAAAAAGGTGGCCTAGAGTGGCCGCTCACAGCACTCGAAGTGCCAACAAATTGTCGTATCCCCGGCAACGGCGCCAAAAACTTGATGCAATTTTACTATGCGTATAAACGCAAGTTAACACGTCGAGTAGTACAGGCCTTTGTGAGGCCCGAGTCAAACTCAGGGATACGTGCAATCGTCGGGGACTCCTACTAACTACTCGCGATCAGCTAAGCCGATTAACAAGTTGAGAGTTGTTGTTAAAAATAAAAGAAAAATAAAAACAAAACAAAACAAGCAATCGATTAAATGTTGGTTTAATCAATTCAAGAAGGTGTCTTTAGGATTGCGGTTTCACCGTGGGTTTCCATTATATTAGATTTTATATAAATCCTCAATTTTATCTCTCTATCCAGGTAGTGGCCTGAAAACAGAATTGCCCACTGTCGTGGTGTAATTCACTACCTAAGCTTAGGTCGGTTCCACCGTCGTAGTAACCTATACCCTAAACTAGGTGCATTATGAACGATCTCTCAGTTTCCACCATTAATTTTACACCGCCTTGTTCAAGGGATTTATCGATTAATGTAGATTTCATCTCTTTTCATCTGTTAATCCTTCTTTCAAAGTGATCAAGGGCATTAGGTTATTATTATGGTGATCAAGCATAACAATATATTGAGAAAACGAAACTATACCACGGATTTAAGAGATAAAATATGATTCACTATTATAATACTGTCATACACTGAATTCTCAGGCTACTCCCGGTCCTAAAGATGAAGGGGATTATCCCCGCATGTTCATCTCACACAAGTACATGGAAGAAATAGGGGAAAACATGTGAAAAACGTGAAACAAAAGAGAAAACCCCTGAACGGAGAAGAACTGGTTGATCCTTGGTGTAGAATGCGTGCTCTACCACCTCTCGGTGGTGGAATCCGTCTCCATTGGCCTCCGGATCAACAAGTATGAGCTTCTAGCCTCCTATCTCCTTTCTACTCCTCCTCGGTACTCGTGAAATGGCTAATCAGATCCCCTTTCGTCTGGGAGGCCGTCATTAGCTATATCTCGATCATTAGGTCACTAATTAACCGTAGTCGTCCGATTGAGATCATTAGGAAGCCAACTCATATCCTACGGTGTCGATACCATCGACACGATTCGATGGTATCGACCTGTTGTAGTAGCGGCTGGCTGCAAACCCTTCATTTGTCGCGCCCAATATAATCTCGATACCATCGACGCGGGTTGATGGTATCGACGAACCTGTAGTGACGGTTTTGTCGTTTTGCGTCGTTGTAGCCTCCGAGCGTCGAAGGTATCGACTTGGTGTCGATACTATCGACCGCTTTCTCACCAGCAACGTGTTGGTATCTCTATACCATCAACATCCATGTCGATAGTATCGACTCTTTGCTGATACTCGCGGCTGGCAACCTGCGGTCTGGTCGATGGTATCAACCTCCGTCGATGGTATCGATAGAAGCAGCTACTTGTTTTCTCTGAAATTCAAACACGAGACCACATAAATTCACACAAATAATAATATTTTGACAATTAATGTTCAAAACGATGAAATAAAGGGGATTTGACATAAAATAGTAGCAAAGACCAAAGTGGATGAATTATGCAACATTAACCATAAAAATGACTAATAGAAGCATACAACACATATCAAACAGGTCTATAAATGCGACTCAAAATCATCGCATCATTTTTGCTTGGGCTGAGACAGTTGTGGTGATGGTCGAGATGTTTCTTTAGTTTCCATTGAGACCCCATGTCTTGTGGTGATGATCGAGATGTTACTTTAGTTTCAATCGAGACACCAAGTCTTGTGGTGGTCGACACACATGATGTCTCATGGTCAAGACACATAGTCTTGTTGCGGTCGATACACCTTGCATAAAGGTGGTCAAGACACTTTACTTGAGGATGGCCTAGACACTTGTTTCATGAGTGGTCATGACACCTATGTGAAGGATATTCGAGACCCATACATGAACATATAGTCATCACATTTGTATGAGCAAGCAAGTAATAAATCATCTATAGTGGTATTTGAGTGGTTGTTTGGTTAACACTAATCATGTTTCCAAACCCTCATATTCTCAAAGAAAGTGGGATATGGTGTACATGTACAAGGACCATGTTAATGTTAATGCTAAATTCATGTTAATGATCAAGTTAATTGGAATTGAATTAGTTATTACATGCTTCTCAAATCATGGACATCAAGGGTCGTTATGGGCATTCTTGCCAATTATGTGATTTTATAGCCAAATCATGGGTATTCATGCCATTATGGGTTTTCCTAGCAATCATGTGCTCTTAAGTGGGTGTCATAGAGAGATGCATATATTTACTGCTCAATTCTTCATGTTATCATAATCATGCAATCAACAGTGCTTAAGTTTAATTCATGTCAAGATTTTCTCTCAAGTCAAGTATATATGTTTATTTCTCAGTTCTTATAAAATGTATAATTCCGCTTACTGATGTATGTATTTGTTTTTGCATGGTCGTGGGATGATATGTCCCTAGATTAAGGAGAAAAGGTATTTGAACTGAGTGATTCTAAGTAGAATATCATAGGACTTAGCCTTGTGGGGTGCCATCTACACCATAGAAGATCCTATATCAAGTTTCAGAGAAGATTCATGGCCTACATTTGTTCCACCTTTCATGTATTAGATTTTAGTTCAAGGATGATATAGTTGAAGTTATTAGTTTTATTTTTCGAAGATCAATGTGATGATCCTGATTTTAGGAGTTTGATATTGGGTATAGTATTTGAATAAGTACCTTGAGTAATATGAATTATTGATTGACATTGAGGTCTCATGTTGGTGAATTGATGAACTCTAAGGCGTTTTAGGACCACAAAGGTATTCATGGACTAGTTTAACCAAGATTTAATGATTATAGAATTTGATTTGAGGTTTTTGCACATATACCTAAGGCTATTTAAAGATTTCGTTTACATGATCAACTAATAGAGTTTTAGTCTCAAGCTTTTATGGATGAGAAAATATCCAATGTAAGGGTCGTGCCCCAAATTCCAGGATGATCGGTGGCTTCCATAAAGAGATGTACTTATGTGAAATTTAATACATTGGATGATACCTACATTGTCAAACTTTGTTCTTTATTAATTAAGTACCTAAGTTGTGATAAATTTGGTGTCACACTGGCTTATTATCCTCTTATTGAGTGCGGCCCAACACCTGAAATGTGGCCCTATTATGACAGTTGCTAATCTGCGAATGGAGACTTTGTCTCCCACCTCATTTTTCTGCGGAGGAGGCAGCCTTGACCCACCTCAACCACTCCTGCACAAGAATAATAAGGTGATGATTGCCAGATATCTCAGATTTGCTATTGTTTCTCAACACTCCCTAGATACGAAGACACCTCAAACCAAACTTTTCATTCTGAAACAAGGGAGATTAAATCCTCACTGACCCTACCTTCTCCAACTGTAGTGGCATGTAGAGGCTGGATGGGGGGAAGCCAGGGAGGCAAGGGCCTGATAGAAATTGTTGGAAACGGCTGCAAGTAATCAGGGTTAGACTCAAATGTCAAGATGGAGGTGTCTTCCTTTACCTCCAGCATCATGAGCAGGTTAACTCCAGGAGAATTGTCTAGCAATCTCGATGTGTTTCAGACCCTACTTCGACATCTTGATGGTGCTTGGAGGACTTTGGGAGCCTGGTCGTGAGGTATGGAAAATGGAAGATGTTCCCCTTCTTTTATGTTCCCGTAGTGACTCCTTGCTTGGAAGAATATGATCACATGACATCTCTCCTCCTCAGCCCAAACTAGTGCGCCACCGGCGTGTGGGAGGGGCCTGGGAGTCCGATTCCCACAACATCACCTATATTAGAAGACTACCTCCACCCATGATCTGTAGACGGAGATCCTTCTTCCCTCTCCTTGTTCCCTGTGGTGTCCAAGGAAGCAACCAGCCGCCAGATCAGTGTATTCCTCACCGCCTATTTCCCTCACGATGCCAGCATTGGAACAAGGATGAGCCGCCATTTTGCAAGATGATGGTAGGTCTGTTGTTCATTAGGAACTAGGATATCAAGTCTGCCTTATCTCCTTGATGCCTTGCGAGTTGAAGAGGGCCATTCACCTATGATTTTTGGGAGGATCGCCGCTAGAGATGCCATCTGCGGTGGCTACTTCAAGCAGAAGACCCTTCCCAGTCATCCTAGATAGCCAGTGATGGTCGATCGTCACCCACAAGCACTTGGTGCCTATCAGGGTCTCACAAGGGGGGCCTCGAACCCGAGCTTCCTCTCGCCGCGACCCTCAGACACGGCGGCTCCCTGATCTGGAGCGACTCCCAAGCACGGTGGAGATCGCCTGCGAGAAGAGAAGGGGGAAGTCGCGCCCAACTAGAGGACGAGTCCCGCATTGGGTGTCACAGTGTGAAGGAGAGAACAGAGAGAGAGACCCAGGCCCTCTTGACTCTCCTCTTAGACTGAACCGGGTTCAAACCTGCTGACCCAGCTGGCCCAGTCCTTCTATAAGGTAAATCATTTATTAATTCTCAAGAAATAGATATGATTTTAGAAAAGTGGTTAAAAATAGCCCCCTTGCCCTAAAAATACCCCAAAAATATCTTCAGACTCAGAAAAACATCCCCTATATTAATGGACCCTTATATTAGTCTTCTAAAGAAATTGAAATGTATATTTTATGATATAAATGATAATGCTTCTTTTAGAATATTTTAAATTGTATAATTACGATATGATGAATAATATATCTGAGAAAAATACTACTGAACTCTTATATTATTCTGAAACAAATGATGGAGCCTGATCTGATTGTTATGCCAAAGTACAAGGTATCTTCTTACTAAATCATAATTAAATTGTTTAAATCTCATATTACTTCTAGAAAATAGACCAATCATCATAAAATTACAAAAATTGGACCAGACCTCTAAAATGACACCCTAGTCAATAGAAAAATATCAAACACAAGTTTAGATTAGTCTGAACCAAGGTAGGCCTAAACCCTAATATGGACCTAAAATACCAAGAATATGGTGTACCTATATTAATGATGATTAATTTCTTTAAATCAGGGGCTGACCAGTTTATCTAGATGATCATGGATATGTGAGGAATCTCTGAACTCAGGTACATGGGTTTTATTAAGTATAAGACTAGTTTTCATTAATGCATAATGATATGATGTACTATGGATGTTTGTGTTTGCATATAAATTCTTGGATGTGTATTAGTAGTATATGCTCTGCAAAATATTAAAGAATATAAAAACAATATAGATGGTTTGTAGCTACTAAGTGGATATATGCTCTCTCTCTCTCCCTCAATTCTCTCTCTTCCTCTAAATATAAGGTCGGCACTCAGTCCCGATAGCCCAAGGGGCGGGGAAAAATGAAGTGTGACATCTCTCTCTCTCCTCTAAATATAAGGTTGGCACTCGGTCCCTATAGCCCAAGGGGCAGGGAAAAATGAAGTGCAACACCACTTAGTAGTACAAATGCATCAAAAGACATCTAAAAATATGTGTTTACCTGATTATCGCTTTAAACAATGTTTTCTTTTACTCTTTCTTTCTCAAGTTATTTCAATTATGCAAGAATATTAGTATGTATCTTTCTACCCACGTACACAACACCTTGTGTGTTGATTCCTTGTTTCATGTATGTTTTAGGTTCAGAGCTAGCTTGGGATAAAAGACGGTAAGTGGGCAGTTGTCCAGGTTGTACCTATTGTGTTAAGATCTTGTTAGCATACATGTTCATAGACTTGTAGAATTTTCATTCAATATGCAAATGTAAATCATTTTGTAATAATTCATATTGTATAAATATACATGTTGAATGTTGAGTATGTTATGGTTGTATGTTCATGTATGCGTATATTGCTTCCACAATGCACTTTGATACAATTGCTTAATGTTTTTAGATTTCATCTTCTCATCCCCATGTGGTTTTGAGAAGGTGAAAATCCGGGGACGTCACAGTTGGTATCAGAGCATGAACAATAGCTACACCTAACAATTGCTCACCATGAAACATAAAACTAAATTTTACCTTTCACTTTAAAACGTAGAAACTTAGTAAGTTGTTATACAAGAACTAGGTTTGACTTAGCCTCTAGGTTAGAACCTAGATGTTCGAGAACTAGGTTTAGACAAGTGTCTGAAACCCTTTGCATATAGAGCTCATATGTATTAGGTAGCTACACTAGTCTACATCTCGTTCTCACCATTTCACTAGGATACATGACACTAGACTAGCTATTGTGTGTGGGACACTCGATTTTGTTGATTTGGCTTTGTTTTCCAATCAGCTCGAGCCTCGACAGTTTTCTATGACGTCTTCTTTCTCAGAGAGAAACTATATAATATTTTATTATATATATGTAAATATAAATGTGTCCTTCACACTGGATAGTAGTTAGTGTTCATGCAACCTAAGTGAAAGGGAGTGACATCAGTCTAGAAGAGAGAGTAGTCTAGATTAGATGTCTAGAGCTTTATTAGATGTTTGAAAGTTAGAGTAGATGATATATTGATTGATGATATAAGCAAGGATGATTAATATAAGTTTGATATTGATGATATATGTTGTGTTATATTGGTTCAAGTTGTATATGAGTTCTGGTCTATTTCAAAGAAATATGAGCTAGGTCTTGATAATGAAAGTATGTAGGTTTTCCCACTTAAGATGAGCTAAGTTTAAGATAAAGTTGAATATTCCTGAGCCTCAAGCTCTTTTACAAAGGAGGACCTCTAGTGTTAGGACAAGATATGTGGTGAACTCCAGAGAGAGTGAGACCCACAAGGAGAAGGTCATAGGACCTAGCCTCCAATATATGAGATATGTGTTAAAAAAAAGTGTCCTACACTAGATTACTCTTGAGTGTTGAGTTGAGTCCTTATGCATGATTCAAATCTATATGTGAGAATTGGGTAAAGGAAAAGGATGGGTAAATGACCCATGTGATTAAGACAATCCTTTGGCTAAGTTAGGTTCTAGCTTGAGTGACATATTTTGTGGATCTCATCATTAGTTGCAAGTGAGGTAATATATGAACTCTAGTTATGAGAGTATGATGCTTTGTGCAAAAGATACTCAATATACATGTTCTCCCTTCTTCTTCTCTTTCTTAATATATGATGATAGAAACCTCACTTGATCTATATAGATGATTTAGATATGAGGAGTCACTCGTATAAGCTTGACCAATTCAATATTCCCTTTTTATATCATACATGTAATATCCAAGTTTGAAATCATGATAAGATTGGCCTAGTATATTCTCATTCCCCTTTTTGTCATACATGAAAGATATGAGTTATGAAAGCATGATCTTGACACAAAGGTCACTTTGGATCATACATTGCATGACAATATAGTGCTTAACCTTAATCCTTCTAAATACAAGCTTATAGTTTGAGAATTAACTACACCATGAGGTGAAACCCTAATATTCAAGCATGTCAACTAAGACCCTCTCACATGATGAAATTATGATATGATGTCGATCATAAAGCTACACTAGTGATGTTAAGTGCTAACATTCTAGTAAATGATGCTTGATATCACCTTACATGCGTTAGTGGAGTGAAAGATTGAACCTTGAATAATACCATCTTAAATTCATATGTATGAATGAAATCCTTATTCTTAAGTGACTATGAGGATGTAAATCCTAAATATAATAATGTCATGTTGTGACTAAGACACTAAGTGATGCTACAATTTTTTTTTTGAAAATGATGCTTCAACCTATATAGGGTGGGGTGGGTACACCCTACATGGTTAAATGCCCTAAGATGGCAACTTAGGCACATCTATACCTATGATATTCTTGGAACTTAGAAGAGATGGGCTATATGTATTAGAAACTCCTTGTTGTCGCCTTGAGTATGATATTGGCTGAATTTTGAGGACGAAATTCCATTTAAGGTGGGGTGAATGTGATGATCCTGATTTTAGGAGTTTGATATTGGATATAGTATTTGAATAAGTACCTTGAGTAATATGAATTATTGATTGACATTGAGGTATCATGTGGTCAATTGATGAACTCTAAGGCGTTTTAGGACCACAAAGGTATTCATGGACTAGTTTAACCAAGATTTAATGATTATAGAATTTGATTTGAGGTTTCTGCACCTATACCTAAGGCTATTTAAAGATTTCATTTACATGATCAAATAATAGAGTTTTAGTTTCAAGCTTTTATGGATGAGAAAATATCCAATGTAAGGGTGGTGCCCCAAATTCCAGGATGATCGGTGGTTTCCATAAAGAGATGTACTTATGTGAATTTAATACATTTGATGATACCTACATTATCAAACTTTGTTCTTTATTAATTAAGTACCTAATTTGTGATAAATTTGGTGTCACACTGGCTTATTATCCTCTTCTTGAGTGCATCCCAACACCTGAAATGTGGCCCTATTATGACTATTGCTAATCTGAGAATGGAGACTTTGTCTCCCACCTCCTTTTCTGTGGAGGAGGCAGCCTTGACCCAGCTCAACCACTCCCGTGCAAGAGTAAAAAGGTGATGATTGCCAGATATCTCGGATTGGCTGTTTTTTCTCAACACTCCCTAGATATGAAGACACCTCAGACCAAACTTTTCATTCAGAAACAAGGGAGTTAAATCCTCACTGACCCTGCCTTCTCCAACCATATTGGTAGGTAGAGGCTGGATGGGGGGAAGCCAGGGAGGCAACGGCCTGACGGAAATTGTTGGAAACAGCTGCAAGTAATCAGGGTTAGACTCAAATGTCAAGATGGAGGTGTCTTCCTTTCCATCAAGCATCATGAGCAAGTTAACTCCAGGAGAATTGTCTAGCAATGTCGATGTGTTTCAGACCCTGCTTCTACATCTTGATGGTGCTTGGAGGACTTCGGGAGCCTGGTCGTGAGGTATGGAAAATGGAAGACGTTCCCCTTCTTTTATGTTCCCGCAGCATCTCCTTGCTTGTAAGAATATGATCACATGACATCTCTCCTCCTCAGCCCAAACTGGTGCGCCACCAGCGTGTGGGAGGGGCCTGGGAGTGTGATTCCCATAACATTGCCCAGATTAGAAGCCTACCTCCACCCATGATCTTTAGACGGAGATCCTTCTTCCCTCTCCTTGTTCCCTGTGGTGGCCGAGGAAGCAACCAGCCGCCATATCTGTGTATTCCTCACCGCCTATTTCCCTCACAACGCCAACTTTGGAACAAGGATGAGTCGCCATTTTGCAAGATGATGGCAGGTTTGTTGTTCATTAGGAACTAGGAGATCGAGTCTGCCTTATCTCCTTGATGCCTTGCGAGTTGAAGAGGGCCATTCACCTATGATTTTTGGGAGGATCGTCGCTAGAGATGCCATCTGTGGGGGCTACCTCAAGCAGAAGACCCTTCCCAGTCGTCCTAGATAGCCGGTGATGGCCGATCGTCACCCACAAGCACTTGGTGCCCATCAAGGTCTCACAAGGGGGGCCTTGAACCCATGCTTCCTCTTACTGCGGCCCTTAGACATGGCAGCTCCCTGATCTGGAGTTACTCTCAAGCATGGTGGAGATCGCTTGCGAGAAGAGGAGGGGGAAGTCGTGCCCAACTAGAGGACAAGTCTCACATTGGGTGTCACGGTGTGAAGGAGAGAATAGAGAGAGACCCAAGCCCTCTTGACTCTCCTCTTAGACTGAACCGAGTTCAAACCTGCTAACCCAGCCGGCCCAGTCCTTCTATAAGGTAAATCATTTATTAATTCTCAATAAATAGGTATGATCTTAGAAAAGTGGTTAAAAATAGCCCCCTTGCCCTAAAAATACCCCAAAAATATCCTCAGACTCAGAAAAACATCCCCTATATTACTGGCCCCTTATATTAGTCTTTTGAAGAAATTTAAATGTATATTTTATGATATAAATGATAATGCTTCTTTTAGAATATTTGAAATTGTATAATTAGGATATGATGAATAATATATCTGAGAAAAATACTACTGAACTCTGATATTATTCTGAAACTAATGATGGAGACTGATCTGATTTTTATGTCAAAGTACAAGGTATCTTCTTACTAAATCATAATTAAATTTTTTAAATCTCATATTACTTCTAGAGAATAAACCAATCATCAAAAAATTACAAAAATTGGACCAGACCTCTAAAATGCTAGTCAGTAGAAAAATATCAAACACAAGTTTAGATCAGTCTGAACCAAGGTTGGCCTAAACCCTAATTTGGACCTAAAATACCAAGAATATGGTGTACCTATATTAATGATGATTAATTTCTTTATATCAGGTGTTGACCGGTTTATCGAGATGATCATGGATATGTGAGGAATCTCTGAACTCAGGTACGTAGGTTTTATTAAGTATAAGACTAGTTTTCATGAATGCATAATGATATGATGTACTTTGGATGATTGTGTTTGCATATAAATTCTTGGATGTGTATTAGTAGTATATGCTCTGCAAAATATTAAAGAATATAAAAAGAATATAGATGGTTTGTAGCTACTAAGTGGATATATGCTCTCTCTCTCCCCCTCAATTCTCTCTTTTCCTCTAAATATAAGGTTGGCACTCGGTCCCCATAGCCCAAGGGGCGGGGAAAAATGAAGTGCGACATATCTCTCTCTCTCCTCTAAATAGAAGGTTGGCACTCGGTCCCTATAGCCCAAGGGGTGGGGAAAAATGAAGTGCAACACCACTTAGTAGTACAAATGCATCAAAGACATCTAAAAATATGTGTTTATCTGATTATCGCTTTAAATAATGTTTTCTTTCACTATTTCTTTCTCAAGTTATTTCAATTATGTAAGAATATTAGTATGTATCTTTCTACCCATGTACACAACACCTTGTGTGTTGATTCATTCTTTCACGTATGTTTTAGGTTCAGAGCTAGCTTGGGATAAAAGACGGGAAGTGAGCAGTTGTCCAGGTTGTACCTATTGTGTTAAGATCGTGTTAGCATACATGTTCATAGACTTGTAGAATTTTTGTTCATTATGTAAATGTAAATCATTTTGTAATAATTCATATTGTATAAATATACATGTTGAATGTTGAGTATGTTATGGTTGTATGTTCATGTATGCGTATATTGCTTCTGCAACGCACTTTGATACAATTGCTTAACATTTTCGGATTTCATCTTCTCATCCCCATGGTGTTTTAAGAAGATGAAAATATGGGGACGTCAGAATCAATGTATGAATCAATATTTATAATAAATGCACACTGTTTCGTTTATCTTGTTGCCATTCTTATCATGTTTTATAATGTTCCTCCAAGCCAAGTGACCCAAGTCTTGGACAACATAGGGTTTTCTTCTGCTATCATGTATGTACTTGGAGGGGTGTTACAATATGGTATTAGAGGAATGAGTAGATGGCCACTAAGATAAAGATTCATATGATCTAACCCTAGGTATAGAAGAAGTAGGTGAAAACTATTAGAAACCAAAGTAGAGGTATAGATAAGAAAATTAAGTTCAGGTGAGGAGTAGGGTTATGTGCCTAGAAGTTTTGAACTTTTATGTTACTCTAGAATTGTATATAGCATGCTCTCTCTTTTTCCCACGTGACTGTGGTATGGGACACAGTCTCATGGGATCTTGCAAAGAGAATGTTATATGCATAGTCATGCTTGTCTTCTCTTTTCAAGTGCATGTGGTATGAGACATGTGCATGTGGGAGGTACTAAGTTAAGCGTGATTTGATAACTCACCTCTAAATATATGATCGGTCGGCATGTATCCAATATATGTAAGTTCAATATCACAATTGAATCACATGTGTATGACCATACTTCTCTCTATCTCGCAAATCAAGAGGCCTTGGATATCATACCTCTCTTGGAGGGACAAATCCCATATATATCACTCACCTTCGATCCTCATGTGTCAAAGTCTCCCAATCATCACCGGAATAACAACCCATGTTTCAAGACTGTGTTTGATGATGTCAAAGTATACCCAATGACATTTGATGAGTGCTATGACTTTAGGTCTAAGAACTACAACCACAACCATTACGATGAGAGTTGACTATCACTACCATAATGATGGCTTCATGTGCTAGTCTCATAGTGGGTCTGTCAGACACACTATTCTCTAACATGTATATGTGTGCTTGGTTTGATATTGCTATATCATGAACAATGAGATTCAGTCATCAACAAACTCACACTCTAATCTTATGTGTCATTATTATTATTTATGAAGCTTCCATAATGACAATCGATCAGGGACATAATGAGAATATGTATATGTACTCTTAATATCATTATGATCTCATTTCTTCTAAGTCTAATACTTGAAGACATACATCATCGAGTAATAATATTCTCTAGACTTTTATAATTTTATTCATTATTTCATAACTGAGTATAAAAAATAAATTGGAAGCTTGCCTTTGTTATTATCAAATCATGTATCTATGCCACATCCCAATCATAATATGATTGGCTCTTTGGGCACACATACCAACAGACTCTCACTTGCACTTAGAGCCAATCACCCACAGATCTTTTCACGAGTGACCTAACATGACCATTATGCTTCTGCTGTGTAAGTGCTTTTATAGAGGGTTCAACAATGTTTTCTTTAAGTCGGTATTTTGCAATTTTCAAATCACTCCACTTTACGAATAATCATATGATATGGAACTATCGTAGTATGCTATTTGAGATTACCAATTAACTAGTATCTCCATTGTTGTCAGTAGTGTTTCTATTGTGTCATCAATGGTTGGAACCTCACAAGTTCATCCGTATGAACTTCTTGATCTAGACAATATCCTCTAATGTTCTAATAATACAGAGATACTCGTCTTCTTTTGTAGATTCAAACAACTGTCATTAGCTTAGAACCCTTTCTAGCTTACAATTCTTGTTTGATGTCAACCATAAATTTAGATTGCAATAGTTTTTTTTAGTTTGGAAGCTTGAATGTGTGTAACCCTTTACATCCAACTCTTCCCTATTACCATAACCAAGGAACGAATCCTTTTAGTGCTTCACATGCACTTAAGGATGTTCACTAAGGTAGTTTAGTGACTATCACTGGTATCTGACATGTACCCTCTCATCATGTCTAATACATACAAGATTGCTTAGTAGGTATATATGTGTCATGTCATCATGTCAATACATATGAGATGATTGGATTTCCCCTCATCAGGTCCAATACATACCAGCTAACGAGATAAGTACGTAAAAGTGCATTCAAGATAGATCCAACTGCATATGACATATATCTATATGTTCAAGTTCTTGATAATAATTGAGACACTAGGATCCTAAGAGACTAACTCCATGGAACATGGAAACATTTTCTCTCATTGAGACTTGCATGTTGAACCCTTCAGTGTCATGCCAATGTATATGCACTTACTTAGGTCAAGAAGCTTTCTCGATCTATCTCTGTAGACCTTGATTCCTATCATATAGGATGCTTCGACTAAACCCTTCATATAGAAGATACTTTCTTTACCAAGTTTTAACATATGCAGGATAAGGACGTTATTCCCCATCATTATCTGGAATATTAATATTCTCCCACTAAAACTTTTGTAATCACAAATTTCATCTTCATTCTTACTCAAGTCAAACCCTTTGACTGTCTTGTCAAATAGAAGATTTTAGCTCTGAGATGATTGCTTCAATCTTCGTACCTTATCGATATTATTTGCTTCGTTGGATTTATAAAACCTTTAGGCTGTGTCACATACACTTCCTTATGATTATTCCAATTTAGGAGTGCAGTTTTAACATTCATATGAGAAATCTCATAGTCTTACTAAGCTACAACAACAAGAATGATTTGATGTAGTTTGAAAATCTATACACTAAATTTAATCTTTCGTGTTGGTCTTCTTACAGAGACCCAAATGCACCCAATGGGTTTTACCCCTCCTTATGGATCCACCATGTCCATACCTTATTGGTTTTATTGGAGTCCATCATTGATTTTATGGTCTCCAGACATTTCTTAGATTCTGGTCCCTAAATAGTTCCTAGGTAGGTTGTTGAATCATCTCTATGATCAACTTACCACCTTATTGAGTTATAAGATATCATAATATTTCAAACATGTTCTACTAGAACTATGAGTTATGTGTTAACATAAGGAACTTGAGATTCCACAACAACTTGTGATTCTCCTTGTTGTTATTGTACCTCTTTAGGTTCTATATTTTTCTTATTTGTCTCCAACATTTTGAGTTCTACTTTTACTCCCACTGATTTGTTTGGAACTAAGTTCCCTTTAGGAATTTAGCCATCCTAGCAACAAACACTTTGTTGTCAGGCTGGAATATAAGTAGTATTCAACACAATAACATTCATGTGATTTGAGGATAAATACTTTTAAGAAACTATTTTCTGGTACAAGCTTTCAGTCCCAATCACTACAAAAGACTCATCAAGACATTTCTCATGACATGTCTCCTATGGTGTCTTTTGAACTATTTTAGATGGTACATTGTTTAGTGTTTAAACATGTGCCCAAAAGAAATTGTAAGAATAGCTAAATTTTATTGATAATCTCACCATGACTTAATAGGGTGATACCTTCCATCTGACACATCAGTCGGTTTTAGGTGGAGTTCATTATGATACACTCTTACGATCTCTCCAGAAGGTCCTTAAACTCTTGATTTAAATATTTCAACATTCATCACATCAATTTATCTTAATACTTTACTAAGTGAGTTACATACATTATTCATAATCTCCTTGAACACTTCAAGAGATTAATACTTCTATTTCAATTAAATGCAAATATCTATAGATCACATAAGTAATTATAATGAGGAACTTGTAACTACCTTCAGCATTCCTTCTAAAAGGTTTATGTACATCAATATGTACTAGTCCAAATGGAATAGTTGATCTCGCACTACATCTAGTGAAGATCCATTTGTCATATTGCAAAACAAATATGCATGTATCTATTGGTTCAATAACCAAAAGAGTCTAGATAACCATCATATTGATTCTAGAAATGTATTACTCATTTATGCATTCAAGAGGACAGTGTTATAAGTAATCATTGTTTGAGTTATCAGGTCATTCAATATATGTGTCATTTGTCTTTGCAACTATCAAGTATAGTTTGTGAGACATAGGGCATCTCCATAAAAGATCATAATGTTCTTGTCATACAAAACATATGATGTTTGGAAAGTACATAATAGCAATTCTCTAATTCTATTATGTACCCATGAATGATAACCTTTAACTATAGTGGAGGCAACCCTTTCTCCATATAGCTCTATCTTACTTCTTATCAAGTCCTAAAGTAGAGATCTCTATCTCCATCTTCTTCTTGGGATCCTCTTTGAAGAGGATAATTTCTTTCCAATGTCTAGACAAGTGACAATGGTGACTCTTTGTTTTCTTTATCCTTTAAGTGAAAAGGACAGATCCCTTTTACACTTACCCTTCTCCATATATTGAGTGCAGAAAACTTGGGCTTCAGCTTAATCTCAGAACACTTCTTAGCCTTGCTTTTGCCATAGGACTCACTTTCACTGATCACCATCTTGAATTTGTCCTTCTTCTTCCTTGCTTTGGCACCAACATGCCAAGAATTTGACAATCTGACTATATGATTCATGCAATGGTTGCATAAATATTCATGGTCAACTCTTGGCCTAAGAGAATTCCCAGTCATTCCATATGTCCAATCATATTGATCAGATGGGGTTCTACTGGAACACCCTTTGTCAGTTTGCACTCAAATAAAAGCTTGTTTGATTTGCATGATTCTTAAGACGTGTTACCATCTAAAAAATGTCCATGCATTCATGTTGTTCATGCAACTCATAGTTCATGCAACATAGCATCAGGTATTCAAATGTCTCTGGCATCATTGGCATGCTTCCATTAAGCATCCATTTAGCGTTAGGCGCATTTGGAGTGGGTTCCTCTGGCATTGGTCTAACAGGGATAGAGATTTCACTCATTGATGAGAACATTTCTCAAAGTCCTTTACCAATCATGGAACTTTATCCCTTTTTTTCCTTCTAAAGGATTGATCACATTTTGAATGTGTTTATGTTTGACATTTGATTCTACAAAGAAATAGTGCAACTCTTCAAAACATTTTTTATTTGGTTTGATTTGAAAATTTGGATGATGTTAATTAGGTCTTTAATTAACTACCATTCCTACTATTTTATTCATATTTATAGACCTCAATATTAATTCAGAATATTATAGTGTACAGTATTCTACTGGGTCAAGATCCAAATATTATCAAAGTTGTGAACCAACAAGGGCTACCACCCACGACTTCATTCTATGTAGTAGGCAATAATGCAAATTGCATAATAAGTAGCTGTCAGATAGATGATATGTGCAACTCCTTGCCATGATCATTTGCATGCCTCTAGGTGCTTAATCCAATTAAGGTCACCTAGTTAAGCTTGACCCAAAAGCCAACACGATAAATAGGTACCCTTCTAGGGAAGACCCACATATCTACCATCACATTTCTATGAGATAGATGGTAGACCACGCTTATTCTATCAAGCTTTTCATGTGTGATACTTATGGAAAGTTATCTAAGCCTTAATATTTTATTGAGGTAGTTTGTATAAATACATATACTTTATCCAATCACCACATATATAGTACGTATCATATACATACTATAACAAAAAATAAGAACATGCAATAAATAAAACACACAAGCGATGGTTATGTCCATACTAAGGTAATTCCTCATAGCCATAATGAATGACTACCAGCTATGGTCCACATCATATGCAACCTATTGTTGGTGAAGATTTGTGCACAAACCAATCTAGGTTGATCAATTCAACTCTTGAACTGATCGACTCGCCTCCTGGTCACTTTGGTTGGGCTCTTCTGAAACGATCATCTGGTTCTCAGGTCGAACCACCATCTGGACACCTCCAACCAGTCAGTTGGGCCACAAGTTGATCAGTTGGTCCTCCAATCATCTTGCCTTCTTAGTTCTCTAGTTGATCAGGTCATCTCAGAGCCACTAGTTTCATATTTGTACAGATCATCATCTCACGTCGATACATAACTTAAAACTATCATATTTATTATTACATTGTATATGGGAAAACCTCGAGTTATATTCTAGGGGAAATAGGAAGAAGAGCATTAAGTTACATTTGGGATGAGAGAGAGGCTCAATACGCAAAGTGATTAACTAAAGGAATAAATAACGACAACCATACATGCACAAATTTGGGGTTCTAGCCATAACCATGCTTTACATCCACCATCAAAATTGATTTTATGGTGACCCATGTAAATTTCATATATATCATATCATATATATATTCATTTGGGTTCTTTTTATAATTATTAGATAGACATGTACATCAACTAGTTTAAATATTTGTATCACATGCAATAAATAAACACAGTAACACCAAAGTCTGATCATACCAATTATCCCAAAACACAATTAATTGATGTGGCTCTGATACCACTATAGTGAAATACGGCATCAGATTGTCAGCAAAAACAAAATTTCACAGACATATTTCCCATTAATCAGCAGATTGTGTTGATAACTATGCAATGGGAAGGATGGTTTCACAAAGATATACTTGGTCCTAGAGCATGTCTAGTGACAATCCTCGTCGATGTAGATGTGTACTCTGTCTTTGACGGTGCTTTTGCAGCTCCTAGTGACATTCAGACTCGTCTAACTCCTCTTCCATGGACAGCAGACTCAAACAACTGCTACACCTACTCCTCAAATCTTGCCACAAACTTCGAGTTGATGTTTCCCTCCTAACAGTAGGTAAAGGAATCCTGCCTCTACAGTAGTCCACATGGACCACCTAGAACTCCGGTCATCCTACTAGAGCGGACATGAAGGATTTGTCCCTCTCATTAGTGTACTAGTCACCAACATGCTATTTCACAACAATGATCCTCACTTGTTTCTCTCTGGTGGTTATCACTCCCTATTCGGGTAGGACTTACCTAGTCTCTCGTGGTTACCACAACCATACAGGACAACACTTGTCAAAGCAACTAATTCTCAATTGTCTGTGTAGTAGTTGTGCTCTAGGAAGCCCCCACTACCCCTCTATATATAGGAGGGATTAGGGTTAGGGTTCCCAGTACCCAGCCAAAGCGTGACTAAAGAGGGTGTAGAAAGGACAAGAAGATCTTAAATTTTCACAACTTTTCTAGAAGTTTCACAACCTACATGCGACAAAATAGTCATATGCCCCAGTGAGACAGTCATCTAAGACATGAGACGATTGTTTCACCAAGTGAAATGGTCATTTTGCACTTTCTAGTTCTGCACATATGTTAGCAATTCAATTTCAATTAGTACTCAACTTAACGTCATCACCAATCCTTTGTGCAATCGAATTGCACCCCTAAAATGGACATTCAATGCAACTAAGATGGGCATCTCACACCAAGCCAGACAGTCATTTTGCACAAGCAAGACGGGCATCTCAGAGCCTAGGTCAAGTAGAATTCCAACCAATGTACAATAGAATTAATCTGGCACTCTAAACGACCGTCTCAACACTTGAGACACCCGTCTGGCTTCCCAAACGGCCGTCTCACCCAGTGAGATGCTCGTTTGGCAGTTTAGTCAGCCAATCTACTAGTTGGTTGCATGAATTGAGTACCTAAACACTTTAGTAGTCAATTCATTTCTCATTCAAGATCCGAACTCATATTCTAGGCGAGTTCCTATGTGTGTGCCCTATAGGTCCCATATCACATTGGCAGTGAATGTCCATAACTACTTATGACATCACAAGCAAAGATTGGATCCTAATCGCACATCATTGCTACCCACGTGAATGGAAAGTTGGGGAGAAACTTCAACCTATAATATGTGTATGGTGTTATAGTTTTTGTATAGTTCCTTTGTCACTATTATCCAGATTGAACTAGAGGCATGGTGTAGTCATTCTCATTATTATTCAATATTGTTTCTTGAACCACAATAGACTGCATGAGATATATGTATCACATATTGACTCACATGTGTATGGTCATACTTTTCTTAGTCTCGCTAATCAAGAGGCCTTGGATATCGTACACCTATCGGAGGGACAAATCCCATATCTATCACTCATAGTCAATCCCAATGTGTCAAAGTCACCCAATCATAACCGTTATAACAACCCATGCTTCAGGATTCTGTTTGATGATGTCAAAGTGTACACAATGACATGTGATGTGTAACGACCCCACCTCCCAGTAACCCCCAATTAAGGGAGACCAAGAGGTCAGAGCCGTTAACCCCGTTTCCAGATCAAAGGTTCGACAAATAATCAATAATAATTATCAAATTCTACCAACTAAACTGAAAGGGTGTAATAAAGTAAAACTTTGCATACCTTTTTTTTCTTTCAAACTAAGGGTAACTACTTCTATCCATAATTGGAGTCCATTCTAAATAATCCTCCTTTGTACTTTAATCCTCATTTAAATCCACATATGCCACCTTACTGCTTGTTCTTTTCACTTGTACCTAAAATGCCGACAAACAAATGTCGATCGACATAAAGCTGGTATGTGGGGGAAACAATAATCGTGCAACTATGATAACAATGTAATCATCCAATTATCATTTAATAGCCAACATTACATTTTAAGCAATACTACTCAATCCCTACCTATCCCCTATCTCTATGTTATCCCTACAATGGACATGGATGCTACCTTCCTCATGGTAGATCCCCATTAAACCCCTCATGATCCTACCTAACAGGTAGATCAATATCTAGGGTTGAGTCGCATGAAGCTACCCATAGGTAGCCCAATCCCTAACTCATGGCGTGCTAAAGAGTCACATGGCACTACCCATAGGTAGCCCAATCCCTGGCTCAAGGTGACTTGATGGACCTACCCCATTGGTAGCTATGTACTAATTCATCCAATGACCTGATGGACCTACCCTATAGGTAGCCATGTACTAGGTCAAACTATTAAGCCACAGAGGGGACTAGGATCTGAGATAGTAGGCACATATCTTAAGTTATAGTCATATCCACATTATATTTTGCATTAATTAAATTCATCCAACAGTTTAATTCAAGTCATCGAGGAAAACTTCGGAAAACCTCGAAAAACTAATTCGAGATATTCATAAGCGTAACCACATACATGTCAGGAAGATTTGAGATAGAATCAACCAAGAAGGGAAATCCAATCAAGCAAGTACAAGAATCCTAAAATCACATCCAATTCCTTTTTATCAAAATCTATTCAAACCATCTTGCCACTTAAGGTTTCTATTCCTTTTTAGGATTTCAACCACTTTTAGGGTTTTCTTTGCAATTAGGGTTTTTACTTCATTTTACTCTTTTAAACCCTAATTTCTCATCTATCCTTCATGAAATTTAGTAAGGTTACCTTTTAACAACATATAACCTTAATTTCAGAAACAACACAATTAATCATCAATTAAGTCCATTAAGCCTCTTTTACATTAAAGGTACCATTTTTATCCTTTTAATCCATGACAAGATCATTATGCTCATTTATCATCAATTCATAGTTCATTATGGTCTAATTCACATATGAATTCTAATTGTTATTAATTATACATTTATTCATTAGAAAAACCCTCATTACTACATTAAGGGTAGTTATCATTTTCGTCTGCGGCCGTCCCTAACGATGTGTTGTGGCGATTAGAGTTCCCGTAAGGTGGAACACCTTCCTACCCTAGGGTCTTTTCTCTTGCAGGTCCAAGTGGCGCGCGATCTTCCTGGTACTTTCTCCATCATGGCGGAAGAGTTAGCCGAGCATTACTCCAAGTTACAGCTAACAGCGGAAGAAGAAGAACCGATAGAGATCGTCCGACAACCAGAGGACGGGGATTCGGGACACTTGAAGCTAGCGCTGGTAGCACGTATCCTATCGGACAGAGCAACAAACTTCTGGGCGATGAGACGCACCATGGCACAGGCGTGGGGACTGGTGAACAGAGTTATCTTCAAGCAGTTAGAAGGTGAGGCGTTCGTTATCCAATTCTAGCATTGGCGAGACAAACAGAAGGTCGTCGACGGGGCGCCCTGGAATTTCGACAACAAACTCCTACTGTTCAAAGAGATCGAAGACGATGAGCAACCAGAAGATATTAGTATCACGCACAGCCCTTTCTGGGTAAGAACATATGGGCTGCCGCCAGGGTTGCACTCAAGAAAAGCCATCGAAGAGGTGGCGAGAAGGTTGGGTGAAGTCATAGATCTAGACATTGACGAATTAGGTTGGGAGACCACGGCAAGGGTCCGCATCAATCTGGAAGTAGGGAAACCATTAAAGAGGGTCCTCCGCGTTAGGGGGAATCATAATAAGATCATGGCCCTAGAAATCAAATACGAGAGGCTTGCAAATTTCTACCATCGCTGCAGAAAGCTGGGGCACGTGGAGAAAGATTGTAGTGACAGCAACGAGGACGACGAGCGAGGACTGTAGTGGGGCGCATGATTAAAAGCATCGCCAAGAAAGCAAAGAATCTCAATTCAAGAGGAGATACATGGCAACAAGAGAGTCCAGTAGAAAGTGGTCTTCAACAATAAACCCAAGAACGTAGAAAAGAAGAACAGCTCACACCAGGATAGTAAGGAAACCGAAAGCAGCATGAAAGGGAAGCCAAAGTAGATCGCAGAGGATCAGGTTGAGGAGGACCGAGGTCCACACAACAAGGACATCTTCGTCGAAGGAGATAGCAAGGAATCCGTAGACCACTTGGAGAAGATTTTCCCAGCAGTCCAAACATCTCATGACCAGGCGGTGAATCGAGGAGAGCAATCCGCAGAAGACTAGGTGTCGTCGAGAAGCAGAAGTGTGCCCAAGGTCTTGAAGCCAGAGGGAGAGGGGTCCCAAATGAGAAAGTTACAGTACTCCAGAGAGGAAATTTTGGCAGGGAGAGAAGACGGCCAGCAAATCCCAAAGAAGTAGGTAGAAGACCAAGGCAGGAGCCCTAACGGCAGGAACAAGGAAGATACAGTAGCTACCACTATTAACCCACGGAACGACAACACCACTGCAGGCTTGAGGGAAGAAAATAGAATGGCAATAACAAGGGCACAGTAGGCGAAGCAGTTAAAGAAGAAAGCTGCTAAGAAGACGAGGGAAGACCATAGGAAGAAGAAGGAACCACCGTGGGTGTACAAAATGTGTAGAGCTCAATGCCTGGGAATTATTGAAGCTGAGGTCGAATGGATGACTATGGCAGGGAAACGGAATAGGAATTTAGACCTATGTGACATGGAAGTGGATGATATGACACCTGATGGGGAGACAGGGAAGAGAGCAAAAGGCATGGAGACAACACAACCTTTTCTTGGGACTGATACAGTTCAAGTAGCGGAGGATGGGGCGTACCAGCCCCGCGAACAACAATGAAAATAATGAGATGGAACTGTCAGGGTATGGGCCTCCTTGACACGGTTAATGCACTCCGGTCTTGGTACTGGAGGGAGAGCCCAAACATAGTTTTCCTTATGGAAACTATGATGTCAAGCGCTGATCTAGAAGTTGTTAAAAGAAAATGCGGTTTTACAGAAGGAATCTGTATTGCAAGCATGGGGATAGCAGGAGGAATAGGGCTATGGTGGACAGACGTCGATTTGAACATTGTGTCCTACTCGCAACATCATTGTAGCTGTGAAGTGACAGGGTCAGAATCAGGCGATCCATGGAGAGCTGTTGGGATCTATGGCTGGGCAGACCAACAACAGAAGCACAAAACATGGGGCTTAATGAGGGAGTTAAAAATGGTGTCATCGCTTCCTACAGTCTTTTTTGGGGACTTCAATGAGATTACGTCAAATACAGAGAAACAGGGTGGACCGCCAAAGCCGATGAGGTTTATTCAGGATTTTGAGATGTGATTGACGACTGCGATCTCACGGACATGGGCTTCAGTGGAAACCTGTTCACTTGGCAGAGGGGTCTCAAGCCAGAGACTCTCATACGGGAAATGCTGGATAGAGGGCTAGCATGCCCAGAACGGATGGCTAAGTTTCCACAAGCAAGGGTGATACACCTCACTAAAGTTGAATCTGACCATGTCCCTATAATAATCAATACTGAGAACAAAAGGCAGCATAGAAGGAGAAGGAAACAATACTTCTTTTTTAAACCTATGTGGGTTGAAGATGAAAGATGTGAACAAATTGTTAGACAGGTCTGGGAAGAAAGACAGACTTCAAGGCTAGAGGAAAAGGTGGACTTCTGTGGCAGTAAACTAAAGGCTTGGGCTTCTGAAAAGTTCAGAGAAATGAAAAGAAGGATTAGAGAGGTGGAAATGCATCTGGGGGAGGCACAACTTCTACCTCCGGACAGGGAAAATCTCGATAGATGTACCTTTCTTGCAGGATAATGGTAGAAGTGGCATAGACGTGATGAAGCTTTTTGGCACGCTAGAGCCCATGTAAATGAGATGAAATCGGGGGACAGAAACACATCTTACTTCCATCACAAAGCATCCCAGAGGAGGGAAAAAAATAATATTGAAGGTCTAAAAAATGTAGAGGGGCGATGGATGACAAAGCCGGAAGAGATTGAGAAGATCATCATGGGTTTTTTCCAAAATCTGTTTCAGACTTCTAACCCATCGGGATGGCAGGAAGCAACACAAGGAATTAGAAGAAAAATTGATGACAAGGAAAAGGAAGCTCTTGAGAGGGAGATTGAAACTGCTGAAATCTGGGCTGCACTCGAGAGTATGCATCCCAACAAAGCACCGGGCCCAGATGGGATGAAAGCAATGTTTTTCCAAAAGTTTTGGCATATTGTCGGGGAGGATGTTGCAAACTATATTAAGGGCTGGTGGAAATCTGATAAAGGCATTTCTGATATTAATTCTACCCTTCTGGTGTTGATTCCCAAGGCTCTTTTTTTTTTTTAAATTAAAGCCAGGAGGTCATCTATTCATCTCACCCTCCTCGTGTGAGCATAATGAAAGAATTCAATTACATCTCCTGCTGAAAAACGCAGGTTTAACCCCCACACGAACCACACCAAGAAATCAACACAACAAGAAAACTCTAACCTCAAAGCTCACATGCCCAGAGAGCCCACAAACACAACACCAAGGCAGACTCCAAGAAGCTCACAAGCCCAAAAGAAGCCATCAAGGATGCTTGAATTTCAACACCACGTAAGGAGTGTGGTTCTTCTCAAGAATAGCCATACCTCGGATTCTAATCGGCAATCTACTAGGATCGGAGATCACAATCGACTCCTGACTGTGAGCACCCCACATTCCAATCTCCCTGGGAATGGAGTTAATAGCCCTGTGAATGAGAGATCCCACAATGCCTTCTTCCTCCATGTAGCTCTTCAATTCTTTGACAATACGAGACAGCCTCCAGGGTATACTAGTTGTGCCCCATAAGATATGATAGGTATTGTCATCATCAATCTCCACTACTGTGATCCTCACTGATTGATTCTTCGCATGCTTCAATCCCACAACACAAGCTTGAAGGAACGCAGTGGCATGGTTCTTCGCTGTCAACCATGCTCTAGCAATCTGACAAACTGCTGCACGATGATTTCTAATAATACTAGCCATCCACCATCTGTTATGCCCATTAGAGTCTTTGCTTCTACCAATCATGACATTCAACTTCAAGGAGTTGATGTCGGGGATGATCCATTTCAGGAGGTTTACTTCTCTAAGAGCATAGTTAGGATCTTCAATGCCGTAAAGGTTAAGGCGTCTGTGTTCTTCAGGCTGTGCAAGGACACAGAACCACCGTTTCTTCAGCATGAAGTTAATCTGCGCTGTTAAGCAATTCATATCTCTGTCCATAGGGGCCTTACAGCCATCATATCTAGCACAGAATCTCCATCTCCAGATATAGAAAGGAATAAGAGTAGCAAGGCAAGCAGCAATCCAATCCATAACAATAGAAGATCTCCCATTCGAGCAGAAAACCAAAAGATCGGTAATGTTATAAGGACGAGCTCTAGAAGTAATGAGAGCAAAACTGTTCCAAAAGCTAACAACAAGATCACCATGAAAGAACAGATGGTCCATGTCTTCAGTAGCAGGCTCCTCGCAGCACTCGCACTTAGATGCCATAGCAATTTGACATCTAGTTATGTTGTCATCAGTCGGAAGTGCACGGTTGATGAGCTTCCAAATGAGCGAACAGGCCTTTGGCGCGTCAAGGTACCAGATCTTCTGAGCAGCAGAGGGAACGTCACTGTGATCCATAGACAATATCCTCTTCACGGATTTAACCGTGAACATGCCCATCAACTCCGGACCCCATAAGAGTTGATCTTCATCTTCCGTGATCTGCTGGTCGGCCTTCTCGATCAGGTGAATGCCATCCTCATCAAGGAGCTATCTCAAGGTCATCAAGTCCCATCCTTCATTGGGGACCCAAAAATCACGAACTAGGAACTGAAGGTTATGGTCACTGGTGTGCAAAGCATGATCAAAAAGCCTCTCGTCGCACCATAAAGAGTCCCAGAAAAGGATAAGACCCTTCCCAATACGCCATCTGCAGTTTTAAAGAATCAAAGGGAACAGGTTCCATATATGCTTCCAGTAAGGAGACGCCGAGTCTCTATATCTTACATTGTGTAGGTAAGACGCAGATCTACTGAGCACCCTGCTCGAGTATTTTGCTCTACAGAATCTAGCCCAGATCGTGTCCCTGGCTAATATCTCCTAGCATGCTTTGGCCATGAAAGCTTTATCAACAATTCTTGTATTATAAAGGCCCAGACCATCAAATTCCACAGGCTTAGCCACCTTGTTCCAACAAACCCACGCCTTACGATGGTGGTTCTCTCAGTCTGCCCAAAGAAAGCGAGCAAGGATGGCATCAATACGATCAGAAACCCCGCAAGGAATATCAATAGCAACAACAGTGTGGACTGTCGTCGACGAAAGAACATGGGCTATAAGCAGCCTCCGGCCAGCAAAGGAAAGGAGCCTAGATTTCCAAGAAGCCATTTTCTGCTTGATCTTCTGAAACAGGAACTCAAAATCATTAAGAGTGTATCTACCTACTCTAATGGTTACTCCCAGATAAGGAAAAGAATCCGCAGTGGTGTCAATTTCAAGGATATGCGCAATGTTGGAGATAGTCTCGCCACTCTTACTGCCCACCGTACATATGGATTTGGAACGGTTGATCTTCTGCGCTGAGGCTGCTTCATAAAACTTCATAATCTACTGTACTCGCTGCAAGGTGTCTGGCTGAGTGTTAAGGAACATCACAACATCGTCAGCATAAAGAAGGAAGAGAGGAGCAGACACGTTGCCTCTAGTCCGGAATCTCTCTAGCTTGTGAATATGATCTACGTGGTGGATATATCTACTAAGGAGCTCCTCAAAGATAATAAACAAGAAAGGGGAGATCGCATTCCCTTGCTTAAGGCCCCTGAACATGGGAAAGAAACCTTCATACTCACCCCCAATAGAGATCGTAGCCCAAGCATTCGAGAAGAAACTAAGGCACAACATACAGAAATCCTCTGAGAAACCAAAACGCTCCATGATCTTCCTGAGAATGGACCATTCAATTCTATCAAAAGCCTTTGACATATCTAACTTTATCATCACATTTGGCTGCTCTCCACCTTGGTGAATATCGTGCATTAATTCTTTGGCCATCCTGATGTGGTGAGTGATATCCCTGCCATGTATGAACGCCGCCTGTTCCTCGGAAATAATGGAAGGCATCAGCTGTGCCATTCTATTGCTAATGACTCTGGCTAGAATTCTCAGAGAAACATTTTCAATGGATATAGGACGGAAATCTTTCTCAATCTTTGTAGGATTCTCAACCTTGGGAATGAGAAGAATTCTACAGCAAAATAAGCTATGGTGACACACAAGGCCTTCGAAGAACATCTCAGTCATCTTCATGAAGTCCTTCTTAATCGTTTCCCACATAGCAATGTAAAAGGGAACAGTAAAACCATCTGGTCCTGGGGCTGTGTGCGTATCCATCTGCATCAGATCAAAACGGACCTCATCCTCCATAGGAATCATGGTGAGGGAGCTGTTATCATCCATAGATACCTTCTCAGGAATAGACTGTAGCATCTCAGCAAGGACATCTTCCTCATATAAGGAACAATCCTTATAGAAACCACTATAGTGCTCAGCAGCGAGCTTAGCAATCTCACTGGGGTCCTCCAATCTCGATCCATCATCGAGCAGCAGGAAGCGGACACTATTATGCTTTCTCTTGGCCTTGATGATAGCATGATAGAATCTAGTGTTCCTTTCTCCATCATTAAGCCAGCTTATTCTAGATTTCTCTCGCCAGATGCATTCTTCAGTATCCAAGACCTCTTGAAGCTCATACTCTTCCTTTCTGAGATTAGTTTCATTTTCTATCGAAGGAATTTCATCAAAATCTATCTGGGTAGTGTAAACAACATCTTCCATATCCTTTTTCCTTTGATCAATGTCCCCAAAAGTTTTCTTGCTCCAAACCTTAAGGGCCTTTCTAACCATCTTGATCTTATAGTAGAAAATCTCAGATGGGTTCCCCCACGAAACCTCATCCCAGATATCATTGATAAGGTTACGACAACCCTCATTTTTCAACCACATCTGCATAAAAGAGAAAGTTCTTCTGCCGTTGAAATTCCTCCTGGTCCCAGGCTGATATAGAATTGGGCAGTAGTCTGAAACCCTGTAACGGGTAAGGTGAGAGGACTTCGCATAAGGATTCTTCGCACACCAGGCATCATTAAGGAGGATTTTGTCCAAACTTTCCCAGATGGTAGGAGTACCGTATTTCTTATTAACCCAGGTGTATTTTCTGCCCTCAAAGGGGACCTCTCTCATATTCACATCATGAATGAACGAGTTAAACTCCATAATTTCTTGAAAGCTTCTGTCAAGACCGCCCCCCTCTTTTCCACATTGTCTCTAATGATGTTAAAATCCCCAGTGATCTGCCAGCATGCATCCCCAATCGTGGTAGATAGGTCAATGATATCTTCCCAGAGACTCCTTCTATTCGCCTGATTACAGCTCGCATAAATCATAGTAACAAAAAACTCAGAGTTAGGTTCCACACTAAGCTTTAGCGTTAAGTGTTGTCTATGCATTCGAACCACAGATGGGTTAAGCTCCTTGTCCACATAGATCCAAAGCTTGCCTCCTTCCACCTCATTACTGGCCGTCCAGTCTAACCTGACGATGTCTAGCAACTCCTCCACAGCTAAAGCGTAGAGGAAAGGTTCAGCAACACAAACAATCTTCAGAGAGACAATACATGCCCATAAGGTTATGCAATGTTATTTATAAAATCACCTCTAAAGTCGTTGCTAATAGGTTGAGACATCTGATGGATAAAATTGTCATTGAACAACAAAGTGCTTTCATTCCAGGTAGACTCATCACTGATAATGCCCTCATCGCCTATGAAATTTTTCATACTATGAAAGGGAGCAAAGGAAACAAAAAGGGACAGATTGCCTTGAAGCTGGACATGTCGAAAGCCTATGATAGAGTAGAATGGAGCTTCGTCGATCATATTTAGGAAAAAATGGGGTTCGGTGAAAGTTGTAGGGCAAAGACTTTGGACTGTATGTCTACGGTTTCTCACTCTTTTGTTATAAATGGAGAGCGTACTAGGAAGACTCAACCGTCCAGAGGACTGCGCCAGGGAGACCCTCTTTCCCCTTACCTCTTTATTTTATCTGCATAAGCTTTTTCTACTTCACTACTTTTAGCCTCACAACAAAATATCATTCTTGGTGTGAAAGCCAGCAGGAACGGTCCGAGGATCTCTCACCTTTTCTTTGCAGATGACTCCATCCTCTTTGCTAGGGCCACTAAGTAAGAATGTCTGATAATAGTTGATATCATTAGCAAATATGAATGGGCATCCGGATAGAAAATCAATTTATCCAAGACTGAAGTGGCGTTTAGCAAAGGAATCCACAGAGAGAAGAGGGAGGAACTTGTCAGTCTTCTTCAGGTGAAAGAGGTGGACAAACATGGAAAATACTTGGGTCTTCCAATGGCGGTGGGAAGGTAAAAAAGCAAGTATTTGCATACATCCACGAGCGAGTTTGGAGAAAGTTGCAAGGCTGGAAAGAGAAACTGCTATCCAAAGCGGGGAAGGAAGTACTTATCAAAGCAGTGGCACAAGCTATCCCATCCTACATTATGAGCATCTTTCAACTACCATCATACCTACTGGATACCATCAATAGCAATATATCCAGATTTTGGTGGGGAGCTAAGGGAGCAGAAAGAAAAATGGCATGGATCAGCTGGGAAATTCTTTGCAAACCAAAAAATCAAGGAGGAATGGGATTTAGAAATATACACAATTTTAACCAGGTGCTTCTAGCTAAGCAAGTGTGGAGACTATTCCATAGAAGGGACACGCTAGTCTACAAGGTCCTTAAGCTAGATATTTCCCATCAGTGAATGTGTTAAGGGCGAGGAGGGGGCATAACCCAAGTTTTACATGGCGCAGCATCTAGAATGCAAAGAGCTTAGTTATGGAAGGCATGCGATGGAGAATAGGAGACGGGACCGACATTAATATTTGGACAGACCACTGGATACCAAATATCAACGGAAGTCTGGAGGCCATCTACAGAGTATCCAGTTCGTCTATTCAATGGGTGCAGTATCTCATTGATCCAGTCACCAAGTCTTGGAACAGAGAGTATGTAGAAGAGGTTTTCACACCGGGGATTGCCAGCAAAGTGCTAGTCGTTCCATTGGACGTGTCAAGTACAGAGGATACCATCTTTTGGAAGCCAAGCAGAACTGCAGAATACACTGTCCGGTCCGCCTATTGGCTTGCGTGTATGCCATCTACAGCAGCAAATGCAGGATCCATCGGAGGAGGCGATCCAGTTTTGAGAGCTATTTGGAAGAGAGGCCTCATCCCGAAGGCAGCGCACTTCCTGTGGCGCTACGCGACGGGGGCCCTGGCCATGCTGGGGAGGCTATACGACTGACACTGCCATGAGACGGGAACATGCAACCTGTGCCAGCTAGAAAAGGAGGATGTGAGCCATTTGTTACTTAGATGCCAGAAAGCCTGGGAGGTGTGGAGCGGTTGTTCCTCAGAACAGCAAGCCAATGTACAGAACTGCCGACGAGCCACAGCAGATGAGGCGATCATGGCTCTAACACAGACCAGAGATATAGAGAAAGAAGAGGAAGTGATTGCAGCTATGTGGACCATATGGATGAGAAGGAACGAGATAACGTTTGAAAATAAGTACCGGCCACCGCACTTCATCCATCATTCCTTTCTACAGCTGATCTAGTCTCACCGTGAAAGCCGAAAGGAAAACAGTCGACCAAAGCCAGCGGAAGTGCAACTAGGTAGATGGAGACCCCCACCACCGGAAGCCACCAAACTTAATTGTGACGTGGAGGTGGGAATACAGAACTTTGATAGAGGCGGATTGATATGGAGGAACAATAATGGACAAGTGATGAGGATAGCTGGTATGAGGAAGCCCTCCCTATTAGATGCACGATGTGTAGAAGCCTGGGCCATCTATGAGGGAATACGGATATCAAAAGATATGGGAATCAACAGACTCATGGTGGAATCGGACTTGGAGGCAGTGATCAATCTCCTCAGATCTTCATCCAGGCGCAAGGACCTGCTGGGGACATATCTAGATAACAGTTACCTTTTATGTTCTTCTTTTCCTAGTGTAATGTTCAGTTTTTGTAAGAGGCAGGTCAATGGGTTAGCACATATGCTAGCCAGGAGGGTTGTCTCGAGTAGTTCTGTGTTTAACACCACCTCTTCTTTTCCATCCTCTGTAATCACTCATGCTGTAACGGATTTGAATGATTAGTAGAAGATGGACAAGTTAGACCTCAAAAAAAAGGGTAGTTATCAACAATTAGGAACTTTTATACTTGAAAAAGTGTAAAATTATCATATCTCAACTTTAATCGTGAAAATGATCAATTAAAGACATCAACAGTCTCATTTACTAATATTAGGGTTTCAAGGCCCATTAAAGCATATTTATGCACAAGAATTTCTAAATTAAACCAATTATGTGCAAAGTTTATCATTTTTGTTCTCAATATACCTTTTCACAATTAATAGGTTAATATCAACTTTAATCATTCATTAAACCATACTAAACACATTATTCATCTCAAAAAAGGTTTTCTTAATCATTAAATCATTAAAGTTGATAACTTCCATCATTTTTTTAATTGCAATTAGAAAAAGGCTTCAAATATATATTAATTGCAATCCTTGTGTTCGTATGATCAAAATTCATATATTATGTGTATCCATCTGAGCTACCGTTAATGAGATATGAATTTTGCAATTTAAACTTACTTTGGGCCAATAGGGGCTGCCACTCTTCCATGCAATGTGCTCTTTTGGAAACTTAATAGAATGTCGGTTTTTCCCCTGCCTCAGTGGTCAACTCTTTAACCTGTGGAGGGGTAAAACCATCCAAAGGCCCTGACCTTCTTCTTCCTCCTTGCGACGGTGCACGTTGTCTCCCTAGAAGGGCCTTGCGCGGCTCCTTCTCCTCATCCCCGACCTCAATGACCTCCAGGGTGGCTTCCTCTGCCTCCTTCGTGCCACTATGTAAGCGAGGATGTTGTTGGGTCATGGCCAAGTTGGCTAGTTCAAGCTCCCTAGATCTACAACACGTGGACGATCTACTGCACTCTTGTGGCCTCCGCGCAAGAACTAAAGCTTTGGAAAGATGGTTGTGTTATCGTGAGGTGTCGTGGGAGCATTGTGCTTCCCTCGTACTCATCTACTTGTTCCTCGATACTAATAGACACACTACTCCTCCACCTTAGGGTTTTCTTACAAAGAAGGAGAAGAAGAAGAGAGGGATATGTGGAACTTCCTTGAACTCGATCATGGGCTCTACCCCTTATATAGGGGAGGGTATCCATGCCCCAAGACATTCATATAAGAGGGAAACAAGTCCCTTTCCTAATAGGAAACAATTTCCCTTAATTAAGAAGCAAATATTCTCTTTCTTCATTATCCTTTTATTATCCTTTATTCTTTAGATATTAGGATTTTGAAAATCGCCTCTTTTATTCTCTTTTGTATTTGCCTTTTAATCCATTGGCCACGAAATTATATTTTCTTTTAGTAGAAAATACCACCTCTTTAACAATACCACTAAATTCATTAGTAATGTATCACATTATCCTCTTATTTTGTATTATTGGTATTTTCTCTTTCTTTCTTATTCATTGGGCTCCTTGGAACCCAAGAAACTCCAAGATTTCGAAATTCCTTTTTAAGGATACTTATTATCCTTCTTTTTTTTTTAAGGATGTCGGGAAGCTATTTATTCATCTTTCCTTCCCCTGCAAGCATATTTGAAAAAGGATTACATGCACTAATAACAGAATTAAACCTGGTAGTACTACTACCATTACATAACCGGGCCGCATTATTTATTATACTACTAAGCATAGCAGGAGGATTATTGTAAGTGAAGGTACCCTCATTATTTTTGAGATGGTCTTTAGTGAGCAGATCAGGAGCTGCATTGCATTTTCTTCTGACATAATCGACACAGTAGTCTTTCTCATCCATCAGTTTATTTATTCTTGCAACTTCATTAGCAAAGGATGGGCAGTTCATACCATCTTCCTGGATCATTTTGGTAGCACTAAGGATGTCTGTCTGAAACTCAATATTCCCTGGGAAATTGATGCTGGCATGTTCCATGGCCTTGAGAATACCGGTAAGTTCTGCATGGAGGACATTAATAGTTGCAACGGTTTCACCATAACCTCCAATCCATTGCCCGAGCTGGTTTCTAACAACACATGCAACTGCAGATTTAGAATTACCTATAGCAGCATTCGTGTTGATTGTAAACTGCCTGGCGCTAGCCGGAACCCAATGCTTATTGTCTGAGGTCCCTATGTTGGTGTGGGCACTTTCAATGGCTAACTCATTCATTTTGAACTGGTGTGTTATACAGTTTATGATCCCTTCCACAGTTCCTTTGGAATTGTTGAAAACTTCATCATTTCTATTGCGCCATAGCGTATTTCATGTGATAGCATAAAGTCTGGCCTGGTAGTTGCTTTTGCTGATACATTTGAACATCCAACTGCTACCTTGTTCATCATTCCAAAAATCTTCATTAAAGTTGCTATCCAGAACCTTTCTCCAGATCGATTTGTTCTGTCCGCAGTCCCTAAGAGCATGTAAAATAGTTTCAGTTTCAAGATGGCACCTAGGGCAGAGGCTGTCAGTAGTCATGTGTCTCTCCTGTCGTCTTGCATTCGTAAGGATGGCATCATGCGCCATAGTCCATAACAGCAATTGGATAGAAGGTGAGACATTTAGTTTCCAGATCGAATCCCATTTACCATGCACCGGCGGGGCTTGGTTGGAGCGACACAATGCGTAAGCAGAAGCAGTGGTGAATAGGCCATTGTCATTGAGTAACCAAGTGCGAGTATCATGTTTGGTGGTGTTGAGCGGAAATTTTATTTTCAGAATATCTTGGACAACAGTGTTGGGTAACCAGTGTTCAAGGAAGTTGCGGTCCCATTCACCATTTAAATTGACTACGCATCCAACCTTCAGATCAGCCATTTCTGTTGGGATCACATTGATCGCTAAGTCCCTTAGGCTGCAATCATGGTTTGTCCCTTTGTCCTCCCAGAAATTAATGTTCATTCCATTAACAGGTATCATTCTAGAATTCTTAAGGATGATGTCTTTCATTCTGAAGGTGTCAATAGCCATCCGAGAAGCACTGGTCGTATGCTTATCCTCAAAGTTGTGGTACTATTTTTGCAAGACAGTGCACCATTGCGATTTTCTATTATTAGCTAAGTCCCATGTGTTCTTGAGGGTAAGCGTTGTGTTCCATTCTCTCATGGATTTAACCCCTAGACCACCGGCATCCTTGGGGCTAGTAAGTTTCTTCCAACCAACTAGGGAAATAGGATTGCGTTTGAGACCGCCTCCCCAAATAAACTTTCTGACACTGCTATCAATATTATCACATAGCTTGAGCGGCAATCTTGCTGTTTGCATGACATAGGTGGGCAGTGCGGTAAGCGTTGTCTGGGCCAGGCACATCCTTCCAGCCCTGGATAGGCATTTAGATGACCATGCGTTCACACGACTGTTAACCTTTTCGAGTATAGAAGAATAGGTGTTCTTGTTAATTTTATTGTGGACGATGGGAACACCCAAATAAATCCCCAAGTCGAAAGTAACTTGGAACTTGCTAATCCTGCTGATGCTTCTTCTGACTCGGCGGTCAACCGAGGAAAAGAAAAAGATGCGAGTTTTGGCAGATGAAATGGATTGACCAGAGTCAGTGCCGAATTCGTCGAAGCATTTCAGAATAATTTTAATCTGGTCTACTTTGGCTTCAGCAAATAAAATGATATCGTATGCAAAGCAGACATGAGCGATCCTGGGATCGAAGTGGCTAATTTTGAGCGGTTTCCATTCACCATTGTTGACACTGTTTTGTATCATCTGGCTTAGTCTTTCGAGGCATAAGACGAAAATATATGGCGACAGAGGGTCGCCTTGTCTGAGACCTCTGCTGGCCTTGAAAGGTTCGGAGCTACAACCATTCCAAATTATGGTGCTAGATCCTCTAGTGATGGAATTCATTATGAAATTTCTTATGTTGGACAGAACACCGATTTTCTGTATGGTTTCTTCAATAAAGGACCAATCCATCAGATCGAAGGCTTTCGTGAGATCGATTTTGATAGCCATTGCCGGTTTGCTGTTGTTGGGCTTCATTCTTCTGATGAGTTCTTGTACCACAACGATGCTATCTGTGATTCGACGGCCAGGGACAAAGCTACTTTGTTCGGGTGATATCCATCCTGTGATGAGTGGTTTTATTCTGTTAACCACCACTCTAGCCATGATTTTCAACATGATGTTGTTCAAAGAAATAGGACGAAATTGCTCACGCCTTTCTGGGTGAGGGATTTTTGGGATAAGAATGATTGTAGCATTGTACATATCTTCATTGAGAGGTAGACCTGCAACAGCGTGTGAAATCATTTTAGTGACTGCACTCTTGAGTACAGACCAGTTATTTTGGACAAACCCAGCGTTGATGCCATCGGGTCCAGCAGCCTTTGTTGGATTCATCATTTTCAGTGAGCCTTGGATCTCCTCGCTGGTTGGTATGCTGGCCAAAATTCTTGAATGCTTCATTGATGGCCTGTTGAACCTGCCCGGCACAACAATGTGAGTATCGTGCCCTTGGGTAATAGGTTTAGATAAGATTTTCTTGAAATGATCCGAAATCATAGTCTGCAGTTCTTTGGGGTCTGTGATCCAAATGTTGTCGTTGTTTTTGAAAGTCATAATGGTGTTCTTCCTTTTTCTTTGATTGACCCATGCGTGGTAGAATTTGGTGCATGAATCACCATTCTTCAGCCAGTTGATATGAGCTTTTTGCCTCATGTCTGCCTCCTCTTTATGTAGAAGCGATAGAAGTTCCTCCTCCATTTTGATACACATATTATGTGAAACAATATCATAGTTTTCCGCCATTGCGCTTTGCAACATGGAGATGTTCCTGGTGAGACGTTCCTTTTGGGCGTTCCTTTTCTTGTGTATGTTTTTGCTCCAGGTATTGATTTTGTTTTGAATCTGAAGAAAGCTAGATCTGAAGTCCCCGTCTTGGTTCCAGTTTTCAGCTATAATCTTTGTGAAGGTGGCTTCCCCTTTCCAGGACTCTCTAGTTATGAAGCGGGCTTTGCTGCATTTCCTGTTGTTCATTTTCAACAGAATAGGGCAATGGTCAGAAGACAGGTGCAGAAGGTGTTCTAGCGAAACGTCGCCCCACTTTAAGATGAAGTAGTCATTAGCAACTGCTCGATCAAGCCTTTCGTGTAGCATACCGTGCTTGTAAGTGTAGTTCATGGCAGTATATCCTATGTCAGTAAGATCAGCCTCCGTCAGGGCATCACACAAGAGATGGGCCTTGGTTTCAACAAACCTATTGCTTCCAAACTACTCAGAAGGATGTGTCAAAGCGTTAAAATCCCGCAGAACAACCCAGGGTTCTTTGTAGGTCAGATTAAGCTCAACTAACCTTCTCCACTGGATCTTTTTCAGATTTAGGTGAGTGTTGGCATATACTAAGGTGATAATGACGGTATTATTGACTCTACAGCTGATGAATTGATGATGGCTGCATAGAATCTCCACACCACACTCATTTTGATTCCAGCAGATCCAAATACCTCCAGAGAATCCACATGCCTCAACACAGTGAGAGTTAGAGAATCCCAACGTTTTGATGGTGTGTGTGGCATGAAGATTGTTGATTCTAGGCTCAAGAATTCTAATGAATTTGGGTTTACGGCTTCTCACAATTTCTGTGAGTACCGTGCAGGTGTCATCATTTCTGATACCCCTGACATTCCAGCAGAGTGCATCAAACATATCTAAGGTTTTTATTAGGACAACAGGTAAGTGCGGCTTAGACAGTTGTAGATGTCTCTCTCCCCTTTTCTACGATGTTCGTCTCAATATCATTCGCATCCTCTTCGATGGTTTCTAGAGTGTGGACATTCTTTTCACTGCTGCAATCAGCTATCCTCAAGCTTCTACGTCTATTTTCTGGATGAGTTGGCCCACGTGTGTTGGCTTTTCTTTTCATTTTTGATCTGCTGCCTCTCAGTCTTCTATCAATATTGAAGTTCTGGTTCGGGCTTGGTCCCATGCCCAACGGAGGTACTGGAATATTGGGAGGTGGTGGAAAGATGATCGTATTGTTAATGCTTGTAGTGTCGGTAGTTGTAGAGTTTTGGGTCGTTGCAGTATTAGAGATTCCCATGATGATCTCATCCACTTCTAGATTGAAAATAGTGTAAGTTTCTTTGTCACTGATGGTTGTGTTCGTGTTATTCATTGATTCAGTAGATGTCTGCCCTTCCTTGCCCTTTTCTTGTAACTTATTTGTCTTGTTTTTGGCCTTCCATACCTTCAAACCTCTTGGATCGTTGTTTTGTCTCTGTTTGTCCATATTGATGCTAGTAGCAGTGTTGCCGTCCATTTGTTCCTCGTCTTGCAGGTCTTCATTATTCAGTGAACTGAACCTGTTGTTTTGATTTGGATATGGGGGTTCTTCTGTGTGTGGTGTCTTGCGCCTTCTGTTGCCACTCCTTTTCTTCTGTGTTTGCCAAGTTTCGGGTACATGGTGGATGGGGATATTTCCCATCTAGTTATTTTGCTGATTGCTTTCTTGTGGTCGTTGGTCCTCACTTATGTCTTTTGGAATAGGCTTGCGACAATGCTTTGAGATATGTCCTTCCTCACCGCATGCTAGGCACGTCCAAGGGAAGCCTTCATATTCGACCTCGAACTCCGCTCCGTTTATAAGGATAGTTGGTTTGAATGGTTTCACTGTACTGACCTGGATGGCCAATCTGGCAAAACAGCTGCGGGTTCTCTTCATAGTATGATCATCAACTTTCACAAGGCGCCCTAAGGCCAATCCCAGATAATCAAACATGGTAGGTACATAGAGATGTAGGGGCAAGTTCAGTATCCGAACCCATGTTACCATAAACTAAGGAAAATCTTCAGATGGAGTGAAGTTTTCGCTCCATTCCCAAACCATTATGTTTTTTCCAAATAGTTTCCAAGGCCCTCCGAACATGGCTATTTCATAATCTTTTCTGCTGGAGAATTGCAGCACAAAGTGACCCATATCTAGTTCATACATATTGAAGCGACCAGAGATACCCCAAAGTTGTTTCAATCTGTCCCTTAGAGTTAGATAGCCGATTGTAGTTCCAACCATGCGGACAATAACTACGAATTTCCATGGTTTGGCAAGGTTCTCCACGGCAGTAGGACGTATGTTAAGTGTCGGATTTCCATCTGTAGCCCCTAGGGAAACGTCTTCCACCGCAAGGTTGTTCTCAAACAGCTTATCCACAAAAAACTCAGTTGATCGATCTTCATCGCCTGCCGAGCCCTCCAGACTTGCACGGTTCCCACTCTGTTCTCCGCTGACAGGAGGGGCATTCGTTTGCTCGTTGCCTTGTCCCCCGCTCCTCGGCGGGAAGTCACCCATGTACATATTGAATTCCGTCTCGTCTTCCGAGATCGTTTCCACAGCAGTACTGGATCCCCGCATCCCAGCATATGTGAATTCCAGACCAGCGCCTGGGATGCCGAATACAGTGGTGTTCTCCGCATCACTTCTAGGTGATCTGGATCTCCCTCTTCCGTCTTCATTGCAGAACCCATCAGGATCTTCTCCCCCGACATCGAAGCCGCTGCCTTGGTTAAGACTCTGTTCCAGTCGATCGCCCCTCCAGTCGCCTCTCCCACCCCTTCCTCTCCCATGCGACATCAATTTGGAGGATTGTGATAATAGGGTTATACTTATTATCCTTCTAGATGCATCTATTTATATTATTTCCTCATTATCTTGTTTATTTCTTATTAAAATACTCTTTTTGAGTATTTCTTTTTATTTCTCTTTTATTTTCCTCATTGGTATTCCTTTTAACATAAGGAATCCTTGGGATATGAAATTCCATCAAGGATAACTCAATTATACCTCTTTTCACTTATTTTCCACATTTTATCATTGTTTTCAATTTTTTTCTTAATAAAGAAATACTTAATTGGTCTTTTCTTTTCTTGGTGTATTATCTTTGCAACTTTGGACTCCTTGGGACCTAAGGAACCCAATAGGTACGAAATCCACCTTTAGATTACATACTTTTGCCTTCTAGAGGTTTCTACATTTTTCTTTTCTCCATTTCTTTTTAATAATGGAGTTCCTTTTGTCTCTTCCTTGTTATTGGGCCCAATAGCCAATAAAGCCCACAAAACAACCATCAAGGCTATTGTAAACAAAATCCATTTATTGAAAAAAAATTATATCTTTATTTGTTCAAATATATTTAATATGAGAAATCACATTTCTCACTAAATGAACCCAAAAGTTTGGGTTGTAACATCCTTCCCCTCTTATAGAAATTTTGCCCTCAAAATTCCATCAAGCAAACAAACATTTTAGGATAAGACTTTTCCATGTCCATCATTGGCCCCTATGTGGCTTTGCCCTATCCATGGTGCTTCCAAAGAACCTTTATCATCAGATATTCTTTTCTTTGAGTTCTTTCACCTTGGCATCTATAAACCTCACAGGTGACTCGGGACATTTCAACCTCCCTTGGGCTCACTAGGTTCAATGCTATGCACATGGTCTGGGTACCTCACATAGTGCTAAAAATTGGACACATTGAACTTATCACACATCACATTATCCTGAGGGGTAAGGGCAAACCTAACCTTCTCCACTAAACCATGTCAAAAGAACCCATGCATCATGGACTCATCTCTCTTAGCTATAACTTAGAGGGGTCATATTTTCATGTCACATATTCACCCACATTGAAGTGCATGTTAGTCTACTTTGCATCAGTTTACAACCCATGTCGTCTCTGGGCTCCTTTCAGCCATTGCATGATCAAAGCAACTTCATCTGCACACACTGTGGTCCTTTCTTGACCTTCGTGAGGTCCCTTCACCAACATTGTCTTAATGAAGTGGTGACCGACACATCCTCCCTTGCAGAGCTTCTTTACATCCCGACACCGGCCATGGTGGTTATCATCACATCTTATAAAAGAAAAGAACTATCTCTATGTATCACCCTGAACAAACACACATATGCTCCCATTAGACCCTCTAGTCTAGATCATACTAACCCTTAGCTAGGGGTGATAGACTGTACTAACTTCGAGTTCTTCATGCACCTACTCCCACTTATGGAAGTGCACCTTTAGGTTATACTCAAGAACTTTTGAACTCGCATCACTGTGTAGTTGAACCATATCTCTCATGTGTATTTCAATCGGAGCTATCCCTTGACAGTACTCTTTCTTTCTTATGTCATATAGGTAAGGCGATCTACCATAACCTATATTGCATCTCGACCTTCCTTGGTCTAGGGGAGACTTACCACAACATCCATAGTGATGAACTCCCATTCCCTCTTGGGAACTCTTTATTATTTATATGAATGCACAAAGTTACTAGTGTTCGTCCTTCACCTCCTAGCTTGCATTGCCACATATCACATGCAACATCCTCTTAAGCATCCAAAGTACCATTGTCACTTACTATCTTCGTAGTACCAAGATATATGGTGATCTTAAATCATGATCTCCCACATTTTCATGATTCCTTAAGATGGATTCCTCGAAAACCCTAAACTACTCTAGTCAGGGTTTCATCACCTTCCTTTTTAGAGAAGTGCATCTGAGGTTCCACAACCATCCTTTCATTGCACCAAGGACTAAGCTGGCTAACCAAACAACCATTAACTTGATCAACCATTATTGTTACATCTGAGTGTTAGCCAAACTTATCTCTTTTTCCAAATGAGGGTTATCCTAACAACCTCTTCAAATCCTTAGGTGTTGGTACAGTTCAAGACATACACCTCCATGTATTCCACTTATTATCTCATCTCAGCTCTAAGTCTATCTTCATCAAGAAAACTCTGAGCTTATTCTCTTGGTTTTTCAAACTCAACCTTGTATAACTCATAGCTCATGACAATAACATCCTCATAAGATGACTACCTTAATACCCTTGGTGTTTGTAGACCATTCAATGTTTCATTCATTCCATAAGGGCATGTTATCATATCTATCCTCATACTTCATAGCAACATTCCAACTCATATCATCTTTTATCCTTGGTGTATGGCATGCATATTTTCCTATCTCTCACTCCCATAACAAGAGGAAATAAGCATTTGGTTGCAGTCCAAATAAAAAGTTCTTCCTATTCCAAGAGTAGAGGTGGTACATCCCACCTTGCCAGTACACCTTTAAATCTAAGTTGAAACATGCATCTTATGCCTCTATATCACAAACATCTTGATATCAAAGTTATTTCCATAGAAAACTGGTCTCGAACCCACTTGGGTCCACACACATCCCTTGGCCATCTCCTCTAGGTCTATAGGGTGCCGGGACTTTTGGGGTCATCCCTCTTCCCTCATGCATCCAGAGAGTGCCCTACTCACCTGTCCTTTGGGTCCCATGAGTTCATGAAGGTGATCAATCTCCTAACCCATGGACTTCAGACAATGATAGTTGTTACCTCCCGACCCTATGGTCATGTGCAACTAGGGAATTAGGAAACTCCTACTTCCATTGGTCTTATCCCTACTTAACCCTAGGATAGACTTAGGATTCTATTATAGTACATGTCCAACTTAGAACCTTACCCAAGCCTTCATCATCTCTCTCTGCATTCATGGGTTGACTTTCATCCATTCATAGGGTTCATGGCAACTTGTCTACATTGGTCAAGCCCCATACCAATTACCTCCATGGTAACACATTCACATGCACTTAGAGATTGTTATCTATGGGTCTACAGGTTCATTCTCATACTGTGCACTTTTCACTTAGCTTCTCAAGATCCTATGAGACCTCTTTAGGTTTCCTTAAAACTCATAAAACTTGTATACACCCTACTAAAGGGTCCCTCTCCCAGGGTGGGAGGAAACTACAACTCTTGATAACAAGGTCACAAACATCCTTAGGGTTCATATTCACATGAGCATGCTTAACCCAGCAGCCACTAAGGCACAAGTAGACCACCTACTAAACCATGCTAGGTCATACTTGTTCTCATCCTCAACATTGGGTCAAGATCATACCTTCCCATGTCATCACTTAGTTGTGGGGGTTCATCAAACGTACCTTAAACTTAAGGGGTTTTCCTTTTCCTCTCAACATGAGGAGTACCATGCTTGAAACTATAGAAATTCGAATCTCATCATGATCATCATGTACGCCACTTCCCCTCTTATAGGCCTAGGAACCCTAGGTTCACTTCTTTGATGTCCAACTGTCTGCTCAACCTCTTAACCCCAAACCAAACATGTACAAGGTATGACATGCACTTCATGTCATCCTTCTACTCGAGCAACACTTCAGAGTTGAGTCCTTCTCAAGGACAAACAAAAAGGTACAAGGCCTCACAACCTATTACAAAACCTCTTCATGGTTTAAGGAATTCTTCTTCTCATTTATACCAGTGGTACAGAGGTATCAATAGTCTCATCCTCTCTCTAGGGTTTGGTTCCTCTAGTGGCTACCAAGATACCATCATCATGAGGCAACCACTATCATCCACTTAGGTCGCATCATCCTCAACTCCCCACTTTTCCTCATATCTCAGATTCTAGGCTTCCAACCTTCTTGCTTGGGTCCTTCTCTCTCTCTCTAGAGCTAACTCCACAACCAGCCTTATACTAAAGGTCCTTTCTCCATGAAGGTGGGTCAATGCTTACAAGCATACCCTTACATGGTGAAGCCTATGTTCAAGGTTATGTTTTCTCAAGGTTATCCATAACCCTCTATGCTCATCTCATAAGCTATTCATCATACACTCCTGGCTAGTGTTTTAGCCTAATGTCAGCACTACTGATGTACTCTGGTTGCATACTATGCCCTACTTGCATAAGCCCATAGTGTTGATATAGGTCCTTCACTAACCTCATCATTGAAGGAGCTATCCTTTGCTTCTAACATGCACGACGCTTCCCAGGGTTGGCTCATATGGGCATCCAAAAGCATGTCCACCCTCACGCATGGTCTATCATGACATCTAACTCCTCGTGTCACCTCTCTCTCTAACCTTCACTTTGGGTTAGGGTTAACATCATCCTCAGAGGATGTGTCAGGTCTCTACTTTTAATGGAGGTCTCTACCTCCAAGACTAACTCTCTTTACTTATCCTCCTGACAAGAAGGTCTAGCCTCATATCTCTCCTGAGGGCATGACAACTTATGTCATACGACCTAAGCATGTATCTATTCTTTTATGTTTAATCTATTAAGCTTATGTCCATGACATCTTGTTTACATGCTTTTTATTAATTTGGTGGAGGATTCCTTAAACCTTATCAACCTTACCCATACCTCAAGAGGGTGAGGAAAAGAGAGAAAACCCTAATCCTTAGGGTCCTTAACAACATTTGAGTTGAGAAGGGATGAACAAGATGACAGAGTCCTAAAGGTATCTTATTTTGAGTCAGATCCTAAGACATCGGCCAGGCAGTCACACTAATCTGGGAGTCCTTGTATTCCAACTGGCAGTGCGGAGGAAAATCTTGCTAGCCCCCAGACGTGATCCTTTTCTAGACACCTCAGTCTTTCAGAAAATCCTCTAATAACTCCCTTGAGTTCTACGGAGTTTGTAAAATTTAATAATTATTAAAGATTAAATGAGGAACCTATGCTCTAATACCAAATGTAATGACCCCACCTCCTAGTAACCCCCAATTAAGGGAGACCAAGAGGTCAGAGTTGTTAACCCCATTTCTGGATCAAAGGTTTGACAAATAATCAATAATAATCATCAAATTCTACCAACTAAACTGAAAGGTTGTAATAAAGTAAAACTTTGCATATCTTTTTTTTTCTTTCAAACTGAGGGTAACTACTTCTATCCATAGTTCGAGTCCATTCTAACTAATCCTCCTTTGTACTTTAATCCTCATTTAAATCCACATATGCCACCTTATTGTTTGTTTTTTTCACTTGTACCTAAAATGCCGACAAACAAAACGTCGATCAGCATAAAGCCGGTATGTGGGGGAAACAATAATCGTGCAACTATGATAACAATGTAATCAACCAATTATCATTTAACAGCCAAGATTACATTTTAAGCAATACTACTCAATCCATACCTATCCCTTATCTCTGTGTTGTTCCTACTGTGGACCCGGATGCTACCTTCCTCATGGTAGATCCCCATTAAACCCTGCATGATCCTACCTAACAGGTAGATCAATATTTAAGGGTTGAGTCACATGGCGCTACCCATAGGTAGCCCAATCCCTAACTCATGGTGTGCTAAAGAGTCACATGGCACTACCCATAGGTAGCCCATTTCCTAAATCAAGGTGACTTGATGGACCTACCCCATTGGTAGCCATGTACTACGTCATCCAATGACCTGATGGACCTACCCCATAGGTAGCCATGTACTAGGTCAAACTATTAAGCCATAGAGGGGACTAGGATATGAGCTAGTAGACACATATCTTATGTGATAGTCATATCCACATTATAATTTACATGAATTAAATTCATCCAATAGTTTAATTCAAGTCATCGAGGAAAACTTTGGAAAACCTAGAAAAACTAATTCGAGATATTCATAAGCGTAACCACATACCTGTCAAGTAGATTTGAGACAGAATCAACCAAGAAGGAAAATCCAATCAAGCAAGTACAAGAATCCTAAAATCACATCCAATTCCTTTTTATCAAAATCTATTCAAACCATCTTGCTACTTAAGGTTTCTATTCCTTTTTAGGATTTCTACCTCTTTTAGGGTTTACTTTGCAATTAGGGTTTTTACTTCATTTTACTCTTTTAAACCCTAATTTCTCATCTATCCTTCATGAAAGTTATTAAGGTTACTTTTTAACAACATATAACCTTAATTTCAGAAACATCACAATTAATCATCAATTAAGTCTATTAAGCCTCTTTTACATTAAAGCTACCATTTTTATCCTTTTAATCCATGACAAGATCATTATGCTCATTTATCATCAATTCATAGTTCATTATGGTCTAATTCACATATGAATTCTAATTGCTATTAATTCTACCTTTATTCATTAGAAAAACCCTAATTACTACATTAATGGTATTTATCCACAATTAGGAACTTTTATACTTGAAAAAGATTAAAATTATCATATCTCAACTTTAATCATGAAATTGATCAATTAAATCCATTAACAGTCTCATTTACTAAAATTAGGGTTTCAAGGCCCATTAAAGCATATTTACTCACATGAATTTCTAAATTAAACCAATTATGTGCAAAGTTCATCATTTTTGTTCTCAATATACCTTTTTACAATTAACAGGTTAATATCTACTTTAATCATCCATTAAACCCCACTAAACACCTTAATCTTCTCGAAAAAGGGTTTATTAATCATTAAATCATTACAGTTGATAACTCCCATCACTTTTCGAATTTCAATTATAAAAAGGCTTCAATTATATTTTTATTGCATTCCTCATGTTCTTCTGATCAAAATTCATATATTATGTGTATCCATTCGAGCTACCGTTAATAAGATATGAATTTTGCAATTTCAACTTACTCTAGGCCAGTAGGGGTTGCCACGTCGACCTCTTCCATGCAACGTGCTCTTTTAGAAACATAACTGAATGTCAGTTTTTCCCCTGCCTAAGTGGCCGACTCGTTAACCCGCAGATGGGTAAAACTATCCAAAGCCCCCGACCTTCTTCTTCCTCCTTGCGACGACGCATGTTGCCGCCCTAGCATGGCCTTGCGCGGCTCCTTCTCCTCATCCCCGACCCCGACGACCTCCAGGGTGGCTTACTCGGCCTTCGTCGTGCCTCTGTGCATGTGAGGATGTTGTTGGGTCATGGCCAAGTTGGCTAGTTCAATCTCTCTAGCTCTACAACACGCGAACGATCTGCTACTCTCCTGCGGCCGCCGCGTAAGAACCAAAGCTCTGAAAATATGGTTACGTTCTCGTAAGGTGTGGTGGGAGCATTGTGCTTCCCTCGTACTCATATACTCTTTCCTCATTGCTCATAGACACACTACTCCTCCACCTTAGGGTTTCCTTACAAAGAAGGATAAGAAGAAGAGCGGGATATGTGGAACTTCCTTGAACTCGATCCTAGGCTCTACCCCTTATATAGGGGAGGGTATCCGCACCCCAAGACATTCATATAAGAGGGAAACAAGTCCCTTTCCTAATAGGAAACCATTTCCCTTAATTAAGAAGCAAATATTCTCTTTCTTCATTATCCTTTTCACATCCTTTATTCTTTAGATATTAGGATTTTGAGAATCGCCTCTTTTATTCTCTTTTGTATTTGCCTTTTAATCCATTGGCCACGAAATTATATTTTCTTTTAGTAGAAAATACCACCTCTTTAATAATACCACAAAATTCATTAATAATGTATCACATTATCCTCTTATTTTGCATTATTGGTATTTTCTCTTTCTTTCTTCTTCACTGGGGCTCCTTGGACCCCAAGAAACTCCAAGATTTCGAAATTCCTTTTTAAGGATACTTATTATCCTTCTAGATGCATCTATTTCTATTATCTCCTTATTATCTTGTTTATTTCTTATTAAAATACTCTTTTTTAGGATTTCTCTTTATTTCTCTTTTATTTTCCTCATTGGTATTCCTTTTAACATTAGTAATCCTTGGGATACGAAATTCCATCAAGGATAACTCAATTATACCTCTTTTCACTTATTTTCCACATTTTATCATTGTTTTCAATTTCTTTCTTAATAAAGAAATACTTAATTGGTCTTTTCTTTTCTTGGTGTATTATCTTTGCAAATTTGGACTCCTTGGGACCCAAGGAACCCAAGAGGCACGAAATCCACCTTTGGATTACATACTTTTGCCTTCTAGAGGTTTCTACATTTTTCTTTTCTCCATTTCTTATTAATAATGGAGTTCCTTTTGTCTCTTCCTTGTTATTGGGCCCAATAGCCAATAAAGCCCACAAAACAATCATCAAGGCTATTGTAAAAAAAATCCATTTATTCAAAACAAATTATATCTTTATTTGTTCAAATATCTTTAATATGAGAAATCACATTTCTCACCAAATGAACCCAAAAGTTGGGGATGTAACATGATGAGTGTAGTGATTTTAGGTCTAAGTACCACAACCACCACCATCACTATGAGAGCTGACTATGAATTCTATAATTATGTCTTCCACGTGTCAATCTCACTATGGGTATGTCTGATACACTATTCTCTAACAAGTATATGTGTTCTTGGTTTGATACTTCCATATAATGACCAATGTGATTCATTCGTCAACCAACTTACACTCTGATCTTATGTGTCATTGTTTTCTGTCAACCTTCCACAATGACAACCGATCAGGTACATAATGAGAATATGTATATGTACACTTAACATTCGTATGATCTAATTTCTTCCAAGTCTGATACTTGAAGACATATGTCTTCAAGTAATAATATTCTCTAGACATTTATTATGTTATTCATTATCTCATAACTAAATATACAAAATAAATTTGAAGCTTTCCTTTGTTATTATCAAATCAGGTATCTAGTGCCACATCCCAATCATCATATGATTGTCTCTCTGGGCATACATACCAATAGTACCTAGAGTTTGATGATTGAATATAACTATAAATCCCTAATTGTCAATGTATGAAACCCTAACCCTAATTTGGTGATTAGTGACATGTTTGTTTCACTCTCTCCAAAGGTGGTTATCATATTACAATGTTCTATATCTTGTTTATGAAACACTTGTTCTTTATGTGTTTTGTGGATACATTATCGATACGGGGTTTTTGTCTTGTGACCCATATATGTATGATATGGCATAGTTATGTAAGCACCTTATGATATGATATGTAATGCATTGACAGACTTTTGGACTTATATGTGATAAGTTTTCTGCTTATGGTGGTTTTGCAAAATTGGTTTTAATTTCTTGTGTTTTTTGGTAATCCTCTTGCTTAGTTGTAATTCCACATTGGTTGTGAGTAAACTCATTTGAGGCATGTCGGGGCGCCACACATTCCATCCCCATACTTCTACCTCATCGCCCCAATTTGATCTATCATGAGAGGCCCAAATCCACTCTAATGACCGGGTGACCCAGGTCACCACCGCGGCGCTCCCTGTGATTTAAGTCGAGTGACTCAGACATCAAACATGTAACATCCCAAATTTTAAATAAAACACATTTAGGGTCTTAATTTGAAATTTCCAACTATAAAATATAAAACTTAGACTTTAATGCAAGTTATCAAAATATTGAATCCTTTGCATGAAGTTTGAATAAAAATAAAATGAAGTGTGTTCCCTTATTGTTTATATAATTAAATGAGTTTGTTATACATAAAAGGAAAAACTAGCACTTCTCTCTCTTATTCCTCAAAATGTATAAAAAGGAAATAAAAGGGAAAGAGACAAGACTTTGGATTCAAAAATATTAGTAAGGAGTCTAATGTTTTGGACAACAAGTTTCCCATTTTTAATAATGACTTTTAAATGAAAGTTCAAAGTATATATATTTCTCTTTTTCTCTCTTCTCCATAAAAATGTCTCAAAAAGGCATAAAATGAATGTAATATTGATTTTGAGGAGAAAATTATTGTTTATCTCTATTTTGAATTGAAAGACTCACAAATGGAAGGTGATTGCCTCATATTTAATCAATTAAAAGCATTAAAATTGAGTTTAATACCTATGTAGAAATTATTGACAAAAAGTAATCAAAAACCTAAATCTAATCTAATAGGAAGATTCGACACTATTTAATTAACTTATGATTCAAATTTGAAGTCAATCGGACTTTGTTTAACCCCTCAAATCAATTTTTAAAATATTTCATATAGTTTTAACCCTAAATCCTTGATAATGTGTTAATATAACCTAAATACAACTAAGTTATGGGACTTAAGCTCTGTCTCGCAACATCTTTGATTCCGAGTCAGACTCTCAAGTATCCGTGAAGAAGGGGTCCTCTTACTCACATGTTTCTTCATCGCATTGGACTCTTCAGACCGCTAATACATCTCCTCAATCTCGACTAGTTTTGGTCTTCCACTTTGTCTTTGTGCTCAGAAACTACACATAAACAACAGCACCACTTCCCCATTTTGAACAACCCCAAACACATCAAGGTTTTTTCCTTTAACAGTCCCAATCCATGAGGAACTCCTAGATCAAACTGAACTCCCTGGACTAGGCATTTCCTAACCCACTCAGAGAGTTCATCTATATAAGTAAGCCTCAAAATTGATCCATAGGCATCCAGAAACATTGCTTCTCCCTCATATTGATTCACGATGTCCTACTTTCCCTTAACTTAGAATCACCTTGATGTGCCCAATCTGGATTTTCATCACCACATTTTAGACAACCATCACCCCAGATATGGTTTATGATTGTCAACCTTAGTCCCCAAAGAAACTTCTTTGACCTAAAATTTTGCACAATTTACAGGTATCATTATTTCCCCCTCTTGGTCTTGTTCATTCGGTTGACATCCCATACTTGAGCATATCACCATAAAGTCATTGCTCCTTTTGCCACTACTTTTAGTTTCCATTGACGGATGGATTCATATCTAAAGTTTGTAATTTTATGTTCGCTTTAGGAGGCTCCTCACCTCTTCCCCTCCTCGTCAATGAATTCTGAGAAAGCTCAGTTCTTCGTCCGATGATTGAAGAATAGGGAAGACTATTTCCCAAATTTTCCCTCGCCCAAATAATAATTATTGACATGCATACAAAGGCAATTTCAGATTTTGACATGTTTTTTAGGATATTGACCGCACATCCAATGGAGCGCGTCAAGACTAAGTGGACATGAGAGATTCATCCACACCTGTGGGGATGAGGACCAATGCCACACTGGATTTTGTTTTTATTGTGTGGATTTTTCTTGCTTTGTGATTGGCCATATTTTCTAAAATTAATAGTAATTCAACCGATGACCATAAAGTTTTGAATAAATACTCGTTAGAAATGATTTTTCTAGAAGAATCCATTGTTTAGGTTTTTAGGTAATGTTTTGCTTACTATTCTAATGTTTTATTAGAAACCCTACTTTAACTCATGAAACCCTAATTACGTACCACATACAATTAATGTGACCTAAGTTGAACAATTTTTCCTAATCTCATGATTTTGATCAGTAAGCCAAACCTTAATGCACTCAAACCCTCATCTACCCTAATCCAACCTAGGATCAATACAAGGTATTGATTTATGGTGTTTAATAATTATGAACATGTGTGTAAAGACTAATCAAGACAAGAGAAGGTTTACTTAGTAGTTGACTCTGGATCAAAGAAACCCAGTTAGGATTTGCTTTTCTCTAGGTAAACTGGTTATGACACTATATATATGTACATTGATTGAGTTGTATGCTATGTATGGTTTATGGATTATTCTTTCAAGTTCAAGTTCAATTCTTAAATCATCTTCATCGTATAAATTGATTGATGTTTGCATTACTTATGCCAAATGGTTATCATGTTCATTATGATTAGAGATTATGATTAATTATCAATGATTAATGAATTTTAAAGTTCATGTTTCAAGAGGGAGAAATCCTATCATGAATTTTAAAGGACCATGTTAATGTTAATGGTAATGTCATGTTAATGATCAAGTTAATTGGAATTGAATTAGTTTTTATATGCTTCTCGAATCATGGAACTCAAGTGGTCGTTATGGGCATTCGTGCAAATTACGGGATTCTATAGCCAAATCATGGGCATTCGTGTGGTTACGGGCTTTCCTAGCATTATGGGCTTTCCTAGCAATCATGTTCTTTAAGTGGGAATCATAGATAGATGCATATATTTACTATACAATTCTTCATGTTATCATAATCATGAAATCAAGAATGCTTAATTTAAGTCATTTCAAGATTTTCTCTCAGCCAAGTATATATGTTTATTTCTCAGTCCTTATAAAATTTATAGTTTTTGCTTACTGATGTGTGTATTTTTTTTCTCATGGTCATGAGATGAGATGTCCCTAGATTAAGGAACAAAGGTATTTGATGTGAGTGCTTCGAAGTAGAAGATCACATGACTTAGCTTGGTGGGGTGCCATCTACACCTTAGAAGATCCTATATCAAGTTTCAGAAAAGATTTATGGCCTACATTTGTTCCACATTTCATGTATTAGATTTTAGTTCAAGGATGAGATAGTTTATGCTATTAGTTTTATCTTTCAAAGATCAATGTATGAATTAGTATTGCTAATAAATGTGCAGTGTTTCATTTATCTTGTATCCATGCTTATCATATTTTATAATGTTCCTCCAAGACAAGTGACCCATGTCTTGGACAACATAGGGTTTTATTCTGCTATCGTGTATGTACTTGGAGGAGTGTTACAATATGGTATCAGAGCAATGAGTAGATGGCCACTAAGATAAACATTCATATGCTCTAACCCTAGGTATAGAAGAAGTAGCTAAAAACTATTAGAAACCAAAGTATATGTATAGACAAGTGACTTTTGTTCAAGTGAGGATTAGGGTTTTGTGGCAAGAAGGTTTGAACTTTTATGGTACTCTAGAATTGTATATAGCATGCTCTCTCTTTTTCCCGCATGTCTGTGGTATGGGACACAGGCTCATGGGGTTTCCAGAGAGAATGTTATATGCATAGTCATGCTTGTCTTATCTTTTCAAGTGCATGTGGTATGGGACATGTGCATGATGGAGGTACTAAGTCAAGCATGAATTGATAACTCACCTCTGAATATATGATCAGTCGACATGTATCCAATATATGTAAGCTCAATATCACATATTGAATCACATGTGTATTGCCATACTTTTCTCTATCTCGCTAATCAAGAGGCCTAAGATATCATACTCCTATCGGAGGGACAAATCACATATATATCACTCACTGTCGATCCCCATGTGTCAAAGTCACCCAATCATTACCGTTATAACAACCCATGTTTCAATAATGTGTTTGATGATGTCAAAGTGTACCTAATGACATTTGGTGAGAGTAGTGATTTTAGGTCTATGAACAACACCCACAACCATCACTATGAGAGTTGACTATGACTTATGTAATGATGGCTTCCATGTGTCAGTCTCACGGTGGGTCTGTCAGACACACTATTTTCTAACATGCATATATGTGCTTGGTAGGATATTGACATATCATGACCAATGAGATTCATCCATCAACTAACTCACACTCTGATCTAATGTGTCATTATTATCTATCAACCTTCCACAATGACAATAGATCAGGGATATAATGAGAATATGTATATGTACTCTTAACATTCATATGATCTCATTTCTTCCAAGTCTCATACTTGAAGACATACGTCTATGAGTAACAATATTCTCTAGACATTTATAATATTATTCATTATCTCATAACGAAATATTCAAAATAAATTGGAAACTTTCCTTTGTTATTATCAAATCATGTTTGTATGCCACATCCCAATCTCAATATGATTGGCTCTCTAGGAACATGTTCCAATAGACTCCCACTTGCACTTAGAGCCAATCAACCACGGATCTTATACCGAGTGACCTAACATGACCATCATGATTTTGTTGTGTAAGTGCTTTTATAGAGGGTTTTGCAATGTTTACTTTAAGTAGGTATTTTGCAATTGTCATATCTCTTCACTTTAATACTAATCATATGAGATGGAAGTGTCGTAGTATGCTATTCAAGATTCCCAGCTAAACTAGTAGCTCTATTGTGTCATCAACGGTTGGAACCACACAAGTTTATCTATATGAACTTCTTGATCCATACAATATCCTCTAGTGTTCTAATAACACAGAGATACTCGACTTCATTTGTATATTTGAACAACTATCATTAGCTAAAAACCCTTTCTAGCTTACAGTTCTTGTTTGATGTCAAACATAAATTTAGATTGTAATAGTTTTGTTAGTTTGGAAAATTTAATGGGTGTAACCCTTTACATCCAACTCTTCCCTATTACCATAACCATGGAACGGATCCTTTTAGTGCTTCACAAGAACTTAAGGATGTTCATTATGGTAGTTCAGTGACTCTCACTGGTATCTGACATGTACCCTCTAGTCATGTCCAATACATATGAGATTCCTTAGTAGGTATATATGTGTCCTCTCATCATGTCAATACATATGAGATGATTGGATATCCTCTCGTCATTTCCAATACATATGAGATAATCGGATAAGTATGTAACATTGCATTCAAGATAAATCCAATTGCATATTACATCTATCTATGTGTTCATGTTCTTCATAAGAATTGGGACACTAGGATCCTGAGAGACTAACTTCGTGGAACATGGAAACTATTTTCTCTCATTGAGACTTGCATGTTGAACCCTTCAACATATTGCCAATGTATATGCTCTTAGGTCAAGAAGCTTTCTAGATCTATCTCTATAGAAATTGATTCCTATCATATAGGATGCTTCCTGTAAACCCTTCATATCGAAGGTACTTTCTTTACCAAGTTTTAACATATCCAGGGTGAGGACGTTATTCCCAAACATTATGTGGAATATTACTATGCTCCACTAAATCTTTTGTAATCATAGACTACAACTTCATTCTTACTCAAGTCAAACCCTTTGCCTATCCTGTCAAATAGAAGATTTTAGCTTTGAGATGTTTGCTTTGAGATGTTTGCTTCAATATTTGTAGCTTATAGATATTATTTGCATTGATGGATTTATAAAATATTTAGGTTGTGTCACGTACACAACCTTATGATTATTCAAATTTTGGAGTGCGATTTTAACATCCATATGACAACTCTTATAGTCTTACTAAGCTACAACAACAAGCATGATCTGATGAATATAACTGTGGTAACTCATGGAAGACTTCATCACGTTCAACACCTTGAACTAGTTTGAAACTCTTTACACCCAATTTACCCTACCATGTTGGTCTCCTTACAGAGACCCAAATGCACCCAATGCATTTTATCCGTCCAAGTGGATCCACCAACGTCATACCTTTCTAGTTTTCATGGAGTCCATCATTGATCTTATGGCCTTAGACCATTTCATAGATTTTGGTCCCTCAATAGTTTCTAGATAGGTTGTCGAATCATCTATATGATCTTTTTGAGTTTTAAGATATCATAACATTTCCAAACTCACGGTGTGTTCTACTAGAACTATAAACTGTGTGTTCACATAAGGAACTTGAGATTCCACAACAACTTGTGATTCTTCTGGTTCCTATTGTACCTCTTTCGGTTCTATATTTTTCTTGTTTGTCTGGAACATTTCAAGTTCTACTTTCACTCCCACTGATTCCTTTGAAACTAAGTTCCCTTTAGGCATTCAGCCATCCTAGCAACAAAGAGTTTGTTGTTAGGCTAGAATATAAGTAGTATTCAATAAGATAACATTCATGTGGTTTGTGGATAAAGACTTTTAAGAAACTATTTCCTTATTCAAGATTTCAATCCCAATCACTACAAAAGTCTCATCAGGACACATCCCATGCCATATCTCATATGGTGTCTTTTATACTATTTTAGACGGTACATTGTTTGATGTTTAAGCATGTTCCCCAAAGAAATCGTAAGATTAGCTAGATTTTATTGATAATCTCACCATGACATAACAGGGAGATACCTTCTTTCTGACACATCAGTATGTTTCAAATGGAGTTCATTATGATACACTATCATGATCTCTCCAGAAGGTCCTCAAACTCTTAGTTTAAATATTTCAACATTGATTACATCAATGTATCTTAATACGTTACCTAGTGAGTTGCTTACTTCATTCATAATCTCCTTGAACACTTCAAGAGATTAATACTTCTATTTCAATTAAATACAAATATCTACTAATCACATCAAGAACTTGTAACTACCTTAAGCATTCCTTCTAAAAGGTCTATGTACATTACTATGTACTAGTCCTAATGGAATAGTCAATCTCCTACTACATCTAGTGAAGATCCATTTGTCATATTGGATAATAAATATGCATTTATATATTGGTTCAATAATCAAAAGAGTCTAGATAACCATCATATGGAGTCTAGAACTGTATTTCTCTTTTATGTGTTCAAGATGACAATGTTATAAGTATTAATTGTTTGAGTTATCAAGTCATTCAATATATGTGTCATTTGTCTTTGCAACTATCAAGTATAGTTTGTGAGACATAGGGAATCTCCATCAAATATCATAATTTTCTTTTCATATAAAATATATGATGTTTGGAAAGTACACAATAGCCATTCTCTAATTCTATTATGTGTCCATGAATGACAGCCTTTAACTATGGTAGCAGCAACCCTTGCTCCATATATCTCTAGCTTACGTCTTCTCAGGTCCTGAAGTAGATATCTCTATCGCGATCTTCTTCCTGAGATCCTCTATGAAGAGGATAATTTCTTTCTAATGTCTAGACAGGTGGCAATGGTGGCTCTTTGTTTTCTTTATCCTTAAAGTGAAAAGGGTATATCCCTTTTACATTGTAGAAGACTTGGGCTTCAGCTTAGACTCAGAACACTTTGTAGCCTTTCTTTTTCCATAGGACCCACTTCCGCTGATCACCATCACAAATTTGTCCTTCTTCTTCCTTGCTTTGGCACCAACATGCCAAGCATTTGATAAACTAACTATATGATTCATGCAATGCTTGCATAATCATATTCATGGTCAACTCTTTGTTGGTATGTATGACCATAGAGCAAGTCATGTGATGACTGTAATGGGATACTTTGTAAATGATTTGAATAATAATAAAGGCAATTTCTGATCTATATGTTTTAATTGTTTCTGAGATGATAGTTTAACATGATAGATGTCTAAAGAATTGTTTTTACTCAATGATGTATGCTTTTTAGGTTAAGGAACTAAATGATGAGATCATACAGATGTTAAGAGTATACATTCTTGTTTAGTCCCTAGTTGGTTGTTATTGTGGAAATAACCATAGACATAAATAACACTAAAGACTAGATTGTGTGTTGGTTTATGAAAGAATCTCATTAGTCATGATATAGTGATATCAAACCAAGCACATAGGTACTTGTTAGAGAACAAGTGTACCGGACAGACCCACCGTGAGAGTGACACATGAAACCATGATTTGGTAGTCACAGTCAGCTCTCACAGTGATGGTGGTAAATGTGATTCTTCGACCTGAAATCACTACACTCAACACATGTCATTGGGTACACATTGACATCATCAAACACAGTCCTGAAACATGGGTTGTTATAAAGGTGATGATTGGGTGACTTTGACACATGGGGCTTTTGAGGGGTGAGCGATAGATATGGGATTTGTCCCTCCTAAGGGAGTTTAATGTCCATGGCCACTTGATGAGTAGGATTGAGAAAGGCATGGACATGCATGTGTGAATCGATATGAGATATTGATGTCACACACATCTCACCCACTTTACTATGAGATCAAGGAAATGGATGATTGCACCATGCCTTGAGTTCATTCAGGACATTAGTGACAAAGGAATTATACATTCATTGTAACACCATTAACGGATTGTAGGATTGAAAGTTGTTCTCAAACTTTCTATTTCACTTCGGTAGCACTGATGTGCGACTAGGCACCGCTCTTTTCTTATGAAGTCATAAGTGTTATGGACTTTCACCGCCAATGTGAAATGGACCTATAGGGTCACACACATAGGATTTAACCTGGAAGAGGAGTTTTATCCACAAATGATGTTTAGATTGATTACTAAAGGAGATTAGTGGTTCAATTAAACACTCAGTTGATTGATAGCTCAAAATTATAGTGTTCAAAGTGTTGGACCAATTGATTAGAGTATCAGATTGATTGAAACTGCAATTGACTGATTTTTGCAAAGTCTACACTTCCAACCGATTGGCTCATGTGATGAATCGATCGGTTCAGGTTGGTGAATCGATCAGCTCAAGTGGTGAGTCGATCGGCTCATGTGTCAATGAAACGATCAGCTCAATTGTTGAATCAGTCGATTCGTGTGACCAACCGAGATCGTTTGGAAAGTCAGAGGACTATTTTGCAAAAACACATGTGTTTGACTTGTCAAATTTGATTTGGACAAGGATTAATATTTGATTAATCGGAAACAAATATGAAAGTTAATTCAAGTTGGACCAGGAGCATGAATCGATCGACTCATGTGATGAACCGATCAGCTCAGATGCCCCAAACGATCAGTTTAGGTGTGAACCAATCGACTGAGGTCACCAACCAACCGTTTTAGGGTTAAAATGATCGGTTCAACTGGCGCAATTGATTGTTTTTGTGGAAAATCTTGAACCCTTCTACTCTTACTTTAATCCCGCATTTCTCGGGGTAGAGAACCCTATCCCATGACCCTCCTATATATATATGGGCATTGGGGGCTTCTCAAAGTACAACTCAGAACACTAGTTGCTCTGCAAAGTTGTCATTCTCTCTGGTTGTGGTAACCAAGAGAGCCCGAGCAAGTGTTACCCGATAAGGGAGGCACAACGAGGGAAAGACAACTACAGAAAGGCAACTGGTTGTAGGAGAGTGTGCCGGTGACTAGTACACTGAAAGGATGGTACGACTCTTTTTGATTCCTTATGGGACAAGGAGATTGGATTTCTAAGTGGTATGTGTGGACTACTTCAGAGGCGGGAGACTTCTGCCGCTCGGAGGACAACTATCAATCCCGACAGTCCCGGTGAGACCAGGAGATGCACAGACACCATCCAAGATCGGAGGTGAAGACCGTGCAAACCGTGAGGTAACGTCACCGAGCAAGCCTCGGGACAAGGTATGCCTCTACAAACCATCCTTCCTATTGCATAGATGTTGACGCGATTCCTTTATTTTGGGTTTAGGAGAAGAAATTTTTTTGTTTCCGCTGCCTTCTCTGATTCCCCAAAAACCCAACAGTGGTATCAGAGCCACGTCAACTGCTCTATGCATACGATGTGAATAAAATTGGCTTTCTGCATGTCCAATCCTAAATCCAAAAATCACAATATACATATATGATATGTAATATAAATGCACTCGATATGCGTCACCCTTAAAAGAGTTTTGTGGTGGATGTATAGCATGGTTATGGCCAATAAACCCTATGTATGTGTGCTTGGTTGGATATGGTTGCTTGCATCTCGGTCTGCGCACAGATTCCCTATCTCCTATTCATGATGTAACTCGAGATAAATCGAGATTTCTTTCCTACCTTTACTCCTCCTGAATGTAACTCGGGGTTTCCTTTTTCAAATGTAAAATAGGATAGATTTTTATTTCTTGTTATGTCAAAGAATGACCAGTTCGAGGATCAAGATGAGCGGGTGGCGGCTTGAGGAGATCCATGACGACCAGTGAATTGATCGACTGGAGGAGTCAGTCGATCGGATGGTGGCACCCAACCGACCAGTCTGATGGCGAGCCGATCAATCATGGAGATGAGTTGATCAAACCCAGAAAGGCAAAGCACATAGTTCATCTTGTACATGTTGCATGTAATGTGGACCTAGATGACCATGATTCCTCTTGGATCAAGGAATCACATTAGGATTGTCATAATCATTGCTTTTATCATTTCACATGTTTTCTGTGGGATATAGCATGTATATGATACTTACTATATTGTGGTGATTGGATATGTATATGTACCTATAAAACCAAATCCCTCATCTAAATATTAAGTTTTTCATGCCTTCCATTAGCGACACACATGAAAAATTTGATTGACCAAGCGTAGGTTACGCCAAAGTGTGGTGCGTCGTCTATCTCGTGGAAGTGCGAAGGGTAAACATGTAGGTTCTGCCAAAGCAGGGTGCATATTTACTATGTCGGCTTTTGGGTTAGACTTAACTGGTGATTCTTAGAGCATCTTAGCCCAGAGGCACAGAATGTTCATGGCAAGGTGTTGTGCATGTTCATTCATCAAGAGTTGTATATGATGCAATTAGCATGATGGCCTACCTAAATAGTCAAGTTGTGGGCGATCATCTAAAGCTGACTCATGACTTGATGAAATAAAGATCTTAACCCACAAGAAGATTGTACGCTACAATCTTCTGAATTGATGGTGAGGGTTGTCAATTTGAATCAAAATAGTGGGAGCGGTAATTAATTAAAGGCCTAATTAACTACTGTCAAATTTTATTCAAATCAAATCAAATCAAAAGGAGTTTTGACACATGCAATTTTCTCTTGTAGAATGGCAAAAGAATCATCTTTTAAAATGGTCAAATTAATTGAGAATAAATTCCATAACTGGTTGGGGATTGTGAGAAGTGTTCTGCACAATCCAAAAATACCGGTAGCCTTTGAATCCACTCTATGTGCACTTAAGAAGAAGGATAGTTCATTGATGGAGATCAATGGAACAAAGTCTAAGGACAAAGGTGAGGGAGAGAAGGATTCTCTCCCCAAACAAATGTCAGAATCTTCTATGCTCAAAATATGGAGAGGATGGAAGGAACAATGGAAGAAGAAGCGAGAGATAGAGATCTCTACTTCTGGTGTATACGTTATAGAGATTAACTTTACTACTTCTCTATCACGGGTACTTGATACCGGATGTGGATCTCACATTTGTTCAAATGTGAAGGATCATAAGAGAAGTAGGCCTTTGGGGAAAGGCGAGGTTGAACTACGTGTTGCCAATGGGGCAAGGGTTGCCGCCAGTGCCGTAAAAACCTATGAGTTAACTCTACCTAGTGGGCTAATAATAGAGTTGAAGAACTGCTATTATATACCTGCCATAAATAGGAATATCATTTTCGTCTCTTATTTGGACAAGGATGGTTTTGAATTTCTTATTAAGAATGGAAAGGGTTCTATTTCAAAAGATGGGATCTTTTATGGTAGTGCCCCAATGTCTTATGGTCTATAATTGATAGATCTAGAGACAAGTGTATACAACATAAACACCAAAAGGAAAAAACTCAACAACTCAAACAAAACGTATCTTTTGCATTGTCGTCTAAGGCACATAAATGAGAAGTGCATTTCTAGACTCCATAAAGATGGTTATCTAGACTCGTTTGATTATGAATCAATAGAGACATGTGAATATTGTTTGTTGGGCAAGATGACCAAGACTCCCTCTTTAGGTAAAGGTGAGAGAGCTAGTGATCTATTAGGACTCATACATATTGATGTATGTGGGACTTTTAGAACTAATGCCAGAAATGGGTATCAGTACTTCATTATCTTCACTGATGACATCAGTAGGGATGGCTTTGTGTACCTGATGAAACATAAGTCAGAAACCCTTAAAAGGTTCAAGGATTTCATGAATGAAGTACAAAACCAACTTGGTAAAAGTATTAAAGCACTTTGATCTGATCGAGGTGGAGAATACTTAAGCCAAGAGTTTAAGGACCTTCTACGAGCCCGTAGTATTGTATCACAATGGACTCCGCCTGGAACACCACAGCATAACGGTGTGTCTGAAAGAAGGAATCACACTTTACTGGATATGGTGCAATCAATGATGAGTTTTTTTTTATCTTCCAATTTCCTTCTGGGGTCATGCTCTTGAAACTGCCGTGTTTACACTTAACTGAGTACCATATAAATCTGTTCAAAAGACACCATATGAGATATGGACTGGAAAGCGTCCCAATATGTCTTTTATGAGGATTTGGGGATGTGAGGCATATGTCAAGAAAATGTTTCCTAACAAGCTAGGCCGTAGATCTGATCAATGTTATTTTGTTGGATATCCTAAGGAGACCAAGGGATATTAATTATACCACCCAAATGACAGCAAAGTGTTTGTTGCTAGGGATGTTGTGTTCCTAGAAAAGGAATTTATTTCTAGAGGAAATAGTGGGAGGAGAATAGAGCTTGAAGAGGTTCAAGCCCAATAAGAAAACATTGAACTGGTAGATGTACAAGAGGAACATAGAGACTCACAAAGTGTTGTGGAATCTCAATCTCCTCAAGTAACACAAGGACCTCATAGATCTAGTAGGACATGCCTTGAACCTAAGAGGTTTGGATACCTTGTGACTCAGGAAGGCGGTGAGTTGATCATAGATGATGATCCAACTACCTATCTAGAGGCTATGGAGGGACCAAATTTAGAGAAATAGCTTGAGGCCATGAAATCCGAGATGGAATCCATGTACTCCAACAAAGTATGGACTTTGGTGGAACCAACTGAAGGGGTAAAACCCATAGGGTGCAAGTGGGTCTTCAAGAAGAAGACCGACATGGATGGCAATGTGCAAACTTATAATGGTAGATTGGTTGTAAAGGGTTTTCGACAAGTTCAAGGTGTTGACTATGATGAAACCTTTTCTCCAATTGCCGTGATTAAGTCCATCAGGATTATGCTTGCTATTGTGGCTTACTTTGACTAGGAGATTTGGCAAATGGATGTTAAAACAACATTCCTTAATGGGAATATAAATGAGGATGTGTACATGAGACAACCTGAAGGTTTTGTAGATCCAAAGAATGCCAATAAAGTCTGTATGATGCAAAGGTCAATCTATGGATTGAAACAAGCATCTCAGAGTTGGAATCTTCAATTTGATGAGGAAGTCAAAGTGTTTAGCTTTATTCAAAATGAAGATGAACCTTGTGTGTACAAGAAGGTTAGTGGGAGCACAACCACATTCCTCATATTGTATGTGGATGACATACTATTGATGGGGAATGATGTCTCAGCCTTAGAGAAGGTAAAGACTTGGCTTCAGAATACTTTCTCAATGAAGGACTTAGGAGAAACATCCTACATTATAGGTATTAAGATCTATAGAGATAGATCTAAAAGGATTCTCATACTAAGTCAAAGCACATACATTGACAAAGTGTTGAAGTGGTTCAACATGGAGAACTCAAAGAGAGGCAACATCCCCATGCTACATGGAGTCACCGTCTCTAAAGCTCAATGTCCCCAATCTTGTGAAGAGAGGGAGTGTATGAATGGGATCCCATATGCATCAGCCATCAGATCCATCATGTACACTATGTTGTGCACACACCCAGATGTCTGGTATGCCCTTAGCATGATGAGTAGGTACCAGTCAGATCCCGGAGATGCTCACCGGATAGCCGTAAAGAACATCCTCAAGTACTTGTGAAGGACTAAGGATCAAGTCCTTATATATGGCGGCGAGGAAGAATTGGTTGTAAAGGGTTACACCGATGCAAGTTTCCAAACCAAAAAAGATGATTACAGATCGCAATCAGGATTTGTATTTTGCCCAAACAATGGAATTGTGAGCTGGAAGAGTTCCAAGCAAGAAACAGTTGCCGATTCTACTACAGAGGTCGAGTATATTGTTGCTTCACATGCAACAAAGGAGGTTTTGTAGAGGAAGAAGTTCATCACTGAACTTGGTGTCGTTCCCAGTAGTTGTGATGCAATTGAGCTCTATTGTGACAATAATGGAGTTATTGCTCAAGCTAAGGAGCCCATATCACATCAGCGGTCCAAGCACATATTGCGGCGCTTCCATCTCATACGAGAGATCATATAATGAGGAGATGTGAAGATTTGCAAAGTACCAACTGAAGACAACATAGTTGATCCACTGACTAAGGCCCTTTCTCAGCAGAAGCATGATGGTCATGGAAGGTCACAAGGAATGAGGTTCCTATGTGACTGGCTCTAAGTGCAAGTGGGAGTCTTTTGGTATGTATGCCCATAGAGAAAGTCATGTGATGATTGTAATGGGATACTTTGTAAATGATTTGAATAATAATAAAGGAAATTTCCGATCTATATGTTTTAACTATTTCTAAAATGATAGTGTAACATGATAGATGGCAAAATAATTGTTTTTACTCAATGACATATGCTTTTTAGGTTAAGGACCTAAACGATGAGATCATACGGATGTTAAGAGTATACATTCTTGTTTAGTCCCTAGTCAGTTGTTATTGTGGAAATAACCATAGACATCAATAGCACTAAAGACTAGATTGTGTGTTGGTTGATGACGGAATCTCATTAGTCATGATATAGTGATATCAAACCAAGCACATAGGTACTTGTTAGAGAACAAGTGTACTAGACAGACCCATTGTTAGAGTGACACATGGAACCATGATTTGGTAGTCACAATCAACTCTCACAGTGATGGTGGTGAATGTGATTCTTCGACTTGAAATCACTACACTCAACACATGTCATTGGGTACACTTTGACATCATCAAACGTAGTCCTAAAACATGGTTTGTTATAAAGGTGATGATTGGGAGACTTTGACTCATGGGGCTTTTGAGGGGTGAGTGATAGATATGGGATTTGTCCTTCCTAAGGGAGTTTGGTGTCCATGGCCACTTGATGAGTAGGATTGAGAAAGGCATGTGCATGCATGTGTGAATCAATATGAGATTTTGATGTCACACACATCTCACCCAGTCTGCTCTGAGATCAAGGAAATGGATGAACATGGAAAGGATGACGGTACCATGCCTTGAGTTCATTTAGGACATTAGTGACAAAGGAATTATACATTCACTGTAACACCATTCATGGATTGTAGGATTGAAAGTTATTCTCCAACTTTCTATTTCACTTGGGTAGCACTAATGTGCGACTAGGCACCGCTCTTTACTTATGAAGTAAAAAGTTTTATGGACATTCACTACCAATGTGAAATGAACCTGCAGGGTCACACACATAGGATTTAACCTAGAAGAGGAGTTTTATCCACAAATGATGTTTAGATTGATTACTAAAGGAGTTTAGTAGTTCAATTAAACACTATGTTGATTGATAGCTCAAAATCATAGTGTTCAAGGTGTTGGACCAATTGATTAGAGTATAAGATTGATTGAAACTACAATTGACTAATTTTTGCACAGTCTGCACTTCCAACCGATCAGCTGATGTGATGAACTGATCGACTCAGGTTGGTGAACTGATCGACTCAGGTTGGTGAACCGATCGGCTCAAGTGGTGAGTTGATCGGCTCATGTGTCAATGAAATGATTGGCTCAATTGTTGAACTGGTCGATTCGTGTGACCAACCGAGATCATTTGGAAAGTCAAAAGACTATTTTGCAAAAACACATGTGTTTCACTTGTCAAATTTGATTTGGATAAGGATTAATATTTGATTAATCAGAAACAAATATGAAAGTCAATTCAAGTTTGACCAGGAGCATTAACTGATTGGCTCATGTGATGAACCGATCGGCTCAGATGCCCCAAATGATCGGTTCTGCTGGCGTAGTTGATTGTTTTTGTGGAAAATCTCGAACCATTATACTCTTGCTTTAATCCCGCATTGCCTGGGGTAGAGAACCTTGTCCCATGACCCTCCTATATATATAGGGGTATTGGGGGCTTCTCAAACTACAACTCAGAACACCAGTTGCTCTCCAAAGTTGTCATTCTCTCTGGTTGTGGTAACCAAGAGAGCCCGAGTAAAAGCAACCCGATAAGGGAGGCACATCGAGGGAAAGATAACTGTAGAAAGGAAACTAGTTGTAGGAGAGTGTGTCGGTGACTAGTACACCGACAGGAGGGTACGACTCCTTTCGATTCCTTATGGGACAAGGAGATTGGAGTTCCAGGTGGTCTGTGTGGACTGCTTCAGAGGCGGGAGACTTCTGCCGCTCGGAGGACAATTGTCAATCCCAACAGTCCCGGTGAGACCAGGAGCTGCACAGACACCGTCCAAGACTGGAGTTGAAGACCACGCAAGCTGTGAGGTAACATCGCCGAGCAAGCCTCGGGACAAGGTATGCCTCTACAAACCATCCTTCCTATTGTATAGACGTTGACGCGATTCATTTATTCTGGGTTTGGGAGAAGAAAAATCTTTGTTTCCATTGCCTACTATGATTCTCCTAAAACCCAACACTTTTGACCTAAGAGAATTCCCAAGCATTCCATATCTCCAATCATATTGAGCATATAGAGTTCTACCAGAACTCCTTTTGTCATTTTGCACTCAAATAATATCTTGTTTTCTTTACATGATTCTTAAGACATGTTACCATCTCGATAATGACCATGTATTCATGTTTTTCACGCAACACATAGTTCATGCAACATAGCATCAAATATTCAAATGTCTATGGCATCATTGGCATGCTTCCATTAAGCATCCATTTAGCCTTAGGTGCATTTGGAGTGGGTTCCTCTGGAATTGGTCTATGAAGGATAGAGCTTTCACTCATTGATGAGAACATTTCTCAAAGTCCTTTAACCAATCATGAAACTTTATCCCATTTTGTCCTTCTAAAGGAATGAATGCAATTGGAACATGTTTCTATTTGACATTTGATTCTATAAAGAAATGGTGCAATGTTTCAAAACATTTTTTATTTGGTTTCATTTGAATATTTTGACGATATTAATTAGGTTTGTAAGTAACTACCACTCCCACTATTTTATTCAAATTTATAGACCTCGATATCAATTTTGAATATTGTAGCGTACAATAATATATTGGGCCAAGATCCAAATATTATCAAAGTTGTGACCTAGCAAGGGCTATCACCCACAACTTGATTCCATATGGTAGGCAATTATTCCAATTGCATCATATGCAGTTCTTGGATAGATGATATGTGCAACTCCTTTCCATGATCATTTGTATGACTCTAGGTGGCTAATCCAATTAAGGTCACCGTGTTAAACCTGACCCAAAAGCCAACACGATAAATATGCACCCTTCTAGGGAAGACCCACATATCTACCATCACACTTAAACAAGATAGACAGTGGATCACACTACGGTGTGCCCACTCTTACTCTATCAAGATTTTCATGTGTGATACTTATGGAAAGTATCTAAGACTTAATATTTTAATGAGGGAGTTTGTATATATACATATACTTTATCCAATCACCACATACATAGTATGTATCATATACATTCTATATCCACAAATAAGAACATGCAATAAATAAAACACACAAGTGATGGATTGTCCATACTAATGTAATTCCTTGGAGCCACAAAGAATTACTACCACCTATGGTCCACATCATATGCAACCTATTGGTGGTGAAGATTTGTGCTGAAACCAATCTGGGTTTATCGATTCAACTCTTGAACCGATCAGCTCACCACCTGGTCACTTTGGTTGGGCTCTTCTAAAATGGTCATCTGGTTCTCAAGTCGAAGTAGTGTCTGGGCACCTCTAGCTGGTCAGTTGGGCCACCAATCGATTGGTTTGTCCTCCTATCATCTGGCCTCCTCAGTCCTCTAGTAGATTGGGTCATCTCAAGGCTTCTCATTTCATATTTGTGTAGATCATCATCTCATGTCGATACATAACATAAAACTATGCTATTTCTTATTACATTGTATATGGGAAAACCTCGAGCTATATTCGAAGGAAAATAGGAAGAAGAGCATTAAGTTACATTTAGAAAGAAGAGAGAGGCTTGGTATACAGACCGATTAACAATAGGAATAAATATCCACAACCATGAATGCACAGATCTGGGGTTCTGGTCATAACCATGCTTTGCATCCACCATCAAAATTGATTTTATGGTTACGTGTGTAAATTCCATATATACCATATCATATATATATTCATTTGGGTTCTCTATGTTGTTATTAGATTGATCTGACATCAACTATTTTAAATATTCATATCACGTGCAATAAACAAATACAGTAACACAAAAATATGATCATATTGATTATCCCAAAACATAATTAATTGACGTGTCTCTAATACCACTAATGGGAAATATGACATTTTGTTGTCAGTGAAAACAATATTTTACTGACATATTTTCCATTAACCAGCAGATTGTGTCAATAACTATGCAATGGGAAGGATGGCTTCACAAAGATATACCTGGTCCTAGAGCAAGTCCAATGACAATCCTCATCGGTGTAGGTTCTCACTTTGTCTTGGACGATGCATGTGCAGCTCCTAGTCACACTCAGACTCGTCTAACTCCTCTTCCATGGACAGCAAACTCGAACAACTGCAGCAGCAGCTCCTTAGATCTCTCCACAAACTGCAAGTTGATGTTGCCCTCCTAGCAGATGTCAAAAGGAGTCCAACATCTAGAGTAGTCCACAAGGACCAACTACAACTCATGTCGTCCTGTAGGAATAGACAAGAAGGAGTTGTCCCTTCCATTGGTGTACTATTCACCAAAATTCTCTTTCACAACAATGATCCTCAGTTGTTTCTCTCTCATGGTTATCCCTCCCTATTCAATTAGGACTTTCTTGGTTTCTCATTGTTACCACAACCAGAGAGGGCAACAATTGTCAGAGCAACTAATTCACATTTGTTTGTGTAGTAGTTGTGCTCTGGGAAGCCCCCAGTACCCCTCTATATATAGGAGGGGTTAGGGTTAGGGTTCCCAGTATGCAGCCAATGCATGACTAAAGAGGGTGCAGAAAGGACAAGAAGATCTTGAATTTTCGCAACTTTTCTAGAAGTTTCACAACATTCATGCGAAAAACGGGTCATATCACCCAATGAGATGGTCATTTCGCTAGGCAAAATGATCATTCCACACCTTTCAGTTCTGCACATATGTTAACAATTCAATTTTAATTAGTACTCAATGTGACATCATCACCAATCCTTTGTGCAATCGAATTGCACCCCCAAAATGGGCATTAAGTGCAATTAAGATGGGTGTATCACACCAAGCTAGACGTCTGTTTCACACAACCGAGATGGGTGCCTCGTAGGCTAGGTTAGGTAGAATTCAAACCAATGTTCAATAGAATCACTTTGGCACTCCAAACGGCCGTTTCAACACTTGGGACGCCCGTCTGGCTTCCCAAACGGCCGTCTCAACCTGTGAGATGGTCGTTTCTCAGTTTAGTCAACCAATCTATTGGTTTTTTGCATGAATTGAGTACCTAAACACTTTAGTAATTAACTCAATTCTCATTCAAGATCTGAACTCATCTTCTAGATGAGTTCCTATGTGTGTGACCCTATAGGTCCCATATCACGTTGGCAGTGAATGTCCAAAACAACTTATGACATCACAAGAAAAGAGTGGTTCCTAGTCGCACATCATTTCTACCCAAGTGAAAGGAAAGTTGGGGAGAAACATCAACCTACAATCTATGTATGGTGTTATAGTGTTTGTATAGTTCCTTTGTCACTGATATCCAGATGGAACTAGAGGCATGGAGTAGTCATTCTCATTATTATTCAATATTGTTCCTTGAACCAGAGTAGACTGCATGAGATATTTGTCAGCTCAATATCAAATATTGACTCACATGAGTATGGTCATACTTTTCTCAGTATCACTAGTCAAGAGGCCTTAGATATCATACACCTATCGGAGGGACAAATCCCATATCTATCACCCACAGTCAATCCCCATGTGTCCAAGTCACCCAATCATCACCATTATAACAACCCATGTTTTAGGACTTCATTTGATGATGTCAAAGTGTACACAACAAGATGTGATGAGTGCAATGATTTCAGGTCTAAGAACCACAACCACCACCATCACCGTGAGAGCCGATCCGACTACAAATTCCATAATGATGGCTTACAAGTGTTAGTCTCATTGTGGGCTTTCATGTTGTAATAAAGACGTTCTAATGATTTCAACCTACCGTCTTAGAGATGAGATGACTGGACGGAGGACTAAGGACGACCAGAATGACGAGTCGAACTGATTAGCTGGTGGATCTAACCATTCGACTGGAAGAGCCAATAGATGGTGGACATAAGAACTAGATGAGCAGTGAGATGACCAAACGACCAACTAGGAGGTGAGTCGATCGGTTCAAAGGTTGAATCAATCAACCCTCACTGTCGAGCACATATATTCATCAAAAATAGGTTTCTTCATGTGATGTAGACCTAGGTTGTGGTAAGTCCTTGTGGATCAAAGGAATTACATTAGGATGGACATAACCATTTCTTTTTGTTTATTGCATTCTTTCATTGTGGTATATAGGATGTATATGATATGTACTATATATGTGGTGATTGGATAAAATATATATATTTATAAAACAAAACCCCTCAAATAAAATATTAAGTCTAAGATTATTTCCAATAGCATCATACATGAAAAGCTTGATCGACCAAGCATAGGTTATGCCAAAGCGTAGTGCGTCGTCTATCTCATGGAACTGTTACGGTAGATATGTAGGCTCTACCAAAGTAGGGAGAATATCTGTCGTGTTGTTTATTGGGTCTGGTTAAACTAGTGATTCTTATAGCATCTATGTCTTGAGGAATGTAGATGATCATGGCAAAGAGTTGTGCATATCATCTATCGAAGAATTGCATATGATGCAATTGTCAAATGTTTCCTACCTAAATAGTCAAGTTGTGGGTGATTAGCCAAAGTTGACAATGATTTGATGAAATATGGATCTTGGCCACTAGAAGATTGTACACTTGCTAGAATTGATACATGAGGGTTACCAATTTGAAAAAAATAGTGGAAGTGATAGTTAATTAAAAACCTAAGTCAAATTTATCAAATCATACCAAATCAAAAATGTTTTGAAAAGTTGCAATATTTCATTGTAAAATCAAATGTCAAACACACACACATTACTATTGCGACCAGTCCTTATGAAGGAAAAAAAAGGATAATTTTCCATAACTGGTTTTGGATTTTGAGAAGTGTTCTCAATGAGCAAAAGCTGTATGTCCTTGAAAGACATGTGCTAGAAGAACCTGCTCCAAATGTGCCTAAGGCTGAAATAGATGCTTATTTGAAGCATGCTAATGATACCATATACATTTCAATACCTAATTTTGTGTTGTATGAACTATGAGTTGTGTTAACAACATGAAAACATGGGCATTCTCAAGATGGTAACACATATGAAGAATCCTTTAAAGAAAACAAGGTATAATGTCTCCAAAGCATTGTTTGAGTGCAAACTGACAAAGGGAGGTCTAGTAGAGCTCCATGTGATCAATATGATTGGTCATATGGAGTGACTAGGATTTCTCTTAGTTCAAGAGTTGACCATGGATATGATTCTACAAAATGTTGCATGAATAATGTTGTCAGTTTATCAAATGCTTGCCAAAGCAAGGAAGAAGAAGGACAAATCTCTGATTATGATTGGTAGAAGTGAGTACTAGGGCAAAGGCAAGGCCAAGAAAAGTTATGAGGCTAAGATGAAGTCCAAGTCTTCTGCACTCAACTTATGGAGAAGGGTAAGTGGAAAAGGAATTTGTCATTTTCACTGAATCGATTAAAGAAAGAAAGTGCCACCATTGTCACCTATTTGGACATTGGAAACAACTATCCTCTTTATAGATCTCACAAAGAAGATGGAGACAGAGATCTCTACTTCTGGACCTGAGAAGAATAACCTAGAACTGTATGGAGCAAGTGTTGTTGCCTTTATAGTTTGAGTTGTCATTCATGGGCACATAATAGAATTACTGAATTGGTATTATGTACCTACCATTGATGAAAAAATCATATGTCTTGTGTGACAAGAACATTATGTTTCATTTTAAAAGATATGATATTTTATGGCAATACCCTATGTCTTATAAACTATAATTTATAGTTTTGGAGACAAATGTGTATGACATATGTATTGAATGACCTAATGACTCAAACAATGGATGCCTATAACATTGTCATCTAGAGCACATAAGTGAGAGGTGCATTTCTAGAATCCATATGATGGTTATCTAGACTCTTTTGGTTATTGAACTGATAGTGACATGCATATATTATTTGTTGTGCAATATAACAAAAACATATTCAGTAGATGTAGTGGGAGAGTGACTATTCTATTAGGCCTTATACATATTGATGCATATAGACCTTTTAGAATATATTCTATAGGTAGTTGCAAGTGCTTCATTATATATTTACTCATGTTATCACTAGATATGGAAATTTGTATTTAATGAAATACAAATATGAGTCTGTTGAAGTGTTCTAGGATATTGTGTATGAAGTACATAACTAACTTGGTAAAAGTATTAAGATACCTCGATATGATTGATGTTGAAATACTTAAACCAAAAATGTAAGGAGCTTTTAGGAGATTATGATAGTGTATCATGATGTACTCCACCTAAAACACAATGGAAGTGTATCAGTAAGAAGAAATCACACCTTGTTAGTCATGATGATATTACTAATAAAATCTAGATGATCTTATAATTACTTTTTAGGCACATGCTTTACACTAAATGAATATACCGTCTAAATTGGTTCAAAAGACACCATATTAGATATGGCATGGGAAGTATCACAATGTGTATTTTATAGTGATTAGGGATGAATTCTTATATAAGAAAATAGTTTACTAAAATCTTTGTCTACAAAATAACATAAGTAATATTTTGTTAAATACCACTCTTATCCCAATCCTACAAAAAAATTGTTTGTTGATCATGATGGTTGTATTCCTAAAGAGGAATTTGGTTCCAACGGAATCAGTAGGAGTAAAAGTAGAACTTGAAATGTTCAAGACAAGTACCAAAAGAGGTTCACTAGGAACAAAGAGAATCACAAACTATTGTCGAATCTCAAGTTCCTTATGTAACACAAAACCTTATAGTTCTAGTAGAACATGCTTGGAGTTTGATAACTCAGAAAGATGATGAGTTGATCGTAGATGATGAGTCAACAAACTACCTAAAAACTATTGATGGACCAGAGTCTGAGAAATGTATTGATGCCATGTTATCAAAGATGGACTCCACGTAAACCAACAAGGTATGACCTTGTTGGATCCACCTAAAGGGGTAAAACCTATAAGGTGCATTTGGGTCTTTAAGAGAAGGCCAACATTGAAAGGTATATTGTTTGCAAAGAGTTTCAAGCAAGTTTAAGGTGTTGAACATGATGAAATATTTTACCAGTTACCATGGTTAAATCCATTGGGATCATGAAAACCTCTAGAGGGGGGGGTGAATAGAGTTTTATAGAGATTTTAAAATAATTTAAACTCAAGCAACCACAAAGAAAGATTGGACAAAGAGACACAAGGGTTTAGAGTGGTTCCTAGCCTTAGCAAATACTAAGGTAGTCAGTCCACTACCCGGTTGCTTACCCAACTGGGATTTGAAAAGAAATTATTTTATTACCTCGCAAGGATTTTACATAAAATACATTTCTTTTCCCTAAACCGTTCAAGCAGCCTTCACCTAGAAGTAATCGCCCAACTCGAAGCAGCCTTCCCTTGAAGTAGATGCACCAACACCCGTTGCACCAGCCTTCTGAAGTAGCTTCTCGTGCGATAGCCTTCTTGAAGTAGCTTGAAGTCCCCTTCTCCACCTGAGAAGTCCACCCTCTCCAATCCGCAGCCTCCAACCCTAGGAGTAGCAAGGAGAGTACAAGGAATAAATAGGAACAAGAAAGAGATACAGAAATTACAATACCGTTGTAAGCACAAGGCTTGATTTTCCTATATCAAGCGTTTGGATCTCCCAACCAAGATATATAGCAATGTGATTATTATGTGTAGGAGATCCTAGTCTATAGGACACGAAACGGTAGCAATATGAATGTATAACAAGTGTGGGAATTGCACTATTGCTCTAAACAGATTGCCAATGTAGTGTATGCTCAAAGATTGCACAATTGAGTATGTAAGTGTATTCTAGTGTCCTATGGCTTGTCCTATTTATAGGAATGGCCTAAGTATGCTTAAGGACGTTCTAGACAACTTCTAGGGGGTTCCTAGTGCTTAACTAGCCGTTAGGAATAAGTTAGGCGCATTAGCAACGGCTAGTTAATTAATTCTGCAGTTGCTGTCAGAGACCATCTCGGTCGAGGACTTGTCGACCGAGATGCCCGGTCGGACGAGGATTTTTCGACCGACAGGCTCTCTGGATTAACGTTTATTTGCAACTGTCAACTGCTGTGTCTAACGACTACTTTTGGTCAATCTCGGTCGAGAAGTTTGTCGACCGAGAGTGTCTCGGTCGAGGAGTGTGGTCGACCGAGATTGACTCTGTTTTCAATCTTTCAATTAAGATACTAAGTGAGTGCATGAGTGTGCATTATGTGATCTTATTAGAAGGAGATGTCCTAACTAAGTGTAGTGTTTAGTTAGGGAGATCTAACGCTTGATTTACATGAAGTCTAAGTACTTGTACATTATATGTTTGTACAAGTTTACATATGATTACATTGCATGACATTTATAAACATTCAAGCGTAAGGATTCCCTAGAACTTTGTCATCACCTTGTTCCTGCACACTTAAGTAGCTCGTTAGATTAATAAGAATGAAATGTTTGTCATCATCGAAACAAAGGGATTTATCATAATATCCAATTTATCCAACAATCTCCCCCTTTTTGAAGATGACAAACATTTCCTAAATATGAAATAAGGAAATATAAAGTATATGAGTTTTATACCTGAAAATTTACCTTTTGTAGCCATTCAAGTAAGTGCTGGCCAAGATGTGATGAAACTCTTTTATATATATTTTTATATTCTTTCTCCCCCTTTGTCATTTCAAAAAGATATCCAAAATTGAATGTTTTATTTTTCTTCTCCCCCTTAATATAATGCTCCCCCTTAATTAGATATCCTATTAGGAACATTGATTTTTATCTAATTTATCCATAATTTGTTTCTCAATCATTCGCAAAGGATGTTAAGCCTTGAAATGAAATGAGATACTTTTAAGCATATGATGAAATGTATATGGATTTTTCATATATCAAAGGATGTTAAGCCCCATTTTGGGTAGAGAGTTCCTTCAAGTACAAGATACCAATTTCAATAAATTCATAACTTTCTTGAAAATATTCAGTTATACATAGTGATTTCAAAGTTTTTGTAAGCTTCTTTTAAACAATGATCAAGGTTTTAATGATCTCCCCCTTTTTCTTATGCTTTGCTCCCCCTTCGATAGATATCTCAAATGAAAGTTTGAATACTCAGCAAATACATGAAATGTCCAAGATTTTAACAAAGATGTATGCAAGTATGTCAATCTGGAAAAACAGAAACCCAGTCGGTCGACAGTTGCTCGACCGACAATGTTCTCGGTCGACTAGTTGCTCGACCGAGAATGTTTCTGGAGAACTATTTTGTTATTTGAAAATTTAATTTTAATTTGTAATAGTTGCTTGTTTTAATTATTATTCCCTTATTTGTTATGCTCTACAATAATGAACTTATAATGCGTATTTTGAAGAAGTCTCATATGCCAAACAAATAACCATGTGAATCAAATAAAAATGGCAAATTTCATTCAATAGCATGAAGAAGATTACAATCATATAGAATACAACTATTACAACTCCAACACTTCACAGGAAAGATTTAAGAATTACATCAATGTCCGGATCTTTCCCAAGAAACGGCTCGGCTCCATAGTATTGGACCAGAGTTTTCCAATCCAAAGCACCAGTTGTAGTCAACGCATATGCTTCCAGGAAAGTGGGAACTCGGTCAAAACGGAAGTGAGCAGCTATGTCTTGCAATTGTATGGAAGAAAATTGAGTATGTGCAAGATCCATTGATGGTGAAGGTGGAGGTTGATAGTAGTTGTATGAGGGATTAAATGGGTTGAGCATGCCAGGGTTTAAAGAATGCGGATATTCATCGGTTTGGTTAGGAGAAAGGTTTTGCATTCTTTGATTTAAGTATGTCATGGCATGGTGATTGTAGTTTAATTGTCTACTAAGATGGTATTGGGAGCCAGCAATATAAGTAAGGGTATTTTGGATGGGATCAATGGAAAGGTTAGTAGGAGGAGGGGGTGGTATATCCTGATGTGATGACTCTCCTTCCACTCTTGCCCTTTTATGGCCAAAGTCAATTCCCATCTTCTCTACGGTGTTCTTACTTATCTTTGGTGGTCTACGCTCCCATATGTATCCCATATCTTCAATGTTTGACTTAAGAAAATGTTGAGTAATCTGGCATACAAAATCGGCATATGGTGGATTGCCAGAAAACTCAAGCATATTTTTGAGTATTATGCGAATGAAGTTGATGGGAATTTCTTTTATGATAGCATAAATTAGACACATACGGAAGATAGGAACCTCGGATTTATTGGCTCGTGGATGTATGTTGGTGGAAACAATGAGGTTTACTATTCTACATGCCGGTTTTAGGTTTATTGCATAATAGGTTCCCCTATCTTCATGACAAGTGGTATTGGCTTGAAATATGGCTCTTTTTATATCACTAAGACTAGTGGTGTGGTCATCATGGGAAAATAAGTTTATTGGATTGCCGGTGGAAAGGTCAAGGAAATCTTGATATTCATCTATATCAATTTCAAGCATGTCAAGAATATCCCCTTCGGAAAATTTAAAACTATGCCCATTGACCATGGTGTAGAAGAAAGTGATGTCATTTTCGGTGTGGGATAGAAGATTGGCATAGAATTCGTTGACTACCTTAATGGAGTAGGAAGGAAAGGATGGATTGATGAAGTCCTTCAGCTTTTGTACTCCAAAGAGATGCTCCAGGTCGACTATGTTGATGAAGTCCATCACTTCGACCGGACGTCGGGGAAGAGGAGCTTTAGAGGAAAGCCGAAAGTATCTATCTCCAGCATCTCCGTCGACGAAAGCTATGTCATTGATGATCGTCAGTGGCGGAGCGGCTTCCCTCTCTTCTCTTCTTTTTCTTCCAGCAACTTTCTTCTTCCCACGGACAGTTGATGATGAGGCCATTGTGTTTCTTGAGAGTGGAGAAGAAGCAAGGAAGATTTGAGGGTAAGGGTGCTGAAGGATTGCACGAAATTGCACTAGAGATGGACTATGGAAGCAAGGAAATGCAAGTGTGAGTAAGTGGCTCGTTTTTGCACTTATTTATAGAATTCCAGCGACCCGGTCGGTCGACGACTCGTCGACCGAGCGTCCGCAACGGTTGAGTTGCAGACGCGCCACTTGGTCCTCCAACGGTAAAGAAAACGGTCATAACGGTCGGGTCGCAACGGTCATATCCAACGGCTATTTCTCGGTCGAGCGCTTGTCGACCGACCTTGTCTCGATCGAGCACTCGTCGACCGACAGTTTGTCTGATACTGAGTCTGTTTAGAATTTGTCGGTCGAGTGAGATGGGCTGACCGAGTGGTTCTCGGTCGAGCATTTGTCGACCGACTAACTTACTGAGTTCAATTTTTGGCTGAATTTTAATGCAAATCATAGAACATTTTTGTAGAGCATATGTATATGTATATTTCAAGGGAGTAATAATATTTAAGGCTTCTAATTACCACAAATGATTTGACGTTTTGATTTAAAAATATGCTAAGATTAAGTTCAATAAAATAATGTTCAAATAAACAATTTTTATCAAAGTTTATTTTAGGTCGCCCTTGATTACGACCATGGCGCCCCTTGGTCAAATTTTATTTTAACCAAGAGGCATATTCTGCAGGTTTCTAGTATGAACATTCATATGCGAAGTATGAGTTCTGCAGATAGCTTGCAAATATCAATTTGAGACTCATTAAAGTGTACAGATTATGAGAGCTAAATAAGGACATCAAATATGATGAAGCATATTCAAGAATAATATCCATTCATGAATTTAAGATTACTTTGGATAGACTAAAATATGTGATGCTTAATATAAAAGCACACAAAAATTTATTTGATACATTTTATTCATTTCAAGTATTTCAAAAAAAAATGTGCAATATAGGCTGTATCTTATTCAATTATTTCAAAGATTCAGTTTGAGATAAACATATGTGTATCAAGGTGCTATTAAATCTTTTAATTTTTTATTTTGTTATCCCTAAATGTTAAGTTGAGATAGACATAAGGATATACAAATTAAGATCTTTGGTCATATCTCAACTTGGTCGAACCTATTTAATTTGGTGTTTTTGGAACCCATACCATCTCGACATGCTTTTTCTTGTATGGGCATGAAAAAGAATAATGTCCAAGGCGTGAGCAATAATGACAACAAATTGAATCAACCTCAAGCCTTTTTCTATGGTTTTGATCTAGGTTATCTTTGGGTATATACATTTTTGTGCCTCTAGGTATATAAGCAGATTGACTCGCTTGTGTTCTTCTAGGTTGTTGATGGGATTTCTTATTAGGCTTATAACCTAGTCCTCTTCTCCCTATTTGATGATAGGAATTTTCTAATATTCTATCAAGGATTCCATTGTTGCTTAACCTACTAACTTCTTGTTGCAACTTAACGATCTCATCCATTCTTTTCTTGATATCTAATTTTGCTTGGTCTAGATTGGATGATAACATATTTCTTTCTTTCACTATATTGTCATAATCTACATGGGTGCACAATATAGGTTGTTTTTGAAAACCATTTAATTTTGTAAGCAATTCAGCTTTTTCTTGACATAGAAGATCATAGTTTGTTTCTAGAGTAAAGATCTTTACTTCACTGTTACTTAGAGATGATTTCAAGGTATGATTATCAGACATAATGCTATCTTTTTCAAAACCAAGAGTATTCAATTTAGCATATAAATCGTCATTTTCGGATGTAAGAGCAAGAAGTCTAGCATTTAGATCATCATTTTCTTTACTGGATTTCTTTAACTTCTTTTTGCATTCAACATATTTATTATATGTTTCTTCAATAATAGCAACTAACTCCTCCTTGGGTAAATCAAGCAAGCTTACCTCTTCTTCTTCTTCCTCACTTATTGTAGCAACGAAACACTCTTTATGTGCATCTCCTTTCTTTGACCTCCATGGACATTTAGACGTAGAGTGCTTTGTTCCTAAGCACCAATTGCAAATTGTCGAACTTTGGTCCATGCTCCTTTTCTTGTGGTTGTAGTCACCTCCTCCCTTTATCTCTTCAAGACCTTGTTAGGGCTCCTTGAAGCCTGCTCTGATACCAATTGAAAACCTCTAGAGGGGGGGGGTGAATAGAGTTTTATAGAGATTTTAAAATAATTTAAACTCAAGCAACCACAAAGAAAGATTGGACAAAGAGACACAAGGGTTTAGAGTGGTTCCTAGCCTTAGAAAATACTAAGGTAGTCAGTCCACTACCCGGTTGCTTACCCAACCGGGATTTGAAAAGAAATTATTTTATTACCTCGCAAGGATTTTACATAAAATACATTTCTTTTCCCTAAACCCTTCAAGCAGCCTTCACCTAGAAGTAATCGCCCAACTCGAAGCAGCCTTCCCTTGAAGTAGATGCACCAACACCCGTTGCACCAGCCTTCTGAAGTAGCTTCCCGTGCGATAGCCTTCTTGAAGTAGCTTGAAGTCCCCTTCTCCACCTGAGAAGTCCACCCTCTCCAATCCGCAGCCTCCAACCCTAGGAGTAGCAAGGAGAGTACAAGGAATAAATAGGAACAAGAAAGAGATACAGAAATTACAATACCGTTGTAAGCACAAGGCTTGATTTTCCTATATCAAGCGTTTGGATCTCCCAACCAAGATATATAGCAATGTGATTATTATGTGTAGGAGATCCTAGTCTATAGGACACGAAACGGTAGCAATATGAATGTATAACAAGTGTGGGAATTGCACTATTGCTCTAAACAGATTGCCAATGTAGTGTATGCTCAAAGATTGCACAATTGAGTATGTAAGTGTATTCTAGTGTCCTATGGCTTGTCCTATTTATAGGAATGGCCTAAGTATGCTTAAGGACGTTCTAGACAACTTCTAGGGGGTTCCTAGTGCTTAACTAGCCGTTAGGAATAAGTTAGGCGCATTAGCAACGGCTAGTTAATTAATTCTGCAGTTGCTGTCAGAGACCATCTCGGTCGAGGACTTGTCGACCGAGATGCCCGGTCGGTCGAGGATTTTTCGACCGACAGGCTCTCTGGATTAATGTTTATTTGCAACTGTCAACTGCTGTGTCTAACGACTACTTTTGGTCAATCTCGGTCGAGAAGTTTGTCGACCGAGAGTGTCTCGGTCGAGGAGTGTGGTCGACCGAGATTGACTCTGTTTTCAATCTTTCAATTAAGATACTAAGTGAGTGCATGAGTGTGCATTATGTGATCTTATTAGAAGGAGATGTCCTAACTAAGTGTAGTGTTTAGTTAGGGAGATCTAACGCTTGATTTACATGAAGTCTAAGTACTTGTACATTATATGTTTGTACAAGTTTACATATGATTACATTGCATGACATTTATAAACATTCAAGCGTAAGGATTCCCTAGAACTTTGTCATCACCTTGTTCCTGCACACTTAAGTAGCTCGTTAGATTAATAAGAATGAAATGTTTGTCATCATCGAAACAAAGGGATTTATCATAATATCCAATTTATCCAACAGATCATGCATGTTGTTGCATCTTATTATGACTAGTGAGATTTGGAATATGGATGTTAAAAGTGCATTCATTAACTAGAAAAATTATAAGGATGTGTACCTAACATAGCCTAAAGGTTTTATAAATCCAATAATGCAAATAAAGTCTATAATCTAAAAAGGTCAATCTATGGATTGAAGCAGGCATCTCAAAGGTGGAATCTTCTATTTGACAAGACAGTCAAAGATTTTAAGTTGAGTAAAAATGAAGATGAAATATGTGATTACAAAATATTTAGTGGGAATATATTTATATTCCACATGATGATGGGGAATAATGTCCTTATCCTGTAAATGTTAAAACCTAGCTAGAAACACTTTCTCTATGAAGGGTTTAGGCAAGACATCCTATGTGATATGAATTGAGATCTATAGAAATAGATATGGAGAGCTTCTTGACCTAAGAAGGAGAACATACATTGGCAAGGTGTTGAAGGGTTCAGCATGCATGACTGAATGAGAGACAACTTGTCCATGTTCCAAGGAGTTAGTCTCTCAGGAGCCTAGTGTCCTAGTTCTTGTGAAGAATAGGAACACATGGATAGATACCATATGCATTCACAATTGGATCTATTAATGCAATGTTATGTAGTTATCCCATTGTCTCATATGTATTAGACATGACGAGAGAATATCCTATTATCTCATATGTATTGGACATGATGAGAGGATATATTTATATACCTACCAGAAATCTTGTATGTATTGGACATGACAAGAGGGTATATGCCAGATGTAAGTAAGAGTCACTAGACTACCATAAAGAACATCCTTGCATGATTTTGAAACATTAAAAGGATCGGTTGCATGGTTATAATTATAAGGAAGAGTCTGGTGTAAAAGGTTACACTGATGTAAGCTTTTGAAATGACATATTAATGACCACACTCTAGATTGTGTTTGACATTAAACAAGAACTATAAGCTAGAAAGGGTTTTTAGCTAATGACAATTTTTCAACTCTACAAAACAAGTCGATTATCTCTCAATTATGAGAACAACAAACAATACTATATGGATCAAGTTCATATGGGTGAACTTATGCAAGGTTCCAACCATTGATGACATAGTAGAAATTCTAGGACAATAATGGAGCCACTAGATAGGTTAGGAATCTTAGATAGAATACTATGGCACTTACATCTTATGTGAAAAGTCACACAATGATCAGATGCAAAAATTGCAAAATACTAGCTTGAAGCAAACATTGCTAAACCCGCTATAAAAGTTCTTGTGTAGCAAAAACATGATGGACATGTTAATATCACTTGGAATATGATTCTTGGGTGATTGTCTCTAAGTGAAAGTGGGATTCTGTTGGTATATATGGCCAAAGATCCAATCATATGATGATTGCAATGTGGCATTGGATACCTGATTTGATAATAATAAAGGTAATTCCATCTATTATGTTTGTCTCAGTCATGAGATGATTACACATAGATACTAGATGTCTAAAGAATGATGTTACTCGATGACGTATGTCTTCAAGAACATGACTTGAACAATGAGATCATATGGATGCTAAGAGTACATACATTCTTGTAATGTCCCAAGTCTAGTAATACTATGGAAGCAAAATAAATGATAGTAATACATAAGACTAAAGTGTGTCTTGACTGGTGACAGAATCTCATTAGTCATGATATATGATTTCAAGTCACTCACATAGGTACATGTTAGAGAACAGTGCATCACACAAACCCACCATGAGAGTGATTGATGCATTATTTATCTACCATTTTCACATACTATTTTGTATTGATTTTTGTGTACTTTTTGGTCAAATCTCATATTTATTGTGCATGATTTACTTTTATTAGCATGAGATACTCATTTGCATCAAATAAGCATAATTATAATGTTTCCAAATGATTTAATCTATTTCTAGATCTTATGTTCATATTTTATGCATTTCAGGTGAATGTACAAGAATCTACAAAGCTCGGTACAACCGACTTTGGAGTTGGTGGTATCGTCACATGCTCAGGTTGCAACAAATTGAAATCGAGAAGAATTGGTAGTATAGACATTTACAATGATACTATCGGCAATGTTACAACATTTTTGTCAAAGAATTTCAAAGCAACTCGGTACTATCAACAACCAAGTCGGTAGTATCGAGCACTTAACAAGTTGCGATGCAATTAGAGGAGTTAGTAGTACCGACACCCTTGTGGTAGTACCGACATGTCAAGATCAAGTAGATCAGAAGTCTTTGTTTAATCCAAAGGCTGAGGTTCTAACTCGCCCTAAGTCATACCTATGACTTTGCGGAAGTGCGTCCAGACCTAAGCGTCTCATCTTTTTCCATTGTGCGACAACCAAGAGAAAGAGGAGGAGATAGCAAAGAAGAAGGACACTTCGGGACGATCTAGGAACTTCTAACAGACTGAATTGCAGTCAAAAGGTAGCAAATCGGCGCGTGCGCAAGAAGGGATCGTTTGAACCGTCTACTTCCGGGGTTGTTCATGTTCTCCATGTTTTTTATTTCTCCTTTGATTTCTTTGACTATGAAAACCATGAGGGGCTAATCCGCACATTCCTTAGGACCTGGGAGTAGCTCTTTTATTCTTTGTATTTGACTCTTACACCTTAATTTATCAATTTCTCTTAATTTCTAGATTTAATTCTATGTGACTAAATGAAGTACCCATGCTTGATCACCATAGGTAGCACTTGGACTGTAATTGCTTTGAAAAAAGAAAATTAATGGTTGGAACTTCATAAAATACATGTTCTATAAAACCCTTTAAGAAAGGTGGTTTAAAACAAAATGAGATTACCCAAAGTATTCAATAAAGCACCTATCGAATAACACAATCAATATGAGAGTGGGGTTGGTATTAGGTTAGGTAGTGAACACACAATAACAACATGTAATTCTCACCACAGGCTCTTAATCTAGGGTTAGGAGAGATTTTTATTGATGTATTAAGGTTAAAGTGCAATGTTAACCATGGTGAAACTAATATCCTAAGGAATTTGCTAAGACTGAGAACAAAAACCAATAATTTAGATTTATCTTCTATTTTAGATAAATAACCAAATCATTCAAGTTTCTTCAGCCTAAGTTGATTGCATTATAGTTAGTACTCATTTTTGAAGTCATGTTTCCCTATGTTCGACATGAAGGCCTCATTTTCTGATATTACTATGATAATGTATACTTGCTTTTTGAGCGTACAAAATATACCTATCAATTTTTTGGTATTGTTGTATGGGAAACGGTAACTTCATCACTACGAGTGTTGTAGTCGGCCATTCTAGGACAACCCTTTTATTTTTCTTTTATACATTGAAAGTTGAATTTTAAATATTCTTATTGTTTTTGCCATTTGTAGTGTGTTCTCACAACCAATTTTTGCTATTTGATTGTACTAGTTTATGGTGCATACCCGAGCTCACGACTTTGGAGAGTCGTCCCCACCAGGCATAGGTCAAGCAAAGCTCCTACGTAGAGGGAGGGAGTACATAGGATATGTGGGTAGATTTAATCAAACTCCACCACCTATACCTCGACTAGATGATCCTGAGCCACTGGAGGAACCTGAGCCAATATAAATGGGTGACCAAGCACAAGAATAGACGATCTAGGAAAGGATAAAGGCATCTTCTTCAATTGTTCAAAAAGGGCCAATCAAAAGACAAGCCATCAATGTCAACAGCTACAAGATTGATCTAGGGTTGGTGTCATTAGTCAAATCACATCCCTTTCATGGCCACAACTCTAAATATTTGATGACACATATTAGTAACTTTTTTTAAAGTTGCGATATGATCAAGAGAGATAGGGTGTCGAGGATTTTTACTTACTTGAAGCTATTCCTATCATCATTGGAGGACAATGCTATGTATGGGTTTCATAACCTTGAAGATGAGTGCATTGAAACGTGGGAACAAATGATTGACGCTTACTTTGAACTGTACTTCACACCCTACAAGACAAATGACCTGGTCAAGAAAATTCAAAACTTCAGACAACAAGATAATGAGTCATATTCTGAGGCATGGGAGAGATTCTAAATCATGTTGCGGAAGGTCCCGCACCATGGCATCAATTTTTTAGTCAAGCGAAGATTTTCTACTATGGTCTGCATAAGGGAGAAACGACTACTCTTGATAGCACAGGAGTAGGATTCTTCCTCAACAACAAGCCAGCCCAATATCATGAAATCTTAAATAACATATCTAAGAATCAGACATGGGAAGATGAGAGAGACCACCCTACAATTGTTAAAAGTGTTAGGGAGTTTAAGGTTATTTTGGCACTAAATGAGAAGTTGAACTTGATTGCTAAAAATTTGTGTGTGAAAGATGGAAATTCTTCAGAAGGGGAAGATGAGGAGTGCAAGTTTGCACGACAATAAAAAAAGTACTGGAATAACGACTACCCTTGGAGGAAGGATCCAAAGTTCTCCTGGAAGGATCCCAACAATTTCCAGCAAGACACATCTTAGGCATAGCAGAATAAGCCACAACAAGTTGGTGGTCAACAGCCGGACAGGGGTCCCAGTAAAATTGACCGCATTGAAGAGATGCTCGGGAAGTTAGTAATACAAAATGAAGTTCTTATTGGCCAGTATCAAAGAGAACTATAGAACTAAGGAGCACAGATCCACAATGTAGAAACATAGATTGCTCAAGTTACAGTGGAAGTGGTTTCTTTGAAAAAGCCAGGACAGTAAGGGTTTTTTATGAACACTAATGTACATTTTGGAAATTAACAAGTCAAGGCAATTTTACTTTGTAGTGAAGAAAAATTCTAAATAATACACCATCTAGTTTAGATGCAGGAGAGGCCACAAGTGCCCGAGACAAGGCAGTGACTGTAAATATAGTGGAACTAGATACTGTAACAGAGGAAAAGACAGCTGAGGAAAAGGTTGATGACACAGAGGAAACAAGAAAAAAACATATATCCTGCCTCATCAAAGAAAAGTGGTAAATTCGGTGCCCTTTCAAAATAGTCTGAAAGTAACTAAGGCAAATTAATAATTTTAGAAATTTCTAGACAACTTCTAAAAATTGCATGTCAATGTCCCTTTGATTGATGCAATTGAGCAGGTTGCTTCATATGGCAAATTTCTAAAGGATCTAATCAACAAGAAAATGATGATTGATGATTCTGGGGTGGTGTTTTTGAAAGAGCAAGTCATTGCCTTTATTCTGGGTACATTACCACTAAAAAGACAAGATCCAGGCTATTTTAATATATCCTATTTTATTGGGAAAATGAGATTTGGAGAGGCCTTATGTGACTCAAGGGCTAGAATCAACCTTATTCACTTGACCACCTTCAAGAAGTTAGGTATACAGGAGTCCAGAAAGAGGATTATTACTATGGAGTTGGTGGAAAATTCTATGATGAGGCCTTATGGTATTTGCGAGGATGTTCTTGTCAAGGTGGACATGTTTGTATTTCCAACAGACTTGTTATCATGGAGATGCAGGATGGGCAAGGCAATGAGCTATTACTCTGGATGCCATTCCAAGCCACAACTGATATGATTCTAGAAATGGGCAGAGGAAAACTGACATTGGGCAACAAAGAGGAGCGATTTGAAATATGGATGCCCAAGCCTACACATACTGCCAAGGCTAGAGGCCACTATCATATGCTATATCAGGTCCAAGAAAATATGTGATTATTTCTGGGAAAGCCATTTCTTGAGATGGCTCATGTGATGACCCCAGTACACAAAGGCACAATGGTGTTGGACATCTTAGACAACACAAATGAGATATCTTTAATAAAGGCAGTGCAACATCCAGACGATAAAGAAGAGGACTTTTTCCCAACAACAATTGAGGTGGCAGCCTCAACTGCTCTTGTCCGAGCATATCCACAACTACCTTTAGAAGCATGTCTCATGAATCTGGTGGATTATTATACCAGACATTGTTCCTTGGAGGAGTGTGTCTTGTTTCTCAAGACCTTGCCTTGCTACTACACTAGACATTTTGAGGATCTAGGACCACCCCCTCACCATTGGTCCCATCCTTGCTGAGTCCCCCAGAGTTGGAGCGGAAGCCATTGCCACCTCATTTGAAGTACATTTTCTTGGAAGCAGAGGAGAAACTTCTAGTCATAATTTCGTCTTCACTAAGCATTTGAGAAGAGGAGCAATTACTTGGGGTTATAAAGAACCATCGTGTTGCATTCGGTTGGTCCATAGCAGATATAAAGGGGATCTCGCCTAGTTTCTATCAACACAAGATCAGACTGGAGGAAGGAGCCAAAGCCATAGTGCAACCTCAATGTCGACTCAACCTTATCATGATTGAGGTACTAAAAAAGAGGTAGTAAAACTTTTATGTGCAAGTATTATATATGCTATCTCTGATTCAAATTGGGTTAGTCCAACCCAGGTGGTTCCTAAAAAGGGGGGTATAACTATCACTACTATCTCTAATGATGATGTGATTTCCACTAGACTAGTAATTGGTTTACGTGTTCGCATAGACTATAGATGGTTGAACACTGCCACATTAAAAGATCATTTTCCGCTTCCTTTTATCGACCAAATTTTAGAGTGGCTTGTCGACTGCTCTCATTTTTGTTTCCTTGATATTTATTCGGGATACAATCAGATTTCCATTGAGCCACAAGATCAAGAGAAGTCAACTTCACTTGTCCCTATGGCACATTTGCATATCAATGTATGTCGTTCGGTCTTTAAAATGCACTGACTATTTTCCAGCGATGCATTCTTTCCATTTTTTCTGATATGATAGAGTGATGTCTAGAAGTATTTATGGATGATTCTTAGGTGTACGGGGGAGTCCTTTGATGATTTCCTTGACAATCTAGATAAAGTTTTGCAAAGATGTGAGGACACTCACCTTGTTTTTAATTGGGAAAAGTGTCACATGATGGTGAGTGAAGGAATCATCCTGGGACTCAAGGTGTCCAATAGAGGCATGGAGGTAGACCCAGTCAAAATAGAGGTGATCTCCAAACTACCTCCATCATCATCCATGAAGGGAGAAAGGAGCTTTTAGGACACGTCGGATATTACAACCTCTTTATCAATGATTTTTACAAGATTGCTATACCACTCTCAGAGTTGTTGGGAAAGGATGTTGACTTCAAATTTGATGAGTGATGTTTGATGTCTATTGTGGTGTTGAAGGATAAGCTGGTCTCTGCACTCGTTTACCGGGCTCTAGATTGGAGCAAACCTTTTGAGGTTACATGTGATGCATCAGATTACGCAGTACGGACTATTCTAGGCCAACGCAGAGATAAAGTCCTTTTTGTCATCTATTATGCATCTAAAACTTTAAATAGTGACCAATTGAATTATAGAACAACTAAAAAGGAATTGTTGGCGGTTGTTTTCTCTTTTGAGAAATTCCATCAATATTTGATTGGGGCAAAGGTTGTGGTATGGACAGATCATGCATCCATCAAATACTTGTTGCAGAATAAAGATGCAAAACCTAGGTTGATTAGGTGAATTTTATTATTGTAGGTTTTTGATATTGAAATCAAGGATAAAGTCAGCACGGAGAATGTGGTAGCAAATCTTCTTTCTAGCCTTGAATGGGTGGATGAGAAGGATATTGGTATACCCATTGTGGAAGAGTTTCATGATGAGAAACTCTTTTCTATGAAATGCAAAGACCCATGGTTTGCAAACATTGTGAACTATTTGGCATGTGGAGAGATACCAAAAGATTGGGTATAGTAGGAGAGGAAAAGATTTTTCCACTCCCTAAGGTATTATATTTGGGATGACCCTATTTTGATTAGGTAGTGTAGGGTTGGGATTATGAGGAAGTGTGTACCGGATTGTGAAATCTAGAGTATTTTGGAACATTTTCACTCTTTACCTATAGGAGGCCATCGTGCTAGTTCTAGGACAGTGGTCAAAGTTTTAGAATGTGTTTTTTATTGTCCGACAATTTTTAAAGATGTATACAATTATGTTTGTCAATTTGATGTGTGCCAACATGCATGTACTATCTCAAAAAGACACAAAATTCCTTTGAATATTTTTCAGGAAATAGAGTTGTTCGACTTTTGGGGCATAGACTTCATGGGCCCTTTTATGTCTTCAAATTCCAATCTTTATATATTACTTGTTGTGGACTATGTATCTAAGTGGGTGGAAGCAATTCCAACCCGCACCTATGACGCCTGGTTGGTATGTAGATTTCTGAAGGAACATGTGTTTTCTAGGTTTGGGGTGCCTAGGTTGGTGATTTGTGATGGTGGTTCTTATTTCACCAATAAAAATTTTGGGCGTTGTTGAGAAAATATGGGGTGAAACATAGGGTAGGTACTCAATATCACCTACAAGCTCAAGGACAAGTTGAAGTTTCTAATAGGGAGATAAAGTATATTTCAGAACGACAGTTTCACCCAATATGACTAATTGTAGCATGTTGCTCAATGATGCTCATTGGGCATATGGGAGAACCTATAAAATAGCTATAGGTACTAGTCCTTTTAGGATGCTTTATGGGAGGGATTGTCATCTACCTGTAGAGCTAGAGAATAAGACTAAGTGGGCTCTGATGAAACTAAACTATGATTTGGACAATGTAGGAAAAAAGAGATTGTTAGAGTTTAATGAGTTGGATGAGCTTAGGTTTGATGCATATGAGATCTCAAGAATTTATGAGAGAATTAAGTAATTTTATGATCGCCATATTTTGCATAGGAAATTCACTCTAGGACAGAAGGTCCTTCTGTTTAATTCTAGATTGAAGCTACATCCTGGTAATTCGAGATCTAGATGGAGTGGACCCTTTGAGGTGATTAGAGCTTCCCCCATGGAGCTACAGAGATTAACAGTGGGACTGAACCATTTCTTGTCAATGGTTAATGTCTTAAGCATTACTTTGGGGGATATGTGATTCGAAAGGAAGATGAGTTGAAGCTCATGGATCTTCACAAATGTCATGGGATTTAGATCGTCGATCCTATGATATAAAACAAGGGTGCTTATTGAGAGGCAACCCAACCATCTTTCGTGTTGTTTACATTCCAATTTGTAATTTTGCAGCTGCAATTTTTAGTTTTACTTACTTTGGTATAAAAAAGGTACCTTGGTCAAATTTGGTGGTGTGCAGGCTAAATATCAGTTGGTACTACCAACATCATGTTGGTACTATCGATAAGGTTATAGGAAAAAGATGGAGTTGACTGCAAAACTCGGTACTACCTATAACCATCTTGGTAGTACTGACGACATCATAGGGAGTTCAAGCAAATTGAGCAAATCAACTCAGTAATATCCACTACAATGTCGGTAGCACCAACTTTCTAAAGAAAAAAGGGTCGAGTAACTAATAAGGACTCGATACTACCGACGTATTCGTCAGTAGTACTGACAAAAGAATGTGCCCCAGGTTCGAGACACCGATTTCCCACTCAGAAGCACCAACTAAATTTGAACTAGTTGGTATTACCAACACAAAGCCGGTACTACCGATATCTGAAGTCAACAATTTGTGGGGAGTGCCAACAAGCAATCGAGATCAGCCGCATCTAACGTTTAGTAATACTGATTTGTGGGTACGTCGGTACTACCGACAGAAGGTCACTACTACCAATGATGAATGATTCACATCATCAAATCCAGCCATTTTAGACTTTTGGTACCACCGATCATGTAGATTCATGACCAAAACTCAGTACTAATCACACATCATCAATAGTACCAATGTGGCGACAGAGAGGCAAGCATAACTATAAAAGGAGAGGAGTTGAATTATTTGTCTTCACACCTTCTCTACTCCACTTTGAAGCAAGTGTGTGTAAGAATCTTTAGGTGTTCAAACTCTACACTAAGCTCTTAATTCCTTAACCTCTTTCTTGTTCTGGAAATGGCACCAAGGTGTGAGGCTTTTACGTCAGTGGGGGTTCTGAACCTGATTCCCAAACCAGGCCAAATAGCCCACCCCAACGCCGACATCAAGAAGATCTACGAGGAGTTGCAAAAGCAAGAGATCAGTGCAACATGTACGATGACTGTGAGTTCATCACCTCCATTGGCTTCACCAAAAGCATGTGCATGATCTGCAAGCATCAAGGGCTCATAGGAGACCATCCATTCTTCAGCAATTGGCTGATATACCCCGATCTTGTCTGAGTTTCTGGCATCACTGGAGGTCTGTATCATCCCCAAGCATGGGGATGAATGGAGGGGTGGCATCCTCAACTTTCATCTCTACAATGCTGGCTGCACCCTGATGCTGCAACAATTCAATGCCATTTATGGATGGCCATCTGAAGGAGAGTGCTACTACCCCAACAATTGTAATTTTTCAGTTGCATGGGAGTTATTGTCTGAGCTACTAGAGGTCCAACACAAGAGTTGGCATACCAAATCCATCAACAACATCAAGCATCCCTTTGTTTTCATTCTCCATCGCCTCATCCCAAACACCATCTTCTCTAGATCCAGTGAAGGGCGGGGGAAAAACCATTGGGTTGACCTCTACTTTTTGTACAAGTTGTTGGAGCTAAGGAGCAGAAGTTTGAACTTTAGCTCCTTCTTTCTTCAAAACATGACAGGAGTCAAGCGCCAGGTGGGAAGGAAACCTCCAATTCATTTTGGAGGGTTGATCACTCTGATTTCTCTCCATCTCAACTTCGACATCTCCACCATCAAACCACTAAATGCCTCCTAGAAGCATGGTTTCAAGGAGTTCATGAAATGCTGCCTCGTCAATACATGCCTTACTACTGTATATGCATGTTGTACAGTAGGCACACAATATAAGTAGAGGGCATTGTGAGATGTTGCTTTTGACCTGTAGGAAATCTGCCTCATGCGATGGCCTATCATGAGTTCATCAGACAAGGAGGAAGAACAGGCAGCTAAAGCATAACACTAGCATCAGGAGCATAATGAAGAAGAAGAGCATGAGGAGGTGGACCCAACCATCCCAGTCATAATGAGGTTGGTTCCACACAAGAATCCATGACATTATGCAACCTCTAATTCTTCTGCTCCCCCACCATCATAAGAAGTTGACCCATACTCCATGGAGGTAATGTATGGCAAGTTGTAGGAAATTCAGCAGGGACAACAGCAACATTCGGCTATGTTGGTAGGTATCCACAACGTGCAGGGACAGTTGTAAGAGAACGAACATGAGATATTCTAAAATGAGAAACTTCTCTTTGCCAACCAAGAGAACATGCACATGTGTATGTAGAAAATGGAGGGATACCAACAACTGTTCTTTGATCATTGTTGGAATCAAGGATACTTTGGTGGATATCCACAACCCCCACCACAGCCACAACAACCGCCAAGTTTTTAGGAAATGTTCTTCCTCTTTGATCCCACCATGACACAACTTCCACCACCACCCATGTGATATGGTACCACTGTACCACCTCTTAAGTATAATTTTGACTATGTGGACACAGTCAAGTTCATGATTAAGGGGGTAGTTGGACCAGTCTCTATCTTTAGTTTTATTCTCTTTAGTTTTTAGTCTTTATTTTTCTTAGTTTCTCTTTTTAATGTTGTAGGATCTACATATATATATTGTAAAAGTGGAGTTTAATTTCATGGTTCATTCCTATGTGAATTACTTTTTTTGTGTGAAATGAAATGAAAAAAAAAATTATAGAGGTGTTAGCTTAGTCGTAAAATTCTTAAGTTGCATGACTTAGAGGAAGTGTGATGGTGTGAACTTTTAGTATTCTTGATACCCAATCGGATAATCATGTTCATGGATTGAGATTCAAATATGCATATGTGTGTTTTGATCATAGTAAGGTATTTCCATTAGTTTGGAAGAAGTTGAAATTTCTTTGGCATTATTAGCATGAGTGATACTCTTTAAGTATGTGTCATTTAGATTAAGTTTTTGATAGGGAAATCAATGATAACTTGGCGTCAAAATAGAAGAGGATGTAGCTTGGGTGATGATATAGATATGGTTAAAAGTTCCATGAAGTTCATAGGCTCTTAGAAGAACTTATTTAAGTTTGAATTTTGTTTGAATAATATTCCTTTGGTGTTTAAGAGACCAAGATATAAGTTTCTAGCCTAATTTTGATAGGTAGCCTATTTCATGCACCCCTGTGGGTTGAGGAGCCACAGTTCACAATGTAGTCTTGTAGTAGCCATTAGATGGGTAGGATCTAATGGCCTGAAGCTTGTCTTCAAGATCACTTGGTTAGGACATTGTGGGCAACTAGAGTGGAAAGGTTGATTGTCAGTCCATGGATGATCATAGACTAGAGGACAGAACGAAGTGGGTAGTTGACCTTGACTCCTTGATAACATCTCTTTCGACCTAAACCTTGTGGCTCGAGGACATCTCAGTAGGGAGAGCAGACCCTCCCTTTACACAGCTTCTCCACAGCTTTTGTAGGTGGCGGCAGGAGGAAAGAGATGGAGTTAGAGGAGAGTTCAGAGGAGTAAAACAAAGAAGAAAAAATAAAGAAGCCGAAGAGGGAATAGGAGAAAATCAATTATGTTCCCAATGTCGTCTGTGAAGTCTTCCATGGATGACGAGCTCCATGTAGCTGTGGTTGAAGATGGTGCTCTCTGGCATATGTGGAGTGTCTCTTTGTGAGAATGGAGACCATAGATGCCTTCCTAGAGGTCACCCATTGCTCGTACATGTGCTCACTTGGGGCTTTTGGAATCATAGGAGCTTTGTCCCTTTGCTCCTCCGTCATGAAGACTGGAAGCGGCGAGCTCCACGATCCCTGAGGAGGAGCCCCAATAATAGTGGCCTAGAAGCCGGTAGTGCTGAGAGGACTGAGAAGGAGAGTTGGACAGAGGTTTTTTCTAAGGAGGAGCAACATCTGGGGCCCTATTTCTCACCAGAAACTAGTCTAGTGGCAGCCTCCCTAGAACAGCGGAAAATGTAGACCTTTGTGTTGCGTCGAGCAGATCCGAACGGATCGTGTAAGAAGGAAAGGAGGGGAGGGCCACTAAAGTTGGATAACCCTTGAACCGGACTAAACTAGAAAGAAAACCCAACCAAACCAAGAAAAGTGGGACGACTCAGCGTGGGCAGAGGAGGAGTGAACCGCACTTAAAGTGCCACATGGCGGCCAATGATTGGCCACAAAAGGTACTTATCTCATAAATGTACAGATCTTAGAAAAATCACAATAATTAGTTTGATTATCAAAAAAATACAAATAAGGTACCAAAATTCTCAGAAAAATGAGTAGAACAATATGGAATCATGATATATGGCTTTTGATGCACTAATAATAGTGATATCATGTAAGTTGTGAAATGCTTATTTCATGGATAATAAATATCAAATGATGGCCTAAAATTATGATAAAATGTCAGTAAATCCATATTCATTTTTATGATCCATTTAAGGTCAGTGATAAGGATGTTGATGTACAAAGTCATGTAATTTTCTCCATATAGATAATTTGGGCTAATAACCTAAAGATAAATGCAATAAATACATTTATGATCAATAAATGATGGAATATTCAGTATAGGATCATATAAGTATATGGAACCTCATATTTAATTATGAGATCATGATTATACACATAATACATGTTATACAATGATGATTTCTCTTGATATGATATAAACCCTAATATGCTTAATGTATATGATCTAGGGTTCATACGTGCACATAATGATATGGAAACTAATGGTCATATAATTGATCCTACTATGGAAATACAACATCGGTAACATCATTCCCAGATACCAAATATGACAAGACAAGTAATGATGGGAATTTCATAAGACTAAGCAAACCCTAATGAATCAACTAGGGTTGAGATGATGAGAAGTTGATGGTGATATGTATGATCTTGTCTTAATCATGGCTTGACCAAGGATATAGATGGCTCAGGAATATGTGATGATTAGGATATCTCTTTGGAAGGTACCATTACCTATTACTTGGCTTATTATACAATATGCTTGCATTATATGTGTAGTAAACACTTGGCATATAATATTGGATGAAATGATTGTTCTTGTATGATATCTTTCTTTATTTTCCATACTTATGTCTATGAACAAATGAAACATAATATATATGTTCCAGTATATCCAATCACTTCAACTCTTTGGTAGTAAAATGCTGGAAAGTAAAGTACTTCAACTCTTTGGTAGTAAAGTACTTGGAAGTGATCTCAAACTCTTTGGTGGTAGATCACATGTAAATTGATCTCAAACTATTTGATAGTGGAACATAAAGTCCTTGATGCATTCAACTCTCAAGTAGTAAATTCATGGATGATATAATGAAAAATTAGCTTAAAATATGTATTCTCTTTTACCAATAAACATATTTGTTTGAGTATATGCCGTTTGTTATATTTCTTTTGTTACTGCCAAGTATTAGTTTTATCTTATTGCCAAGCTTACTAATGAGAGGTATATAAAAGACAAGTAGGTGTAATCAATACAATATTCTTGAATATTGTGTTGACGTGTACCACATGTAATCTTTTGTTTAGGTTTGTGGACATATGATCTTGAAGAATCAAGATAGTGTGAGTTGTATGGCGAGTTGATGTACAGGTGGACATGTTGTCTTAAGATCATGTTGTTTAGTGGTAGTACATGTATATGTAGAAGTTTGTTATTCAATATGTAATATCAAATTTTTTAACAATTCATTATGTAATTATATGTTGAATCGTGAACATGTGTTGTATGGTTTTATTATTGTTCATGTGCATGTGCTATTGTTGTTTCCTTCTGACTTCCTCTAGTTTTCTTGTTCTTATCCTAGTGCGGGGTGTTTATATTGGGATTCTTGCTGAGGTGAGGTTTCAATTTGGACATCCCACGTCAGATTAAGATTTATAAAATCTTGGGACGTCACAGGAAGTGTATGGGAAAGTTAGCTTAAGGATAGTTAATATGAATGGACATCTTAATTATTCATGAAATGTGGATGAAGATGGGGTTTGAGCTTGATTTTGTCACATAGTTAACGCGGCCATAAATTGAAATTTAAGAAAGAAATCCTAAGGTTACCCTTTTCACATGTCATTAGAGAGAGACATATCATATTTTCTTGAAAGGCTTTGTCTCTTAATTATGTGATTCCACCAATATTCCAATCATTATTGAATCACCACCTTAAGATGAACAAGTACTCCAAATTATTTCCTCTTGCTACATTGCATGGCATAATAGGTGACATGATAGTTAAATTGCTTTTGTTGCATTCTGAAGAAAAAAAACCAAATTACGTTCATATCATTTTAATTGCATAATTAATTTCATGTAGATTACATGCATTACATGTCATTCATTTTTTTATCATGTGGATATCAATCTTTGTAGAAATCTGAATGAAGGGATATACATCCATATCCACACAAAAAATGAATGGTGTTAGTGAAGCCAACGCATAATTTTCTAGAATGTGAGAATCATGGCCCAATAAATGAAAAAAAAAAAGTTTTGTTAATGTTTCAAAGTTAGGAGGGAGAAAGGATGCACTTTACTCTTTTTAAAGAAATGGAGACATTCACATAAGGCATTCTTTTGTTTTCTTACTTCAGTCTCATTTAGTTGATGAGGTTGTTTGATTCATGCATCATTTTATTCAGAAAAAGTAGGCATTAGGATTCATGCATTTTCTCATTTTCACTCATATAGGTTTATGATGTTTTATTTTGGATAGATGATTGGTGTGTGCTTGTGATTCTTCAATAGCCACCCATTGCATACCATCCATTGCTCTTATTGGTAGGCCACCAATATAATTTTTCTCCTCATTAATTTTCAAAAGGACAACTGCTTCCAAGTAGATTGGTAGTTAAAAAAGAGCAATGTAGAATAGGGAATCACATAATGCATCAAGAAAATACCTGATTGAGTATGATTATAACTACTCTCTTGATAGTTTTCATTGATCTAAGGGTGGTTGTCTTTTATGAATGTTTTTAGTCTCAATAGAGAAATTAATTGTTCAGTGATTAATGAAGATCGGTTTGGGACCGCCAAGTCGGGATAGTTGAGAAATAATATTCATATTATTCTGTCCTTTTGTTGACTTGTCTCAAATAAATTTTAGAGTGTGTTTCTCGATGACAAGCAACATTTAAGATTAGGGGAGTTTGATGCACTGTTTATCTTCCATTTTCATAAGCTATTTTGTATTGATTTTTGTGCACTTTTTGGTCAAATCTCATATTAACTATGCATGATTTACTTTTATGATCTTATGATACTCATTTGCATCAAATAAGCATAATATTAGTATTTCTAAATGATTTAATCTATATAAATAGATTATGTTCATATTTTATGCATTTCAGGTGAATTTACAAGAATTTACACATCTCGGTACTACTAATTTTGGAGTCGGTGGTATTGACACATGCTCATATTACAACAAAAAGAAATTCAGAAGACTTAGTAATATCGACATTTTTGTTGATACTACCAATGATGTTACAACATTTTTGTAAAAGAATTTTGAAGCAACTCGGTACTATCGACAGCCAAGTCAGTAGAATCGAGAACTTGATAGGTGACCATCCAATTAGAGGAGTCGGTAGTACCGACACCCTATCAGTAGTACCGATATGTCAGGATCAAGAATATCTGAAGGCCTTGTTTAATCCAATGGTTGAGGTTTTAACTCACCCTAAGTCATGCCATCACTTAGGGGAAGTGCGGCCAGACCTAAGTATCTCATATTTTTCCATTGTGTGACAACCAAGAGCAAGAGGAGGATATAGAGAAGAAGAAGGACACACTCCAGATGATCTGGGCACTTCTAGCGGAGAGAATTGCAGTCGGAAGGTAGTGAATCAATGTGTGCGTGAGAAGAGGACGTTTGAACCATCTACTTCAGGGGTTCTTCATATTCTCCACATTTTTTTGTTCTCCTTTGATGTCTTAGACAATGAAAACCATGAGGGGCTAATCCACAAGTTCCTTAGGACCCAGGAGTATCCCAATTATGCATTATATTTTACTCTTATGTATTAATTCATCAATTTCTCTTAATTTTTTAGTTTATTTCTATGTGAATGGATGAACTACCCATGCTTGATCACCATAGGTAGCACTTGGATTGTAATTTCTTTGAAAAAGAAAAATAATGGTCAAAATTTAATAGAAATACATGCTCTATAAAACCCTTTGAGAAAGGTGGTGTAAAAATGTGAGGAGATTACCCAGAGTATTTGATAAAGCACTTATCTAATAACACAATCGATATGAGAGTGGGGTTGGTATTAGGTTGGGTAGTGAATTACACTATGATAGTAGGTAATTCTCACTATAGGCTCTTAATCCATGCTTAGGAGAGATTTCTATTAATGTATTTAGGCTGCAATGTTAAATGTGGTGAAACCAATATTCTGAGGAATTCGTTAAGATTGAGAACAATAACCAATAATTTAGATTTATTTTCTATTCTAGATAACTAACCAAATCAGTCAAGTTTCTTCAACGTAGGATGATAGAATTATAGTTATACTATTTTCTAAAGTCACATTTCCATGTGTTCGACATTTCGGGCCTCATTTTTGTATATTACTATGATTGCATATACTTGTGTTTTAAGCATATTGAAAATACTTATCTGTGATACATGGAGAGCATGGAATGGTAGTCAAAATTATCTCTCAGTCAAAGTAATCCTAAAATAAGAGTTTTCATAACGATGATGATTGGGTAGCAGTGACACATGGGGATTTGAGTGTAAGTTATGTAGATGTGATTTGTCCCTCCTACAAAAGTTTTATATCCAAGGCTTCTTGATAAGAGAGACTGAAAAATTTACGATCATACTCATGTGATTCAATATATGATACGTGAACTCACATGCATCTCAGACAGTCTTCTCTAGTTCATGGAACATGGATAGAATGTTGAGATGATTATGATTCCATGCCTCGAATTCAATTTGAATATCATAGATAAAGGAACTATACGATCCTAGGAACACTAATCACAAATTTTTGGTTGAAGTTGTTCTTCAACTTTCCAAATTACTTGGATAGAAATGTTGTGTGACTAGATCAACTAATTGAACTCAGAATCATCAAGTTCAAGTGTTGGACTGATTGATTGGAGTGTCAGGTTGATTGAAAATTGAATTAGCTTATTTCTACATGACTCTAGACAACAATCGATCGGCTCAATGGGTGAATTGACTGGCTCAAGTTGGTGAGATGAGTGATTCACTTAGAGAACCAATCGGCTCGATCAATCCAATAAAAGCCTCTGGTGATTTTCTCGAATCATGAGAGAAGTTTAATCATTTCACTTATTCAATTTGATTGGTACATGGATTAATATTGGGCATTAATTGGAAACAAAATGCAATTTCAATTATGAATAGGAAACTATGTGAAATGACTATCTTGCTAAGTGAGAGGACTAGTTCAATCATGAGATGACTATTTCTCTATACGAGACGAACGTCTCGCTATTCACAGCTTCTAGGAAATTCATGATTCTGGACCCTTCTATGCCTACATCGATTGGGAACCCTGTCCCTAGAATCTACCATAAATAGAGGGGTATTGGGGGTTTCCCAAGACACACAATTGAGAATCAGTTGCTCTCACAATTGTTGTCATATCTAGTTGTGGTAACTAATAGAGATCCCAAGCAAGTCCTACCCGACAAAGGAAGGGATAGTACGGGAGGGAACAACTGAGATCAGTTGTGGAAGTGTATGTTAGTGACTAGTATGTTGAATGGAGGGGACAACTCCTTCCCGTTGGCTCTGGTAGTGCAACATGGAGTTCTAGGTGGTCCTTTGGACTTCTCTAAAGGAGAGGTTTCTTTTTCCCATCTCTAAGGAGGACAATGTCATCCATCAGTCTGTGGTGAAAGAAGCTGCTACAGATGACAACGTTTTGGGTTTGCTGTCCATGGAGGAGTCACAAATGATTCCCAGTTCAACTAGAAGACAAGTGAGCATCTACAATGATGAGGAGTATGTTGTTGTACTTGCTCCAGGACCAGGTATATCCTCGAAACCATCATTTCCTTTTTATAGTTGTTCACGCGATCTGTTGGTTTATGGAGAATATGGTAAGAAAATTTTTGTTTCTGCTACCTACTTTGTCACCCTATTTCCCTACACAGTCTACCTCTGATGGAAGGCTCTCCAAAGAGAAAACATGCTCAATGATCAACAAATACCCTCACCTCCCCTCAACTAAAACCCTCTGGGAGTTCTGTCCTATGGAGATCCTGCACGACAAGTGCCAAACTCCCATACAATGATGGTGGTGTAGACTCAATGCATCGTCGACTGACAAGAGTGCATCTTGATGGGAATCCTACACTCCATCTCGATGATATGGCCCAATGTGTAGACAGACCTTGGATAAAGTTTTTGTTGTCATGACTAACAAGAACCCTACATTCTAGCCCAAACATCGACCCTGAAAGGAATCCTGAAGGTCGCAAAACCTTTCTCCTACCTCCTGTCATTGACCCTTTATCTTTGTGGTGGTGGAGACTTGAATGTAAAGAGAATGGATAGGGTTCTAATCCCTAATGTCTTCCTATAAATAGAACATGACAGCCACCATGGAAGGGATTGCTCTAATGCATCCAAGCTACCATTTTTACTCTAAAACATCTACTTCCATTCTTCATCAACCCCTCCCATCAATTTCCTTCATCAATCTACTAATCAACTAGATCTTAGATCCACCAAGACTCCACAGTCTTGACTTTGAAAGAAACTAGGCCAAGGACTTACACCACCATTGTTCTCCACCGACTCTATCTCCATAGCTATAGATCCAGTCAACCAGAAAAGAGGGAATGGCAAACCTGCATTTTATATCCAATGAAAGTCCAAGCGATGTTCTTGTTACACACCTTCATCCCCAAGTATGAAGACACACTTTTTCACACCACAACTATAAATCCGTCTTCTTATGTGATGGTGACTTTCTCTCTCTTTTCCCCTATGAATCTTGTATTTTCTACCATGAGCAAGTAGTCCCCTCTCTAGGGTGTGGGGAGTAGCCCTGCACTCAACTTTGTTGTCATATTGCCTCTACAATTGAATGGACTGATATCCATTTTGAATCAATTATTTTAATACTTGTATTCTTTCAGGATCATCAAGTCTATATATTTTTCATATTCTAGATGTAGAGAACATTAAACCTAGGATCTAGGATTTTGATTGATTCATGGTAAACCCTTTTTGAGAATTTTGGATAGGCGTTTTCAAGAGTGATTGGTGCATGAACTCTAGGTAATGCGACAATGATCTTAGAGTGATATCCGTATGGATTTTGATATTAATGCCAAAATGGCAATTTTCCTAGTCTCAATTATACATTTCTAGGCTTAATATGATACAGTGATAGGGAAAATAATAGGTAGTGTTGGTGAAATCCGTTCCACACATTATGTTTCCATCCATCCATAAATCTAGACTTCAGTTTGGCCTTTACAGTTTCCAACACTACTTTAATAAATCAAATCCAATTCTTTTGTTAAAGAGTAGTTTTTGCCATGTCAGCTTGATCTGCTAATCCTTAGATATGTTGTCCTTTGGGTTTGATCTTGAACTATACTGAAATAAGATCTGTTCACTTACGGGTGATTACTATTTTGTGTTGGTTAAGGTAAATTCTAGATATTTCAACCGTAGTGAATTTTCCTATGCAATATTGTGCAGATCAAACAAAAAGATTGTTTAAAGGCTAATATATGGAAAACAAAGTGTTTTTTTTTTAAGTTTCTAATGACAATCCATCGTCTAAGGGTGGCATACCTTGTGTCATCCCAAAAGTTGCTACTTCAAACAATAATACCAACACTTCTTCACCCTTTCACAATTTTCTTGATATAACTCATCTATAAGTTTGTTATTAACAACAAACCAGCTAGAAAATAAAAAAATGTTATTCCTAGTCAGACTATAAGTTTGACTTCTTCAAGTAGTTCATTACACTGAACAATTTCTTCTAGAAGAGTCACCCCCACTACTGACTCACATTTGAACCTTACAATATTCCCCACATGATCACAAGATCAAAATTTAGAATTAGGGAGATAAATTCTAAATGTGCTATAAACAATAGTACACTCATATCCACCCCAAATATTATCGCATCTACTCTAAAATAACCTAAGTGTAATCTTGAAATGAAAAAAGAACTTGATGTACTTCATGCTAACCATGCAACGAGTGGTGTTGTACCCCAAACACCTGGTCAGAATATCATTTCTGCTAAGTGAGTATACAAGGTGAAACTACATTTTTATGGATTTGTTGAGAGTTATAAAGAATGTTTATAGGTGAAATGCTTCTCATAGAATGATGGTTTTCACTACTTGGTTACATTTGTTGGGTGTTCATGCCGCTACTATTGAGTATGGATTGCATTTAGCACATGAGCATTACAGATTGGATTTTCTAGATCACAATTTAATGACCAAGTGTAATCATGTAGTTGCTTCAATAGTAAAGGACTACATGATGAGTGTATCTACCAGTCCACCTCATGATGATTCAACCATATATAGAAACTGGTTGGTAGTTTCTAGTACCTAACTCTGACATGACCTACTATTCAATTTGCAATCAACGTGGCATGCCCGTTCATGGTTGCTCCTACTAATCACCATAAGATCTTAGTTAAATGCATACCTTGTTACATCAAGGACACCATCTCTCTTGGTATTTGCATCAGTAAATTGCATGCGCTTGAACTCACCATCTACCATGATGTAGATTGGGCGGAATGCCCAATTACTAAAAGGTCAATCATAGGTTATAATGTCTTTCTTTGATCCTCCTGTGTGTCCTAGACTTATATAAAGAATCTTGCATTGGAAAGATCCATCTTAGAAGAAGATTACAAGTGCTTAGATGTAGCCACTGTAGGTTTAGCTGGAAAACTTATATGCTAAAATATCTTAATATTTTTTGAAACAACCAGTCACTTTGTTTTATGACAATCTCAGTGCCTTGTATTTGACTACAAATCTAATTTTTCATGACCGCATAAAGAATTTTGAGATAGATTACCATTTTATTTGTGAAAAGGTAGCTCTTTTGTATATCAAGAATCAACATGTTGCATAAACTACTCAAGTTATTTACATCCTTACTAATGTTGTGCCTTCTAGCAATGTGCTTGCTTCACTCAATACTAGTTTTAGAGAGAGCATTATCCATATCGTTAATACAACTCAAGAAAATGGTGATCATGGATTAATAGTCAGCCCAATTTCTTAGTATAACTAGCTTGTATTATGACAAAGTATTGTATTGATGGTAGTTGTAACAAATAAGGCAACATATATAAATATCGAAGTACAAATCCTATTGTTTATAACTAACTCGGCTCATCCATGTAAGTAAAAAACACAACCCAACATCTATATATAATAAGATGTATATGTCCAAATGTTAGGGCGTCTGAGAATTTAGTAATTCTCTCTCTGTTTGAATGAGCAAAAATTTCTCACTATCTTTTTTTGAAAGGGGGAGAATGATTCATTCATTCAGAAAGATCTTGTTCCACAATCAGAATATGCAAAGTAGGATACGAGTTAGTACAAAAAACATTAGATGGTACATATCTTGCCATGTGTGAAAGTGCATGGGCAAGTATGTTCCCATCTCTTTTGACATGCGTGAATGAAACACTCTCAAAACTCTGCCTTAGCTCATCTACATCACAAGTGAAAATCCCCAAAAAACCTCCCATTCTAGGATCACCTTTGAAAGCCATGATAGCTTCAAGAGAATTGGATTCAACCACCAGATGACTATAGCCTCTTCTCGCCACTTCCTCCATGCTCCATGTGATTGCCTCAACCTCTATTGTAGTAGAGTCTTTGTTACGAACCTCTCTCCCGATAACCCCAATTAAGGGAGATCGAAAGGTCAGAGCCGTTAACCAATAACCCGGATCAAAGGTTCGACAAATAATCAATAACAATTAATAAACTTTACCAACTAACTGAACACTGGTATAAAATAAAACTTTGCTTACCTTTTGAAATTGGGATTTCCAAACTTCTATCCATGAAGATACTAATCTAACTAATCCTCCTGTGCACGTTAATTCTCATTTAATTCCGCATATGCCACTTCACTGTTTGTTCTTTTCATTTGTACCTAAAACGCCGACAAACAAAACATCGGTCAGCAAGAAGATGGTATGTGGGGGAAACAATAATCATGTAAATATGTTAACAATGTAACCATTCAATTAATCATGTAACAACCAAGATTATATTTTAAATATAACTCCACGATCCAAGGGTACCCTATCCTCTGTGTTGTCCCCATTAAACCCCTCATGATCCACATATCAAGTGAACCAGTTTCTAAGGTTGAGTCACATGGAACTACTCGTAGGTAGACCACTCCTTAACTCATGGTATGCTAAAGAGTCTCATGGCACTACACGTAGGTAGCCTAGTTTCTAACTCTCGGTAACCTAGACCTTTCTCTAGGATTACCCCTTTTTTAGCCTTTTCAAAGCAACAGATGTGGACCCGGATCTAGCCAATTATATATATACTTATGGTGATAATCATAGTCACTTTATAGTTTCATGAAATAAAAGCATCCAACAATTAATTCATGACATCGATGAAAACTTCGGTAAACCTCGAAAAACTAATTCGAGATATTCATAAGCGTAACCACATACCTTTGGTTACATATTTCAAGATAGAATCAAATATGCAGAGAAACCCAATCAAGCAAGCAATGAGGAAGAGAAATCCTCAAATAAAAGTACCAATTTCCTTTTATTAATATTTATCCAATTTCATCACATTACTTAGGATTTCAATTCCAATTTTAGGGTTTCTTTGAAAATTAGGGTTTTTACCTCCTCTTTCAATATCATGATCCTTAATTTATCAAAACTACATGAAACCCCTAATTTCTCATTATAGCACATCTTTATCAAGTTTAGAATCTTTATTAAGCATCTGATTTCCTTATTCCAAATGAATATGATTTTTATCTGCTTTTATCCCAAATTAGGGTTCCCATATAGATTAACCTTCTTTTATGGATTACAACTCTAATTTAGGCATCTTTGCATTCAAAACGGATAATCAAACCATTTTTATCATTAACATGGTTAAACTTATCAATTTTACCCATTAACACACCCTTTATACTCAATTAGGGTTCTTCATCACTTTTAAAAGCATATTACCAGCAAATTAAGATACTTTTGCAAAAAGGAGTAGAACTAGCTTCTCAAATCATTTTTATCAAGTTCCTCATATTTTTCTACACAACTTTCATGTATAAAGTTTTTCCATTGGATACTCCTAGTAATTACTACTTATTTTGCAAAATAAATCATTTTCTGGATTATTTGGTCAGAGAGCAAAATTACCGAATATTATCGATCGTTGGATGCTCCACGGTCCACAGTGGTCCGCTGATCAGACGATCCACGTCAATCATCTCCACTCAGCTGCTTGCTCGCGTGCTTGTATGCCCGAGCCGTTGGATTACCCTGAATCCACGATGGACTCTCGATCTATCGGTCTGCGGTTTGAGCAGCCTTGACTGAGCCGGCCCTTCCCAGTGCCGTCAGATCCCAATCGAACGACGACCGCACGTCGTCTTCATTCTTTCTCTGCTGCTAGCGCCGCGGCGGCGTCCCTGCCGGAGTGAAGTCAAACGAGAGATGGAGAGGGACACAGACTTTGGAGAGAAGTCGTTCGAGTTCGTCGCGAGTCGAGGGATCGAGGGGTGCCCTTATATAGGCAGTGGGAGGTCCCTGTTAGGGTTCCCAATCCTAGCCGCAACCCAAGTCCTAGCTCAATTGGGTGTTTCGCAAGGTCAAGTTGAAACCTTAGCAAACCAGGGTCGGGAAGCTTCTATTCTCCCTCCCGAACTCAATGGGACTCTTCCCATGAGTGCTCGTTCATTAGATCAATCGGAATCAAGGGAAGAAGATTCCCCTATCACGGATACAGTCCTCATCCCACTGCGACTTGGATGATGGGCAGTGCCCGTTGGATCTGCATCCAAGGGCTCCAATGATACGCGTTTGAACAAAAGGAAACCAATTTCCTATTATTTCGAAATAAATTCCAAATTCAAAGATAATCTTGGAAAAAACACAACTCTCAAACTGTAATTCCTTTTCAACTCAAATTTTAAGGAAACCTTATCCGTACTTTTACCTTCCATCCTTCAAAATTTGGGATTATTATCTCAAGGAAACGATCCCTTTTCTTGGTTTGCAAGTTATCTTTCAATTACTCATATTTTCCTTATCCTTTCTATTCCTTTTACTATTATTTTGTGATTCTAGGTTCCTTGAACCCCAAGGAATCCTAACAACTCAGAATTCTATATTTGGAAATTATTCCTTAGCCTTTTGTTCATATTTCCCTATGTCTTCTTTTATCTATTTGAATTCCTTGTTCCTTTCTTTTTATTTTTCCTTCAATTGGGCTCAATGGCCAATAAGGCCCGAAAAGAAAACACACAAGCCATCATACACGAAATTCATTCAAATCAACACATTACATCAATCATGGATTTCATTTATCTTTAAAAAGAGATTTAAAATCTCATTACATGTTTTAGAAAATTGGGGTTATAACAGTCTTCTAGTCACTCCATAGAAGTTTGTCTGGTAAGTTGAATGGATCATGTATGGTCACATAGATTGAACCCCATGCCTATCGCTAAGTTTGATCCCCATGCCACGTCACAGTTAATTTTGACACATGATTATGTTGGTCTCAACCAGAAGACGGGGCAATTCCCTACTGCACTCATAGATGGTGGAGATGTGTCCTTCATGTCTCTTCGATAATCATTCAACAGACATAGGAATCCTGGCAATATGTATCTAGTGTTAGGCTCCTCAGCCTTACAGACACACTCCTTGCGAGCTGTTCATGCTCCCCATCAGTGTATGGCAAACCCATCGAGATGTTGAGATGTTCCTTTATCCTGAGAAAACCTACTTGCTTTCCTTTCTCATCATAATCCTCTAGCTCATGTTCTTCTTGACATGCTTCTTCTCGATGTGCTAAAACAATTTTCCCATAGTACTTTACTTTTAAACCTTTTTGGAATAAGTTTCCACCACATTAGCAATCCAATCTCTTAAGGATACTCTTAATTTATATTTTCTAATAATTATAGAAAGCTAAATGATGTTCTTCATAGTCACTACCAACACATTTAAGACATCGACTTATTTTGGATATCTTTTCCTCCCTAATGCAACTCACATGTATTGCTTCATTCAAATTGGTTCATTTAAAACCAATATATCTCCTTGAAGAGTCAACCGAGGAGGTCTTTTGTAAGAGGACAATAAAGTCTAATAGAAGGATATTACATCGTCATGAAATGTTCAAATTACTGAGCTGTGGTTTGTCCTCAAACATCTTACTAATAAAAAATTAGAAGATAGTGGGGACAAAAGTTGATGTTGTAGAACAAAAATCTTGACAAATTGTTGTGGAATCAAAATCAACATCATAATTGGACGGAAATGAGAGATAGTTCCTAATATATCATAAATGAGTATGGAGACATAAAGGAGAGACTAAACTTTGGATGTCGTGTCATCATGTGCATGTGGAAGTGTCTCAAAGGTCAGAACCCCATTGACACCAATATCGTCTTCCTCCTCTTGAACAATGAAGACATTATGTATGCATTTTCCTTTGAGAAGAGTAGGCATTACTTGAGAAGAGAATAACAAAAATAAATATTTCAAATTAGTAAGACTGATATGTAAGTTCCATCCATATAAGAGGATGGATATGAATCTACCATACCAAATGTTCCATATTATAGTAGTTTCCCTAACAAACCAACTAACCCTCAAGAGGGATATGATCTCTCACTTTTCCCAAAATATAACATGAATCTTGAGCACATGTTTAATATCTAAACTCAGTGGAGGTAGATCATAAAAATTAATACATAGGTATGTTAGGTAATTACAAATAAAGAATGTATGGGATCCATCTTTGAAGGGGTCTTGTATAACAGACATATATATGTCCCAAACCATCCCATTTTTTGCCAATTGTGACAACAAGAGGATCAATATGTACAAATAGGCATACATGAATGAGCAACATAAGGGACATTTGATACATCAAGAATTAGTACCATAATTTCAAGTGAGGATTAAATATGACAAGAAATTGTAATCCTCACAAATAAGAAATGTATATTACCAACTCCAAGTAGTATTGTGCTTGCACATATGTAGGGCAAAGAATTTATAAACTTATTAGTTTAACCAGAGGAACTGATGACAAACAAAGATCTACAAAGTTAGATTGTTCATGTAAAAAGTAAGGATTTCTTATACCATATGAGACGTGGTCTCCTTTTGAGTAGATAAATAGAAGTTCTTACTTCATAAATTCCATGCTTCCTTAGGGGTCAAGGGTCAAATTAAAATTTAATTTGGTTGTTTGTATCTGGCAGGATGCAGATAGAATATAGAACAATATATAAAGTAGTCATGGGTATTTCTAAAAAGGAGAAATATGTGAATGGAAAATTGTTTACCATGTACTTTTATTTAATCATTCTTCGTATTGATGTAGTCACTCTAGATGGTGGGGTAACTAATACAAATAGTAGTGATGATTTTACTAAACATGCGGTCAGAATTGAGCATATGATCAATTACTACGCAAACCAAAATGTTTTTCACTTGTAAAAAGTACCCATATTCCCACACAAACTCTACAATATGTATACATGTTCAGTTGAAGAATACCACACACAAAAGGGAAACATATTTATATATCATGACTATATGTTTTGCATGTATATATTCAAAACTCAATTGGAACCATCTATAGTAACAATTACAAACCCAACTTGGATAAGGACAAAAGAAAGAAGTACCTATTTTCTTTGATTCAAAATAAATACCTATTTTGATTCACTTTCATTCTTGTTATAATTCCATCAACCTCAAACTAGACATGGAGATCAATTTAGTGGGATATTCTCAACAATATAGTAAGGAGTTTCAAATGTATATCAACCAAAATGACTAAGAAGTGATGGACGTGAGGCCAATGTTGTCAATGACAAATTATGGAGATTGGAAGTTTAGTATATCCCTAAACTTCCATTTTTTTCTTCTCCAATGGGGAACCGATGTTTAGATTACTTCTCTACTTTCTTTGTAAATAAATTTTTTCATTTACATGTAATCAAATTAAACGAAATCCATGTGGTCAACATTGAAACTATACATATATGTTGTTTGAAATTATACTTAAAATCAATTTCTATAATAGAGGTAGAAGGAAGATCACCTTCCACGGAGATTTGGGGTTTTCCTTCGTAAACACACAAACTCTTGTTGTGTTGATTAGTCTATAACAACCCCATCTATATTGGGTTACATATGTTTTTGTCCGCTCGGATAATAGGAATTTTGCACTTTTATGGTTCCTTTATTTGACCTTCCATATTTATGAGGTGGTAATTATTTGGTCCCACATCAAGGCATCCAGATTTGGTAAGATATAGTATCCATCAGATAGGTACACTCAAATCAACTTAAATCCTCTACATTTACAGAGGGCAATATAAATGTGTCTGATCTCGCTTGATGTGTTTGTTATATAGGCTCTTACAAAACACGAACTTCATCCCATGTTCTATTGAATAATTCAAACTATCAACTTATGCTTTGTTTTGTAACGCGTCCAGCAGTCCTCGGGCAGCGGTTTAAACCAGAATACTACTGCAGGCAGCTTCTGATATGCAGAACTAAACCACCGGTGGGCAATTCGCTGAGCGTTTATTTCCAACAGGACAAATCCTTACGGTGACTAGCCAGCGTTGGGTTATGTGCGTTTTCCTTCCAACGGGTTCCCAAACGACGCATTAATAGCAAACGGATCGGTCTTTCGAACTCTTTTTCGAAGGGAAGCCATTTGGTTTGTTATTACGCACCGTTGAAAATTGCATAGTACGATATGTGGCTGAAGTCATAGTCAAACCCAAAACCTATACTAATTTTCCCGAAATAACGGCGGATATTGAGACATCATGCTGTCCAGGCGCAGATGAGTACAACGCATACCTAATCTTGTCTCAGGAGTGGACTTGTAATAAACTGATGTGAACGGGCCGCGTATGCTACGGCTTGTTTACTGGTAGCTTCGCAAATGTTAGTTAAGTCAAAGATGGTTGTCCACGGAGGCCCATAGAGCCGACATAGTAGGCTTTTAAATGTAGAACGCTTCGGTAGCTTTCAGGCGGATTACTACCATCTACGCCACCGGGTACACGCTCTAAATGCTTCGTGTACTCCTTTGATTTTTGCAGTTTAGGCTTATGAACTTTATACGCGAAATCGTTTCCGGTATAGACTTCATTATTACCGAAGTGGCCGAGATTATGTGGTTATAAGGGACCTTTGTATAGCGTACTGGTGTGCGAACAGTTCTACAAGACATTCCAGAATGAGCGGTCCATGAATAGGCTTCAGAACTGGAGTGCCAGTACGTCCTTATAACTACACGTTGTCCTTTAGGCCTTGTATGGCAATGGACTGGGATTATCGAGATTATGAAATCCGGACTGGGATTAGTCAGTCATCGGGATCATTGGGATTGGGGTTCCCCACTTGGCTCTGTTTGGCAAACCAATCTGGCTGGCCTCGTAACTTGTATTTTTTAGTCTGCTATATAAAACAAAATACACAAAAGAAAGAGTGAAATATGGATTGAGATTCCTAATCCTGCTGCTGGCAGGACTGAGATAGTCCAGTTTTTGGGATTACAGAATCTCGAAACGGGGTAATTTCAGGGTTTCCAACCAAACGCCCAAGTGCAGAATCGGACTGGATCTGCTGATGTGGCGCAGACGTGGCCTAATAAGACAAGCCTAAATCCCATCCTTGTTCGTTTCCTAACAGGGGCATAAAGACCAAGCCGCTGTGTTGACACGCCATGAATTGACAATTTCTCCCTTAAATTTGACATTGCTTTCTTGGCACTGTAATTAGATGTGACAAGGGAGTAGATGGTCTTCTGCAACATAATCACCAACGATGTGGAGTAAGTATTTCAATGTGCATTTTTTGTTGTTGGGGATGTTGTACGGTTACAGTTTTAGATGTGACGAAACTTATTGCGGAAGTGACAAGAGTATAAACCAAAAAAATAAAAACCACGAGGCAATATTAGCCAACAAGTATTATGTAATTAAGATTACAACTCACACTGCATAGATTTAATCACCCCATAAATCCAGGTGACCCTCCCAACAAGAGAACAAAGATGAGGAAAAAAGAATCACACCCATAGTGTACAAAACCTCCTTCTTTACTTGATCTCCTCACGAGTCCGCTATCATTGCTGGAGATTGTTTGATGTCGTTGTCACCGATGACTAGGTCGGACTGTTTCCACTATGGAAAAACTGCGTCTGTAACCGACAACCAGTACTTTGCTTCAAGACAAAGTCGTTGACCCTCTCTTATTCAACTAAGAGAGCTTCTCTGTTAGTGCACCCAATGTGTCACCGACTCTCAACCACTACTAAGCAAAGAGTGGTGCCTAGTTGCACATCATTGCTACCTAAGTAAATGGAAAAGTTGGGGAACAACTTCAACCTACAATATGTGTATGGTGTTACAGTGTTTGTATAGTTCCTTTGTCACTAATGTCCAGATTGAACTAGAGGAATGGAATAATCACCCTCATTCTTATTCAATCTTTATTTCATGAACCAAGAGCAGACTGTTTGAGATATATGTAAGCTCAATATCACATATTGACTCAGATGTGCATGACCATGCTTTTATCAGTCTTACTAATCAAGAGGCCTAGGACATTATACTCCAGTAGGAGGGACAAATCCCATATCTATAACTCACAGTCAAACCCCATGTGTCAAAGCCACCCAACCATCATCATCGATGTAACATCCCTGACTTGGGTTATGTGTTAACCCTAGATGTTTTGCCTAATAAGGTTGAGTAGATGCTTAATCTTATCTTGGGAAAAGTAATTAGGGCTCATGAGAAACTTATGTTTCAATTTTGGTCCTGTTTGAACAATGTTGAAGCAATGTTTGCTAATTTTGGACTAAAGTGCAAATTACCCAAGTTAAGGGGTTAAATTGCAAATGTTGCATGATAAGATGTTCCTCTGATGTTGAGACATCATAAGAATGAATATGATGTAGTGGTATGGTTTTCACAAACTTGGGCACCAAGATTAAGCTTGTAAAGTAATCCTTGTGCATTAAAACCTAGTTTTGGTGTAATGTGCAATTTACCAAAACCTAGGGCTCAATATGCAAATTACCACTTCAATGAGGTCCCTAATATTTCTTGGCATCATGTAGAGCAAATAAAATGAGAGGGGCGCCTCATTTGAATTAAGTTGGAGGAGAGAGAATCTTGATATTAAAATAATCAAGATTTAATCCTAAGTGAAACCCTAATTTAATTTAGGGCAAAAATGTATGTATTAATTAAAGGGACTTCAACCAACATTAAAATAGTTGGATTCAGATGTGTGTGGATGATCTTAAAGACTTGCAAAGGCATGATCATATCCTAAGGAGGTGAAATTCCACTCACCATTATTATAAGAAAAAGAATTTCCACTCAAATATGGATATTCTCATTATAAGGGTTAAGGTGCTTAATTTCTTTTCCCTTAATACATGGATAATGGAAGGGAGTTCAGTGGGGATCGAGATTCCCTTGCATGCAAGAAACCAAGGGGGAAGTGGTGGCAACAATTTTGGAATTAAAAGACTTTTATAAAAGATATATCTCTCATCAATTTTCTTATAAAAGTACCCTTTCCAAGCCAAAATAAAGGCTTTTTCAGATTCTTTTCTTTCCCCTTTCTTGGAAAATGATGAAGGAGTTGTGGATGATCAGTAGGATGACTCCCAACCTGTTGATAAGGTTCATGACCTCCTTTCACCATGAATCCATGGTGAAAATCGAAAATCAATGCATGAATTCTTCATATCTCGATTCCATCTTCAATTCTAACCAATTCTTTTCACTCAAATCTTGAGGACGACCCTTGGAATAGTGAAAGGAGTTGCATCCACCATTGTTGCCGTGAGCTTTGAGCTTTGGATATCAATTGGAGGCAGGTTTTATAACTTGAACCCTTAATTTTATTATTGCAATCAATTCCTTATCAATTGGTGATCATTTCTACATTTCCGAAATTAAGTTTGGTTGATTGATGCAATCTCCATGCAAATCACAGTATATTTCGTGAGTTTGGAGCTTGATGATGATGTATCATCATAAGCACACACCTCCCCAAATATCTAGGGCAAACAGTTTCAATGTTGGGTCCAAACGGTTTCACTAAACCGTTTGGTGACCAAAAGGTTTGCAAACCGTTTGGTGGTTTGGATTCTAAACCGTTTGGAATGGTTGACCATTTGAAGATATATGTTGTGGTACTTGGATCTTGATCCAATGGTTCCAATTGGTTGACCTTGATGGTTTCAAATGTGATTGATTCCTGAATTGCAAACCCTAATCGGCTAAGTGCTGATTTTGAAATTGGTTGAGATAATGTTTTGGGTTGATTGACCCAAACGGTTTCAAAACCATTTGAGGATCACCCAAATGGTCTCAAGACCGTTTAGGGGTCACCCAAGACCGTTTGGAGTTCTAGGGTTAAGTATGGCTAAGTGTTTGAAGGTCCAATGGTACCAAATTGAATTGCAACTAAGTGCTGATTTGATAATAAATCCAATGATCCAAAACCCTAATTGGATGCCATGGATTTTGATGATGGAATGGGAAAACGGTCTCAAGACCATTTGCAGATCAACCAAACGGTCTCAAGACCGTTTGGTGATCGCCCAACACCGTTTGAGGTCAGGTCATATCATGTGATGATGATAGTTCATTGATTTCAATTGATTTGATTCCACAATGTCAACCATTGATGGATCCTCGATTTCAAACCCTAAGTGATGGTTTCTTGATTATCAAACCTAGTTCAATTGGGTTTAAAACACTAAATTCAAGGTCTAATTGAATGGTGATTCGGTGGTCCAATTGATGAATGCTTTAGTGGTTCAATTTATATTTGATCCATGGATTGAAACATTGAGTCGATTGAGTGTTGAAGTGCCTTTTTGGTCCATGCGGTTTTGAGAGGGTTTGGACCAAACAGTTTCAAGACCGTTTGGGACCAAATGATCTCAAACCATTTGGAGACCCAAAGTGCAAACGGTTTCAATACCTACCTTGTCCAATTGGTTTCAAGTACAACTTGTTCAAATGGTTTTCAACCAATTGATGTATGAGAACCAAGATCATTGAGGGTCTAAGTAATTAACTTTTTGAAGATCAACATGGTTAATCCATTTGAATACCTCATGTAATTGACGGTCCAATATGGTGAACCTATTTAGATACTTAATGCATTTGAAGAATTCAATGGTTAACCCAACTGATCACTTTGTGGAATTGAAAGTGTAATTGGTCAATTCTTTTGAATTCCTTATATAATTGATGGTCTAATTGATTAGACCATTTGGACATTTAATATGATCAAAGGTCAATCAGCTATGTGATTATTAAAGATGTAGACCCATGATTATTGGGAAGGTTAACCCTAGCTATGTATACTCAAGTGAAGAGTTGACCTAGATTAATCTTGGAGTAGTTAACATCCTAAAGAGGATGTGAGAGAGAATGAGAGAGATGAATGCTAATATAATTAAGCCCTAATTCTCTCATTATGAGTAAACTATGTGATAAGGGTTGATCCATAATAATGAGATCGTGAAACCCTAATTAGAGTAATGCTATGTGTGAAACCCTAATTAGAGCAATGCTATGTGTGAAACCCTAATTAGAGCAATGATATTTGTGAAACTCTAATTAGAACGAAGCTATGTGTGAAACCCTAATCTAGGGCAAAGCTGAGTGTTATCATAAATCCAGGGTGATGATGTAATCCTAACTTAGTGTCACAATGAAGGAAACCCTAATTTAATGGGAATTGTATATCCTAACCCTAATTTGGGTATGAGGTAAGAGAAACCTTACTTGGATATGAATAGAAAACCTTAATCCCTAAAACGGGGTAAGGTGTATGAAACCCTAATATAGGGCAGTGCCACAAATCCTATGTGAAGAGCTAGCACTGGGTGATGTGTTGTGAAATCCTAATTTTACATAATACTAGGTGAAACCTTGATATAGATGGATGATTATGTAAAACTCTACTGAAGATTAATACTATGTGAAATCCATAAATGTATGGAATATTCTATGTGAATCCTCAAATTATAAATATGGAGAATACTTTCCCTAATTAAGATAAAGGGGTTGGATGATGGCAGCCGTGGTGGTGTAAAACGGTCATGGTGATCTTCTGTAGCACGACCGTGGAAGGTAGCATGGTCGTGGTGGCTTCCCCTTGCACGGACGTTCTTGGCTGCATGGTCGCGGTGCTCTATGCTTGACTTGGAGTTGAGTTGCAAGTGACCTAGTATGGCCGTTTTGTTAGTTCATAACTTAAGGATGAGTCCATAATATTGGCAGTGGTTGTATATTCTATGTGAGTGACTAATGACCATTACCTTACATGATAAATGTGATGAACTGGTGCATAAAGTATTAGGATGGGTAATACCCTAATACAAGCTAAGTGTATGAACTCAAGTAAGATAATGGTGTTGAGGGAAGTGATACATCAAGATATGATAGATATCACATCCAACATCCCAATACTAGTACACCTTGATGTGTTTTAAGTCCAATATAATTGGATGAATGACACATGAGATGTGTCATATCAATGGTTACATTGAGATGTAATGTACTCTGTTGAATATAGGCTAACATGCCTTAAGAAAATGTTAATCCAAACCTATAAACTATGATGTAATCATATTCTGGAAAAGAAGAGAGAGAAACTCAAGCTATGTGTTGATAATTCATTTAATTATGAATGATGCGAATAAAGAGTATGATTGAATACTTATGATTATTCATATTGATTCCTTGCTATGTGAACCCTGATACAGAGTAATGCTATGTGAAACTTTAATACAAGTCAATGCTATGTGATTCCTAATACAAGGTAATGCTGTGTGAAATCCTATGACAAGTTAATGCTATGTGAACCCTAATACAGGGTATTACTATATGAAATTCTAACACAGGATAATCCTATGTGAAGCTAAAATACAGACTAATGTGTTATGAATGTAATAAGATAACCCTCGTTTTGCATGATATTGATATGTAATTGTGTCATGATTACTAATCATGCATATATGTTGAGAAGATGAGCATAGCCAGGTATGGGCTATGATGCTTTGTTATTGAGAATGTTTATAGGCTTTATAAGCCTTCATATGCTTTGTGTAGTAAGAATCATTGAACTTTGTGTACTATGTGCAATACATGATGTAGCAAGAATCATGATGTTCTTAGTCATATGATATGAAGGTATGAAGTTACCTAATAAGAGGTAAAAAGTGTTCTATGGTGAGTTATGGGTTCAAATACCCAGATTCTATAATCATGATGATGAACTTGTTCAGAAGTGGAATTGTGCTTGATGAGTTGAGGGATTAAGATCCTAATACTTTGTGAAAAGAGTATGGCTACGAGCCATGACTCCACTATGACAATACCAGACATTAGATATATGAATTTAAGCCTGAAGTAAGTTAATGTTGTGATGATGATTCTATAGTGAATAAATGTTATACATGTTCTTTTTATTCCTTAAAGGATAAGTGACATGTTGATCTTTCAAGTTACAAATGCAATGTTTTTAGATAAGAATAATATTCTAATCCGTTAGACATTGAATTATCTGCTGTCAATAAAAAATGATTCCTATGTGCATATTTATCTTCTTAAGCTGCAATAATAATGTTTCTGGTGGAGAGTTATATATCTCGCTGGGGAAATTTACAATTGTCACACCCCCGTGGGAATCACATTTTTAGGTGGACGTGGGCGAGGAGGCAGGAATCCTTCAGTAGGTGAAGGACAACAACAACAGTAGCAGGGACAGCAGTGAAGTCTCAGGTGGAGACACTGGCTGTTATGTCTTGTATAGATGTAAATAGCGTCCTATGTGTCGTCTCTGTACTCTTAGGTCCTCGGAGTAGTAGTTAGTGCTTTCAAGATTTTAGCTCAGTGCCTCGAGATTTTCATACTACCTGTGTTTAGTTTAACGGGGCAGCTGATACTTGTAATTCACAGAAAGAGATGATACAAGTTATGTACTTTTGAAAAATAGAATGTAAATGCGTTACTTTTGTTCTATGTGAGAAAGTTTTTACTTGATGGATCTTTTGATAAAAAGGTTTTAATTCTTAGTGATTTTTAGTAATCCGCTGCTTAGTGAACGCTTCTGCATCAGTTAAATATGTTTTCATGAGTTGTATGCCACAATTAAGTGGTATCAGAGCTCTAGGTTTGTTGAGTCTACAGAGACATAGGACTAAGGTTGAAGAGTCTGTTCTAAGTGTCTTCCAATTAGTCTGATAGTATTTTTTGCTCACATAGACGAAGAAGAACTTGAAGATGTCTGGACCACATGAAGAACATGTTGCAGAGGGCAGCATTGCTGCACCAGGAGGAGGTGCAGGAGACAATAATAAAGAGGAGCATGTACCTGAACAGCCCTAGTTCAATTAAGATGACATGGGGAACCCAACTCTCCAAGCCATGTTTGGGCAGTATATGGCTTCCATGACCCACATGACAGATAGGATACAAGTACCTGCACCTAGGGCATTAGCTCACCATGAGGGCTATGGAGCCGGCAAGACTTTTGAGAGACTTCGTCAGGCTGGAGCATAGATTATGCTGGTACATCTGATCCAGCAGATGCGGATTTGTGGCTGACAGAACTGGAAAAGGCTTTCAAGATTCTTTATATCCCTGAAGCTAAAAAGGTAAGACATGCTGTGTACCTACTAAAAGGGAGTGCTACTCATTGGTGGATGATAGAGGAAGATAAGAGACCAGGTGAAGAAATTGGATGGGAGGTATTCCGACGAGAATTCGTCAGTAGATACTTCCCTAAGATGTATCTAGATGAGAAGATTTCTCAATTTGAAAGGATCAAACAAGGACAGATGAACGTTAGCGAGTATGAAGCTAAGTTCATGGAGTTGTTGTGGTTTTGTCCGCAAATGGTAGTTAATGATGAGGAAAGAATTCTGCATTTTGAGAAAGGGTTGAACGCCGAACTGACCACTCCAGTGTCTGCTTTAGAGAACAGGGAGTGGTTTTCCACCTTTGTGGAATCAGTAAGGAGGATAGAGAGGTCTGAAATCGAGAAACGATAGAGTAGTGGCAAGAAAGTGTACACTCAGACTAAAAAACAAAGGTCTGAAAATTTTAAGAAGCCGAGATTTTCTGCATCGGCAGCATCATCGAGATTCCATACCCAGACACAATGGATGGCAAGTAGGTATAGGGATCGTAGTAATGTTCGAAATAGAGCCTCCAACATAGCATCAACATCGGTATCTGGACCTCACAGACCCTAGTTTGCACCTAGGATCTGTTATCAATGTAGACAACTGGGACATCTAGTAAAGGATTGTCCAGGCGGGAATCAAATGATGACTCAACCTCAGGGGCAGAGTCAGCAAGGATCACAAAGAAGGCAATTTCCTAGTAACAATAGAGGGCGTGGACAAACTTCCCAGACAGGTCAGATGAAATAAAGTCATTCTAAAATTTCATTTTCTAATTCTCTATGTTAAAGATATAAAAGAAGTTGTTTTTGAACTTCCTTTGACTAGTCCTATAAGGACACAAGGGAGATGAGAACTTGTATCTTACTCAGTGTTCCTTAAAATGTTTTATAATCTCCCTTATTTGTGTGTTGAAAGATGAGATTTAGGATTGATACCTGAAGAAAAATTCAAGAATGGAAAATCCTATGTGTATAATGATTTGAAAAGTGAGGAATATGATAGTAAGTAAAGTGCATACTACCTAATCTCAATACTTATATACCCTGTCCAGGTATATGATTATTGAAGATAAGGCAAGTATAAAACTCTTAGATTGTTACCTTTTTTATTACTCTGATCAAGTAGTCATTCTGAAACAATCTAGAGAGTATAATGCAACTAATAGGAAGAGCTATGTGAACATTCCCAACTAAAAGGAAAAGCTATGTGAACATTCCCAACTAATAGGAAGAGCTATGTGAACATTCCCAACTAATAGGAAGAGCTATGTGAACATTCCCAACCAATCGGAAGAGCTATGTGAACATTCCCCACTAAAAGGAAAAGCTATGTGAACATTCTCAACTAAAAGGAAAATCTATGTGAACATTCCCAACTAATAGGAAGAGCTATGTGAACATTCCCAACTAAAAGGAAAAGCTATGTGCACATTCCCCACTAAAAGGAAAAGCTATGTGAACATTCCCAACTAAAAGGAAAAGCTATGTGAACATTCCCAACTAATACGAAGAGCTCTGTGAACATTCCCAAATAATAGGAAGAGCTATGTGAACATTCCCAACTAATAGGAAGAGCTATGTGAACATTCTCAACTAATAGCAAGAGCTAGGTGAACATTCCTAATTAAAAAGGAAAAGCTAAGTGAACATTCCCAATTACATAGAGTTTGCTAAGTGAACTTTCTTAAATGAATAAAGGATTGCTGAGTGAATTATCTCTGTTAGATATATATGTTTTCCCTTTTTATAAATATTCTTGGGTGATGATAGAAGTATGGTCTTTTATGCTTCTTCCTTTCAATAATATGGACATCATATGTTAGGGGTTTATGCTTTGCATAAATATAAACATTGATAAGGTTGAATTAATGAAAGGAACTTTGTGTGGATTATAGAATCCATGATATCTCCATAATATTAAGATATTATGTGGATACTTGAGGGTATGATAACTGAATAAATATGTCCCTCCTTTTCCTGGGATTTCAGGGACGAAATCCTTGTTAGGGGTTTATAATTTGTAACATCCCTGACCTGGGTTATGTGTAAACCTTAGATGTTTTGCCTAATAAGATTGAGTAAATTCTTAATCTTATCTTGGGAAAAGTAATTATGGCTCATGAGAAACTTATGTTTCAATTTTGGTCATGTTTGAACAATGTTGAAGCAATGTTTGCTTATTTTGGACTAAAGTGCAAATTACCCAAGTTAAGGGGTTAAATTGCAAATGTTGCATGATAAGATGTTCCTCTGATGTTGAGACATCATAAGAATGAATATGATGTAGTGGTATGGTTTTCACAATCTTGGGCACCAAGATTAAGCTTGTAAAGCAATCCTTGTGCATTAAAACCTAGTTTTGGTGTATTGTGCAATTTACCCAAAACCTAGGGCTCAATATGCAAATTACCACTTCAATAAGGTCCCTAATATTTCTTGGCATCATGTAGAGCAAATAAAACGAGAGGGGCGCCTCATTTGAATTAAGTTGGAGGAGAGAAAATCTTGATATTAAAATAATAAAGATTTAATCCTAAGTGAAACCCTAATATAATTTAGGGCAAAAATGAATGTATTAATTAAAGGGACTTCAATGAAAATTAAAATTGGTAGATTCAGATGTGTGTGGATGAGCTTAAAGCCTTGCAAAGGCACGAGCATATCCTAAGGAGGTGAAATTCCACTCACCATTATTATAAGAAAAAGAATTTCCACTCAAATATGGATATTCTTATTATAAGGGTTAAGGTGCTTAATTTCTTTTCCCTTAATTCATGGATAATGGAAGGGAGTTCGGTGGGGATAGAGATGCCCTTTCATTCAAGAAACCAAGGGGGAAGTGGTGGCAACAATTTTGGAATTAAAAGACTTTTATAAAAGATTTTCTCTCTCATCAATTTTCTTATAAAAGTACCCTTTCCAAGCCAAAACAAAGGCTTTTTCGAATTATTTTCTTTCCCCTTGCTTGGAAAACGATCAAGGAGATGTGGAGGATCAGGAGGACGACCCCCAACCTGTTGGTAAGGTTCATGACCTCCTTTCACCTTGAATCCATGGTGAAAATCAAAAATCAATGCATGAATTCTTCATATCTCGATCCCCTCTTCAATTCTAACCAATTCTTTTCACTCAAAGCTTGAGGATGACCCTTCGAATAGTGAAAGGAGTTGCATCCATCATTGTTTCCGTGAGCTTGGAGCTTTGGAGCTCAATTGGAAGCGGGTTTTATAACTTGAGCCCTTAATTTTATTATTGCAATCAATTCCTTTTCAATTGGTGATCATTTCTACATTTCTGAAATTAAGTTTGGTTGATTGATGCAATATCCATGGAAATCACTGTAGATTTCGTGAGTTTGGAGCTTAATGATGATTATATCATCATAATCACACACCTCCCCAAATATCTAGGGCAAACGCTTTCAATGTTGGGTCCAAACAGTTTCACTAAACCGTTTGGTGACCAAACAGTTTGCAAACCGTATGGTGGTTTGGATTCCAAACTGTTTGGAATGGTTGACCATTTGAGATGGTTGACCATTTGAATATATATGCTGTGGTACTTGGATATTGATCCAATGGTTCCAATTGGTTGACCTTGATGGTTTCAAATGTGATTGATTCCTGAATTGCAAACCCTAATCGGCTAAGTGCTGATTTTGAAATTGGTTGAGATAATGTGTTGGGTTGATTGACCCAAACGATTTCAAAACCATTTGGGGATCACCCAAACGGTTTCAAGACCGTTTGGGGGTCACCCAAGACCGTTTGGAGGTCTAGGGTTAAGTATGGCTAAGTGTTTGAAGGTCCAATGGTACCAAATTGAATTGCAACTAAGTGTTGATTTGATAATCAATCCAATGGTCCAAAACCGTAATTGGATGCCATGGATTTTGATGATGGAATGGGAAAACGGTCTCAAGACCGTTTGGAGATCAACCAAATGGTCTCAAGACCGTTTGGTGATCATCCAAGACCATTTGAGGTTAGGTCATATCATGTGATGATGATAGTTCATTGATTTCAATTGATTTGATTCCAGAATGTCAACCATTGATGGATCCTCGATTTCAAACCCTAAGTGATGGTTTCTTGATTATCAAACCTAGTTCAATTGTGTTTAAAACAGTAAATTGAAGGTCTAATTGAATGGTGATTCGGTGGTCCAATTGATGAATGCTTTAGTGGTTCAATTTATAATTGGTCCATGGATTGAAACATTGAGTCGATTGAGTGTTGAAGTGCCTTTTTGGTCCATGCGGTTTTGAGAGGGTTTGGACCAAATGGTCTCAAGAGTGTTTGGGTCCAAACATTCTCAAGACCGTTTGGGACCAAATGGTCTCAATACCGTTTGGGACCAAACGATCTCAAACCGTTTGGAAACCCAAAGTGCAAACGATTTCAATACCTACCTTGTCCAATTGGTTTCAAGTACAACTTGTTCAAATGGTTTTCAACCAATTGATGTATGAGAACCAAGATCATTGAGGGTCTAAGTAATTAACTTTGTGAAGATCAACATGGTTAATCCATTTGAATACCTCATGTAATTGAAGGTCCAATATGGTGAACCTATTTAGATACTTAATGCATTTGAAGATTTCAATGGTTAACCCAACTGATCACTTTGTGGAATTGAAAGTTTAATTGGTCAATTCTTTTGAATTCCTTATATAATTGATGGTCTAATTGATTAGACCATTTGGACAGTTAATATGATCAAAGGTCAAATAGCTATGTGATTATGAAAGATGTATACCCATGATGATTGTGAAGGTTAACCCTATCTATGTGTACTCTAGTGAAGAGTTGACCTAGATTATTCTTGGAGTAGTTAACATCCTAAAGAGGATGAGAGAGAAAATGAGAGAGATGAATGCTTATATAATTAAGCCATAATTATCTCATTATGAGTAAACTATGTGATAAGGGTTGATCCATAATAATGAGATCGTGAAACCCTAATTAGAGCAATGCTATGTGTGAATCTCTAATTAGAGCAATGCTATGTGTGAAACTCGAATTAGAACGAAGCTATGTGTGAAACCCTAATCTAGGGCAAAGCGGAGTGTTATCATAAATCCAGGGTGATGATGTAATCTTAACTTAGTGTAACAATGAAGAAAACCCTAATTTAATGGGAATTGTATATCCTAACCCTAATTTGGGTATGAGGTACGAGAAACCTTACTTGGATATGTATAGAAAACCTTAATCCCTAAAATGGGGTAAGGTGTATGAAACCCTAATATAGGGCAGTGTCACAAATCCTATGTGAAGAGCTAGCACTGGGTGATGTGTTGTGAAATCCTAATTTCACATAATACTAGGTGAAACCTTGATATAGAAGGATGATTATGTAAGACTCTATTGAAGAGTAATACTATGTGAAATCCATAAATGTATGGAATATTCTATGTGAATCCTCAAATTATAAATATGGAGAATACTATCCCTAATTAAGCTAAAGGGGTTGGATGATGGCAGCCGTTGTGGTGTAAAACAGTCGTGGTGATCTTCTGTTGCACGACCGTTCTTGGCTGCACGGCTGTGGTGCTCTATGCTTGACTTGGAGTTGAGTTGCAAGTGACCTAGTATGGCCGTTTTTTTAGTTCATAACATAAGGATGAGTCCATAATATTGGCAGTGGTTGTATATTCTAAGTGAGTGACTAATGACCACTACCTTACATGAAAAATGTGATGAACTAGTGCATTAAGTATTAGGATGGGTAATACCCTAATACAAGCTAAGTGTATGAACTCAAGTAAGATAAAGGTGTTGAGGGAAGTGATACATCAAGATATGATAGATATCACATCCAACATCCCAATATTGGTACACCTTGATGTGTTTTAAGTCCAATATAATTGGATGAATGACACATGAGATGTGTCATATCAATGGTTACATTGGGATGTAATGTACTCTGTTGAATATAGGCTAACATGCCTTAAGAAAAGGTTAATCCAAACCTGTAAACTATGATGAAATCATATTTTGGCAAAGAAGAAAGAGAAACTCAAGCTATGTGCTGATAATTTATTTAATGATGAATGATGGGAATAAAGAGTATGATTGAATACTTATGATTATTCATATTGATTCCTTGCTATGTGAACCCTGATACAGAGTAATGCTATGTGAAACTTTAATACAAGTCAATGCTATGTTATCCCTAATACAAGGTAATGCTATGTGAAATCCTATGACAAGTTAATGCTATGTGAACCCTAATACATGGTATTACTATATGAAATTCTAACACAGGGTAATCCTATGTGAAGCTCAAATACAGACTAATGGGTTATGAATGTAATAAGATAACCCTCGTTTTGCATGATGTTGATATGTAATTGTGTCATGATTACTAATCATGCAGATATGTTGAGAAGATGAGCATAGCCAGGTATGGGCTATGATGCTTTGTTATTGAGAATGTTTTATAGTCTTTATAAGCCTTCATTGCTTTGTGTAGTAAGAATCATTGAACTTTGTGTACTATGTGCAATACATGATGTAGCAAGAATCATGATGTTCTTAGTCATATGATATGAAGGTATGAAGTTACCTAATAGGAGGTAACAAGTGTTCTATGGTGAGTTATGGGTTCAAATACCCAGATTCTATAATCATGATGATGAACTTGTTCAGAAGTGGAATTGTGCTTGATGAGTTGAGGGATTAAGATCCCAATACTTTGTGACAAGAGTATGGCTACGAGCCATGAACTATGAAAATACCAGACATTAGATATATGAATCTAAGCCTGAAGTAAGTTAATGTTATGATGATGATTCTATAGTGAATAAATGTTATACATGTTCTTTTTATTACTTAAAGGATAAGTGACATGTTGTTCTTTCAAGTTACATCTGCAATGTTTTTAGATAAGAATAATATTCTAATCAGTTAGACATTGAATTATCTGTTGTCAATCAAAGATGATTCCTATGTGCATATTTATCTTCTTAAGATGCAATAATAATGTTTCTAGCGGAGAGTTATATCTCTCGCTGGGACAATTTACAATTGTCTCACCCCTGTGGGAATCACATTTTTTAGGTGGACGCGGGCGAGGAGGTAGGAATCTTTCAGTAGGTGAAGGACAACAACAACAGCTGCAGGGACAGCAGTGAAGTCTCAGGTGGAGACACTGACTGTTATGCCTTGTATAGATGTAAATAGAGTCCTATGTGTCGTCTTTGTACTCTCAGGTCCTCAGAGTAGTAGTTAGTTCTTTCGAGATTTTGGCTCAGTTCCTCGAGATTTTCATACTGCCTGTGTTTAGTTTAATAGGGTAGATAATACTTGTAATTCACAGAAAGAGATGATACAAGTTATGTACTTTTGAAAAATAGAATGTAAATGTGTTACTTTTGTTCTATGTGAGAAAGTTTTTACTTGATGGATCATTTGATAAAAAGGTTTTAATTCTTAGTGATTTTTGGTAATCTGCTGCTTAGTGAATGCTTCCGCATCAGTTAAATATGTTTTCATGAGTTTTATGCCACAATTAAGTGGTATCAGAGCTCTAGGTTCACTGAGTCTACAGAGACATAGGACTAAGGTTGAACAGTCTGTTCTAAGTGTCTTCCAGTTAGTCTGATAGTATCTTCTGCTCACATAGGAGAAGAAGAACTTGAAGATGTCTGGACCACATGAAGAACATGCTGCAGAGGGCAGCACTGCTACACTAGGAGGAGGTGCAGGAGACAATAATAGAGAGGAGCATGTACCTGAACAGCCCCAGTTCAATCAAGCTGACATGGGGAACCCAACTCTCCAAGCCATGTTTGGGCAGTATATGGCTGCAATGACCCACATGACAGATAGGATACAAGTACCTACACCTAGGGCATTAGCTCACCATGAGGGCTATGGAGCCGGCAAGACTTTTGAGAGACTTCGTCGGGCTGGAGCCATAGATTATGCTGGTACATCTGATCCAACAGGTGCTGATTTGTGGCTGACATAATTGGAAAAGGCTTTCAAGATTCTTGATATCCCTGAAGCTGAAAAGCTAAGATATGTTGTGTACCTCCTAAAAGGGAGTGCTGGTCATTGGTGGATGATAGAGAAAGATAAGAAACCAGGTGAAGAAATTGGATGAGAGGTATTCCGATGAGAATTCATCAGTAGATACTTCCCTAAGATGTATCTAGATGAGAAGATTTCTCAATTTGAAAGGATCAAACAAGGACAGATGAACGTTAGTGAGTATGAAGCTAAGTTCATGGAGTTGTTGCAGTTTTGTCTGCAAATGGCAGTTAATGATGAGGAAAGAATTCGACGTTTTGAGAAAGGGTTGAACGCCAAACTGACCACTCCTGTGTCTGCTTTAGAGAACAGGGAGAGGTTTTCCACCTTTGTGGAATCAGTAAGGAGGATAGAGAGGTCTGAAATCGAGAAACGACAGTCTACTGGAAAGAAAGTGTACACTTAGACTAAAAAACAAAGGTCTAAAAGTTTAAGAACCCGAGATTTTCCGCATCGATAGCATCATCGAGATTCCATACCCAGACACAATGGATGGCAAGTAGGGATAGGGATCGTAGTAATGTTCCAAATAGAGCCTCCAACATAGCATCAACATCGGTATCTAGACCTCACAGACCCTATTTTACACCTAGGATCTGTTATCAATGTAGACAAACGGGACATCTAGTAAAGGATTGTCCAGGCGGGAATCCAATGATGACTCAACCTCAGGGGCAGAGTCAACAAGGATCACAAAGAAGGCAGTTTCCTAGTAACAACAGAGGACATGGACAAACGTCCTAGATAGGTCATATGAAATAAAGTCATTATGAAATTTCATTTTCTAATTCTCTGTGTTAAAGATATAAAAGTAGTTGTTTTTGAACTTCCATTGACTAGTCCTATAAGGACACAAGGGAGATGAGAACTTATATCTTACTCAGTGTTCCTTAAAATGTTTTATAATCTCCCTTATTTGTGTGTTGAAAGATGAGATTTAGGAGTGATACCTGAAGAAAAATTCAAGAATGGAAAATCATGTGTGTATAATGCTATGAAAAGCGAGTAATATGATAGTAAGTAAAGTGCATACTACCTAATCTCAATACTTATATACCCTGGCCAGGTATATGATTATTGAAGATAAGGAAAGTATGAAACTCTTAGATTGTTACCTTTTTTATTACTCTAATCAAGTAGTCATTCTGAAGCAATCTAGAGAGTATAATGCAACTAATAGGAAGAGCTATGTAAACATTCCCAACTAAAAGGAAAAGCTATGTGAAATTCCCAACTAATAGGAAGAGCTATGTGAACATTCCCAACTAATAGGAAGAGCTATGTGAACATTCCCAAACAATAGGAAGAGCTATGTGAACATTCCCCACTAAAAGGAAAAGCTATGTGAACATTCCCAACTAAAAGGAAAAGCTATGTGAACATTCCCAACTAATAGGAAGAGTTATGTGAACATTCCCAACTAAAAGGAAAAGATATGTGAACATTTCCCACTAAAAGAAAAAGCTATGTGAACATTCCCAACTAAAAGGAAAAGCTATGTGAACATTCCCAACTAATAGGAAGAGCTATGTGAACATTCCCAACTAATAGGAAGATCTATGTGAACATTCCCAACTAATAGGAAGAGCTATGTGAACATTCCCAACTAATAGGAAGAGCTAGGTGAACATTCCTAATTAAAAAGGAAAAGCTAAGTGAACATTCCCAATTACATAGAGTTTGCTAAGTGAACTTTCATAAATGAATAAAGGATTGTTGAGTGAATTATGTATGTTAGATATATATGTTTTCCCTTTTGAAAAATATTCTTGGGTGATGATAGAAGTATGATCTTTTATGCTTCTTCCTTTCAATAATATGGACATCATATGTTAGGGGTTTATGCTTTGCATAAATATAAACATTGATAAGGTTGAATTAATGAAAGGAACTTTGTGTGGATTACAGAATCCATGATATCTCCATAATATTAAGATATTATGTGGATACTTGAGGGTATGATAACTGAATAAATATGTCCCTCCTTTTCCTGGGATTTCAGGGATGAAATCCTTGTTAGGGGTTTATAATTTGTAATATCCCTGACCTGGGTTATGTGTTAACCCTAGATGTTTTGCCTAATAAGGTTGAGTAGATGCTTAATCTTATCTTGGGAAAAGTAATTAGGGCTCATGAGAAACTTATGTTTCAATTTTGGTCCTGTTTGAACAATGTTGAAGCAATGTTTGCTTATTTTGGACTAAATTGCAAATTTTGCATGATAAGATGTTCCTCTGATGTTGATACATCATAAGAATGAATATGATGTAGTGGTATGGTTTTCACAAGCTTGGGCACCAAGATTAAGCTTGTAAGGCAATCCTTGTGCATGAAAACCTAGTTTTGGTGTAATGTGCAATTTACCGAAAACTTAGGGCTCAATATGCAAATTACCACTTCAATAAGGTCCCTAATGTTTCTTGGCATCATTTTGAGAAAATAAAATGAGAGGGGAGCCTCATTTGAATTACGTTGTAGGAGAGAGAATCTGGATATTAAAATAATCAAGATTTAATCCTAAGTGAAACCCTAATTTAATTTAGGGTAAAAATGAATGTATATTAATTAAAGGGACTTCTTACAAAATTAAAATGGTTGGATTCAGATGTGTGTGGATGAGCTTAAATCCTTACAAAGGCACGAGCATATCCTAAGGAGGTGAAATTCCACTCACCATTATTATAAGAAAAGGAATTTCCACTCAAATATGAATATTCTTATTATAAGGGTTAAGGTGCTTAATTTCTTTTCCCTTAATTCATGGATAATGGAAGGGAGTTCGGTGGGGATAGATATGCCCTTGCATGCAAGAAACCAAGGGAGAAGTGGTGGCAACAATTTTGGAATTAAAAGACTTTTATAAAAGATTTTCTCTCTCATCAATTTTCTTATAAAAGTACCCTTTCCAAACCAAAACAAAGGAATTTTCGGATTCGTTTCTTTCCCCTTGCTTGGAAAACGACCAAGGAGCTGTGGAGGATCAGGAGGACGACCCCCAACCTATTGGTAAGGTTCATGACCTCCTTTCACCTTGAATCCATGGTGAAAATAAAAAATCAATGCATGAATTCTTCATATCTCGATCCCCTCTTCAATTCTAACCAAATTCTTTTCACTCAAAGCTTGAGGACGACCCTTGGAATAGTGAAAGGAGTTGCATCCACCATTTTTTCCATGAGCTTGGAGCTTTGGAGCTCAATTGGAGGCAGGTTTTATAACTTGAACCGTTAATTTTATTATTACAATCAATTCCTTATCAATTGGTGATCATTTCTACATTTCCGAAATTAAGTTTGGTTGATTGATGCAATATCCATGTAAATCACAGTAGATTTCGTGAGTTTGGAGCTTGATGATGATGACATCATCATAAGCACACACCTCCCCAAATATCTAGGGCAAACAATTTCAATGTTGGGTCCAAACAGTTTCACTAAACCGTTTGGTGGTTTGGATTCCAAACCGTTTGGAATGGTTGACCATTTGAGATGGTTGACCGTTTGAAGATATATGCTGTGGTACTTGGATCTTTATCCAATGGTTCCAATTGGTAGACCTTGATGGTTTCAAATGTGATTGATTCCTGAATTGCAAACCCTAATCGGCTAAGTGCTGATTTTGAAATTGGTTGAGATAATGTTTTGGGTTGATTGACCCAAATGGTTTCAAAACCGTTTGGGGATCACCCAAACAGTCTCAAGACCATTTGGGGGTCACCCAAGACCGTTTGGAGGTCAAGGGTTAAGTATGGATGAGTGTTTGAAGGTCCAATGGTACCAAATTGAATTGCAACTAAGTGCTGATTTGATAATCAATCCAATGGTCCAAAACCCTAATTGGATGCCATGGATTTTGATGATGGAATGGGAAAACGGTCTCAAGACCGTTTGGAGATCAACCAAACGGTCTCAAGACTGTTTGGTGATCATCCAAGACCATTTGAGGTTAGGTCATATCATGTGATGATGATAGTTCATTGATTTCAATTGATTTGATTCCACAATGTCAACCATTGATGGATCCTCGATTTCAAACCCTAAGTGATGGTTTCTTGATTATCAAACCTAGTTCAATTGGGTTTAAAACACTAAATTGAAGGTCTAATTGAATGGTGATTCGGTGGTCCAATTGATGAATGCTTTAGTGGTTCAATTTATAATTGGTCCATGGATTGAAACATTGAGTCGATTGAGTGTTGAAGTGCCTTTTTGGTCCATGCAGTTTTGAGAGGGTTTGGACCAAACGGTCTCAAGACCGTTTGGGTCCAAACGTTCTCAAGACTGTTTGGGACGAAATGATCTCAAACCGTTTGGAGACCAAAGTGCAAACAGTTTCAATACCTACCTTGTCCAATTGGTTTGAAGTACAACTTGTTCAAATGGTTTTCAACAAATTGATGTATGAGAACCAAGATCATTGAGGGTCTAAGTAATTAGCTTTGTGAAGATCAACATGGTTATCCATTTGAATACCTCATGTAATTGAAGTTCCAATATGGTGAACCTATTTAGATACTTAATGCATTTGAAGATTTCAATGGTTAACCCAACTGATCACTTTGTGGAATTAAAAGTTTAATTGGTCAATTCTTTTGAATTACTTATATAATTGATGGTCTAATTGATTAGACCATTTGGACATTTAATATGATCAAAGGTCAATCAGCTATGTGATTATTAAAGATGTAGACCCATGATGATTGTGAAGGTTAACCCTATCTATGTGTACTTGATGCGTGCTATTCAACACACCTTTTTCTGCGAATTATTAAGCTTGTCACATAGAAATTCTCCATTCATCTCTTGAAAATTGCACAAATTGATATTTTCTCGTTCTATCATAAATTTGACAATCATGTGCATTTTATTGCAGTTTCATGACTTGAGCCGATCAATTGGTACACTCAACCGATCGTTTCACAGAATCAAACCGATCGTCTGACATCATGAAATGCTCAGTTCGCCTTCAAAGCATCACTCATTGATCTCGTGAGAGGACGGCTAGGATCGCCCGACTCCAGCTTCCAGACGCTCGGCTGATGCCTATTGCCGAGCAACACAGAGCGTTTTTCAGCTACGCCGCCACCCTAATTAGGGTTGGCAGCTGATCGATTGGGCGTGCGTTCTAGAACCTTCCAACCGATCGGTTGGTTGCCAAATTGGTCGGTTGGCGGCGCGCAGACAACAAAATTTCCCAGCCGTCAGCCCCCAAAGAACCCTAAACCTAATGTATTCTCCCCCCCTCCTTTTACTATAAAAGGAGGGGTACTTCCTCCTCCCAGAGGCATCTGGGATTTCTTGTATTTGGGGATTCTCAAGCAAAATTGTCTTGTAATCATTCTCATTTTATGCAATAAAGTAGATCTTAGTTCAAGTATAGCTCTTTCATTCTTGTTCTTGTCTTTTCTCTCCACCTTAGTTTTAATCCTCTTCTTTCCGTTCTTCAATTCTGGAGCAAGGAACAAAGAACTAAGCCATTTCATCGTCTCTAGCATAAGGATTAATTTCCTGATTTCTGGGCTAGACTATGGCTTCATTTCTTTCTTCCTCCGTCTCCCCCTTCTCCATGTGTGAGTAGTCTTTTATCGGGGAAAAGGGGAATAACCCCTTAGCCATGGTTTTAACAACTTCTCCTTAAACGATTAGATGGTAATTGATTTTAATTGAATGATTGATCTTCGGATCACATGTTAATCCGGATGGATATGACCATGGAAATCGGGATTTAGAACAATAAAATCGATTACATAGACGTTTTGATATGACCGTGGATTCTCGTCTTTTAGGTTGATAAACTAGGAAGCATGAACACCAAGACCAATGGGCTCATGTGGAGTTTCTCTCTTGTGAGTTTTTAAATTCGCAAACCTTCATCGAATCGTCGTTTAAGATTTAGTTGTTATCACCTAGGCTAAGGTGGTGAAAACCCCTACGAGCCTTGATTTCCTTCTCTTGATTTAATCACCGCATCCTTTGTTTGCTTTAATCCTTAGTTTTACATTCGTATAATTTTGCTTGTGTTAACAATCTTTTTATTATTCTCTTGTGCATGTTTATTCTTGTTAAGTACTTTTCTTCTTACATTAGTGTAATCATACAAAAACCCCAACTGGACTTTACTTTCTGCTTCAATAAAAAAATACCAAAAACAAATAATAAAGTTCTTCAATCTTTGGGTTCTAAAGAACAATCTCTAATAGTTGTCCTATGGGATCGACCCTTCTATACTACCCTTAAAACCGGAAGTAAAAAAGGTTTAAACTCTAGGATTAACCATCTTAGTGATTGATATTGCAAAATGACGAGTATCAATTTGGCGCCGTTGCCGGGGACAACAAATTGTTTTTTTCGAACCCCAAAACAATTTTGAAAAACTTTTTTTCTTTTTTTTTCATGGCTTCCGAGTAACATTCCGGAAGTGTACTCCTCTTTCTGCCGAGTTTCCATTCCGGCAGTACGTTTTGTTCTGCACACGAATTAACTGCTTATTTGTGCATGCGACGCTCGAACGAAGATTTTCAACCTTTCGATCTGGAAATAGAAAGAACTTTTCATCGTCGAAACCGTCAAAATCTAGTAACAATGAATGAAGACGAGGTCTCCTGTAGAATCGACCAAGCTCTCGCAGCTCAAAGAGAGCTCATCCAAGCCGAACAAGCGGAAAGAGAAGCCGCTTTGCGAGCATCTTTTAGGGCCGAACAAGAAACCATAGAAGCCGATAGGAGGGAAGCCGAAAGGCAAAAACAATTAAAAGACTTTTCTGTTCCCAAAATGGCCTATGATCAACATCTGGTTATACCCCCCGAGATCATTGCTCCACAATTCAAAATCTGAACACAATGGATTACTATGCTGCAAACCAACCCCTTCTCTGGCAACAATGGGAAAAGTTGTCAAGATCATCTTCAAAAGTTCATTGACCTTTGCTCTTTGAAAAAAATCCCAGGTGTCTCTGAAGATGCCATCTACCTTAGGTTGTTTAAGTATTCCCTCTCTAGCCAATCTAGTAGCTTGTACAACACCCTGGAGAGTGAAGAACATGTCACAACTTGGGAAGTTCTACAAAGCAAGTTCCTTGAAAAATTATATCCCCCGTCTCTCACCTATGAACTTAGGGGTCAAATAACCCATTTTTCTATGTCCCTAGGAGAGTCTTTAGGTGAAGCTTTGAAAAGGTTCAAGGATTTACTTAGGAAGTGCCCCCACCATGACATCTCTCAAGCCCAACTCATAGAGATTTTCTATCATGGTGTTGATGATGATACCAATTTTTTTCTTGATTCCTCATCTGGAGGAAATTACATGCATTAAAGTTTAACTAGCGCATGGGAGGTAGTTAAATGGGCTTCCGAAACAAGGGCTAGAAGAGGGATTGGAGGAATCCTTAAGGTAGCCAAGGCAGAATTCAATAATGATATCCAAAGCATAGCGGAAAGTCTAAAATTAATTGCCTTAAAACAAGATCGGTTAGAGTCATCATTGGTCACCCTTAGGGAGTCACCCCATCAACTAAAAGCCATGGATTCCCTTTGTGGTATTTGCCAAGGATATGACCATACCACCCTCCATTGTCAATATCTCTACAACACACCCATTCAACCTGAAGTAGGACAACAAACAGAAGACCTCAACTCAATTCATACAATACCAGGCCAAGGTTACTACAATCCCAACCAACCTAGAAATCACCCTGGTTTCCAGTACGGGAACCCTTCAGGTGCCGAGAACTCTAACCAACTTCAAAAAAGACCTCCCTACCCTCAAAGTAACAATTGACCACCACCTGGATTCTCGTACAACAATCAAAGAAATTTTGGAAATAACCAAAATCGACAACACTACCAACAATTCCAAAACTTAAACCTTCCACCCCAAAATCTAAACCAACCTCAACCTCCCCAGCCTCCTCAAAATGCCCTCCCTCCTCCTCCCCCAAGTAATCCTAATTGGGCAAGCATAGAACAAACCCTCGTGGCCATACAAGCCCATCAAAAGGCAACTGACGCACAGTTGGCCCGTCTGTTTGCCCAACAAAAACCTCCTGCGGGGACTTTTGCAGGACAGCCTGAAAACAACCCCAAACATCCTGAATAACTCAAGGTTGTCTCCACTCATTTGGGAAAAGTGCACGCCCCTCCCCCTAGAGAAAAATCTTCAGACCCACTGCTAGAAATCGAGGATGAGGACATGGTAGTTGTCGAACCCGAAGTCACACCCAAACCATCCGCCCCCGAAGCCCCTCAAGTGGAAGAAGAAGAACCAGTTTACAAACCCCGACCTCCCTCTCAAGACCGCCTCAAACAAACGAGACTTGATGCCCGCTTCATGAAATTTAGGGATGCTATGAAAAAAATACATGTCGACATTCCCTTCCTTGATGCTTTGGCAGACATGCCTGCCTTGTCCAAGTACATGAAATCTCTCTTGACTAGGAAGTATGTTACTAAAGAATTTGAGACTGTTAAACTTGCTAGGACTACCTCTGACATTATCCTAAGTAAGATGCCTAAAAAATAGAAGGATCTGGGTTCTTTTAGAATAGGATGCTACTTAAGTGACAATGCTTGTAGGAAAGGCCTAGAAGATTTAGGAGCTAGTATATCCATAATTCCATATAGTCTTTGCAAAAGACTAGGATTCAATGACATGTTACCCACAGCCATGACCATCCAACTGGCGGACTCATCCACAACTAAGCCCATGGGAATAATAGAAGACATTCCGGTTAAAGTTGGAAATGATGCATACGTCCCTTGTGATTTTGTGATCATGGATATCCAGGAAGATTTACGCTACCCCCTCATTTTCGGATGTCCTTTCTTAGCCACCACTCGTTCCTTAATTGATGTTGAGGCTGGTACCATTGTGTTAAGACTAGGGAAGCAAAACCTAGAGTTTAGGGTGTTTGAAAGTATGAAGGGACCTAGTCTTGAGGAAGAAGTCTACCTCCTTGATTGCATTGATGAATTAAACCAACTAAGGCAAGAATGGGAATTAGTTGATGAACCCCTATGCACTTCTCTCACCATACCCGCCGAATGTGATTTTGATAATGAACCATCAAACCAACTTAAGATTCACTTGGACAACTTTGAGGAAATCCCACGTGCTGAGATTGAAGACCTTAAGATGATCTCCACCATAGAAGAACAACCTGAACCACCTAAGACCCCGGAAATGAAGGCTCTTCCCATAGGTCTGAAATATGTGTTTCTGGATGAACAACAATTATGCCCTGTTATTATCAATTCTGACCTTACCATTGAACATGAAAACATGCTTATGGGAGAACTTAGGAAAAGGAGAACAGCCTTAGGGTACAAAATGATGGATTTGGTTGGGATAGAGGAATCCATTTGCATCCACAAAATCCCAATGATTGAAAATAGTAAACCTTCCCGAGACCCACAAAGGAAACTCAACCCAAACATGAAGGAAGTTGTCCGTCTTGAAGTGATTAAACTTTTGACTGTAGGAATCATCTACACCATCTCTGACTCTCCTTGGGTCAGCACTGTCCAGGTCGTCCCCAAAAAGGGTGGGACCACAGTCGTTAGGAATGAGAAGAATGATCTCATCCCCACCCGAACAGTCACAAGGTGGAGGATGTGCATTGACTATAGGAAACTCAATAAAGAAACTAGGAAAGACCACTTCCCTCTTCCCTTCCTCGATCAAGTTCTTGAACATTTAGCTCATCAACAATACTTTTGCTATTTAGATGTCTACTCGGGTTTTTATCATATTCCCATTCATTCTGAAGACCAGGAGAAGACCACCTTCATATGCCCTTTTGGTACATACACTTTTAGACGAATGCCCTTTGGCTTGTGCAATGCACCAACCACTTTTCAAAGATGTATGTCTGTCATTTTTTCAGGGTTAACTAAGATTGTCATGGAAGTGTTCATGGAGGATTTCTCTATCTATGGAGATAGTTTCACTTCTTGCCTTGGAAACCTCTCCCTTGTTCTTGACAGATGCATCGAGTCACATTTAGTCCTTAATTGGGAAAAATGTCACTTCATGGTCAAGGAGGGTATTGTTCTAGGCCATAAGGTGAGCAACCAGGGCATTGAAGTTGACCAAGCCAAGATTGAGGTCATCACCAAGGTCCCCCCTCCCACCTCAGTCAAAGACATTCGGGCCTTCTTAGGACATGCCGGTTTCTATCGACGATTTATCCGTGACTTTTCCAAGATTACAAAGCCTCTCACCAATCTTCTTCAAAAGGAGGTTCCTTTCCATTTTGATACGGCATGCATGGAGAGCTTTCTATGTTTGAAAAAGGATCTCACCACCACTCCTATCATCCGTTCTCCTGACTGGGCCTTACCCTTTGAAATCATGTGTGATGCTAGTGATTTTGCTGTAGGTGCCATTTTAGGACAAAGAATTGACAAAAACACCATGTCATTTATTATGCGTCCAAGACCTTAGATGAGGCTCAGCGAAATTACACAGTCACCGAAAAAGAAATGCTAGCCATTGTCTATGCATTTGATAAATTTCTCTCATATCTTGTTGGTTCAAAGGTTATTGTGTACACTGATCATGCAGTTATTCGCTACCTCATGACCAAAAAGGATGCCAATCCTAGACTCATAAGATGGATTTTGTTGTTGCAGGAATTTGATCTCGAAATCCTAGACAAAAAGGGCTCTGAAAATGTTGTGGCTGATCACCTCAGTAGACTTAGCTATAACCCCATTGATGAAAATCCAATAAATGAATCCTTACCTGATGACCAATTGCTCAAGGTTGACTCCCAATTTCCATGGTTTGCTGATGTTGTAAATTATTTAGCTGCAGGTGTATTGCATCCCGAGTATACAGGACATTCTAAAGCTAAATTTTTACATGATGTAAAGAATTATTATTGGGATGAACCTTATTTGTTTCGACTTTTTGCCGATGGTTTATATCGTCGTTGTGTGTCCCATGAAGAAAGCATTGCCATTTTTGAACAATGTCACTCTGGCCCCTATGGTGGTCACTTGAGTTCCCAAAAAATGGCTAGGAAAGTCCTACAATGTGGATTCTTTTGGCCCACCATCTTCAAGGACTCGTATGATTATGTGCTTTCATGTGACCAATGTCAAAGGATGGGTAATATTTCCAAACGTGACCAAATGCCTCTCACCTCTTGGCAAGAATTAGAGATTTTTGATGTCTGGGGGATCGACTATATGGGCCCATTTCCCTCTTCTTATGGGTTTACTTACATTTTAGTCGCAGTGGATTACGCGTCAAAGTGGGTTGAAGCCATACCTACTAAAACATGTGACTCTAAACTCGTTAAGAAACTTTTTAAAGATGTCATTTTCCCTTTAGATTTGGAGTCCCTCGCACCGTCATTTCTGACGGGGGATCCCATTTCTTGGAGAAAAGTTTTGAGGCTCTTTTAAAAAAATACAGGGTCTATCACAAAGTCGCCACTCCTTACCATCCTCAGACCAGTGGGCAGGTCGAAGTATCCAACAGACAAATCAAACCCATTTTAGAAAAAACTGTTGGACGAACTAGGAAAGATTGGGCGTTAAAAATCAATGACGCCCTGTGGGCATATCGTACTGCCTACAAAACACCTATTGGCACCACCCTTGATGCTTTGGGCATCCGCTACGCCATTGACAACATCCTCCGCAGAAACCACTTGCTTGTCTTTCCCTACCATGTCACCTCCATCTACTGTGATCTTACACTCGAGTTTTTGAGCACTTTCCACAGGTTACACGGTTCTTTCGGAAACTCGAGTTGTAAATACTAGATTTTTGGGGAAAATCTGGAATCATCCGCCAGGCAAATCACTTCGTTCATCCTCGACGGCAGGGATGACTATTGGCTAGACCTATGTATGGCGCGGTCTCATGACTCCTACCCCGGCCATTACGACAGAGATAAGTTTTGGGCAGAGATCACTGGGGTTCTTCCCCATCTTCCCAGTGGCCCCAAGGCCTCCTGCATTCACAACCCGGTGTTCCGTTACCTTCACCGTATTTTGGCTTGCACCATTTTCAGTCGGGAAGGTACTCAAGGTGCAATTACTCAGGTAGAAATTTATGCTCTTTGGTGTCTTTTACATGAAGAACCTTTTAACTGGGGCAATGCTATCATTGAACATTTTGGTACCCAAGCTAGCCGAGCCACTTCCTCCTCTTTTCACATTGGTCACTATGTTACCCAACTCGCCATCTTTTTGGGTTACACCCACATCGCCTTCCCTCCACTTGAGCTAAAAAATCACCTCATCAACACCCACTATTTGAATAACAGTAGATTTATCCGTTTGGGCACCAAAGACCTTTATTACCTTTTGTTCAAAGACACTCAGGTGGTCCTCCAGCTCCCGTTACATTCGTGGTTTGCATCAGCAAACTACGTCTACGAGTTGACTGATTTACCGAGCCATATCTAGAGATTCTACCTAGAGCATCCAGATCCAGACACCTTCCCCGAGCCACAGCCTCATAGGATGAGCCTCTCTTTAGAGGCACATGACGACGACACTGGACCACCACCTCCACCTTCTAGACGTCGCACCAGGCGGCAACCAGATGATGACTCCGGTCCTTACGACTTCTACGAGATCCAGACTCAGCTCGATGAGATTCAGCAGGAGCAGCAGAGACAGGGCCACCAGCGCAATCACATGTACCTGATGCAACGTTCACAGGAGTCTTGGCATGTGGATTGCGGTCACTATGCCCCTAGTTGACCTGCTTATGACGAGTATGGAGCACATCCGAGTTATCCAGGCCCTGCTTCTTCTTATTGGGCAAACTACTACTCCTCCCACCAGCAACACCCTCCACTACAGTGACTCTTCCCTCCATCTCACTCTTAGAGTTTGCTCGGGTCGAGCAAATTTCTAAGTCCGGGGTAGGGGTGGGTGGTACGTGATCCACCCTTTATCTTCCCTTTTCAAACATTTTATTTTCTGCATTTTTATTTGTTTTGCTTTGTCTACTTTCAAACATAAGGCCTTTATCTAGCCGGCCGAATGTTGTTCTTTATCTTCAAAAATCAATTGCATTATCATTTTTATTTCAAAAAACTTTGCAATATCAAGTTCCCTATGATCATGATAGCAATTTTTGGAAACAGTGGCAAGCCTTAGAGTATCAAATAGAATCAAATGCAGATTTTCTTAATTTTAGCATTAGATTAGCGTATTCTTTTTACTCTCATATAATGTAGCTACATGTCTCTTTCTATCTTATGCAATGATAGCTAGTTAAAAAAAAAAGTTTTTTGTTGCACGGGAAAATAAATCACATGCCAAACCCTAAGTCCGGGGTGGCATGCCCTTCTTCCATACCCCACAAAAGGGGCGTACCATAAAAAGATGCCAAAAAGAGCACACAAAAAATTGTGGTCAATGTAATCACAAGTCCATGAAAAAAATTATATCCCAAGTCGAATAGAGGAGGGATTTTTCCATCACACCTCAAATTCTCTATTCCCGTGCAACAATAAACCAAATGAAAAAAAAAATTTGAAAAATGAAAAAATGATGAGTGTCGAAGCGCAAGTTAGATCAAGATTGTCTTTACAAAGTATGAGTTTAAAAATATAAGTTATGAAAAATGTTTTCTTGAAGAACATAGTGCTTGCAATTTGTGGTACTAGGAGATGGGTCGCTTGGCCATGAAAAGGATAGAAGAATTGCTAACCTAGGGAGGATGAACTTGTTATTCCAAAATTCTTGGAATCTTTTTGATTTTTCAATTGCTTGAGGATAAGCAAAACTTTAAGTCCGCGGTATTTTGATGTGTGCTATTCAACACACCTTTTTCTGCGAATTATTAAACTTGTCACATAGAAATTCTCCATTCATCTCTTGAAAATTGCACAAATTGATATTTTCTCGTTCTATCACAAATTTGACAATCATGTGCGTTTTATTGCAGTTTCAGGACTTGAGTCGATCGATTGGTACACTCAACCGATCATTTCACAGAATCAAACCGATCGTCTGACATCATGAAATGCTCGGTTCTCCTTTAAAGCATCGACCGTTGATCTCGTCAGACGACGGTTGGGATCGCCCGACTCCAGCTACTAGACGCTTGGCTGATGCCCATTGTCGAGCAACACAGAGCGTTTTTCAGCTACGCCGCCACCCTAATTAGGGTTGGCAGCCGATCGATTGGGCGCGCATTCCATAACCTTCAAATCCATCGGCTGGTTGCCAAACCGGTCGGTTGGCGGCGTGCAGACAACAAAATTTCCCAGCCGTCAGCCCCTAAAGAACCCTAAACCTAACGTATTCTCCCCCCCTCCTTCTACTATAAAAGGAGGGGCACTTCCTCCTCCCAGAGGCATCTGGGATTTCTTGTATTTGGGGATTCTGAAGCAAAATTGTCTTGTAATCATTCTCATTTTATGCAATAAAGTAGATCTTAGTTCAAGTATAGCTCTTTCATTCTTATTCTTGTCTTTTCTCTCCGCCTTAGTTTTAATCCTCTTCTTTCTGTTCTTCAATTCAGGAGCAAGGAACAAAAAACTAAGCCATTTCATCGTCTCTAGCATAAGGATTAATTATATGATTTCTGGGCTAGACTATGGCTTCATTTCTTTCTTCCTCCTTCTCCCCCTTCTCCACGTGTGAGTAGTCTTTTATCGGGGCAAAGGGGAATAACCCCTTAGCCATGGTTTTAACAACTTCTCCTTAAACGATTAGATGGTAATTGATTTTAATTGAATGATTGATCTTCAGATCGCATGTTAATCCGGATGGATATGACCATGGAAATCCGGATTTAGAACAATAAAATCGATTACATAGACGTTTTGATATGACCGTGGATTCTCGTCTTTTAGGTTGATAAGCTAGGAAGCATGAGCACCAAGACCAATGGGATCATGTGGAGTTTCTCTCTTGTGAGTTTTTAAATTCGCAAACCTTCATCGAATCGTCGTTTAAGATTTAGTTGTTATCACCTAGGCTAAGGTGGTGAAAACCCCTACGAGCCTCGATTTCCTTCTCTTGATTTAATCACTGCATCCTTTGTTTGCTTTAATCCTTAGTTTTCCATTCATATAGTTTTTCTTGTGTTAACAATATTTTTATTATTCTCTTGTGCATGTTTATTCTTGTTAAGTACTTTTCTTCTTGCATTAGTGTAATCATACAAAAACCCCAACTGGACTTTACTTTCTGCTTCAATAAAAAGAAAAACACCAAAAACAAATAATAAAGTTCTTCAATCTTTGGGTTCTAAAGAACAATCTCTAATAGTTTTCTTATGGGATTGACCCTTCTATACTACCCTTAAAATTGGAAGTAAAAATGGTTTAAACTCTAGGATTAACCATCTTAGTGATTGATATTGCAAAACGATGAGTATCAATACTCAAGTGAAGAGTTTACCTAGATTAATCTTGGAGTAGTTAACATCTTAAAGAGGATGAGAGAGAGAATGAGAGAGATGAATGCTTATATAATTAAGCCCTAATTCTCTCATTATGAGTAAACTATGTGATAAGGGTTGATCCATAATAATGAGATCGTGAAACCCTAATTAGAGCAATGCTATGTGCGAAACCCTAATTAGAGCAATGATATGTGTGAAACCCTAATTAGAGCAATGCTATGTGTGAAACTCTAATTAGAACAAAGCTATGTGTGAAACCCTAATCTATGGCAAAGCTGAGTGTTATCATAAATCCAGGGTGATGATGTAATCCTAACTTAGTGTAACAATGAAGGAAACCCTAATTTAATGGGAATTGTATATCCTAACCCTAATTTGGGTATGAGGTAAGAGAAACCTTACTTGGATATGAATAGAAAACCTTAATCCCTAAAATGGGGTAAGGTGTATGAAACCCTAATATAGGGTAGTGCCACAAATCCTATGTGAAGAGCTAGCACTAGGTGATGTGTTGTGAAATCCTAATTTCACATAATACTAGGTGAAACCTTGATATAGAAGGATGATTATGTAAAACTCTATTGAAGAGTAATACAATGTGAAATCCATAAATGTATGGAATATTCTATGTGAATCCTCAAATTATAAATATGGAGAATACTATCCCTAATTATGCTAAAGGGGTTGGATGATGGCAGCCGTGGTGGTGTAAAACGGTCGTGGTGATCTTCTGTAGTACGACCGTGCAAGGTAGCACGGCCGTGGTGGCTTCCCCTTGCACGGCCGTTCTTGGCTGCACGGCTGTGGTGCTCTATGCTTGACTTGGAGTTGAGTTGCAAGTGACCTAGTATGGCCATTTTATTAGTTCATAACTTAAGGATGAGTCCATAATATTGGCAGTGGTTGTATATTCTAATTGAGTGACTAATGACCACTACCTTACATGATAAATGTGATGAATTGGTGCATAAAGTATTAGGATGGGTAATACCCTAATACAAGCTAAGTGTATGAACTCAAGTAAGATAAAGGTGTTGAGGGAAGTTATACATCAAGATATGATAGATATCACATCCAACATCCCAATACTGGTACACCTTGATGTGTTTTAAGTCCAATATAATTGGATGAATGACACATGAGATGTGTCATATCAATGGTTACATTGAGATGTAATGTACTCTGTTGAATATAGGCTAACATGCCTTTCAAAAAGGTTAATCCAAACCTATAAACTATGATGTAATCATATTCTGGCAAAGAAGAGAGAGAAACTCAAGCTATGTGTTGATAATTCATTTAATGATGAATGATGGGAATAAAGAGTATCATTGAATACTTATGATTATTCATATTGATTCCTTGCTATGTGAACCCTGATACAGAGTAATGCTATGTGAAACTTTAATACAAGTCAATGCTATGTGATCCCTAATACAAGGTAATGCTATGTGAAATCCTATGACAAGTTAATGCTATGTGAACCCTAATACAGGGTATTACTATATGAAATTCTAACACAGGGTAATCCTATGTGAAGCTCAAATACAGACTAATGGGTTATGAATGTAATAAGATAACCCTCGTTTTGCATGATATTGATATGTAATTGTGTCATGATTACTAATCATGCAGATATGTTGAGAAGATGAGCATATCCAGGTATGGGCTATGATGCTTTGTTATTGAGAATGTTTTATAGGCTTTATAAACCTTCATATGCTTTGTGTAGTAAGAATCATTGAACTTTGTGTACTATGTGCAATACATGATGTAGAAAGAATCATGATGTTCTTAGTCATATGATATGAAGGTATGAAGTTACCTAATAAGAGGTAACAAGTGTTCTATGGTGAGTTATGGGTTCAAATACCCAGATTCTATAATCATGATGATGAACTTGTTCAGAAGTGGAATTGTGCTTGATGAGTTGACGGATTAAGATCCCAATACTTTGTGAAAAGAGTATGGCTACGAGCCATGACTCCACTATGACAATACCAGACATTAGATATATAAAATCTAAGCCTGATGTAAGTTAATGCTGTGATGGTGATTCTATAGTGAATAAATGTTATACATGTTCTTTTTATTCCTTAAAGGATAAGTGACATGTTGTTCTTTCAAGTTACAGCAACAATGTTTTTAGATAAGAATAATATTCTAATCAGTTAGACATTGAATTATCTGCTATCAATCAAAGATGATTCCTATGTGCATATTTATCTTCTTAAGCTGCAATAATAATGTTTCTGATAGAGAGTTATATATCTCGCTGGGGAAATTTACAATTGTCTCACCCCCTTGGGAATCACATTTTTAGATGGACGTGGGCGAGGAGGCAGGAATCCTTCAGTAGGTGAAGGACAACAACAGCAGCAGCAGGGACATCAGTGAAGTCTCAGGTGGAGACACTGGTTGTTATGCCTTGCATAGATGTAAATAGAGTCCTATGTGTTGTCTCTGTACTCTCATGTCCTCAGAGAAGTAGTTAGTTCTTTCGAGATTTTGGCTCTTTGCCTCGAGATTTTCATACTGCCTGTGTTTAGTTTAATAGGGTAGCTGATACTTGTAATTCACAGAAAGAGATGATACAAGTTATGAACTTTTGAAAAACAGAATGTAAATGCATTACTTTTGTTCTATGTGATAAAGTTTTTACTTGATGGATCTTTTGATAAAAAGGTTTTAATTCTTAGTGATTTTTGGTAATCCGCTGCTTACTGAACGCTTTCACATCAATTAAATATGTTTTCATGAGGTGTATGCCACTATTAAGTGGTATCAGAGCTCTAGGTTCGCTGAGTCTACAGAGACATAGGACTAAGGTTGAAGAGTCTATTCTAAGTGTCTTCCAGTTATTCTGATAGTATCTTCTGCTCACATAGGAGAAGAAGTACTTGAAGATGTCTGGACCACATGAAGAACATGTTGCAGAGGGCAGCACTACTGCACCAGGAGGAGGTGCAGGAGACAATAATAGAGACGAGCCTGTACCTGAACAGCCCCAGTTCAATCATGGTGACATGGGGAACCCAACTCTCCAAGCCATGTTTGGGTAGTATATGGCTGCCATGACCCACATGACAGATAGGATACAAGTATCTGCACCTAGGGCATTAGCTCACCATGAGGGCTATGGAGCCGTCAAGACTTTTGAGAGACTTTGTGGGGCTGGAGCCATAGATTATGATGGTACTTCTGATCCAGAAGATGCTGATTTTTGGCTGACAGAACTGGAAAAGGCTTTCAAGATTCTTGATATCCCTGAAGCTGAAAAGGTAAGACATGTTATGTACCTCTGAAAAGGGAGTGCTGATCATTAGTGGATGATAGAGAAAGATAAGAGACGAGGTGAAGAAATTGGATGGGAGGTATTCCGACGAGAATTCGTCAGTAGATACTTCCCTAAGACGTATCTAGATGAGAAGATTTCTCAATTTGAAAGGATAAAACAAGGACAGAGGAACGTTACTGAGTATGAAGCTAAGTTCATGGTGTTGTTGCGGTTTTGTCCGCAAATGGTAGTTAATGATGAGGAAAGAATTTAGCATTTTGAGAAAGGGTTGAACGCCGAACTGACCACTCCTGTGTCTACTTTGGAGAACAGGGAGAGGTTTTCCACCTTTGTGGAATCAGTAAGGAGGATAGAGAGGTCTGAAATCGACAAACGACAAACTAGTGGCAAGAACGTGTACACTCAGACTAAAAAACAAAGGTCTAAAAATTTTAAGAAGCCGAGATTTTCTGCATCGACAACATCATCAAGATTCCATACCCAGAGACAATGGATGGCAAGTAGGGATAGGGATCATAGTAATGTTCCAAATAGAGCCTCCAACATAGCATCAACATCGGTATCTGGACCTCACAGACCCTATTTTGCACCTAGGATCTGTTATCAATGTAGACAACTGGGACATCTAGAAAAGGATTGTCCAGGCGGGAATCCAATGATGACTCAACCTTAGGGGCAGAGTCAGCAAGGATCACAAAGAAGGCAGTTTCCTAGTAACAATAGAGGGCGTGGACAAACGTCCCAGACAGGTCAGATGAAATAAAGTCATTCTAAAATTTGATTTTCTAATTCTCTATGTTAAAGATATAAAAGTAGTTGTTTTTGAACTTCCTTTGACTAGTCCTATAAGGACACAAGGGAGATGAGAACTTATATCTTACTCAGTGTTCCTTAAAATGTTTTATAATCTCCCTTATTTGTGTGTTGAAAGATGAGATTTAGGAGTGATACCTGAAGAAAAATTCAAGAATGGAAAATCATGTGTGTATAATGATATGAAAACTGAGGAATATGATAGTAAGTAAAGTGCATACTACCTAATCTCAATACTTATATACCCTGGCCAGGTATATGATTATTGAAGACAAGGCAAGTATGAAACTCTTAGATTGTTACCTTTTTTATTACTCTGATCAAGTAGTCATTCTGAAACAATCTAGAGAGTATAATGCAACTAATAGGAAGAGCTATGTGAACATTCCCAACTAAAAGGAAAAGCTATGTGAACAATTCCAACTAATAGGAAGAGCTATGTGAACATTCCCAACTAATAAGAAGAGCTATGTGAACATTCCCAACCATAGGAGGAGTTATGTGAACATTCCCCACCAAAATGAAAAGCTATGTGAACATTCCCAACTAAAAGGAAAAACTATGTGATCATTCCCAACTAATAGGAAGAGCTATGTGAACATTCCCAACTAAAAGGAAAAGCTATGTGAACATTCCCCACTAAAAGGAAAAGCTATGTGTACATTCCCAACTAAAAGGAAAAGCTATGTGAACATTCCCAACTAATAGGAAGAGTTATGTGAACATTCCCAACTAATAGGAAGAGCTATGTGAACTTTCCCAACTAATAGGAAGAGCTATGTGAACATTCCCAACTAATAGGAAGAGCTAGGTGAACATTCCTAATTAAAAAGGAAAAGCTAAGTTAACATTCCCAATTACATAGAGTGTGCTAAGTGAACTTTCCTAAATGAATAAAGAATTGCTGAGTGAATTATCTCTATTAGATATATATGTTTTCCCTTTTGATAAATATTATTGGGTGATGATAGAAGTATGCTCTTTTATGCTTCTTCCTTTGAATAATATGGACATCATATGTTAGTGGTTTATGCTTTGCATAAATATAAACATTAATAAGGTTGAATTAATGAAAGGAACTTTGTGTGGATTACATAATCCATGATATCTCCATAATATTAAGATATTATGTGGATACTTGAGGGTATGATAACTGAATAAATATGTCCCTCCTTTTCCTGGGATTTCAGGGACGAAATCCTTGTTAGGGGTTTATAATTTATAACATCCCTGACCTTGGGTTATGTGTTAACCCTAGATGTTTTGCCTAATAAGATTGAGTAGATTCTTAATCTTATCTTGGGAAAAGTAATTAGGGCTCATGAGAAACTTATGTTTCAATTTTGGTCCTGTTTGAACAATGTTGAAGCAATGTTTGCTCATTTTGGACTAAAGTGCAAATTACCCAAGTTAAGGGGTTCAATTCCAAATTTTGCATGATAATATATTTCTCTGATGTTGAGACATCATAAGAATGAATATGATGTAGTGGTATGGTTTTCACAAGCTTGGGCACCAAGATTAAGCTTGTAAAGCAATCCTTGTGCATTAAAACCTAGTTTTGGTGTAATGTGCAATTTACCTAAAACCTAGGGCTCAATATGCAAATTACCACTTCAATAAGGTCCCTAATGTTTCTTGGCATCATATAGAGCAAATAAAATGAGAGGGGTGCCTCATTTGAATTAAGTTGGAGGAGAGAGAATCTTGATATTAAAATAATCAAGATTTAATCCTAAGTGAAACCCTAATTTAATTTAGGGCAAAAATGAATGTATTAATTAAAGGGACTTCAACGAAAATTAAAATGGTTGGTTTCATATGTGTGTGGATGATCTTAAAGCTTTGCAAAGGCACGAGCATATCCTAAGGAGGTGAATTTCCATTCATCATTATTATAAGAAAAAGTATTTCCACTCAAATATGGATATTCTTATTATAAGGGTTAAGGTGCTTAATTTCTCTTTCCTTAATTCATGGATAATGGAAGGGAGTTCGGTGGGGATAAAGATGCCCTTGCATGAAAGAAACCAAGGGGGAAGTGGTGGCAACAATTTTGGAATTAAAAGACTTTTATAAAAGATTTTCTCTCTCATCAATTTTCTTATAAAAGTACCCTTTCCAAGCCAAAACAAAGGCTTTTTCGGATTCTTTTCTTTCCCCTTGCTTGGAAAATGACCAAGGAGCTGGGGAGGATCAGGAGGACGACCCCCAACCTGTTGGTAAGGTTCATGACCTCCTTTCACCTTGAATCCATGGTGAAAATCGAAAATAATGCATGAATTCTTCATATCTCGATCCCCTCTTTAATTCTAACCTATTCTTTTCACTCAAAGCTTGAGGACGACCCTTGGAATAGTGAAAGGAGTTGCATCCACCATTGTTTCTGTGAGCTTGGCGCTTTGGAGATCAATTGGAGGTGGGTTTTATAACTTGAATCCTTAATTTTATTATTGCAATCAATTCCTTATCAATTGGTGATCATTTCTACATTTCTAAAATTAAGTTAGGTTGATTGATGCAATATCCATAGAAAGCACAGTAGATTTTGTGAGTTTGGAGCTTGATGATGATGACATCATCATAATCACACACCTCCCCAAATATCTAGGGCAAACAGTTTCAATATTGGGTCCAAATGGTTTCACTAAACCGTTTGGTGACCAAACAGTTTGCAAACCGTTTGGTGGTTTGGATTCCAAATAGTTTGGAATGGTTGACCATTTGAGATGGTTGACCGTTTGAAGATATATGCTGTGGTACTTGGATCTTGATCCAATGGTTCCAATTGGTTGAACTTGATGGTTTCAAATATGATTGATTCCTGAATTGCAAACCCTAATCGGCTAAGTGCTGATTTTGAAATTGGTTGACATAATGTTTTGGGTTGATTGACCCAAACGGTTTAAAAACAATTTGGAGATCACACAAATGGTCTGAAGACCGTTTGGGGGTCACCCAAGACCGTTTGGAAGTCTAGGTTTAAGTATGGCTAAGTGTTTGAAGGTCCAATGGTACCAAATTGAATTGCAACTAAGTGATTATTTGATAATCAATCCAATGGTCCAAAACCCTAATTGAATGCCATGGAATTTGATGATGGAATGGGAAAACGGTCTCAAGCCCGTTTGGAGATCAACCAAACAGTCTCAAGACTGTTTGGTGATCATCCAAGACCATTTGAGGTTAGGTCATATCATGTGATGATGACAGTTCATTGATTTCAATTGATTTGATTCCACAATGTCAACCATTGATGGATCCTCGATTTCAAACCCTAAGTGATGGTTTCTTGATTATCAAACCTAGTTCAATTGGGTTTAAAACACTAAATTGAATGTCTAATTGAAGGTCTAATTGGGTTTAAAACCTAGTTCAGCTGTGTGATTATTAAAGATGTAGACCCATGATGATTGTGAAGGTTACCCCTATCTATGTGTACTCAAGTGAAGAGTTGACCTAGATTAAGCTTGGAGTAGTTAACATCCTAAAGAGGATGGGAGAGAGAATGAGAGAGATGAATGCTTATATAATTAAGCCCTAATTCTCTCATTATGAGTAAACTATGTGATAGGGGTTGATCCATAATAATGAGATCATGAAACCCTAATTGGAGCAATGCTATGTGTGAAACCCTAATTAGAGCAATGCTATGTGTGAAACCCTAATTAGAGCAATGCTATGTGTGAAACTCAAATTAGAATGAAGCTATGTGTGAAACCCTAATCTAGGGCAAAGCTGAGTGTTATCATAAATCTAGGGTGATGATGTAATGCTAACTTAGTGTAACAATGAAGGAAACCCTAATTTTATGTGAATTGTATATCCTATCCTAATTTGGGTATGAGGTAAGAGAAACCTTACTTGGATATGAATAGAAAACCTTAATCCCTAAAATGGGGTAAGGTGTATGAAACCCTAATATAGGGTAGTGCCACAAATCCTATGTGAAGAGCTAGCACTGGGTGATGTGATGTGAAATCCGAATTTCACATAATACTAGGTGAAACCTTGATATAGAAGGATGATTTTGTAAAACTCTATTGAAGAGTAATACTATGTGAAATCCTTAAATGTATGGAATATTCTATGTTAATCCTCAAATTATAAATATGGAGAATACTATCCCTAATTAAGCTAAAGGGGTTGGATGATGCCAGCCGTGGTGGTGTAAAACGGTCGTGGTGATCTTCTGTAGCACGACCGTGCAAGGTAGCACGACCGTGGTGGCTTCCCCTTGCACGACCGTTCTTGGCTGCACGGCTGTGGTGCTCTACGCTTGACTTGGAGTTGAGTTGCAAGTGACCAAGTATGGCTGTTTTGTTAGTTCATAACTTAAGGATGAGTCCATAATATTGGCAGTGGTTGTATATTCTAAGTGAGTAACTAATGACCACAACCTTACATGATAAATGTGATGAACTGGAGCATAAAGTAATAGGATGGGTAATACCCTAATAGAAGCTAAGTGTATGAACTCAAGTAAGATAAAGGTGTTGAGGGAAGTGATACATCAAGATATGATAGATATCACATCCAACATCTCAATACTGGTACACCTTGATGTGTTTTAAGTCCAATATAATTGGATGAATGACACATGATGTGTCATATCAATGGTTACATTGAGATGTAATGTACTCTGTTGAATATAGGCTAACATGCCTTAGGAAAAGGTTAATTCAAACCTATAAACTAAGATGTAATCATATTCTGGAAAAGAAGAGAGAGAAACTCAAGCTATGTGTTGATAATGCATTTAATGATGAATGATGGGAATAAAGAGTATGATTGAATACTTATGATTATTCATATTGATTCCTTGCTATGTGAACCCTGATACAGAGTAATGCTATGTGAAACTTTAATACAAGTCAATGCTATGTGATCCCTAATACAAGGTAATGCTATGTGAAATTCTATGACAAGTTAATGCTATGTGAACCCTAATACAGGGTATTACTATATGAAATTCTAACACAGGGTAATCCTATGTGAAGCTCAAATATATACTAATGGGTTATGAATGTAATAAGATAACCCTCGTTTTGCATGATATTGATATGTAATTGTGTCATGATTACTAATCATGCATATATGTTGAGAAGATGAGCATAGCCAGGTATGGGCTATGATGCTTTGTTATTGAGAATGTTTTATAGGCTTTATAAGCCTTCATATTCTTTCTGTAGTAAGAATCAATGAACTTTGTGTATTATGTGCAATACATGATGTAGCAAGAATCATGATGTTCTTAGTCATATGATATGAAGGTATGAAGTTACCTAATAAGAGGTAACAAGTGTTCTATGGTGAGTTATGGGTTCAAATACCCAGATTCTATAATCATGATGATGAACTTGTTCAGAAGTGGAATTGTGCTTGATGAGTTGACAGATTAAGATCCCAATACTTTGTGAAAAGAGTATGGCTACGAGCCATGACTCCACTATGTCAATACCAGACATTAGATATATGAATCTAAGCCTGAAGTAAGTTAATGCTGTGATGATGATTCTATAGAGAATAAATGTTATACATGTTCTTTTTATTCCTTAAAGGATAAGTGACATGTTGTTCTTTCAAGTTACAGCTGCAATGTTTTTGGATAAGAATAATATTCTAATCAGTTAGACATTGAATTATCTGCTATCAATCAAAGATGATTCCTATATGCATATTTATCTTCTTAAGCTGCAATAATAATGTTTCTGGCGGAGAGTTATATCTCTCGCTGGGGCAATTTAAAATTGTCTCACCCCCGTGGGAATCACATTTTTAGGTGGACGCGGGCGAGGAGGCAGGAATCCTTCAGTAGGTGAAGGACAACAACAGCAGCAACATGGACAATAGTGAAGTCTCAGGTGGAGACACTGGTTGTTATGCCTTGTATAGATGTAAATAGAGTCCTATGTGTCGTCTCTGTACTCTCAGGTCCTCAGAGTTGTTGTTAGTGCTTTCGAGATTTTGGCTCAGTGCCTCGAGATTTGCATACTTCCTGTGTTTAGTTTAACAGGGCAGCTGATACTTGTAATTCACAGAAAGAGATGATATAAGTTATGTACTTTTGAAAAATAGAATGTAAATGTGTTACTTTTGTTTTATGTGAGAAAGTTTTGACTTGATGGATCTTTTGATAAAAAGGTTTCAATTCTTAGTGATTTTTGGTAATCCGCTGCTTAGTGCACGCTTCCGCATCAGTTAATTATGTTTTCATGAGTTGTATGCCATAGTCATAACAACCCATGTTTTAGGATTGCGTTTGATGATGTCAAAGTGTACCCAACAACATGTGTTGAGTGCAGTGATTTTAGGTCTAAGAACCACAAACACCACCATCACTATGAGAGCTGACTATGACTTCCATGATGGTGGCTTCCATGTGTTATTCTCACCGTGGGTCTGTTCGATACATTGTTCTCTAACATGTATATATGTGATTCGTTTGATATCACCATAAACCAACGAGACTCAGTCATCAACCAACTCATACTCTAATGTTATGTGTTATTGTTGTCTATCAACCTTCCACAATAACAACCGACATGAACATAATGAGGATGTAAATATGTACTCTTAACATTTGTATGATCTCATTTCTTCCAATTCACTTACTTGAAGGCATACGTCATTGAGTAACATTATTCTCTAGACATTTATGATGTTACATCATTATCTCATAACAAAATTAAACAAAATAAATTGGAAGCTTGCCTTATATTAATAATCAAATTATTTTTACATGATATTCCATTACAATCATCACATGATTGGCTCTTTGGGCATACATAACCAACATTATTTTCTACTTAAGTTGCAACATCCGCATTTTTGGATATTTTAATAATTTCTTAAGTACATATTGTTCATGGTTATCATTGTAAAAATGGGTCATTATCCCTAATTTTGTTTATATTAAGGAACTGATAATTATCCTATTAAGAGATACCATTTGAAAAAACTGACACAAAAATTTCCAAATCTTAGATATATTTGGATAATTAGTTACTTGATAGTAAAGCTTTATTTTAATTTAATTATAGTAACATTTATGGTCGCCTTAATGCAAAACGAACCCTACTAGAATGTTCTAATCATAAAGTGGTTAAAAGTTTAAACCAGAGACTCACAAATATCTAGTGAACCTGATGAAACCTTCATTCTTCCCTAATGATGAACCAGTAATCGACTATTCATGTATGTGCATTTTTTTCATCTTTTTGTCATCTTATTATTGATTATATGTAATTCCCTAGTTTAAGATTAATTTTACGAACCAATAACCAAGCAACTAATACCAATTACCTAAAGTATAATAATAGTGAGGATATAACACTTTGATGCTACTTATATGTAACCCTAATCAAAAGGGAGATATTTGCTAAAAGTATTGATTTTACATATGGACAAAGATTTGGACTAGAAATATATATATATATATATATATATATATATATATATATATATATATATATATATATATATATATATATATATATATGAACCCTTTCAATTGTGTTGAGAACTTGAAGAATGAATCCTAATATTTTACAACTACATACAAGGATCAATATAAGTAAAACCTAAATCGAAGTTGAAAGATTAGGGTCAATAAAGTAAATTAAGAAGAAGTTAACATGACCATACTCTAATGCTAAATCATATAACTAAAATGGTAAGATAACAAACCCTAATAATCACTAGAACATTACATCATAAGTAATATATTATGTTTCACTCAAGAGTCAATTACATGCACTAAGAAACTATAACATCCCTGACATGGGTTAAGCCTTAACCCTAGATGTTTTTCTTAATAAGGTTGATTATATGCTTGCTCTTATCTCTTGAAAAGTAATTAAGGCTTAGGAGGGACTTTTATCTCAATTTCAATCATTTTTTTAATAATGTTGAAGCAATGTTTGCTTATTTTGGACTAAAGTGCAATTTACCCAATATGAGGGATTAAATTGCAAATACTACTTGATAAATGTTCCTCTAGTATTGAAACATCATGAGAATGAGAATGATGTAGAGGTATGGCTTCCACAAGCCTGAATAACAAGAAAGATGTTGAGCAATGTTTGTGCATTAAAACCTAGTTTTGGTGTAATGTGCAATTTACCCAAAACTTAGGGTTCAATATGCAAAATATCACTTTTAGAGGGTCCCTAATTATTCGTGTCATCATGTAGAGGCAAAAAAATCAGAGGGGCACCTCATTTGAATCACTTTGGAGGAGAGAGAATCTTGATATTAAAATAATCAAGATTTAAGTATAATTGGAACTTTACTTCAATTTAATGCAAAAATAAATATATTAATTGAAGAGACCTTCAACCCAAAAGGTGAGGGATGATTTTGAAAAAGAATGGAAAACCATGTGCCTTGCAAAGGCAAGAAAATATCTCAAGCAAGTGGATAATCCACTCACATTAAATAAAGAAAAAGTAATATCCACTAATTTTTGGATATTATTATTATAAGGGTTAAGGTGCTTAATTTATTTTCCTTTAAATTCATGGATAATGAAGAGTTTTGCAAAGGGAAATAGGATAGATTCTTGGGAAAGGAGTTGAGGGGGATATGTGGCATCAATTTGAGAAATTAAAGGAATTAATTACTACTTTCTCTCTCATTGAATTTCCTTATAAAAACACCACTTCCAATTCAATTCAAAGGCTTTTTTGATCCTTCTTTCTCTCCTTGCTTGAAAAACGGCCAAGGAAGCTTAGGAGAAATAGGAGGACGACCCCCAACCTGTAGGTAAGCTCCATGATCTCTTTTCACCTTGATTTCATGGTGGAAATCGAAAATCAATGCTTGATTTCTCCTTTTCTTCACTCAATCTTCAACTTTGGCCATTCATTTTACTCAAAGAGTTGAGCACGAGCTTGGGATAGTTGAGAAATCTTCTTTCACCATTAGGGACATGAGGTTGGAGATTTGAAGCTTCATTGAAGGCAGGTTATATAACTTGAACCCTTGAATATTATTATTGATTTCATATCTTTAACTATTGTTGAACGTCTCTCTATCCTCTAAATTTTATTTGACTGATTGATGAAATCACCATGAAAATCACAGAAAGATTCATGGGTTTAGAGCTTGATGATGATGACATCATCATAAGCACACACCTCAACAAATATCTATGGCAAACAGTTTCAATTGACTTGAGACCAAATGGTCTCAAGACCGTTTGGGATCAAACGGTCTCAAGACCGTTTGGAGGAACCTGTTGAGATAGTTGGATAATGATCCAAGGGTTCTAATTGAATTGAATATAATGGTTTCAATGGTTGAAGATTCTACAATTGCAAACCTAATCGGGTTAAGTGTGAAACCCTAGTCGAGTTGGATCAATTTTATGACCAATTGGTCCAAATGGTCTTTAGACCGTTTGGAGGCCAAACAATCTCGACCGTTTGAGACCAAATGGTCTCAAAACCGTTTGGAGGTCTGAAGTTGAGCTATGGATGATGGAAGAATCAATGGCTATGATTGATGGGTTCAATTGATGGATAATGCAAACCCTAACCCGATTTGATGATGGAAACCCTAATTGATGGTTTCTTGATTTCAAACCCTAAATTGATGTTCAATTGAAGGTTGAATCAATTGAAGGATGACTCATTAGCTCAATTGAAGTATGGTGCATAGGTTCAATTGATGAGTGGTTCCATGGATTCAATTGATGAGGGAATCAATCTTGGAAACCCTAAATGAATTTGAGTAGTTGAGACCATTTTTTGGTCCAATCGGTTTTGAGGAGGTTTGGACCAAACAGTCTCAAGACCGTTTGGGACAAAACGATCCCAAACCAATTGAGACTCAAATGATCTCAAGTATCTTTGCATTAAACGGTTTCAAATACCAATTCTGCTAAATGGTTTCAAACCATTTGAAACTTAATTGACCAAGACCATTTGAAGGTCTAAACGGTCTTAGACCATTTGACGGTCAATCTATCAAGACCGTTTGGGGTCTAGAGGGTCAAGACCATTTGGGGTCTTGTTTACCAAAACTGTTTGGAGGATAATTAACCTAAACCATTTGAACACCAAGTGTGATTACATTAGATGTACCCTTAACATGATAGGGAAATTAGTACCCTTGAAGGGGTTAGTCTTTAGAGATTATGGAAGAGAAACCTTAGCACACTACCCTAACCCTAATTGGGTGTATTAGATTAAAGAATTGACCTAATTGAGTCAATTTTGAGGTACTCCACATCCTAGAGAGGATGAGAGAGAAAGGAATGTTTACATGTAATGATTAAGCCTCAATTTCTTCAATATGAATAAAATATGTAATTAGGGATTGATCCATGATGATGAAATCATGAAACCCTAATTAAGAAGATTAATGAGCCCTAACCCTAATTGAGTACAATGCTAGGTGTATCCTAATTTCGAGCATTGTTAAGTATAACCCTAATCTAGGGTAATAGTGTAACCCTGATCTAGGGTAATAATATAAGGAAACCCTGATTCAGGGTATTTTAATAATAAAATCTATTTCAAGAGGAAGTAATATGAAAAGTTGTGGATGATGGACAACCTCATATCAACTATGTCTCATTCTATTATAAGTTCATATTAATTGATGATAATTGGACAATTCAAATGTATTATGTTATGACTAATACATTACATGGTGAAATATGGGTTTAGTGCATAGAGTGTTAGGATGGAAAATACCCTAACACAATATAAGTAGATGAACCTGAGTAATGAGGCAAGTGATACATTTAAGATATGATAGATAACATATTCAACACTTCAAGGTTGATATACCTTTATACACTTCAATATCAATGAGCAACACTTGAAGTATGTAATGTTAATTGTTACATTAAGATATAATGAATTTAATGTACTTTGATTAGTAAAGCTTAGCATACTTAAGAAAGGGTTAAGCCAAGATAATAAAGTATGATGCAATCATACTCTGGTATGGATGAGAGAGAAACTCATTCCTTGTGTTGATAATCATTTAATGGTAAATCATGAGAATTAATAAGTATGATTGAATACTTATGATAACTATGTATGCTCCTAAATTGGTGAAGTACTGAATCGGGATGTGAATCAATAATATGAACATGTGAAACCCTAATTCTGGGTTATATTATATAAAACCCTAATTTTGGGCAATGTGATGATTAATCATAACCCTAATTCTGGGCAATGGTATAAATATCCCTAATTGACATGAAATGGGAAACCCTAACCCTAATAAGGGAATAGTGGTGTTACCTTGTTTTGCATGGTGGTGATATATGATAATGATGTAACTACTATGATGACCACTATCCATGCAGATATCATGAAATGATGAGCATAGCCAGGTATGAGCTATGATATATTATTAATTGAAATTGTTTCATGGGCCTTGTGAGCCATAACATGCCTTGTTGACCTAGTAAGAGGTAACAAGAGATGAAATAGGATTTGTAAGCCATGTTAAATGATTGTGAATAATGTATTATGTTTATCTAGGTCAGATGACCTAAAGGTATTACTTACTTAATAAATTGTAACAAGCGTTCTATGATGAACTGAGGGTTTGAATACCCCTATTCCATAATCATGATGATGAGTTTGTTGAGAAATGAAAATATACCTGATGAGATGAGGGATTGAGATCCCAAGATTTTTATTAATTAGTTGCACAATATCTGATGAAAGTATTACTCATTCAGTCTTTGTAGCAATTGTTATAATAATTAATGTTTTGAAACCTGATTGATGCTAAAAGAATATAGTAATACACCTAATTAATCAAGTGATATCATATAATGTAGTTGCCTTGACCAAAGAACCATCAGTGTCAGAATTTGCTGAATGGTGAAACGGGTTGCTCCACGGCATAACCCGGAGTGCATATTTTTTTAGTATGCAGGGGTAATGGGCGCGAATATCCTTACGCCCTAATGTGGGATTTATGGTAGATAAACATTAAATCTCTTAATCCTTCATTATATATATATCGAGGTGGATGTACCACGAATTTCCCGATGATTTGTCGAGATGGATGTATCACGAATCTCCCGATGATTTTTAATATCAGAATCAAGGTGAGATAAACATGAAATCTCCCGATTTGCGAAGAGAGTGCAGTCGTCACTGTAGCTCTATAGAGAAGTGAAAATATACCCTAGAAAGCTAAATAGCAAAGACACTAGATGTCCTGCATAATGTACCCATACTGACTAGAAGGAGATTAGGTCATGGAGTCTGACTCTTCCATTGATCTTGTGTGGTACCGATTTCGATTTTGCAATGGTCGGTTGGAGTATGAACGGTATATCTTCATCTCCTCAGGGCTTAAGTGTGGTTGTAAAATGTAATCAGCGGAGTAGTGTATTTTCTTGAGGATGAAATACGACAATCATTGGTTGATGTTACCCTTCTTAGCATATCCTAGAAGGATAAATGCTATATCTGTTCTTTAATTCCTTATTGGATTAGTGATGAGCTGCTTTGTCAAGTTATAGCTGTAATGCTTTAAATAAAATTATTGCTCTAACCTATTTAGACATTGATCTAACTGTTGTTAAATATATAATTCCTCTACTCAAATTTTATACTATTAAACTGCAATAATAATGTTTTTGGCGAAGAGTTATATCTCTCGCTGGGGCAATTTACAATTGTCTCACCCTTGTGGGATCCACATTTTTTTAGGTGGTCGCGGACAAGGAAGTAGAGATCACACAACAGGGGAAGAACATCAACATCAGGGACAGTAGTGACATCTCAGGTGGAGATTCTAGCCGTCATGTCATGTATATGTGTACATAGAGTCCTATGTGTCGTCTCTGTACTCTCAGGTCCTCAGATTCAGTAGTTGGTTTTAATGTATCGATCTGAGATTTTGGCTTGATGCCTCGAGTCCTATGTATAGTTTAACAGAGCAAATAAATTTGTAATCCTTGAGGCGAGATGATACCAGATATGTATCTGTGAAATAGAATGCAATGGAATTACTTTGGTTCTTTTTGAAAGAGTTTTCCTTTTTTGAATCTCTTGTAAAAAGGTTTAAAATTTTAGTGATTTTCAGTAATCCACTACTAATGAATGCTTCCTCTTAAGTAAATATTGTTTTTGTGAGTTGTATGCCACAGAAACCATAATTGAGAGCCCTAATGACTGGACTTTAATAAAATACATGAACACTGATGGATCCTTTGGATTTTAGGAGAAGGTTAGGTGTAGGTCTCAAAGTAGTGTTTTCCTTATAAGATTGGTCTTATGAAAGGTAAGTACGACATGTCCTTTGAATTCATGTTGTAAATTTTAGAATTATAGTCTAGTTACCCTTCTCAGAATTATCCATTAGAACATGGTATAATGTTCCGCTATAAGTTATTACTTTATAGTGCAATGAAATTTCTACTCAGATAACATTGTGCATATATTATCATTAATTGGTTATACTTTAGAGATATTGTATGAATGCTCATAAATTAGCATTCAATAACATATGATTAGAATTTGTCTTATTATTTTAATTCCTTGTTATTATTTAGAATATATAATTCTTTTAGAATATTAGAATTAGATACAAAATGTAGAATTCAGATGTAGCATAGTTATTTATTAATTGAGATTTAGAATTTAGAGTAGAATTATTAGAACTTAGAATGGAAATATTAGAATTAAACTTTAGATTTTAAGTTACTTATAAAAAATTATTATTTAGATTTCTCATGAAAAGTTAGAATTGAATTTAGAATATAGAATACTAGAACAAAATACAACATAATTTATCTCAGTTGCTCGAGATATAAAATAAGAATAGAAAATAATCTAAAATAAAACCAGAATTAGAGATAGAAAAAGAACATAATAGAATAGAAAATGTCACTGAAACACAATTTATCTCAATTGATCAAAATTGAACATATTTATCTCAACAACGTATATACTTAAAGTGGAGATCTCTATCCCCTACTTTTCTAGTGTCTAGCTCGGTGACAATGGTGACAATTTCCTTCCTTATTCACCCCTCTTTTTGATTTGGGTGCAAAATACTTAGTTTTCTGGCTAGATTTAGAACTCATCTTAGCCTTTCCTTTGCCCTTGGACTTCCCTTTTCCTCTTCTCATCATCGTCACAGACTTGGGTTTGTCCTTCTTCATTTGTGATTCAATAGTACTCAACATGCCAAGCAATTTTGACAATGGCTTATGAAAATAGTTCATATTGTAGTTCATGTCAAATTAGTTGTATTAATCTGGTAGTAATTGTAGAACCAAATATGCAGCCAAATCCTTTCCTAAGGGAAATTAGTCTTGTTAATTTCTCCACACACCCAAGAAACTTGAGCACATGGGGCGCCATTGGATCTCCTTCAGCCATATTGCACTTGAACAACTCGTTGGAGACATCATATCTCTCATGTCTCTCCTGATCTTGGTACATATTCTTAAGATGTCTAACCATCTCAAGAACATAAATTTAGAAGTTATCATTAACATAACCCCTTGCAACTAAATATTCTTCCCCACTATATTTCTAGAATTGATTTGTTCTTACAAGTACATCATGATATTCTTCAGAGAAACCCATTGACCTTCAAAGGAATAAATCTGGTACCTACTTACCATTCTCAAAGAATACAAGCTATTTAGGTGCATGTGCATAATATTGCATACATAATAGAGCCCACTACAAAACCATATGGAATCTTACTCATGTGTTCCATCTCTTCAAAAGAGCTAGGACAATGGGATTTAGAGAGACTTATTCCATAAAACATGGGTAAGTTTCTACTCTTAGAATCCTACATGTTGAACCTTTTCAACACTTTGTCAATGATGCACTCTATATTAGGCGTTAAGCCTTATAAATATATTCTATAGATCTTCATTCCAAGTATAAGATGCTTCACCCAAATCTTTAATGGAGCATGTATTTCCCTACCAGTTTTTAACCAATCATAAAGTTGTTGTGGCATTTCTCATCAATAATATGTCGTCTGCATATAATAAATATTATTATGCCCCCAATAATATCTTATAAAAGAAGGTTCATCTTCATTTTTGATTAAGTTGAACTCTCTAAATGTATCATCAAAAGATTTTCGTTCAGTGCATATACTAAGCTTTGCATCAAACATACCTTATTGTCTTTATTAGGAGAGGTAAAACCTCTTTGTTATGTCATGTACACACCCTCAATAAGATTCTCATTCAGCAAATTTAATGTCCATTTACCAATAATAATAATCATGATAAGATACAATGGAAATCATGACCTTGATGAAATTTATCAATCAAACTGTTGAAAACGTTCTTTCATATCCAAGACCTAAATTGTCTAAAAACCTTTTATAACCAATTATTCTTTATAGGTTTGTATTCTACCATCAATGCCAGTCCTCTTATTGAAAATCTATTTTCTCCCTAAGGGTTTCACCCCTTCAAGTGAACCCACCTAACTTCATCGTTTGTCAGCATACATGAAGTCCATCTCAAATCTCTTGTCCTTGAGAAATTTACTAGAATATGGACTCTCAATAGCCTCATTGTAGGTTTCTTTATCATAATTATTCATGAAAAAAATTTATTTTATTCAATCAAGAGAAATACAAATTTCTCTTCATGTAAATATGTCCTACTAGACTTTTGATGTTGTTGTACTATGTGAGGAATTTGAGATTCCACAACTTGTTCTAATTATCTTAGTTCCCCATCCTCCTCCATGTGTTCATTATTATCTTTTTGGCCTTGAAATTCATTAAGATGTACTTTCATTACACATGCTCCTTTGGATATGAATAAATTCTAAGGAATACAATGTATTTGCAAACAACCACTTTGATGTTAGATGTTACATAGAAGTAATAACCTCAGTTTCCTTAGGGTGTATAAAAAAATATTTATCTAATTCATGTACAAGATTTTCAAATAACTATATATGGACATAATCTTCACATCCACAAACCATCATAAATAACATATTGGGACGTTTCCCATTCCATATCTTATATGGTGTCTTTGAATTTGATTTACAAGATATACTATGAAGTGTAAATGTTGTGGTTTTAAAAGAATATCCCCATAAGGAATTTAGAAGATTATCTATTTTTTCACTTATAATACCATGTAAAATAAGGTGATATTCCTTCTTATTGATACACTATCATGTCATGGTGTTCCTAGTGGAGTTTACTGTCATACAATACCACAGTCTCTCGGAAGAGTCTCAAAGTCATTGATTAGATATTCTCCATCATGATAAGGATATAGTGCTTTAATACTCTTGTCAAGTTGATTGTATATATAATTCATGAATTCCTTAAACTTTTAAGATATTCAGATCTATTTTTTATAAGATAAATTTAACCATGTCTCTTGGTCATCAGTAGATGTGATGTACTAATATCCACCTCTATCACTGGTGATACAAGGTTCACATACATCAATATGTATGATGACTAATAAGTCACTTTCCCTCTCACTGTTACAATTGAGAGATACCTTTGTCATGTTTCCAAAAAAACATGATTCACATGCTATTTATTCAAAATCAAAAGAGTCTGAATAACCATATTAATAAAGTAGTTTTTTGTCTCATGTATGTGCCCAAGACTATAGTTCCAAAGGTAAGTTTTATTTGATTCATCAAGTCTTATCTTCTTGGTATTTATTTTATACACAATTGTATCAAGATCCAATAAATAAAAGTCATATGATGTTAGGGCACTACCGTTGAACATCTAACTTTTAAAATGGAAAATTTGACCATTCTATATAAATTTCAAAATTGTTCTTGTCCAAATAGTATATTGAAATATGATTTCTATTTATTATAGGTTCATAATAGCAGTTACCTAGATCTATTATAAGCTCACTAGGTAGACATAAACTATAGGTGGAAATAGGTTTGGTAGGAACTCTTACTGCACTTGAAACTCAAAGATCAACCTCTTCCTTAAGTAAGGGATTACTTATTTTCATATCCTACTTATTGTGCATATGTGAAATCTATATCTGTTATCATATATCCAAGATAATTAAGTACATAAGTTCATCTATAAAATATATATACATGAAGTGAAGATCTCTATACCCTCCATATTCCTCAGTTCTTCAATGTAAAAAGGTAATTTCTTATCTAATGTCCATTTTGGTCATAATGGTTACAATTTCCTTCTATTTCTACTCTTCATTTATCTTTTGGTGCAAAATATTCAAGATTTTGTCTAGATTTAGAACTCATTATCTTTTCCCTTGACCATTTAATTTCATCTTTGTTAACCACAAATTGAAATTTTTTCTTGTCTTTCTTCATCAGATTCTGATAAATTCTTAACATTCCAAGAAACTGTGACAATGGTCAAACAAAATTGTTCATGAAATAATTCATTACAAATTGTTTGAATAAGGAGCACAAGACTATATCATCAACCAACTCTTTGGCTAAGGGAAATCCAATTTTCTCTAAGATTTCCACAAATCCAATAAACTTGAGTACATGGTGCCCAACTGGATTACCTTCACCCATGATGTACTTTAATAAGGTCGTGGAGGCATCATACCTCTCTTTCCTTGTTTATTATGATACTATATTCCTGAAATGTGTGGCCATGTATATAACTCCTATGATTCATGAAACATAGAATGAGGCACTTGATAGTGTCATTTCTATGCTTACAATAAGATTTTCCTTTCCACTCTTGGTATATTTAGAGTTGTTTCCTTCAGTTTTGCTATTTTTAGGACATAGAGATTACACTCATGAGTGAGAATAGTTCTCAATGTCATACACTAGTTGTGTTTTAATAGACTTGTCTATCTAAAGATCGATCACAATGAGAATTATTGTTTGCATTATCGATTAGATCCACAAAGAAAATATTTGCATGTGTACAATTTTATTTGATTTTTTTTATTTGTTGATATGAATTTTGACCTTCATCGAATAACATTCCTGCTATTTTGTTTAGAATAATAGATGTCGATATTAATTTGGTAGATTAAAATAACCAATTTTCTAGTGAGACAAAATCAATAGTACATTATGTTATGAGTCAACTTTGACTGGACATCCACAACTTAACTATATAGGTAGGTAGCAAGTACTAATTGAACCCTATATACCTCTTAGAAGGATGGTTGAACAACGCATGTTAGAAATCATCCTATTAAATATATGCCATATTTATGTCTCTAGGTTCTTAATCCTATTAACATCACCATTGTGTATATCTCAATGAATATTATAATACAATATGCACCTTACTTTTCCAGACCCATACAATTATTATCACAGTTTCCCAATATAGACAGTGCACCAAACGACATGCCCACACATAATTGATCAAGTTTTTCTTGTTTATTTCACATTCGAACACATCTCAATATTAGTATTAAATTGAGGGATTTGATATTACATAAATATTTATCTAATCCCCGTTACATATACATTGTACATATCATATACATAAATGATCACCAAAAGAGACAAACACGGAATGAAAACTAGTGTAACATCTTGAGACAAAAAGAGTTGTACACAAAAAGCCAAAAAGTTAAATTCAATGAAGACCAAAAGAACGTTCACAGGGATGCCCATTTGGTCCATTGGCAAGCTAGTCAACCAATAGTATTCCCTATTGGGGTAATTCCTTAGGTGTTTATGAATTTGTCAGCTTATCTTCATCATGAACCGTCCATCACCGCTCTTGTTGGTGTGTTCTTTTGATCACTTGCACCTCTCGACCATGCTCCACCAGTGATATTATTACATCATCCTAATTTAATTGAAATAAGTAAACTTTACATAGATGATGTGGAGAGAGGGGGCATGGTATTCAAGCCATATACATGTTACATTTTTCATCACAATCAATAACCATGCAGTTACAAATTTTATATCTCATGCACAAAAATGACCTAGTTTCTCTATCAATATTCACAAAACAAAATCATTTCAAAAGGGTTACATTGGTTTATTTAATATAAATATACCATATAATATTTGATAGTTGTTTTGGATATGAAAGGGCCATTAGGCCCCCCCTCCCCAAACAGGTGCCAGAGCCCGGATGACCCAAGAGGTTGTAAATACGCTGTGAAACAGCAGGTTTCAAACCCAGGACCCCCGGGGGGGCCAATCCGTGCCTAACCAACCGAGCCACAGCGGCATAGTGAAAACATATTGCATTAATTATATATAATTCAGAACCAATAGCAACATTAAAAGCATACACCATCAACTCTAATACCATTTTAGGATTTTGAGAGTAGGCAATGAAGTAAAAATTGAAAGTCTTCCCAGAGAAACTCTTAGCCACAAGAAAGACATTAAAAATGACATCTCAAAGGCATGACTAATATACTTTTGTGCACACTAGTTCCCCAACAACTAAACATGTCTTATATTGGTTTAAAACATGCACTTCTTGGTCTAGATACAAATTAATTATTGTATTCTCTTCCTTATCACCAAAACATTTGTCTTCTCCTTGAATTAGTAGTTTTCCTCAAGCCTTTAGCCAAGGGCCTTGGCCGCTACATTGCCTAGAGGATGTGAGAGCTCTTGGTGAACCACATTTCTCACTAAAAGGAAGTGAAACTCGAAGTCATGGATGTGCTAGCATCGATTGTTGTCATCCTCCTCCTATTATAAGATGTTATAATTGGAATAAGTTTTTCTTTCTTCAAGATGTATAACAATTAGAAAATGTGTGTCCAAATGTATGAATCTCCCTTCGGATGTCCACCTATTTATATAAGAGGGTCACAAGCTTGAATTTTCAAAAATATACAACTAGAGTTCTCACTTAACATGTTCATTTTGTAGTCAATCGGTTGGAACTAGTTGCATCACCCAATTGGTTGATTGGTATATCCAATCAACCAGTTGTCCAGTCTTGGTCAGGTTCAATCAACTAATCCAACTCCATGACATACATGTATCATGTTTCTTATTGTTCCCTAACTTTGATCAGTCGACCTACTAGGATACCTAATCCATTGACTAATCAATTTTCCTAAGTGGTTATCAATCAGTCATATGACCGCCAATTGATCAATTGATCCAAACCATCCAGTCCGCTAACTAGCTTACCCCATTGACTTATTGGATAAGAAACCATATTGTACATGATTCACATTCTAATAATGTATTTGATTGCAAAATTTAATTCCCTTATCCATATTTATGCATGTAACCCCCATGTTCTATATTATTTTGGTAGTGATGTCAAAGACCTATCAAGAAAAGATACGCTCAAAAATATGTTGTTTCTACCCAAGTAATTTGAATAAGTTTAGAACAACTTTAACCTATAAGTGACCAATGGTACAATGACCATATAATATCTTTTCTATCTATATTGAAAGTGTAGCATGGAAATTTCATCCTAATGATATTTAATGTATGTTTCTTGAACTAGGGTCACCATGATTGTGTGATCTAGATATCATATATTGACTTATAGTCAGTGTGCCTTCACTTATCAAGTAGCAGAGATATCACAATAATGGACTATCAAATTTTATCTTCATGACTAACAATAATCCATGAGTGTCATAGTGCATACAATTAGTACATGCATGGTAATCCTTATTTAGAGTCACATTGTATAGTGTCAAAATACACAAAAAACATGTGATCATTGTAGTGATTTCAGGTCTAAGGATCAAAGTCACCCCTATCGCATTGAGATATGACTCTAATTTGAATTATATGAATTCCACGTGTCATTCTCAAACTGTGTACGTCCAATACAACTTTTTTTTCTCAACAAGTACCCATGTCCCAAAGATGATATTCAAGAACATGATTAAAGAGACATGATCAACATTCATCATACATAATAGTCTTGTGTATCATCATTTTCTTATAATATCCATAGTAATAAAGATTACATACATGACAGGAATGAATACTATTAAGTATGCATATGACCTGATGTTCAATTATTCAAAACAAATCATGTCGCTAGGTTAAAACATTCTTTGGACTTATTAAATTTCTTAATTATCACAATTATGAAACAATTATAATTTCCTTATATAAATATTCAAATCATATACAACATATCCCTATTGAAATCATATCACGATGGCTCTCATGTCATACTTGAATCAACATACATGAAGATTACTAAAAAACAATATAATGTAAAGTCCCCTTAGCACCCTAATATCAATCATTTTTATGAGAATGGTCAAGGTTGTATCTGCTGTTATGAATGAAACTTCTTCCAATGTTTTGAGAAATATGTGATATGATGATAAAAAGACAATATTCATGTGTGATATGATAGGTTCCATGACTTCAGTACATAGGACACACATAATGTTAATGTAGGTCATAGGATGATGAACCCTTACTTTTTGTACTCACAACAACTAAGGTGTGACGTGGGTTTAAGGTTGTTAGTTAATCCTAAAATCCTATATGGCGTGTTATTGACTTCACATACACTAGACATCAATTAGGGAAATAAAAATCAGCTACCAAATGACTAACAATTTAAAATATTTTACATTGCGTAGATTTATTTTGGTAATATCATACCATTTCCTAATTGTACTTTTCAACTTCTCTAATGCGTGTTGTACATATGACATGTATTTACATTATGTTGAATTGACTTCTCATAATTATTTTGGTAAACGTTGGCATGTATCAACACTTATTTGTTATACCTTGTTGGGACATTGGTCTTACTTTCATTATTTCCCACCCGAAAACCCTTTTCAGGTTATCAACACCCATCTCATGAGTTTTTTGGTGAGGACTCTCCTTCTTTCGAGTGATAATGAGTTGAAATTGGGGATATCTCGACCTTTTGGTGTCTTATATTCATCCCAATATATTGAATCTTAGTGGGATGATTTTTTATGATGAATCTAAGATTTATTGGTTAGATCATATGCCTTATATATGATACCTATGATACAAATACACATACATAGATATTTGAAGTCGTGATCTTGATCAGTTGTGATGAATATTGTTCAATTATATAAATATAAATGAATGTAAGTTCCATGTATGTGATCTTACATATGAAATGTTGTTTGGATTTTTTTAATACATTTCCTTGTCTTCAAACTTTATGATGTTATGTAAAGTCTGTTTTCCTTTTTGTTTCTAGAATTATTCTTGCTTTGTGGCCACCTAAACCTTGGATCATGGTTGTGTTCTAATATAAAGTCAGGATGTCATATTTGGTGGTATTAGAGCCTACGTTGCCCATAGTTAAAAGGCGATAAGAAGTTGTGTATCTACTTATGCATTTCACATATTGAACCACCATTGTTGATGATGTAGATATGGCTAAATGATTTGAAGATTATATATAAAGTTATTCAATGCTACATATGGATGAGGACTGAAAAATGACACCACATAAAATAGTGTCTGAGGTGGGGCCAATAATTCTTCCATTGAATCCCTTGAACCCAACAACACCAATAGACCTAGTGATTTAGGTAATATCTTTGTAATTGTAATCCACATAGTTTGCCCTTAGAGGAGAGGATGCCTATCCGTACAACACAAGCACCATCACCTCATACTGAGACATTTGGGGGTTTGAGGAGGACATTTGAGTGATTGAGGAATGTGGGAGAGATGTAAAATTCTAGTAAACTTGACTTAGAAGATGTGGATATGTCGTTCGTTGAACTAGAGAAAATTTTCAAATCTTGGGCATACTACATGAGGACAAGAGGCCTGGAGAGGTCATTACCTAGTTTGAATTTTATAAGGTGTTTGGTTATGGATGTGATAGAATATGTTGTAGTTTAAGAATGTACATAAAAGGACCATGTTATGAAATGAGTATGAGACATAGTTTGTGGAATTGTTAAGATTATGTCCTCAATTTGTTCCTACTAACACTAAGAGGATCTGACATTTTGTGAAGGGTTTGAGTGTAGAGTTACAGTAGCTGACACCAATGATGGAGAAGGGGAAGAAAGTTTCCTCCTTGGGAAGTTTATTAAGAGAGGTTAGAGGATGAATATAATTGATATGCTTTGTTTACACACCCATTCCCAACGGGTTGATTCCTAGAGTTTAACCTTTTATTAACAACAAAACAACTAATTCCCTATGGGTTGATTCCTAGAGTTTAACCTTTTATTAACATTAAAACAACCAATTAGGTTAGTAGATTGGTATAGAAAGGGTCAATCCCATAGGACAACAAAATGAAGATTTGAATATAAATCAGCTTGCTTTGAAAATCCATTAATTGAAGGTTTGAATACAGTAGAACACTAAATAAAGATTGTACTAAACAACAAATTAAAAGATATACTAAGAACAAGTAAAGAAAGAGTTATGCCAAACACAAATGATAAGAGAGTTATGCTAAGAAATATAAAAGAAAGATTATCTATGAGTAGAATTAAATTATAAGAAAGAAATAGAGATTGGAAAACAACCGATTAGGAAATAAAGATTAATTTCATGATTAACAATATCGGATATGGGTTTTGCACCACAACTTTCATTAAACTTTGATCGATAAATTTATAAGGAAACAACTAATTTGATAAGGGCATCCAAAGGCATTCAGCCGTACTTATAAAATAGAACTAACTGCAAACCCATCAATCATGGTGTTTGTGGATCCTTGTTTGATATCCCAAAATAAGTCCTTCCACGATCACCTCCAGAGTTCTCTGTGTTTTTTTGGTATTCCAAGCCTTGGGGTCCGAGGTCTCATTGCCTAAGAATAAAAATATGTAAAATAAGGCATCAATTTGTTTAAACTAACATTGGATCAAACATAATGCTATCTAATAATCATATCATGAAAACCATCTCAATTAAGTAACTATGGTTATGGGTCTACTCCCCATGCCTGATATTAAAAAACTACTAACAATTCATGGAGATAGAAGAATTAACAAAGGGAGAAAGAAGAGGAGCCATAGACTTGTGAAAATAAGAATCTACATCACTCTAGTATAGTGATAATTAAATGGTCGCTCTTCATAAATCCTTGTCCAATGCACAAGAAGACCAAGAATATAATGAAAAATAGTACTTCTATTGAAGATTGAAGTTTACAAGTGCAATAATAAAATAAACAAGTGTTGAAACTAGAATGCAAAGTACAAAATTTCTGATCCTCTTTCTTGTTGGGTCCACCCTCCTTTTATAGGAAATGGAGGGGTGGAAACCCTAAATACAAGACTACTAGAGATTTATAAAAAAAGGATGTCTGATGATTGTGAACTGATCGTTTCATGGTATAAATTGCCAATTTTAGATTCGTACATGTGGGGGTCCAGGATAGTGAGTCAAAATCCTAAAGAAAGGGTGGCGGCATAGTTTGACCATGAATTGATCACTAAGGAATGTGAATTGTCCGTTTAGACTTTTGGAATGTCCAGTATGGGCCTATGAGTCTATCGCTTCGAGCTATGAAATGCCCATTTCAGCTCCTAAATTGGTCATTTAAAAGGTTCAGTGAAAAGATGAGTCACGTGATTGACACCTCAGAATAATTGACTAGAACTCTGAGTTGTGGCTCTCTACATGGTGAATCAATTGATTCACTAAATGAACCACTAGATTGAAGTATTGAGTTGATTGTAAATCTATATTTGATGCCTTAGTCCTTTGATTTCTAAGAGTTGAAGCATATTTTGGTTTTTAGAATTTTGAATGAGGGTAGAATCTGCAAATTTGGGGTAAAAATTGTGAGAATTCTTATATGGCCAAAAGTAAGTAAATAGCAATTAATTCCAAAAAATTGTAAAAAGTGAGATTAAATTTAGAAAAGGACTTAAAAGATTCAATTTGAAAAGGAATGAATATTCACTCATCCAAATACCCCAGACTTGAATCATGTCTTGTCCTCAAGCAACAAAGAATAAAAAAATCCCAATTAATTTCTACTGACAGCATGTCCTTCCTCACCCTAATATAATTAATTAGTTTGTTACCTCCTTTCTTGGCTAAGAGACCCAATCTTCTAGAACCAGGATGCACAAAATTTCAAATTCCCTATTAAAACATGTTTTGTAGCTTGTTTCTATCTCAAGACTTTGTAAAGAAACAACATTATATACCTTTTACTTTGACACTCCCGCATTCATTTTTAATGTTTTTATAGAACTAGGATCCATGAGATATGGAAGAAGATGATCCCTACTCTATTTGACATGGGATCTTTTTATTCATTTACTACAATTACATTAACCACATTTTTTGTGTGCACTTTGGCATGTCTTGATTGTACACCCCTATGAAATTTAGATGGGTATGGAAGAATTGTGAGAGAAGGATGATCATGCTACCCAGGACTTGGGTTTTGGCATAAAGTGGTTTTTATTTTTGCAAGGTGAATGGTGGAAGCAGGAGTTCCTGTGCATATCACTTTTTTTTTACGGGGAGTGTCATTGTATTGGTTCAACTCATCCTCTCACCACATTATACAAAAGATATGATTAGTTACCCAATAGTTTAAAATAGAAAAAAAATCTATTTGATTCTTATCAATGCAATAAAGCTTGCCAACATTTCCAAGGAGTAATGCTAGTATCAAATCCTAGGTGACATGGTGAGTTTTAATCATGGTAATTTGTGGAAATTGGTTTACAAAAAAAGTTTCATTCTTTGAAAGGGGGTACATTGATAAAACAAGTCTATCAATCTAGCCAACTAGATAAAAGGTAAATTTCATGATTGGGAACAAAAGCAAACTAATTTCAAAGAGTATACTACATGCAAAATAAAATGAAAAAAGATATAATGCTAGAAAGGGAATATACGTAGGTGGAATTGGCACATACCACCCACATCCACCCCAAACTTAGAATGTTTCTTGTCCTAAGAAAATCCCACAACCAAAATGGAGAGAAGAATATCATTGTGGTGGTGGATATTGAGGAAGTGGACGAGTACAAGAAGAGGTGGGGTTGTTGTATTAGTTCCCTCAATGGGGTGTTGGGGTCAGGGTAAGCCTGATGGATCCCTTACTCCTCATAAGCTGGTTAGTTGGGAGCATAATGGCCAAAGTCGACGTGCCAAGACTCATGCAAATGTTTCATCAAATAAATATGGTGTCACTGCTCTCATTGAATCTTGTCTATCTTCTCCTATTCTCAAAGAATCCATAAGACTCTTCAACTCCTATAGCATCTACAATGTGGCTCCTAGTGTGACATCAAGATGGTGGGGGAGGAGGGATGGTCACAATGTCATTTTCCACAGTTGAGACACTCCATATGTGGAATCATCAAGAATGGGATGCTTGATATTGAACTGTTGGTCATGTGACAGTAGATCTTGTTGGGTTTTAGAGGAGACTGAGAAGGCAGCGGAAACAAAAATTTCTTCTCCCAAACCCAGAATAAAGGAATCACGTCAACGTCTATACAATAGGAAGGATGGTTTGAGGAGGCGTACCTTGTCCTGAGGCTTGCTCGACTACGTTACCGTGCGACTTGCGTGTTCTTCACCTCCAGTCTTGGATGGTGTCTGTCCAGCTCCTGGTCTCACCGGGACTTTCAGGATTGACAACTGTCCTCTGAGTGGCAGAAGTCTCCCGCCTCTGCAGACATCCACACGGACTGTCTGGAACTATGATCTCCTTATCCCACAAGGAATAGGAAGGAGTCACACCCTCCTGTCGACCAAAGTCACCGACACACTCTCCTGCAACCAGTTGCCTTTCTGTAGTTGTCTTTCCCTTATTGTGCCTCCCTTATTGGGTAGCACTTGCTCGGGCTCTCTCGGTTACCACAACCAGAGAGAACGACAACTTTGTAGAGGAACTGGTGTTCTGAGTAGTACTTTGAGAAGCCCCCAATACCCCTATATATATAGGAGGGTCATGGGACATGGTTCTCTACCCCGAACAATGTGGGATTAAAGCAGGAGTAGAAGGGTTCAAGATTTTCCAAAAAATCTGACAAACTGCGACGGATGAACCGAACATTTCAACCCTGAAACGTTCAGTTGGTGACCTCATCCGATCGGTTCACACCTGAACCGATCATTTGGGGCATATGAGCCGATTGGTTCATGCTTGAGACGATCAGTTCATGCTCCTGGTCCAACTCGAATTGACTTTCATATTTGTTTCCGATTAATCAAATATTAATCCTTGTCCAAATCAAATTTGTACAAGTGAAACAAATTGTATTTACAAAAAGAGTCTTCTGACTTTCCAAATGATCTTGGTTGGTCACACAAATCGACCGGTTCAAGAATTGAGCCGATCGACTCACTACTTGAGCTGATCGGTTCACTAACCTGAGCCGATCAGTTCATCACATGAGTCGATCGGTTGAAAGTGCAGACTGTGCAAAATCAATCAATTGTAGTTTCAATCAATCTGATACTCTAATCAATTGGTCCAACACCTTGAACACTATGATTTTGAGCTATCAATCAACTGAGTGTTTAATTGAACTACTAAACTCCCTTAGTAATCAATCTAAACATCATTTGTGGATATAATCCTCTTCCAGGTTAAATCCTATGTGTGTGACCCTACATGTCCATTTCATGTTGGTAGTGAAAGTCCATAACACTTATGACATCACTAGAAAAGAGCGGTGCCTAGTCGCACATCAGTGCTACCCAAGTGAAATAGAAAGTTGGAGAAAAACTTTCAATCCCACAATCCATGAATGGTGTTATAGAGAATGTATAATTCCTTTGTCACTAATGTCCTGAATGAACTCAAGGCATGGTACAGTCATCCTTTCAACGTTCATCCATTTCTTTGATCTCAGAGCAGACTGGGTGAGATGTGTGTGACATCAATATCACATATTGATTCACACATGCATGCGCATGCCTTTCTCAATCCTACTCATCAAGTGTCCATGGACATCAAACTCCCTTAGGAGGGGCAAATCTCATATCTATCACTCACCCCTCAAAAGCCCCATGTGTCAAAGTCACCCAATCATCACCTTTATAACAACCCATGTTTTAGGACTGCGTTTGATGATGTCAAAGTGTACCCAACGACATGTGTCGAGTGTAGTGATTTCAGGTCGAAGAATCACACTCACCACCATCACTGTGAGAGTTGACTGTGACTACCAAATCATGGTTCCATGTGTCACTCTCACGGTGGGTCTGTCTGGTACACTTGTTCTCTAACAAGTACCTATGTGCTTGGTTTGATAGCACTATATCATGACTAATGAGATTCTGTCATCAACCAACACACAATCTAGTCTTTAGTGTTAATGATGTCTATGGTTATTTCCACAATAAAAACTGACTTGGGACTAAACAAGAATGTATACTCTTAACATCCGTATGATCTCATCGTTTAGGTCCTCAACCCAAAAGCATACATCATCGAGTAAAACAATTCTTTAGACATTTATCATGTTACACTAGCATCTCAGAAATAGTTAAAACATATAGATCGGAAATTGCCTTTATTATTATTCAAATCATTTACAAAGTATCCCATTAAAATCATCATATGACTTTCTCTATGGGCATACCAACATATCTGACAAATCAAAAACAAGATTTGCTGCTACAAAAATGGTGTGGGGGGGGAGCTCAAAATGGATAGTGGAATCCTTGAATACCAAATAATATGTATCTTTGGTCCCATAGTGGATGAGATTGCTGCTATCAGGTGGACCTTAAGTGGGATCACCAAGAAAGAAATGTGAGTGAGCCCAAGAAGATGGCTAAGGAAGTCACTATATATCCAAAGCTAAAAGCTGAAGTGGTGCTACAGATCACTTAAGTACCGATTTGCTCATGGATTTTGTTCTGTTAATTGAATGGCTCCTCACTAAAAAGGCACCACGGAGTGTAAATATCTGTGTGAGTAATGGTTCCTTGAGTGCCTACCCTACAAAAGATAGTGTAGGATAGGATCCAATGGAGATAATGAGAAATGGTGTTTTTAATGATGGATGCTTTTGGTTCCCGTGGAAAAGGAGGAAGTCCACTGATGTATTCCCAAAACATGTCTATGTTGTATATGTAGGGAAATATGGCAGCAGAAACAAAAAAATTACTGTCCATATTCCTCATAAAGAGTATATCACGTCAACAACTATGAGATGGGAGAGTTGCAAGTTTGTACCTAGTCTTGGAGAAGTTCAACGACAATTTTCTTGTACTAGCATGCACCTTTCTTCAAGTTGCACTAGGACAATTGTCGTTGTCGACATCCTAGTCAGGTGCCATGGACAATGATTAATGGCATCCTCCTAGAGGGGAAAGTGCCTGCTCGCCTATGTAGTAGTCCATGTTGAAACTAGGAACTCGTAGCATTCTAGATGAATAGAAAGAAGGATTTGTCCCTTCTAGTTGATGTGCTAGCGTAAAATTTCCCTCCAACAATTATCTCTCCTTGTTGTTCCTCCCTTTAATGGGTAGAACTTGCTCATGCTCTCTTGGTTACCACAACTAGAGAAGACAACAATTATTCGAGATTATTGTTGTGTCTGGGAAGCCCCTAATACCCATCTATTTATTGGAGGGTTAGTGTTAGGGTTTCTAGTCGAAGAGACAAAATTTCATAAATATTGTAACCTGCAAATGTTAAAATGGTCGGTTTAAAAATGAAGAGATCCGTTGGCATATGATCTGATTGGTTCAACTCTTGAACTAGTCATTTCACTTCGTTTCCCAATCACAATTGTATAGGAAATTAATATTCAATTAATGCATGACATAACGTCAACATGAATCCTTGATCCAATCTCATCAATCAACCAAACAACCATTTCACGATCTAAGTGGATCAATTCATGAACCTGAGCCAATCTCTTCACATTATAAATTGATCATTTCAAAATAAATATTGCTAATGTTGTTTCAATTTAATACCTAACACTCTAGTAATCAAGTTTAAACATCATTCATGAATAAAATATTATTCCAAGTGTGTTCCTATCTGTGTGACCCTATAGGTCCTAAGTTACATTAGCACTATATCTCCATAACTATTTTATGACATCACAAGCAATGATTGGTATCTAGTAAGACATCATTTCCACCCAAGTAATTTGGAAATTTGGAGAACAACTTCAACCTAAAATCTGTGATTGGTGTTATAGTGATTGTATAGTTCCTTTATCTCTAATATCCATACAAAACCCGAGGGATGGAGTCATCATATTCTTCAACCTTCGATCCATGCTCCTTGAACTTTAGAAGACTGTTTGAGATATATGTGAACTCAACATCATATATTGATTCAAATGCACATGACCATTGTTTTCTCAGTCTCTCTATCAAGTGGATGGGATATCAAACTCCTATAGGAGGGAGAAATTCCATCTAGATCACTCAAAGTCATTCCCCATGTGTCTTAATGTACCTGAGCATCACCTTTGTGGACACCCTTATTCAAGGTCATGCTTGATAATGACAAAGTACATTAAGCAACATGTGATGAGTGTAGTGATTTTAGGTCTAAGAACCACAACTACCACCATTAATATAAGAGAAAATTATGACTACCATTCAATGGTTTCCATGCATCACTCTCAAGGTGAATCTGTTCGATACATTGTTCTCTAACAAGTATCTATGTGTTTGGTTTGATATTGCATACCATGACTAATGCAATTCTATCATCAACCAACACACACTCTAGTCTTATCTATTATTGTTGTCTAGCTTTTTTCTATGATAACATCCAACTAGGGACATAATAAGAATGTATATACTCTTATCATCCATATGATCTTATTGTTCAGGTCCTTGACCCAAAGACATACATCATTGACTAATATAATTCTTTCAACATTTATTATATTACAATATTATCTCAAAACTGAATAATATAGAATAGATTTGGAAGATTGCCTTTACAATCAATCAAATCATTTACAAGTTATTTCATTACAATTATCATATGATTGTCTCTATGGGCATACATACCACCAATATGTGCTAGGGTAGGTGTTGTGGGGGTGCTCGATGCATTATGAGAGCCAATAATTATCCCACCAATGAGAATGATGGAGGATTTATGCCTGGATGAGACTTCAATGCGTTCCCCAGAAATCTGGATCTACCATCTGGAATTCCCTTACGAATAGTAAAGTCGGTGAAATGTGGTCATGATCTCCAAAGTGAGATATTTCAACACAAAGAGGATCGGGTAGGGGGAAGAGAAGGATGTGGTTTTGTCACAGGATGTTATCGATAGATTCCCTTATGTCGAGATCATTAAGGGTGTTGCCACATGCCCATCGAGGTAGTGTAACACCGATAGTGAACATGGCATCAAATCACTCGTAATGCTCATTGTCAATGAACTGGGCACATCTGCCTATAATAAGGACAATCTATGGTGGGTGTGACATCATAGAATTGAGATCATGGTTAGATGGCTAGCTTTCCTCTTCTTTATAGATGATCTCATCTACTTCCTCAAGGTCGGGAAACATTTCCTCATCAATCTCCAGTGAAGATTCACAAGTATGTTCATGGATGTGTATATTGGGCCAGAGCTTTAGTGTCATGGAGTGTCGCGGGAGATGGTCTTATTGGTAGGAGCCTTTCCTATACGAAAATAGATGAGGAAGTAGGTGTGGGAGCTATATTCAGACATCGTGAAGAGCAACAAGATGCAGATCACCTGGTTGAAACTATTAATGATTAGTTCAACTATCCAATTGATCAGTACAACTATGAACCGCTTGTTTTAGAGAGAAAAGAGTTTGATGTTGATGACTTGAATCTCCCTATTCATGATTTGGAACAGTCAGGACACTTCCGAGTAGGCACAAATCACCAGAGGAGAAGAAATACAAGAAGGTGGTACGAGGCGCTGAAGCATCAAGGATACTAGCAAGAAGGAGTTAATGTGAGGCAAACCGAGTGATTTTGTAACACTAATCCAAGTACATACATGATAGAGGATGAAAACCTTATGTTGTCCATAACATGGGTCACATGCCTCTAAGGAACATTACAAAACATGATAAGCATAACAACAAGATAAATTGAACACCGTGCATTTATTAGAAATATTGATTCATACATTGCTCTTAGAAAGATAAAACTAATAAAATAAACTATCTCATCCTTGAACTAAAATCTAAGACATGAAAATGGAACAAATATAGGCCATAAATGTTCTCTGAAACATGATATATGATCTTCTAAGGTGTATATGGCACCCCACCAAGCAAAGTACTGGGATCTTCTACTTTGAAGCCCTCACTTCAAATACATTTGCTCCTTAATCTAGTGACATCTCGTCCCATGACCGTGCAAAAACAAAGACACACATCAGTAAGGGATACTATACATTTTATTAGAACTGAGAAATAAACATATATACTTGACTTGAGAGAAAATCTTGACATGAATTAAACTTAAGCATTCTTGATTACATAATTATGATAACACGAAGAATTACACAGTAAATATATGCATCTCTCTATGAAACCCACTTAAGAGAACATGATTTCTAAGAAAAACCATAATGCTCAAACATCCCATAATGATACAAATGCCCATGGTTTGGCTATACGAGCCCATAAATGGCATGAATGCCCATAAAAAACCCTTTGGTCCATGATTCTAGAAGCATATAAAAATTGATTCAATTCCAATTAACTTTATCATTGACATGACATTAGCATTAACACTAACATGATCCTTGCACTTAACATGATGGTATTTCTCCCTCATGAAACATGAACTTTAAAATCCATTAATCATTGATCATTAGTCACAATCTCTAATCTTAATGAACATGATGGCCATATGAGATAAGATATAACAAACATCAATCAATTTATATGATGAACATTATTTTGAGCATTGAACTTGAACTTGAAAGCATAATACATAAACCATACATAGGTTACAACTCAACCAATGTACATATGTATAGTGGCATGACCTGGCTACCTAGAGCAAAGAAAATCGTAAATGGGTTTCTCGGATCCTAAGTCAGCTCCTAAGTCAACCTTCTCTTATCTTGATTAGGCTCTACACACTTGTTCATAATTATTAAACATCATAAATAAATACCTTGCATTGATCCTAGGTTGGATTAGGGTAGATTAGGGTTTGACTAGATTAGGGTTAGGCTTACTGATCAACATCATTAGATTAGGGAAACTTGTTCGAATGAGGTCACATTAATCATATGTGGTATGTAATTAGGGTTTCATGAGTCGAATTAGGGTTTCCAATGAAACATCATAATAGAAAGGCAAAACATGACCTGAAAACCTTAAAATCAGATTCTACTTGAAAAATCCTTTCCAAAGACTCTTTACTCATAATTTTCTCATCAACTGCTGCATTACTATGAATTTTAGAATATATGGCCGATTACAAAGCAAGTAAAATCCACACAGTAAAAATAAAATCCAGTGAGGCATTGAGCCCCAACCTCATAGACACGGACTGATATGTGGCAGTCACCTAGTTCGGACCTGCTCCATTAGATGTGTGGTCAATATCCTCAAAAACATGTCACAATCCAAAATTTCCCTTATATGCGTGACAATAACTATTAAGCTGGCGAGGGTGAATTTGGGAAACAATCTTCCCTATTCTTCCATCATTGGATGAAGAAATGAGCTTTCTCAGAACTTGCCAACAGGGAGGGGCAGAGGTGAGGAACCTCACAAAGTGAACAAAAGACTAAGAACTTAAGATATGAATCCAACCGCTGATGGAAACCCAAGCTATTGGTAAAAGGAGCGTTGAATTTATGATGTTATGCTCAAGTATAGGATGCCAACTCAATGAATGGGACCAGGAGGGGGAAGCAAGGATACTTATAAATGTGTGGAATTGTGGGTCAAAGAAGTTTCTTTGGGGTTGAGGTTGACGATCAGAAGTCGTATCTGGGGTAACCCAGATTGGGCACATCAAGGTGATTCTCAGTAAAGCAAAGTAGGATATCGCAAAGCAAGACAAGGTGAAGCAATGTTTCTAGATGCATGCAGATCAATTTCAAGGATTACTTATATAAGTGAACTCTCTGGGTGGTTTAGGAAATGCCTGGGCTTGGGAGTTCAGTTCGATCTAGGAGTTCCTCATGGATTGGGACTGTTAGAGGACCAAATCTCAATGAGTTTGTGGTTGTTCTAAATGGGGAAGTGGTGCGATTGTTTCAGTATAGTTTCCACATGAAAAGACCTAGTGGAAGAGCAAAACCAGTCAGGGATGAGGAGATGTATTGGCTTATTGAAGAGTCTAGAACAATGAAGAAATGGTCGAGGGAGAAGACTCCCGCTTCGTGGATACCCGAGAGTGTGACTAGGACTCAAAGAGGCCTCGATATAGAGCTTAAGTCTTGGAACTTAGTTGGATTTAGGTTATATTAACAAATTATCAAGGATTTAAGGTTAAAACTATATGAAACCATTTAAAATTGATTTGAGTGGTCAAACAAAGTCATTGACTTCAGATTTGAACCATAAGTTAATTAAATAGTGAAGAATCTTCCTATCAGATTAGATTTAGGTTTTTGATTACTTTTTGTCCATAATTTCCATATAGGTATTAAACTCAAATTTATTGCTTTTAATTGATTAAATATATGGAAATCACCTTCCTTTGTGAGACTTTGAGTCCAAAATAGAGATAAACAATGATTTTCTCCTTAAAATCAATATTACATTCATTTTATTACTTTTTGAGAACTTTTATGGAGGAGAAAGAAAAAGAGAAATATATACACTTTTCACTTTCATTTAAAAGTCATTTTTTAAAAAGGGGAACTTGTTGTCCAAGATTTCTACTCCCCACTATTATTTTTTAATAGTAATTCTTGTCCCTTTCCCTTTTAATTTCCTTTTTATACAGTTTCAAGAATAGGATGGACAAGTGCTAGTTTTTTTCTTTTATGCATATAGAACTCATTTAATTATATAGAAAATAAGGGAACCCATTTCATTTTATTTTTATGACAAACTTCATGCAAAGGATTGAATATTTGTGTAACTTGATTAAAATTCCAAGTTTTAAATTTTATTGTTGGAAATGTGCAATGAATACCCTAAACTTGTTTTATTTAAAATTTGGGATGTTACAATTCTACCCACCTTAAATACATTTTGTCCTCAAAATTTCCACATACTACCCACCTTAGCATTTTACATATTCTATGTACACTATTCATCTTAAACTCTCATCCTCATGGTAAGACACTATCAACATGTGGGTATATTACTAATGAACCTATTTCACATCATCATTGACATGACAAAGGACCTCTTTTACCTCTTTCTAGGGGTTTTGATTCTGGCATGGATCCAACTTGCTTATCTATGTCAAAAATCTACTCTTTGTACGCATGCTTGCTCTATCTATGTGTTTGATTAGGCTTAGGTGACTATAGGTCTCAAACTCTTAATGCATCTCTTGTTTTCTTTGTCTCCTTTGGTTACATGCCTCCGGTCATTTATTCATAGGTGAGTTATCTACTCACACTTAACTTAGTACTCCCTCATCCACATGTCCCATACCACATGCACTTGAAAAGATAATACAAGCATGACTACGCATATAACATTCTCTCTGCAAAACCCCATGAGCATGTGTCCCATACCCCAGACATGCGGGAAAAAGAGAGAGCATGCTATATACAATTCTGAAGTAACATAAAAGTTCAAAACTTATAGGCAACTAACCCTAATCCTCACCTGAAATTAAGTCTCTTATATATACCTCTACTTTGGTTTCTAATAGTTTTCACCTACTTCTTGTATACCTAGGGTTAGATCATATGAATCTTTATCTTAATGACCATCTACTCATTGCTCTGATACCATATTATAACACCCCTCCAAGTACTGACATGATAGTGGAAGAAAAGCCAATGTTGTCTAAGACATGGGTCACCTGGCTTGGAGGAACATTATAAAACATGATAAGCATGGCAACTAGATAAATGAAACAATGTGCATTTATTAGAAAAACTAATTCATACATTGATCTTCAAAAGATAAAACTAATAACATTAATTATCTTATCCTTGAACTAAAATCTAATACATGAAAGGTGGAACATATGTAGACCATAAATCTTTTGTGAAACTTGATATAGGATCTTCTAAGGTGTACATGGAACCACACCAAACTAAGCCCTTCTATCTTCTACTTCTAATCATTCACTTCAAATACCTTTTCTCCTTAATGTAGGGACATCTCATCCCATGGCCATTCAAAAACAAAACACACATCAGTAAGCAGAACTATACATTTGATAAGAATTGAGAAATAAACATATATAATTTACTTGAGAGAAAATCTTGACATGAATTAAACTTACGCATTCTTGATTACATGATTATGATAACATGAAGAATTGAGCAGTAAATATATGCATCTCTCTATGATGTCCACTTAAGAGCACATGATTGGTAGGATGCCCATATTGCTAGGAAATCCTATAACTGCACAAATGCCCATGATTTGGCTATAAAATCCCATTATTGGCATGAATATCCATAACGACCCCTTGAGGTCCATGATTCGAGAAGCATATTAAAATTGATTCAATTCCAATTAACTTGATCATTAACATGACAATATCATTAATATTAACATGGTCCTTGAACTTAACATGATGGGATTTCTCCCTTTTGAAACATGAACTTTGAAATCGATTAATCATTGACCATTAATAATAATCCCAAATCATAATGAACATGATAACCATTTGGCATAAGATATAGAAAAAAATTAATCAATTTATATGATGAACATGATTTAAGAATTGAACTTGAACTTGAAAGCATAATCCATAAACCATACATAGCATACAACTCAATCAAGGTAGATATGTATAGTGGCATGACCCGCTTACCTAGAGAAAAGAAAATCCTAACTGGGTTTCTTTCATCCTGAGTCAACTCCTAAGTAAACCTTCTCTTGTCTTGATTAGTCTCTAGACACATGTTCATAATTATTAAACATCATAAGTCAATACCTTGCATTGATCTTAGGTCAGATTTGGGTATATTAGGGTTTGAGTGCATTTGGGTTAGGCTTACTGATCAACATCATTAGATTAGGAAAACTTATTCGACTTAGGTTATATTAATCATATGTGGTACATAATTAGGGTTTCAAGGGTTAAATTAGGGATTATAATAAAACATTAGAATAGGAAGGAAAACGATTACCTAAAAACCTTAACAATGGATTCTACTCAAAAAATACTTTCCAAAGAATATTTATTCAAAACTTTCAGATCATCGGTTGAATTACTATGAATTTTAGAAAATATGGCCAATCAAAAAGCAAGGAAAATCCACACAATAAAAAGAAAATCCAGTGAGGCATTGGGCCCCAACCCCATAGACGTTGATTAATCACTCACAACCATCTAGTATGGAGCCGCTCCATTGGATGTGTGGTCAATACCCTAATAAGCATGTCAAAATCTAAAATTGCCTTTGTATGTGTGACAATAATTATTAAGCATGTGTGGGAAAATTTGGGAAATAGTCTTCCCTATACTTCAATCATTGCACAAAGAATTGAGCTTTCTCAGAATTCACAGACAAGGAGGGGCAGATGTGAGGAGCCTCCCAAAGTGAACATAAAACTGAGAACTTAAGATATGAATCCATCTGTCAATCGAAACCAAAACTATTTGAAAAAGGAGCAATGAATTTATGGTGATATGCTCAAGTATGGGATGTCGACCAAATGAATAGGACCAAGAGGGGTAATAATGATACCTATAAACTGTTCGGAATAGCAGGTCAAAGAAGTTTCATTAGGGATGTGGTTGATAATCATAAAGCATATCTAGGGTCATGGTGGTCTAAAATGTTGTGCAACCCAGATTGGGCACATCGAGGTGATTCTATGTTAAGGGAAAGTAGGATATAAGGAAATAAAGAAGAGGGAAAATAAATGTTTTTGGACGCCTACGGATCGATTTCAAGCCATATATTTATACAGATGAACTCTCCTGGTGGGTTAGGAAATGCAGGACCTCGGAGTTCAGTTTGATCTAGGAGTTCCTCATGGATTGGGACTATTAAAGGACAAAACCTTGATGATTTGGGGTTGTTCAAAATGGGGAAGTGGTGCGATTGTTTTTGTGTAGTTTCTACGTGCAAAGACCAAGTGCAAGAGTAGAACCAGTCGAGGTTTATGAAGAAATGGGTGAGGGAGAGGACTCTCGCTTCACAGATACCCAAGAGTCTGACTAGGACTCAAAGAGGATGTAAGAAAGAGCTTAACTCCCAAAACTTATTTGTATTTAGGTTATATTAACACAATATCAAGGATTTAGGGTTAAAACTACATGAAATCTCTTGAAATTGATTTGAGGGGTTAAACAAAGTCCAATTAAATTCAATTTTTAACAATAAGTTAATTAAATAGTGTAGAATCTTCCTATCTAATTAGATGAAGGTTTTTTATTACCTTTTGTCAATAATTTCCATATAGGTATTAAACTCAATTTTAATGATTTTAATTGAGTAAATAAGAGGAAATCACCTTACTTTTTTGAAACTTTGAGTCCAAAATAGAGATAAACAATAATTTTCTCCTCAAAATCAATATTAAATTCATTTTATATCTTTTTGAGAAACTTTTATGGAGGGGAGAGAAAAAGAGAAATATATATACTTTGCACTTTCATTTATAAGTAATTATTAAAAATGGGAAACTTGTTGTCAAAAATATTAGACTCCCTACTAATATTTTTGAATCCTAAGACTTGTCTCTTTCCCTTTTTATTTCCTTTTTATACATTTTTGGGAATAAGAGAGAGAAGTGCTAGTTTTTCCTTTTCTGTATATCAAACTCAATTAATTATATAGAAAATAAGGGAACACATTTCATTTTCTTTTTATTCAAACATCATGCAATGGATGAAATATTTGGGTAACTTGCTTTAAAGTCCAAGTTTTAAATTTTATTGTTGGAAATTTCAAAATAAGACCCTAAATGTGTTATATTTAATATTTTGGATGTTACATGTTTGATGTCTGAGTCACTCGACTCGGTTGGTAGAGTGGATCTGGGAATCTAGTGACAGATCAAATGGGGGCAACAAAGTAGAAGTTTGGGGATGGAATGTGTGGTGCCCTGAGGTGCCACAAATGAGATTACTCAAAACAAATGTAGAATTACAACTAAGCAAGCGGATTACCAAAAAAATAGAAAAATAAAACCAATTTTACAAAAATAGCATAAGCAAAAACTTATCACATATAAGTCGAAAATATGACACATGCAATACATATCATATCATAAGGTGCTTACAACACTATGCCATATCATACATATATGGCTCACAAGCCAAAAGCCTCATATTGATAACATATCCACAAAACACATAGAGAGAAAGAGTTTCATAAACTAGAATTTCATAAATAAGAGAGAGAACATTGTAATATGATAACCACCTTTGGGGAGAGAGAAACAAACATGTCACTAATCAGCAAATTAGGGTTAGGGTTCCATACATAGCCTATTAGGGATTTATAGTTATATTCAATCATCAAACCATAGGTACTATTGGTATGCATGCCCAGACAGCCAATCATATTATGATTGGGATGTGGTAGTAGATAAATGATCTACTAATAACAAAGGAAAGCTTCCAATTTATTTTGTATATTCAATTATGAGATAACTAATAACATAATAAATGTATAGACAATATTTTTACTTGAAGATGTATGTCTTCAAGTATTAGACTTAGAAGAAATGAGATCATATGGATGTTAAGAGTACATATACATATTCTCATTATGTCACTGATCGGTTTTCATTATGGAAGGTTGATAGAAAACAATGACACATAAGATTAGAGTGTGAGTTTGTTGATAATTAAATCTTATCATACTTTACATGCTTATAGAGAAATCTCGAGTTACATTCCAGGGGAGAAAGGGTAGGATGAATAACTTTACATTGGGAAGATACGATAGAGGCTCCATACACAGACCGTTATAAAACATGATTAACCAACCACACAACCATGCACAAATTATAGGGGTTTTTGGCCATAACCATGCCTCACATCCACCATCAAAACTCTCTTTTAGGGAGACACATGTAAATTGATATATATATATATATATATATATATATATATATATATATATATATTAGTTTGGAATTATTGTAGTATTTGATTGGACAAGAAACTATTTGCATCAGATGCAAGAATTAAATAATAAAACCAAAATCCGATCATAATGATTATCCCAATATATAGTATATTGACGTGGTTCTGATACCACTGTAAGGAAATAGGGCGACAAAATAGGTAGTGGAAACAAAAATTGTATTGCCATATTCCCCATAAACCAGGGGATCACGTCAACAACTATATATTGGAAATGTTGGTTTCAAGGATATACATGGTCCTAGAGAAAGTCCAAAGACATACTCCTCATTGTTTTAGATGTGCAACTATCCTCTAGTTGCACTTGGACTTGTCTGCGGTTCCTCCATGGACAACAAACCCAAACGTCATCATCTGCAGTAGCTCCTCTCATGACAAACAACTGGTTGATGTTGTCCTCTATAGTGATAGGAAAAGGCCACCTCACCACTAGAGAAGTCCACACATACCACCTAGAATTCCACGTTGCAGTACCTAAGCCAACGTGAAGGAGTTGTCCCCTCACGTCGACATACTAGTCGTTGACATACTCTCCTACAACTGATCTCAATTTTTCCCTCCCTCACTATCCCTCCCTTTATTGTGTAGGACTTGCTTGGGAATTTTATTGGTTACCACAACCAGAGAGGACAACAATTGTCAGAGAATCAGATTCTCAATTGTGTATATTGGGAAACCCACAATACACCTCTATTTATAGTAGAGGCATGGGTTAGGGTTCCCAATTGGTGTGGGAGTATTAGGGTCCAAAATCGTGAAATTTCTAGAACATGTAAACTTTGAGACGGTCATCTCTCATGGAAACAGTCATATCATGAGTGAAATAATCATCTCTCTTAGCAAGACAGTCACCCAATTCACAATTGAATTCACAAACCATTTCCAATTGGTGCCCAACATTAATCCTTGTACCAATCAAATTGAACAAGTGAAATGATTCAACTTTTCTCATGATTTTAGAAAATCACTAGAAGCTTTGGTTGGCTTGACTGATCCAATCAGTTCACTAGGTGAACCGGTCATCTCATCAACCTAAGACGATTAGTTCACCCAGTGAGCGGATTAGTTACTTTCCTGAGTCATGTAGAAATAAGCCAATTCAATTTTCAATCAACCTGTCAATCAGTCACTCTAACATTTGAACTTGATGATTCTAAGTCCATTCAGTTGATATATTGTTTAATTAAATACCTAAGTACATTTAGTAATCAAATTAAGCATTATTCATGAATAATGTTCCTTTAATCCAAGTGTATCCTATGTGTGTGACCTAATAGGTACAGAATGACGTTGGTAGTGAATGTGCATAACAAACTATGACGCCACAAGAAAAGAATGGTGCCTAGTAACACATCATTTCTATCAAGTAATTCAGAGAGTTGGAGAAAAATTTCAACCTTCAATTTGTGATTAGTGTTATCGTGATCGTATAGTTTCTTTCTCTCTGATATCCTCGAGGAATGGAATTATCATCCTCTTAATGTTCAATCCATGTTCCTTGAACTAGAGCAGACTGTCTGAGATGTGTGTGAGTTTGGATATCATATATTCAGTCACATGAGTACGAGTGTACATTTCTCAATTTTATGTATCAAGAGGCCCTATATATCAAACTCTTGTAGTATGGACAAATCCCATCTACATCACTTACACTCAAATCTACATGTGTCACAACTACCCAATCATCACTGTTATGGCAACCCTTATTTTAGGATTACGTTTGATGATGTCAAAGTATACCAAATGACATGTGATGAATGTAGTGACTTCAGGTCTAAGAACCACAATCACCATTATCACTATGAGATATGATTTTGACTACTATTCCATGGTCTCTATGTATCACCCTCATGGTGGGTCTGTCTCATACACTATTCTCTAACATGTTCCTATGTGAGTGACTTGATATCATATATCATGACTAACAAGATTTTGTCATTAGTAAACACACACTCTAGTCTAATGTATTATTATCATCATTTTTGCTTCCACGATAATATCTGACTAGGGTCATAACAAGAATGTATGTACTCATAGGATCTGTGTGATCTCATTATTTAAGTCATGGACTTGAAGACATACGTCACCGAGTAACAAAATTCTTTAGACATATAGTATGTATGTGTCATCATCTCATGACTAAGAAAACATAATAGATATAATTTCCTTTATTATTATCAAATCAGGTATCTAGTGCCACATTCCAATAATCATATGATTGGCTCTCTGGGCATATATACCAACAAACTAAAGACAATTCTGAATGTTAGGCGGGTAGATAATAGTCTTGTTTAGGGTCAACAAATCCATTGGGGGTGAGGGGGAGGGATATTGGCATGTGTCATTCGAGTTACGTTGATGGAAATTCTGAACAAAAATATTTGGGTTGACGACATAACCTGGTAAAGGCTCATACATTGGAAATCTTAGCCATTTCATCAATAATTTCTTAGGACTGTTAGTAAGCAAGTGGGACCACCTTCTCCTACACTCCCACCATGCTATGAAGCTTAATCCTACCATGTAAACCAAGAATTTGGAAAATAAACTTATTTATTATCTTTAAATTAAGAAAACATGAAGGCAAGATAGTTCTGAAGTAAAATGATGGAAAAGAAGGCAGAACTAGACTAAATATACAAGAAAAAGTAGGATGAATATACATTCATCATTATCTCATGGAAAATAACATTCCTTCAAATATGTAATGAAGTTGACGAGTAATATATGCATCTACAACCCTTTTATACATCACTATATACATGAAACACATAGGATTAAGACCTAGTTGATAGGTTGTGTGCTATTGTATCTTGAATATGAGAACACATACATACAAAAGTTCAAAGACAACTAAAATTAGGTGACCTATGTTGTAATGACTCATAGGGTGGTTGTATATGTAAATTTTAGAAGATAGGAGATTCAATAAAAAATTGCAATGGGAAATGCTTCCAGTATATGTGATGAACTTTGGAAAATGTTTTCACTTCCCCAAGCCTACTTCAACAAATTAACTATGATTTGTCTCAAATTCACCATTTTGTTGTTTCATGCAAGGACATGAGATTTGATTAATAATTCCTTCTTGGGAAGTAAAAGAGTCATGTTAGAACTTAAGATCTCACCACCACCATTAGTTCAAAGTAATAAAATTGAGTACTTAACCTAGCATGAAATATTCTAAAAATAGAAAGTAATTAAGACTTTACTCATAAAGTGTAAAACCAATTACACTCTATGCACTCATCCACAAATAAAACATAATATCAAAAATTTCAATCAAAAAGTATACGTGCTTTGATCCAAAGATCACAACTCACTTTTCCAAAAGGAACACATGGTTTGTCATGACGTGAGTTTATGGAAATTATTTACTTTCTCTGATTTAATAGCTAGCACATTGCTCAATTTTATTGCATGCAACCTAGAAGTGACCTTGTTATACGAAGTAATGAGCTATAACAAAATTAGCCTGTCAAGAGAACTTATTCTGCAATTTGATTGACTCATTTTTGTGTATATTTAAGAAAAGAGTTGCACAATTTTTGTGAAATTTATGAACAACATCATCCTGGAAGATTTCTTTATTTATCTCAAAAACTGTAGACACAAGTAGCTAATATAACCTCCCTTTTACATCTCCCCTGAGATAGGATCTTCTTATTATGCAGATGCTTGATTAGGAATAGGTCCTTAAAGAATATGAAATTGTAAGGAAATCTCTCAATCAATTGAGATATTGAAAGATTCTTTTTAATTTGAGGAACAACCAACACATTCTTAAGAGGTATAAAGATATTTTGAATAATGAATGTATTGCCAAACATGAATGATGGAAAAATATTTCCCATTGACGACCATGATAAATTTATTGTCACTTTAGGTGAATAATTTTCTAACAAAACCTAGACCTAAAGCAATACGATCAAAAGATCATAAGTCTACATTCCATGCATATGAATTATTACAATTGCTCATTACAACAACATCTAGAGCCTTGGTATCTTCATCTAGTAGTTGGGAAGAATTTCAAGATGGATACAAATTACTAAACATGTATTGGCATTATAGGGCCCCATACCTATTTTACTACAAATCTGACATTGCAAGATATATTTACTTCCTTGATTAATGTGGGGCATATTGCTAGGATTAACAACTTGACCTTGTGAATTCAAGTTGTAGTTCTAGTTCTAATTATTGTATCCATGTTAGACCCCTAATATTCTAGCATTATTTGGTCCTATAGATATCAATGAATTGTTAGAGTAGAGGTAAGATCCTCAAAGTTTACAATTTTGATATAATCCAATATTAGAATGAGTAATACACAAGAAATTATGATTTGTCATATTGATTTTATTCCTAGACTTAGAATGATTCTTCAATTTAAGTAAATAGACTCTTATTGATAAATATGTCTAAATTGGATGCCATCAAGACATTAAGGCAAATCAAGTCTTAGTTTTATAATTAAGAATATTTTAAAGGTCATGTATCCTTTGGATAGCCTAGGATAAGATTCATGGGCCTTAGGACCTGATACAAGTTCAATTGGGATAATTAAGGTTTACATATGGGTCCCTGAGATATAAATAAGAAATGAAGTGTTCCGAGATCTTGTCATAAACAAAAATTACTTTTAGTTGATAGATAGTCATAACATCAGAACATGGGATCAATTCTAGATAATTTTATGTAATTTCATAACCCTAGATAATTAACTAAGTAATTATCTAGATGTTCCTTGAAAACCATGTTTGATATACTAAACAAACTTGTATTTCCTTTATCTTTTATGAATGGGTATATAATATCCATGGTTTGATATCCTAAATGATTACTAATATAAAATGGAGTTTAATCTAAAAAGAAAGAAAAGGAAAAAAAAGAGGAGGGACACAGTCCCACTGGTCTCAGGCTCACAAATTTGGGGTAGGTCTGTGAGAGAGAATCATGTATCCTCCACCAAAACAATAGACCTGAACATGAGCGGAGGAGTCTATGCCTCGACACCCACCACTCTCTCTATCCACAACTAGCCTCGTGGCCTAATAATGGTCCCAAAACATATGGAATCTTAATCCAAACCAAATCGATCCATGGGTTAGAATTATCGTCAAGAAGGGTGATACTACCCAAATCTCAAAAATCCCAAGAAGTTGGGTAGAACACTAGACTATCCATCTTCCTAAACATTCCCTATTTAATAGGTTTTTGGGTGTCGCCCTTCATTCTTTTCGGGAAGTCCTACAATTTTAAGGGGTGGAGGACAGGGATGCTAACTGATTGAGGACATATAGAGGATTATAGGAGATCCCTAAGTGCAATGTGGAGCTTTCCCATGTTTCTAAGTGAGAATCGGTGAGGATAGATGATATGTTTGATCAGTTGTGTGGTGCTACTGTGTTTTCAAAGATCGATCTACGGTTCGTATATCATCAGTTGAGGATTAAGGCAGATGACATACCAAAGTCAGCTTTTAGGACGAGGTATGGTCACTTTGAGTTTGTGGTTATGCCGTTTGGGCTAACCAATGCACCTGCTGCTTTCATGGATCTGATGAATCGAGTGTTTCGTCCATTCCTAGATTAGTTTGTCATAGTCTTCATAGACGACATCTTGATCTATAGTCGGGACAAGCGAGAGCATGAGCAACATCTTCGACAAGCGTTGACTCTTTTTCGCCAACATCAGCTGTATGCCAAGTTCAGTAAGTGTGAGTTCTGGTTGGAAGAAGTAACTTTCTTGGGTCATGTGATATCTGCAGAAGGAGTCAAAGTGGATCCGAAGAAGGTGGAGTCTGTTGTAGAATGAGAACAGCTGAAGACGCCGAAAGAAGTTCGTAGTTTCCTGGGTTTAGCAGGATACTACTAGAGGTTTATCAAGGACTTCAGTGCAATTGCGTTACCGATGACAAAATTGACAAGAAAAGATGTACCTTTTGTCTGGGATAATCATTGCCAGCAAGCTTTCCAGTGTTTGAAGGAGAAGTTGACCAGTGCTCCAGTGTTAATCCTGCCAGAGCCTGGGAAGGGCTATGTTGTTTTCTGTGATGCTTCCAAGAAAGGCTTAGGTTGTGTCCTGATGCAGGAAGATCATGTGGTTTCTTTTTCTTTGTGACAGCTTAAGAAACACGAGGAGAACTATCTGACTCATTATTTGGAGTTGGCAGCAGTGGTTCATGCGTTAAAGATTTGGAGACACTATCTTTATGGGGAAGTGTGTCAGATCTTTACGGATCATAAGAATCTGAAGTACATCTTTTCGCAGCATGAACTAAACATGTGAGAGCATCGATGGATGGAGTTAATCAATGATTACGACTACACCATCGAGTATCATCTTGGTAAGGCTAATGTGGTAGCTGATGTACTTAGCCGAAAGTCTTCTTCTCTTTCTTCAAAGAAGGCACAGTTGAATTCCCTGGTATGCCATAGACGAGATATGCTTGTTTCCTTGCGGAAGATAAATGTGCAGATGGAAGTTTCCTTATTAACTGAACTTGTAGCACAGATGCAAGTCAAGCCTACACTAAGACAACATATCAAAGATGCACATCAAATAGACGATACATTACAGTTGATCAGATCAGAGTTCGGCAGCGAAAAGCGTAATGGGTTCCATGAGTCTGAGGATGGGGTAGTTTGCTATCGTGATAGGATGGTATTCCCTGATGCGGATGATCTGAGAAAGTTAGTGCTCGAGGAAGCACACACGTCAATGTATGCTATGCATCCAGGAGTCACCAAGATGTATCATAGTCTGAAGAACTTGTATTGGTAGCCCGGATTGAAGAAAGATGTAGTTGAGTTCATGGCTAGGTGTGCGGTATGTCAGCAAGTCAAGGATGAACATCAAAAGCCGGCAGGTACATTGCAGCCCCTTCCGATACCGCATTGGAAATGGGATCATATAAACATGGATTTCGTAGTTGGTCTACCCAGGATAACTAGGAATCATGATTCCATTTGGGTTATAGTGGACAGATTGATGAAGTCTGCCCATTTCATACCTGTGAAGAAAACGTATACAACCGAGAAGCTCGCTCGAGTAAATGTGGATGAGATCGTGCGTTTAAATGGTGTGCCAGCAATGATAGTTTCTGACAGAGGTCCTCAGTTCACGAGTCATTTCTGGGAACAGTTGCACAAAGCTTTGGGAACGCAGTTGAGATTCAGTATCGCCTTCCACCCGCAGACAGATAGATAGTCTGAGAGGACTATTCAGACTTTGGAAGATCTCCTTCGAGCTTGTGTCTTGTAGTTCCTAGGCAGTTGGGACATACATCTCAGTTTAATAGAGTTTGCCTACAACAACAGTTACCATCAGAGCATTGATATGGCTCCTTATGAGGCCTTATATGGCAGGAAGTGCATATCTCCTTTGTGTTGGTATGAGTCTGGAGAATATCAGCTTTTGGGTCCTGAATTAGTCCAACAGATGACAGAAAAGATTAAGGTGATACAACAACAGTTGAAAGCAGCACAGGACAGGCAGAAGTCTTATGCAGACAATCGCCGACGACCTTTGGAGTTCTAGGTAGGAGACAAAGTGTATCTTAAAGTCTCTCCCTGGAAAGGTGTGCTAAGGTTTGGTCGGAAGGGTAAGTTATCACCCAGGTATATGGGGCCATACCCGGTCATAGCACGCGTTGGCAGAGTAGCTTACGAGTTAGAGTTGCTGCCAGAGTTGCAGAGGTTGCATCCAGTGTTCCACGTCAGTATGCTGAAGAAAGGTCATCCAGATTTAGGAACAGTAATACAGCCAGATGAAGTTGAGCTTGATGAAGATGTGACCTACGAGAAAGGTCATGTGATGATCCTTGACAGAAGAGTTAAGAAGCTGAAGAGGAAGGACCTGGCTCTTATGAAGGTTCTTTGGCATCATCGTGGCGTTGAAGAAGCCACATGGGAGCTTGAGGAAGAGATGAGGAGGAAGTATCCCTCACTTTTCTCTTCGGATTTCTAGGACAAAATCCCTTTGTAGGGGGTTAGCTTGTAAGGACCCTGACCTCCGTTTAGGGCTTATCCTGTTTGTTTTGCTTAACCCTAATGCTTTGTTGCTTGCTAATCACCTTCTGTGGTGATTAGGGTTTGTTGGTGCTTTGTTGAGGGTTGGAGGTGCTACTTGCAATTAAACCAAGTCTAGGGGTTTTGGGCAAGTTTGTCACCTTGTGAGGTGTTCCTCCCTCTCTTTTCTTCCTCTAGTGTTGAGAGGAAGGTTTGGGCTCATTGCTTGAGTTCTTTTGGGCTTGGTTGAGCTTGTTGGGCCTTGTGGTGCCTTGCCTTTGCTTCTTTGGACCTTGTGTCGGTCAAGAGCATGCTTGTGTCGGCCTAGGTGTGTCGACCAGGATGTGTGTCTCCCTGGTGGTGTGTCACCCTAGGTTGTGTCAGCCATAGTGGGGTTGTGTCGGCCATGGCAGGGAGGTGTGTCGCCCATGGACCCTTTGACCTTCTTTGACCTCGTTTGTGTCACCACTAGTGGACACTTGGTGCTTGATGCTTGCATGTGGAAATGACCTTCTACATGTGTTTAGGGCATGTTAGGGTGGTGACATTGCCCATGGACAAGTGTCCCTAGGTGGGCGACACCTTGCCTTACCTTCCCTTGGTTTCTCCTCCATCTCCTTCTATATATGCATTTCCTTTCCCTTGCTAAGGATCCCTTTAGTTCCTTAGTCTTCCTCTCCTTGGTGTACGACACCCTTCTTCCTTGCAATCTTGGTGGCCGATCCTTGCCTTGGAGTCTCCTTCTTCCTCTAGTGGTGGCCAAACCCTAGAGTGCCTTTCTCTCCTCCATGTGGTGGTGCTTGGAGCTTGGAGCTAGGAGCTTGGATCTTTCTTAAGGCGGGTTACATAACTCCTAACCCTAACTATACTACCTCTTCTATGCTCTTATATGTTGCTATGATTATATCGGCTATACATGTGGTTAGTATCATTTCTTGCTTAGTCGCACCTTGTTGGCCGAACCTATGTTCTAGGGTTTCTTGGTGAGAAATACTCCTTTCTCTCCTAGGTCTAGAGGAGTGAGCTTGAGTTCTAGTAGCATGGGCAATACCCCTCTCGTGTTTAAGTTGAGAGGTGAGCTTGTGTTCTAGTAGCTTGAGCAACACCCTCCCCTCGCCATGGACTTGAAGGGTGAGCTTGGTGATAGTTATGGACCTTAGTTGTGGTTGTTCCTTGTGTTGCCCGTTTGGTGATTGGAGATGTGCAAGACCCCTCTCTCTTAGTTTTTGAGAGGTGAGCCATCTTCTTGATCCATTATGGTTTTGTGCCCTTGTGCTTGAGGTTTATGACGACCTTGTGAGTTGTATCTTAACCGTTATGATCTTGGGGGAGGTGCTACCCGATATCCCTCTTGACCTGGAGCTTTGGATGACACATGTTGTGGTTGAGTCGGGTGACACCCTTGGTCCCTGCTTGGTGTGTGTCGGGCATCACACTTGGATGAGTAGCATGCCCGATACACTTAGCCTAGGTGATGGTTTGGTATCGTTATGCCTTGTTGTGGTGGAGCGTTGCTTGCTAGTCTGTGATGGACGTCACCCCTTAACCTTAGCCCTGTGTGTGTCGGTCGACAGCACAACACCTGATGGGCGTTGCACGACACCTAAGCGCCCGATACATGGAGTGGCCCGATATGCTTGGGCTCACGATACACAATGCACCGTTGCACGACACTCCGTTGCCAGACTTGCTCCTTTGGTTGAGTTGCGCGCCTGGGTGCCCGTTACTAGCAGTGCACGACACCGTGTTGCACCTGATACCTTGTGATGCACGATATGATGTTGCCTGACACCCTAGAGTTTGGCCGACATGCGCTGGTCTGTTTTCTGTTATGCGTTTAGAGTTGTGCGATAGGGGACAATACCCTGCCTGATACCACCTTTGGTGAGGAAAGTGAACGCTTCTAGTGAGGGTCCTATTTCTTATGGATAGCGATATGTTAGATGTTGTTCTTGCTACCATGTGGTTTTTGGATAGTAAACCATTGACATGCTTGATGGTATTTGTGATATTAGATTACATCTATGTATCTTACCATGATATTACCAGTATGTGTGCAATCATCTCAATGATATGAATAATGCTGAGATAATGGTAAGCATATAAGATTGTTGTACATGGATTGTATCTATGATCACAGGTTGAGGCATGAATGATAAAGCACCTAATCATCAATGTTGCCCTATATCAATAATATGATCTTTCTGTTAATCCAGGATGATTTTACTAACCATGTAGGTACATATGCATAGCCAGGTAAAGGGCTATGAGGACTTGAGTTTGGCTAAAGTGATGGGATTGTTATCCCATGGTGATGATGTAAGACTTGAGAGGCAGTGACACTATGCGATAAGGGATTGAGATCCCATGGCAATATGATGATCCTTGAGATGGATCTGGATAATTGGTAAGAGGCCAAGTGATAACATGTAAATATTGGAGCCTTGTGATGGATCAGGATGATGTTGATTGTAATAAAAACAAAATGTTGAGTTCCATGTTGTTTATTCTTGTTATAGTTGCATGATATACAGCTTGGTTGAATCTTGCAATCCACTTAAAATATACTAACTAATCACAGTGGAATATATCATGTAGTTTCCCTGGACATAGATCCATCATCGTCAAGAGCTGGTGATGGTGAAACGGGTTCTCCTACGGGTTAACCCGGAGTGCATATTATTGAGTATGCGAGGTTTCTCCTAGCCTAAAGTGAGGAGGTAAGAGTGCAACTTCGGTTGTAGACTCCAGGGTGCGGATTCAGGCCAATAGCCCAAGTATGATAAGATCATGGTGAACAGGCCCATGGCTCAGGATATGTGATATGGGAGCATGAATGTGTTCATGGCTCAGAGCACGGTGAACAGATTTGTGGCTTAGTTTCACTAGCCTGACCCTGTGGCTGAGGCCACTTAAGCATGAGACTGCAGTCCTGCTTGTGTTTTACTTATGTACTGACCATTAGGTGGGAGGTCGTGGAGTCCGACTCTTCCATTGACCTTGTATGGCACCAGCTCCGGGTTTCGCAGCCGTCGGTTGGATTTGAGCGGTACGACTCACTTATTTAGGGCATAATAATAATACGTAATCGAGCCGTACAGTATCTACTGCTTAAGATAAAACACAAAACACTGGTTGAGGCCTTGCTTGTGTAGTTAATCTTGATACACCTTGCAGTTACTTATATGTTCCTCATGTTATGTGATAAGACCTTATAAATCTTATCTTGTTAATCATGTTCCATAAAGAAATACTCGGAGTACATGCCTTCCATACCTTCTGGTAAGCTTGATGGTATGAACATCTTTACTTTATAAACTACTCTGGTTATACCTATTATCACTTATCTTCTTCTATTGCTTTAATCTTCCTTTGGGTTTATAGTTTCGGCGGGGAGTTATGTTTCTCGCTGGGACTGTGTGTCTCACCCCTCTGGTTTATAACCTTTTTAGGTGTTTGAGCTAGACGTGGTGGTGGTCGCGGAGTTGCGGCCAAGCAACAAGAAGAGTAGTAGAAGGCAAGCGATGGACATGCTGTTGTTTTGGTCATTTGTAGTAGAGTCTTAGAGTCATCCCTGTACTCTCAGGTCCTTGGAGGTGTTTTGACGTTGTTTCACGATGTATAGCTAATGATGTTTTGTATATCCTGCTACTGGCCGGAGGTGGGCCTTTACATACGTATAAACAGGTGATGAACTCATGTGATGGTTAGACAGCTGATCCTCTAAGCTGTGGACACGTGTCAAGAATCTTGTATCTGTTTATATAACCGGTTTCCTTGCAGGATGAGGACCTAAATGTAATAGTTTTCTCAGTGTATCTGCTTTCCACAATCAGTTTTAATTAACCCGTGTTTTTGGTAATCTATGGTTATGGTGTTTTCCACACGTTTTTGCGTAGCACCTGATTGTCTGTGTGATAGAGAGATGTGTTGCCACAGTTTAAGGCCATGGACACTTGGAAAGATACTAGAACTTCAACTTTTTCTTTTTATTTTTCTTTATCTTAAAGTTTCATATACTTATTCCTAAGTAGGCATTTTCTCTCCACCACTTCCTATCCTCTGTGCTGCTACGAATTTCCTATCCAAGGATGAAGAAAGAGGGGACCTTCTTGGAAAAAGAATCTAGGGTTGAAATTGACTGCCTTTTAGGGTTTAAAAAGCTTCCTTCTAGTGATCTTGACCTAAAAGAGTAAGAATCCCCTTCTTTCCTCTGTTTATTTCTTTTTTATCCTTCATCATACCTTTTTATAGGTTGGAACCTTGTTGTTCCATGGTGGAAATTGCTCTAAAGCTCTAAAACCCTACCTTTCTTGCTCCTTATGCTTAGGGTTTGCTCATTTTATGAAGAAAGGTGCTAGATGGACGAGTTCATAGCTTATGTTTGGATTTTCTACCCTTCCTGCTCGAGTTTTATTCTGTGTTGGGTTTCATCTTCTCATTATAGGCATGTTTTTTAACTTTCTCCATGTTTATTTCTTACCATAAGGCTTCTAGATCATGTTCTTGCTTGAAAATGATGATCCATGCACTAAAATGCTATGCTTGACTTGGATTTTGATTTTTATAATGTTCCCTATTCTGATTTCAGTTCTAGATGAAGTTGTGATCATGTGTACGTTATTCATAAGGTATAACTTGACTTGGATCAGGTTGTTTTCGCAACTTATGGTGCTAAGAACCTATCAACCAACGGTCAATTTTAGGGTTTAAAGCTGATTTCTACTATAAACCCATGACCCGATGATGGTACCATTGCAACTACCCTATGGTGTTGTCTTCATGACAACTGATGGTCAGGATTGAAGGTGTCAGATGATGGTGACAACCTATGGTCACCCCCTTAGGTCATATTTTGGATCAATTAAAAGTTTAATGATCAACTATTAAGTACCCAATTAATGTTATCAATCAATGATGACATTAACTTAATATTTGATGCTGATTAATGAATATAGTGCTGATCTAATAACCTATGGTGACTTAATGGTCACTAATGATGGTGGATCAGGTCTCTACAACCTATTGTGAGTTAAGCATTGTAGTTGTATCATCAATTAAGCCTCAGACCAATGGTTTCTTGGGACACTTGATGCAATGGTAGGACCTATACTGTAATTGATGGTTTTAACATATGAACTTGACCCAATGGTCAAGATCTAATGTTTATTCCTCCAATAAAGTGGAATGATGGCTAATGTAATATGTTGGTGCTAATAATGTGATTTAGATGGTTTCCTTTATGTAATCAACTTAAGGAGCTTACTTGTTGACAATGGATGGCTTGTTTTAAATGAATAGTTGATTCTGGGTTTTACCCTACTCTCAATGGATCTTTTTGTGTTGTTAATCAAGGGATGTGTAGGGTTAAATGGTGACTCTTTCTAGAGAACAAATCAAGGACTTCATAGGTGGTTTATCAAAGGTGTTTACTTATGTAAACAACCAATGGTATTACCTTTTAAACATCCAATTGTTCTGGGTGACATTGTGGTATGGTGATATGGGTTGAATGATGATGGAACAAATGGAGGGTTACACTTAATAAAGTAGTCTTACCTATTCACTCATATGAATGGAAGGGATGATAACCATATTGTGATGATATGTAACCCTACTGAGGTATATCTTGTTATACCTAGCTTTAATATAACTAAATGATGGCAATTAGGTATGAATAGTCCTTGAATGACTAATACAATCATGGAGTACTCTGTTACTGTTGTTGAAACACTAGTATGCTATAACCCGATGGTTACACCTTGATTTATGTGTGGGTTCATTCTCGATAATAGTATGGAATGTGATGGTGATGCTTCAACTTATGCATCCATGATCCAATGGGGATTCCTTGAGCTAGGGTTTGGGTATAAGTGTTGATTAGTAACATTGATATAATTTATCATGTTGAACCTAACTCTAATGCAAATAGATAAAGATGAGTATTCATGTTTAACATTCTTATATGACGGAATGATGGTGGAATAACCTCCTTAATATGATCATAACCTTGATATGTTAATTAGTGGTTATCATAGCTACATGGTTGATACTTTCTTATGCTAAAAATGTGCATCATGAATATGATGAGAGTTAATCATATATAAATTCCTTGCATGTTGATGTAATAAAGGAATGTTCTTAATAACCTTACTATGATTGTTTATGAATATCTCCTAGCTCATTAATGCAATACTGTGCTAATTGGGTGTATTATATGTAAGTGATGTTGCTGATCCTTGTTTTAAGGCATGCAAAGATAATGATGATCTTGCATGGAATAATATGATGGTCTTAATGACCTTTGTTCATGGTTGAACCCTGAATGAGGTGTAATCCTCTTATGTTGATAAGGGTTGATACCTTGTGATATTGTGAAAAGGATTTATATCATGTGATAGTATGATGGTCTTAATGACCTTTGGGCATGGTTGAGCCTTGAATGAGGTGTAATCCTCTTATGTTGATAAGGGTTGATACCCTATGATATTGTGAAAAGGATTTATATCTTGTGATAGTATGATGATTAGTGTGGTCTCATGAATGACAAGTGAATAGTACCATGTGATGATGGGATGAGAAATGATGTTTCACACATTTTATATCCTTTAAAAGTTGTGATATTTATATAATTGCTAGAGGTGAATTAGGGTTTGTATGTCCACCTATTTGATGCATCCTTAATTCACCCAATTGGCATAACTAATCAAGTACAACTCTAATCATGTAGTGCCCTATGTCGTAGAGCCATCTTCAGAATCAGAACTTGTTGGATGGTGAAACGATTGTTCCTAAGGGAAACATAGAGCACTAACTATTGAGTATGTGGGGGTGGCAGGTTGAGGATATATCCTTCCCATCCACAATGCAGATTGTGGAGGATGGCTATGGTCATGCCTCATACATCTGATGTGATTGAGAATGGATGCGGCCATGTCTCTATGATTATAACATGATGTGATTAGAGGACAAATGTGGTTGTACCTCAGTGATTGGGTTTGAATACCCTAGATGCTAGCACCATGACCTGTGCCAAGGTGGGCTAGTTGCAGGACTATATGTCACTGTGGTGGAAGCTTTGACTGATATGTCGTTGCCTTTTTACTCGTACTGACCGAGGGGAAGAGATCTTAGAATACCATCACTCCTAAGGAATTGAATAGCCCTTCGCAGGGGTCGGTCAAACTTTGAATGGTACGATTGAAATTCCCTAGGGTGAAATAAAAGATGTAATATAGTCGTGTAGCATATTTGTTTAGGGTTATACATGACGTTTCACATTGAATGATAACCCTTGTTTATTATCTTTACATAAAGATGATACTTACTCAATTAAGAGATAGTAGATATACTTAGGTTGTGGATATGCTTAAGATTTTAGATGAATTCATACATTAGTGATGCTTGTGTTGATAACTATACTACTATTGTTGATTATAATCATGATGTTAGTTATCCCATGTTGTCAGTTATGCTTAGCATGCTAGCCATGCCTTTGTAACTAGAGATGCATATACTGCTAATCATGCTTATCTAGATAGTTGTGCTTGTGTTGTTTGCTCTTCTTATGATGTTGATATGTTCAACCAATTATACATGCTCATGTTGTTAGTTATGCTATGTTACTAGACTTGGTCATGATGCTAGATATGCATATGCTACTGAATTGCTTATATTTTCAACAAGATAAAGGATGATAGTTTGGCTAATGATGATAGTTATTATCTACTCCTTTATGTATTTTGTTAATCATCAATACTGCTGAGCTTATTTATTAAATCTGATTAAGCTGCTTAACTATTTAATTACTTAAAAGGTTGTAATCAATAAATGATGTTGGAGGTTATATCTCTTGTTGGGACATGAATCTCACCCTTGTAGTTTGCCACATTTTTTTTAGGTAATCGGAAGTGACGAAAACAAACTTGTGGCAATAAGAAGAGGAGCTACAATAATGAATCTTTGAGAAAGTGGATTAGATGTCTAGTGTGTCCTAGAGTCGTCCATGCACTCTCGGGTTTGGGCAGGAATAGTTTGTATATGGTGTTTCAAACAAATTAAACTTTTGTTAGCATGTTAATGCTTGTTTGCGTGGCATATATGAATATTGTTCTCATGTGTATATATGTTGTGGTTAAGGCAATAGAAAAATTGTATCAAACTCTTGGCATAGTATGGATATAAGAAAGATGTTGGGCTCTTATGCAGATGTTTCAGAGTGAGTGATGATGTTGAAATTGGTTTTAATTTAACCATATTTTTGGGTATGTGATTAATTAGTGATTAATTGTGCTTTATGTTTTGAGTAATCTCATTTCGTGTAATGGGTTCTCACACATTGTTTCTGTAATCATAACACAAAACCATGACCTCAAATTTGAGTCTCATCCTCCCTTGATCCAATCAATAGTCTACCTAGAAAATCTTCCAGCATTGCCCGGACATGATCATGTGCTCAAGGGATTCCATTAGACCTCAAAGGCAGGAGTCAACCTCTTGGTTGGCCTCAACCAAGGCTGAAAATAGCTTGAGTCGTGAGAGGTAGAACATGACCTTGGGGTCATTTGACTAAAAATCCCTAACATGTGTGACACATCTATATCACTACAAATGGGTAGAAAAGTCCTTTTGCCTCTTATACAAGTCCATTCCATGTGAAGCATGGTCCTGATGGGGCACCAAATCATTGGTTGAATCATTCTCACGTGGCTTTTTAGATAATATATTAATTTCTGATGAATCAACACATGATTGGTCAAAATATGTAAATTTTTCAATAATTCTAATAATTAATTGGTAGGTCAGAATATATCACACCTATCTATGATTTTGATTAAGAAAATGTGTAGAATTGAAATAAATATAACTAAGGATTAAAGTTGATCCTAGCTCTAAAAGTATTGCTATTGCCTATATATAAAATGATTAATGCATACAAACCCTAGATTTTGGTAATATCATGATTCTAACTGTTAATCTGTTTAATTTGAGTTATAAATTAATATTGATGAAATATAATGATATCCTAAGATCTTAATCATATTAGGATTTGATGATGCTTGATAAGGTTTGTAAGAGCATATGATCATACATGTAATGAATTAGGTTTATTAAAGCAATGTTAATACCATGACATGATCTTATTCAACATAATCAGATATAGTTGTTATTCATGACATAATATTTTCAATCTGATAATTAGGGTTATATAAAATGTCCAATTAGGATTTTTAACCCTAATGAATCTTGATATGATGGAATTAGGGTTCATGAACCTTATTCCTATTTCCTACCTGAGACAACCCTAAACCTAGATTAGAACATAAGTTAGGTTAAATCTAAATGAATACATGGTGACTCAAATGTAGCATACATACAAATAATGTTGGTTGAATGATTGATTTCTTAAATCTATTGATCGGATTGCTTGAACAAACTTCTAGTATACCGGATAGTTCTACATAAGGTATGTGGTTATGATAATGAATACTTGCATGTATCGACTTCTAGAGATTGTCTATGGTTTCTTGATGATTGATGAATAAACTATTGGACGTTTGTTTAATTTTTTCAATTATAATTCCACTATGAGTATCACATAAAGTATAGAATATTTTGAACCCTAGGTTACACCCATCAAGGGGTCATGCAAGTAAGTCCAATAATTAACATTGATTACACTCGAGAGGGCATACCAATCATGGGTTAGAATATCAAATAAAAATAAAAGCTTTATATATTCCTATATGATTGCTGAATATAAATACATACACATTATATTTCAGATTAACCCACGTACCATTGTAGAAATATTTGGCCGCATTTTTTTGTCAGCATTTTAGGTAGTTGATACACATGATATAAGGAAATAAAGATAAATACGAAATCTATTAAAGATATTAAATATATGCCAAGGAGGATTAGCTAGATAGTTTTGTGTTTCTTCTCATATGTATTAGTTAGTTTGTTTGTTTAGAGAAATTCATGTAACTCCTTAGAGGTCTATCATTATATAGTCTGCAAGAAATTCAAGTGAATGAAAGGAAATTATTGGTTGTTATTTATTATTTTCTAAATTTGGATCCTGGAAGTTTAGGTAATGGATCTCATCTTTAAGGTACACCTTTACCGTGGACACTAAAAAGTGTGGGTCGTTACATCTGGTTTCAGATCCTAGATTTTTCAAGTAATATTTAATACTTGAGCATTTCAAATAATCTACAGAAATATAAGGAAAATAATTAGGTCATAACCCAAGGGAAATGGTGTCTAGAAAGGAACACGGGTTTGGGGGTTGGCAATATTTTCCTATGCACAATTAAGTTGGTATATAGGAACTCCCATATCTAATGTGATACCTACCTAGTTAGAATCTAGTATTTTCACAAAGTAATGTTTCCTCTAAGTCTTGTCATCTCTAATTTCGTCAACTTCTCATATATCATCTCTAATTTCATCCACTTCTCATTTATTTTCTTAATAAAACCTAAAATACACTTCTCTCCTCATCTCAAGTTAGGGTTTTGAGAAGATGTAGGACCTAGGCATCCTATGACAATTTAAAGTATTGATAATGAAAAGATGTGGATGTAGTTTAGGTCCCTCTAGTGATGGTAAACCCTAGAAGGACATAAGTATGGATGGGAAAACACAATCGTCAATAAATGACTTGAGTAGGGTAATGTAGTAGGGTATGAAAACCCTACTAGGTCAAAGGAATTATAAAACCCTAAAATACAAGCTCTAGTCCCTAACCCTAATCCTAAAACCTAATTCAAGGTAATGGGAGTAGTATGGGTGAAATTATTACCCTAGCCTACCAAACCCTATTTTCAAGTGAAGGAAAGAGGAAACCCCAAATGTGTTTGGGTAATTTAGTTCTAGTACCCTAGTTTAGATAACCATAGTTTCCCAATGCATGCAAGTATGTGGAGTACAGTAGCCACACACACACATGTTGCGCATGATCAGTTTAGCATATGCAAATGAAACATATTAAATTTGTAACCATCTAAGAAAATATATTATACCATAAATTTACTTTTAGGGGTAGTGTCCCAAAATGGGGTGGGTCAACCCAAGAGTGGGAAAAAGACCTAGGGGTAGACTTAACCCTATACCTATGGCATCATGTAGTGGCTAGAAAGTTTGCCTTCTCAAGTGAGCCAAGGAGTAACCCCAAGAGAGGACCTTCCCTGCAAGGGTGAGTTGACCAATCTCATGTTAAGCATTAAGGAATTTTTTGACGTCTTCTAAGGACCTAACCCCAAAGGGATGAAATGTTATGGGATGGTATGAGTACAATGCTTGAAAACCTCTACCTTACTAAATCAAAATAGGTTTTCAACTAGAAAATATAGTTCCAATGTATGCGAATATGAAAACCTTGGTTAGATAAATCCCCATGGTAAACATGTTGTGGCAAGTAATATACATAGAAGTAAATTATGCATTTAAGGTATAAATACCATATAGTATATAAACCCCACATACATGGATCCATGAATATATTAGAATGAGAACTTTAGTTTACAAATATCAAGTAAAATATGTAATATGAAAAGCTAACACATTGAAATAAAATCCTATAAAGGACATATAAGTCATGAACACTTATAGGGAAGGATAAGTCATGGGACAGAGAAACATAATATTATTGGAGACCCTTGTCATAAACCAATGTATAAGTAATGAAGAAACAACATATTGTGATAACATTTCAATAAACCCTAGGAAGGGTAGAGCCCTAAGGCAACACTAGGGTCACGTAGGGATAGGTAAAGGTACATAAGATTTCATTGGTCAAGAATATGATCATGCCCGAAGTCTGTAAGGCCCATGGGGTGAGGAGAAAGATATCTCACTATACACAAGGTCCATGAGGTCAGGAGATTGGCCATATTCATAAGTACATAAGTCCCAAGAGGTCTTCGTGAAAGGCACTCCATAAGTAAATAAGTCCTTGGGGTCATGAGGAGATCACTCCAAAGGTACTTATACCCCTAGAAACCTTAAGGAAATGACTAAGGCTAATGATACGTGAGATACAGATATAAGGAATACAAGAAGTTATTTAATAATGTTTGAAATTTAATCTTATAGAGAGTTGTTCATAAACACAAGGATTATGAGGCAAAACACTTTCATTGAATTCAAAAATTTTAAGGAAATTCATGGAATTTAAATTGCATGCATTTTTTGAAGTCGATGTTGTGAGGATGAGTCAAATAAAAATTGAAATTTATGAGGCAAGGTGTAGCTACAACTTCACTTTCACATGGAATGAAATGAAATTTAGATTTGGATTATATATATATTTTATTATGAGTGGGAGAGATGCGGTAGCCACATGTGGTACATAATATCGACCTATGAAGATGAATGTCGAAGTTGAATTTTATGGCATAATATGCGGTTTTGAGGTGTTACCACACCCATACATGTAGCTAAATAATGATTAGTATTTTCAAAACCTAGGTGAAAATGAAATCACCATTAGAAAATGTAATCACAGGGTGATAATATCGTGCAATGACTGAGGATGTGGGAATACCCTTGGTTTGAATTGGTTTCCCAACCTCAATAATATGAGAAATTTTTGTATCAATAAAAGTTATTAATGATAACCTAGGTAAAGATGTGTAGCTCACTGTTGAGTCTAATAGGAAATATCATTCACCTAAACCTTATTAGGTTTGAATTTTGGGGAAAAATAATTTTTTTAAGGAGTGGTAAATGCAAGATCCTCAAAAATTTACAATTTTTGACATAATCCAATATTAGGATGTGGAAATAAAAATTAGGTAATGAATGAGATAAATTTGACATGGAATATTGATATTGTTCCTAGACTTAGAATGTTTCTTCAATTTAAGAAAACAAACTCATAATGTTATATATCTCTGAATGGGACTTCATTGAGACATTAAGGCATATAAAGTCTTAGATTCATAATTGGAACCCATTATCGTGATGATGTTCATTTCTAGAATTTTAATGGAAGAAACTCAATGTAGATGTGTTAGTTAGGAAGAAGAAACACATTATGGCCACAGGGTTTGTGGTGATAGACTATATGGCAAGTGGATGTGGGAAGGATGTGACAAAGGGATAGAGACAAACACACTTCTAGCTGAACTTCAAGCAATTTCAACTAGGTTGCAGGAATGCAAGGAAAAGTTCAGTAAGATATTAGTTTCATCTGATAATGAAGAAGCTGTCAGGATGCTAGTGGGAGAGATCAAAACTCCTGTGAAGTACAAACCACTCTGCAAGCTCATACTAAAGAACTCATGTGTATTTCAATTCATTCTTATTTAAGTTTAATAGACATAGGTGTAATAAAGCTACTATTGTTGTAGCTAAATGACCTTTGACCCATGATGGTAGCTCAAGTAGTTGAAAACATTGCCCATACTTGATGTCTGACTTGGTTAGGGATGAAGAAACTTTGTGCCATAGTAGTTCCATGTCTTTGATTCAGCTAAATAGATAATACACCAGAGTTCAAAAAAAAGTCTTTGTAAGGACCTCACTTTTCGGCAACCCCAAATAAGGAAGGCATTGAAGCTGAGAGACATTACCTAAAAGTTTCCCAAGGATCCGGATTTTACCATACAATATGAAATAGCAAATAATTCCCATTTATTCAAATAATGTTTACAAAATGCTCTTCTAAAGAGTTAGATGAATTAAATTGTACATAAAGAAGAAGTGTCTAGATAATCCTCCTTCCATAGATTAATTCCTTCATGTCATTTCATCTTTATTATCATGTCTCTAAGCATCTCTATAATTTTCATGTATGTAAAATGTTGTGAATCGAAAACATGATCAATATAACAAGTTATAATGGCATATGGGGGAAACAAAATATTCACATCTAGTTGAAACATCATATTCACAACAATTATTGTTACATAATCAGAATTAACATTTTCATCATAACTTCTCAACCCGAATTTATTGAACCTCTAGGATACATTTTTAGGGTCTTTTCCCTCCAGTGGATGTTAGCACACCTTCTCAATATGGAGATAGGTGCCATGTTGGTCAACCACCTTCTCAATCTGGAGCTAGGTGCCTCATATGACCTTCCAAATCTGTGGTGTGGTCTAAGTCATCTCTATGACTATTCTTTCTATTCTCAGACTTCTAGTGTTGGTATGAGGGATATGACAAAGTTATATGCATATAATGTGATATCCATAGTAACTTTATGGATTGCAAGAAATAAATAAACATGCGAGCATTTATGGGCAATCCATTTGTCAATCCTCAAAAAACATCGGCAAAGTAATGCAGGTAGTCTTAGACGTAACCACATACCTTGATGGTGAGCCATGCAAATTATGCATATTCAATCATTCCAATCAACAGATCCAAGAAATTCAAGCATTCATCATTTATAGTCTACATGTATGAACATCTTAAAAGTGTCACCATTATGTTATTCAAATTAAACACATTAAACCCTACTCAGGTCCTATTCAAGGGTTTAGATTTCCTTTGTATTGAGTTATCATTAAGGTTTTCCTTCAATATCCTAATCTCCAGGTTTAATGACTCAGATCCCTAAATCATATTAAGTGTAACCATGATTATCAAATCCACCATGTTATATTACTAGATTCAATCATGTCCATTAATAACACATCAAATTATGATCTTTAACCTTAATTCATCATATTCATGGTTATTCACATTAGCAACTCAAATTGTTATTAGTATTGTCATAATCATGTCAAATCACCATTATATTTGTCATTATCATATTTTAACATGATTTGAGAGTATTAATGTATTTAACAAGTTAATATACCAATCTAGGGTTTTTATACACTAATAACCACTTAGACCCATCTTGTACTATTTTTTAACTTAGAAGCACAATTAAACTCTAAAACTATTTATTTGGAATCCTCTCATTTTTCTGATCAAAATTTATATATAACTTATGTAATTATGGGTTTCTAATAATTAGTTCTGATTTTCACAAAATAAAGGTCATTGGACCAATGGGATTAGGCCATGTCATCCAGGTGAGCATTAGCATGACCAATGGTCTGCAGCCACTTCAACCATGCGCTCCAGTGCAACTGATACTAAAAACATAATGAAAAACCCACTTTTCCCTTACCTGACATTCTATAAGTAAGGAGTATGCAGGTCTTTTTCCCCATCTTTGTCTCCCACCATGCGTCTCTCTCCCCCTTCCCATGACGCAGCGTCGTGTGAGAATCATGCAGAGTCCTACCCATGGACTCCTTTCTCTAGTAGTAGAGAGTCGACCAACTATGCCACCACCTCTATGGGATGCCTTCCTTCCTTCCTCCTCTCCTATCAGCACTATAGAACAGGATGTAGGCTTCTCCTACTATTATCACCTAGTTTTCTCCGACGAGAGACAAACTACTGGGGAAACAATCCCTTGCCACTGCCGCTCCACTCTCCTCCTCTATCCATGCTTCTCAACCCACACTAGTTGTTCTGTAGGGTCACGTCCACTGGTTACCAGTTTAGGAGGGCAAGCATCTATGGAGTTCAACTCCCTGTCACCTATAGTTTTGAAGTCTTGTGAACTGCTCAACCAATCTTCTGGTGCTTTGCCACTGAGTGGGATCTGAAGGTCAAAAGTTGTAGAATCAGTCAGTGTTGCTCATGCAACTAAAAGGGGAGAGCTAGCTTCTCTAAACCCTAGCTTGGTGCCGAAAACATCATCTGGTCCTACCTTGTAGGCATGTCTCATAGGTCCATCTACTCTCTATGATGAAGGAGAGTTTGGGGGAAACAAGGACTCTCCATAGAGATCATCATGGGCTACCAAGGCTCATGCCAAGTTCTATGGGTACCGAGGGCTTCCTCTGCCTCCTTTTTATACACATCTGGGGTAAACCCTATGGGCTCCTAGGAAGGGAAGGAGAGAGAAATCACTCTACGAGGAAGTTTGGTTTTTCCTTTCCTCGTATAGACACATAGAGAAGAAAAATCATGGGTTATAAACTATAGGTACGGAAGGCATCTCCATTCATATTAACATCGACCACCTACCACTTTTCATAGTCTATCTTCCCTTTTCCTTCATCTTTTCTTTATCATACAAGGGAGTTGTCAAAAAAGCAATATATGAAGACATTTCTATCTTTGTATGAGTACAAAAAGACATCTCTTTTATTCCCCAACTAAAAGTATCAAAACGCACAACCTAATTCTTGGAACATATTCTCCTTACAATTGTGTATATAACTTTTGGCTTTATTCTCAATAAGATTTGGATTTAGCAACAATAAACATTAAGGAAAAACACTTAAGTATTTGGTAAATATTGGATAATTTGATCTATACTATCCTTCTATCTCTCTGTCTATCTTTTATTAATATATTTCCTAATTCAAATATTTGTAATACTTACCAAAAGCCATACAAGACACTTTATTATATTCCATAACTCGATTATAGGATTTCATTAATGTTTTCCCCACTTACATTAACATTGTCAAATTTTGGAATATCTTTACACATCAAAAACTTTGTCTTTTTAACATTATTTTAAAACAAAACATTATCTCATGAAGCATCCTTTTTCTCAAGAAAATTAGAATTCTCTTCTTTTCTTTATTATTTTCTAGTTTGCCAAAAGTTAGATCAAAACAATATTAATTGATGTCCCAAAACATGTGTTGCCAAACTGGCTAGATAATTATCCTTTTTTATATATGAATGCCACACATATTATTTCCTTTTGAAGACTTGACAATCATTTCATAATTCTATTATTCAATAACTCATAAAGTAATGATTTTCATTTATGCATGAAAACTCTCTATTCTAGAGTATTCTGCACAATTCCATAACATATGTCTGCTACTTTAGAAATCCCTTAATTATTGGTTCTTTCTTTTGTCGAAAAGTATTAATGGTTAATTAAAATAGTGATCTATATGAAAACCATCCCATATGGAGTATTTGCACTTTAAACCACAATTTAGAAATAAGACATATTGAGAACCATCTTTCTAATGTGTCCTTCATAATACCTTATCTGTAAGCAAATATATTAAAATATGGGAAAAACTAGGTTATAAAATCTTTTCCCTCTTATCGGAATTTTTTACTCCAAATTTTACTAGTCATTTAGACAATTTCTTCATATATTGGTTGTCCAATATATCATAAAAAATATTTTTTTATTTATGTGCTCAATCTTTTTTTTCTTTAATTTGTTCCACAAGGACCTATTTGCAAAGAAAATAATCTCATGGACCTCTCTTCGGGCATGGGCCAAATCGATACCACAATGACATTATTATTCCACGAACAATACCATTTAGCAATTACTTACTAGTTCATGCCTCATATTTAGCAAATTTATTTTCACAAATTTTGTATATAACATTCCCCCCTCCTTAAAAGGAATTTTGTCCCCAAAAATTCACATCTAGTCAACACATGGTGAAAGATAACTCATCTTTGTTTGAACCCTTGGAGTTTGCAACCCTACTTAGATTATCTTTAACACATTCTATAGATATGCAAATTCTGCACATTATTACCCAGATTGGTACTTGAATTCAATTCAAGGTATATCTTAGATGGTCATTTTTAATTTCATTTTCACTTGGTGATAACCTTTCCACCTAGGTTTGCAACCTATTACTCATTTTTTTCACATAAATTGAGATGACACCTAAAACCCTAGGTCATGTCATTAAACTTTCAACTTAGGATATTCATTCTCATATGTAAATTTTAAGCATTACATGTGGCCAACCAGTCTCTCTCAATCATAACAAGATGAAATAAGCATTTAGATGCAGTCTAAAAGTAAGGTTCATCCCATTCCAACAGAAGAGAGGGTGTATCCACACATTATCTCCATGTTTCACATTTTAGGTTCTAAACCATGAATACTTTTTGTTTATACAATATTTCATAATTTGAGTGCCTTTCTCACTCTTGTATTTGTGCACACTTCCATTTAAGAGTTCATTATTACATGACTTCTTGTATCCTCTATATTACATATCATGTATTATGAGCCTTAGCCACTTCCTTGAGGTCTCTAGGGGTACATGTAATTTTGGAGTTATCTCATCCTTATGCATCTCAGGAGAGCCTCTCAAATTCACCCATTGGCCACATGAATATCATGAAGCTGGATAATCTTCTAAGACATGGGCCACAAGAAATAATAGTCGTTGCCTCCTAACCCGATGGTCTTATGCATTCAGGGGTCAATCAACTCCAAATCCCATCGGTCCCATATACCTTTAATACTCCCTACTTGACCTTAGGATTGACTTAGGGATCTACCCTTTCTAAGGGTTTCTTTGATATATTACAACTTTAACCATTTTCAAGCACATTATTTTCATATGTAATTCTTTAAACTGGATTTCCTCCATCTCTTATGATGATCGTTATTCACTTCATGTCCCCGCATTAGACTCATGGAAACTTTCTTTTTCAGGGTCGGTCTCATATTGTTAGCCACTTCCATAGTGACTTTTCCTCATGTTCCTCAGAGATGGCATACTTGGGTTCAAAGAATCATACTTGATATATGTGCTTTCCCATTGTGTATACTTAATTCTTTACACTTAATGTGGTCGTTAAGGCTACCTCAATCTTTAAATCAGTTTATCATATCACCCTTCTAGGAAGGTCCTAATCTAGGGTGCCCTCTTAGCTCATAGGAGAAGGTTAGGCTTTCTAGCCACAAGTCAACCCTAGAGGTATAGGGTTTGCCTCCCCCATAGGTCCTTTCCCACTCTTGGGTTGACCCACCCCAGGTTGAGACACTAGGCATAAAAGTTGAACTAAGGTTTTCATATGATCATCCCTTTTTTTGCCATCTCAATAATCATTTCTCATTTTAACCTAGGCACCATTATCTTTTATTTTTCTTAATGGCATGCCCTCTCTAAGGACAACCTCTTTATGGGGAACCCCCTCAAGGGTTTGGTACCTATATTGGGCATCATTCATCCCCATGGGATGTCTCTATTCACCCTATTCTTACTCATTAACTCAATAGAGATCGATATAGGGTTTGAGTAGGTTACATCTATAAAATGTGTTATTCATAGGATGTTTATGTTTCTTAAAACTTTTTTTCATTAATGCCTTATTTCACATCCACATATGCATGGGAGACTGAGTCAACTAACTCATTTACTTACATTTTTTAAGTAACCATAATATGTTGAACATACATTTTATATTATAAATTCTCAAACTTTATTTGCCCAATATATACCCACTCACTGGGGGTATTCATACTCACTCGTTAGCAATATTTCAATGATATATCCACTCCCTCAGGGTAACCTCGAATCATATCCACTTGTTGGGGATGTCCATAATATCATACTCACTCGTTGGGATTATGTCACCCATATACCCAATCTCTTGCGGTAGTTTCTATTTCATACCCCTCACTGGGGGTAGCATACATATTTTCTAGAGGTAATCTTAATGGCATACCCACTCACTGTGGGTAGTTCCAATTGCATATCCACTCACTAGGGGTACGTACAATAACATACCCACTTGTTGGGGCTAGTCTTAATAGAAAACCCACTCATCGGGAGTACCATACCCACTCATTGGGGGATACTTAACCCTAAAGTCACGGGGTCAGGTACTCGATAGAAAGCTTACCTTCTCATGTGAGCCAAGAAGGAACCCCATGACAAGACCTTCCCTACAAGGGTGAGATGACCAATCTCATGTTAAACATTAAGGAATTTTTGGACGTCCTCTAAGGATCTAACCCCAAAGGGATGAAATATGATGTGATGGTATGAGTACAAGGCATGAAAAGCTCTACCCTGACCAAATCAAATTAGGTTGTCTATTGGAAAATATAATTCCAATGTATGTGAATATGAAAAACTTGGTTCGATAAATCCCCATGGTAAGCATGTGATGGAAAGTATTTTATATTGAAGGAAATTATGCATTTAAGGTATATAACCCTATGCTATATAAACCCCACGACCATAGATCCATAAATAGATTAGAATGAGAACATTAGTTTACAAATATCAAGTAAAATATGTAATATGAAAAATTAGCACATTGGAATAAAATTCTTTGAATGGCATCTAAGTCATGGACTCTCATGGGGAAGGATGAGTCATGGAACATAGTAACAATTAGAGACCCTTTTCCTAAACCGAGGTATACATAATGAAGAAATGACATACAGTGATAACATTACAATAAACCCTAAGAACGGTAGAGTACTAAGGCAACATTAGGGTCAAGTAGGGATGAGTAAAGGTTTATAAGACCTATGAGGTAAGGAGGTGATCATGCCAAATGTCCATAAGGCCCATGGGGTCAGGAGAAAGATATCTTGGTGTACACGAGGCACATGAGGTCAGGAGAGTGGCCATATTCATTAGTAAATAAGGCCCAAGGGGTCTTGGTGAATGGCACTCCATAAGTAAAAAACTTCCTTGGTGTAACATCCTAGGATTTGAGGCCTCGGATAAAATACTCTTAAAAAGGAATGGTTGGACTACCTATATCACCAAGGTGCACCTCCTTTTCTGAGACCCCATCACTAAGAACTCCATAGTTAAGCGTGCTCAGCTTGGAGTAGTACTGAAATGGGTGACCTATCGGGAAGTTGATCCAGGCATGTGTGTGAGTGAGGACAAAGCACGTAGTTAAGGCTAGTGGTGGTCTGTGGGGACATTCATCATTCTTGAAACTCTACTAGAGCCTTGAGCAGTGGGTCCAAACATTACAAATGGTATCAGAGCCATAACCCCCCAGTAGGTGGGGCCACATGGGCTTGTGACATGCCAGTTTTGAGCTGTGCGGTCCAGGCATGTAGGAAACGGTTTTCCACGGTTGACGTAGCCACCCTTGCGCTGGTATTCTGTGATCGGGAGCTGGGTGTCCATGGGCCATTATGGGTCTGCACTGAAATGGGGTCAGATTATGAGGCCTTATAGTTGAGCCTTGACGAGGACGTCAAGAGTCTAAGTGGAGGAGATTGTAACAACCCAGGATTTGAGGCCTCAGATAAAATGATCTTATAAGAAATGATTGGACTACCCATATCACCAAGGTGCACCTCCTTTTCCGGGAGCCCATCTCTAAAGAACTCCATAGTTAAGCGTGCTCAGCTTGGAGTAGTGCTAGGATAGGTGACCGGTCGAGAAATTGATCCTGGCTTGTGCGTGAGTAGACAAAAGCATGCAGTTAAGGCTAGTGGTGGTATGTGGGGCCATTCGTCATTCCTGAAACTCTACTAGAGCCTTGGGCAGTGAGCCCGGGCATTACAAATGGTATCAAAGCCATAACCCCTCCAATAGGTGGGGCCCACATGGGCATGGCATGCCAGTCTTGAGCCGCGCGGTCCAGGCATGTAGGAAAGGGTTGTCCATGGTTGACGTAGCCACCCTTGCATTGGTATTCTGTGATCGAGAGCTGGGTGTCCATGGGCCATTGTGGGTTTGCACTGAAATGGGGAAGAGATTATGAGGCCTTATAGTTGATCCTTGACGAGGACATCAAGAGTCTAAGTGGGGGAGATTGTAACATCCCAGGATTTGAGGCCTCAGATAAAACACTCTTAAAAAGGAATGATTGGACTACCCATATCACGAAGGTGCACCTCCTTTTCTAGGAGCCCATCACTAAATAACTCCATAGTTAAGCGTGCTCAGCTTGGAGTAGTACTAGGATGGGTGACCAGTCAAGATGTTGACCCTAGCTTGCACATGAGCATGGAAAAAGCACACAGTTAAGGCTAGTGGTGGTATGTGGGGCCAGTCATCATTCCTAAAACTCTATTAGAGCCTAGGGAAGTGGGCTCGGGTGTTACACTTGGGGTCAAGAGGAGATCACGCCAAAGTTACCAATACCCCTATAAATTTAAGGGAACGACTAAGGCTCACGTTATGTGAGATGCAAATATAAGTAATATAAGAAGATATTTAATAATGTTTGAAATGTAATCTTATAGGTAGTTGTTCAAAAAGTCAATAATTATGAGAAAAAACACTTTCCTCGAATTAAAAAAATTTAAGGAAATTCATGGAATTTAAATTGTATGGATGGTTTGAAGTCATTGTTGAGGATGACTCAACCTAAAAATTGAAATTTATGAGATAAGGTGTCTCTACACCTTCTATTTCACATGGAATAGGATGAACTTTTGTTTTGGATTATAGAAAAATGTTTATTTCATCTTATTCTGAGTGTGAGAGATGGGGTAGCCATATGTTGTATATAAAATTGACCTATGAAGATGAATGTTGAAGTTGAATTTTATGGCGTAATTGGGGTTTTGAGGTGTTACCACACCCTTACATGTAGCTGAATAATGATTAGTAGGTTCAAAAACTAGGTGAATATGTAATCACTGTGAGAAAGTGTAATCACATGGTGATAAGTGAGTGACGATGTGGGAATAACCTTGGATTGAATTGGTTTTCCGACCTCAGTAATATGAGAATTTTTGAATAAATAAAAGTTATTAAAGATAACCTAGCTAAAGATTGTGAGCCCTAATTTTTAGTCTCATAGGATATGGAATTCACCTAAACCTTATTAGGTTTGAATTTTCGGAAAAAACAATTCTTTTTAAGGAGGGGTGAATGCAAGATCCTCAAAATTTACAATTTTCAATATAAAACAATATTAGGATGTGGAAACTAAAGTTAGGTAATTCACGAGGTTATTATGACATGGCATATTGGTATTGTTCTTAGACTTAGAATGTTTCTTGAATTTAAGCAATTAGACTCATAATGATTAATATGTGTAAATAGGACTTCATTGATACATTAAGGTATATCAAGTCTTAGATTCATAATTGGAACCCACTATTAGGATGATGTTCACTGCTTGAACTTGAATGGAAGAAACTCAATGTAGATGTGTCACTAAGGAAGAAGAAGCACACTATGGCCATTGGGTTTGTTGTGAGGGACTATATGTCCAATGTAAGATAGAGGGATGCAACAAAGGGATAGAGAGAGACACACTTCTAGCTGAACATCAAGAAATTCAAATGGGGTGCAGTAATGCAAGTAAAAGTTCAGTAAGATATTGGTTTCATCCGACAATGAAGAAGTTTTCTTAATGTTGGTGGGACAGATCGAAACCCTTGTAAAGTACAAACTACTCTGCAAGATCATATAAAAGAACTCATGCCAATTATATTTCAATCTTATTTAAGTTTAATAGATGTAGGTGTAATGAAACTACTGTTGTTGTAGCTAAATGGGCTTTGAGCCAGGATGGTAGCTCAAGTGGGTGAAGACATTGCCCAGACTTCATATTTGACCTAGTTAGGAATCCAGAAACTTTGTTCCATAGTAGTTCCATGTCTTTGATTCTGCTTGTACTAGGAGAACAATATGAATAGATAATCTACCAGAGTTAAAAAAAAGTCTTTGTAACACCCTCACTTTTTGGCAACCCCCAATTAAGGAAGGCCTTTAAGTTGATAGCCATTACCTAAAATTTTCCCAAGGATCCAAATTTTACCAAACATTATAAAATAGTAAATGATTTCCATCTAGTCAAATAATGTTTACAAAATTCTCTTCTAAAGAGTAACATGAATTAAAATATACTTGGAGAAGAGGTGTCTAAATAATCACCCTTACATAGACTAATTCCTTCACTTGATTTCATCTAGTTTATCATGTCTTTGAGCATATCTATAATTTGCATGTACCTAAACCACTATGAATCAAAAACATGGTCAATATAACAAGAGATACTGGCATGTGAGGGAAACAAAATATTCACATCTAGTTGTCACAACATATTCACAACAATTATTATTATAGAATCAAAATTAACATTTTCATAATATCTTCTCAACCTGTATTTACTCAACCTCTATGTTACCCTTTCAAGGTCTTGTCCCTGCATTGGATGTTAGGATACCATGTTAATGTGGAGCTATGTTCCATTTCAGTTAGCCACCATCTCAATATGGAGTTAGGTGCCTCATATGACCTTCTAAATCTATGGTGTGTTCTAAGTCATCTCTATGACTATTCTTTCTATTCTCAAAGTTCTAGAGTTAGTATGAGGGGTTTGAGAAAGTTATAAGCATATAATGTGATATCCATAGTAACTTTATAGATTGCTAGAAATAAATATATAAACAAGCATTTATTTGCAATCCATTCAACAATCCTCAGAAAACATCAGCAAACTAATGTGGGTAGTCTTAGGAGTAACCAAATACCTCAATGGTGATCCATGCAAATTATGCATATTCAATCAATTCAATCAATAGATACAACAATTCAAAAATTAATCATTTATAATCTGTATGTATGTATATCCTAGAAGTGTCACCATTATGCTATGCATATTAAACACATTAAACCCTTCTCAGGTCCTAATACAGGGTTTAGGTTTCCTTTATATTGAGTTATCATTAAGGTTATGCTTCGATACTCTAATCTCAATGTCTAATGACTCATAACCCTAAATTAGATTAAGTGTAGCCATGACTATCAAATCCACTATGTCATATTACTCGATTCAATTATGTCCCTTAATGACACATCAAATTATGATATTTATCCTAATTTGTCATCTTCATGGTTATTCACATTAGAAACTAAATTTTTTATTAGTGTGGTCCTAATAATGTAAATCACCAGTATATTTCTTATTATCATATTATAACATTATTTGAGAGTATTAATGTATTTAACAAGTTAATACACAAATCTAGGGTTTTTATACACTAATCATTGCTTAAACCCATCTTGCACTAGTTTTGGAATTAGAAGCATAATGAAAAACTACAACTATTTTATTTGGATTCCTCTCATTTTTAATCAAATTTCATGTATAACTTGTCTTATTTAGCGTTTCTTATAATTAGTTATGACTTTTGCAAAATAAAGGTAATTGGGCCAATGGGATTAGGCTATGTCATACCAAAGTGCATTATGCATGTGGCCACGCCTAATTAGTGGTCCGCGGGCAATTCAGCCATACGCTCTTTCACAGTTGATTCTAAAAACATAACGAAAAAGCCATTTTTCCTTACCTGGTGTTATATGAATCAGGGGCATGCGAGTCTTTTCCCCCATCATTCTCTCTACCTTGTGTCTATCCCTCCCTTTCTGCGATGCAGTGCTGCGTTAGAATATTATTGAGTCTCACTGCTCATGGACCCCTTGTTTTCGATAGTAGAGAGTCGACCAACTATTCCACCACCTCTATGGGACACCTTCCTCTCTTGCTCCTCTTCTCTCAGCAGTGCAGACCAGGTTGCAGGCTTCGCTTGCTATTGCCACCGAGTTAGCTCTGACAAGTGCTAGACTACTGGGGAAACAATCACTTGCAACCACCTCTCCATGATCCTCCTCTGTCTATTCGTCTCAATCCACACCGGTTATATTATGGGGTCACGACCACTGGTTATTGGTTTAGGAGGGTAAGCATCTATGGATTTCAACTCATCGCTGCTTATAGTTTTGAAGGCATGTGCTCCTCTCAACCATTCTTCTAGTGCTTCACCACTGATTGGGGAGTGAAGGTCTAAAGCCACAAAAAGGGTCAGTGTTGTTGATGACAACTAAAAGGGGAGAGTTAGCTTCCCTAGACTCTGGCATGGTGCCTGAAACATCGCCTAGTTCTACCTTGCATTAGGTCCATCTACTCTCTAAGATGAAGGATCATTTGGGGGAAAATAGACTCTCCACAAAGTTCATCATGGGCTACCAAGGCTCAGGACAAGTTTTTGAATATCGAGGGCTTTCTCCACTGCCTTCTTTATATACACGTCTAAGGTAAACCCTACATGGTCCGATGAAGGGATGGAGTGAGAAAGTTCTCCATGAGGAAGTCTAGTTTTTTCTTTCCTCATATAAACATAGAGACAAGAAAAATCATGTGTTATAATTTATAGGTATGGAAGGCAACTCGATTTATATTAACACTGACCACCTACCCCTTTTAATAGTCTCTCTTCTTATTTTATTCATCTTTTCATTGTCCTACAAGTGAGTTGTTAAAAAGGAAAGATATTATGACATCTCCATCTTTCGATGAGTACAAAAAGACATCTCTTTTATTCACCAATGAATAGTATGAAAAGGTACAACCTAATTCTTGTAACATATTCTCCTTACAATACTTTATAGAACTCTTAGCTTTTATTCTTAGTGAGATTTGTATTTGACAACAATAAACCATTAAGGAAAAACACTTAACTATTTGGTACACATTGGATAATTTGATCTAGATTATCCTTTTGTCTCTCTCTTTATCTTTTATTAATACGTTTCCTAACTCAAATATCCATATTACTTGGTTGACACACCAAAAGCCATACATGGCACTTTATGATATTCCTTAATTCGATGATAGGAAATCATTAATGTTTTCTCCAGTTATATTCACATTGTGAGTTTTATTGGAATATCTTTTCACATCAAAAACATGAACTTCTCTAACATTATTCAAAACAAACATGTATCTCATAAAAAATCCTTTTTCTCAAAAAATTAGAACTCTCTTTTTTCTTTATTATTTTCTAGTTTACCAAAAATTAGACCAAAACAATATTAATTGGTGTCTCCAAACATCTGTTGCCAAATTGGTTAGATATTATCCTTTTCATTATGTAAATGCCACACATATTATTCCTTTTGAATACTTGACAACCATTTCATAATTCAATTATTCAATAATTCATAAAGTAATCATTTTCATTTATGCATTAAAACTCTCTTTTCTAGAGTATTCCACATAATTCCATATCTTATGTCCATTGATTTAGAATTCCCTTAATTATTGGATTTTCCATTCTTTCATTTGTACAAAATTGTTAATGGTTTATTGAAAACAATGAACTACAAGAAAACAATCCCATATGTAGTATTTCCACTTTAAAATCACAATTTGTAAACAAGACATTTATAGAACCATCTTTATAATCGTACTTCATAATACCTTATCTATAAGAAAATATATTAAAACATGGTAAAAACCAGGTTATAAAAGTCTTAGTTTCACGATAAATAATATCATAACATTCATGGACCCTTTAGATGGCTCAATATGTGATTCATGGGCCTTAGGACCCAATACATACCCAATTGGGTATGACATTTGGGTCCTTGATATGTAAAAAAGAATTGAAGTGTTTCGAGATCATATTCAAAACTAATAATATTTGCAGTTCATAGATAATTATAATATAGGATCATAGGAGAAATTCTAGAAAATTCTACATAGTTTAATAGTTGTAACGAACCAGAACCTAGAATCCTACCCTATTCCCATGATTAGAAATCTAGTGAGATTGTGTTCTTAGATTTAACGAAACAAGGATAACATTTGAGAACTAACTGAAATGTGAGTAGGCTTGTAAACAAATTTTATATAATACTCTCATATTAACCAAATGACCAGTAATGAATACGTAAAATATGTCACATGAGATAATATTGACAAAGACATGTTGCTAAGAGAAATGTAAAGCTTAAAACATGTATTAGAAGAACAATGTGAATTTCCATGTTCATACTTTTGAATAGTGTTGCATTACCCAAATAAATATGGATATCATGGGATAAATAAGAAAGATATAAGTTTTTGTGCCTGATAATAAAAGATGACTCTCTTTGTAACAATGTGAAATTTGATGGGTCTCTAATTCAAGATTATTAACGAAAAAGGAGATTTATAATAGTATATATGTAAATAAATGGTATAAACCAAAATGGTGATATAACTCATGAAATAAAAGTAAAAAATCCAAATCAAATATAAAAATAATTTTCCTTGGGTGCCAAGTTTGACATTATTTTCATAATAAAAACTATCTTAATGCTATTTGGAAAAGAAAATAAGAATAAGATCTTAAAGTGTTTAATAAATACCAAAAGAAACAAAAGTGGAAATAAACTCCAAATTTGAATTTTACATGTCTTATTTATTCAAAATATAAAATTTCATATCTTTTGAGCATTTATTACACCCTCAAATAGAATTAGAAAGAAATATATAATAAAAGGGCCAATTTGATAAATGTTCCATTTATTACGATCCATTTCCAATTGTTTCTTATAATATCTGATGTCTCACACATAATTCTCATATTTTAATACATCTGTTGCTTCTTAGGCATGTTTTGAATGGCATGGATTTTTTTCTTCTTCACTAGATCGGCCAATCTGTGGGTTGCAGGTTTCTCTCCTTCCTTGGTGTTTTTAGAAACTAGACTAGGAACACCACATTTCATTCTATACTTTCTCTCTTCTCTCAATCTCTCTCCCTTCCATGTTGTACAATATTTTCTTTGCCATAACCTTCCTTATATCTTGTAGAACCCAATGATTATGTTTAACCTAGGTTTCCACTGCCTCCACACATCGTTCACCAACATTTTTGCGCTAGCTATGTTTCACCTTTCCCTTTCCTTCTCCTCCTCACCAAAAGTTGACAAACCTTCAAAAATTCATTCCATTACCTCTCCACAACTCTAAAAAGCAATGTTTCAACCTCCATTTATCGCCTTTCAATGAGTCGGGTATCTACCAACTTCTGGGTGTATTGCCTTGACTCCGGTGGAAAGGTAGACATCATTGGAGCCATCAAGACTAACTCCAATTGGTGATAGGTTTCCCTAGTTACCTCCAAAAAGCCTATGACAGAGTCACTCTGATCAATTTCTAATATTGTTTGTTTCCCCCCTTGCTTTTCCCTTCGTCCACCACTTTTCTAAAATCAACAACTAGATGTGTTTTGAATCACCTTCACCATGGTTTTCTCTTAACTCACTCTGTTGAGTGCATTGAATGTAGTTAACAAGTGCTTTCTCTTAGATTTTTTCTTCATCATGATTTTGGTGTTTCTTCCTCCATTCCATTAATGGCATTGAGCTTTTTTGGGGTCTTTGACATCTTGGTTTCTATTTTAGTGGTCCTTGAGCTAGGTTTGACGATGGGAACATGTTGGTAGTTGTTCCCCAATGATTTGGTTGCTGAGGTCACAAATCTTGTCCTCAAATCTGATCTACTTCATCGATGATCAGTGTTTATCTGTTCTCATCAAGTAAGAAGATGATCACTTTGTGATTCAGAACTTCACCCTTTCCGTGACTCTTGTTTGCCTTTGGTCAAAGGGTAAACTAGCCTTTTCATTGACCCAATTGTGTGCCTCATTGGCTCACTGGTTGTTTGCCATGCCAAGTATATAGAATTTGTTGAGACAACTCAGTTTGGTTTTCTAGTATTGATAATAGTTTTACCGATTTGGTTAGATTTATCCAATTGGTCAATTTTATAAAATCCATAGTAAATTATTTATAGATAATAAAAAATGAACTAAAATATGTTTTGGAATTAGGAAATTATTCTTAACCATAAAAATATAAGTTTCAACACCTAAACCTAATAATATAAATACTTGATTTTTATGGATTTTCCTCATTGGTTATTCTTTCTAAAATTCATAAATAATAATGTATAAGTCTGAAAAATAAAATTAAATATGTTATGAACTTAGAAAAATATACTCTAAAATATGATATAGTTTCAGTAACCTAACCCAAAAATAATAAACAGGAGATTTTAAGGGTTTCTACAATCAATCTAAATCTAACCCTAGTTCTACATATATGATTAAGAGGTTCTTCAGAGACCTATTCTTGGATCTAAGACCGACTTGAAATTATGTAGACTACATGTGAGGTATGTTTCATTCCCCCCATGAGTCATATTGAGCAACTATTTTCTTTACTCTCTCTCTTGAGCCTCTTTGAAGTATTTGGTAATAAAATATCTCTTTCTTGACTTGATGACCTATTTGGGTCCAATCTTATTGATGTTGCATCTCTGATCCATATTGAAATCATTTATATCTTGTTCATCTTATTTCTTGTGAAACCATAATTTTCAAGTTGTGGAATTTTGGGATCATATGAAGTATCTTATGTGCGGAAGTGTTTGAATGCTCATTTTTGGGTCCACTAACCCCATTGATATCATTTGGATGATCTCATCTCTTACTTATACTTGACAATACTTTATCTTGTCTTCCCTATTTGCATGAAAAAATGATTAGTTATAACTAGAAGTAGTGATGCCATATTTATTTTTGGCACTGAGGTTTTAGTCCTCCTACCACTGAAATGAGTTTTTAGTCATCCTACATTATATTATATTGTAGGCGTTGAGGTTTTAGTCCTCCTACCAGGCGTTCAGTTTTTAGTCCTCTTGCCAATGCTCTGAGGTTTTAGTCCACCTATAACATTATTATTTGGCATTGAGGTTTTAGTCCCCCTACCCTTTGGTATGGAATGCATATGGGTTCCTACCCTACTTTTTAGTATATGCTAGTCTTTTTATTACTCATCATGCAATTGTTTATAAATTGTAATATTTTTAATGTGACATTATTTAAAGGTGAGAAATCTCTATTGTTGGTCATATCATTTTGATAAGCATATTCATTTGTTACCCGCTTGGGTTGTACTTCCCTTTTCTATAACAAGCCTTGTTTATTTGACATCATTCATTCATTTTATTGCTCAATCAATATTTTATATGCACATACCAGTGATTTTCTGATTCATCTACCTTCTCCTTCTTGTTGGGGTATGCTTCCAACCCCATGTGTAGGACTTTGAAGAATGGACTCGGTGGTGAAGTTCTTAGGGAGATAAAATTGAGATAGTATGATATCCCTATACTTAGGTCCTTAAGTAGTAACTTTCTTGTAAACCCTTTATGGGAGATGATAATGTACTTTTGTAAAATTGAATATTGTCAAAATAATATTATTCCTCTACTATACTCTGGTTATTCTTGCATACCATCATTTGAGAAAAATATACATCTAATCCGACATGGCCTTTGAGTGTGTTTGGAGTAGATGAGTTTATTTCCAAATTAAGTAGGGTGTGGATCCCCTCTCGGATCCCATACTTACAAGATGGTATCAAAGCCCATAGTGGTTGAAATTCTGACTATTTCAATTTTGTCTCCCTAATTATAACCCTTCCCTTACATAGTCACACTCTAAGTGAGATATTTACCCTAGAGTTTACCTATTTCATGTGGAGATAAAAACCGATTTAGAATCATCTGAGGTGCACATAGGGCTCTAGGGTACACGTCTTTTGATGTAGGTTGGTTGAGCTGAGGGAAAAGTTAAAGTGTTGAAGTAGTTAATAAGGATATGAAATAGGGAATACCTCAAGACTCAGTTCTCGTGAATGATTTTGGATCCATCTTTTTATGTCGTATAGATTTTATAATCAATAATTATTTTCCATTATACCATTATCTGTACAAAAGAAAATTTTATGGATTCATTGATGTTTTTCTCGAACTGAGTCACAAGGAAGAGAGATATGGAGTTTGATATAGAAACCCTTGTGTTAGATGGAATAGAAATCCTAAATTCTACTTTTAAGTGGAAGTGATGACTAGGCTAGTAAGGCTGACATAGCCTTTTATACCCTATGACTTTTTGGTTTCTCATGTGAACCTTAGGGTTGTTAGGTTAGAAAGACAAGGACCTAAACTTCAACCCTAGGTAGTTGTGACTTGTTATTTGGATAAAAGAACCTATTAACAAAATAACCAACTAAGGTATTCACAATTAAAAGATGCATAATTAACCCTAGTACATTGAGGTTGTTTAGTTTGTCTTGTTAGGTTAAACCTTTTAAGGGATGGAGTATATGTAATTGATAATTCATGAATAATCAAATTTGGAGGATGAAATCCTTTTAAAAGGTGGTGTGTGTAATGAACTGGAACCTAGAATCCCACCCTATTCTCATGATTATAAATCTAGTGAGATTGGTTTCTTAGATTAAACCAAACAAGGATAAAGTGAATAGGCTTGTAAACAAATTTGACATAATACTCTCATATTAACCAAATGACCAGTAAAGAATACATAAAATATGTCAAGTGAGATAATATTGACAATGGTATGTTATTAAAAGAAATATTACACTTAAAACATGTATTAGAAGAACAATGCGAAAAAAAAATGACGGGCGTAGACGGGAGAGCGGGGGGCGGCGGCGGCAAGGGCGACCTTTGGGTAACCCTAGAAGACGACGGGGGAGGATCGACGGGCAAGGGGAAAAATGAACAAAGGCGACCGCAAAAGAGCCGTTCTGAGAGTACAGCCATGCTCCAGAAAGTCGGACTAAATCTAAACTACAAAGGCATGCGTGGAGATAGCAGTTCTGGAGTTGTCGAAACCATAACAGCGATGGAAACTGACAAGGAGGAAGCTATTGACGGAGCGGACAGCATGGACAGAGAGACCCCGTCTGAACCAGCTGGTACATCACCACGCCCAACACGATCGTTCAAACAAGTGATCACCGGCGCGGCGGGCAGGGAAGCAGCCGATCCCTATTTCATTGATGATGAACCAGAAGAATTGATAAATCCTGAAGATATAGAGCTCACGCACGAGAAGGGATATCCGGAAATCTACGTGGGACTAGAAGCAGAAGAGATCATGAGCAGGCCGTTCAGATATGCGGTGATAGTGAAACTCATTGACAGGCACGTCGGCTTCCTCACCATGGCCGAGAGGTTGAAGCTGCTGTGGAAACCAGGCAGACGTTTTGAACTGTATGAATTGGCGGAGCAGTATTACGTTGCAAAATTCTATAGCAGACTGGATCAAGAACACGTGCTGATGAAAGGACCGTGGTCCCTGTTCGGCAGCTGCCTCATGGTATGGCCTTGGGACGGGTACTTTGAACCATCAAAAGGATTGTCACAACGCATCGTGACATGGATTAGAGTCATTGGTCTTCCTATACACTATTATAATAAAGAAATGTTCCACACAATTGGGCAGGCTGTGGGAAACCTCATACGTGTGGACGACCACTCCATGAATCGCACGAGAAGCAGATTTGCTCGCATTGCTGTTGAGATGGATACCACAAAGCCCATTCACCCAGCGATCATTATTAATGGCAGGGAGTATAAAATAGAATATGAATCATTGCCCAACATGTGTCTAAGCTGCGGAAAGCTGGGACACGATGCTGCTGACTGCAAAGGACCGAATGAAGAACCAACGAAGCAGACGGAGGAACAACAGAACGAAGAGGCTGGTGTCAGATGGATTGAAGAAGAAGAAAAATGGCAGGTCTACTATGGAAAGCAAATGTTCACCAAGAGACAACAAAAGCCAAAAGATGTGTCAAAGAAGAACAACCAAAAAAACAGAAACAAGTTCCAGACGCTGCAAGAGGAAGCTGATGAAGAGCCGGACAAGCAAACTGAGGAAAGTGAGGCTAATAAAGGGGAGCTTCCAAACGAAGACAGCAGGGGTGCAAAAATTTGGAGGAAAAAAAAAGAAGGAATGACGATACAGATGTATCCAAAACGACCCACTCAACAAACCAAGTCGAACAACAGCAACAAGAGAAACAAGTACAACCAACTGAGAAGAACGATAAGAGGGAAGAACCACATACAGTGGTCGCACTCGTAGGGGATGAGATCATCTTGGGCAGGCCGAGTAAGGAAACTGAAGACCAAAGAATAGAGGATACGATCATTACAATTACACCAGAGAACACCACACAGAAGAACAAAGAACAACGTGAAAATGATGTTGCAAATGGGAGGAAAGCAAAGGAGAAGAAGGCTCCCCGTGCCGGCAGTCCACATAAAGGGCAGGGATCCTTTACGAGGAGCAGAACTAAGAGGGTAGTTGACGAACAAGAGGGGACGGCAGTGCCCCACACCAATTAATTTTGTCTGTTGTTATGGCTAATACAATCATCTGGAATATACGAGGGGCTAGTAAGAAGAACGCCAGAAACTACCTCAAACACATCATCTGCAATCTTAAAGTCCATATAGTGTCCATTGTGGAACCACGCATCTCAGGTGATACTGCACTGGCGGCGATAAAAGACATCGGTTTCACGAGTTCACATAGAGTCGAAGCCAGAGGGTACTCGGGAGGTATATGGGTACTCTGGAACGAAGCTGTGTGCGATGTGCAAATTTTACAAAGCCACAAATATTTTTTCCATTGTTGAGTTAACAGTAGCATGTATTACACCTTTGTGTATGCTTCGCCTAGGCCTGGGGAAAGGCCATGCCTCTGGGAACATCTCAACTTGCTCAGCGAAACGATTGATAAGCCATGGATTGCCATGGGCGATTTCAACTACATGATGGACCCAGTCGAGAAGATAGGAAGCAATAGTTTCAACATAAATGAAGCCACTAGATTTAAAAAGGCTATGATGCAAGCGGGCCTGACGGACATTGGAAGCACAGGCTACAAATACACATACAAGAAGGGGATCCTCCATGAACGCCTGGATCGCATCCTTGCTTATGCGTTATGGATACAATGCTACCCGAGCTTCATATGCGAAAACCTTGCCAGAATTGGGTCGGACCACAATCCTATAGCTCTCCTGAATTGTTGGATAAATTGTACATTATGATAAATCCCTTTGTTTCGATGATGAAAAACATTTCATTCTTATTAATCTAATGAGCTACTTGAGTGTGCAGGATTAAAGTGGATGACAAAGCAACTAGGGAAAATCCACAAGCTTACATATTTATATTTTCATGCAATGTAATCACTGTTGTAAAAACTTGTACAAATATATAATGTACAAGTACTTAGATTGCATGTAAATCAAGCGTTGGATCTTCCTAGCCAAACACCACACTTAGTTAGGTCATCTCATTCAAATAGGATCACTTATGCACACTCACACATATAATTAGTGCCTTAATTGAAAGATTGAAACAGGGTCAATCTCGGTCGACCACACTCCTCGACCGAGACACTCTCGGTCGACAAACTACTCGACCGAGAATGACCCAAGTAGCCGTTAGACACAGCTGACAAAGTAGTTGGCAGTTGCAAATGAACGTTGATCCAGAGAGCCTGTCGGTCGACAAAACTTCGACCGAGTAGGTATCTCGGTCGACAAATTGTCGACCGAGATGGTCTCTGACAGCAACTGCAGAATAAAGTAACTAGCCGTTACTAATGCACCTAACTTATATCTAACGGCTAGTTAAGCACTTAGAAGCCCCTAGAAGTTGTCTAGAACGTCCTTAAGTATCCATAGGACACTCCTATAAATAGGACATGCCTTAGGACACCAAAAAACACCTAAGCTACACTTGTGCTATACTTGAGCTTGAATACACATTGGCAATACTGTTTTGAGCAATAGAGCAATTCCTACATTTGCTATTCATTTCCATTGCTCCCATTTCGTGTCATATAGGCTAGTATCTCCTATCCACTACAATCACATTGTCATACACATTGGTTAGGAGATCTACACGCTTGACATAGGCAAATCAAGCCTTGTGCTTCAAAGGATAAGTTGTAATTTCTATTTTCTCTCTTATTCCTCTTTATCCTTTGTACTCTCCTTGCTACTCCTAGGGTTGGAGGCTGCGGATTGGAGAGGGTTTGACTTCTCAGGTGGAGAAGGGGACTTCAAGCTACTTCAAGAAGGCTATCGCACGGGAAGCTACTTCAAGAAGGCTATTGCAACGGGAAGCTACTTCAGGAGGAAGGCTGCTTCAAGGTGGTGCAATTACTTCGAGGTGAAGGCTGCTTCAAGGTTGGGCGATTACTTCTAGGTGAAGGCTGCTTGAAGGGTTTAGGAAAAGAAATTGTATTTTATGTAAAGTCCTTGCGAGGTAATAAAATAAATTTCTTTTCAAATCCCGGTTGGGTAAGCAACCGGGTAGTGGACTGACTTCCTTAGTATTTGCTAAGGTTGGAACCACTCTAAATCCTTGTCTCCTTGTCCAATATTTTTGTGGTTGGTTGTTTGAGTTCAATAATTATCAAAATTATCTATAAAACTCTATTCACCCCCCCTCTAGTAGTTTTCAGTTGGTATCAGAGCAGGCTTCAAGGAACCCTAACCAGGTCTTGAAGAATGAAGGGTGGAGGTGACTACAACCGCAGGAAAAGGAACAACTTGGAACAACCTACAACAAGTTGCAATTGGTGTCTAGGAACAAACCATACAACAATCGGTTGTCCATGGAGAGAAAAGAAGAAAGAGGAAAAGCACAAAAATTGTCTCATTGCTACAACCAATGAAGAAGTAGAAGAAGAGGTAAGCCTTCTTGATTTATCAAAAGAAGAGCTAATTTCTAGTCTTGAAGAAACTCACAATAAGTATATTGAGTGCAAGAAGAAATTGAAGAAATCTAGTAAAACAAACGATGATTTAAATGCTAGACTTCTTGCTCTTACATCCGAAAATGAAGATTTATATGCTAAATTGAATACTCTTGGTTTTGAAAAAGATAGCATTGTTTCTGAAAATCGTACTTTGAAATCATCTCTAAGTAGTAGTGATGTGAAGATTTTTACTCTAGAAACAAATTATGATATTCTATCCCAAGAAAAGGTTGAATTACTTGCAAAGTTAAATGATTTTCAAAAACAACCTGTTTTGTGTACACATCTAGATTATGATAATATAGTGAAAGAAAGGAATTCTTTATCATCTAATCTAGATCAAGAAAAACTAGATATTAAGAAAAGAATGGATGAGATCGTTAAGTTGCAACAAGAAGTTAGTAGGTTAAGCAACAATGGAATCCTTGATAGAATATTGGATAATTCCTATCATCAAATTGGGAGAAGAGGACTAGGTTATAAGCCCAAAGGGAAATCTCATCAACAACCTAGTTGGAGAAAGACACGAGCACATCAAGACACATTTGTACCAAAGAACAACCTAGAACAAAACCATAGAAAAAGACTTGAGGTTGATTCTGTATGTTGCCATTATTGCTCACGTCTTGGACATTACTCTTTCTCATGCCCATACAAGAAAAGAAATGTTGAGTTAGTATGGGTTCCGAAACCCCCAAATTGAATTGATTAGACTTAGTTGAGATATGACCGAAGACTTTAAATTGCACATCCTTATGTCTATCTCAACTTAACATAAAGAGATAACAAAATGATTCAAGTAACTAAAATCTCTAACTTGAAAACTTATCTCAATTAAGGTCCTCAAAATTTTGAATATTTGATCTAAATGTTACTTTGATATTCATATGTTTTATCTCAACTAAAACTGATTCTTAAACTGCATAATTGAATTAGACATAGTCTACATTTTACTTGAAATCAATAAATAGTTCTGTAGGTAAAACAGAAACCTTGTCGGTCGAGAAATCGTCGACCGAGCAGTCAGTCGGTCGAGAAATCGTCGACCGAACTGGTCACTGATTTCAGTCTGCAGTGAAATTACTGAACAACTGATAGATCAATGGCTATCTATCTGTTGTTAATGACTGCTTTTACAAAACAAGTTGAAGATCTTTTTTGAATATAAATGACATCATTCTCTAAATAAGATAAAATTGAAAATCAAGTTTAGAAATCCCTATTTTATAATGTTTTACATGATTTTCTTTAAAGCATCTATCTAGATAGAAATCATGCGTTATGACATTTAGTTTAAATGATTACAATCACTGTATTTCATCATTCTATTGTTCTATCATTACATCATGGACATGCTTTCACTATTTCATCATTAAGCATGATGTTGTGTTAACACAAATAGATAATGATAATTGCATGATTCTTGATGATAAGCAAGCAAAATAATTCATTGGTGATATGACTATTAAAAATGCTTGCAAAGAACACAATGTTACAAAATTTCTCAAATTGATATCTTTAAAAAGACTTGAGATATTAATCATGCTTTCATTGTTAAGAAAATGTTTTCATATTGAGTATCACTTAACATGCTTCATCATGATCATTATGTTTCATTGGTTTGAAATAATCTTTGATTCATATATACAAATCATGAATGATCATCGTGATTCAGAGAATTGCAAATGTCATTAGCATAAAAGCATCTTGACATAATAGATAATGCTTGTGGACACAGCTTGTAATGATGATGTTGCTATGACAAGCCAAACGGTGCCTCTTAGAACAAAATATTAATGCTTTTATCTATTTGTTTGTTCTAAGAAATCAAAAGCAAAAATCTTGACTTTAAAATATTAATCTTGTTTTCAAAATATATGTTTCTAAAGGATCTTATGATAAGGGTATAAAAAGAAATCTGATTTGATATTTATGTACCCATAGCAAAGCTTATGAAACATCACTCACAATGAATGTAAAACATGCATTCTAGAAAAATCAAAGTCAAAGACTTCACTATGATGCTCATATTAAGTCTTTATAATAGGTATATCTTAATGTGCTTCAAATTGATATTTATAGCTATCTGCAGAAATTATACTTCACATATGAATGCTTAATTTGGAAATCTGCAGAATTTGCCTCTTGGTTAAAATTAAAATTGACCAAGGGGCGCTATGGTCGTAGTCAAGGGCGACCTAAAATAAGCTTTGACAAAATGCTTATTTGGACATCTTTTTATTGTACTTGATCTTAGTATACTTTTGATAAAGGTCAAAATCAAATTTTAAAATCATTTGTGACCTTCGAAGCATCAATTTGCTTTAATTATAAGATTAAGGGGGAGCTTATAACAACAAATTGGATTAATTGATTAAGAAGCTTACAAAAACATTATAAAACATCATTTGTAGCTTGTTATTTTTAATCTTGATTATGAAGAAATCTATGAATGATCCTGTACTTAAAGGAACTCTCTAAACAAATCAGGGCTTAACATCCCTTGTATTTGATTAGAGACATTTTTATGAACTCTAAGAATTACAGGATTCTCATTTAATTTAGGGCTTAACATCCCTTGATAGATGAGAAATCAATATACATTCATCATAAGCTTAAGGGAATCTCATATCATTTCAAGGCTTAACATCCTTTGCAAATGATTGAGAAACAAATTATGGATAAATTAGACAAAAATGATATTCAATCCATGCTCCTAATAGATATCTATTTAAAGGGGAGCTTAATATAAAATTAAGGAGGAGAAGAAATAAAATGTTCAAACTGGATATCTTTTTGAAATGATAAAGGGGGAGAAAGAATATAAAATCAAAAATATAAATAAGTTTCATCTTGATGGCCAGCACTCACTTGTAAAACAAGAATGGGTACAAAAGGTAATTTTCAGGTATGAAACTCACATGCTTTATATTTCCTTATTTCATATTTAGGAAATGTTTGTCATCTTCAAAAAGGGGGAGATTGTTGGATAAATTGTACATTATGATAAATCCCTTTGTTTCGATGATGAAAAACATTTCATTCTTATTAATCTAACGAGCTACTTGAGTGTGCAGGATTAAAGTGGATGACAAAGCAACTAGGGAAAATCCACAAGCTTACATATTTATATTTTCATGCAATGTAATCACTGTTGTAAAAACTTGTACAAATATATAATGTACAAGTACTTAGATTGCATGTAAATCAAGCGTTGGATCTTCCTAGCCAAACACCACACTTAGTTAGGTCATCTCATTCAAATAGGATCACTTATGCACACTCACACATATAATTAGTGCCTTAATTGAAAGATTGAAACAGGGTCAATCTCGGTCGACCACACTCCTCGACCGAGACACTCTCGGTCGACAAACTACTCGACCGAGAATGACCCAAGTAGCCGTTAGACACAGCTGACAAAGTAGTTGGCAGTTGCAAATGAACGTTGATCCAGAGAGCCTGTCGGTCGACAAAACTTCGACCGAGTAGGTATCTCGGTCGACAAATTGTCGACCGAGATGGTCTCTGACAGCAACTGCAGAATAAAGTAACTAGTTGTTACTAATGCACCTAACTTATATCTAACGGCTAGTTAAGCACTTAGAAGCCCCTAGAAGTTGTCTAGAACGTCCTTAAGTATCCATAGGACACTCCTATAAATAGGACATGCCTTAGGACACCAAAAAACACCTAAGCTACACTTGTGCTATACTTGAGCTTGAATACACATTGGCAATACTGTTTTGAGCAATAGAGCAATTCCTACATTTGCTATTCATTTCCATTGCTCCCATTTCGTGTCATATAGGCTAGTATCTCCTATCCACTACAATCACATTGTCATACACATTGGTTAGGAGATCTACACGCTTGATATAGGCAAATCAAGCCTTGTGCTTCAAAGGATAAGTTGTAATTTCTATTTTCTCTCTTATTCCTCTTTATCCTTTGTACTCTCCTTGCTACTCCTAGGGTTGGAGGCTGCGGATTGGAGAGGGTTTGACTTCTCAGGTGGAGAAGGGGACTTCAAGCTACTTCAAGAAGGCTATCGCACGGGAAGCTACTTCAAGAAGGCTATTGCAACGGGAAGCTACTTCAGGAGGAAGGCTGCTTTAAGGTGGTGCAATTACTTCTAGGTGAAGGCTGCTTCAAGGTTGGGCGATTACTTCTAGGTGAAGGTTGCTTGAAGGGTTTAGGAAAAGAAATTGTATTTTATGTAAAGTCCTTGCGAGGTAATAAAATAAATTTCTTTTCAAATCCCGGTTGGGTAAGCAACCGGGTAGTGGACTGACTTCCTTAGTATTTGCTAAGGTTGGAACCACTCTAAATCCTTGTCTCCTTGTCCAATATTTTTGTGGTTGGTTGTTTGAGTTCAATAATTATCAAAATTATCTATAAAACTCTATTCACCCCCCCTCTAGTAGTTTTCATGAATAACCACGGTGCAAAGCGGAAGAGCAGGTTCAAATCTAAAGCTAGTTGGCAGAATGATCGCACCTTCATCGATGTGTTGACCAACCGCTGGAATAAGGATGCCGACTTCCACGAAGCTCTCAAGAATGTCAGCCAGCCAATCATGGAGTGGGAGCGTCAGAAGAAAAAGAAGGATAATGCACAAAAGAACAGGCTTATGAAAGAACTGCAGCGTCTACAGAAAGATCTGGAACTGAAGTATGAGGACTGGAAGGACAGAAGAAGCATATTGCTAGAAGCACAACTGGAGAGAATACAACTCGAAGACGAGGAAGACTGGAAGCAAAGAAGTCACATAAAATGGCTTACACAAGGAGATAACAACACAGCCTTTTACCATGCGTATGTCAATAATAGAAGACGCACCAATACTATCCGCAGTCTCCAGGACAGGGATGGTAATTGGATATCCGAGCAAGCAAAGTTAAAGGAACTCGTTAACGAACACTTTAAAGAGTTGTTCAACACAAATTCCAAACCTTCTGGTACGGCCATGGATGCAATCCCTGGGAGCTTTAAGCATCTTACTGAGAAGCAACAAAGAGTTCTAGGTGCGACACCGACTGAGTATGAGCTCTGGAACATTATCAAGAACTCTGACCCATACAAAGCCGGAGGGCCCGATGGTACCGACATGTTGTTTATTAAGAAGAACTGGAAAATTGTTCGCACTTCTGTTCTAAAATTTGTCCGCAGCCTGCTCAATGGGGACACGTTTCCTGATTGCATGGGAGATTTCTGTGTTGTGCTCATTCCAAAGACGAGGAATCCAGTGAACTGTAATCAACTACGACCTATATCTCTGAACAATACTTGTATGAAGCTAGCATCGAAGGTGATAGTGCAAAGAATTCAGAAGTACATCTCGAGTTGGGTGTCCCCGACACAAACCAGCTTCATCCCGGGGAGGAATATATCTGATAACATCATCGTTGTTCAAGAAATTATTAACAACATGCGAAGCAAAGCTAGTGCACCACAAATGGCCATCAAGGTTGATCTGTCAAAGGCCTATGACCGTATGGCGTGGGATTTCGTTGATAACACTATAAGCAAGCTTTCTTTTCCACCGAACATCAAGCAATACATCATGAATTCGCTGTCTGCGGGGCAAACAAACATTCTGTTTAATGGTGAAGCACTCCCGGGTTTCAAAACATCACGAGGTCTGCGGCAAGGCGATCCACTATCTCCGTACCTTTTTGTGTTGTGCATGGAGAGATTCACACAGCTAGTTAACAAAGCTATTATTGATGGCCAATGGAAGCCGGTTAAATTAGCCCAAAAGGGACCGACCATTTCCCACATTGCTTTTGCGGACGACATTGTTATCTTTGCGAGAGCTTCTCTACAGTAGATTAACACGATCAACAAATGTTTTCAGATGTTCGAGGCGGCATCGGGACAACAGGTTTCTATCAACAAATCAAGAATTTTCTTCTCAGCTTCTGTCAACCGGAACATCAAGGCAAGCATCACTTCAGCCTCCGCCATCCCTGAGACGGATGACCTTGGTAAGTACTTGGGTGTACCGCTTCTGCACAGCAAGGTGAACAAAACTACATACTCCTTTCTCATCAATGCCTTGGAGGCGAGAATCAATGGTTGGGCTGCTAGAACCCTATCTTTAGTGGGACGACTATGCCTTGTCAAGTCAGTTCTCTCCGCTCTACCTTCTTATGTCATGCAAACGGCTAGAATTCCGGCAAGCATTTGTACGAAGATGGACAGGATCATCCACTGTTTTCTATGGGGAGGTGGTCATAATGGAAAACCCTTGTCGCTGGCCTCTTGGAATCTGGTCTGTACTAGCATGGAGGTAGGAGGTTTAGGCGTGAAGTCCATGTCGGACTGGAACAAAGCACTCCTTTGGAAGAACTCTTGGAGACTTCTGAATAACAAACATTCAATATGGAGCACTGGTTTGCAAAATAAATATAAGAACTACTCCCCGCAAAGCAAAGCGAGGACCACACCGCTCTGGAGAGCTGTTCACTCGGGCATTGAGTTGGTCAAAGAAAATAGTATTAAAGCTATCAACAATGGCGAAACCACTATGGTGTGGGAGGACAGATGGGTACCTGGGTTTGAGAAGTTGGGTGACATATGCTTGACACGCATAGATAACAGTATTGCTGATCTCAAAGTGGCTAGTCTTGCTAATCTCGCAGGTGAATGGGATACTGACTTCCTGAAAACTTACCTGCCTAAAGAATGTGTGGAGAGGGTCCTGCGTCTACCCCCACCGGTTGCGGGATCCGGGAATGATACATGGAGCTGGACTGACGACAGTACATGTAGATATTCAGCTGGGTCAGCTTACAACAAGATAAGGGGGAGTGCACAGGAACCAGAGACTACTTTCTGGAGAAACATATGGTCACTACCTGTACCAAGTAAGATCCGTATGTTCATCTGGTTGGTAGCACATGATGCTATCATGACCAATGCTAGAAGATCACAACGACGGCTCACTGAAGATGCTAACTGCCCCAGATGTGAGGCAATGGTGGAAACGACTATACATGCTCTATGGCAGTGCCCTTTTGGAAAGGAAGTCTGGAATGAACTAAAAGTTGGAGAGGATCCACCAGAGACTACCAGAACTTATTGTTTAGAATGGCTAAAGAACAACATTATGACCAAGGTGGCACATCCTGTCACTTTCACAACCACCTGTTGGACGATTTGGAAGGCAAGGAACAAGGCGGTTTTTGAAAACATTATTCTTCCTACTACTCGACAGATTACCCAGATTAGATCTCTGCAGATGTTGATCTCTACTCAGACATCAAACTCTCTGGGTTGTACTTCTTGTATTTGGGAAGAGGAGGAGAAGTGGACGGATCTAGCATCTGAGGAACATCTTGCTATTGTGGATGTTGCGGTACACAAGGACAGAGCTGTCATCGCCGTTGTTGTTCTGGACTGGAATGGGAGATGGCTAGGGGGACGAGCTCGCACCATAAAGACTTCTTCGGTGGTGGAAGCTGAGCTTAGAGCAATATCGTTCGCTCTTCAAACATGCGACATTAGACAAGGAAGGAAGATCACTATCCACTCGGATAGTAGCATAGCTGTCTCTGCAACCATGCAGATGGGGGAGCTCAATCCAGGCCTCACCCCTTGGATATCCAGGATTGACCATGCCAAAACGAGGTACTCTGATGTGCAGATTGTGAAGGTTCCAAGAGGCAGGACTCACATTAGTGACTCTCTCACCAAGCACCATATCCAAAACAACTGGGAGGAATGTGTTTATACACATCCCCCACTCGACCCTGTGGGTCATCCTCTATCTTTTACTCTATGTAATGGTAGTAGTACTACCAAATTTAAATTTTTAGTAGGAACTGTTGTAACAAATTCTACTTTACCTGCACGAGGAGGGCGGGATGAATAAGAAACACCTCCTGACTTTCCCAAAAAAAAAGAACAATGCAAATTTACATGTTCATAATTTTTAATAGTGTTGCATTACCCAAATAAATATGGATTTATTGGGATATATAAGAAATATATAGGTTTTTCTTCCTGATAATAAAAGATGACTCTCTTGGTCACAATGTGAAATTTGATGGGACTCTAATTCAAGATTATTAATGAAAAGGGTGATTTATAATAATATATATGTAAATAAATGACATAAGTCAAAATGGTGATATAATACATGAGAGAAAAGTATAAAATCCAAATCTAATATAAAATTATGTTCCATGGACCCCAATTGCCTTGGGTGCCAAGATTCACATTATTTTCATAACAAAAACTATCTTAATTCTATTTGGATAAGAAAATATGAATAAGAGCCAAAAGTGCTAAATAAATACCAAAAGTCTCCAAAAGTGGAAATAAACTCCAAGTTCGAATTTTACATGTTTTCTTTAAGTCTGAATGTAAAATTGCATCTCTTTTGAGTATTAATTGCATCCTCAAATAGAATTAGAAAGAAATACACAATAAAAGGACCAACTTGATAAATGTACCATTTAATGCTATAAGTTTCCTATCATTAATTAGAATATCCACAATCACACATCTACTTATCATATTTTAATACATGTCATAGGTCTTACACATGGTTTGAACAATAGGGACTCTTTTTCTTCTTATTTTTGCACTATATTGACCAATTCGAGGGTCGTGGGTTTCTCTCCTTCCTCGATGTTTTTGGAAACCAGACCAACAACGCCCCCTTTCCTTATACACTTTTTCTCTTCTATCAATCCCTCTCCCTTCCATCGTATCATATCTTTTATTTTCCATCACCTTCCTTATATCTTTGAAAATCCAATGATTATATTTACCGTAGGTTTTCATTACCTCCACACATCAGCTACCAACATGTTTGCTCTAGCCCTATTTCACCCTTGTTCTCATTTCCCTTTCCTTCTCCTCATCATCATTAGTCATAAAACCTTCACAAATCCATTACATAACCTATGCACAACTTAGAGGAACCAAGATGCAACCTCTGTTGATTGCATTCTAGTGAGGCAGTTATCTACCAACTTGTGGGGGAATTGCCATGACTCTAGTGGAAAGGTATACATCACTGGAGCCATCAAGACTAACTCCAATCGGTGATAGTTGTCCCTTGTTACCTCCATCAAGCCTCTAATAGAGTCACTCGACTCAATTTCAAGTATTGCTTGTTTCACCCTTTTTTTCCTTCATACCAACATTTTTTCAAAATCAGCGATTAGATGTGTTTTGAATAACTTTCACCATGGTTTCCACTTAACTCGGTTCTCTTGAGTGTGTCAAATGCAGTTAAAAAGTGTTTTCTCTTAGCTTTTTCTTTAATCAAGACTTTGGTGTTGCGTCCACCATGCCAGTAATGGTGGTGAGATTTTTTGGGGGTCTTTTACACCTTGGTTTATGTTGGTAGGGATCCTTGACCTCAGTTTGATGATGGGAACATGTTGGTAGTTGTTCCCGGATGATTTGGTTGAAGAGGTTGTGAGTTTGGTCTTTGAATCTGATCTGGTTCATTAATGATCAATATTGAGCTGTTCTCATCAGGTAAGAAGATGATCTCACTGTGATTTCACGGATTCGCCCTTAACGTGACTCTCATTTGCCTTTTGGTCAAAGGGTAAACTGGTGTTTTCATTGACCTAGTTGTGTGCCTCACTGGCTTGCTAGTTCTTTTCCACTCTATGTGTATGGAATTGCTTGGCCCAACTCATTTTGGCTTTCTAATACTGATAGTGGTTTTACCAATTTGGTTGGATTTATCTTATTGATCGATTTTATAAAATCTGTAGTAAATTATTTAGGGATCAGAAAAATAAACTAAAATGTATTTTCGATTCAGGAAATTATTCTTTACTCTAAAAATATCATCAGCGCCTAAACCTAATAATATAAATACTTGATTTTTATGGATTTTCCTATTTGGTTATATTTTGTAAAATTCTTAAATAATAATTTACAAGTCCAAAAAATAAAATAAAATATGTTATGAACTCAGAAAAATATACTCTAAAATATGACATATTTTCGAGAACCTAATCCAATAATAATAAAAAGGAGATTTTTAGGATTCATACAATTAATGTAATCCTAACCCTAGTTCTACATATATGATTAATAGGTGCTTCAGAGACGTAGGATTGGATCTAAGACTGGCTTTAAACTTATGTAGACTACATGTTAGGTATGTTGCATCACCCCATGAGTCATATTGAGCAACTATTTTCTTAACTCTCTCTCTCTTGATCCTCTTTGAGGTATATGGTAATAGATTATCTCTTTCTTGACTTGATGGCCTATTTGGGTCCAATGTTAATGATGTTGTATCTCTGATATATATTGGACACATATTTATATCTTGTTCATCTTATTCCTCATGAAACCCTAATTTTCAAGTTGTGAACTTCTAGAATCATCTGAAGTATCGTATGTATCAAACTGTTTAAATCCTCATGCATTGATCCACTAACCCCATTAGTATCATTTGGATGATCATATCCCATACTTATGCTTGACTATCCTTAATCTTGCTTTTCCTATTCACATGGATGAATTATGTGTCATAACTAGAAGTAGTGATGCCATATTTTTTTCACTGAGGTTTTAGTCCTCCTGTATTATATTATATAGTGGGAACTAAGGTTTTAGTCCTCCTTCCAGGTACTAAGGTTTTAGTCCGCCTACTAATGCACTGAGGTTTTAGTCCTCCTACAACACATACTATTTGGCACTGAGGTTTTAGTCCTCCTGCCCTTTGGTATGGAATACATACATGTTACTATCCTAATTTTTAGTATATGCTAGTATTTTTATTACTCACCAGGTAATTGTTTATAAATTGTCAAATTTTTATGTGACATTATTTAAAGCCAAGAAATCTCTTTTTTTGATCATCTCATTTTGGTAATGAAATTCCTTTTTTACCAATTTGGGTTGTACTTTCCTTTTCTATGGCAAGAAATCTCTTTTTTACCAAGCTATGAGTAGATGTATTGATCTATCCAACAAAGAGATATGTAGTTTCAGAAACATGAAATGATGTAACTCACTAGAAAATACGGATCATTACCAAAAGATTATTACTACTAAGAGCCTAAAGGTTGTATCAAAACAAGATATATAACTTGATAGATGTAGAAAGTTATAGCACAATGGAAGCAATTTAGAGAATGACAAAGATATCCAAAGTGATCATCATCAAAACCTACATAACAATTCAAGAAAAATAATTACAAGATATAGAGATATCAATTTAGAGCAATTAGTAATATAGAGTTGTATGTAAGATAGTAAATTTAATGCATGAAAATATGCATATATAAATGTACCAAAGGTAGTGCCATAGAATAAGGATTGTGGTTGAGAGAATCTAGTTGAGAGAGAAATATTTTCTTCCACAAAGTCATCTATATAGTCAGTGCACATTGTTGTCGGTCTAGTTTCTGGGTTGAACTTCTCGACTGACAATAACTATTTGTAACACCCATTGGTGCTTGTCTGTAACATCCCTGACCTGGGTTATGTGTTAACCCTAGATGTTTTGCCTAAAAAGGTTGAGTATATTCTTAATCTTATCTTGGGAAAAGTAATTAGGGCTCATGAGAAACTTATGTTTCAATTTTGGTCCTGTTTGAACATTGTTGAAGCAATGTTTGCCTATTTTGGACTAAAGTGCAAATTACCCAAGTTGAGGGGTTAAATTGCAAATGTTGCATAATAAGATGTTCCTCATGTGTTTATACATCATAAGAATGAATATGATGTAGTGGTATGGTTTTCACAAGCTTGGGTAAAAAGATTAAGTTTGTAAAGCAATCCTTGTGCATTAAAACCTAGTTTTGGTGTAATGTGCAATTTACCCAAAACCTAGGGTTCAATATGCAAATTACCACTTCAATAAGGTCCCTAATGTTTCTTGGAATCATGTAGAGAAAATAAAATTAGAGGGGCGCCTCATTCGAACTAAGTTGGAGGAGAGAGAATCTTGATATTAAAATAATCAAGATTTAATCCTAATTGAAACCCTAATTTAATTTAGGGCAAAAATGAATGTATTAATTAAAGGGCCTTCAACCAAAATTAAAAATGGTTGGATTCAGATGTCTTTGGATGATCTTAAAGCCTTTCAAAGGCACGATCATATCCTAAGGAGGTGAAATTCCACTCACCATTATTATAAGAAAAAGAATTTCCACTCAAATATGGATATTCTTATTATAAGGGTTAAGGTGCTTAATTTCTTTTCCCTTAATTCATGGATAATGGAAGGGAGTTCGGTGTGGATAGAGATTCCATTGCATGCAAGAAACCAAGGGGGAAGTGGTGGAAACAATTTTGGAATTAAAAGACTTTTATAAAAGATTTTCTCTCTCATCAATTTTCTTATAAAAGTACCCTTTCCATGCCAAAACAAAGGCTTTTTCGGATAATTTTCTTTCCCCTTGCTTGGAAAACAACCAAGGAGCTGTGTAGGATCAGGACGATGACCCCCAACCTGTTGGTAACGTTCATGACCTCCTTTCACCTTGAATCCATGGTGAAAATCGAAAATCAATGCATGAATTCTTCATGTCTCGATCCCCTCTTCAATTCTAACCAATTCTTTTCACTCAAAGCTTGAGGACGAACCTTGGAATAGTGAAAGGAGTTGCGTACACCATTGTTTCTGTGAGATTGGAGCTTTGGAGCTCAATTGGAGGTGGGTTTTATAACTTGAACCCTTCATTTTATTATTGCAATCAATTCCTTATCAATTGGTGTTCATTTCTACATTTCCGAAATTAAGTTTGGTTTATTGATGCAATATCCATGGAAATCACAGTAGATTTCATGAGTTTGGAGCTTTATTATGATGACATCATCATAAGCACACACCTCCCCAAATATCTAGGGCAAACGGTTTCAATGTTGGGTCCAAACGGTTTCACTAAATCGTTTGGTGGTTTGGATTCCAAACCGTTTGGAATGGTTGACCATTTGAGATGGTTGACCATTTGAAGATATATGTTGTGGTACTTGTATCTTGATCCAATGGTTCCAATTGGTTGACCTTGATGGTTTCAAATGTGATTGATTCCTGAATTGCAAACCCTAATCGGCTAAGTGCTGATTTTGAAATTGGTTGAGATAATGTTTTGGGTTGATTGACCCAAACGGTTTCAAAACCATTTGTGGATCACCCAAACATTCTCAAGACCATTTGGGGGTCACCCAAGACCATTTTCAGGTCTAGGGTTAAGTATGGCTAAGTGTTTGAAGGTCCAATGGTACCAAATTGAATTGCAACTAAGTGTTGATTTGATATTCAATCCAATGGTCCAAAACCCTAATTGGATGCCATGGATTTTGATGATGGAATGGGAAAATGGTCTCAAGACCATTTGGAGATCAACCAAATGGTCTCAAGACTATTTTGTGATCATCCAAGACCATTTGAGGTTAGGTCATATCATGTGATGATGATAGTTCATTGATTTCAATTGATTTGATTCCACAATGTCAACCATTGATGGATCCTCGATTTCAAACCCTAAGTGATGGTTTCTTGATTATCAAACCTAGTTCAATTGGGTTTAAAACACTAAATTGAAGGTCTAATTGAATGGTGATTTGGTGGTCCAATTGATGAATGCTTTAGTGGTTCAATTTATAATTGGTCCATGGATTGAAACATTGAGTCGATTGAGTGTTGAAGTGCCTTTTTGGTCCATGCGGTTTTAAGAAGGTTTGGACCAAATGGTCATAAGACCGTTTGGTTCCAAATAGTCTCAAGACCGTTTGAGTCCAAACGGTCTCAAGACCATTTGGGACCAAACGGTCTCAAGGCCGTTTGGAGACCCAAAGTGTAAACGGTTTCAATACCTACTTTGTCCAATTGGTTTCAAGTACAACTTGTTCAAATGGTTTTCAACCAATTGATTTATGAGAACCAAGATCATTAAGTTCTAAGTAATTAATATTGTGAAGATCAACATGGTTAATCCATTTGAATAACTCATGGAATTGAAGGTTCAATGTGGTGAACCTATTTGGATACTTAATGCATTTGAAGATTTCAATAGTTAATCCAATTGATCACTTTGTGGAACTAAAAGTCTAATTGGTCAATTCTTTTGAATTCTTTATATAATTTATGGTTTAATTGATTAGACCATTTGGACATCTAATTTTATCAAAGGTCAATTAGCTATGTGAATATTAATGATGTAGACCCATGATGATTATAAAGGTCAACCCTAACTATGTGAACTTAAATGAAGAGCTGACCTAGTTTAATCTTGAACCCACTTAACATCCTAAAGAGGATGAGAGAGAGTGAGAAAGATGAATGATTATATAATTAATCCATAATTCTCTCATTATGAGTAAACTATGTGATAATGGTTGATTCATAGTGGAACTATTTGTGGAACCAAGATCATTAAGGGTCTAAGTAATTAATATTGTGAAGATCAACATGGTTAATCCATTTGAATAACTCATGGAATTGAAGGTTCAATGTGGTGAACCTATTTGGATACTTAATGCATTTGAAGATTTCAATAGTTAATCCAATTGATCACTTTGTGGAACTAAAAGTCTAATTGGTCAATTATTTTGAATTCTTTATATAATTTATGGTTTAATTGATTAGACCATTTGGACATGTAATTTTATCAAAGGTAAATTAGCTATTTGAATATTAATGATGTAGACCCATGATGATTATAATGGTCAACCCTAACTATGTGAACTTAAATGAAGAGCTGACCTAGTTTAATATTGAACCCACTTAACATCCTAAAGAGGATGAGAGAGAGATTGAGAAATATTAATGTTTATATAATTAAGCTATAATTCTCTCATTATGAGTAAACTATGTGATAAGGGTTGATCCATAATAATGAGATCATGAAACCCTAATCAATAAGCCCTAACCCTAATTTAGAGTAATAGTAAGTGAAACCCTAATTGGGATGAATAGTGAACCCTAATTGTGGGTTATTGAATGTAGACCCTTTTATGAAGTGAAATTTATGTGTGAAACCCTAATTAGGGAAAATCTATGTGTGAAACCATAATTTAGGGCAAAGCTGAGTGTTATCATAAATCCAGGGTGATGATGTAACCCTAACTTAGTGTAATAATGAAGGAAACCTTAATTTTATGAGAATTGTACATCCTAACCCTAATTTGGGTATGAGGTAAGAGAAACCCTACTTGGATGTGAATGGTAAACCTTAATCCCTAAAAATGGGGTAAAGGTGCAAAAAACCCTAATATAGGGTTTTGCTACTAATTCTATGTGAAGTCCTATCACTGGGTGATGTGTTGTGAAATCCTAATTTCACATAATACTAAGTGAATCCTTGATGTAGATGGATGATTATGTAAAACTCTATTGAAGAGTAATACTATGTGAAATCCCAAAATGTATGGAATATGTTGTGTGAATCCTCAAATTATAAATATGGAGAATACTATTCCTAATAGTGGAATAGTGATTAATGTTATGACAAATGTAACACCTAGAGAGGTTGATAATGGATATCATTAATTAATAGTTCCTAACTCAAGGATGAGTCCATAGTATTGGCAACGGTTGTATAATCTAAGGGAGTGACTAATGACCAATACTTTACATGATAAATGTGATGAACTGGTGTATAAAGTATTAGGATGGGGAATACCCTAACACAAGCTAAGTGTATGAACTCATGTAAGATAAAGGTGTTGAGGGAAGTGATACATCAAGATATGATAGATATCACATCCAACACCCCAATATTGGTATACCTTGATGTGTTATAAGTGCAATATAATTGGATGAATGACACTTGAGATGTGTCATGTCAATTGTTACATTAAGATGTAATGCACCTTGTTGAATCTAGTCTAACATGCCTTATGAAAAGGTTAATCCAATCAATAGACTATGATACAATCATATTCTGATAAAGATGAGAGAGAAATTCAGACTTTGTGTTGATAATACATTCAATGGTGAATGATGAGAATAAATAAGTATGATTGAATACTTATGTTATTCATATTGATTTCCTTTCTATGTGAACCCTAATACAGGATAATGCTATGTGAAACCCTAATGCAAGATAATGCTATGTAAACCCTAATACAAGATAATTCTATGTGAACCCTAATACATGGTACTTCTATGTGAAACCCTAATACATGATGGTGTTATGTGAAGTTCTAACACATAGTAATCCTATGTGAAGCTCAAATACAGACTAATGTGTTATGAATGTAATAAGATAACCCTTGTATTGGGTGGTACTGATATGTAATTGTATCATGATTACTAATCATGCAGATATGTTGAGATGAGGAGCATAGCCAGGTATGAGCTATGATGTTCTGTATATTGAAAATATTCTATAGGCCTTATAAGCCTTCATATGCTTGTTCCTTAGTGAGAGGTAACCTATAATTAATGAGTCATGTGTGTCACATGATGTGCTAATTATCATAAATTGTTTATGAGCTTCATAAGCCATAATATGCCTTATTGCCTATTAAGGGGTAATAAGAGGTGGTATGAACTTTGTGAACTATGTGAAATACTTTGTGTAGCAAGAATTATAATGTCCTTGGTCAGATGACCTGTAAGTATAAAGTTGCCTTATAAGTGGTAACAAGTGTTCTATGATGAGATAAGGGTTCAAATACCTAGGTTCTATAATCATGATGATGAACTTGTTAAGAAGTGGAATTGTACTTGATGAGTTGAGGGATTAAGATCCTAATACTTTGTGAAAAGAGTATGGCTATAGGCCATGAATCCCCAATGACAATGCCAGGCTTTAGATATATGATCTAAGCCTGAAGAGAATTAATGATGTGGTAATGATTCTGTAGTGAATAAATGTTATACATGTTCTTGATATTCCTTAATGAATAAGTGATGTGTTACTCTTTCAAGTTATAGCTGCAATGTTTTAGATAAGAATATTATTCTAATATGTTAGACATTGACTTAATTGCTGCCAAACAAATATAATTCCTTTGTGCATAATTAACTCCTTAAGCTGCAATAATAATGTTACTGGCAGAGAGTTATATCTCTCGCTGGGGCAATTTACAATTGTCTCACCCCCGTGGGAACTACATTTTTAGGTGGATGCGGACGAGGAGACAACAATCCTTCAGTAGGAGAAGGACAGCAGCAACAACAACAGGGACAGTAGTGAAGTCTCAAGTGGAGACACTGGTTTTTATGCCTTGTATAGATGTAGATAGAGTCTTATGTGTCGTCTCTGTACTCTCAGGTCCTCAGAGTAGCAGTTAGTGCTTTTGACATTTTGGCTCAGTGCCTCAAGATTTTATACTGCCTGTGTATAGCTTCACAGGACAGATAATGCTTTTAATTCTCAGAAGGAGATGATACAGAATATGTATCTTTGAACAAGAATGTACATATGTTACTTTGGTTCTATGTGAGAAAGTTTTCCTTTGATGGATCTCTTAATAAAAAGGTTTTAATTTTTAGTGATTTTTGGTAATCCGCTGCTTAGTGAACGCTTCCGCTATAGTTAATTATGTTTTTATGAGTTGTATGCCACAATTAAGTGGTATCAGAGCTCTAGGTTCGTTGAGTCTACAGAGACATAGGACTAAGGTTGTAGAGTCTGTTCTAAGTGTCTTCCAGTTTATTTGATAGTATCTTCTTCTTACATAGGAGAAGAAGAACTTGAAGATGTCTGGACCACATGAAGAACATGCTGCTGAGGGCAGCACTACTACACCAGGAGGAGGTGCAGGAGACCATGATAGAGAGGAGCTCATACCTGAACAGCGCCATTTCAATCAAGCTGACATGGGGAACCCAACCCTTCAAGCCATGTTTGGGCAATTTATGGCTACCATGACTCGCATGACAAATAGGATGCAAATACCTGCACCTAGGGCATCAGCTCACCATGAGGGCTATGGAGCTGGCAAGACTTTTGAGAGACTTCGCCAGGTTGGAACCATAGATTATGTTGGTACATTTGATCCAGAAGATGTTGATTTGTGGCTGACAGAACTGGAAAAGGCTTTCAAGATCATTGATATCCCTAAAGTTGAAAAGGTAAGACATGTTGTGTACCTCCTAAAAGGGAGTGCTGGTCATTGGTGGATGATATAAGAAGATAAGAGACCAGGTGAAGAAATTGGATGGGAGGTATTCCGATGAGAATTCATCAGTAGATACTTCCCTAAGACATATCTAGATGAGAAGATTTCTCAATTTGAGACGATCAAACAAGGACAGATGAATGTTAGCGAGTATGAAGCTAAGTTCATGGAGCTGTTGCAGTTTTGTCCGCAAATGGCAGTTAATGATGAGGAAAGAATTCTGCATTTTGAGAAGGGGTTGAACGTTGAACTGAAAACTCCTATGTATACTTTAGAGAACAGGGAGAGGTTTGCCACCTTTGTGGAATTAGTAAGGAGGATAGAGAGATCTAAATTGAGAAACGACAGACTAGTGGCAAGAAGGTGTACACTCAGACTCAAATGCAAAGGTTCGAAAGTTTTAAGAGGCTGAGATTTTTTGCATCGGCAGCACCATCAAGATTCCATACCCAGACACAATGGATGTCAAGTAGGGATAGGGATCGTAGTAATGTTCCAAATAGAGCCTCCAATATAGCATCAACATCGGTAACTGGACCTCACAGACCCTATTTTGCACCTAGGATCTGTTATCAATGTAGACAACTGGGACATCTAGTAAAGGATTGTCCAGGCGGGAATTCAATGATGACTCAACCTCAGGGGTAGAGTCAGCAAGGATCACAAAGGAGGTAGTTCTCTAGTAACAACAAAGGACATGAATAGGCATCCCAGACAGGTCAGATGAAATAAATTCATTCTAATATTTCATTTCCTAATTCTATGTGTTAAGGATATAAAAGTAGTTATTTTTGAACTTCCTTTGACTAGTCCTATAAGGACACAAGGAAGATGAGAATCTACATCTTACTCAGTATTTCTTAAAATGCTTTATAATCTCTCTTATCTTTGAGATACAAGATGAGATATAGAAATGATGCCTGGAGAAAATCTAGGAATGGAAAATCATGTGTGTACAATGATATGAAAAGTGAGGAATATGATAGGAAATAAAGTGCATACTACCTAATCTCAATACTTATATACCCTAGCCAGGTATATGATTATTGAAGATAAGGCAAGTATGAAACTCTTAGATTGTTATCTTTTTTATTACTCTGATCAAGTAGTCATTCTGAAACAATCTAGAGAGTATAATGCAACTAAAAGGAAAAGCTATGTGAACATTCCCAACCAAAAGGAAAAGCTATGTGAACATTCCCAACTAAAAGGAAAAGCTATGTGAACATTCCCAATTACATAGAGTTTGCTAAGTGAACTTTCCTAAATGAATAAAGGATTGCTGAGTGAGTTATCTTTGTTCGATGTATATGTTTTCCCTTTTAATAAATATTCTTGGGTGATGATAGAAGTATGCTCTTTTATGCTTCTTCCTTTCAATAATATGGACATCATATGTTAGGGGTTTATGCTTTGCATAAACATAAACATTGATAAGGTTGAATTAATGAAAGGAACTTTGTGTGAATTACAGATCCATGATATCTTCATAATATTAAGATTACATGTGGAAACTTGAAGGCATGATTAATGAATAATATGTCCCTCTTTTTCCTGGGATTTGGGGGATGAAATCCTTGTTAGGGGTTTATAATTTGTAACATCCCTGACCCGGGTTATGTGTTAACCCTAGATGTTTTGCCTAAAAAGGTTGAGTATATGCTTAATCTTATCTTTGGAAAAGTAATTAGGGCTCATGAGAAACTTATGTATCAATTTTGGTCTTGTTTGAACAATGTTGAAGCAATGTTTGCCTATTTTGGACTAAAGTGCAAATTACCCAAGTTGAGGGGTTAAATTGCAAATGTTGCATAATAAGATGTTCCTCATGTGTTGAGACATCATAAGAATGAATATTATGTAGTGGTATGGTTTTCACAAGTTTTAGCACCAAGATTAAGCTTGTAAAGCAATCCTTGTGCATTAAAACCTAGTTTTGGTGTAATGCGCAATTTACCCAAAACCTAGGGTTCAATATGCAAATTACCACTTCAATAAGGTCCCTAATGTTTCTTGGAATCATGTAGAGCAAATAAAATGAGAGGGGCATGTAACGACCCCGCCTCCCGGTAACCCCCAATTAAGGGAGACCCGAAGGACAGAGCCGTTATTCAATTACAGGATCAAAGGTTCAAAAAATAATCAATAGCAATTAATAAACTTTACCAACTAAACCGAAACTTGGTATAAAATAAAACTTTTCTTACCTTGGAGAAACTGGGATTTCAAAGCTTCTATCCATGAATATGCTAAACTAACTAATCCTCCTGTGCACGTTATATCTCATTTAATTTCACATCTGCCACTTTACTGTTTGTTCTTTTCATTTGTACCTAAAATGCCGACAAACAAAACGTCGGTCAGCAAGAAGATGGTATGTGGGGGAAACAATAATCATGCAACTATAATAACAAAGTAATCAGCCAATTATCATTTAACAACCAAGATTACAATTTAAACCATACTACTCAATCCTTTCCTATCCCCTATCTCTGTGTTGTCCCTGCTGTAGACTGAGATACTACCTCTCTCTAGGTAGATCCTTATTAGACCCCACATGATCCTACCTAACAGGTAGATCAATATCTAGGGTTGAGTCGCATGGCACTACTCATAAGTAGTCCAATCTCTAACTCAATGTGACTTGATGGACCTACCCCATTGGTAGTCATTTACTAAGTCATTCAATGACCTGATGGGCCTACCCCATTGGTAGCCTTTTACTAGGTCAACCCATTAAGATATAGAGGGGACAAGGATCTAAGCTAGTAGGCATATTTATTATGTGATAGTCATATTCACATTATACTTTTCATGAATTAAATACATCCAACAGTTTAATTCAAGCCACGATGGAGACATCGATAAAATCCCGGAAAACTAATTCGGGTGGTCATAAGCGTAACCACATACATGTACATGTACATTCAGGCACATGAATAATCGAAACAACAATGAGCAAGCAAGCATTCAATAAGATCCTGAAACAATTATACAATCTCCTTTTATTTCTCATGTCATTAAGATCTATTAAATCTAGTTCGCTTCCTAGGGTTTCTAGTCCACTTTTAGGGTTTCCATTGCAATTAGAGTTTCCCTCCATCTTTTATTATTTTAAACCCTTATTAATCACAATTGATCACAAACCCTAATTATTTCCACATCTAATTATCAATTCCGGATTAAAGGCATACTTAACCATTAATTAAGCTCATTAAGCCTCTTTTATTAAAGCTACTATTTTTATCCTTTTAATCCATGACAATATCATTATATGTATTTATCATTAATTCATAGTTCATTATGGTCCAAATCACATATGAACTCGATTTCCCATTAGTTCCACCTTTTATTAATGAGAAAACCCTAATTACTACATTTAGGGTATTTATCCACAAATTAGGAACTTTAATGCTCGAAATAGATTAGAACCATCATTTAACAACATATGTTCACAATTTTCAAATTAAATATGATCTTGTACTCTTTTACCCTAAATTAGGGTTTCTAACTATTTAATCGTTCATAATTGGTGTAGAAACCTAAACCATGTGTTAAATCATCTATATCAGGTTCAAGTTCATCATTAACATTTCAAGAGGTTGCTATTTTCGCCAATTAAGTATCATGAATTTAACCATTAACTTCAATTAGGGTTCCTAACATGATTTCAAAGCACTTTCCATTAATTTGGCATACTTTTGCAAAAAGAAACAAAATCTTTATTCTAAAAGTTTTTTTATTGAATTCCTCTCGTTCTCCTGAGCAAGATTCATATATTATTCGCATTTATCTGAGCTACGGTTTATGATATATGAATTTTGCAAAGATCTACTTACTTGGCCAATAGCATGCTGACACGTCAGCATAGCCATGCAATGCGCACTTTGGGAAACATAACCAAATTACCAGGTTACCCTCCACATAACTCAAGCATCCTTTGTTAAGCCGAGGGTATAACTGTCCAATGTCGGGATCTTCTTCAACCTAGCGATCAACTGGCCGCCGTTGACCTGCAACTTGCTTGCAACCGTCCTCCTCTCCTCCCTAGGGTCCCACGGTCACCTGCCATGGCCGCCCTGGATCTACCTTGCCCCTATGCACGCGGGACACCCCCAGGTCATGGACGAGATGCCTTCCCCTAGGTGTGCCAAACATGTGGCCAGTTGCACGTCTGCAGTCCTTCGGCGAGAGCTGCGTGTAGTCGAAAGTGTTGGGATGGTAGCCGACTATGTAAGGGTTGAAAAACACTAGAGGGGGGGTGAATAGAGTTTTAAAGGTAATTTTAACAATTACTGAAACTAAAACAACCAACCACAAAATATTGGACAAGGGCACAAGGATTTAGAGTGGTTCCAACTTTAGCAAATACTAAAGTTGTCAGTCCACTACCCGGTTGCTTACCCAACCGGGATTTGGAAAGAATTTAATTTTATTACCTCGCAAGGGCTTTACATAAAATTACAATTCTCTCCCTAAACCCTTCAAGCAGCCTTCACCTAGAAGTAATCGCCCAACCTTGAAGCAGCCTTCACCTAGAAGTAATTGCACCACCTTGAAGCAGCCTTCCTCCTGAAGTAGCTTCCCGTTGCAATAGCCTTCTTGAAGTAGCTTCCCGTGCGATAGCCTTCTTGAAGTAGCTTGAAGTCCACCTTCTCCTCTGAGAAGAACCTTCTCCAATCAGCAGCCTCCAACCCTAGTAGTAGCAAGGAGAATACAAAGGATAAAAGAGAACAAGAAAGAAAAAGGAAATTACAACTTATCCTTTGTAGCCCAAGGCTTGATTTTCCTAGATCAAGCGTATAGATCTCCTAACCAAGTGTGTGGACTTGTGATTGCAATGGGTAGGAGATACTAGCCTATAGGACACGAATTATGAGCTAAGAAATGAAATGGCCAATTGTCACAATGCTCAAATTGCTCACAAACAGATTGCTCAAAGTATGCTCAAGGATTTCTCAAGTGTAGAAAGTGTGTTTGAGTGTCCTATGGCTTGTCCTATTTATAGGAATGGCCTAAGGATGCTTAAGGACGTTCTAGACAACTTCTAGGGGTTTCTAAGTGCTTAACTAGCCGTTAGGTACAAAGTTGTTGCTTTAACAACGGCTAATTCATTAATTCTGCAGTTGCTGTCAGAGACCGTCTCGGTCGAGGAATGGTCGACCGAGACACCTACTCGGTCGAACTTTTGTCGACCGACAGGCACTCTGGAACAAGTGATTTGCAACGTCTTTCTCCAACTTCCAACTAACTTGTCTGTTGTGTCTAACGGCTACTTTGGATCTTTCTCGGTCGAGAAGATTGTCGACCGAGAGTGTCTCGGTCGAGGAGTTTGTCGACCGAGATTGATCCTGTTTCAATGTTTCAATTTAGGCACTAATTATATGTATGAGTGTGCATATGTGATCCTATTCGAAGGGGATGACTTATCTAAATGTGATGTTTAGCTAGGGAAGATCTAACGCTTGATTTACATGCAATCTAAGTACTTGTACATTATATATTTGTACAAGTTTTTACAAAGCGAGTACATTGCATGAAAACATAAATGTAAGCATATTGATTTCCCTAGTTGCTTTGGCATCCACCTTAATCCTGCACACTCAAGTAGCTCGTTCGATCAATAAGAATGAAATGTTTGTCATAATCAAAACAAAGGGATTTATAGATGTCCATTTAGCCAACAATCTCCCCCTTTTTGACGATGACAAACATTTCCTAAATATAAAAATAAAGGAAATATAAACCATATGAGTTTCATACCTTTAGATTACCTTTTGTAGCTTTTCCTCTTGTTTATAAAATGTGTGCTTATTATTCCCCTTGAATTATGGAACATGAAATCCAATTCACTAGGGAATATAGCAACTTTCAATGTAAAGCCAAGAGTTTATTTATGAAACTCATTGATTGAGTTTTTCTAAGTTTTAGTTTTATATTTATTTCTCCCCCTTTGTCATTTCAAAAAGATATCCGTTTAGAAATAAAAACTCCCCCTTAATTAGATGTCCCATCAAATCTAATGAAAAAGATGTCTATTTAAAAGCCAAAATATCATGATGTAAATAAGAGTTTTTGTTTAAGTAGCACAAATATCAAAGAAAACATCTTCCAAAGGAGTGATAAGCAAATTGCTTCCTAATTTTGTTAAATTGATCTAGTGGAAGTGGTTTTGTAAAAATATCAGCCAATTGATCTTCCGTATCAACATGATGAAGGGAAACATGATTCTTGGAGATGTGATCCCTTAAAAAATGATGACGGATTTCAATATGTTTAGCTCGGCTGTGTAAAATAGGATTGTGTGCTAAGTTTATAGCGCTCGTGTTGTCACAAAAAATAGGCGTAGATGAAAGAGTAAAACCATAATCATTTAATACTTGTTGCATATAAAGCACTTGAGCACAACAAGACCCGACTGCCATATATTCAGCTTCAGTTGTAGATAGGGCAACCGTATTTTGTTTCTTGCTAAACCAAGATACTAAAGCTCTCCCTAATAAGAAACAGCCACCACTAGTACTCTTGCGATCAAGTCGACAACCAGCATAATCCGCATCAGTATAAGCTTTAAAATCCAAGGATTGTCCTTTTGGATACCATAAACCAAAACAAGTAGTACCGGCTAGGTAACGAAGAATTCGTTTAACTGCTAGAAAATGAGAGTGCATAGGTTGTGATTGAAATCGAGCACAAAGACCAACGGGAAACATAATGTCCGGTCTAGAAGTAGTTAAGTAAAGCAAACTACCAATCATGGCTCTATATAAAGAATCATCAATAGGTTCCCCATTTTCATCCTTATCAATTTTAGTAGAAGTAGCCATAGGAGTAGTAGCATGTTTGCACTGATCCATTCCAAAACATTTTAAGAGTTCTTTAGTATATTTTTCTTGGCTTATGAATATTCCGGTAGGTGTTTGCTTAATTTGAAAACCAAGAAAGAAAGTTAGTTCACCCATGAGGCTCATTTCAAATTCTTTTTGCATAATGTCACTAAATTGTGTGCACAATGAATCATTTGAAGCTCCAAAAATAATGTCATCAACATATATTTGCACAACTAGGAAATCAGATGTATATGTTTTGAAAAATAAAGTAGAATCTGAATTTCCAATAGAAAAACCATTATCAAAAAGATATGTCTTGAGCCTTTCATACCAATTTCTAGGTGCTTGTTTTAAACCATAAAGTTCTTTCTTAAGTTTATAAACATAGTCACCTTTTTCCGGTATTTCAAAACCAGGTGGTTGTGCAACATATACTTCTTCTCGAATGATGCCATTTAGAAATGCACTTTTTACATCCATTTGGTATAGTTTGATGTTTTTATGTGCAGCAATAGCTAGTAACATTCTAATAGCTTCAAGTATAGCTACTGGTGCATACGTTTCATCAAAATCTATTCCTTCTTGTTGATTATATCCTTGTGCTACTAATCGAGCTTTATTCCTTATTACTTCTCCTGCCTCATTTAGCTTGTTCCTAAAAACCCATTTAGTTCCTATTATGGTTTTATCTTGTGGTTTAGGAACTAAATCCCATACATCATTTTTAGTGAATTGATTCAATTCTTCTTGCATGGCTATTATCCAATAATCATCTTTAAGAGCTTCAGATATCTTTTTAGGTTCAATGATAGAAACAAAAGCCATGTTTGCAACATCTTTGAAAGAAGACCTAGTTTTAACTTTATCATTAGGATCTCCAATAATTAATTCTTGAGGATGATCTTTAATAAGCCTAGGTGTAGGTTGTGGTTCAACTTGGTGATTATTTGTAGTACTTTTCTCACTATTATTTGGTATATTTAAATTTTCGAATTGATTTGTGAGATCTATGATTTCTAGATTTTCAGATTTAGACTCTTCATGAAAAGAAACATGAATAGATTCCTCAACTTTTCTAGATATAGTGTTATATACTCTAAAAGCTTTGCTAGAAGTGGAATATCCCAAAAAGAATGCTTTGTGAGATTTGGAGTCAAACTTATCTCTATCATCTTTGGTATTTAAGATATAGCATGTGGAGCCAAAGGTATGAAAATAGTCAACTCTAGGTTTCTTAGAATGTATTAGTTCATATGCAGTTTTCTTTAAATGAGAGTGAACAGTTACTCTATTTAGCACATAGCATGCAGTGTTTACAGCTTCAGCCCAAAAGGTTTTGGGTGTGTTATGTTCAAGCATCATAGTTCTAGCCATTTCTTGTAGTGATCGATTTTTCCTTTCAACTATACCATTTTGTTGTGGGGTGCGTGGAGTAGAAAAATTATGAGTGTACCCTTGAGATGTACAAAACTCTTCAAATGTATGATTTTCAAATTCTCCACCATGATCACTTCTAATGGTACATATTTTGCTTTGTAAAAGATTTTCAATCTTGGAACAAAATTGTATAAAAACATGAATAGTATCATCTTTAGTTGCAATAAAGTGTACCCATGTGTATCTACTATAATCATCAACAATAACAAAACAGTATCTTTTACCACCAATAGATTGTGTCCTCATGGGTCCAAATAAATCCATATGAATTAATTCTAAGGACCTACTAGTGCTAAGTACATGTTTTGGTTTAAAAGAGGTTTTGGTTTGCTTTTCCATTGTGCATGGTTCACAGTTTTCAACTTGATCAAAGGATAAAGTAGGCAATCCACGAACAAGATCATATTTCACTAACTTTTTAATAACATGTGAACTAGCATGTCCTAACTTTTTATGCCATACTTGTAAGGTATTTTCATTTGCAAGAAAGCATTTTCCCACTACTGATTTCATAGAGTTAGGTTTAAGAATATAAAGATTTCCAACTCTATTTCCTTCATAAACAACATTTGTAGTGTTTTCTATCAATAACTTGCAGCAAGTTTTGTTAAATAACACATTATAACCACTATCACATAATTGACTAACACTTATCAAATTATGGTGCAAACCATCAACGAGTAGAACATTCTTTATTTCGAGGTTTGTACCAACATTACCTATTCCAACGATTTTGCCCTTACCATTGTCTCCAAAGGTGACTGTTCCACTTTTCTTTTCTTCAAAGGTTTGGAATGCATCCTTGTTTCCGGTCATATGTTTGTAACATCCACTGTCAACCACCCATTCCTGCATTAAAATGTAGATTTTGGTACCCATGTGATGGTCCGATATGGTGAGAATTATTTAAGTACAGATTTGTATAATAGTTATGAAACAGAAGTCCAGTCGGTCGACAATTGTTCGACCGACATATGTCTCGGTCGACAAATTGTCGATCGAGAAGATTACTGTATTACAAACTAGAAAACACAGAAATGTAGCTCGGTTGACCAATTTTTGACCGAAATAATTGCTGTAAATTTTGATATGTTACAGACATTCGGTCGTTCGACAATACTTCGACCGATTAATGGTTCGGTCGACAATACTTCGACCGACTGAGTTTCTGTTTCAATACAACAATGCAGAAAATTAACAATAAGCATAAAATCTTTTGTTTAGTTGAGATAAGACAATATAAATAACAAGATGGAGTTTTTTGGTCATATCTCAACTAAATTCTATTTGATTCTACTAAGTTTGAGGTTTTGGGACCCAAACTAATTCGGAATCCTTAGTTTTATAAGGGCATGAAAAGGAATAGTGTCCAAGACGTAAACAAAAATGGCAAGTAATAGAATCAACTTCATTTCTCTTTCTAGCCATTGTGTTCTTGGGTACAAACATAGTTTGAGTTCTTTTGGGTTGATTTTTCTTTGGAGCATATCCCAAACCTTTTCTTCCGTTGAAAACAGTACCAATGTTTAGAATGTTATCAAGTATATCTTTTCTTCTTAACTCATAAAGTTCTCTTTGCAGCTGAGCAATATCATTCAATTTTTTGTGTAAATCTTTTCTTGCTTGATCTAAATCAGATAGCAATGAATCTCTTTCTTTTATAACATTATCATAGTCTAGATGGTTACACAAAATAGGTTGAGTTCGAAAATCTTTTAGTTTAGCTAACAAGTCAGTCTTTTCTTTAGAAAGAAGATCAACATTTGTTTCTAAAGTGAGTAGCTTTCTAGTGCAATCATCTAAAGATGTTTTTAAAGACAAATTCTCAAGATCAATGTTATTCTTTTCAGAAGAAAGATTATCTAATTTAGCAATTTGCTCATCATTTGATTTGGTAACCTTCTTTAGTTTCTTCTTGACATCAACATACTTATCATGAATTTCTTGTAGACTAGTGACTAACTCTTCTTTAGAAAGATCAAGTAGGCTTACCTCTTGAGAGTTTTCATCATCTTCTCTTGCCATTAGACAATCCACGGTTTCTTCTCCGCTTTCACTATCACTTGACTCGTCCCATGCAGCCTTATAGGCTTTTTCTCCCTTCTTTTTGTGAGAGCTTTTCTTCCCTTTCTTTGCTTTAGGACATTCATTTTTGTAATGCCCTTTCTTCCCACATTCAAAGCACCTAGGAGGGGTAGAAGAAGAGCTGGAAATTTTGTTAGATTTAAATCTTTTGTATTTCTTACCATTGACTATCAAGGCTTCTTCTCCCTCTTCTTCACTTGACTCCTCACTTTCTTGTGTGACAACCTTTGAAGCTTTTAGAGCCACATCCTTCTTCTTTCCTTGCTGAAGTTCACGTGCTCTTCTTTCTTCCTCTTCTAGGGTTGCTTCATGAGCTTCTAAGTTTCCAATAAGTTGCTCCATTTTCAGTCGAGTGAGGTCGTTTGCTTCTTCAATGGCTGTCACCTTTGGCTTATATTTTGGAGGAAGTGAACGAAGGATCTTTGATACCTGATCTTCTTCAGGAATAGGTTTTCCTAAAGCACTTAAACCATTAACAATAGTAGAGAATTTTGCAAACATTTCACTAATTGATTCATTTGTATCCATACGAAAGTGTTCAAATTTTTGTTTAAACATGCTAATTTTGGAATTTTTGACTTGGACTGTACCTTCATAGGTTATGGACAGTCTATGTCAAATATCATAGGTTGTGTCACAATTAGATATTCTATTAAATTCTCCTACCGAAATAGAACAATATAAAATGCTTACAGGTTTTGCATTCATTTGGGCCAGCTTTACCGTATTTGCATCCCATTCTGCAAATTGAGTTTGAGGGAGCTCGTATGGGGTTGACACCATTCTCCATAGGTCCCAATTGATGCCTTGGAAATAGAACTGCATCCTTCTCTTCCAATATTGGTAGTTTGTTCCATCGAACGCTGGAGGCCTAGCAACAAGTGTTCCTTCAAGGTTAAGGTTGTTGAGCACTCCATCCCCCATTTCTTCAAGACCTTGTTAGGGTTCCTTGAAGCCTGCTCTGATACCAATTGAAAAACACTAGAGGGGGGGGTGAATAGAGTTTTAAAGATAATTTTAACAATTACTGAAACTAAAACAACCAACCACAAAATATTGGACAAGGGGACAAGGATTTAGAGTGGTTCCAACTTTAGCAAATACTAAAGTTGTCAGTCCACTACCCGGTTGCTTACCCAACCGGGATTTGGAAAGAATTTAATTTTATTACCTCGCAAGGACTTTACATAAAATTACAATTCTCTCCCTAAACCCTTCAAGCAGCCTTCACCTAGAAGTAATCGCCCAACCTTGAAGCAGCCTTCACCTAGAAGTAATTGCACCACCTTGAAGCAGCCTTCCTCCTGAAGTAGCTTCCCGTTGCAATAGCCTTCTTGAAGTAGCTTCCCGTGCGATAGACTTCTTGAAGTAGCTTGAAGTCCACCTTCTCCTCCGAGAAGAACCTTCTCCAATCAGCAGCCTCCAACCCTAGGAATAGCAAGGAGAATACAAAGGATAAAAGAGAACAAGAAAGAAAAAGGAAATTACAACTTATCCTTTGTAGCCCAAGGCTTGATTTGCCTAGATCAAGCGTATAGATCTCCTAACCAAGTGTGTGGACTTGTGATTGCAATGGGTAGGAGATACTGGCCTATAGGACACGAATTATGAGCTAAGAAATGAAATGGCCAATTGTCACAATGCTCAAATTGCTCACAAACAGATTGCTCAAAGTATGCTCAAGGATTTCTCAAGTGTAGCAAGTGTGTTTGAGTGTCCTATGACTTGTCCTATTTATAGGAATGGCCTAAGGATGCTTAAGGACGTTCTAGACAACTTCTAGGGGTTTCTAATTGCTTAACTAGCCGTTAGGTACAAAGTTGTTGCTTTAACAACAGCTAATTAATTAATTCTGCAGTTGCTGTCAGAGACCGTCTCGGTCGAGGAATGGTCGACCGAGACACCTACTCGGTCGAACTTTTGTCGACCGACAGGCACTCTGGAACAAGTGATTTGCAACGTCTTTCTCCAACTGCCAACTAACTTGTCTTTGTGTCTAACGACTACTTTGGATCTTTCTCGGTCGAGAAGATTGTCGACCGAGAGTGTCTCGGTCGAGGAGTTTGTCGACCCAGATTGATCATGTTTCAATTTAGGCACTAATTATATGTATGAGTGTGCATATGTGATCCTATTCAAAGGGGATGACTTATCTAAATGTGATGTTTAGCTAGGGAAGATCTAACGCTTGATTTACATGCAATCTAAGTACTTGTACATTATATATTTGTACAAGTTTTTACAAAGCAATTACATTGCATGAAAACATAAATGTAAGCATATTGATTTCCCTAGTTGCTTTGGCATCCACCTTAATCATGCACACTCAAGTAGCTCGTTAGATCAATAATAATGAAATGTTTGTCATAATCAAAACAAATGGATTTATAGATGTCCATTTAGCCAACAAGGGTTGTCATGGAGGTATCTCGCACCCGTCAAGATAGTTTAACAGCTCCTCATGGCACCAGGGTCGCGCTTCCCTTCTTGTTTAGGGTTGCTGGTCAAAAACTAAAGGAAAGAGAGAGAGAAGAGTGTGTGGATCTCTTTGATCTCAGCCAAGGGCTACCCCTTATATAGGGGTGGGAAACCATGCCTCAAAATGTCCTTTCAAGGGGAAACAAGTCCCTTCCCTACTAGGAAACAATTTCCATCATTTGAGATACAAGTTTCTCTCTCTTAAAAGTCCTCCTTATCCTTTTGATATTTCTTTTCCTTTAATTATTAAGATTTTGAAAATTACCACCCTTATCTTCCTTGTACTTGCCTTATATATATTTGGCACGAAATTATGTTTTCTTTTAATAGAAAATACTTCCTTGTATCAATATTACCAAATTCATCAATAATATATCACATTATGCTCTTATTTTGCAACTTGGTATTTTCTCTTTCTTTCCTCTTTATTGGGGCTCCTTGGACCCCAAGAAACTCAAAGAATTTGAAATTACTTTTTAAGGAATACTCATTATCCTTAAATGCATCAATATGCATTATTTTACATTGTCTTGTTTATTTCTCTTTATTAGGTTGATTTCTTATTAAAATATCCCTTTTTTTGTTAGGATTTCTCTTTATTTCTCTTTTATTTTCCTCATCAGTATTCCTTTTATTATTAGGCATCTTTGGGAAACGAAATTCCACCAAGGATAACTCAATTATACCTCTTTTCACTTATTTTCCATATTTTACCATTGTTTCCTATTTCTCTCTTAATAAAGAAATACTTAATTGATCTTTTTCTTTTCTTTTTTCATTATCAAGCAACTTTTGACTCTTTGGAACTCAAGGAACTCATGTGGCACGAAATCCCTCTTTGGATTTTCCTTCTAGAGGTTTCCACACTTTTCCTTTTCTCTATTTTCTTATTTACACGATAATAGTGCAATTTCTTTTGTCTCTTCCTTTATTGGGCCCAATAGCCGATAAAGCACACAAAACAACCATCAAGGCTATTGTAAAATAAATCCATCAATCCAAATTATATCATTATTTGTCCTATATGAGAGTTTACATTGCTCATCAGATGAACCCGAAATTGGGGTTGTAACATACTTCCCCTCTTATAGGAATTTTGTCCTCAAAATTCTATCAAACAAACAAAACAGGATAAGCCTTTCATATGTCCATCATGGCTCCCATGTGGCTTCTCCCTTTCCATGGTGCTTCCCAAGAACCTTCATTATCTCATATTCTTCCATTTGAGTTCTTTCTTACCTTGGTATATCGTACCCTCATAGGTGACTCAGGACATTTCAGCCTCTCAAAAAGCTAAAAAGGTTCAGGGCTTAGCACATGGCTTGGGTATCTCACATAGCTCTCTAGATCAGACTCATGTAACACATTATACCTCATGTTATCCTGAGGGGTAAGGTTAAACACAACAATATCCACCAATCCATCTCAAATGGACCCATATATCGGGGACTCAGCTTTCTCAGTTGTAGCTTAGAGGGGTCGGATTTTCACATTATATTCCCCCACAATGAACTACATGTCAGTCTGCTTTGCATCATCTCGTGAATCATGTCACCCTTGGGCTCTCTCTCAGCCATTGCATGATCAAGTGACTTCATCTGCACACATTGTGTTTCTTTTATGACCTTCACGAGGCCTTCTTCACCAACATCATCATAATGAAGTGGCGACCGACGCAACCTCCTTATAGAACTTCTTGCATCCCGATAAAGGCTATGGTGGTTAACATCACATCTTTAGACCTATCTCTTGGTATCACCCTGAACAAGCACACTTGCTCTCATCAGACCCTCTAGTCTGGATTATACTAACCATTAGTTAGGGGTGATAAGCGATATTAAAAACGAGTTCTTCATGCACTACTTCCACTGCATGGAAGTAAACCTTCTAATCATGCTCAAGAACTTTTGAAATCGCATCATGGTGTAGTTGAACCATCTTCTCTCTTAAGTAGTTCAACCGAATCTATCCCATGACAGTACTCTTCCTTTCTCATGTCACCTAGGTAAGGCGATCTACCATAACCCATATTGCATCTTAACCTTCCTTGGTCAAGGGGAGACTCACAACATCCATAGTGATGAACTCCCATTCCTCCTCGGGAACTCTTTATACTATATACCCATGTACTGGGTTACTGGTGTTTGTCCTTCACCTCCTGGCTTGCATAGCCACATGCTACATGCAACCTCACATCGAGCAGCCAAAGTGCTACTATCACATACTATCTTTGTAGTATCACGGTGTTTGGTGATCTTAAAACCATGATCTCCGGTATGTCATGATTCCTAAAGATCGATACCTCGGAAACCCTAAACCACTCTCATTAGGGTTTTACTACCTTCCTTTCTAAAGAAGTGTATCTAAGGTTCTACAACCATCCTTCTACCACATCAAGGACTAGGATGGCTATCCAAACAACCACTAGTCTTATTCAACAGATCTCATTATATCTGAGTGTTAGCCAAACTTATCTCTTTTTCTCAACTTAAGGTTAGCCTAACAAACTCAACTTCTTCTAGCTCCCCGCTAAACCAGGCAGCTATACCTCAACCTGAGCATTCATTACCACTTCTTATCCTTAGGAGTTAAGTATTGTTGAGGACATACACCTCCATGTAATATACTTATCATCTCATCTCAAACTCTAGTTTTATCTTCATCAAGAAACTATGAGCTCATCCACCTGGTGATCAAACTCAACCTTGTATAACTTGCAAATTCCACAAAGCTCATGGTATCACATCCCCACAAGATGATCTCCTTAATACTCTTAGTGTTTGTAAACCATCCATGTATCATGGTTCCATGAGGGTATGTTATCATCTCTATCCCCATACCTTGTAGCAACGTTTCAACTCACATCATCATTATCCTTAGTGTATGGCATGCGTACTGTCCTATCTCTCACTCCCATAACAAGAGGAAATAAGCATTTGGCTGTAGTTCAAATACAGAGTTCTTCCTGTTCTAAGAGTAGAGATGGTACAGCCCACCGTGCCAGTACACCTTCAAAACTAAGTGGAAACGTGCAACTCATGTCTCCACATCATAAACATCATGATATCAAAAATTACTTTCATGGAAAACTAGTCCCGAACTTACTTGGTCCAAGCATAATCCTAGGTCATCTCCTCTAGGTTTATAGGGAGTCGGGACTTTTGGGGTCATCCCTTTTACCTTATACATCCGAGAGTGCCCTACTCATCTGCCCTTTGGGTCCCATGAGTTCATTAAGGTGATCAATCTCCTAACCCATGGCCCTCAGACAATGATAGTTGTTACCTCCCGACCCTATGGTCATGTGCAACTAGGGAATTAGGTAACTCCTACTTCCATCGGTCTTATCCCCACCTGACCCTAGAATAGACTTAGGATTCTATCATAGTACATGTCTGACTTAGAACCTTACCCAAGCCATCATCACCTCTCTCTCTGCATTCTTGGGTTGTCTTTCATCCTTTCTCAGGGATCATGGCGACCTGCCTACCTTGGTCAGGCCCCATACCGGTTACCTCCATGGCAACACATTCACATGCACGTAGATATGGTTATTTATGGGTCTATAGGTTCATCCTCGTACCATGTACTTTTCACTTAGCTCCTCAAGATCTTATGAGACCTCTTTAGGTTACCTCAAAACCAACAAAACTGGTGTACTCCCTACGAAAGGGTCCCTCTCCCAGGATGGGAGGAAACTACACCTTAATAACAAAGGTCACAAGCATCCTTAGGGTTTAAATTCTTATGAGCATGCCTAACCCAACAGCTACTAAGGCACAAGCAGACCACCTATTAACTATGCGAGGTCATACTTGTTCTCTTTCCTCAACATTAGATCAACTTAGCTGTGAGGGGTTCATCAAACATACCCTTAACTTAAGGGATTTCCTTTACCTCTACACATGAGGAGTACCATGCTCGAAACTATAGAGAATCAAATCTCATCATGAACATCGGGTACACTACTTCCCTTCTTAGGCCTACGAACCCTAAGTCCACCTTTGGGTGTCCAACTGCCTGCTCAAACTCTTAACCACGAATCAAGCATGTCCAAGGTATGTCAAGTACTCCCATGAACCTTTTATACGAGCAACACCTCAGAGTTGAGTCCTCTTCCAGGACAACCAACTAGGTACAAGCCTTCACAACTTGCTACTTCATCCTCTTCAAGTTCTAAAGCACTCTTTATCTCATCCAGTAGGTAATTATCTATACCATAGGTACTCGAAGCATCCCCACTATTCCTCATATCTCAGAATCTAAGCTTCCAACCTTCTTTCTTGGATCATACTTTCTCTCTCTAGATCTAACCTTACTTCATGAAGTTGGATCAAGCTTACCAACATATCCCTTCCTGGGTGAAGACTTTGCTCAACTCATGTTTGGCTCAAGATTATCCTTTAGATCTTTATATTTATCTCATAAGACATCCACCATGATTCCTTGTCCAGGGTTTCATCCTACTGTCAGAACTACCGATGTACCCTGGGTGCAAGCTACACCCTACTTGCACAAGCCCATAGGGTTCTTATAGGTTCGTCTCTAACCTCATCCATGAAGGAGCTACCCTTGTCTCTAACATGCACGACCCTTTCCAGAGTTGGGTCGCCAAAGGTACTAGGTCATCTAACCTCTTATGGCATCCCAAAGGCATGTCCAACCAAGCACTCGGTTAACCATGACATCTAACTCACCATGTCGTCTTCCTCTCTAACCTTCACTTAGGGTTAGGGTTAACATCATCCTCAGAGGATGTGCTAGGTCTCTACTTTAATGGAGATCTCTACCTCCAAGACTCACTTTCTCTACTCATCCTCCTGACAAGAAGGTCTAGCCTCAGGTCTCTCCTGAGGGAAATGACAACTTATGTCATACGACCTAAGCATGTATCTATTCCTTTACGCTTTCTCTATTAAGCTTATGTCCATGACATCTTATTTACATGCTTTTTATTAATTTGATGGAGGATTCCTTAATCCTTATCAACCTTACCCATACCTCAAGAGGGTGAGGAAAAGAGAGAAAACCCTCATCCTTAAGGTCCTTAATAGAATTTGAGTTGAGAAGGGATGAACAAGATGAGAGAGTCCTACAGGTATCTTATTTCGATTCATACCCTAAGACTTTGGCCAGGCAGTCACACAGATCCAGGAGTCCTCATATTCCGACTAGCGGTGCAGAGGAAAATATTGCCAGCCCCCGATCGTGATCCTTTTCTAGTCACCTCTGTCTTTCAGATAATCCTCTAATAACTCCCTTGGGTTCTACGGAATTTGTAAAATTGAGTAATTATTAAAGATTAATTGTGGAACCTATGCTCTGATACCAATTGTAACGACCCCGCCTCCTGGTAACCCCCAATTAAGGGAGACCCGAAGGACAAAGACGTTATTCAATTACAGGATCAAAGGTTCAACAAATAATCAATAACAATTAATAAACTTTACCAACTAAACCAAAACCTGGTATAAAATAAAACTTTTCTTACCTTGGAGAAACTGGGATTTCTAAGCTTCTATCCATGAATATGCTAAACTAACTAATCCTCCTGTGCACGTTATATCTCATTTAATTTCACATCTACCACTTTACTATTTGTTCTTTTGATTTGTACCTAAAACGCCGACAAACAAAACATCGGTCAGCAAGAAGTTGGTATGTGGGGGAAACAATAATCATGCAACTATAATAACAAAGTAATCAGCCAATTATCATTTACCATCCAAGATTACAATTTAAACCATACTACTCAATCCTTTTCCTATCCCCTATCTCAGTGCTATCCCTACAGCGGACTGAGATACTACCTCTCTCTAGGTAGAACTTATTAGACCCCGCATGATCCTACCTAACAGGTAGATCAATATCTAGGGTTGAGTCGCATGACACTACTCATAAGTAGTCCAATCTCTAACTCAATGTGACTTGATGGACCTACCCCATTAGTAGTTATTTACTAAGTCATTCAATGACCTGATGGGCCTACCCCATTGGTAACCTTTTACTAGGTCAACCCATTAAGCTACAGAGGGGACTAGGATCTGAGCTAGTAGGCATATTTCTTATGTGATAGTCATATTCACATTATACTTTGCATGAATTAAATACATCCAACAGTTTAATTCAAGACACGATGGAAACATCGATAAAATCCTAGAAAACTAATTTGGGTAGTCATAAGCGTAACCACATACCTATACATGTAGATTCAGGCACAGGAATAATCCAAACAACAACGAGCAAGCAAGCATTCAATAAGATCCTGAAACAATTATACAATCTCCTTTTATTTCTCATGTCATTAAGATCTATTAAATCTAGTTCTCTTCCCAGGGTTTCTAGTCCACCTTTAGGGTTTCCATTGCAATTAGAGTTTCCCTCCATCTTTTATTATTTTAAACCCTTATTAATCACAATTTATCACAAACCCTAATTATTTCCACATCTAATTATCAATTCCGGATTAAAGGCATACTTAACCATTAATTAAGCTCATTAAGCCTCTTTTTATTAAAGCTACTATTTTTATCCTTTTAATCCATGACAATATCATTATATGTATTTATCATTAATTCATAGTTCATTATGGTCCAAATCACATATGAACTTGATTTCACATTAATTCCACCTTTTATTCATGAGAAAACCCTAATTACTACATTTAGGGTATTTATCCACAAATTAGGAACTTTAATGCTCGAAATAGATTAGAACCATCATTTAACAACATATGTTCACAATTTTCAAATTAAATATGATCTTGTACTCTTTTACCCTAAATTAGGGTTTCTAACTGTTTAATCATTCATAATTGGTGTAGAAACCTAAACCATGTGATAAATCATCTATATCAGGTTCAAGTTCATCATTAACATTTCAACAGGTTGCTATTTTCGCCAATTAAGTATCATGAATTTAGCCATTAACTTCAATTAGGGTTCCTAACATGATTTCAAAGCACTTTCCATTAATTTAGCATACTTTTGCAAAAAGGAACAAAATCAGATTCTAAAAGTATTTTTATTGAATTCCTCTTGTTCTCCTGAGCAAGATTCATATATTATTTGCATTTATCTGAGCTACGGTTTATGAGATATGAATTTTGCAAAGATCTACTTACTTGGCCAATAGCATGCTGACACGTCAGCATAGCCATGCAATGCGCCCATTGGGAAACATAACCAAATTACCAGGTTACCCTCCACTTAACTCGAGTGTCCTTTGTTAAGTCGGGGGTATAACCGTCCAATGTCGGGATCTTCTTCAACCTAGCGATCAACTGGTCGCCGTCGACCTGCAACTTGCTTGCAGCCATCCTCCTCTCCTCCCTAGGGCCCCACGGTCACCTGCCATGGCCGCCGTGGATCTAACTTGCTCCTGCAGACGCGAGGCACCCCCAGGTCACGGGCGAGAAGCCTTCCCCTAGGTGCGCCAAACATGTGGCCGGTTGCACGTTTGTAGTCCTTCGGCGAGAGCTGCGTGCAGTCGAGGGTGTTGGGATGGTAGCCGACTATGTAAGGGTTGTCGTGGAGGTATCTCGCACTCGTCAAGACAGTTTAACAACTCCTCATGGCACCAGGGTCACGCTTCCCTTCTTGATTAGGGTTGCTGGTTGAAAACTAAAGGAAAGAGAGAGAGAAGAGTGTGTGGATCTCTTTGATCTCGGCCAAGGGCTCTACCCCTTATATAGGGGTGGGCAACCATGCTCAAAACGTCCTTTCAAGGGGAAACAAGTCCCTTCCCTACTAGGAAACAATTTCCATCATTTGAGATACAAATTTCTCTCTCTTAAAAGTCCTCCTTATCCTTTTGATATTTCTTTTCCTTTAATTATTAGTATTTCAAAAATTACCACCCTTATCTTCCTTGTACTTGCCTTATATATATTTGGCACAAAATTATGTTTTCTTTTAATAGAAAATACTTCCTTGTATCAATATTACCAAATTCATCAATAATATATCACATTATGCTCTTATTTTGCAACTTGGTATTTTCTCTTTCTTTCCTCTTTATTGGGGCTCCTTGGATGCCCAGAAACTCAAAGAATTCGAAATTACTTTTTAAGGAATACTCATTATCCTTAAATGCATCAATATGCATTATTTTACATTGTCTTATTTATTTGTCATTATTAGGTTGATTTCTTATTAAAATATCCCTTTTTTTGTTAGGATTTATCTTTATTTCTCTTTTATTTTCCTCATCGGTATTCCTTTTATTATTAGGAATCCTTGGGATACGAAATTCCACCAAGGATAACTCAATTACAACTCTTTTCACTTATTTTCCATATTTTACCATTGTTTCCAATTTCTTTCTTAATAAAGAAATACTTAATTGATCTTTTTCTTTTCTTTTCATTATCAAGCAACTTTTGACTCTTTGGAACTCAAGGAACTCATGTGGCACGAAATCCCTCTTTGGATTTTCCTTCTATAGGTTTCCACACTTTTCCTTTTCTCTATTTTCTTATTTACACGATAATAGTGGAATTTCTTTTGTCTCTTCCTTTATTGGGCCCAATAGCCGATAAAGCCCACAAAACAACCATCAAGGCTATTGTAAAAGAAATCCATCAATCCAAATTATATCATTATTTGTCCTATATGAGAGTTTACATTTCTCAACAGATGAACCCAAAATTGGGGTTGTAACAGGGCGCCTCATTGGAATTAAGTTGGAGGAGAGAGAAACTTGATATTAAAATAATCAAGATTTAATCCTAATTGAAACCCTAATTTAATTTAGGGCAAAAATGAATGTATTAATTAAAGGGCCTTCAACCAAAATTAAAATGGTTGGATTCAGATGTGTGTGGATGATCTTAAAGCCTTGCAAAGGCATGAGCATATGCTAAGGAGGTGAAATTCCACTCACCATTATTATAAGAAAAAGAATTTCCACTCAAATATGGATATTCGTATTATAAGGGTTAAGGTGCTTAATTTCTTTTCCCTTAATACATGGATAATGGAAGGTTGATCGGTGGGGATAGAGATGCCCTTGCATGCAAGAAACCAAGGGGGAAGTGGTGGCAATAATTTTGGAATTAAAAGACTTTTATAAAGTATTTTATGTCTCATCAATTTTCTTATAAAAGTACCCTTGCCAAGACAAAACAAAGGCTTTTTCGGATTTCTTTCTTTCCCCTTGCTTGGAAAACGACCAAGGAGCTGTGGAGGATCAGGAGGACGACTCCCAACCTGTTGGTAAGATTCTTGACCTCCTTTCACCTTGAATCCATGGTGAAAATCAAAAATCAATGCATAAATTCTTCATATCTCGATCCCCTCTTCAATTCTAACAAATTATTTTCACTCAAATCTTGAGGAAGACCCTTGGAATAGTGAAAGGAGTTGCATCCACCATTGTTTCCGTGATCTTGGAGATTTGGAGCTCAATTGGACGTGGGTTTTATAACTTGAACCCTTAATTTTATTATTGCAATCAATTCCTTATCAATTGGTGATCATTTCTACATTTCTGAAATTAAGTTTGGTTGATTGATACAGTCTCCATGGAAATCACAGAAGATTTTGTGAGATTGGAGCTTGATGATAATGACATCATCATAAGCACACACCTCCCCAAATATCTTGGGCAAACGGTTTCAATGTTGAGTCCAAATGGTTTCACCAAACCGTTTGGTGACCAAACAGTTTGCAAACCGTTTGGTGGTTTGGATTCCAAACCATTTGGAATGGTTGACCATTTGAGATGGTTGACCGTTTGAAGATATATGCTGTGGTACTTGGATCTTGATCCAATGGTTTCAATTGGTTTGATCGTGAAGGTTTCAATTGTGGTTGATTCCTTAATTGAAAACCCTAATCGACTAAGTGCTGATTTTCCAATTGAATAAGATGATGTTTTGGGTTGATTGGACCAAACGGTTTCAAAACCATTTGTGGATCACCCAAATGGTCTCAAGACCATTTGGGGGTCACCCAAGACCGTTTGGAGGTCTAGGGTTAAGTATGGCTAAGTGTTTGAAGGTCAAAAGGTATCAAATTTAATTGCAACTAAGTGCTGATTTGATAATCAACCCAATGGTCTAAAACCCTAATTGGATGTCATGGATTTTGATGATGGAATGGGAAAACGGTCTCAAAACCGTTTTTAAATCAACCAAATGGTCTCAAGACCGTTTGGAGGTCATCCAAGACCATTTGAGGTCAGGTCATATCATGTGATGATGATGGTTCATTGATTTCAATTGATTTGGTTCCACAATGTCAACCATTGATGGATCCTCGGTTTCAAACCCTAAGTGATGGTTTCTTGATTATCAAACCTAGTCTAATTGGGTTCAAAACCCTAAATAAAAGGTCTAATTGAATGGGGATTCAGTGTTCCAATTGATGAATATGTTAGTGGTTCAATTTATAATCGGTCCATGGATTGAAACATTGAGTCGATTGAGTGTTGAAGTGCCTTTTTGGTCCATGTGGTTTTGAGAAGGTTTGGGTCCAAATGGTATCAAGACTGTTTGAGTCCAAACGGTCTCAAGACCATTTGGGACCAAACAGTCTCAAGACCATTTGGGACCAAACGATCTCAAACCGTTTGGAGACCCAAAGTGTAAACGGTTTCAATACCTACTTTGTCCAATTGGTTTCAAGCACAACTTGTTCAAATGGTTTTCAACCAATTGATTTATGAGAACCAAGATCATTAAGGGTCTAAGTAATTAATATTGTGAAGATCAACATGGTTAATCCATTTGAATATCTCATGTAATTGAAGGTCCAATATGGTGAACCTATTTGGATACTTAATGCATTTGAAGATTTCAATAGTTAATCCAATTGATCACTTTGTGGAACTAAAAGTCTAATTGGTCAATTATTTTGAATTCTTTATATAATTTATGGTTTAATTGATTAGACCATTTGGACATGTAATTTTATCAAAGGTCAATTAGCTATTTGAATATTAATGATGTAGACCCATGATGATTATAATGGTCAACCCTAACTATGTGAACTTAAATGAAGAGCTGACCTAGTTTAATATTGAACCCACTTAACATCCTAAAGAGGATGAGAGAGAGATTGAGAAATATTAATGTTTATATAATTAAGCTATAATTCTCTCATTATGAGTAAACTATGTGATAAGGGTTGATCCATAATAATGAGATCATGAAACCCTAATCAATAAGCCCTAACCCTAATTTAGAGTAATAGTAAGTGAAACCCTAATTGGGATGAATAGTGAACCCTAATTGTGGGTTATTGAATGTAGACCCTTTTCTGAAGTGAAATTTATGTGTGAAACCCTAATTAGGGAAAATCTATGTGTGAAACCCTAATTTAGGGTAAAGATGAGTGTTATCATAAATCCAGGGTGATGATGTAACCCTAACTTAGTGTAATAATGAAGGAAACCCTAATTTAATGAGAATTGTACATCCTAACCCTAATTTGGGTATGAGGTAAGAGAAACCCTACTTGGATGTGAATGGTAAACCTTAATCCCTAAAAATGGGGTAAAGGTGCAAAAAACCCTAATATAGGGTTTTGCTACTAATTCTATGTGAAGTCCTATCACTGGGTGATGTGTTGTGAAATCCTAATTTCACATAATACTAAGTGAATCCTTGATGTAGATGGATGATTATGTAAAACTCTATTGAAGAGTAATACTATGTGAAATCCCAAAATGTATGGAATATGTTTTGTGAATCCTCAAATTATAAATATCGAGAATATTATTCCTAATAATGGAATAGGGATTAATGTTATGAGAAATGTAACACCTAGAGAGGTTGATAATGGATATCCTTATATTAATAGTTCCTAACTCAAGGATGAGTCCATAGTATTGGGAATGGTTGTATAATCTAAGGAATTGACTAATGACCAATACTTTAGATGATAAATGTGATGAACTGGTGTATAAAGTATTAGGATGGGGAATACCCTAACACAAGCTAAGTGTATGAACTCATGTAAGATAAAGGTGTTGAGGGAAGTGATACATCAAGATATGATAGATATCACATCCAACACCCCAATACTGGTATACCTTGATGTGTTATAAGTCTAATATAATTTGATGAATGACACCTGAGATGTGTCATGTCAATTGTTACATTAAGATATAATGCACCTTGTTGAATGTAGTCTAGCATGCCTTATGAAAAGGTTAATCCAATCCATAGACTATGATACAATCATATTCTAATAAAGATGAGAGAGAAACTCATACTTTGTTTTGATAATATATTCAATGGTGAATGATGAGAATAAATAAGTATAATTGAATACTTATGTTATTCATATTGATTTCCTTGCTATGTGAACCCTAATATAGGATAATGCTATGTGAAACCCTAATACAAGATAATGCTATGTGAACCCTAATACAAGATAATGCTATGTGAACCCTAATACAGGGTACTTCTATGTGAAACCCTAATACATGATGGTGTTATGTGAAGTTCTAACATAGAGTAATCCTATGTGAAGCTCAAATACAGACTAATGTGTTATGAATGTAATAAGATAACCCTTGTATTGGGTGGTATTGATATGTAATTGTATCATGATTACTAATCATGCAGATATGTTGAGATGCGGAGCATAGCTAGGTATGAGCTATAATGTTCTGTATATTGAAAATGTTCTATAGGCCTTATAAGCCTTCATATGCATGTTGCTTAGTGAGAGGTAACCGACAATTAATGAGTCATGTGTGTCACATCATGTGCTAATTATCTTAGATTGTTTGTGAGCTTCATATGTTATAATATGCCTTATTGCCTATTAAGGGGTAATAAGAGGTGGTATGAGCTTTGTGAACTATGTGCAATGCTTTGTGTAGCAAGAATTATAATGTCCTTGGTCAGATGACCTGTAAGTATAAAGTTACCTTATAAGTGGTAACAAGTGTTCTATGATGAGATAAGGGTTCAAATACCTAGGTTCTATAATCATGATGATGAACTTGTTAAGAAGTGGAATTGTACTTGATGAGTTGAGGGATTAAGATCCCAATACTTTGTGAAAAGAGTATGGCTACAGGCCATGAATCCCCAATGACAATGCCAGGCTTTAGATATATGATCTAAGCCTGAAGAGAATTAATGTTGTGGTAATGATTCTGTAGTGAATAAATGTTATACATGTTCTTCATATTCCTTATTGGATAAGTGATGTGTTACTATTTCAAGTTATAGCTGCAATGTTTTAGATAAGAATATTATTCTAATCTGTTAGACATTGACTTAACTACTGCCAAACAAATATAATTCCTTTGTGCATAATTATCTCATTAAGCTGCAATAATAATGTTACTGGTAGAGAGTTATATCTCTAGCTGGGGCAATTTACAATTGTCTCACCCCCATGGGAACTACATTTTTAGGTGGACGGGGATGAGGAGAGAGGAATCTTTCAGTAGGAGAAGGACAGCAGCAGCAACAATAGGGACAACAGTGAAGTCTTAGGTGGAGACACTGGCTCTTATGCCTTGTATAGATGTAGATAGAGTCCTATGTGTCGTCTTTGTACTCTCAGGTCCTCGGAGTAGTAGTTAGTGCTTTCGAGATTTTGGCTCAGTGCCTCGAGATTTTATACTGCCTGTGTATAGCTTCACAGGACAGATAATGCTTGTAATTCTCAGAAGGAGATGATACAGAATATGTACCTTTGAACAAGAATGTAAATATGTTACTTTGGTTCTATGTGAGAAAGTTTTCCTTTAATGGATCTCTTAATAAAAAGGTTTTAATTTTTAGTGATTTTTGGTAATCCGCTGCTTAGTGAACGCTTCCGCTATAGTTAATTATGTTTTAATGAGTTGTATGCCACATTGTCCGTCGAGTTTCTTTCAAGAAAAACTCGATCGATAACAGTTGTTGTCAAAAAGTACATATATTTTAGAAAAACACATCTAGAGGTCTGATACAAATATCTACAATATCCAAACATATATAATAAATCTAGTAATGCACTTTAAAAGCATCAAGGATAGTTATTAAGTAATAACGTGATGGTAATCACAAAATATAAAATATGACAAAAAACTTACATGTATCATACTAACTTGGCTAAAGGACATTATGATTGGATACGATCAAGAATAACATTACCTCTATTCTTACCATTTCTTTTCCACTTGTTGCCACCCCATACACATCTCACTTTTCTTCTTTTATGTGGATTGAGAAACCAATTTAAAAATCCATAGCTCATGTCAATCCATTTGAAAGTACCTATAAGAAGAAAGATGAAATGGTCCCCAATCATTTTTTTGGGTTTGGAGGGGTTGTCTTAACAGACCAAGTCCTATTGCTCTTGGGTTCTTTCCTAAACGGGCAATATGTAGAATAATGACCAATTTTATTACAATGGTTACATGATCTCGTAGCCTTGGAACTAGAGGATTCTTCATTGAAAACTGAATTTCCTTCATATTTGTTGCTCCTTTGGCTACAATCAAGTCCAATATCATCTCTACCCATTTGTTTGATAGTATGATCTAGGATTTGATTAATATTCTTCTTATCATCTAAGAATTTTTGCATAGAAGACCTCAAATTGGGAAGGGGTTTTTATTGAGAAAAAGAAGAATTCACTTCAACCGATATGCCCAAGATTTTCATGCATAAGAGAAGTAATAGTAGAAGACAATTGATTAATATCATCTCCAGCATGCAAAATATTGGTTTCTAAGCAAATAGATTGGTCATCTAAGAATCTTTATTAATATGATGAGCAACAACATTATTCTCTCTACTAGTAGAACCAGAATAAGATTCAAGGAGATGGATTTTAGCAAGAAAGGAAGCATTTTATTTTTCAAGCAAAGAAATATTAGAAAGATAAACACTATTTTCAGATTCTTATCCTTGCAAAACAAAATCTTTGTCCTCATTTTCAGTTTTATGAATATCAATATCAAGCATGAGTGAATTCAAAATATAACTATGCTCTTCATTAGAACTAGGCATAAGAGGTTGAGCTTCAAGAAATATGATCTTATCAAGCAACCTAACATTTTAAAGTTTAAGAGAGTCTACTTGACTAAGAATTTTTTTCATCTAGCAAGAAAATATTAGTATGTTTAAGATCATCTCTTTCTACATGCAAATTATCAACAATTCTAGCGAACTTTTTCTTTTTCTTTTTAGAAGGCTTTAGATAGGCATGAGTAGCATAAATAATAGCAATTGAAGATTCTTTATCTAAAGAGTTCAGATTTATCTCACTTGAGTGTTCACTTGTTGAGGCCATGAGAGAAAAGTGACATTCTCTATCTTCACTAGAGCTTGAGCTAGATCCTCCACTTGGTTGTTCACTTAAGCTTGAGTTGGAGGAATCACTAGAGCTTTAGCTGGAGGAGTCACTTGAGCTTTTGTGCCATTTCTCCTTCTTCTTGTGCATCACTTCTCTTCTCTTGTGATGATGGGTCTTTTTGCGTTGTGGACAATCTTCCTTGAAGTAACCCTTATTTCCACATTTGAAGCACAAGGTGAATGAGGATGACTTGCTTTGTAGAGTCTACCCTTGGAGTACATGGCATCTCCTTAAAATTGAGAGGATGGAGAAGATCGACCAACAATAGCCTCAATTCATGCTTTGATTTCAACCTTATTCATTCTCTTTAGCACTTTCTCTTCTTCTCTTTCTTCTTGATATTGCTTCTTATGTTTGACTTCATGGGCTTGTAGATTTCATATGAGATCATAAATAGGGATATCACCAAGAGACTTTGTTTCTACAATCGAGGTCACCTTAGATCCACACCTCTTGGGGAGAGTTCTAAGGATCTTTGAGTTGATCTCTCTTATATCCATAGGATGACCTAGAATGGGTAAGACCATTCATAATGGTGTTGGGCCTTGAGTTCATCTTGACTATCCTCTCCTCCTTTACCATATTGAAGTTTTCAAGGAGGCTTTTGAGCATGTAGACTTTTCTTTGTCCCTTCATAAATAACTTATATTTTCTCCCTATCTCATAGGCTGTCTCATAACTGAAAATCTAGTTGAACTCAGTGGGGGACATGGAGACACATAAAATGTTGATGGTTCTTGCATTCAAAGGTTGCATTCTTCAAAGTAGGCTCATCCCATTCTTCTATATTTGTCTTCGGTACCTTGTATGGAAGATCCACCATTATTCACAACTCAAGACTTGATCCTTGGATGTAGTATTTGGATCCTTCTCTTATAATAGAGTAAATTGCATCCATCAATGATTGGAATGTTAACGAGGTATCTTCCTCCTTGATAATGACTAATCTTCTCCTACTTGTGGAAGTATTTTTGGAGAAGACCCGCTCTAACCACTTGTTGGATATTTCTAAGATAATATGGAAAGTATGAACTTTTAGTGCAACTAAAACATACATAGTAAGGGAGAGAGATATTGAACAACCACAAGATCACAAGCAATGTAGAGTGGTTTGATACTCCAATCTAGGATTAAGTCATTCCTGTACCTAGAGAGGTCAATCTCTAGGATTTGCAACCATTGCATACTTATATTCCATTATAAGACATACAATATATGACCTTCCTTTGTCGGGCCAAGGATACCCAACCTTCCCTTTAAGGAGAAGGGAGCCAACAACCTACCAAAGGACTTAACTATCCAAGACCAAGTCTTCAACCTCACCAAGAACTTACCCACTTTACAACGATTCTTCGGTCTTCACCAAAGACTTGCCCACTCTTGCACAAGTCTTCTATCTTGCAGGAATTACCCACAGTTCTTGGATATTCTACCTTTCACTTCACCTTCTCCAAGAATAAGCTTTCACTAAGGGACTCCTTCCCTTGTTCTTGTTCACCTCTCTTAGATAAGAGAGAGAACCTTCATCTTCATAGTTGAAATAGAGATTGGGAGGTGGAGTAAGTGAGAGCCTCACAATATAAACATGTAGGTCTAGCTCTCTTACAAATCTCATACTCACTCTAATGGATGTAGCAAGTGATTAATCTTAGAGAGTGGAAGGAGTCTCTTGGAGGCACTCAACTATAATAGATGGACCTTCATAGTTCTTGGATAATAATGAGATCAATCCCAAGGGTCCTATTCATAGTTGGGGATGCCTCATAGCCAGTAGAAACACTTAAGGATGAATACAAGTCATTTGGGGTGTTGCAACATTTTTTTAGTTTTGCAGCGTTCTAACGACTAGAAATACTTTTTCTGCACTTTCCATATAATGTGATCGGTCGAGTTTACTTTTGGGAAACTCAACCGATTGCACTATGCGATAAAGAAAAATTGAAGCATCGGTTGAGTTTATTGTGGATGAAACTCGACTGATCACTTAAATTTGTTTTTCTAGTGCAGGGTGTTGGTCGAGTTTTATGTATGGGAACTCGACTGAACATGGACATTGCAAAGACCAATCCTAGGCATCGGTCGAGTTTCTAGGAACGACTTAGGCGAAAAAATTGCATGTAATCAATTTTGGAAAATGTCATTAAAGGCTTAAAATTTTGAATTAAATGCTCCTAATTTTTTCTAAGCTAAATTACAAGTCATAAAATCATTACAAGTGATTTACGACATGATTCTAGTAGAGATACATCATATTCCACAAAAGTTCATTGCACTGATTTTGACTTGTCTTTTCTCCAAGTTAGGATGCACAAGGTAAGGTATTTGGAGTGTGTCTATACCAAATATGAAATCACTCAAGTAGAAACACTATACACAAATAAGTGGAATAGTTAGCCAACATCAAAGCATGGGTTTAGTCAATTTAGACCTTGAGTCAACAATTACACCCGAGAGGGGATACCAAACATGACTTAGAAAATGAAATAAAAATACCAGTGCATATGTGCCAATAAATAATTTTTAATATACATGTACATGTGATCTGATTGCATTTTGTTTGCTAGCATTTCAGATATTTGATACACGTGATACAAGAACATGAAGATAAAGATAAAATCTATTGAAGATATTAAAGTGATTCCAAGGAAAATTATCTAGATTGTTTGGTATTTCCTCTCATATGTATATGTTAGTTTCTTCTAAAAAATTCATGTAACTCTTTAGAGGACTATCATTGTAAATTATGTGAACAATTCAATTTCAAGATTGGAAATTATTCATTGTTATTTATTATTTGCTAAATTTGGATCTTGGAAGTTTAGGTAATGGCTCTCGACTTTGAGGTCCACCTTTATTGGGGGACACTGAAAAGTTTGGGTCGTTACAGTAGTTGTTCTCTTGATATTGTCCGTATTGATAACTAGAATTTCTTCTATCACCATGACCTTTGATTTGGTTAGGTAATGAAATGCTAGAATATTATTATCTATAGACAGTCTTGATATTCTTTTTATTTCATAGTATTTTAGTAGTGAATTCATATCGAAGTACAAAGGAACTACAAGTTTCATCATAGAAACTTTGAAGACATCATAGTTGAGACCGATTCAATTAGTACAACTTGTCCCATCTTCTATTATTTGTTCTATGTCACCTAGCCGATTGCAGATAAGCTTGAATTCAGTAAGACAATTGAACAACTATTTGGTACCATTCTAGAGGTGACAGAGTTAAGACATTAGCTCGAAGGATCTCAATTGTGATGACTTGTTGGAGCAGTTTTTGATTGTTGTCCATATCTTAAAGAATGTGCTGGTGCCAATGACCATACTGAGAACTTCAAGTGAGAGAGATATATTGACCCATCCCTTTTCCAATCACTCTCTCCTAATCCATTCTTTCTCTAATTGAAGATGAAAACTCCATTAAATTCCAAGGAAAACTTTAGGGGTATAAAATCAGTCCCTTCAATAATATTCCAATGAGCATTCTTCTGTCAGTATGCAATCTTTGAATATAAGAAAATGTTGATGTTCAGTTTGAGAGAGACAAAATCAGACACTTTTGTGTTGACAAGATAGGGATAGATGTCTGGTACAACTATTCATTCATACTTCATTTTTTCTGGAGCTCATTGATGTAATTACGTAGGCGAGAGACTAAAAGATCCTTCCATATCCCCCTAAGACCTATGTTCTAGTGAGGTGGAATCGCTTCTCAATCCATTGTTCAGCCTCAAGGCTCTCATACCATACGAGAAGTCGAGATGAGGATAAAAAAATTGTATTAGCACAACAATAAGAATAAGAGCTCGAGGAAGAAGATGAGAAAGGGAAGAAAATAGGTTTTTCTAGAGAGAGTGAGGTAGTGAAAAACCATTTCTCATTCAAAAAAAAAATAACATGTTTAACCATTTTAATTACCAAAATGGCATGATCTTGGACTTAATTCCCAAAGTGGCATGTTTGCAGAGAAATATGTCCCGACTGGAGATGTATTGCTCTTTTTGAGGACAATATATCTTCTCAGGTGACACATTTCCCTCTATTAGAGCAATACGTCTCTGTCTGGGACGCATTACCCTACTGTGGGTCCATTACGACCGTAGGAGGGACGTACCGCTCTATGAGAAAGCAAGTCATCTTGGGCTTGGACGTATTAACCCCACCGCAGAGCAATGTGTCCCGGATCAAGACATATTGTCAGTCGATGGGGTCAATGTGTCCAGGCCTAAGACATCTTGCCCTCTCCCAATGCAATACGTCCCTCCTCCAGACGTATTGACCCCATAGTAGGACAATGCATCCCAGGGTAAGAAATATTGCTGCCACATCAAACTAATATGTCTCCATGTAAGACATATTTTCTGTTAAGCAAGCAATACGTCCCTACAAAAGACAAGTTTCTTTTATATCGATATTTTTTGTATTTATAACTATTATTTTCTGCTTATTGTAGATTATATTTGTACATTTACAATTAGTTCACTTGTATTTTTAAGTATAAAATATGTTCAATTATGATAACTTTGTTCATTTGAATAGCTCTAAACATACCTACGAATTATAGAAGTGCTACTGCAACCAACAATTAATGATTTTTACTTGATTAAAACTAAGGTTACAACATGAACCAACATGAAGATAAAATAATATATTTAATTTCTAGATCCATATGATATCATAAACCAAAAAAATCATCAATCAAGAACCATATATATAAAGCATAGGTGGTGGACATATATGATATATTCATATAAACCATAGGTGGTGGACATATAGGATAGATTCAAATGCACACTAGATAAATTACTTCACAAAGGCATATATACAAAATAGTACAACATGTAATAAACTAAGCACAACCTCCACATCCACGTCGCTCTTGCCCACCTCTTGTACCTCTGACTCCTAATTAGGGATCTAATGTAGAGACGCCTCAATGGGTGATAGTTGTATAGTAGTAGGCTAACGAGTTCCACGATAGAAATAGAAAGGTGGAGGTGGGGTGAGGGTTCTCTAACAACTAGGATGTGGGGCCTCAGGTGCGGTATAAAAGGGGAAATCAAATGGAGTCAGTCTGTATATAACATAAGATGGTGGTCGACTCTCATGAATAACTGGTGGTGGGTGTGGAGTGTATGGAACAAAAGAAGAACCTACTCCATAGTAGACTACAGGTGGAGGAGGTAGGATGATGTATGAAATACATGTACCAACTCCTAATAAGTACGGTCATTGTGATAACTCATTTCGGATAAAATCTTATTAACGATGTGGAAGCGATTAATTAGCAGCGGAATTACTGAAAATCACAAAATTTTAAAACTTTTTACATAAAGGTCCACCAACTGTAGACTCTTTCATAAACGAACAAAATAAGTTATTTACAAGCTGATACATTAACACATCTATGTATCACCACATCTCGAGAGTCATATTATTGACTACCCTGTTAAGCTGTACATGAGTAGTATACAAAAATCTTGAGGATTTACGCCAAAAATCTCATATCTATATAAAATTATCTACTGACTCCTAGGACCTGAGAGTACAGAGACAACACATAGGACTTTCTATATACAAGACTCGACAGATAGTGTCTCTACCTGAGCATCACTATTGTCCTTGATTTTGTTGCTACTACTGTTGTTGCTCACCCACTGAAGGGTTCCTTCGTCCTCGACGTCTACCTAAAAAGTCAAATCCCATGAGGGTGAGACAATTGAATAATTGTCCCAGCGACAGTTATAACTCTTCTCCAGAAGCATTGTTATTACAATTAATGGAATAACATTGAGCATTAGAAGTGTAGAACTATAAATATTCAACAGCAAGTAAAATATTGAATAGGCTAAGTAGAGAAGCACTCTTTAAGCAATCATTTCAATTATAACTTGATTGAGTAACAAGTCATTTAATCAATAAGGAATATGAATAACATGTATATTACTGGTCGAATTAGGACTAAATAAATAATGCATCATCAATCACTGTTTCTTATAGTTCAACCTAAGCAATTATGCTACACGGTTGATTACAATTTACAAACATACTTATGCCCTGAGGAGATGAGGTATACCGCTCATACCCCAACCAACCATTACTAAATCGCAATCGGTACCATACATAGGTCATCAGAAGAGCCGGATTTCTATGACCTCATCCTCCTCAGTCAGTGTGAGGATCATCATGCAGGACCTCTTGTGTCTCTGCCATAATAGCTATCCAGGGTATTCTGGCACTTCGCGATTAGAGTTACAGTGGCATGATGTACTCTCTTCGCAATCAAGGGATTTCTTGTTTATTCCACATCGATTCGACATTAACAACATCATCGGGAGATTAGTGATACATCATCCTGACGTAAACATATAATGAAGGATTGAGAGATTAAATGTACATCTCACATCAATTCCCTCATTAGGACGTAAGGATATTTGCGTCCATAACCCCCACATACTCAAAAGTATGCTCTTCAGGAGTTCCCTTAGGAAAACCTATTTCACCATCATTTAACTTCTGACAATGATGGATCTATGGTCAGGTCTCTACATGATATTATTATACTTGATTATTTAAATACATTATATCATTCTTTTAACATCATACATGTTTTCAAACATAAACCAATAAGACAATTGCTAGAAAGAAAGAGTACTAATTGTATCAAGTTCATTTCACATCTAGTTAACATTGGGATATCAACCCCTAACCATCTCATCATTATGATTCAGGAATATGGGTGTTGAAACCCTTAGATCATCAAAACACTTGTTACCAAGTAACATATTGCCATCAAGTCATTTATCAGTATGAACATGATAGTGGCAATGCAGATATTTCTCATGGCTCACACAGCCTATCAGTCTCATTTGTTACCTCTTACTAGGCAACATAGCATATCATTGCTTTCAAAGCTTATAAAGTGCTTTCAATGAATATGGCATCATAACCCTTACCTGGCTATGCTCACTTCTTTATAAAGACCTACATGACTAACACAATTGATAACATGCACATTATATCTATATCAGCACAATACAATTATTTCCAAGTCAAGTATAGAACACCACGGCCGTGCAACCAAGAATGGCCATGCAAGGGGAAGCCACCACGGTCGTGCTACCTTGCACAGTCGTGCTACAGAAGATTACAACGACCGTTTTACATCCCCATGGCTGGTTTCTAGGGTTAGGGTTTCCTATTCAATTCAATTAGGTTTATCCAACCCCTTTAGCTTAAAAGGCATAATGCTTCCTCATTTCATAATTCAATCATAGAGTTTCATGCTTAAAAGTATAACCCAGGATAAGGGTTTACTGTTCATATCATCACATTTCCCTGGATTAGGGTTTACTATTCACATTACATCACATTACCCTAGATTAGGGTTTACTATTCACATTTATTAGGATTACTTCCATTAATGCCCTCAGATAAGGGTTAAGATTCATTAACCATCATAATTAGTGTTTCATGATCTCACTATGAAGGATCATACCCTAATTAGATATAGTCATAAATATTGGAAATTTATTACATGACTAGCATTCATACAAGAAGTCTTCTCTCTCCTCTTTCTATCATATGATGTTTGCATCACCCTTGATTAGGCTAAGTCAATTCAACATTGACATCATGGGTTATGTCATTACTATTGTGATCATTAAAGCTCACTTGTTCAAAGAGTATTAGTCACTCTATCCCATCAAGGGTATTTTTGTAAATATCACCACTGATTATAACATGCATTAATCAACTAATTACTTGGTCCCTTAATCACTTTAGGTATATATGAGGTTTAGGTTAATCAATCACTAAACCATCTTGACCACTAAGGCATCAAACGATCTTGACCTTCATAGACCTCAAACGGTCTTGCACACTAAGCCCCCAAACGGTCTTTGACAGACCTTGAAACTGTTTGGTGTTGAAGACCATTTGGTCTTGTTGACTTTTGAAACCGTTTGGTAAAGTGCATACTCAAGACCATTTGTTCAAGATGGGGTGAAGACCGTTTGGTCATCTTTGACTTTGAAACCGCATGGACATAACCAACCTTGAAACCGCATGAGACTAAATGGTTTGGGATCGTTTGGTCCCAAACGGTCTTGAGACCATTTGGACTCAAACGGTCTTGAGACCGTTTGGTCCAAACCACCTCAAAACTGCAAGGACCAAAAATTGTCTCAACCACTTCAATTGAGTTAGGATTTCCAATGTTGAACCCCTCAATCGATCATATACTTGTTATTCACTCATCAATTGAGTTTATTAGGTCAACCCTCAACTGATTTGACACTCAATTGACCCTCAATTGATCATCAATTAGGGCTTCGATCAATTGGATTAGGGATTGGAATCGATTACCCCTCAACATGTTTCAACATGAATCTAATTGAGTTGAAAGCATTGAACCATCATTCAATTTGCTCATGACCTAACCCCAAATAGTCTTGGGATCATTTGGAGGACCTCCAAATGGTCTTGAGACCATTTCCTCAAGTCAACATCAAAAACCAACTCAACCAATTAAGGTTTGGCTCATTAGATTGATCACTAGGTCAACATTCGATTGCACTTCAACTTGTTACCTTAAGATCTTCAACCACTTAACCATAGTCAACCTTAGACCTCCAAACGGTCTTGGGTGACCCCCAAATGGTTTTGGGATCGTTTGTATATCCTCCAAATGGTTTTGAAACCGTTTAGGACACTCAACCCAAACTTCAACACAATTCAATTATTGAAAACAACAATTGACCCGATTAGGGTTTAGATGGTTGTTGGGCCTTCAATTGGTGATCCACTTGGAATTAATTGATGATTTTTGGTAGGTGATTAGTCTACATTGTTCACAACAGATCTCCAAATGGTCAATGCCTGGTCAACTCTTCCAAATGGTCTTGAACCATTTTCTTCCATGTGTTCTTGTAAAACCATTTGCTCCAAACAGTTTGCAAACCGTTTGCTAAAGTTGGGAGACCGTTTGTTAAAGTTAATTCTTGGATAAACTTAGGAATTAACTTCATCTTCTTCTACCTCTGTTCAACCAAGAATAGGGGTTGTTCTTCATGGAAAATAATAGCAAGAACACACAATGGTGTCCAAAGAAGAAGATAAGAAATGATTTTAAGAAAGAAGGATGCAAAAGCAAAGCTCAAGGGTTTAGAGTTATAAAACCCGCCTCTAGGACTGATCCAAAGCTCCAAGCTTCGTAGCTTTAATTGTGGCTTGAGCTTTAGTAGGTGTCCAAGGTCTGTTCTTCAATTTTTGGATGGAGAAGATGGCTAGAAAGGAGAATCGTGTGAAGAACACCATAAATCTAACCTTATATAGTGATTTCCACCATGAATTTGAGGTAGATGATTATCAATACTTACCAAGTTTAGTATGGTCGTCCTTCCTCTGGTCCAGAGCTCCTTCTTGGTCGGTCAAAGCAAAGTGATGAGAAGAAAAGAACTAACGAACTATCCCTTTGGTGTGTGGAAAAAGGATGCTTATATATTTATGGGTATTTTCATGGAAAATGGAAAGAGATAGATATTTTCTTTTATCTCCCAAACATATCCACCAAGGCTTCCTCCATCCTTGGCCACGTTTCTTCCTCCTAATCACATGCAAAACTTATCCATTATCCAAGGTTAAAAGAAACAAAACATCTTAAAGAGATGTATATTATTATCCACCTTTATTGGATATTGCTTAATATATTATTATTTGGGAGTAATTTTCCACTCCTATCATGATCATTCCAAAGAGGCGCCCTTCTCATTTTATTTTCTCCACTTGGTGCCAAGAAACATGAGAGATCCTCTAGAGGGTATATTTTACATGTTGGACCCTAGGTTTTGGGTAAAATGCACATTACACCAAAACTAGGTTTTAAAGCACAAGGATTGCTCTATAGGTTGTATCTTGGTACCCAAACTTGTGAAAACTGCACAACTTCATCATATTAATTATTAGGATATCTCAACATCAGAGGAACATCTTAACATGTGAAAATTGCAAGTTAACCCCTCTACTTGGGTAATTTGCACTTTAGTCCATTATTAACAAAACAATGTTTCAACATTATGCAAAAAGGACTAAAATTGAAATATAAGTTCCTCAAAAAGGCTTTAATTACTTTTCAAGAATTACAAGCAAGCATCTAACCAATTTTATTAGGCAAAACACCTAGGGTTAGTATATAACCCAGGTCAGGAATGTTACAAAGTATCCACCCCTTACAAGGATTTCATCCCCGAAATCATCTTCAAAACATATTAAGAGAAAAGAGCATGGTATTTCCTCCTTATCTCTTCCTCTAGTTCCCACGTAGCTTCTTCAACGCCACGGTGATTCCAGAGAACCTTTACAAGACTTATGTCTTTCTTTTTCAACTTTTTAATTCTTGTGTCAAGGATCGACACAGGTCCTTCAACATAAGATACATCATCATTCAATTCTACTTCCATAGGTTGCAGAACAGATTCTGTGTTAGGATGACATTTCCTAAGTATGGAAATGTGGAACACAGGGTGTAACTTCTATAGTTCTGGTGGTAACTCTAGTTTATAAGCTACTTTTCCAATCCATTCAATGATTGGATAAGGCCCCATAAACCTAGGAGCTAACTTTCCTTTCCTTCCAAATCTAAGAACTCCTTTCCAAGGTGAGACCTTGAGGTACACTATGTCTCCAACCAGGAATTCTAAAGGTCTATGATGCTTATCAGCATAAGATTTCTGCCTATCCTGTGCAGTCTTTATCTGTTGTTGTATTACTTTAATCTTCTCGGTGGTCTGCTGCATAAGATCAGGACCTAAAAGTTGATATTCACCAGTTTCATACCAACATAGGGGTGATCTACAACGTCTACCATACAAAGCTTCATAAGGTGCCATGTCAATGCTATGTTGATAACTATTATTGTAGGCAAACTCTATCAAGCTTAGGTGCAGATCCCAACTTCCTGTAAACTGAAGAACACATGCTCTAAGAAAGTCCTCCAAAGTCTGTATAGTCCTTTCTGACTGCCCATCAGTCTGAGGATGAAAGGTTGTACTCAACCTTAACTTTGTGCCTAAAGCTTTATGAAGTCACTCCCAAAAACGACTCGTAAACTGGGGACCTCTGTCAGAAACAATGGTAATTGGGACCCCATGTAGCCACACTATCTCATCTACATATAACTGTGCTAACTTCTCAACAGAATAGGTTGTTTTAATAGGTAAGAAATGTGTTGTCTTTGTCAACCTATCCATTATTACCCAAATGGAATCATAACCTTTGGTTGTTCTAGGTAAACCAACCACAAAGTCCATTGTTACATGATCCCACTTCCACTGTGGTATGGGTAAAGGTTGCATTGTTCCTGCAGGCTTCTGGTGTTCAGCTTTAACTTGCTGACACACAGGACACCGCATAACAAACTCAGCAACGTCTTTCTTCAAACCAGGCCACCAATACATATCTTTCAAGTTTCGATACATCTTGGTGCTTCCTGGATGCATAGCATTCATTGAAGAATGAGCTTCTTCCAGGACTAACTTCATTAAGTTATCCACATTCGGTACTATCATTCTACCATGATAACAAGCTACTTGATCAGCTTAGTCATGGAAACCATCTCATTTCTCACTACCATACTCTGATCTAATCAGTTGAACTGCAGCATCAACTTGATGTGCCTCCTTAATTTGTTGTCCCAGAGTAGGTTTTATATGCATCTCAGCTAACAGTCCTGTTAACAATGATACTTTTCATTGTACATTGTCTTTCCTTAAGGAGATAAGCATATCCCTCTTAGATCATACTAGAGAATTTAGTTGTGCTTTATCTAGGGCTGGTGTTGCTGATTTCCTACTCAAAGCATCAGCAACTACATTGGCCTTCCTTGGATGGTAATCAATTGTACAATCATAGTCCTTGATTAACTCCATCCAGAGGCGTTGCCTCATGTTAAGCTCATGTTAAGAAAAGATATACTTAAGGTTCTTATGGTCTGTGAAAATCTGGAATGTTTCTCCATAAAGATAATGTCTTCAGATTTTCAAGGCATGAACCACAGCAGCTAGTTCTAGATTGTGTGTCGGATAATTCTCCTCGTGTTTCTTAAGTTGTCGAGAAGCAAATGAAATCACTTGTTTATCCTACATCAACACACATCCTAGTCCATTCTTAGAGGCATCACAGAAAACTATATATCCTTTCCCTTGCTCAGGTAACACAAGTACTGGTGCATTTGTCAACCTTTCCTTCAACAACTAAAACGATTGCTGACACTTGTCACTCCAGGTAAAAAGAACATCCTTCCTGGTCAACATAGTCAAGGGTAAAGCTATAGAACTGAAGTTCTTAATGAACCTCTTGTAATATCCTGCCAACCCTAAGAAACTTTGAATCTCCGTTGGTGTTTTTGGCTGCTCCCATTGCAGGACATATTCTACCTTTTTAGGGTCAATACGAATACCTGTAGCAGATATTACGTGTCCAGGAAAAGAAACTTCTGGTAACCAGAACTCACACTTGCCAAACTTAGCATATAACTTATGTTCTCTTAGCAAAGTTAAAGTTTGACAAAGATGATGTTCATGTTGCTGGGCATCTCTACTGTAGATCAGAATGTCATCTATGAAGACAACAACATACTGATCGAGAAAAGGTCAGAAGATTCTATTCATGAGTTCCATAAATGCAACTGGTGCATTAGTTAGTACAAATGACATAACTGTGAACTCATAGTGACCATACCTTGTCCTAAAGGCAGACTTTGGTATGTCACCATCCTTAATACGTAGTTGGTGATATCCTGATCTCAAATCTATCTTTGAGAAGACGGTTGCACCACACAACTGGTCAAAGAGATCATCAATCCTCGGCAAAGGATACTTATTCTTTATTGTTACTTTATTTAACTGTCTATAATCAATGCACAACCGCATTGACCCATCTTTCTTTTTAACAAAGAGGACTGGAGCACCCCAAGGTGAAGTACTCGGTCGGATGAAACCCTTCTCAAGCAACTCTTGCAGTTGTTTCTTGAGTTCTGCCATCTCAGCAGGCGCCATCCTATACGGTGTTTGTGCTATAGGCTGCGTATTCAAAATTAGATTAATCTCAAAATCTATTTCTCGGGGCGGAGGTATGCCTGGAAGTTCTTCGGGAAATACATCTTCAAATCCCTGACTACATGAACTTTAGCAGGATTAGGACTCTCCATGGTGGTATCTACCACATGGGCTAAGAATGCATAACATCCTTTCCTCATCAGCTTCTCAACAACCATAGCCGACACAAGACAGGTTGGTAGAATCTTTCTATCTCCTTGAAAGATCCATGTGTCACTATCATCAGCGAACACAGCTTGCTTGGACTCACAATCCAAAACAACCTTATACCTTTCTAAGTTATCCATCCCAAGGATTACATCGAATCCGTGCATCTCAAGTGGTATAAGATCCACTTGAATGCGATGATCAGAAAAGAAGAGAATGCAGGGAGAACATACCTCCTGCAACACAACAGATCCCATCAACGGAGTTTCTAATAACAAACTTTCTGCTCTATGACTTATAGTTATGTTGCAGTCAAGAATCACTCTTCGAGTGATAAAGGAATGTGTAGCACCCGGATCAATTAAAACAGATATGACGCAAGATGTAGACATATCAGAATATAACAATTCCATCTGACCTGCCACAACCCGAGGGTTGATCACTTCATCAGGTGGATTTATCGCGTAAAATCTTGTCGTTTCCTGTGGTTGATTCGGTTCTTGATGACTAGGTTTCGATGATCCAGCTTGGGAATATTGTCCACGTCCTCTAGTGTTACCTGGAAACTATCTCCTTTGAGATCCTTGCTGACTCTGCCTTTGAGGTTGAGTTACACTCACCTCTCTGGATCTGCAATCTTTCCACATATATAACAACTTCTGTTCAGTTGTTGTGGTCTGGTTGGTCCTATAACTGACATAGATGCCGAGCTACAAGCTCCTTCTAAAGGTAAGCTTCATCATCTACCCCTATTTGACGTCCACTACGTCTGGGTACTGAATCTATGTGGTGGTGTAGGTACAGAAAACCTTGGTTTCTTAAAACCTTTAGATGAGGATCCTTGGAACTGGGGATACATATTCTTATTCTTGGTCTGTCTCTTCTCTGATACAGACCTCTCTACTCTTCTGACAGACTCGACAAAAGTAGCAAACCTTTCTCTGTTCTCCAAAGCAGACACAGGAGTAGTCAACTCAGCATTTAATCCTTTCTCAAAATGCCTAATCCTTTCTTCATCTGTGGTTGCCATGTGTGGACAGAACTGCAAAAGCTCCATGAACTTAGCCTCGTACTCGCTAATGTTCATTAGACCTTGTCTTAACCTCTCAAACTGAGAGATTTTCTCATCCAGAAACGTCTTAGGGAAGTATTTGTTGATAAATTCCCGTCGGAAAACTTCCCATGCAATCTCCACACCTGGCCTTTTTTGTTCTTCCATGGTCCACCAATGACCAGCACTCCCCTTGAGAAGATACACAACATGTCTAACCTTCTCAGCTTCTTGGATGTTTAGGATTCTAAAATCCTTCTCTAATTCAGTTAACCACAAGTCAGCATCTGCTGGGTCAGCTGTTTCAGCATACTCTATAGCTCCAACTCGGCGTAATCGTTCAAATGTCTTGCCAGATCCTTGTCCTTCTGGATGCGTAGGTGCCCTAGGTACAGGTATAGGCATCCTATCAGTCATATGTGTCATGGCAGTCATAAACTGCCCAAACATGGCTTGGACGTTTGGGTTCCCCATGTCAGTTGGATTGAACTGAGGTGGTTCAGGCACAGGTTCTTCCCTTTCCTGGTTTCTTGCACCTTCTCTGGGTGCAGCGACACTACTCTCTGCAACATGTTCCTCGTGTGACCCATACATCTTTAGTTTTTTCTTCTCCTCCTATACGAGCAAAAGACACTATCAGATATACTGGAAGACACTTAGAACAAACTCCAGAACCTAAGTCTTATGTCTCTGTAGACTCAACGAACCTAGGGCTCTGATACCACTAATGTGTGATGACTCATTTTGGATAAAATCTTATTAACGATGTGGAAGCGATTAATTAGCAGCGGAATTACTGAAAAACACAAAATTTTAAAACTTTTTACACAAAGGTCCACCAACTGTAGGACTCTTTCATAAAAGAACAAAATAAGTTATTTACAAGATGATACATTAACACATCTCTGTATCACCACATCTTGAGATGCATAATAATGACTGCCCTGTTAAGCTGTACATGAGCAGTATACAAAAATCTTGAGGCTTTATGCCAAAAATCTCAGATCTATATAAAACTATCTACTGACTCCTAGGACCTGAGAGTACAGAGACGACACATAGGACTTTCTATATACAAGACTCGACAGACAGTGTCTCTACCTGAGGATCACTGCTGTCCTTGATGTTGCTGCTTCTGCTATTGCTGCTCACCCACTGAAGGGTTCCTTCGTCCTCGGTGTCTACCTAAAAAGTCGAATCCCACGGGGGTGAGACAATTGAATAATTGTCCCAGTGAGAGTTATAACTCTTCGCTAGAAGCATTGTTATTGCAATTAATGGAATAACATTGAGCAGTAGAACTATAAATATTCAACAACAAGTAAAATATTGAATAGGCTAAGTAGAGCAACATTCTTTAAGCAATCATTTCAATTATAACTTGATTGAGTAACAAGTCATTTAATAAATAAGGAATATGAATAACACGTATATTACTGGTCCAATTAGGACTAAATAAACAATGCATCATCAATCATTGTTTCTCATACTTCAACCTAAGCAATTATGCTACACAGTTCATTACAATTTACAAACATACTTATTCCCTGAGGAGATGAGGTATACCACTCATACTCCAACCGACCATTACTAAATCGCAATCGGTACCATACATAGGTCATCAAAAGAGCCGAATTTCTATGACCTCATCTTCCTCAATCAGTGTGAGGATCATCATGCAGGACCTCTTGTGTCTCTGCCATAATAGCTATCCAGGGTATTCTGGCACTTTGCTATTAGAGATATAGTGGCATGATGTACTCTCTTTGCAATCAAGGGATTTCTTGTTTATTCCACATCGATTCGGCATTAAAAACATCATCGGGATATTAGTGATACATCATCCTGACATAAGCATATAATGAAGGATTGAGAGATTAAATGTACATCTCACATCAATTCCCTCATTAGGACGTAAGGATATTTGCGTCCATAACCCCCACATACTCAAAAGTATGCTCTTCAGGAGTTCCCTTAGGAAAACCTGTTTCACCATCATTTAACTTCTGACAATGATGGATCTATGGTCAGGTCTCTACATGATATTATTATACTTTATTATTTAAATACATTATATCATTCTTTTAACATCATACATGTTTTCGAACATAAACCAATAAGACAATTGCTAGAAAGAGTACTAATTCTATCAAGTTCATTTCACATCTAGTTAACATTGGGATATCTACCCCTAACCATCTCATCATTATGATTCAAGAATATGGGTGTTCAAACCCTTAGATCATCAAAACACTTGTTACCAAGTAACATATTGCCATCAAGTCATTTATCAGTATGAACATGATAGTGGCAATGTAGATATTTCTCATGGCTCACACCGCCTATCAGTCTCATTTGTTACCTCTTACTAGGCAACATAGCATATCATTACTTTCAAAGCTTATAAAGTGCTTTCAATGAATATGGCATCATAACCCTTACCTGGCTATGTTCACTTCTTTTTAAAGACATGCATGACTAACATAATTGATAACATGCACATTATATCTATATCAGCACAATACAATTATTTCCAAGTCAAGTATAGAACACCACGGCCATGCAACCAAGAACGGTCATGCAAGGGGAAGCCACCACGACCATGCTACCTTGCACGGTCATGCTACAGAAGATTACCACAACCGTTTTACATCCCCACGGATGGTTTCTAGGGTTAGGGTTTCCTATTCAATTCAATTAGGGTTATTCAACCCCTTTAGCTTAAAAGGCATAATGCTTCCTCATTTCATAATTCAATCATAGAGTTTCATGCTTAAAAGCATAACCCAATATTAGGGTTTACTGTTCATATCATCACATTTCCCTGGATTAGGGTTTACTATTCACATTACATCACATTACCCTAGATTAGGGTTTACTATTCACATTTATTAGGATTACTTTCATTAATGCCCTCGGATTAGGGTTAAGATTCATTAACCATCATAATTAGGGTTTCATGATCTCACTATGAAGGATCATACCCTAATTAGATATATTCATACATATTGGAAGTTTATTACTTGACGATCATTCATACAAGAAGTCTTCTCTCTCCTCTTTCTATCAGATGATGTTTGCATCACCCTTGATTAGGCTAAGTCAATTCAACATTGACATCATGGGTTATGTCATTACTATTGTGATCATTAAAGCTCACTTGTTCAACGAGTATTAGTCACTCTATCCCATCAAGGGTATTTTTGTAAATATCAACTAATTACTTGATCCCTTAATCACTTTAGGTATCTATGAGGTTTAGGTTAATCAACCACTAAACCATCTTGACCACTAAGGCATCAAATGATCTTAACCTTCATAGACCTCAAACGGTCTTACACACTAAACCCCCAAACGGTCTTGGACAGACCTTGAAACCGTTTGGTGCTGAAGACCGTTTGGTCTTGTTGACTTTTGAAACCGTTTGGTAAAGTGCATACTCAAGACCGTTTGTCCAAGATGGGGTGAAGACCGTTTGGTCATCTTTGACTTTGAAACCGCATGGACATAACCAACCTTGAAACTGCATGAGACTAAACAGTTTGGGATCGTTTGGTCCCAAACGGTCTTGAGACCGTTTGGTCCAAACCACCTCAAAACCGCAAGGACCAAAAAGTGTCTCAACCACTTCAATTGAGTTAGGATTTCCAATGTTGAACCCCTCAATCGATCATATACTTGTTAGTCATTCATCAATTGAGTTTATTAGGTCAACCCTCAACTGATTTGACACTCAATTGACCCTCAATTGATCATCAATTAGGGCTTCGATCAATTGGATTAGGGATTGGAATTGATTACCCCTCAACATGTTCCAACATGAATCTAATTGAGTTGAAAGCATTGAACCATCATTCAATTTGATCATGACCTGACCCCAAACAGTCTTGGGATCATTTGGAGGACCTCTAAATGGTCTTGAGACCATTTCCTCAAGTCAACATCAAAAACCAACTCAACCAATTAAGGTTTGTCTCATTAGATTGATCACTAGGTCAACATTCGATTGCACTTCAAGTTGTTACCTTAAGATCTTCAACCACTTAACCATAGTCAACCCTAGACCCCCAAATGGTCTTGGGTGACCCCAAAACGGTCTTGGGATTGTTTGGATATCCTCCAAACGGTTTTGAAACCGTTTGGGCCACTCAACCCAAACTTCAACACAATTCAATTATTGAAAACAACAATTGACCTGGTTAGGGTTTAGATGGTTGATGGGCCTTGAATTGGTGATCCACTTGGAATTAATTGATGATTTTTGGTAGGTGATTAGTCTACATTGTTCACAACAGATCTCCAAATGGTCAATGCCTAGTCAACTCTTCCAAACGGTCTTGGACCGTTTGCTTCCATGCGTTCTTGTGAAACTGTTTGCTCCAAACGGTTTGGCAAACCGTTTGCTAAAGTTGGGTGACCGTTTGCTAAAGTTAATTCTTGGATAAACATAGGAATTAACGTCATCTTCTTCTACCTCTGTTCAACTAAGAACAGGGGATGTTCTTCACAGAAAATAATAGCAAGAACACACAAAGGTGTCTAAAGAAGAAGATAAGCAATGATTTTAAGAAAGAAGGATGCAAAAGCAAAGCTTAAGGGTTTACAGTTATAAAACCCACCTCTAGGACTGATCCAAAGCTCCAAGATTCGTATCTTTAATGGTGGTTTGAGCTTCAGTAGGTGTCCAAGGTCTGTTCTTCAAGTTTTGTATGGAGAAGATGGTTAGAAAGGAGAATCGTGTGAAGAACACCATAAATCTAACCTTATATAGTGATTTTCACCATGAATTCAAGGTAGATGGTGATCAATACTTACCAAGTTTAGTATGGTCCTCCTTCCTCTGGTCCATATTTCCTTCTTGGTCGGTCAAAGCAAAGTGATGAGAAGAAAAGAACTAAGGAACGATCCCTCTGGTGTGTGGAAAAAGGATGCTTATATATTTATAGGTATTTTCAAGGAAAATGGAAAGAGATAGATATTTGCTTTTATCTCCCAAACATATCCACCAAGGCTTCCTCCATCCTTGTCCAAGTTTCTTCCTCCTAATCACATGCAAAACTCCTCCATTATCCAAGGTTAAAAGAAACAAAACATCTTAAAGAGATGTATATTATTATCCACCTTTATTGGATATTGCTTAATATATTATTATTTGTGAGTAATTTTCCACTCCTACCATGATCATTCAAAAGAGGCGCCCTTCTCATTTTCTTTGCTCCACTTGGTGCCAAGAAACATGAGAGATCCTCTAGAGGGTATATTTTACATGTTGGACCCTAGGTTTTGGGTAAATTGCGCATTACACCAAAACTAGGTTTTAAAGCACAAGGGTTGCTCTATAGGTTGTATCTTGGTACCCAAGCATGTGAAAATTGTACCACTTAATCATATTCATTATTAGGATATCTCAACATCAGAGGAACATCTTAACATGTGCAAATTGCAAGTTAACCCCTCTACTTGGGTAATTTGCACTTTAGTCCATTATTAACAAAACAATGTTTCAACATTATGCAAAAAGGACTAAAATTGAAATATAAGTTCCTCAAAAAGGATTTAATTACTTTTCAAGAATTACAGGAAAGCATCTAACCAATTTTATTAGGAAAAACACCTAGGGTTAGTATATAACCCAGGTCAGGGATGTGACAGTCATGTTGGTCCCAATCTCATCAACAGAGAAGTGGGAATGGGTGCATTAGCAATGGTAATGGGCTCAAACTGAGTGGTACATGTATGAGTTGGAGTGGGTGTAGGTTTAGGACCTGTAGTATGATTAGGAGTGGGTACGAGATCATATGGGAGAGCATAGTCAGGAAGACTGACAAATTAGATCCTTTGGATGTTGTAGATATCATCTCTGATCTGTGTAGGGGCATGATGTAAAGCCACTCAGATCTGCACATGTGATTCTACCTATTCAAACAAAGTATCCAGAAATAATAATGAGCATTTACATATAGTATAAATAATAATAGTTTGTAAAAAATAATAATGACCAAAAAAAATAATGACACACACAAATTGTAGTTGTCAGTAACCAATTAGGTAGTATGTGGTTGGAGGCAGAGCTAGAGTGACCACGACATACTATTGATGATACCATGCATAGTGCACCTATGGATTGAAAACTGGCTCTGCTAGTGGAGGAAGAACTAAGCTCTCACATCTATTGTTCCACAGTTGCCCCTCCTCCCCATAGTGATGCAACCAATCCTTAGCAGCATGACCCCTCCATTTATCCTACTAAAGTGTGGCAAGGCAAGAGTAGGTTGTACTTGAAAAAAGTTGCCACTCTACTATTATGTGGCACACTAGAGGCACTCGAGCCAACCAAATATCACGACCCTCTTGACAAAATACTAGACGTCTCTATATAATATCCTCAGTGTAATGAGTTAACTATATTTGTTATTCAGAAGTATAACATATATCATATAAAGATGAAGAATATTTTTTAGAACATTAGGATAAATATAATTAGTAGAAGTATATTATACTTGAGAGGATAAAATTTGAACAAAGGTGAAATCATTAAACTAGACTGATCCTCTCATAGTATCAATCTTTTGAACAAAATTAGCCCACCTATTAAATTGACAAACTACATTTGCTTAATCTTAAAAAATGATTGAAAAAAATATAAAGAAGTTGTGCAAATCTTTACTTGTAACCCAATGGAACATCTTCTGGCCACTCCCCCCGGTTCATAACCAGTAATCTTGGGCATACAATTCCTAGCCTCTCCCAATACCACATCTACAGTAGACATATACAAGTAGACAAGTGGGAAGTTTTCTTGGAACAGGTAGTAGCCTTGTACAACTCCCCATACAAGTATGCTTGAGCTACATCACCCTAAGATAGAGTGTTACAACTTGCAAAATCAGCTACAAGGGGGAGGTATTGTACTGAACCATGTCCCCGGTACAATCTAGAATAAGGTAACTACCTAAACAATATAGGAGATATGATCTAGTATACCTTATCCTCATTTGTTATTGATGTTCTTCATCTCCTGTGCTGAAATCCATCCCTCTAAAGGTGTCATGCAACCAAGTAAGATGATTGTGCCCCTTAGATATCTCATTTAGTGCACCTCCCAAGTAATGCTCACAAAGGTGAGACCAAGAAGAAAATTGCCCCTCGTCTGTGCCTAAAGGATATGCAGCTATAATCTATGGTCCATAAATCCTAAGACCTAGAAGAACTGTGACATCGCGAACCATGACAATCATCTCAAAACATGGGAACTTAAAAGAGTTGGTAGACTTATCCCAACGGTTAATTAGGGAAGTGATCAAATTGGGATCTAGGTGGATAGGTTGTAGCTTATGAACAAGTCCAAAGACAGCTAAAGAAATGTTTTGCAAAACACCCACGTTCGTAAAGGTCAACCTAACAACATGAAGTGGTAATGGGAGAGTCAGAATGATACTTCTCTAGGAGCCATATCTATGAAAAGTGCAAACATTACATTAAATTAAAAGTTCAAGCATTACAAGATTTGAATAAACTAAAATAAGAAACATTACACGACTTGAATAAACTGAAATAAGAAACATTACATGACTTGAATAAATTAAAATAAGAAACATTACATGATTTAAATAAATTGAAATATGAAACATTACATGACTTGACTAAACTGGAATTCAAAAATTACATGATTTGAGTAAACTAAAATAAGAAACATTACATGACATGACTAAACTGGAATTCAACTATTACATGACTTGGCATCACATTACATTAGGACAAGTGTGTCTGTTACGATCCCTTCTGCCACACTTATGACAATGATATGTATATTGATTTGAATCAACATGCATAGTTTAATGCCTTCTATTTGTCTTTGGTCTTCTAGTGTGCTTTCGTTTCCTTGGGGGTAGTAAGGGATATATTCCTCCGCTTTCATCAAATGGATGCCAATACCTCTTGTCGGGAATACCATGAAATTTATTTTTGTATGTGTTCTGATAAGAAAAATTTGTCAAATATGGGATCACAAGTTCGTTTCAATTGCAATTGATGGTTTTGCAGCTACCCAAACATGACAAGATGGTAAATTCCATTGGTGTGGAAAACAACAACTGCATTCACGGACACCATCTAGTCACACTTTGACTTGAAATTTATGTCCTTCCATGTCATCAACAAGCCATTCATCATTGTTCATATGACATGTTACTCTTAGGCTGGTTGCATCCTATTGTATGTTAAAAAGCGTATTATGAAGCCTTGAGGGCCATTTCTCTCCCTTATTTGTACGACCATATGCTTGATTACGCCTCTCCAACCACATTGTAACAAAGAAATAGTATGTGGCAACAATTAATGCCTATACTGGTAAACCTCTAACACCTTACAAGACTCCATTTATGATTCAACATGATTTCTAGTCAATGATCCATACTTGTAACCTCTGTGATATGTGAGATACCAAAGTTCCGATTTTTGGGCTATCAATCTTAGAAGTTGGTTCTATGGTTTGTATATCAACCATTAGACGATCAAATTCAAGTGTATCAGTTGTGAATCCCACCTTCCACACAAGTTCCTTCAATTCTTGTGACTTGAACTTTTGATAGAAGTTCTTTCGAAGATGTCGAAGACAATAGCAATGTTTAGCCTAGTAAAATTTTGATGTAAGTGTTGGATAAACTCCACTCATTCAGTCAAAAATAATACACAGATCTATGCGACGTTGAACGGTTGGAATATATGTTTGAAGAGAACCAAAGAACCACTTCCATAAGTCCTTGTTTTCTACCTCGAGAACAACAAAAGTGAGTGGAAATATACCATTATTGGCCTCTATGCCACATGCAACAAGAAGTGTACCATAATATATGTTGGTAAGAAATGTGCCATAAACAGTAATAATGGGCCTGCAATATACCCAACCTTTCACAATTGGGCCATCAACAATAATAACAAGTCTTGATTCAGCCAACTTAGTTGACAATTGTAGTTTGTACTAAAACATTTTATCTTCTACATTCCACCTGCTCTTTTAGACTGGCAAGCAACCAAACTCTAAGGACATCGTTGGTCATGAATACAAACAAGTTTTATAAACAAATCATTTGAGCATTGTGTACAATATTGGATATTGTTTTGTACCGACCATTATTGAATTGTCTCAATCATAATAGCTTTGGATGCAAATAAAACACCCTCATAAATTTTAGTAGTGGAAGGGTAGTAATTGAGAGGAACTTCCTGATAAAAAGCTTCCCCCCATTCATCATCTTATAAGATTCATAGTTATTATCAATGTGATCATGTTGCAGCCATTCCCTATCAAATATCTCTGTGATCGAACTCAATGTTGTTATAGAGTCAGGGATTGGATGTTGATACCCATCATCAATTTTAGTTGATGACTCACCTTCATGTTCACTATTCTCATCATCTTCTTGTTTACTAATTTCTTCCCTCTCCTCCACCTTAACACCACTATTCTCATTCTCAATAGTAGGGTTTTGAGGAAATTTAGGTTGTTGATTCCATTCATCGGTTACACTAGTGTTGATTGTTTGAAATTGACTCAACAAACTCATGTAACTACAATCTAGAATTTTGGTGGATAGATATTTTTTAAAGAAAGACATCAACATAGGCATTAGATGACAGTGAGAACAAAGTTTTGTATGCATCATAATTGTCAACTTGTATGAGCATATGATCTTCTCCAGGGAAAAGATAGGATATATTGATAGAAAAGTGGTTGGGGTTGATGTCAAGTGTTGTATGGATATATGATTTGAATTCGGTTAGGGTATTCATAAGTATAATATTTATGGGTCTAACAGATTGACTAGAATAAGACCCATCAGATAGAAATTGACCATCATATCAAAGCTTGACAATTTGTGAAAGTGAACTAGATGACATGTTCCTATCATTCTAAAAAAATAAAATTAATTGAAGAAAACTTATTTATACAAATTTTATATATACGTTGATAAATATTTACTTAATAAATGATAATTCATATTTTAGAATAGTAATTTCATTTTTCTATAATTTGAAATTAAGGATTCCAAGAATATGGTAATTTAAGTTTAAAATAATAAATACATAAATTGTAGTAGATACCTCAAGTGATGAGATCTCCCTTGTGAATCAAAACTCCAAAAAAAGAAGATATGAAGATCGTTGTCCAGAGAAAGAAGATGAGAAGATCGTCACTGGAGAAAGAAGAGAAGTAGATTCCCGTCCAGAGAGTAAAAAAATAATCGCCTAGGAATGGGCTGGAAACTTCACCATCAGTTGTCTATACACCGGAACACTCCAGAGCAGTTGAGAATGCAAGGAAGTGAAGAAGAAGTGAAGAAGAGAGTGATTTGTGTGGGTTTGGAGGGCTGATTTTGGCTGCCTTATGTAGAAAAACAATATGTCCCTGTTGGGAATGCATTGTTCCCGTGTGGCACCGACCACGGGGGCAACGGTTGGAAGTTGTGTGGCAGCAATACGTCTCCGCTGGTGACACATTGCCGATCAAATGACGTCAGTACAGGCGTATTTAGACAATATGTCTCAGTTCCCAATTGGTCTCACTAAGAGGCAATACATCCTGAGCCAGAACGCATTGCTCTACAGTGGGGTCAATGCGTCACAGACCGAGATGTCTTGCTCTCTCACAGAACAATACGTCATGAGTCCAGACGTATTGCCCCCACAGCGGGGCAATGCGTCTCAGACGGAGACATATTGTTATGAAAGAGGGCAATGTGTCATCTGAACGGACGTATTTCCTTTCAAAGAGAAATACCTCTCCAGCTGAGATGTATTGCTCTAAAAACATGCCATTTTGGAAACTAGGTTCAAGTACAAGCCATTTTGATAATTAAAATAGTTGAACGTACCATTTTGATTTTTTGACCTTCTCATTTAGACAGAGAGGCAATTACAAAATCCTCATGCTCCCTAACATTTGGGCATTCAGTCGGATTATATATAGACATTGGGCTTTTTTGTCCCTTACATGGATTCGCCGAGTTAGTAACAGACAGCTGGCTATATGTCCAGTTAGTCACAACTGTTGGCTCGTTTGTTGTAACAGCCATCAATTGAATAATAGCTTATTTTAACAGAAGTTAGTTATACTAACAAACTGAGCTAACTAATTTATCCATGGTCGGTATGCTGCAGAACCTTATCATGATATGGTTAATACTCTTTTTTTAACACTTAATACTATGGTTGGTGGCCGAAAATGTTTAAGGAGATATGATGGGAAGAAAAGTCATGAAGCCACCAAACAATCATCCATTGATCAAGGGGTCTTAACCATTTAAAATGTGTGATCGAGCTGTCAAACGCCTTTTATCCTGGAAGTATAACGCACTAGCCATAATCAACCAGGAAGTAGAACACTTATCCAGATCTGACAAGTGCCACAGTGAGAGCGGGCGCTTGATTTTACTGGAGTCTGACGTCAATGGTTATTGGTTGATTGATTGGAGTCCAACGATTCTATGAAACAAGTATTAGCCAATGATGACAGGAATTTGCAGACTCCATAGTCATCTTCAGTGATGCTTCTCTTCATTGCACATGGTTATGGATTAGAAGCGCGTTTGAATAATGCAATGTCTAGCTGTAACCTATAGTGCGGCGTTCCCACCCTTAAGCAACCAATGGTTGACTTGACGCATGCCAACATGGTTATTGCACTCTGACTCAGTCGCAACATTATTGTATGTCAAATGTGAATTCTGGTGATAAAAAAAGTACTTGCTCGCCCGGCTTATAAATTGCGTGGGACGGAGGGAACGAACTACAAAATCTGTAGCAGCAACGAGCTACTTCCAAATAGCAATGGGTTTCCCGCCGCTCCTCCTCATGCTCACGGCCCTGTGCTCGGCGTTCCCGACACACGCATGGTCGCAACCAGTAGTGATAACGGAGCAGCTCTACAACTCCCTCTTCCTCCACAAGGACGACGCCGCTTGTCCAGCCCGGGGTTTCTACCCTTACGCCGCCTTACAGAAAGCCATGTACACCTTCCCGCGTTTTGCCCGTGAGGGTACACCGGATACACGCAAGCGTGAGGTCGCCGCCTTCCTGGCACAAATCTCACACGAAACCACCGGCGGGTGGGCAACCGCACCCGACGGACCCTTCGCCTGGGGCCTCTGCTTCAAGGAAGAGATAAGCCCGCCTAGCAACTACTGCGACTCGACAAACACTCAGTGGCCGTGCGTCCCAGGAAAGTCGTACAAGGGTCGAGGCCCCATCCAGCTATCGTGGAATTACAACTACGGACCTGCGGGGAGAGCGCTGGGCTTCGACGGGCTTAACAACCCGGACCTCGTCGCCAACAGCTCCGTGCTCGCGTTCCGCACCGCGCTCTGGTTCTGGATGACGCCGCAACCGCCCAAACCGTCATGCCACGATGTAATGATCGGTAGGTTCCGGCCGTCACCTGCGGACATCGCGGCCAACCGTACGGCAGGTTTTGGGCTCGTGACGAACATTATCAATGGCGGGCTCGAGTGCGGCCGGCCGGATGATGCCAGAGTCAATGACCGTATTGGCTATTTCCGCAGGTACGCGCAGATCCTTGGTGTGGACGTGGGGCCCAACTTGGATTGTGCGAACCAGAAATCGTATTGACCATAAGAAGATAAAGATACAACTGTAGCGTGTTGGCGCAGATAATGACGCGTAATAATGGTTACTGCAAAAGTAAGACTTGGCTTAAAAGAGACAGTCAAACAATGAATAAGCTTATAATAATGTCAATAAAGTGTATTTTGTTGCAAAAAAAAAAATAGTAGTGAGCTTAGGAGGCCTAGTTTTCTCTTCGTTTTGATACATGAGCTATGTTAGTATTTAGTAGTAGAGTGTCAATAGTGTTTGATTGTTGATTAGTATTTACATTTATTTTTATTGACATGTAGTTGATTTCTTGTTATTGACTATTTCTACTATATCTCTTAGACTTTCCTTACATCTATGCATTTTTCTTTCTCTATATAAAGAAGTATATTTCTTGTAAGAAATACAGCATTGAAATATTCATTTGAGACTACATTATTTCCAAGTTTCACGATACCAATGTGGGGATATTATTGAAGACCACCCTTCTCTTGTCCTTGTACATCTATTTCTCTTTTCTTTTTTCTTTCTCTCCTCAAATAGGCAGCAAACCTGTATTAGTTTTTGATAATCTTCTATCACCCCATTCTGAAGATATCATGCTCTAAAGTATTCCTTAGTGGCGACTAAGACATAATAGGAAGGGTATTTTATTCATCCATGCCGCATATTACTCAATGTGGCTTCTCACTAGATGGTGAGGTATTTGGAGATCAAGACTACTCCATTTGGATTTAATCTTGAGAACCATGTTGTTGGCCAAACAAATGCTCACAAAGAACACCATGCACGATTGTTTCGGTTGTTCTTCAAACAATAGGCAAGGGAGTAAGACTGAAAAATCATGTACATAAGACCAATATAGCCTATATGAAGTGAAAACTACGTGATCAACATGCTAGATCTTATATTATGAGTTCAATTCAAAATATTTAGTGGCATGTGAAGGCTTATGTGTCTTAAATATGGTCTAATATCTCACACATTTGTTGAGAAAATTTCTTCTCGTGAATGTCAACTACGATAGGACCTTATTATCACACCTCAACAAAATTTAGTATGCAAAATTTGACATGACAATGACATAGTTCTATATGGATATGAGGCCATGTGTTACAACTTTGTATCTACTTAATGAATAATCTAGGTTTGTGAAACATTAATGTTTACAAATACATTTTAGTACATTTTAGTACATGTTTTATTGTATATTCTAGTATGGTCCTTATGACTCATCTCCAATTCAGTCGTAGGTCAAAACCCTTATTTAGATAATGAAATAACTGTAAACCTTAGATCAACATCATTGGTGCAATCCGGTATATTATGAGTAACAAACTAGATATTCACCAAATTAGCTAGTATGAAGAAAGTTGACCTTAGTTAAGTCTAGGAATGGAATATTCTTGTAACTAGTACAATCGATGAATAATATCAATAGAGGAGTCTAAAAGATGCTTTAGAGCATTAAAAAATACATCCAAGTATGTCAGTATAGGTTTTGGTCAAATATAATGTAATCAGAGGCATTTGTTGACATAGATTCATGGTGTAAAAGAAGTCAGTTGGATATTAAAAAGTGACTTATTACAGGTGTTAGAAATGGGGAAGTGGATCAACGTGTCTAGATGTGTATATCTTAATATACTTGGATGGTAGACTCATTTATTAAAGAAGGTGGGTGACAATTTTATCTATGGTAGACTAGCTAAATGACTAAGGCTATTTTGGAATTGGTCCTTCTTAAAAACTTATTTAACTGCTAGGATTCAAATTGTATTTTTCCATATAGCCTACTCTTCATAATAAAAAATTTATATTTTACCCTAGGGAAATATTAGAAGAATTTGGCATTTTTATAAGAGAGAAAGGAATCAAGGACTGATATTCCATCTTGAATTGATTTGGTTTGGTAATTTGAGTAGAAGTTATTTTGGTCAGAATTCATTTGAAAGGAAAATCACATAGTCTATCTCGTCTTCATTTGTTTATTATTTTTCTCTTTAATCTTTCTCCCTCGAGCAAAGAACCAACTATGTTCTCCACCCTAGAATCCTACTCTTGAAATTTATTTAGGTGAATTTGGATTTTGATCTAACCTTTGGAGTTTGATTTTTGCTAATTGGTGAGCTAATATGTGAGTGCATATATTAATATATCAAGAAAATATATTTTAATAGTTTTGATATAATTTGGTCATTCTCCCCTTTTCCATATTAGTAAATAGAGAAGTTCAATCTAAGTAATTACTTAACATGACATTTTTGTTTTTATATATGATAGTTAGTTATTAGATATAAACTAATTATCAGATTGAATATTTATTACAAGATACCTAATTTAGGAATTTATTTCAAATTTTAATAAATATCAAAAATTTGGGGTTTTGAGTACATATGAACTATAATATATGCATGTGAAGGTATTTTTATTTGATTTTGTCTTTGTAGTAATTGACTAGTTTGGTTATGCATGATCAATTGATTTTTTTGGCATTTAGGGTTTATAACCAAATTTAACTACAACTCAATGTTATCTCAAGTAAATATGAGTAACATACTAGAATAAGTTATGTCCCCACACATGCTCGTCTTCTCGCTCCCGCAATGATGACAACGTCTAGTGCTTGATAATCCTCATTGGGGTCCAGTTGAGGTAGTGTGAGTTGCACATGGGATCGGGGAGAAATAGTGAGAAGATGTGAGAAATGAGGATAAAGGAGATCGAAGACAAAGTGGTTTATCTTCTAGAGGAAGACCATGAATTGGGAGGAAATGAAATCAAACTACCTCTAATTGGTCATTTACACTCTGAGAGACCATATAACTTTAATGCCTTGCAATGAACGATGGGCTAGATATGGAATCTGTAGAGAAAGACAGAGTTCAAGACAACCGAGCATGATATCCTACTAATCCAGTTCGACACTCAGAAGGATAAGGAGAGAGTCTGGAATGGTGTGCCATGGACTTCCGACAACTGTGTCCTAATGCTCAAAGAAATAGAAGATGACGATCAACCATCCAAGCTAGTAATAAATGAAGCCCCTTTTTAGATACGGTTCTATAACATTCCCTTGGGCTATAGAATATAAAAAGCCATGTTGGCTATTGTCAGCAAAGTGGGAAAGCTAATGGAGCTAGACAAAACCAACACGATATGGGAAAGAACCAGAAGGGCAAAGGTGCTTATCAGAGTTGACAAACCAGTAAAGCTTAAATAGGTTGTCTAAGACACAAAGGGGTCCAGATTTAATATTCATTTATGTTATGAATGCCTTCCAATATTCTTCTACGGATGTGGTATCCTAGGGCATGTCCATAAAGAATGCCCTAGTCCTATTGTGGATGGCATCAAAGGGTGGGGAATCTAGATATGAGCTTCGCCGCGGAAACCTCACAGGAACCAAGAGAGCCCCACTTATGTAAACAAAAAACAACGGGAGTTGTTCCCCACCACGGTCAGCTTGGACCATCCACAACAGATAACACAAGACAAAGGTGGGGATAGAGTAGCAGTGCAGATGTTCAAGACATTGTCTAGGAAAGAAAAGGACACAGGACTAGGTTTTAAAGAAAGAGATGCGGTAGGCAAGGGTGCGTGGATAACAATCAACGAGGCAGAAGGGGGAGTTAATCAAGGGCCAAAAAGTGTACAGGGGAAAAACCTTCTCGTTGGGAAGGCGGTAGTTGAAAATTTAAGAAACTTGAATGTTGAATTAACAAATGAAAGAGAGGAGACAACTGAATCCAACATGGCATAAATGAAGGGGGAGGAGGAAGCCTGTGAAGGCAGTATACAAAATACTTAGAAGGATGAGAACACAAACAAAGCAAGAAAGAATATCTATCACGAGAGCAAAAAAACATAGAAATAAGTTTTGAAGCTGGACCACATCGTGAGGATAAGAAAGCAGTTGGTGTTAAAGATAATAGTAAAAACATAAGTAGGAAATTTAAGAGAACAGAAAGAGAAGTAATCACAAGGGGGCACATAGAAGACAAAAAGGTGATGGAAAAAAGGGGTCGGAATAAAAGGAAGTCAGACAAAGTAGCAAAGGCATGTGAAAATGGCAGACTCATAGGCAGCAAATTGAATAGAGAAGGAGAATCTAAAATGGTGTGGGAATCATATCCTCACCATGTAACAAGTGTTGACTTAGATCAGGCCCGTGAAGGCTAATGAAACTACAAAGTTAGAGATGCCAAGGTGTGAAAAACCTTGGTACATTCAAAACCCTCTGACGTATGTGTTGGAGAGAACAACCCAATTTTGTGTTTCTAATGGAGACCAATATACAATATACGGAGCAGAGAGTGTTAGAAGGAGATATGGGTAAGAAAATGGGGAATGCATTACAAGTTTGGGAAGGGCTGGCGGTATGGGGTTTTGGTAGAATGAAGAGGAGGTTATTATTCTCAACTACTCTAGACATCACCTTCCAGTGAGGATAAAAAGCACAGGAGGAAAGGGGTATTGTAGATGTGTCGACATTAATGGATGATATGAAACCCACCTTAAGTATAAAACCTGGGAACTTATGGAGGAAATAAATAGTTCAAGCACACTCCCTACCATTTCCATCAGTGACTTTAATGAGATTAATAGTCATAGAGAGAAGAAGAGTGGTGAGATTAGAGCAAAGAGATATATTAAAAACTTTAATGATCGCATTAACAAATGTAATATGGTGGAAATTTTGTATAGTAACTACATTTTTACATGAGTCAAAGGACTTACTCTACAAACCACTATCATGGAGAGACTGGACAAGGTTCTTACATCCCTGGGGTGGAACACAGACAACCCTTGGGCAAACACCATCCACTTGCTGAGAGTGGACTCGAACCACACTCCCATTATGCTGAAAAGTGTGCAGGATAGATATGATGATATTAGCAAGCCTCTGTTCAAAATGGAACAGATGTGGCTAGTCGATCTTCAGTGAAAAGACATCATGGAGAGGTGTCGGAACAACAATCACAACAATCCTATTACATACAAAATTGGGTATTGTTGTGAAGAGCTCATCCGTTGGGATATGGAAAACTTTGGGGTGATTGATAAAAAGTTTAAAAAGGCCAAGAAGGAGTTAGGAAGAAGGTAGAGAGAGGACATGACAATTGACAATATCTAGTAGTGAAAAGTGTTATGTCAGGAAATAAAAAAACTACAACGACAAAGAGAAACCTATTGGTTCACAAGGGCAAAAATCAAGGAGATGTATGATGGTGAGAATAATACATCTTTATTCCACACCAAAGCTAATCATAGAAGGAGAAGGAACAATATGCAAAGCTTGTTTTATAGTGAAGAGGTCCAAAAAAGTAAACCAAAGGACATAGAAAAAATCATGGCTGACTACTACACTGGCTTGTTCACATCAAAGGGTGTTCTAGACCCTGAGACAACATAGGAAGGTATCCAAAAAGTGGTAAATGAATATATTAACTTTATTCTTGATGATGAACTAAATGAGGAAAAAAAATCAAAAATAATATTTTCAACATGCACCCAAACAAAGCTCTAGGACTTGATGGTTTCCATGCAAGCTTCTTTCAAAATCACTAGCAAGTGGTGGGTAAGGGAATTTCTCATACATAGAAGGGTGGTGGAAGGGAGAACAAAGCATTAACCCATAAATCATACCAATATTGTGTGATCCCAAAGGTCCAAGACCCCCAACATATCACCGACTTCAGGCCCATCAGTTTATGTAATACTGTAACATCCCTGACCTGGGTTATGTTTTAACCCTAGGTGTTTTTTTTAATAAAGTTGATTAGATGCTTGCTTTTATCTTTTGAGAAGTAATTAAGACTCATGAGGAACTTATATTTCAATCTCAGTCCTTTTTTAATAATGTTAAGACATTGTTTTGTTAATCTTGGACTAAAGTGCAAATTACCCAAGTTGAGGGGTTAACTTGCAAATTATACATGATAAAATGTTCCTTTGATGATTGAGTCATCATAAGAATGAATATGGTGTAGTGGCATGGTTTTCACAAGCTTGAGCATCAAGATAAAGCTTGTAGAGCAATCCTTGTGCATTAAAACCTAGTTTTGGTGTAATGTGCAATTTACCCAAAATCTAGGATTCAATATGCAAAATATCACCTCTAGAAGGTCCCTCGTGTTTCTTGTCATCAAGTAGAGAAAAGGAAATGAGAGGGGCACCTCATTTTAATTATCTTGGAGGAGAGAGAATCTTGATATTAAAATAATCAAGATTTAAGCATATATGGAACTTTAATTTAATTTAATGCAAAAAGAAATAAATTAATTGAGGAGCCCTTCAACCAAAAGTTGAGGGATGAAATATCAAAGTTTTGGACGAGCTTGTGCTTTGCTATGGAACAAAAAGATCTTGGTTGAGTGGAAGCCCACTCACATTAACATAATAAAAAGTATTATCCACTAAAAGTTGGATATTAGTATAAAATCAATTAAGGTGCTTAATTTATTTTCCATTAATTCTTGGATAATGAAGGGGTTTTGCAAGGGAAAAGAGTTGTATTCGTGGCCAAGGAGTTGAGGAGGAGTGGTGGAAATAATTTTGGAGTAGAAGGAAATTAATTCCATTTTCTCTTTCCTTGAAATTTCTTATACATATCCCTTTTCCTATCCACATAAGGATCTTTTCCTTGGAATTTCTTTTCTCATTTGCTTTGTCCGACCACGGGAGAGATCAAGAGCAGGAGTAGGACGACTCTAACATGTTGGTAAGCTTTTTATCATCTTCCACCTTGGATTCATGGTGAAAACTCAAAATCAATGCTTGATTCTTTGTCTTCTTCACTCGATTTCCAATCCTAGACAACTTGTTCATCCAAAAGCTCAAGAACGGACATTGGGCAGTTGCTAGAACTTCATACACCATTACAGCCATAGAGCTTGGAGATCAGATTTTGAGGCAGGTTTTATAACTTTAATCCTTAAACATTGATATTGTATCAAATTCTCTATGATTTGTTGATTATTTTCTTCTATTTGATACTCTTTTGATTCATTGTTGAAATTTCCATGAAGAACGGCTGTAGTTCTTGTATGCATGAAGGAATATGATGATGAAATCATCATGGACATTTTTTTCCAAATAAATTACTAGGCCAAACGGTTTCCATAAGTTGCTCAAACGGTTTCCTAAACTATTTGGGAGCAAACGGTTCCAAACCGTTTGAGGGGAAACAGTTTCACCAAACCGAATGAGAGCAAACGGTTTCAAACCATTTGGAGGTGTTGACTAGAGTTGATTGTTTGGATATTTGTTGATAATGATGTTGGTTAATGGCCCACTAAATATAATTGATTAGTTTCAATTGGTTCATGAGTTGAAGGTCCATCAATCACCAAACCCTAATCGGGTTAAGTGCTGATTTCTAATTTGATTGAGTTAGTTCTTTGGGTTGATTGACCCAAACGGTTTAAAAACCATTTGGGGATCACCCAAACAGTCTCAATATCATTTGAGGGTCACCCAAGATCGTTTGGATGTCTAGGGTTGAGTATGGTTAGGTGTTTGAAGAGCTAAAGATACCAAGTTGATTTGCAATCAAATGTTGATTTGATAATCAATCCAATGACCCAAACCCTAATTGGATGTCATGGATTTTGATGATTTGATGGGAAAACGGTCTCAAGACCGTTTGGAGGTCATCCAAATGACTTCAAGACCGTTTGTGGTCAGGTCATGTCCAATTTGGATGATGGTACAATGGTTTGAAAGTAACTAGTTTCACATTGATTAACATTGAAGGTTCATTGATTCCAAACCCTAATCCAATTGGAATCTAAACCCTAATTGATAATTAATTGGAAGTTAAATTACTTGAAGGATAATTTATTTAAGTCCAATTTAGGTGTGAATCTTAGGCTCAATTGATAGTTGGATACAAGAATTCAATCAATCAGGGGATCAACATCGGAAACCCTAAATAATCTTGAATGGTTGAGACCATAATTGGTCCATTCGGTTTTTAGGTGGTTTGGACCAAACAGTCTCAAGACCGTTGGAGTCCAAACGGTCTCAAGACCATTTGGGACCAAATGATCCCAAACTGGTTAAGGTTCAAATGGTTTCAAATGTCACTTTATCAAACAGTTTCAAGAATTACTTTGGCAAACAGTTTCAACCTCCTACTTTACCAAACGATTTCAAGGGTATGTTCAAGACCATTTGGAAGTCTAAATGGTCTTAAACCGTTTGGAGGTGTTATAAGCAAGACCTTTTGAGGTCTGATTGGTCAAAACCATTTGGGGTCTAAGAGACCAAGATTGTTTGGAAGTTAGTCAACTAAATCATATGAGCTCTTAAAGTGGTTGAAGGTCAATTGTTTAAGTGAACAATTACATGATGTAATCCAAGGGTGATTATAATAATGGTACCCTTAATGAGATAGGGAGATTAGTACCCTTTAAATAATTAATCTTTAATGATCATTGTGATAATGACATAACTCATGGTGTCAATTCTTCTTTCATGTTGAGTTAACTTAGCTTAATCAAGGCTGAAGTAAGCATCATTTATAGAAGATGAGAGAGAGAATACTTCTTATATGAATGATAACCAAGTAGTGGTTAAGTCTTAATACTTTTACTATGGATGAATGTCTAAGGAGGGTATAATTCTTTATAGGGAGATTATAAACCCTAATCATGAGTACAAACCCTAATTAAGAAGGTTAATGAATCATAAACCTAATTGAGGGCATTAATAGGTGAAATCCTAATACATGATGATGGTATGTGTAACATCCCTGACCTGGGCTATAAACTAACTCTAGATGTTTTGCCTAAATATGTAATTAAATACTTGTGATTACTCCCTGGCATGTAATTAAGTTCCTCAGGAACATATACTTTCAATTTTGCCCTTTTTAAAACAAAGTTGTAGCATTGTTTTGTAAATGCAGGGACCTATGTGCAAATTACCCAGTTAAAAGGATTAACTTGCAAATTTCACAGGTTAAAATGTTCCTTTGAGGATGAGACATCATATGAGTGAATATGATGAGGTATGATGGATTTCCCAAGCTTGGACATCAAGATGCAGCTTGTGGAATGATCCTTGTGCTTAAAAACCCTGATTTTGGAGTAAAGTGCAATTTACCCAAAATGTGGGGTGCAACTTGGAAAATATACCTTCTAGAATATCTTTTATGACTCTTGACATAATTTAAAGTAAAAATGATGAAAGGGGCGCTTCAATGAATAATCAGATGAGAAGAATAATCTTTGTGGTAAAATTCACCTAATATGAGTAAGGAGACCCTTCACATATGTACCTTAGTTTGCATGTTAGTTTTCTTTACCCTTAAATCTTGAATTTTGATGGGCTTTGCATAAGTTATGATGGTTTGTACGTGCTTTAGAAAGAAGGAGGGGCTTAGATGAGAAATATATGTTCTAAAGGTCCTTATGGTGAAAATCAACCTAAACTATATAAGCCTACTTTTTTGCAAACCAAGCAAACATATCCTTTCTCCTCTTCATTTCTCACCTTGCTCAACCGACCAAGGCAGAGCTCCGGAACTCAAGGAGATGACCAACTAGTTCTAAGGTAAGAAGAAAACCATCTTCTAGCTCGGATTCTTGGAGGAAATCCTTGTATAAGGTTGGTTCTATGCTTAATTTACTTAGGTTTCTTGTTTTAGCCGACCATCCCCATCTTTTCCTTGGAAAATCATCTTTGGCCAACCTGTGGAGCTCAAGACACCATTAAAGGCTTGAATCTTGGAAGCTTGGAGCTCTAGGAACAACATTTAAGGCGGGTTTTATAACTCTAAACTTCTTGCTTTATTATGCATAACTATGTTCTTGCAAATTATGCTTAGTTCTTCTTCTTCCCCATTCTTCCTTACACTCTTGCAAGCAAATCCGTGGAGTAACTGACCTGAAAAGAGGTTGAATATGATGGGCGTGAATTCCTAGGAAACTTTATCAAACTACCTTGGACCCTTTTGGTCCAAACAGTTGCAAACTGTTTGAAATCAAACTGTCTCAAACTGTTTGATCTCATGCGGTCTTGCAAGACCGTTTGAAATCAAATGATCTCAAGACTCTTTGATAGGGTTGACCAAGGGACGACCATTTCAGGGTCTTCTGGTAACATGTTGAATTTAATATCTACAAATAATCATAGCTTAATTCCAAACCAATCACAAGTTGAAGGCACTTCAACCCCCTAAACCCTAATCGGGTTGATTTGCTGATTTCAAGGATAGATCTTGGTGGGTTTTGGGTTGAAGGACCCAAATGGTCTCAAGACCATTTGGGGGTTCATCCAAACGGTCTCAAGACCGTTTGGTGACAACCCAAAACCGTTTGGAGGTCTAGGGTTAAGGTAATTTGATGGTTTGAGGGTCCAATCACCATAGGTTGATGAATTGATAAAAGTGTTGATTTTAGACCCAATTAGGGTTCAACCCTTATCCAATCGACTTAGATTTTGATGAAAATTTGGGAAAACGGTCTCAAGACCGTTTGGAGGATTTCCAAACGATCTCAAGACCGTTTGGGCCAAGTTTGGGCCCAATTGGAGGTCAATTGATGGGTTTAATCTCAATTTGATTCACATTGTTGAACATTGATGATTATCCGATTGAAAACCCTAATTGAGATGGATTCAACCCTAATTGACTTTCAATTGAGGGTCAATTTGGTGTCCAATTGATTAAGGCTAATCCTAATTGACTCAATTTACAAGTGGTTAATAAGGATTTGACCAATTGGAGGCTTCAACATAGATAACCATAATCGATTATAACCTTGGAGTCACTTTTGAGGACCAAACGGTTTGAGCCCATTTGGAGCAAACGGTCTCAAGACCATTTGGGGCCAAATGATCTCAAGACCGTTTGGGCTCAAACAATCTCAAGGTCATTTGGACCAATCGATCTCAAGATCGTTTAAGATCAAACGGTTTCAAGTCGCATAGCTTCAAACGGTTTGGAAGTCAACTATCCGAAACGGTCAACGCACCCATGCGGTCTTGGTGACCCATGCGGTCTTGAAGGTCAAACCATCCAAACGGTCAACGCCCCCTAACGGTCTCAAGACCGTTTGGAGGTTGAAGGTTGAAACCGTTTGGAGACTTTTAGGGCTGTTTATACTTAATCGTTTGAAGGTGTAATTGGTCCAATGGTGATCTAATCTAAACCCTAATGGTACCCTAGAACATTAAGGGACTAAGTGACTAATGAATTGACCCACGAAGGTGATCAATGGTATAATTTACCAAAATGCCCTTGAAGGGTTCAATTGAAGGATACCTTTTTTAAACAAACCCTAATTACATGATAATGGTGATTTGTCTTATGACAGTCAATGAGGACTTGTCCCAACCTAATCTAGAGTGATGTAATCACCATCTATTAGTAAGAGGAGAGAGAAAGTACCATTTATGGTTGCAATTCAAGTAAAATACCTTCAATGTATATGAATGTGCATGATTAGGGTATGATCCACCTATGTGAGATCATGGAAACCCTAATTATGATAATTGATGAATCTTAATCTAATCTGAGGGCAACAATGATGATGTTTCTCATACATAATGATGTTATGAGTTCAATTCACCATGAAGTGAATAGTAAACCCTAATTCTAGGGTGATAACATGTATTGTGAATAGTAAACCCTAATTGATTGAAATCAGGGAACCTAACTTTTGTAAGAGTATGAAGATACAACTCTTGATATGAATTGTTTACTATTATCAGTTGAATTAATCATGCAGGTTCTCATATATGATGATGATCATATCCAGGTAAGGATTATGATACCATATTCATTGAAAGCATGTTATTAGCTTTATGAATAGTGACATATTCTGATACCTAGTAAGTGGCATCTTATGAGACTGATAGGCTGTGAGAGCCATGAGTATCATCAAGGTCATGCTTATTAGATGACTTGTGATGAGATGATTGAGAAATGATTGATGAAAGTTAGACTTGTTACATATAGTATTCTACTTTCATAGCTGCTATGCTAATGTTTAAATGTTTGAGAACATGTATGATGTTAAAAGAATACTGAAATGTACCTAACTAATCAAGTATAATCATACCATGGTAGAGCCCTGATCATAGATCCATCATTGTCAGAGACCAAATGATGGTGAAACAGGTTTTCCTAAGGGAACTCCTGGATCACATACTTTTGAGTATGTGGGGGAATATGGATGTGTAAGTCCTTACATCCTAGTGTAGGAATTGATGTAGATGTATCTTAATCTATCATTCCTTCACTATAAGTTCATACCAGGTGATGTACCACAAATCTCATGAAGAAAAACAAAAATACCGCATCGATGAGAGATAAACAAGAAATCTTTCGATGACGAAGAGAGTACAGAATTCCACTGTAACTCTATAGCGAAGTTTCTAGAATACCCTGGATAGCTACCATAGCAGAGACACAAGATGTCCTGCAAATAAATCCTCTTACTGACTGAGGAAGATGAGGTCATAAGAATCCGGCTCTTTTGATGACCTAGGTATGATACCGATGCGACTTAACAGTGATCGGTTGGAGTATGAGCGGTATACCTCATCTCTGTAGGGCATAATATTGTTTGTAAAACATAATCAACCGCGTAGTATATCTGCTTAGGTTGAACAACAAGATACATGAATGATGTTACTCTGCATAGTACATATGTTGTTAACATTTCCTAAATGTTGTTGTTCTACTTAATGTCAATTTGTTGTTGATTGCCTTGAAAGCTTTTATTGCTTATATTGTTCTTTGATTGCTATTATAAAGCTTCTAGTTGAGAGTTATAACTCTCGCTGGGACAATTATTTATAATTGTCTCACTCTGTAGATTTCAACTTTTTAGGTGGTCGTCGAGGACGAAGGAACCAGCCTACAGGTGACCAATACCAACAGCAGTAGCACCAGGAGCAGCAGTGAATCTCAGGTGGAGATACTGACTGCTGAGTTATAGTTAGATAGTCCTATGCCATCTCTGTACTCTCAGGTCCTTGGAGTTAGTGGTCTGAGATTTTTGGTTTTGACTCTTGAGATTTTGTATCATGTTATGTATAATTACTCAAGAAGTAATTTAACAGAGATGTAAACAGTTTATCTCCTTTCTATGAAAGAAGTTTTATGGTTTTCAAGATCTTGTCTCTAAAAGTTTTAATTTCCGATGATTTTTGTATTCCGCTGCTAATCGAATGCTTCCGCTGAGTTTATATCGTGGTTTTGGAGATCGGAGCCCACAATTAAGTGGTATCAGAGCTCTAGGTTCGCTGAGTCTACAGAGACATAGGACTTAGGATGTCGAGTCTATCCTTAGTGTTTCTTCCTTGTTTAATAGAATCTTCTGCTCCTCAGGAGAAGAAGATATATAAGGATGTCTGAGCCACATGAGGAGTACGTGGCGGAGAGTAGCGTTGCTGCACCTCGGGAAGGTGCAAGGAACCTAGAAATAGAGCAAGCTGTACCTGAGCCACCCAGGGAGCCACCACAGTTTGACCCAGCTGACATGGGTAACCCAGCTGTTCAATCTATGTTCGGGCAGTTTATGACTGCCATGACTCACATAACCGACAGGATGCCCATGCCTGCACCTAGGGCACCTGCCCAGCCTGAAGGATAAGGTATTGGTAAGACGTTCGAGCGACTTCGTCGTGTCGGAGCTACCGAATACTTTGGGACAGCTGACCCTGCAGATGTCGATCTGTGGTTAACTGAGTTGGAGAAGGCTTTCAGAATCTTAAACATCCCTGAAGCTGAGAAGGTTAGACACACTGTCTATCTTCTCAAAGGAAGTGCTGGTCACTGGTGGACCATGGAAGAGCAGAAGAGGCCTGGAATAGGGACCTCGTGGGAAGACTTTTGTCGGGAATTTGTCCACAGATATTTCCCAAAGACCTTCCTGGATGAGAAGATCTCTCAGTTTGAGAGATTGAGGCAGGGCGTGATGAACATTAGCGAGTATGAAGCTAAGTTCATGGAGTTGTTGCGGTTCTGTCTGCACATGGCTGCCACAGAAGAATAAAGGATCATAAGGTTTGAGAAGGGTTTGAATGCGGAAATGACTACTCCCGTGTCTGCTCTAGAAAACTGGGAGAGGTTCGCTACCTTCATTGAGTCAGTTCGAAGGATAGAGAGATCCGTAGTCGAGAAAAGGCAAACCCAAAAGAGATATCCACAGTTCCAGGGTTCTTCATCTAGGGACTTTAAGAAGCCTAGATTCTCTGCACCTACACCTCCACCACCCAGATCTAGCTCTCAGACTCAGTGGTCCCCAAGTAGAGGTAGAGGACAGAGTTTACCACCACAAGAGACTCGCAGTTCAGCATCAATGTCAGTCACAGGACCACCAAGACCACAACAACTGGAAAGAAGCTGCTACAACTGTAGGAAGGTGGGACACTTGATGAAGGACTGCAGGTCTAGGCCTGTCAGTGTGACACAGCCTCCAAGATAGAATCAACAGGGATCACAGAGAAGGCAATCTCAAGGGGCAGCTAGAGGACGTGGACAAGCGTCTCAAGTTGGATCATCAGCACCAACTCAACCTCAGGCGACAACGAGGTTCTATGCTATGAACCCACCATATGCAGTGGTCAATCCACAGGTTGTGGCAGGTCAGATGGAACTTTTATATTCTGATATGTCTAAATCATGTGTTGTATCTATTTTTATTGACTCGGGTGCAACACACTCTTTTATCACTCGAAGAGTGATTCACAACTGCAATATGACAGTCAGTCATAGGGCAGATAGCTTGTTGCTGGAGACTCCGTTGAGTGGGTCTGCTGTTTTGCAAGAGGTATGCTCTCCATGCATCCTCTTCTTTTCTGATCATCGCATTCAAGTGGATCTTATACCACTTGATATGCAAAGATTTGATATAATCCTTGGGATGGATACCTTGGAAGGGTATAAGGTGGTCTTGGATTGTGAATCCAAGCTGGTTGTGTTTGCTGATAAAAGCAACACATGGATCTTTCAAGGAGAAAGAAAGATTCTACACACCTGTCTTGTGTCAGCTATGGTTGCTGATAAGCTGATGAGGCAAGGATGTTATGCATTCTTGGCCCATGTGGTAGATATTACCAAGGAGAGCCCCAACCCTGCTGAAGTTCCTATAGTCAGGGAATTCGAGGACGTGTTTCCTGAAGAACTTCCCGGTATACCACCGCCTCGGGAAATTGATTTTGAAATCAATTTGGTCCCATATACCCAACCCTTAGCCCAGACACCTTATAGGATGGAGCCTGCCGAGATGGCAGAACTTAAGAAATAGCTTCAAGAGTTACTTGAGAAAGGTTTCATCCGACCGAGTACTTCACCTTGGGGTGCTCCGGTTTTGTTTGTTAAAAAGAAAGATGGGTCAATGCGACTGTGCATTGATTACAGACAACTCAATAAAGTAACAATAAAGAATAAGTACCCTCTGCCGAAGATTGATGATCTTTTTGACCAGTTGCGTGGTGCAACAGTCTTTTCAAAGATAGACTTGAGGTCAGGATATCATCAACTTCATATTAAGGACAGTGACATATCCAAGTCTGCCTTTAGGACAAGATATGGTCACTATGAGTTCACAGTTATGTCGTTTGGACTAACTAATGCACCGGCTGCATTTATGGAACTCATGAATAGAATCTTCCGACCTTTCCTCGATCAGTGTGTTGTCATCTTCATAGATGACATTCTGATCTATAGTAAGGATGCTCAGCAGCATGAACAGCATCTTCGCCAAGCTTTGACCTTGCTAAGAGAACATAAGTTATACGCTATGTTTAGCAAGTGTGAGTTCTGGTTACCAGAAGTATCTTTTCTTGGTCATGTGGTATCTACCTCGGGTATTCGTGTTGACCCTAAAAAGGTAGAATCTGTTCTACAATGGGAACAACCGAAGACACCGACGGAGATTCGAAGTTTCTTAGGGTTAGCTGGTTACTACCGAAGGTTTATTAAGAACTTTAGTTCTATAGCCTTACCCTTAACCAAGTTAACCCGGAAAGATGTTCCTTTTGCCTGGAGTGATAAGTGTCAATAGTCTTTTCAGCTGTTGAAGGAGAGGTTGACAAGTGCACCTGTGCTTGTGCTACCTGAACAAGGTAAAGGTTATATAGTTTTCTGTGATGCCTCCAAGAATGGACTTGGATGTGTGTTGATGCAGGATAAGCAAGTGATTTCTTTTGCTTCCCGACAGCTTAAGAAACACGAGGAGAATTATCCGATACATGATCTAGAGTTGGCTGTTGTGGCTCATGCCTTGAAGATCTGGTGACATTATCTCTATGGAGAAACATTCCAGATTTTCACAGATCACAAGAATCTTAAGTATATCTTCTCTCAGCATGAGCTTAACATGAGGCAACGTCGCTGGATGGAGTTAATCAAGGACTATGATTGTACAATTGATTACCATCCAGGGAAGGCCAATGTGGTTGTAGATGCCTTGAGTAGGAAATTAGCAACATCAACCATGGATAGAGCACAACTAAGTTCCTTAGTATGCTCTAGGAGAGATATGCTTATCTCTTTAAGGCAAGACAATGTGCAGTTGAAGGTGTCATTGTTAACTGGTTTGTTAGCTGAGATGCATATTAAACCTACCCTAAGAGAGCAGATAAAGGAGGCACAACAAGTTGATGCTGCAGTTCAGCAGATTAGATCTGAGTATGGTGATGAGAAGCGAGAAGGTTTCAATGATTCAGATGATCAAGTAGCATGCTATCATGGGAGGATGATAGTACCTGATGTGGATAACTTGAGGAAGTTAATCTTGGAAGAAGCTCATTCTTCAATGTATGCTATGCATCCAGGGAGCACCAAGATGTATCGAAACTTAAAATATATGTATTGGTGGCCTGGGATGAAGAAGGATGTTGTTGAGTTTGTTTTGAGGTGTCTTGTGTGTCAGCAAGTTAAGGCTGAACACCAAAAGCCTGGAGGAACAATACAACCTTTACCCATACCACAGTGGAAGTGGGATCATGTGACCATGGACTTTGTTGTTGGCCTACCCAAGACAAGCAAAGGACATGATTCCATTTGGGTAATTGTTGATAGGTTGACAAAGACAGCACATTTCTTACCTGTCAAAACAACTTATTCTGCTGAAAGGTTATCACAGTTGTATGTCCAAGAGATAGGGCGTTTGCACAGAGTTCCTGTCACTATAGTTTCTGACAGAGGTCCCCAGTTTACAAGTCATTTTTGGGAGCAATTACACAGAGCTTTAGGCACCAAGTTAAGGTTTAGTACAGCCTTTCATCCACAGACTGATGGACAGTCAGAAAGGACTATACAGACCTTGGAAGACTTGTTGAGAGCATGTGTTCTCCATTTTACCGGAAGTTGGGATCTACACCTAAGCTTGATAGAGTTTGCCTATAATAATAGCTATCAACATAGTATTGATATGGCACCTTATGAAGCCTTGTATGGTAGACGTTGTAGAACACCCTTATATTGTTATGAGACTAGTGAGCATCAGTTGTTAGGTCCTAATCTTGTGCAACAAACTACAGAGAAGATCAAAGTTATACAATAACAGCTTAAGACTGCACAGGATAGGCAGAAATCTTATGCTGACAGACGTAGTAAACCCTTAGAGTTCCAGGTTGGAGACAGAGTGTACCTTAAGGTCTCACCTTGGAAAGGAGTCCTTCGTTTTGGAAGGAAAGGGAAGTTAGCTCCTAGATTTATGGGGCCTTATCCAATCATTGAACGAGTTGGAAAGGTAGCCTATAGACTAGAGTTACCTCCAGAGTTGCAGAAGTTACACCCTGTGTTTCACATTTCTATGCTGAGGAAATGTCACCCTGATACCGAGTCAGTTCTACAGCCTATGGAAGTAGAATTGAATGAAGATATAACTTATGAGGAGGGACCAATGTCAATCCTTGATAACAGAATTAAAAGCTAAAGAAGAAAGACATAAGTCTTGTGAAAGTCCTCTGGAATCACCATGGTGTCGAAGAAGCCACATGGGAACTAGAGGATGAGATGAGAAGGAAATACCCTACTCATTTCTCCTAATATGTTTTATCGATTTCAGGGACGAAATCCTTGTAAGGGGTGGATAATTTGTAACATCCCTGACCTGGGCTATAAACTAACCCTAGATGTTTTTCTTAAATATGTAATTAAATACTTGTGATTACTCCCTAGCATGTAATTAAGTTCCTCAGGAACATATACTTTCAATTTTGCCCTTTTTAAAACAAAGTTATAGTATTGTTTTGTAAATGCAGGGACCTATGTGCAAATTACCCAGTTAAAAGGATTAACTTGAAAATTTCACAGGTTAAAATGTTCCTTTGAGGATGAGACATCATATGAGTGAATATGATGAGGTATGATGGATTTCCCAATCTTGGACATCAAGATGCAGCTTGTGGAATGATCCTTGTGCTTAAAAACCCTGATTTTGGAGTAAAGTGTAATTTACCCAAAATGTGGGGTGCAACTTGTAAAATATACCTTATAGAATATCGTTTATGACTCCTTACATCATTTAAAGTAAAAATGATGAAAGGGGCGCTTCAATGAATAATCAGATGAGAAGAATAATCTTTGTGGTAAAATTCACCTAATATGAGTAAGAAGACCCTTCACATATGTACCTTAGTTTGCATGTTGGTTTTCTTTACCCTTAAATCTTGAGTTTTGATGGGCTTTGCATAAGTTATGATGTTTTGGACGTTCTTTAGAAAGAAGGAGGGACTTATATGAGAAATCTATGTTCTAAAGGTCCTTATGGTGAAAATCAACCTAAACTATATAAGCCTACTTCTTTGCAAACCAAGCAAACGTATCCTTTCTCCTCTTCATTTCTCATCTTGCTCAACTGACCAAGGCAGAGCTATGGAACTCAAGGAGATGACCAACTAGTTCTAAGGTAAGAATAAAACCATCTTCTAGCTCGGATTCTTGGAGGAAATCCTTGTATAAGGTTGGTTCTATGGTTAATTTACTTAGGTTTCTTGTTTTAGCCGACCATCCCCATCTTTTCCTTGGAAAATCATCTTTGGCCAACCTGTGGAGCTCAAGATGCCATTAAAGGCTTGAATCTTGGAAGATTGGAGCTCTAGGAACAACATTTAAGGCGGGTTTTATAACTCTAAACTTCTTGCTTTATTATGCATAACTATGTTCTTGCAAATTATGCTTAGTTCTTCTTCTTCCCCATTCTTCCTTGCACTCTTGCAAGCAAATCCGTGGAGTAACCGAATTGAACAGAGGTTGAAGATGATGGGTGTGAATTCCTAGGCAACTTTATCAAACGACCTTGGACCCTTTTGGTCCAAACGGTTGCAAACCGTTTGAAATCAAACGGTCTCAAACCGTTTGATCTCATGCGGTCTTGCAAGACCGTTTGAAATCAAACGATCTCAAGACCGTTTGATAGGGTTGACCAAGGGACGGCCGTTTAAGGGTCTGCTGGTAACATGTTGAATTTAATATCTACAAAGAATCATAGCTTAATTCCCTAAACCCTAATCCGGTTGATTTGCTGATTTCAAGGATAGATCTTGGTGGGTTTTGGGTTGAAGGACCCAAACGGTCTCAAGACCGCTTGGGGGTTCATCCAAATGGTCTCAAGACCGTTTGGTGACAACCCAAGACTGTTTGGAGGTCTATGGTTAAGGTAATTTGATGGTTTGAGGGTCCAATCACCATAGGTTGATGAATTGATAAAAGTGTTGATTTTAGACCCAATTAGGGTTCAACCCTTATCCAATCGAATAAAATTTTGATGAAACTTTGGGCAAACGGTCTCAAGACCGTTTGGAGGATGTCCAAACGATCTCAAGACCGTTTGGGCCAATTTTGGGCCCAATTGGAGGTCAATTGATGGGTTCAATCTCAATTTGATTCACATTGTTGAACATAGATGATTATCCGATTGAAACCCTAATTGAGATGGATTCAACCCTAATTGGCTTTCAATTGAGGGTCAATTTGGTGTCCAATTGATTAAGGCTAATCCTAATTGACTCAATTTACAAGTGGTTAACAAGGATTTGACCAATTGGAGGCTTCAACATAGATAACCATAATCGATTATAACCTTGGAGTCACTTTTGAGGACCAAACGGTTTGAGCCCATTTGGAGCAAACGGTCTCAAGACCGTTTGAGGCCAAACGGTCTCAAGACCGTTTGGGGCTAAACGATCTCAAGACTGTTTGGGCTCAAATGATCTCAAGGTCGTTTGGACCAATCAATCTCAAGATCATTTAAGATCAAACAGTTTCAAGTCGCATAGCTTCAAACGGTTTGGAAGTCAACTATCCCAAACGGTCAATGCACCCATGCGGTCTTGGTGACCCATGCGGTCTTGAAGGTCAAACTATCCAAATGATCAATGCCCCCAAACGGTCTCAAGACCATTTGGAGGTTGAAGGTTGAAACCGTTTGGAGACTTTTAGGGCTATTTATACTTAATCGTTTGAAGGTGTAATTGGTCCAATGGTGATCTAATCTAAACCCTAATGGTACCCTAGAACATTAAGGGACTAAGTGACTAATGAATTGACCCATGAAGGTGATCAATGGTATAATTTACCAAAATGCCCTTGAAGGGTTCAATTGAAGGATACCTTGTTTTAATCAAACCCTAATTACATGATAATGGTGATTTGGCTTATGACAGTCAATGAGGACTTGTCCCAACCTAATCTAGAGTGATATAATCACCATCTATTAGTAAGAGGAGAGAGAAAGTACCATTTATGGTTGCAATTCAAGTAAAATACCTTCAATGTATATGAATGTACATGATTAGGGTATGATCCACCTATGTGAGATCATGGAAACCCTAATTATGATAATTGATGAATCTTAATCTAATTTGAGGGAAACAATGATGATGTTTCTCATACATAATGATGTTATGAGTTCAATTCACCATGAAGTGAATAGTAAACCCTAATTCTAGGATGATAACATGTATTGTGAATAGTAAACCCTAATTGATGGAAATCAGGGAACCTAACTCTTGTAAGAGTATGAAGGTAAAACTCTTGATATGAATTGTTTACTATTATCAGTTGAATTAATCATGCATGTTCTCATATATGATGATGATCATATCCAGGTAAGGATTATGATACCATATTCATTGAAAGCATGTTATTAGCTTTATTAATAGTGACATATTCTGATACCTAGTAAGTGGAATCTTATGAGAATGATAGGTTGTGAGAGCCATGAGTATCATCAAGATCATGCTTATTAGATGACTTGTGATGAGATGATTGATAACTGATTGATGTGAGTTAGACGTGTTACATATAGTATTCTACTTTCATAGCTGCTATGCTAATGTTTAAATGTTTGAGAACATGTATGATGTTAAAAGAATACTGAAATGTACCTAACTAATCAAGTATAATCATACCATGGTAGAGCCCTGATCATAGATCCATCATTGTCAGAGACCAAATGATGGTGAAACAGGTTTTCCTAAGGGAACTCCTGGATCACATACTTTTGAGTATGTGGGGGAATATGGATGTGTAAATCCTTACATCCTAGTGTAGGAATTGATGTATATGTATCTTAATCTATCAATCCTTCACTATAAGTTCATACCAGGTGATGTACCATAAATCTCACGAAGAAAAACAAAAATACCGCATCGATTAGAGATAAACAAGAAATCTTTCGATGACGAAGAGAGTACAGAATGCCACTGTAACTCTATAGCGAAGTTTCCAGAATACCCTGGATAGCTACCATAGCAGAGACACAAGATGTCCTGCAAATAAATCCTCTTACTGACTGAGGAAGATGAGGTCATAAGAATCCGGCTCTTTTGATGACCTAGGTATGATACCGATGCGACTTAACAGTGATCGGTTGGAGTATGAGCGGTATACCTCATCTCCGCAGGGCATAATATTGTTTGTAAAACATAATCAACTGCGTAGTATATCTGCTTAGGTTGAACTACGAGATACATGAATGATGTTACTCTGCATAGTACATATGTTGTTCACATTTCCTAAATGTTGTTGTTCTACTTAATGTCAATCTGTTGTTGATTGCCTTGAAAGCTTTTATTGCTTATATTGTTCTTTGATTGCTATTATAAAGCTTCTAGTTGAGAGTTATAACTCTCGCTGGGACAATTATTTATAATTGTCTCACTCCGTAGATTTCAACTTTTTAGTTGGTCGTCGAGGACGAGGGAACCAGCCTACAGGTGACTAATACCAACAGCAGCAGCACCAGGAGCAGCAGTGAATCTCAGGTGGAGATACTGATTGCTGAGTTATAGTTAGATAGTCCTATGCCGTCTCTATACTCTCAGGTCCTTAGAGTTAGTGGTCTGAGATTTTTGGTTTTGACTCTTGAGATTTTGTATCATGTTATGTATAATTACTCAAGAAGTAATTTAACAGAGATGTAAACAGTTTATCTCCTTTCTATGAAAGAAGTTTTATGGTTTTCAAGATCTTGTCTCTAAAAGTTTTAATTTCCAATGATTTTTGTATTCCAATGCTAATCGAATGCTTCCGCTGAGTTTATATCGTGGTTTTGGAGATCGGAGCCCACAGTATGAACTTAATTCATGGTAATGACATGAGAAACCCTAATTCAGGGTACTTTGATGATCACTCCTAATTAAGGTGAATAGTAAACCCTAATTGCGGGTTATTGTTTATAAACCCTAATCTAGGGTGATGCAATGTGAATAGTAAACCCTAAATCCAAATAAGGTGAATGAAAATGTGAAACCCTAATTCTGGGTTATACTTTATAGCATGAAGCTCTAAGGTTGGATAATGAAATAATGAGTCATTAATCCTAATTGAGCTAAGGGGATGATTAACCCTAATTGAATTGAAAAGGGAAACCCTAACCCTAGCAAGGGCATAGTGGTGTAACCCTTGAATAATGATGTTGTAATTGTTTTGCATTGTGCTGATATGAAATTGATGTATATGTTATCATATGTACTAATCATGCAGGTTTTATCAAATAGTGAACATATCCAGGTAAGAGCTATGATGCCTTATTTATTGAAAGTACTTTATGAACCTTATGAGCAATGATATGCTATGTTGCCTAGTGAGAGGTAACCAAAGAGATTATTAGGTTGTAAGAGCAATGTGAAATACATGCACTGTAATTATCATGTTTACACTATCAGATGACTTGATGGCATTAAGTTACCTATTAAAGTGATAACAAGTGTTTTGATGATCTAAGTGTTTGAAAACCCATATTCTTGAATCATGATGATGAGATGATAAGGGATTGAGATCCCAATGTTAATAAAGCTGTGAAATGAACTTGATAGAAATAATACTCATTGTTTATAGCAATTGTTATAATGATTTATGCTTGAAAACATGCTTGATGCTAAAAGAATGCTATAATGTACTTAATTAATCAAGTGAAATGATATCATGTAGAGCCCTGACCATAGATCCATCAACGGCAGTAGTTTGGTGATGGTGAAATAGGTTTTCCTAAGGGAACTCCTGGAGGGTATACTTTTGAGTATGTGGGGGTTATGGACGCAAATATCCTTATGCCCTAATGGAGGAATTGATGTGAGATAAACATTAAAATCTCTCAATCCTTCATTATATGTGTATGCCGGGATGATGTATCACTAATCTCCTGATGATGATGTTAATGCTGAATCGATGTGAGATAAACAAGAAATCTCTCAACTGCGAAGAGAGTACATCATGCCACTATAACTCTAATAGAGAAGTTGCCAGTATACCCTGGAAAGCTATTTGGCAGAGAGATGAGATGTCCTACAAGTTGTTCCTCACACTGACTAACGAGGATGATTTCATAGAAATCTGGCTCTTCTATTGACCTATGTATGGTACCGATTTTGATTTCGCAATGGTCGGTTGGAGTATGAGTGGTATACCTCATCTCCTCAGGGCATAAGTATGTTTGAAAAACGTAATCAGTCGTGTAGCATATTTACTTAGGGTTGAATTATGAGAACCAATGATTGATTATACATTGTCTATTATACCCTAGTTGGATAAATGCTATACATGTTCTTCATATTCCTTATTGAGTAAATAACTTGCTTCTTAATCAAGTATAACTAGAATGAACTGTGTAGAGAGCACTGTTCTACATAGTTTAATCAATGATTTACCTATTGTTGAATATTTATACTTCTATTGCTCAGTGTTATTCTATCATCTGCAATAACTATATTTCTGGCGGAGAGTTATATCTCTCGCTGGGGCAATTTTCAATTGTCTCACCCCCGTGGGATTAAATTTTTAGGTAGACGCCGATAAAAAGGTAGAAACCCCACAGTGAGTGAGTAGCAACAGCAGCAGAAACAGCAAGGACAACAATGATCCTGAGGTGGAGACACTATTTGTCAAGTCTTGTATATAGAGAGAGTCCTATGCGTCGTCTCTGTACTCTCAGGTCGTAGGAGTCAGTAGATAGTTTGATATAGATCTGAGATTTTTGGCTTGATGTCTCGAGATTTTTGTATACTGCTTATGTGGTGCACTAATACATGCTATGCTTCTTAGGAGATATACGATAAGGATTGCAAGGGATAGAGGGAAGGAGAGACGTTAGTTACAGAAGACGTGATCCCCCTTTAGGTTTAAATTGTCTGCCCCAATTGCACCTCTATCTTTGTCGCTGTTAATCACAACGGAGCATTCCATTGTGGTACACCAATACATGCTATGCTGCTTAGGAGATATACGGTAAGGATTGCAAGGGATAGAAGGAAGGACTGGCGTTAGTTACAGAAGATGTGATTTCCCTTCGGATTTAAATTGTCTGCCCCCAATAGCACATATGTCTCAGTCCCTGCTAATCATAGTTGCACATTCCATTGTGGTACACCAATACATGCTATGCTGCTTAGGAGATATGCGGTAAGGATTGCAAGGGATAGAAGGAAGGGCACAGAAGATGTGATCCCCCTTCGAGTTTAAATTGTCTACCCCCAATTGCCCCACATTCCACTGCCGTACAATACATGCTATACTGCTTAGGAGATATACGGTAAGGACTGCAAGGGATACAGGGAAGGACAGACGTTAGTTATAGAAGATGTGATCTCCCTTCGGGTTTAAATCATCTGCCCCCAAGTGCTCCTCTGTCTCTACTTGCACAGAGGCGCATTTCACTGTGGTACACCAATAAATGCAATGCTGCATAGGAGATATATGGTAAGAATTGTTAGGGATAGAGGAAAGGACAGATCGTTAGTTACAGGAGATGTGATCCATAGCTATCAGATACTTATTACAGTGGAATCTGCTGACGTTGTAGTTCTATTTAACGATGAGAAACGCCTCTCCTATAGATGTGGAGCTAAATTACTGTAGTCTCCAACGAAGAAAGTGGGCTAATGGACAAGATATGCAAGACGGCAAAGACTTAGAATAGGCATAACTGATGCTGGCCTCGTGCCGACCCGCAATTAACCAATGGGTTGACATGTCTATAAACTCGACTAATGCCCAGCAACCTTGTCGCTGGTCGTTTGTCAAAATCATGGGGACACCATATTACCACGCCTTGGTCGCGCTGCTGTATAAATAGCACGGGCAGGAGCAAAACAAACTGCAAAACTAGAGTACCCAGCGACCTTCAACAAACGCAATGGGTTCCCCTCCGGTTATACTCCTGCTCATGGCCCTGTGCTGGGCGTTCTCGACACACGCCTGGTCACAGCCAGTCATCACCGAGCAGCTCTACAGCTCCCTCTTCCTCCACAAGGACGACGCAGCCTGTCCAGCGAGGGGGTTCTACCCCTACGCCGCCCTGCAGCAAGCCATGGACACCTTCCCGCTTTTCGGTAGCGAGGGTTCCCCGGACACACGCAAGCGTGAGGTGGCAGCCTTCCTGGCCCAGATCTCCCACGAGACCACCGGCGGGTGGGCAACGGCTCCCGACGGTCCCTTCGCTTGGGGCCTCTGTTTCAAGGAGGAGGTAAGCCCGCAGAGCAACTACTGCGACGCCACGAACACCCAGTGGCCATGTGTTCCAGGGAAGACATACAAGGGCCGTGGCCCCATCCAGCTCTCCTGGAACTACAACTACGGGCCAGCTGGGAGTGCGCTCGGCTTCGACGGGCTGAACAACCCCGACGCCGTCGCTAACAACTCCGTGCTCGCGTTCCGTACAGCGCTCTGGTTCTGGATGACGCCGCGGCCGCCCAAGCCGTCGTGCCACGACGTCATGATCGGAAACTTCATGCCGTCCCCTGCCGACGTGGCGGCCAACAGGACGGCCGGGTTTGGGCTCGTGACGAATATCATCAACGGCGGGCTCGAGTGCGGCCGGCCGAATGACGGGAGAGTCAATGACCGTATCGGATATTTCCGCAGGTACGCGCAGATAATTGGTGTGGACGTCGGGCCTAACTTGGACTGTGCCTACCAGCAATCCTATTGACCTACAGCTGTGCCGTGGCGGCGCGGACATTAGCGTGTATTCATATTTGCTAGAAAAATAAGACTTGACTGAGAAAAGTCCGTTTATAAAGGAAAAGTTATGATTTGATATGAGAGTTATTCTTTCATTATTGACCCCTTTGATGTGGATGTCCCATGTGGTTCATATGTTGACAATATACTGAATTGTGTTGATACTTGCATGTACGTGAGAGAATTGAACCTAATGATGGTATCCAGTGGCGGAGCCACATTGCGGCACGGGAAGGCACTTGCCCTACCCAGTGTCGTGAACTCCAACAAACATGTAGACTTAAAGGTACAGTGACACGGTCAAAATTTCAGAGGTGCCCCACCCATTAGATGAGATCGTGCTCCGTAAGACACTACTTCTGCTATACTTGTTTTCGCAACAACTCAATTGAGAGAATACGTTTCCGTATATTAAGACTGTGCCGTATACTTCCGTTAAGCACGTTGGCAACAACATATCATTGTGTTAATCATACTAGCAATGTCACAGTCCTCTCCGTAGTAGGAGCTATACATCTCTTTTAAAAAGTAAAAACCTTTTGCAACTAACAACAAAATACCATCGCCAGAACTGCATGCAGTTGTTGAGATATTCGTCATTTACCGATCTCCCGTGTTCTTCCTCACGTGAATCGGTTGTATGATGGTGTGAATACAGTACATTCGGACCGTTCGGTATGTTTCCTTACACAGAAAATAGAAAACTTTCTATTCATTGGTAACAAATATGCATCATAAAAATTGATAGAAAATGATAGACTACAAGTGATGCAATCTTGTCACCAAAAAGATATTAATTCAGACGTCAATTCAGAATTTCTACCTCTTTATATGTATTTACATTATAAAAACTTAATTAGTTACACTTTAGATGTCTAACTTATCAAAGAGATTACAAGGAAATAGAAGGGAGACATGCAACAAGTTGTGCCTCCAATCCCTTCTGAATAGCAAAACCTCATATTTGGCTTTCAAAAATATTTTAGGCAATGTAAAGTTCTGGTAAACCAAACCTTCTTAGAATAAACATGATATAAGCATCGTTACAGTTCTGTTTACTAAGATCTCTTTAGGTGTCACATTTTTTGTTTTATTTGTTTATAATAAACATTCTTCACAATTTATGGTTATTTCCGATCATATTGCCATTACATTGGAAATTCAGATGAATCATATTCCTAGATCAGTAATATTGTGTCAACTTATTTGATGGGTGTTTAAGATAAAGTTAATTAGAAATCTAATATTGTCAAAGAATGGGGAGACCTAGGGGACGGAGGGGCTCTGGCAGCGCTGGCGACGAAAAGGGTAATCCTGATCCCGAGGTGGATCACGACGGGGGTTCACAAGGGGAACTCATCGAAACTGTTGCATCGGAGGTATCTGCAGAAGGGGCATCGGTGCAAGGGAGCAGTAACCGCGAGACCACTCGAGAGGCCGATGGTTTCTTCTTTAAGGAACTAGGGCTTCAACTCACGTATGCGGCAGGACAAAAAATGGCTCATATCGGAGAAACCATAGATACTATCTTGACCGGTATGGAAGGGAACTGTGTGGATGAGGGAGAGGCGAGGGCAAGTAACAAGGAAGCAGAACACACTAGCGGACAGGAGGCAGATAAAAGAGGAGTCGAAGGGCAGAGCATAAGATCTTTCAGTGACGCCATCAGAGGAACTAGCTCACACGGAGGCAATGGTGCGTTCTTAGAAAAATTATTTGAGGAGGGACTATCAGTTGGAGAGGTTAAGTTGGGCGAGGTTGACAATATACCAGCCATATGTGTGGTTCCTAAAGTAGAAGAAAGATTGGTGGAACCGTGGAAGTATGAGATTGTTGTCAGATTACTGGGAGCAGACATTGGATATATGACTCTGAGGGACCGGCTTAAACTGATGTGGAATATATCTGGAAGATTTAATATGTACGAAATGGAGCTTGGCCATTTCGTTGTTCAATTATCATGTAGGAGAGACTACGAAGAAGCTTTGATAGGAGGGCCATGGAAGATTTTTGGACTCAATCTGATCGTTTGGGATTGGTACCCTACATTCAAAACAGGAGGAGTTTCCTGATTTGATCACATCCTGGGTATGGGTTATGAACTTGCCTCTTCATCTATACGTTTTGACGATGTTCGACTATATAGGGCTTGCTTTGGGATGATTAATCAAAGTAGATAGCCATACAGTCAGTAGAACGAGAAGTAAATTTGCTCATTTGGCGATAGAACTGAACACCAAGAAGGAGCTCTATCGTTACATCATTATTAATGGCATAGAGTATGAGGTTGTATATGAAGGTATCCCTAAGGTATGCAATATATGTGGGGACGAGGGACAAAGTTCGAAAGAATGTAATGTGAATGCACAAACAACTGAGCAAGGAAAAGAGGCACAACCACAGCAGGAAACACGCACAGCTGGATAAGCAAATTTTCATCAACAGAGCGAGTGGCAAACCCAGAGGAGGAAGGGATATAACAGAAAACAATCAGAGGCACATGAGAGATTGAATGATGCAAGAACAACTAATATGTTTGAGGCGTTGGTGGAGGAGCAGGAAGATTTAAACGAGGCTAACAAGAAGGTAGATTACTCGCCAGTAAACTCTGAGGCTATGAAAATGTGAAAGAGGACTGCTAAAGTATGGCAGAAGAAGAAGCAAGCAGTTGAAGGGGTTGCCGAAGTTGCAGACCAAGAAGTCTTGAAGAACATCATGAATACAGTGAGTAAGGAAGTCATTGCAAAGGACAAACCTAGAGAGGACCATGTAGTTACCCATCCGGAGGTTGATGAAGTAGTGGAAGTTATTTCTCTGGAGGAAGGGGAGGCTGCGGAAGAAATGATGGTAGCTGAAGCCAAGATAGGCAAGGAAGAGACACCAGTATCGCCAAGAACTCTACAAACTATCAATGAAGCTTTATCTTCTGTCCCTCCGAGTGCGGGAGGCAGGAAAAATAAAGGGAGTGGACCGAAAATGAAACAGAAGAGGAAGGACCTGCACCTAGTTCCGCCGGAAAATAGATGAAGAAACTCTAGAAGACATGAACATGGGGAAGGAGATTCTGAACAATTGGTCAGATTGGGAGATACAACCACAAATATAGACAGTAATGTTATTCTGGTAGAAGAGGCACTCTGTGAGGATGACAAGGAGAACGCGGATCTGGGAGGGGATGTTTCCCTTGAAATAAACTCACAAACTAGTTAATGATGCTAGACATCCTTTGCTGGAATATACGGGGAATAGGTAAGCAAGAAACTCAGCTGAACCTCAAAGAATTAATGTCTATTTACAACCCTAAGGTAGTTGCCCTACTGGAACCTTGGATAAGTGGAAGGAAGGCTACAACCACTATCACGAGATTGGGATTTGATCGTTCTTTCCGTGTGGAAACACAAGGCTATGTCGGTGGGATCTGGGTCTGTTGGAAGGAGAAAGATTGCCATGTCAGAATTATTAACTATCATAGACAATTTGTCACCTGCTGTGTGAACCATTCTACGTTGATTACTTTTGTGTATGTGAATCCACATATTACAATTAGAAAACTACTGTGGAAGCACATCGTCAAGATGGGGGAGCAGTTTGATAAGCCTTGGGTAGTCCTAGGCGATTTCAACACTACTTGCTATCCTATAGAGAGAATCAGAAGCATCCATTACAATCATGTGGAGGCGTCCACTTTCCAAGAGACACTGATATCTGCAGGTCTGAGTGATCTGGGGTTTTCTGGTCCTAAGTTTACGTTTAAAAGAGGAATTCTTCAGCAAAGACTCGACAGGGTGGTAGCAAAGCACTTGTTCTTTCAGAAGTACAGAAATTTCTGTGTTGAACATTTACCTAGGCTGCAGTCGGATCATAGTCCTATTCTCATCAGAAATAAGGTCTCTCCCACTGGACTGAGGAGATTCGTTACCAAATCCGGTTGGGCGAATGATGATGGGTTTAAAAGAATGTTGGCGGGGAAGTGGAACACTAACTTTGATTTTTATGAAGCTCTGCAAGGCTCCAAGAAGGATATTATTAAGTGGGACCAAGACCATGGTAATTCCAAAAAGAGAAATAAAACATGTATCCTGTGGAACATAAGTCTGCTTGAGAAAGAGTTGGCTGAGAATTTCAACCCAATCACGGAGGGTATATATATTAACATGAAAGCATCTCTGGATGAGATGTTGATGGAAGAGGAAGAAGAATGGAGGCTAAGGAGTCATATCAAATGGATGAAAAACGGAGACTGTAACACTAAGTTTATTAGTGCTTATGTCAATCAAAGGCGGAGATCAAATAAAATCACTATGCTCAAGGATAGGAATGGTGAATGGATACGAGGAGAAGTGGATCTAGCGAACATGGCGAGAACACACTTCAAAGCTATCCTTACTAGAGAAAGAGAACCGAGTGGTGATATTATGAGGAAAATTCCGACTGTTTTCAAGAAGTTAACACCTGCGCAATATGCGCGTATAGCAAGGGAGCCTACTGAAGAGGAGTGTCACAAAGTAGTTAAAGCTATGAATCCTTATAAGGTGAATGGTCCTGATGGTATAAATGACTTATTTGTGTTGAAACACTGGGACACCCTGAAAAATTATGTTGTGTTATCGGCAACGAAGGCGTTATCTGGTGAAATGCTAAGTAAAGAGATGTGTGACTCTACTATTGTCTTAATCCCTAAAGTTCACCCTCCAACAAGCTGTGATCAGTTGAGACCTATCTCACCGAACAACTACTGCCTTAAGCTCATTTCTAAAGTTGTGGTGGAATGATTGAAGCCATATCTACCCACTTGGGTTTTTGCTGCCCAGAGTGCATTCATGCCTGATCGTTGTATTACTGATAACATTTCTATTGCCCAGGAGATGATTTTTATGATGAGGAAGAAGACAGCTGTGAAGATGACGGCAATCAAGGTTGACCTAACAAAAGCATACGATAGGCTGTCATGGGAGTTCATTGTGGATACACTCAATATGATGGAGATTCCCACAAACATCATTGCATATATCATGAACTCCATTAGAACTGGGGAATGTTCAGTGATTTGGAATGGACAGGTTACTGAGCCTTTCAAACCAAGCAGGGGATTGAGACAAGGCGATCCTATCTCTCTGTATCTTTTTGTCTTCTGTATCGAACGCCTGAGCCAATTGACACAACAAGCTGTGAGTGAAGGTAGATGGAAACCGTTCAAGATGGGGAGAAATGGAGGAAGCATTTCCCATTTGTGTTTTGCAGATGACCTTATCTTGTTTGGGGAGGCATCCGGTAACCAAATGAAGTGCATCAAGGAGTGTTTCAGGCTGTTTGAAGAAGCATCGGGTCAGATGATATCCATTACTAAAACCCATGTGTTCAATGCGGCAAGTGTTTCCTAAAGATCCAGAAGGAACATCAATCGAATTGGGAAGTTTAAAGAAACAAATGATTTGGGCAGATATTTGGGAGTTCCCATCATTCACAAGAGGATTACCAAAGACACCTATGATGACATTCTAAAGAAGATTGATTCCAAGGTGAATGGGTGGGCCACCCGATGTTTATCCCTAGCTAGTCGCATATGCCTTGCCAAGACTGTCATGGAAACGATCCCCACTTATACTATGCAAATTGTAGCCTTGCCTTTGGGGCTGTGTGATCGTATAGATGGTTGTATAAGAAGATTCATCTAGGGAGGAGGCCACAAAGCCCACCCTATGTCCATGGTCGCCTGGAATAAAGTCACATGTCAAAAAGGAGAGGGAGGACTAGGCCTGAAATCTATGCGGGATTGGAACAAGGCCTTGATTGCAAAAAATGCATGGGACATTGTATCCAATAGGAAATATTTGTGGTGTGAATACATCAGAAAAAAGTATAACAAGTATAGTGGAGATCCTACCAACAACCTTTCTCGGTTGGCGGCAACAACTTTCAAGTATAAGAACCTTATTAATGAGCATTCTATTCTGATGATGGTTAATGGAAGAAATATATCCTTCTGGGAGGATGCCTGGGTAGAACCCAATCTCCGGCTGAGTAACCTTGCCAGGCGACCGATCCCTGATCCAATCCAAGACATGAACGTGAGATGTGTTGTTCTTGATAATGGAGGATGGGACATGGAATTCATGATGGAGTGGTTGTCGTCTCAGTTGGTCAACAAAATTGGGCAAATTGAACCCCTGGTAATCGACACGAAGCCTGATGTGTGTGTTTGGATATAAACCAATGACGGCAGGTTCACGACGAGGACTGCATATGATGTTCTTAGATTGGAGTGCGAAGTTACCGTGGAAGGCGAGTGGGAGCAGCTATGGAAGATTGCAATACCTGAGAAGTACAAAACCTTCAGCTGGTTACTGATGCACGATGCAATATTAATGAACAATAGGAGAGTAAGAAGGCATTTAACTGCAGATGGTACGTGTCCTAGGTGCCGTAATTAGGAGGAAACGTCAATTCATGCGATGCGAGATTGTGTCTTTGCACATGAGGTCTGGAGAAAAATCTTGCCCGACCAAGACCTTACTGACTTCAACCAAACAGACGTAAGGTACTGGTTAGATAGACTGATGAAGAAGGATGAAAAGACTAAAAGAAGATTACTTATCACCTGTTGGGCTATATCGAGAGCTCGTAACCAGATTGTTTTCGAGAATAAAACAACGACATCAGAAAGACAACTACAATGGATTACTAATGAGCTGCAGCTAGTTGAGAAAGCGTGGACAAAAGATATAGTTAGCAAGGAGAATGGGTCGGAGAAACAGTGGCAAAGGCCCCCACCAGGGTGGGTAAAAATCAACACTGATGTTGCCTGGAAATCTGAAAGAGCAATTGTGGCGATCATTGTTCGTAATTCTCATGGGCACTGGATTGATGGGCATATAAGAAGCATTAAGGTTAGCTCTACAACCCATGCGAAGATCATTGGGGTGGATGTCGCTTTGGAGTTAGCAAACAAAAATAAGGTGATCAAGCTCATGTTGGAAACTGATTGTAAGGCTTTCGTTGAGATGCTACACTCAGAAGATGAGTACCCAAGATATTCAAGATTTCTTTATAGGATCAAGCAGGCGTTGGGGAAACACCAGGACTGGAAAATTATTTTCAGTCCGCATAAAAGTAACCTTATGGCCGATAAGCTGGCGAAAGCTTTCCAAAAACAACCCATCAGGTTTCAAGATCTTCTGAGACCTCCTGAGTGTATTACTGATATCATCCATAAGGAAAATTGTAATGGAGGTAGTAACTCCAAGTTTCTTTCCCACATTCATTTAGATGTTATTGGCTTGCAAGAGGAGGGCAAGATGAATAAATAGCCTCCTGGCTTCCCCCAAAAAAAGATGAAGTTAATTATCATATGAACCACAAGCTAGTGATTAATAAGGGCTATTAGAATTACTAAAAAAATATTAAACATTGGGTTTCATTTTAGTACTATTTTTCTCTTCTGTATGAACTATTGTCTTCTATTGTGCCCTCCCTAACAAAAATTCCTGACTACGCCACTGATGGTATGACATTCCTAGACCATAGGGGACATCCACCGAATCTTGGTATGAGTTTCTTATGAATTAATATTATTGATCTAAACCACATTTTATGTATGGACCTCTTGATATGATGAATCATGGTCTTGGTTTACTCTTGTCTGGGTTGGGTCCAATAGTGACCTTTCCCAGGAGGGTTCCTCGTTACCAAATCAATATAAACAAGTGACTCAAACCCTATAATGATCATATGAAATGGATGAAACCTCAAAATGACATGAACCTCGAACCAAACCTTCACTATGGACCCTAGATCAGTAAAAGATCATCAAATATAATAATAACTAGCTTGTAACCTAGTTTGACCAAAACCCTAAAAATAAAACTAGCTAGGGCGAATTATGAGAATCTAGTACATGTATACAATCTTGTTCATAAATAAGTTTGACTTGTGGCTAGATGACTAGGGATAAGTTAGATTATGAAATCTCTGAACTAGGTATGGGCTTTACCAAATGTATGACTACGGATTTCTTACTTTAATTGTTTATATTATGTATGCTTGTTTACTTTTGGAAAATTTATATGCTTGTTTACTTGCTTAAATTTTGTCATGTAGTTTTTTAGTATTGTAAGCAATGTTTGTTGCATTGATTTTATAACTTGAACACATAATATAGAACCCAATTATATAAATATAAATTAGAGTTTTTCTCAATGGCTTTGGTCATTGATGTCTCTCATGTACAAATAGGATTTTTTTTAATGACTTGGGGCATTGAGTCCTTCACATAGAAGTAAAGTTAGCTAATCTTCAGCACCCTCACGGACCCTTCTGGTGGAAAGTTAGTCAAATGTCTTATAAATGCATGACATAAAATATAGACTCTCATTTTGCTAAATACTTAACTTGTTCACTCATGTTCGTTAAATCTAAAAACTTATTTTTGGTTTTTTTGGAAATTTTTGAGGACTCTCATGTTTACTCAATTCAGATGAGATTTGATTGATTCCATTATCATTTTGTTCTATGTCATGATCTAGAATTTAATGCAAGGACTATAGTTTTAGTCAAATTGGTTAGTTGAGTATTAAGAATTTTGTGTTTCTGGAAATGAGTATATATGCATAGTCCATTAGTCTCGTGAATACTATAAATGAAAATTTGAATTTTTCAATTGTGTTTTGATTATATTGTAGAGAAATATGTTATCTAAAGAAATGATGATATTACTCAGCCCATGGAACCCTATCTTGGATGTGATGACTTGAACCCTTATTTATGATGAGCAAAATTTATTAATAGTTTTATGTGATGATTTGACCGGTTATAGATATATAAGGTAATAAGGTGGTGTAGCAACCCGAGCACTCCCGTTCTTTCTAATCCGAGAGCTATGGCATTCGGATAACACGATGATTCATAACGCTTAATACTGTTGTATCTGTTGACGTTATAGTTCTATTTAACGATGAGAAACGCCTCTCCTATAGATGTGGAGCTAGATTACTTTAGACAAGATATGCAAGACGGCAAAGACTAGTTAGAATAGGCATAACTGATGGGGGCCTCGTGCCGACACTCCAAGTATGAGTTGACATGTCTATAAACTAGACTAATATCCAACAACCTTGTCGCTGGTCGTATGTCAAAATCATGTGGACACCATATTACCACGACTTGGTAACTGCTGTATAAAATAGCACGGGCAGCCGGGCAGGAGCAATGAAATTGCAAAACTAGAGTAGCCAGCGACCTTCAACAAACGCAATGGGTTCCCCTCCGGCTCCGGGTATACTCATGCTCATGGCCCTGTGCTGGGCGTTCTCGACACACACCTGGTCGCAACCAGTCATCACCGAGCAGCTCTATAACTCTCTGTTCCTCCACAAAGACGACGCAGCCTGTCCGGCCAGAGGGTTCTACCCCTACGCCGCCCTGCAGCAAGCCATGGACACCTTCCCGCTTTTCGGCAGCGAGGGTACCCCAGACACACGCAAGCGTGAGGTCGCCGCCTTCCTGTCACAAATCTCCCACGAGACCACCGGCGGGTGGGCAACCGCTCCCGACGGACCATTCGCCTGGGGCCTCTGCTTCAAGGAGGAGGTAAACCCGCAGAGCAACTACTGCGACGCAACCAACACACAGTGGCCATGCGTTCCAGGGAAGACATACAAGGGTCGTGGCCCCATCCAGCTCTCCTGGAACTACAACTACGGCCCTGCGGGGAGTGCGCTGGGCTTCGACGGGCTCAACAACCCCGACGCCGTCGCCAACAACTCCGTGATCGCGTTCCGTACAGCGCTCTGGTTCTGGATGACGCCACGACCGCCGAAGCCGTCGTGCCACGACGTCATGATCGGAAATTTCATGCCGTCCCCTGCCGACGTTGCGGCCAACAGGACTGCCGGGTTTGGACTAGTGACGAATATTATCAATGGCGGGCTCGAGTGCGGCCGGCCGAATGACGGGAGAGTCAATGACCGTATCGGATATTTCCGCAGGTACGCGCAGATAATTGGTGTGGACGTCGGGCCTAACTTGGACTGTGCCAACCAGCAATCCTATTGACCTACCGCTGTGCCGTGGCGGCGCGGACATTAGCGTGTATTCATATTTGCCTGAAAAATAAGACTTGACTGAGAAAAGTCTGTTTATAAAGGAAAAGTTATAATTTGATATAGTTTGAATAGCATCATTTTGTGATACTTTGAATAATATAATTGTTCTGTGTAATCACTAGTAACATTATTTTCAAAATAGACATTCTAGTCTAAAAGCACATATTAATGTGGTGTTTTTTCTGCCCCAAGTCTAAAGGTGGCACTATTCTTGACTTTTCAATTAAAAATTTGGAAAACATACAATAATTTGGAAGAGACAACACAACAGTGTGTGGCGTTTCAACCTGAACGTGCATGTTCGAACTGCCACATTATGTCTCATTTACTACTTTTCCTTTTTTTTTTTAACAAATAAATGCCAGTTGTAGTGGAGTTTTCTAGACACCGGACTTGTAAAGCACTACATCACATAGCAGGTTAGTTTGGAAAATATTTTTCAAGTACAGCTATGGTGGTAATTATGTTGATGAAAGTGTGTTTTAACACTAAGGATACGTTGAATCATCGTCTTATGCCGTATAGTGGGGTAATAAATCCGTAGTCGCTATCTAATCATTATAACTAAAACACTAAAACATGTTAAGGGTCAGGGCTGAATCCTTGACCACAAATGCCTAAATCCTTGACATCAACATGTTGGTCAGGACATGGCCCTGACCACTGTTCCTGAGTGGAGGTTTGGCGAACACAAAGTTCTAATCAAGGCTATCCCTGACCAGAAAGATGTGAAAGCCTTGAGCCAGTTACCCAAAAGATACATGAGTATGACTCTGGGGACAAGTATGTACTCAAAGACAAGGCCTTCGGAATACGATTGTTTTTGGTATGAATGTATCTTTTAAAATACAAAGATTATTGTTGTGAATGTATAACAAATATATTTACACAAAATTACACATCAATTTCAAAAGAAAGTTAGATGTGTAAGATTCATTTTCCAAATACATACAAAGCTTTTCATGAACAACTCAAAGAATGCACAAATGATTCTTATTCATTCAAAAATAAATGTACATCAAATATTCATGTTAAGTTGTATCACACTATTTCAATATTGATTTTTCTTGACAAATATTACAACAAAGGTCAAGAAGGTGGTAGCTCAGTGGAGAAGGCACGATCTCTAGAGAGTAGGGACCCAAGTTTGAATCATCATTTGTGCATCTTCAGCAATCCTCGGTCTTGTCAGACAACTCAACTTCTGGAGTTTACCTTGAGATCCCCAATGTGTGGCTAGTTGGGGAAGTTGAGGGTTCACATTATCATTTGGGTTCACAAGCGTCGCTTGTCTTTGGGGGTGTTCCCATGTCATAAAAAAATTGCAATGAAGATCAAAATTGTTAATTTACAACTTTTAAGTTTATGGTTGGTGATTTGATTTGATTTTTCTTTAATTGCTTCCAGCATGAGGATTGTCTCTATTGACATCATTAATTGCTATACGAGGACTATCTCAATTATCCTAAATAAAAGAGCATATAAATCAAGTGTTAACCATACTAAATAAATTCAAATTTAGTTGTGCATTCATAACATAATTATAATTTCTAATTAAAACTAACATTTAGGAGTCCAACATATGTAATTGTTTGTAAGCAATCTTTTACAAAAATATAATAAGTATCTTATTTATATGTATAATTTTGAAAATACAAACAAGTAAATTAGTTGAGTGCATTTTGCTAAATGGAAGCAGTGCTTAGAAAATAATGATATTGGTGTCCAATTGTTCAATATAACATTCACAATGGATATACATGTAGCACACAATTATTTTGAAGAAATATGTAATAGTTTGTAGACAAAATAAGTAAATCGGTTCATCAAACATTGCATTTCAAAATGAACATAACTAAAAGAGTTCAAGTATCTTTTTACATCCATGATTAGAAGAAGGCATAATTCCTTAATATGAGTACACATATCCATTGTTCACGGATCTAGGTGGAGTACTTTGTGAATCATTTACGCTCAAAGTAAATATGGAGTAGTTAATATGTAACATCCCTGACCTGGGTTATGCTCTAACCCTAGATGTTTTGCTTAATAATGTTGATTAGATGCTTGTTCATATTTCTTGGAAAGTAATTAAGGCTCAAGAGGAACTTATATTTCAGTCTTAATCCTTATTAAATAATGTTGAAACAATATATTGTTTGTTTTGGACTAAAGTGCAAATTACCCAAGTTGAGGGGTTAACTTGTAAATTGTACATGATAATATGTTCCTCAAATGCTGAGACATCATAAGAGTGAGTATGATGCAGTGGTATGGTTTCCACAAGCTTAAGCACCAAGATAAAGCTTGTTGAGCAGTCCTTGTGCATTACAACCTAGTTTTGGTATAATGTGTAATTTACCCAAAACCTAGGGTTCAATATGCAAGAAATTCATTTTGCTTTAAAAAGAGTAGATCAACTGGATATAGATCAGGCGGAGTTCGAGACGGATTGCGAGCAGGCAGTACAAATCCTCAATCAAGAACCGAATGTGAATCCCAAGTATATGAGAATTTGTCATGCTATTCGCTACCTCATGAAGAAGAGAGCTGATTGGCGTATCCAGTTTGCGCAGAGAGAGTGTAACAAAGCAACTGATGGGCTGGCTAAGTTCCATCTTAGGAACAAATCTGGTCACTTCTCTTATACTAGACCACCAGAGGCGATTTTTGATTGGTATAACAAAGACAAATGTAATGGTAGTAGTACTACCACGTTTAATTCAGTTAGCACCTCGTGTACCCAATTTTTTTTTGAATATCGGCCTGCATGAGGAGAGCGGGATGAATAGATGATCTCCTGACTTTGCCAAAAATATGCAAATGACCACTTCTAGAGGGTCCCCCATGTTTCTTGGCATCAATTAGAGAAAAGAAAATGAGAGGGGCGCCTCATTTGAATTATTTTGAAGGAGAGAGAATCTTGATATTAAAATAATCAAGATTTAAGAATAAAAGGAACTTTACTTTAATTTAATACAAAAAGAAATATATTAATTGAAGAGCCCTTCAACCACAAGTTGAGGGATAAATTTACAAAAGGTTGGACGTTCTTTGTGCCTTGTAAAGGAAATGAAAATATCAAAGGGAATGGATAACTCACTCCAATTATTAAAGGAAAAGTAATATCCACTAAAAAGGGGATATTAGTATAATATGCTTAAGGTGCTTAATTCCTTTTCTTTTAATTATTGGATAATGAATAGGTTTTGCAAGTGTTTTAAGGTGGCTTCGTGGCCAAGGATTTGAGGGGAAAGAGGCGGCACTAATTTTGGAATTAAAAGAATTTTAATAAGCCATTTTCTCTCTCATTGATTTTCTTATAAAAACACCTTTTACAACCCAAATCAAAAGCTTTTTCCGAACCCACTTCTTCTCTTTGCTTGCAAACCAACCAAAGGAGCTAGGAGTAGATGGAGGACTACCCCCAACATGTTGGTAAGTTCTTGATCTTCTTTCACCTTAATTTCATGGTGAAAATCATAAAGCAATGCATAATTTCTTCTCTACTTCACTCCCTCTTCAATCCTAGCCAATCCTTTCATCCAAAAAGCTTGAGAATGGACCTTGGGCAGTTGTAAAAGCTTCCTCCACCATTGTTGATGTGAAGCACCAAGCTTTGAAGCTCAATTGGAGGCAGGTTATGTAACTCAAACCCTTAAATATTGTTATTGCTTTAAAATCTCCATGAATTGTTGAACGTTTTATTCTATTTTGCAATTCCTTTTATCCATTGATGTAAATACCATGAAAATGGCAATGATCTTTGAAAGAATGAAGGTAGATGATGATAACATCATATTGGGCACGCAATCCAACAACTTTCCCTTGCAAACATTTGTGAAGTTTTTGATCCAAACGGTTTCACCAAACCGTTTGGAGACTAAATGGTTTGCAAACTGTTTAGAGCCTTGAACCCCCAAACCATTTAAGATGGTTGACCGTTTAGTTGGGTTGACCATTTGAGGTCAGAACCCTAGTACTTGTTGAATGAGGATCTAATGACTCTAATTAATTGAATTAATATGTGGACAATCATCTAATTTGAAACCCTAATCGGGTTAAGTGCAGATTTTGCAATTGTTTAATTTAATTCTTTGGGTTGATTAACCCAAACGGTCTCAAGACCATTTCGAGATCACCCAAACGGTCTCAAGACCGTTTGGAGGTCTAGGGTTGAATATGGTGAAGTAGTTGAAGACCTAAAGATATCAAATGATAATGCAAGAAATAGCTAGTTTGTTGATCAATCTAATGATCCAAACCCTAATTGAACTTCACCAATTTTGATGATAATTGGGGCAAACGGTCTCAAGACCATTTGAGGTTAGGTCATACCCAATTTTATTGGTGTTCCAATGATTTCTAAGAAATTAGTTTCACAATGACTAACATTGAAGTTTCATCGATTTCAAACCCTAACCCAATTGGATTCAAAACCCTAATTGATGATTAATTGATAGTTAAATCAATTGAGGGATGAATTATTAATCTCACTTGAAGCATGGTGCTTAGGTTCAATTGATAAGTAATTGTATGAATTCAATTGATGAGGGGACTAACCTTGGAAACCCTAAATCAATTTGAGTGGTTGAGACCATCTTTGGTCCAATCGGTTTTGAGGAGGTTTGGACCAAACGATCCCAAACTGGTTGAGACCCAAACGGTTTTAAACTTTTACTTTGTCAAATGGTTTCAAAACTTTTACTTTGGCAAACGATTTCAAGCACTACTTTACCAAACGGTTTCAAACCGCAAGACCTAGACCGTTTGAAGGTCTAAACGGTCGTAGACCGTTTGGAAGTATCTCAAGCAAGACCGTTTGAGGTCTGATTGGTCAAGACTATTTAGGGTCTAAGTGACCAAGACCGTTTGAGAAACAATTAACCCAAACCGTATGGATATTTAAGGTGATTAAAGGTCAATTATGTTATTGATTATTATATGATGTAATTCAAGGATGATTAATGTAATTGTACACTTAATAAGATAGGGTGATTAATACCTTATGAATGATTAATCCTTAATGATTAAGGAAGTAATGACATAATACATGGTGTCAACCCTTCAATCAAGTTGAGTTGACTTAATCCAATCAAGACTGATGTAGATATCAATCTATAAAGGATGAGAGAGAGAGAACTTCTTACATGAATGATAATCATATGGAGGTTAAGTCTCAACACTTTCAACATATATGAATGTGTAATTAGGGTATGATCCTTGATTAAGAGACCATGATCCCTAATTAAGAAGGTTAATGTGCCCTAACCCTAGTTGAGGGCAATGGTAAGTGAAACCCTAATCCATGGTGATAGTAACCCTAGTTGAGGGCAATGTTAAGTGAAACCCTAATTTTGGGTATTTTAGTAATAAACTTTGAATGATTGTGAATAGTAAACCCTAAATGTGGGGAATGACATGAACAACCCTAATTCAGGGTATTTTAATAATAATCCCTAATTGGATGTGATTAGTAAACCCTACTTGAGGATGATGTTATGAGAAGCCCTAATTAAGGATGAAACCATATGAAACCCTAAGTGAGGGTGATGTTATGGGAAACTCTAGATAAGATCAAAGTCAAAATGAAACCTTAATGCAATGTTGAGATGTATAATCTAAGTCAAGGTAATGCTATATATTGGTATGTGGCACTTTGATATGAAATCCTATACTGATATAGGATAAGGATGTGTGGAACCCTAATCTTGGGTTGTAATGTTTGAAACCCTAATTTTGGGCAATATGATGATAAATCATAACCCAAATCTGGGTAATGAAATAAAGTATTCTTAATTGACATAAATTGGGAAATCCTATTTCAGATGAGGAAATAGTGATGTTACTCCTACAATGCATAGTGCTGATTTGTAATGATATAATTATTATCATGTGCACTAATCATGCAGGTTTCATGAGATGGTGGACATAGCCAGGTATGAGCTATGATGCTTTACTATTGAATTTGCCTTAGGGGATTTGTGAGCCATAATAAACTATGTTGCCTAGTGAGAGGTAATAAGAAATATTATTGAGCTTTAAGAGCGATGTGAAATACATGCACTGCAATTGTTATGTTTACAATGATCAGTTAACCTGAATTCATTAAGTTACCTAATAGATTGGTAACAAGTGTCTTAATGATTTGAGGGTTTGAATACACATGCATCATAATCATGATGATGAGATGATAAGGGATTAGATTACTCTGATGAGATAAGGGATTGAGATCCCAATATGTAACAAAGCTTTGAAAAGAACTTGATAGAAATAAGTATTCAATCTTTGTAGCAATTCATATAATGTGTTATGTATGTAAACATGTTTGATGCTAAAAGAATATTGTAATGTACTTAACTAATCAAGTGAAACGGTATCATGTAGAGCCCTGACCATAGATCCATCATCGTCAGTAGTTTGGTGATGGTGAAATAGGTTTTCCTAAGGGAACTCATGGAGGGCATATTTTTTAGTATGTGGGGGTTATGGGTGTGAATATCCTTACACCCTAATGGAGGAATTGATGTGAGGTAAACATTAAATCTCTCAATCCTTCATTATATGAGAAGGGATGGATGTATCACTAATCTCCCGAATACCGGGATGGATGTACCATTAATATCCCGATGATCTTAATGTTAGATCGATGTGAGATAATTATAATATCTCTCGAATGTGAAGAGAGTACATCATGCCACTGTAACTCTAATAGTGAAGTTGCCAGTATACCCTGGAAAGCTATTTTAGCAGAGACACAAAATGTTCTACAGTTAGTCCTCACACTGACTGAGGAATATGAGGTCATGGAAATCCGGCTCTTCTATTGACCTATGTATGGTATCGATTTCAATTTCGCAATGGTCGGTTGGAGTATGAGCAGTATACCTCATCTCCTCAGGGCATTAAGTATGCTTGTAAAATGTAATCAGTTGTGTAGCATACTTGCTTAAGGTTGAAATACGTGAATCATTGATTGATGTTACTTTGCATAGCATGTTCTAAATGGACAAACGTTATTTATGTTCTTTAATTCCTTATTGAATAAGTAACATGCTGCTTTATCAAGATATAACTGATGGAACTTGAATAGAGATTACTGCTCTAATCTATTTATATATTGAATTATTTGCTGTTAAATGCTTATGATTCGTCTGCTCAATTTTATTCCATTAATTGTAATAACAATGTTTCTGGCGGAGAGTTATATCTCTCGCTGGGACAATTTTCAATTGTCGCACATAGTGGAATCCAACTTTTTAGGTAGACGCAGAAGAGGCAGAAACCTACAGTAAGGGAAGAGTAGCAGCTGCAGCAGAACCAAGGACAACAATGAATTCTCAGGTGGAGACATTGGTTGTCATGTCATGTATATAGAGAGTCCTATGTGTCATCTCTGTTCTCTCAGGTCCTAGGAGTCAGTAGTTAGTTTAATATCGATTTGAGATTTTGTCTTGATGCCTCGAGATTTATATACTGCTTATGTATATTCTAATAGGACAGTCGATGTTTGTAACTCTCGAGAAGAAAAGGGTACAAGAGATGTACTAGTAAACCAGCATGTATTTATAATACTTTTGTTCTTTATGAAAGAGTTTTTCAGTTTATGGATCTCTTTGTAAAAAGTTTTAATTTTTAGTGATTTTCAGTAATTCCGCTGCTAATGAATGCTTCTGCTTAAGTAAATCATGTTTTCATAAGTTGGATGCCACAATTAGTTGGTATCAGAGCTCTAGGTTCGCTGAGTCTACAGAGGCATAGGATTAAGGTTGTTGAGTTTGTTCTAGTATCTTCCAGTTTATCTGATAGTGTCTTCTGCTCATATAGGAGGAGAAGAAAAACTAAAGATGTCTGGATCACACGATGAACATGTTGCTGAGAGCAGTGTTGCTGCACTAGGAGGAGGTGCAAGAGACTATGATAGGGAGGAGCCCGTACCTAAACAACCCCAGTTTAATCAAGCAGATATGGGGAACCCAGCCTTCCAAGCCATGTGTGGACAGTTTATAGCAGCTATGACCCATATGACGGATAGGATGCCATTACTTGCACCTAGGGCACCAGCCCATGATGAAAGACAGGGAGCTGGCAAGACATTTGAACGACTTTGCTGGGTTGGGGCCACAGAGTATGCTAATACAGCTGACCCATCATATGGAGACATGTGGCTGACCGAGCTGGAGAAAGCCTTTAGAATCCTTAACATCCCAAAAGCTGAGAAGGTTAGACATGCAGTGTACCTTCTTAAGGGGAGTGCTGGTCATTGGTGGACCATAGAAGAAGGCAAAAGACCAGGTGTGGAGATCGAATGGGAAGTATTCCGATGAGAATTTGTCAATAGATACTTTCCTAAGACGTTCCTAGATGAGAAGATCTCTCAGTTTGAGAGATTAAGACAAGGACCAATGAACGTTAGCGAGTATGAGGCTAAGTTCATGGAGCTTTTACAGTTCTGTCCACATATGGCATCTACCAATGAAGAGAGGATTCAACATTTTGAGAAAGGGTTGAATGCTGATTTGACCACTCCTGTGTCTGCTCTAGAGAACAGGGAGAGGTTTGCAACTTTTGTGGAGTCTATTATACAGATAGAGAGGTCTGTGACTGAGAAGCGACAGACTAAGAGTAAGAAAGTGTACCCCCAGTTTCAAGGACCCTTGTCCAAAAGTTTTAAGAAACTGAGGTTTTCTGCACCAATAGAACCACCAAGGTTTAATACCCATCCACAATGGACGTCTAATAGGGGTAGAGGCTGCAGATTACCACCGCAAGGAGCCCACAATGCAGCATCAATGTCGATAACAGGACCATCCAGACCACAACCAGGGAACAAAGGTTGCTTTATATGTAGAAAGATGGGACATCTGATGAAGGATTGTCGAGTAAGAGAAGCAAGTGTGACTCAACCTCAGAGGAAGAGTCAGCAAGGTTCTCAGAGGCGACAGTTTCCAAGTATAGCTAGAGGATGTGGACAAGCATCCCAAGATGGATCATCGGCACCCAGTAATTGAGCACCGAGTCAACTATAGGCAACGACGAGATTCTATGCGATGAATCAGCCTGATGCAGTAGTCAACCCTTAGGTTGTAGCGGTCAGATAGAACTATTTTATTCTGATATGTATATATCATGCGTCGTATCCGTTTTAATTGATCTGGGTTCTACACATTCTTTCATCACTAAAAGAGTGATTCGTGACTACGATATGACGGTTGTTCATAGGGCAAAGAGTTTGAAATTAGAAACTCCTTTGATGGGATCTGCTGTGTTGCGGGAGGTGTGTTCTTCCTGCACTCTTTTCTTCTCTGAACATCGCATTCAAGTGGATCTTATACCACTTGAGATGCATGGGTTCGATATAATTCTTTGAATAGACACCTTAAAAAAGTACAAGGTTGTCTTGGATTGTGAGTCCAAGCAGGTTGTGTTCACAGATGATAGTGACACATGGATCTTTCAGGGAGATAGGAAGATTCTTCCAACCTGTCTTGTGTCAGCTATGGTAGCTGAGAAGTTGATAAGGAAAGGATGTTTTGCATTCTTGGCACATGTGGTAGATACCACCATGGAGAGCCCTCATCCTTCTGAAGTTCCGATAGTCAGGGAATTTGAAGATGTATTTCCTGAAGAACTTCCAGGCGTTCCTCTGCCCCGAGAGATTGATTTTGAAATTAATCTAGTTATGGGCACGCAACCTATAGCACAAACACTGTATAGAATGACGCCTGCTGAGATGGCAAAGCTTAAGAAACAACTACAGGAGTTTCTTGAGAAGGGTTTTATCCGACCGAGTACTTCACCATGGGGTTCTATGCTCCTCTTTGTTAAGAAGAAAGACGGATCGATGCGGTTGTGCATTGATTACAAACAATTAAATAAAGTAACTATAAAGAACAAGTATCCCTTGCCAAGGATTGATGACTTGTTTGATCACTTGCGTGGTGTAACTATCTTATCTAAGATAGATCTAAGATCGGGATATCATCAATTGCGTATTAAGGAGAGTGACATACCTAAGTCTTCTTTTAGGACAAGGTATGGTCACTATGAGTTCATAGTTATGTCGTTTGGGCTAACTAATACACCAACTGCATTCATGGAAATCATGAATAGAATCTTTCAACCTTTTCTCGATCTGTGTGTAGTCATCTTCATAGATGACATCTTGATCTACAGTAGAGATACTCAACAACATGAGCAGCACCACCGTTAGGCTCTAACTTTTCTAAGAGAGCATAAGTTGTATGCTAAGTTTAGCAAATGTGAGTTTTGGCTATCATAAGTTTCTTTTCTTGGACATGTAATATCTTCCTCAGGTATTCGTGTTGATCATAAGAAGGTAGAATTTGTCCTACAATGGGAACAACCTAAAATACCATCATAGATACATAGTTTCTTGGGGTTGGCAGGCTATTACAGGAGGTTCATTAAGAACTTCAGTTCAATAGCTTTACTCCTAACCAAGTTGATCAGGATAGAGATTCCTTTTGTCTGGAATGACAAGTGTCAACAATAATTCCAGTTGTTGAAAGAAAGGTTGACAAGTGCACCTGTGTTGGTGTTACCTGAGCAGGGAAACGGGTACATAGTTTTCTGTGATGCATCCAACAATGGATTAGGATGTGTGTTGATGCAGGATAAGCAAGTGATTTCTTTCGCTTCTTGACAACTTAAGAAACATGAGGAGAATTATCCAACACATGATCTAGAACTAGCTGTTGTTGTCCATGCTTTGAAGATCTAGAGACATTATCTCTATGGAGAGACATTCCATATTTTCATAGACCATAAGAATCTAAAGTATATCTTTTCTCAGAATGAGCTGAACATGAGGCAACGTCGCTGGATGGAGTTAATCAAGGACTATGATTGTACAATTGATTATCATCTAGGGAAGGCCAATGTGGTAGCTGATGCATTAAGTAGAAAATCAGCAACACCAACCCTAGACAAAGCACAGTTGAGTTCATTGATGTGCTCTAAGAGGGATATGTTTATATCCTTGAGGCAAAACAATGTACAGTTTAAAGTATCATTGTTAGCCGAGTTGTTAGCTGAGATGCACATAAAACCAACTCTGAGACAGAAGATTAAAGAAGCACAGCAAGCTGATGTCGTAGTTCAACAGATCAGGTCAGAGTATGGTAGTGAGAAACGAGATGGCTTTCATGAGTGAGAGGATCAGGTAGTCTGTTACCATGGTAGGATGGTAGTACCTGATGCCAATGACTTAAGAAAGTTAGTCCTGGAAGAAGCACATTCTTCGATGTATGCTATGCATCCAGGGAGCACCAAGATGTATCATAACTTAAAAGATATGTATTGGTGGCCTGGATTGAAGACAGACATTGCTGAGTTTGTTATGCGGTGTCTGATGTGTTAGGAGGTTAAATCTAAACACCAAAAGCCCACAGGAACAGTGCAACTTTTGCCCATACCGCAGTGGAAATGGGATCATGTAACCATGGACTTTGTGGTTGGTTTGCCTAGAACAACCAAAGGTCATGATTCCATATGGGTGATAGTCGATAGGTTAACTAAGACAGTACAGTTCATTCATGTCAAAACAACCTACTCTACTGAGAAGCTGTCACATATATATGTAGATGAGATAGTGCAGCTGCACGGGGTCCCAGCCACTATCATTTCTGATAGATGTCCTCAATTCGCGAGTCATTTTTGGGAACAACTTCATAAAGCTTTGGCTACGCAATTAAGGTTTAGTACAACCTTTCACCCCTAGACAAATGGATAGTCTGAAAGGACCATACAAACTTTGGAGGATTTTCTTAGAGCATGTGTCCTTCAGTTTGTAGGAAGTTGGGATCTACATCTGAGCTTGATAGAATTTGCTTACAATAATAGCTATCAGCACAGTATTGACATGGCACCATATGAAGCTTTATATGGAAGATATTGTAGATCTCCTTTATGTTGGCATGAAACTTGAGAAAATCAACTTTTGGGTCCTGAACTAGTGCAACAAACAACTGAGAAGATTAAAGTAATACAACAACAATTAAAGACTGCACAGGATAGACATAAATCATACACCGATAAATGATGAAGACCTTTAGAATTCCAAGTTGGAGACAGAGTATATCTCAAGGTCTCACCTTGGAAAGGAGTTCTTAGATTTGGGAGAAAGGGAAAGTTAGCTCCTAGATTTATGGGGCCTTATCCAATCATTGAACGAATTGGAAAGGTAGCTTATAAGCTGGAGTTGCCACCTGAGTTGCATAAGTTGCACCCATTGTTCCACATCTCTATGCTTAGGAAGTGCCATCCTGATAAAGAATTAGTTGTACAACCTCTGGAGGTAGAATTAAATAATGATATATCATATGTTAAAGGACCTGTGACGATCCTTGACAGAAGAATTAAAAAGTTGAAAAAGAAAGACATGTGTCTTGTTAAAGTCCTCTGGAATCATAGTGGCATTGAAGAAGCCACATGGGAACTATAGGAAGAGATGAGGAGGAAATACCCTACTCTTTTCTCTTAAATGTTTTTGTTGCTGATTTCAGGGACGAAATCCTTGTAAAGGGTGGATAATTTGTAACATCCCTGACCTGGGTTATTCTCTAACCCTAGATGTTTTGCTTAATAATTTTGATTAGATGCTTGTTCATATTTCTTGGAAAGTAATTAAGGCTCAAGAGGAACTTATATTTCAGTCTTAGTCCTTTTTAAATAATGTTGATACATTGTTTTGTTTGTTTTGGACTAAAGTACAAATTACCCAAGTTGAGGGGTTAACTTGCAAATTGTACATGATAATATGTTCTTCAGATGTTGAGACATCATAAGAGTGAGTATGATGTAGTGGTATGGTTTCCACAAGCTTAAGCACCAAGATAAAGCTTGTTGAGCAATCCTTGTGCATTAAAACCTAGTTTTGGTGTAAGGTGCAATTTACCCAAAACCTAGGGTTCAATATGCAAATTACCACTTCTAGAGGGTCCTTCATGTTTTGTGGCATCAAGTAGAGAAAAGAAAATGAGAGGGGCTCCTCATTTAAATTATTTTGGAGGAGAGAAAATCTTGATATTAAAATAATCAAGATTTAAGAATAAAAGGAACTTTACTTTAATTTAATGCAAAAAGATATATATTTATTGAAGAGCCCTTCAACCAAAAGTTGAGGGTTGAATTTGAAAAAGGTTGGACATTCTTTGTGCCTTGTAAAGGCAATGAAAATATCAAAGGGAATGGATAACTCACTCCCATTATTAAAGGAAAAAGTAATATCCATTAAAAGGGGATATTAGTATAATATGTTTAAGGTGCTTAATTCCTTTTCTTTTAATTATTGGATGATGAAAAGGTTTTGCAAGTGTTTGAAGGTGGATTCATGGCCAAGGATTTTAGGGGAAAGAGGTGGCACTAATTTTGGAATTAAAAGAATTTTAATAAGCCATTTTCTCTCTCATTGATTTTCTTATAAAAACACCTTTTACAATCCAAATCAAAAGCTTTTTCCGAACCCACTTCTTCTCTTTGCTTGCAAACTGACCAAAGGAGCTAGGAGCATCTTGAGGACGAACCCCAACCTGGTGGTATTTTCTTGGTCTTCTTTCACCTCGATTTCATGGTGAAAATCATAAAGCAATGCATAATTTCTTCTCTATTTCACTCCCTCTTCAATCCTAGCCAATACTTTCATCCAAAAAGCTTGAGAGTTGACCTTGGGCAGTTACAAAAGCTTACTCCACCATTGTTGATGTGAAGCACCAAGATTTGAAGCTCAATTGGAGGCGGGTTATATAACTCAAACCTTAAATATTTTTATTGCTTTGAAATCTCCATGAATTGTTGAACGTTTTATTCTATTTTGTAATTCCTTTTATCCATTGATGTAAATATCTTGAAAATGGTAGTGATCTTTGAAAGAATGAAGGTAGATGATGATAACATCATCTTGGGCACGTAATCCAACAACTTTCCCTTGCAAACGATTTTGAAGTTTTTGATCCAAATGGTTTCACCAAACCGTTTGGAGACTAAACGGTTTGCAAATCGTTTAGAGCCTTGAACCTCCAAACTGTTTAAGATGGTTGACCATTTGGTTGGCTTGACCGTGTGAGGTCAGAACCCTATTACTTGTTGAATAAGGATCTAATGACTCCAATTAATTGAATTAATATGTGGACAATCATCTAATTTGAAACCCTAATCGGGTTAAGTGCTGATTTTGCAATTATTTAATTTAATTCTTTGGGTTGATTAACCCAAACGGTCTCAAGACCGTTTGGAGATCACCCAAACGGTCTCAAGACCATTTGGAGGTCAACCAAGACCGTTTGGAGGTCTATGGTTGAGTATGGTGAAGTAGTTGAAGACCCAAAGATATCAAATGATAATGCAAGCAATAGCTAGTTTGTTGATCAATCTAATGATCCAAACCCTAATTGAACTTCACCAATTTTGATGATAATTGGGGAAAATGGTCCCAAGACCTATCGGAGGTCATCCAAATGACCTCAAGACCATTTGAGGTCAGGTCATACCCAATTTGATTGGTGTTCCAATGATTTCAAAGAAATTAGTTTCACAATGACTAACATTGAAGGTTCATCGATTTCAAACCCTAACCCAATTGGATTCAAAACCCTAATTGATGATTAACTGATAGTTAAATCAATTGAGGGATGAATTATTAATCTCACTTGAAGCATGGTTCTTAGGTTCAATTGATAAGTAACTGTATGAATTCAATTGACGAGGGGACTAACCTTGGAAACCCTAAATCAATTTTTGTGGTTGAGACCATCTTTGGTCCAATCGGTTTTGAGGAGGTTTGGACCAAATGGTCTATGGACCATTTGTGTCCAAACGGTCTCAAGACCATTTGTGTCCAAACAGTATCAAGACCATTTGTGTCCAAACGGTCTCAAGACCGTTTGGGACCAAAAGATCCCAAACCAGTTGAGACCCAAACAGTTTCAAACTTTTACTTTGTCAAACAGTTTCAAAACTTTTACTTTGGCAAACAGTTTCAAGCACTACTTTACCAAACGGTTTCAAACCGCAAGACCTAGACCGTTTGAAGGTCTAAACGGTCTTAGACCATTTGGAGGTATCTCAAGCAAGACTATTTGAGGTCTGATTGGTCAAGACCATTTGGGGTCTAAGTGACCAAGACCGTTTGAGAAACAATTAACCCAAACTGTATGGATATTTAAGGTGATTAAAGGTCAATTGTGTTATTGATTATTATATGATGTAATTCAAGGATGATTAAGGTAATTGTACCCTTAATAAGATAGGGTGATTAATACCTTGTGAATGATTAATCCTTAATGATTAAGGAAGTAATGACATAATACATGGTGCCAACCCTTCAATCAAGTTGAGTTGACTTAATCCAATCAAGACTGATGTAGATATTAATCTATAAAGGATGAGAGAGAGAGAACTTCTTACATGAATGATAATCATGTGGAGGTTAATTCTCAACACTTTCAACATATATGAATGTGTAATGAGGGTATGATCCTTGATTAAGAGCCCATGAACCCTAATTAAGAAGGTTAATGTGCCCTAACCCTAGTTGAGGGCAATGGTAACCCTAGTTGAGGGAAATGTTAAGTGAAACCCTAATTTAGGGTATTTTAGTAATAAACCTTGAATGATTGTGAATAGTAAACCCTAAATGAGGGGAATGACATGAACAACCCTAATTTAGGGTATTTTAATAATAAGCCCTGATTGAATGTGAATAGTAAACCCTACTTGAGGATGATGTTATGAGAAACCCTAATTAAGGATGAAACCATATGAAACCCTAAGTGAGGGTGATGTTATGGGAAACTCTAGATAAGATCAAAGTCAAAATGAAACCTTAATGCAACGATGAGATGTATAATCTAAGTCAAGGTAATGCTATATATTGGTATGCGACACTTTGATATGAAATCCTATATTGATATAGGCTAAGGATGTGTGGAACCCTAATCTTGGGTTGTAATGTTTGAAACCCTAATTTTGGGCAATATGATGATAAATCATAACCCAAATCTGGGTAATGAAATAAAGTATTCTTAATTGACCTAAATTGGGAAATCCTATTTCAAATGAGGAAATAGTGATGTTACTCCTATAATGCATAGTGCTGATTTGTAATTGATATAATTGTTATCATGTGCACTAATCATGCATGTTTCATGAGATGGTGGACATAGCCAGGTATGAGCTATGATGCTTTACTATTGAATTTGCCCTAGGGGCTTTGTGATCCATAATATACTATGTTGCCTAGTGAGAGGTAACAAGAAATATTATTGGGCTTTAAGAGCCATGTGAAATACCTGCACTGCAATTGTTATGTTTACAATGATCATTTAACCTGAATGCATTAAGTTACCTAATAGATTGGGTCTTAATTATTTGAGGGTTTGAATACCCATGCATCATAATCATGATGATGAGATGATAAGGGATTAGATTACCCTGATGAGATAAGGGATTGAGATCCCAATATGTAACAGAGCTTTGAAAAGAACTTGATAGAAACAAGTATTCAATCTTTATAGAAATTGATATAATGTGTTATGAGTGTAAACATGTTTGATGCTAAAAGAATATTATAATGTATGTAACTAATCAAGTGAAACAATATCATGTAGAGCCCTGACCATAGATCCATCATCGTCAGTAGTTTGGTGATGATGAAACAAGTTTTCCTACGGGAACTCCTGGAGGGCATACTTTTGAGTATGTGGGGGTTATGGACGCGAATATCCTTTACGCCCTAATGGAGGAATTGATGTGAGGTAAATATTAAATCTCTCAATCCTTCATTATATGAGACGAGATGGATGTATTACTAATCTCCCGAATACCGAGATGGATGTACCATTAATCTCCTGATGATCTTAATGTCAGATCAATGTGAGATAATTATAATATCTCTCGATTGTGAAGAGATTACAACATGTCACTATAACTCTAATAGTGAAGTTGCCAGTATACCCTGGAAAGCTATTTTAGTAGAGACACAAGATGTCCTGCAGTTGGTCCTCACACTGACTGAGGAATGAGGTCATGGAAATCTGGCTCTTCTATTGATCTATGTATGGTACCTATTTTGATTTCGCAATGGTCGGTTAGAGTATGAGCGGTATACCTCATTTCCTCAGGGCATTAAGTATGCTTGTAAAATGTAATCAACCGTGTAGCATATTTGCTTAAGGTTGAAATACATGAATCATTGATTGATGTTACTTTGCATAGCATGTTCTAAATGAACAAATGTTATTTATGTTCTTTAATTCCTTATTGAATAAGTAACATGCTACTTTATCAAGATATAGATGAAAGAACTTGAACAGAGATTACTGCTCTAATATGTTTGTATATTGAATTATCTGCTGTTAAATGCTTATGATTCTTCTGCTCAATTTTATTCCATTAATTGTAATAACAATGTTTCTGGCAGAGAGTTATATCTCTCGATGGGACAATTTTTTATTGTCTCACCCCGTGGAATCCAACTTTTTAGGTAGACACAGAAGAGGCAGAAACCCTACAGTAAGGGAAGAGCAGCAGCTACAGCAGAACCAAGGACAATAGTGAATTCTCAGATGGAGACACTGATTGTCATGTCATGTATATAGAGAGTCATATGTGTCGTCTCTGTACTCTCAGGTCCTAGTAGTCAGTAGTTAGTTTAATATCGATATGAGATTTTGACTTAATGCCTCAAGATTTATATACTGCTTATGTATATTTTAACAGGACAGTCGATGTTTGTAACTCTCGAGAAGAAAATGGTACAAGATATGTACTAGTAAACCAACATGTATTTGAAATATTTTGGTTCTTTATGAAAGAGTTTTTCAGTTTATAGATCTCTTTGTAAAAAGTTTTAATTTTTAGTGATTTTCAGTAATTCTGCTGCTAATGAATGCTTTTGCTTAAGTAAATCCTATTTTCATAAGTTGGATGCCACAAATATATGTAATAAGACCCTTTCAAAAAGTACCATTTAATAGCATATCCCACCAGACGAGGCTTCAATGAGTGTTTTTCCTACATCCCCATAAGTGGGAATCTAACCGCATGTGAAAACTACATGAGTAAAACCAATTGATGAATATGTGAGTTTGGAGAGAAAAAAACACGTGTGCTACGAGTACCTAAATAAAAATCAAGGATGTCAATTCAAGTGATGATCAATTTTAGATAAAACAACAAGCCATGTAATTGAATTTTATTTTGATCATTCAATAAATGATACATATACCCTACAAAGGGGTGACAAGTTCCATTTGTGTTCTTCATGTAATTACTTTTTGTTATATCATATTTTCTTATAATGTTAATAAAAAATAAAAATATTCATAATATATCGTTGGTAAAATAATTCTGGGTATGTCATTAGAAGCACTTACATGGTTGCATCCTAATATACACCGTGATAAAAAAATTACTAGTATATGTACTAACCACTTGTTAGAACTAAGATAAGACGTGTTTCATCTACGATGTGGAAAAAATGTTGACTGGGTAAAGTATACATGAACAGATGGGAGATAGCTGGCGTTGTTTCTTGTTTCCAAAATTTTGACCAATTAAAGTATCTGGTCATGACTATTAAAGCATATATAACAAACAATACAACTGAAACTCTAATGTGACTTTGTAGTCAAAAGACATATGAAGGTTTATTATATTGTTACCAAATTCAGATGTATATATGTAGAATAATGTTATTGAGTAGAAGTGTACCTTATTATGGATCTTAAGAAATGTAACCGGATAACTCAAGCTCTTAGCCTTGTCATCAACCATCAATTTTAATTTTGAAAAACGAGTCCCATGGTCATGAATTTTCATTTGGATACCTTCAGACACGCATTTGAAAATAGGCCAAACTTGAAAGCAATGTCTGGAATCTAATGATTGGATATATATTATGATTTCTCCTAAGTTTCCATTGCAAATTACCTAGCAAAAAAATGATGAAGAACGATTCAACGCCAATGGGTGAACTTTGAACTTCACAATGTGTTTGTTATCATTACCTACTACTAGTTCGAGTACATCATGTCACGCTTTGAATGAGAAATATGTTAGTAAAATACATGAAGTAAGGAAAGAACTACATGGACAAAGGAAAAAAATCGTAGATAAACATAGTATTATTGATATAGCGATATCTTCATATCTCTTAGTTACATGTTTCAAGAAACCTAAAAATATTACCAGCCGATTGATCCACACATAATCACGAGAATAGGTAAAGGGACATTGAAATGAATAGCTATGTTGTTAGTCTTCTTATCATAGAAAACGACAACACCAACTAATAGCACAATGAAATATAATTTATAGAAAAATAATGGCCGCACTCACATATTGGGTTCATTAGGCAAGAGATGTCCCTATCGAAAGGAGAAGACACAGACGTCTAGATAATCTTGAGCACGCTGGGCATTCTGGGCCTCTTGTCTAGTGTAGGCCAGTGGCGGAATCACATAAGGGCCGCCTGAGCCACATGCCTCACCCAACTTTTTGATGACGGGCAGATCTGCTGGTAGGTTTCTATTTTGCAATAATTAGATCAGTGCGACAATGTACATAAGTTTTAGGAGAGACATATCATTGAGCTCAATTGCATCAGATAGCTACTGTTTGGGAGATCTTCCGCGGGATAAGCCAACCGGCCTGGCCGGTGCTCCATGGTTCCTACATGCCAAATCCGATTCATGATTTATAGTTCAGTGTACCGGGTCTATTTACACTTGTCTTGATTTCTAGCTTCGTAATGCTGACGTTTTGTAATAGACTTGGTGCTTAGGCCTCAAGCTTTAGGTTCCATTGGTATTAAATCTTAATATATTGATGCCGAATGCGGGTCAGCCCTATTCCCAAGTAAGAATGCACTGACATATGCAAATAAATGTGAACTTTGATGTCACTCCCCAATTGTCATTAACTTTTACCAAAAAAATTATTCGTTCATTCAACGTTACTTCTCATGATTGCATCATGCTTTCCACATTTCTTTGTGCATAATATTTATGTCGCAAATATTGTGATTCATAGAGATTATAAGAGGTTTCACCCACTGTGTTTTTGGCTCTTACCATTGGTTCGGTGCCTCACCCATATTAAAATTTTGCCTCCGACTGGTGTAGGGGAAGATTTAGAACGCCTCCAGTCGCCCCAATAGTTGCTGCCGCGGGTGTCGTGACGTTTACCGGCTGGCTTGGGTATCTCCCCCGTCAAGAGCTCCAGTAGCAGAACGCCGAACATGTATATTTTGGCTTTGGGGCTTGGATGACGTCGAAGAAGCCTGCTCTGGTGGGCGGTAGTGTTGTTAGGCACAACGTACTTGGAGGAAGTGTAGGAGGATGTGGAGGATAAAAAACGAAGAATCGGGTTACGGGGGTGGGAGGCAGTTGTTCCGCCGTCAGACGGGACCGAGAGACGTAGGGTTTTGGGCAATAGGAGGGGCTGGAGACCTGGGGTGAGAAAAGGGTGCTCGGTATAAAAAGGCTGAAAAAAACAGCGGGATAATTTCGGAAGTGGCCGGATGAGGGAAAAAATGAGAGAGAAACATGAATCTTTTGTCAAGGATTTATTACTAATATAGTCAGGGTTTGACCTTTGGGAATTAATTAAATTTAGTCAAGGCCTTAATCTTTGACTAATTATCCTTGACCCTTGATATATTTTGTTGATATGGGTAAGACCGATCATTCCTTTTAGGATCATATTATCTAAATCTTCAACTCATGGGATGCTACAATTTTCTTATTTAATTTTTTGACATCCTCGTCAAGACTTGACTATATGGCCTCATGTCTCTTCTCAATCATATATGACATCATTTATCTTTTCTATCTTAGTGCAGACCCAGAATTGCCCATGCCCACTCCGCTCCTGTCCATAGCTACCAGTATAATGATAGATCTGTATCATCTCAGTTGATAGTCCTTTCCTCATATTTGGACCGCAAATCTTAAGATTGTAGTCAGATATGTTCTACGGGCCCCACCTGCTAGATGGGAATTGGCTATGACACCATATTTTAACACCCCAAATTTTGTATCACATGAGAAGCTAGAAAATTTCTTCTTGCACTATCACTAATATGAAATTCATCACAACAATGATATAAATCAAAGCATCAAATGATAGAGTTTGAAATACATTCAAATTAATTCTTAGATAAGAAACCTTATAGAAAAAGTTTCAAAACAATAATATACATGTAAAATATAAACTTATGCATTTCTGACTTAGGATCACACATCGCGTAAATGACGCCCCACCAAAAAATTCTCCTCAAAAGTATGTCTTGACCATTTTTTCCTAAAAGTCAATATATGTGAACGTTTTGTTCTTCATCCATGCACATGGGAAAGAATCAAGGATTAGAGTAATTTCTATTAAACTCTTAAAAATGAAATATACACAAATCGTAACTAGGAGATGAAATAGAAATTAAAGAGATATAAACTTATTCTTGATTTGGGTATCTTTTATCTAAGTCTATTACCTGTTCAGGGCCAATATTATATAATAATGCATCTATTCACACTGAAGTATCCTTTATTAGTGCAATGAACCGTCTATTAGCATGTAATGCCCTCTATTGACACTGGATTATTCTTTATTAGTGTGATTCATCCTCTATTGGAATGTAGTACTATATATTTACACCATCGTGTCCTCTATTAGCATGGTGCATCCTCTATATGTCCTAGGATCTCTAGTTATGACTTATCATATGATATTAACCTATAACTAAGTTATGCTTAACAAATATTTAATCTGTTATTTCTAAATCAAAATGTGTACTCTTAATTTGATTTGAATTTAAATATGATATCTAGGGAAAAAAATCTCTACAATAATGAATTTATATAATTTAGAATGAGAATTGAAACGATACTTCGACTACAATATTGAATCTATAAATATCACATTTGATGAACCTAAAATCTAAATGCAATTTTTCTACTACACCTAAAGAGACTATCTCGATGTGGTAATATACCAACAGTCTAAATATGATAAGATGTACAAAATTCAACGGGCATGTCCCACTTACTTTATGGGATGATAACATTATCATCATTAGTTCTCCAATCAGGTCTGAGTTCTTCTAAAAGTTTGATTCATGTAAGTTCCGTGAAGCAAAATCATATAACATCAATTTACCAACATATCTACATATGCAATATCAACTAAGATCTTCAACTTCCCTTCAATGAAACTACATTGTATGAATTGTACCATGATTCGAAACCTCTTCTTAGACATTAATTGTCACATAAATATTCTGACTAGACCTTATGGAAACCATGGAAACTTCTATGAATGTCATAAAGTTGGACCAATCTAAAATTCAAAATAATAACTTTATCCTATTTTTTTCTTCTCTTTTTATGTTGGTCAACTCATGGCAAGTCCAACCTCACACTTCAAGGCCCAACCATGGCTATGGGTAGAGGGGTACAATGGCCCTTATACATCTAAACGTGGACATGGTCTTGATCTATCTAAGTTCAAAGAATTGGACCTACTCTTGTCTTCTCTCCCTCTATCCTTATTTACTCCATGCAGCTAATATTCAGTCTACATGACTTGCTATGGAGTAGGGAGTGCGCACACCACCACTTCATGGCCAAAAGCAATCTATAGTGGGACACACATACGTCTGTGGCCCCAAAATTTTGTTATTAGAGCTCAGGATGAGTCGTCAAGGACCATTAAGTTAGTAAACTAGAGTCATAAGTGTAGTAATTAGGAAGGGATGTGGCTATATCTTTGGGAATTTAGATCATTTGGATGCCCTAGAAAGGTATGTGAATACTTAGGTTGACATGTGTCATGCTACTTTATCAATTCCACTCTAGATGTCCTGCCTTGGTATATAAAGGGTTGATGGGATATAGGGAAACCCTAGAAGTATTAGGGTACAAACTCTAAAAGAAGTGACAAAATAACTAGATCATAGAATTAGAATGTGATGGAACTTTTGTTCTATACTATTTCTTTTATATGAGATGAATATAAAATCTCTTATCGATATGAATCTAGATATTCAATTTTCAACAATATATATGGCTCTTTAATATTGTTGTATACTGTGAAGTTACAACAACTATAATTTATATTTTCTACATCAACTAGATCAAAAATTATCTTTAAATGAGTATTCCTAGGTTGATAGTATTTTCATATGATTGGGACAAGTAGGAGTTGGTTAGTCATGAGTATCTCTTAGCTTCAGAGCTGTAGGTCCAGCCTGGCTTGGCTGGAAGGATGCATTAGTGTGATTCAAAGACTCCTATTAACAATGTAATAAGAGTAAATTCTAGATAAATTAAACCGAGAATGTATTGAGAATGCACATACACTTATATATTTAAATAAAAGGAAAATTGGAATAACTAAGAACTGGTTGGAACTAATAACTATATTCAAGTGTCGGGCATCAAGCAAGAAATTCTATTTTGAGAATATAAGGAAGAGGGGTTACATATTCCAAGAAACTGGCTAGTGTGGATCATATGAAATGATGAAAAAATAATGGGTTAATAGAAAAGAATCATATAATACATTGAGAAATTATGTTCAATTGTGAAACAAAAAAAAGTCAAGATGAAAGGAGTTAAAGAATATTTACAAACACAAAAAATGGATGAATTTTGAAAAGTACTTATAAAGGTAGAGTTTGTAAGAAATATGAAATAGAAATAAATCAAAATAAATGACATAAGGTTGGGATTAAGCCTTAAAGATCAATATTACATGAAGTATCTAACTACAAAATATGGGCAAAATAAGAAAAAACTATGTGGAAGGCCAAGATATAAAATGTGGATTATGATTAATTATTCACATAATTGAGTAAAATGCATTCACATACTTCAAGTAAAAAGAATACATAGACGAAAGCACCTAAAGTATATTATAATTGTAAATAGAGATAATAAAACTTTATGCAATTTCAAACACTAATGAGGTTCGATTAAAACTTGCTTAAAAGACAAGGTAGTGGAATCGTAAAGTAAGTATATGGACAATGAAATAAAACTACAAGATACACTACGTGTAGAGTGGTTCCGTCAAAAGGTGTCAGTCCACTACGTAGTTATTCCAAACCAAGATTTTTGACCTATATTTTAATCATTTTGTTTAACCAATACAAAATACATAAAATCAACCATTATCTTTTTTGGCTCAAGACAATCCTCATTTTCTAGTTCAAGGAGAACTTGTTCAAGGGAGTAGATCACAATCACCCTCCCACCTGGACGCAACCTTCTCAAAATAGGTATCTCCTATAGAATTCCCAAAAGCCTTCTTGCAACAAGTAGCTGGAAGTAACACAATAGTGTAGATCGTAATCAGCCCTCCACCTTGGGCACAACCTTCTCACATAAAGTAGCTCCAATAGACTTCCCAACAGATCTTACACAAAGTAGTTGTAAGAAACACAACAAACTAGATCACAATTAGCCTCCTGCCTTAGATGCAACCTTCTCCAAGAAGTAGGACCAAAATCTTATTTACAACCTTCTTGCAACGAGTAGTGAGAAGCACTAAGAACTAACAATGTGAATAAGAGAGGAATAAGAAACTAAAAATCTTTAGAAAATTATAATTTGAATCTCTCTATGAATAAGTGATGACTAACTCTCTAATAAGCAACACTATATTCGGTGGAGTATGACACTATTGTGGATCTATGGCTTAAATATGAAGATAACAATGTAGAATTCTAAGCTTGGAGAAAGATAACATGTCATAGATTTGCTTAGATGAATATTCAAAGTGTTTATAGGCACTCCTATATATAAGAAATATTTGGAATGGTCAATATAATTGTTTTATATTTTTGACCAAGTTAATGCTAAACTAGCCATTGGGATGTCAAAATTGAGTTAACAACACATAGAAAATTGACGTATATTTGGACTGTGGACGGGTTATTAGTTGAACTATATTTAATTTGAGATCCATATCAGTCAAACTGTAGTTTGATTGGCACTTGGTCTCCTCTCAAATTTCACAATAGTAGCTCTTTTTCTGCAACTACTCTTTCGCACACTTCATTTGAGATCCATCTCGGTCAAACTATAGTTTGATTGGCACTTGGTCTCCTCTCAAATTTCACAATAGCTTCCTATGATGGCTCTTTTTCTGCAACTACTCTTTCTCACTCAAAGTGTAGTTCACTTAAAAATGTGTTGTAAATACATTTTTAAACTTTTGGGAAACATATTAAATCATTTTTCTAATGACACTACCTTTACTAAAAACTTGATATAGGTGTGACAAAAGTTTTAGGGTAGGATAGGATTGATCATCATTCATTCTTACATCATTTTGGTATATGTTCCCATAGAGTGTATCATTTGATGATTGCATGGGGCATCATGTGCTTTATTTGATAATATCAATAAAGGTAATTCCATCTATTGTGCTTGTCTCAATTCTAAAATAATGAAACAAGCATGATAGATGTCTAAAGAATGATTTACTCAATGACACATTTCATGAAGTTGAGGGCCTGAACAATGAGATCATATGTATAATAAGAGTACACACATTCTTGTTATGTCCCTGGCCTGATATTGTTGGAAGAAAAATAGATGACAACAATACAAAAGATCAAAATGTGTGTTGACTGATGACAAAGTCTCATTATGTCATGATATTAGATACTAAGTCAAAGAAATAGGTACATGTTAGAGAATAGTGTACCAAACAAACCCACCTTGTGAGTGATACATGGAGAAAATAAAACGGTAATCAAAAGCAACTCTCAAAGTGATATTGGTGATTTTGGTTCTTAGACCTGGGGCCACTACACTCATCATATGTCGTTCGATGAACTTTGACAGCATCCGACATTACCGAATAAGGGTTACCACAATGGTGGTGATTAGGTATGTTATTACACATGGGGATTGATTTTGAGTGATATAGATGGGATGTGTCCATCCAATGAGAGTTTTATACAATGTTCCCTTAATAAGAGAGACTAAGAAATACATTGTAATGTCGGTGTCAATCAATATATGATATGTGAACTCACTATATCTCAACAGTATGATCTAGTTCAAAAAACATAGATTGAGTATTAAGAGGATGATGCTCCCATGCCTCAAATTTGAAATGGATATAAGAGACAAAGAACCATAAAAAAATGGTAACACTGATCACGGATTCTAGGTTGAATTTGTTTTACAACTTTGGTATTACTTGGGTAATAATGATGTGTTGACAAACCTTCCTCATTAGTTGTGTAGTCATATAGTTATGTAATTCACTTCCAATATAATATTGGACCTATAGGGTCACACACATATGATTCACTTGGAATAGGAGTTTACTCATAGACAAGATTTAATATGGTTGTTAGTTTAGGTGTTTAGGTAATAAAATTAAAAAGAACTAATTGTGTTAGTTGACTGACTGGATTGTCCAATCAACCAATTCGTATTCCATTTGACCGACTGGACTTCTTTTAACACTCATCAATGAAACCATCTAGTCGAATAGGTGGAGTATCCAACCAAATGATTGAATAGGGTTCCTAGTAAATGGCCAAAATACTGAGTCGACTGACTGGATGTAAAATGACCAATTTGACTGGATCAAAGGACCAGTTTGACTGGCTCAATTAGTTAATGATATGTGTAATTACATGCTTTAATCATATCCTTAAAACAAGTGTTATTGCACCACAGAGAGCATGCCAATCTATCAACTTAACAATCTCAATCAACTAGTGTTCCAATCGACTTACTGGATGGTCCAATAGACCGAGTCATTTGTCTACAATAGTCGTCAAGACATGAGATCTAACCTTTGTATCCCCTAGGTTTTAAAAACCCTAGCCCATTCACTCCTATATAAAGAATGGGATCAGGTAAGGCTCAATACACAAACAACACAATAGACAACAAGTTTAGATAGGAAGTCACAAAACTATCTTAAGACTCCTATTTTAGGAAATGTGTCATCCGATATGGGAGGGGAAACAAAAATTTACTTTCCATATTCCCCATTGAATAGTAGATCACATCAACAATTATGAAATGGGAAAGGGAGTTGAAAGTTGTACCTAGTCCTGGAGCAAGTCTAGTGACAATTTTCTTACAGTAGGGTGCACCTTTCTTCAAGTTGCACCTAAAAAATTGTCATTGTCGGCCTCCTAATTGGACACCATAGAAAATAGTAAACAACATCATCCTAGCGGTCAAGTGCCTCTCTCCTCTAGAGTAGTCCACATGGATCATCGGGAACTCCTATTATTCTATATGAATGTACCAGAAGGAGTTTTCCATTCTAGTTGACATGCTAGCATCAACTTGCTCCCCTACAATTGTCTCTCTATTGATGTTCCTCCTTTTGACGGGCAGAACTTGCTTAGGCTCTCTTGGTTACCACAACCAGAGAATACAACAATTGTCAGAGCTAATTGATGTGTTTGGGAAACCCCAATACCTGTCTATTTATAGGATGGTCGTGTTTAGGGTTCCTAGTCTAACTGGGAGTCGAAGGGGAGAAATTTCACAAATTTCACTACCTACGAGGGGAAAAACAATTAGTTAACAGGTTTACTGATTAGTTGGCATGTGAGTCAATCATTTTAACCCTTAAACTGGTCGTTTCATCATGTTTCTGATTGAAAATTATATTGAAAATTAATATCCATTAATGCAAAACATGATGTCAACACTAATCCTTGATCCAATCTCATTGGTCAACCAAACAGTCAATTTACAACCTAAGTTGATTGGTTTATTCACCTGAGCCAATCAGTTCACTCGATGATCGATCGTTTCAGAGCGCATATTGTCATTGTTGTTTAAATTGAATACCTAACACTTTAGTAATCAATGCTAAACATCATTCGTGAATAAACTCATATTCCAAGTGCACTCCTATGTCTGTGACCATATAAGTCCCTAGTTACATTGGTAGTGAATGTCCATAACTAATTTATAACATTACAATAAATGATTGGTATCTAACAAGACATCATTTCTACCCAAGTAATTAAGAAAGTTGGAAAACAACTTTAACCTACCATTTTTAATTGGAAGTACAATGATTGTATAGTTCCTTTATCTCTGATAACTAGATTGAACTTGAGGCATGGAACCATCATCCTTTACAATGTTCATTCCTACAACGTTCATTCCATGTTCCCTGAACTAAAGCAGACTGTCTGAGATGTATGTGAGGTCAACATCATATATTGATTCACATGCCCATGGGAATATTTTTTCTTAGTCTCTCTTATCAAGTGGCCAAGATATCATACTCCTATAGGAGGGACAAATCCCATGTACATCACTCACAGTCAATCCCAATGTGTCATAATGCATTTTAGCATCACCTTTATGGAAGCCCTTATTCCATGTCATGTTTGATGGTAAAAAAATACATTAAACAACATTTGATGAATGTAGTGATTTTTGGTCTAAGAATCACAATCACCATTGTCACTATGAAAGATGATTCTAACTACAATTCAATGGTTTTCTTATATCACTCTCAATGTGGGTATGTCTAATACACTATTCTCTAACAAGTATCTATGTGTTTGGTTTGATATCATATATCATGGCTAATGAGATTATGTCATCAACCAACTCAGACTCTTGTCTTAAGTGTTATTGTTGTCTATTAGCTTTCCAATGTAACTAGGGATATCACAAGAATGTATATACTCTTAACATCCATATGATCTCATTATTTAGGTCCTCAACCTAAATAAATATTTCATTGAGTAATATCATTCTTTAGTCATTTATTATGTAACATCATTATCTCATAACTTAATAAAAATAGAATATATTGGAAGATTGCCTTTATTACTAATAAAATAATTTACAAGTTATGGCATTACAACCATCATATAATTGTCCCTTTGGGAATACATACCAACAGACTCCCACTTGCACTTAGACCCAGTCACCCATGAACCTAATCCCAAGTGATCTAATAAGACCATCATGTTTCTGATGTGATAGTGTTTTTGTCAAGGAGTTAGCAATATTTCTTTTAGTTTGCACTATGGAAATCTTCACATCTCCTCGATGTACAATCTCTTATATGAGATGGAACCACCTTTGTATGTGCTTGGAACAGTGATGTGATATGGGTTCCTTAGCATGTGTAATAGCTCCATTTTTGTCATAATATATCTCAATTGCATCATTGATGCTTGGAAACACCCCATGTTTAGAAATGAACTTCTTGATCCATACAACTTCTTTTGATGTAATGGGAATCGAAATATACTTGACTTTTTTTGTTCAATTTGCAACTATTTCTTTCTTTGAACTCTTCCAACTTGCAACATTGTTGTTGAGGAAAAGAGCAAATCTTGATTGTGATCAATAATCATCTTTGTCAATTGGAAGATCGCATTAGTGTAACCCTTAACCACCAACTCTTCCTCACCACCATAGATAAGGAATTGATCCTTAGTTCCTCTCAAGTACTTAGGAATGTTCTTCCTGACAGTCTAGTGTGCATCACCAAGATCTAACTGATATCAACTCATCATGCTCAAGGAATATGAGACATTGGGGTGAGTGCAAAACATTGCATACATGATAGATACAATTGCAGATGCATATGGAGTCAGATTCATGTATTCCCTTTCTTCACCAGATTTAGGACATTTAGCTCTAGAGATAGAATTTCCATGAAACATGGCAACGCTTCCTCTCTTTGAGTCTCCATGTTGAACCTATTCAAGACTATTTCAATGTATGTTCTCTGACTTCGTCCAAGAATCCTTCTAGATCTATCTTTATAGATCTAGATTCCTAGGATGTAGGATGCTTCACCTAATTCCTTCATAGAGAATGTATTTCCAAGACAAGTCTTTACCATCTACAAAGTAGGTATGTCATTCCCCATCAATAGTATGTCATCCACATACAATATGAGGAATTCAATCATGCTCCCACTAACCTTCCAATAAACACATGGTTCATCTTCATTTTGACTAAAGACAAACTCTTTGACTATTTCATCAAATCAAAGATTCCAGCTCCGAGATGCTTGGTTCAACCCATAGATTAACCTTTGTATCTTAGAGATTTTATTTGCATCCTCTGTATTTATAAAACCCTCTCGTTGTGTCACATATGAATCCTCAAAAATATTCTTGTTAAGGAATGCAGTTTCAACATCCATCTACAAAATCTGATAGTCATGATAAGCTACAATGACAAGCATGATCCTGATGGACTTAATCATGAAAACTGGAGAAAAGGTTTCATCATAGTTAACACCTTGAACTATTTTGAAACCCTTTGCAACCAATCAACATTTTTAGGTTTGTACATTACCATCCATGTCAGTCTTCTTCTTGAAGACCCACTTGCATCCTATGGGTTTTAACCCTTTAGCTGGATCCGCCAAGGTCCATACTATGTTGGTGTACATGTATTCCATCTCATATCTCATGGATTCTACCCATTTATTATATTCTTGTCCCTTAACATCTTCTAGGTAGGTAATTGGCTCATTATCAATGACCAATTCATTGCCTTCTTGAGTCACAAGTTAATCAAATCTTTTTGGCTCAAGGTGTCTCCTACTAGACTTGTGAGGTTCATGTGTTACTTTAGGAATTTGAGATTCCAAAATAGTTTGTGACTCTCTATGTCCTCTAATACCTCTAGAGGTTTAGTTATTACTTATTGGTCTCAAACTTTTTTGGCTTCTACTTTCCTCCCACTGATTCCTTTAGAAAGGAATTCCTTTTATAGGAATGTAGTATCCCTAGAAACAAACACTTTGTTGTCAGATGGAGGATAAAATTAGTATCCTTGGTTTCCTTAGGATACGTAACAAAATAACATTGATTAGATTTGGGTCCAAGCTTTTCAAGAAAAATATTTTCTCGCATAAGCTTCACCACCCCAAATCTTAATGAAAGGCACATTGGGACGCTTCCCACACCATATCTTATATGACGTCTTTTGAACTAATTTAGATGGTACATGGTTAATTGTAAACTTCATGGTCTATTGAACATAACCCTAGAAGGAAGTCAAAAGATCGAAAAACTCATTATTGATCACGCCATATCTAGCAATGTGTGATTCCTTCTTTAAAATACACCATTATGTTGTTGTGTTCTAGGTGGAGTCCATTGTGATACAATACCATGGGTTGATCGATGGTCCTCAAACTCCTACTTTATTATTCTCCACCATGATAAGAATAAAGTATGTTGATACTCTTACCAAGTTGGTTATGTACTTCGTTCATGAAATCCTTGAACTTTCCAAAAGTTTCTGACTTATGTTTCATCAAGTAAATATAACCATGCCTAATGAAGTCACCAATGAAGGTAATGAAGTATTGATACCCACCTCTAGCATTTGTTCTAAAAGGTCAACACACATCAATATCTATGAGTCCTAATAGATCACTATCTCTCTCATTGTTGCCAACTCAGGGATTCTTGGTTATATTTCCCAACAAACAAGACTCACATGTCTCTATTGATTCAAAAAAGAGTCTAGATAACCATCTTTGTGGAGTCTAGATATGCGGTTCTCGTTGATGTTCCCTAGACAAGAATTTCAAACATATATATTTCTTATTTATCGATTTTCATCCTTTTGGTAGCTACATTATAAACATTTGTCTTAATATCTAAGAAATGAAGACCATAGGACATTGGGGCACTTCCATACAAGATATCATCTTTTGAAATAGAACATCGACCATTCTTTATATGAACTTCATATGCATACTTGTCCATACAAGATACAAAAATAATATTTCTATTTATGGCAAGAACAATATAGCAATTATTTAACTCTATTACAAGCCTTGTGGGTAGAGATAAACTATATGTTCCAACTGTAGTGGAAGTAATTCTTGCTCCATTTGTGCAATGCGTAGTTCGACTTCGCCGTTTTGTAAAGGCTTACTTCTTTTCAGATCTTGCATATTTGAGCATATGTGAGATCCATCCGATATCTAGTACCCAAGTGGAAGAATTAGATATATTATCTCAATAACGTATATACCTAAAGTGGATATCTCTAACCCTTCCTTCTTCATCCTTAGTTCCTCTAGATAAAAAGGGCTATTTCTCTTCACAGTGTCCAGGATGGTGGTAGTGCTAACAATTGTCTCCATTGGTAATTCCTCCCTTTTCTTTGACTGTAGAAGACTTGGGCTTATATCCAGCTTTAGAAATCTACTTATCTTTTCCTTTGCCCTTAGACTTCTCTTTTGTTCTATTGATCATCATCACAAACATGGGATTGTCTTTCTTCATTTGCATTCTAGATGTTCTCAACATGCCAAGTATTCTAACAACAGCTTGTCAAAATTATTCATGTTGTAGTTCATGACAAATTGACTGCATGACTCTGGCATGTCTATAGAATCATGTAAGTGGACAACTCTTGGCCCAAGGGAAATTTTAGTCTTGCAAGGATCTCTAGGTATCCAATAATCTTGAGCATAAGGGGACCCAGTGGATGTCCTTCTTTAATGTTGCACTTGAATAACTCCTTGGAGACATCATATCTCTATTGGATTTCCTCATCTTGGTACATGTTATTAAGATGTGTTATCATCTCAATCACATCTATATTCTCATGATGCCTTTGCATCTCATAGTTCATTAAGCACAACATCAGGAATTTTACATCAGCGATACCCTCATAGTGCTTCTGGTAAGCATCTTTGTCAGATTTAGGCGCACTGGGAGCAGATCCATCTAGCTCTGGTGTTTCTAGGACATAGAGCTTACACCCTTATGTGGGAACATTTCTCAACATCTTGAACCAGCCATGGAAATTATTCCCATTTAACATGTCCTTTTCAAGGATCGGTCGCATAGAAACATGTTGTTTGTCATCATTTGATTCTATAAGAAAAATTTGCAATTTAGTTAAAACACTTTGAATTTGATTTGATAATAAAAATTTGATGATATTCAATCATGCATTTAATTAATTATTGCTCCCACTATTTTATTCAAATTGATAACCCTCACTTATTACTTTGGAAGATTGCATAGTACAATCTTCTAGTGAGCCAAAACCCAAAATAATTGAATTGTTACCTGACTAACGCCAACATCCATAACAGATTATTACGGTAAGCATCTTTTGACAATTGAATCTTATGTAATTCTTGGATAGATGGTATACACAACTATTTGCCATAGTCATCTGCATACTTCTAGGTACTTAATATCATTAAGATCACCAGTTAAGTCTGACCCAAAAGCCAACACGATAGTAATGCACCCTGCTTGGAAAACTCACATAACTACCATTAGACTTCCCCGAGATAGACAATGCACCATGCTTGGAATGCCCACATAGTCGATCAAGCTTTTCATGTGTGTTGCTAATAGAAAGCATCTAATACTTAGTATACTTAATTGATAGATTTTTATTTATAAATATATATACACACACATATCCAATCACCACATACTGATAGTACATATCATATACATGCTATATCGACAATGAAACCATGCAATAATAAACATAAGCAATGGTTATGGCCATATTATTGTACTTTCTTGGAACCACAAGGAATTACTACCACCTAAGGTCCACATCATAAATAGAAACCTATTGTTGATGATGATCTATGTTGGATCTAGTTCGTTCCAATCGGTTCAACCCTCAAACCAGTCATCTAGCATCCTAGTCAGTTGGTTGGTCTCACAGATCGATCGTCTGGCCTCCAGTCCATGAGATGTCTAGCTTCCTCCAGTCGGTCAGTTGGGTCACTAGATGATCAGTTGGCTCCTCCTACCATTAGCCTCCTTAGTCCTCCAACCGATCAGTTCCTCACCTGATTCTATTGGTTTTCCTGGCCCAGAACACCCTTTTTCCATAAAAGGAAATAAAAGCTAATCCTATTGGACATATTACATTGTAATTGAGAAACCTCGAGTTACATTCGAGGGGCGTATAGGAAGGAAAGAATTAATACTTTTACATATTGAAAAGAAGAGAGAGGATTGAAATGAAAATTGAGATATAAACAGAAACAACAACCATCCCACCAAGCACAATAGGTCTAGGGTAAAGGCCATACCCACACTTCTAATCACCATCAAAATAGTTTTAAAAGGTGACAAGTATTGTATATATATCATATCATATATATAGGGTTCGTATGTGGGTTTTAGTTGGATATTAACACTAATCATTTTAAGTATTCACAACGTTATGCAATGAATAAATGATAAAATAGAAATTCGATCATATCGGTTAAATCCCAAAGTATAGTAAATTGATATGGATCCGATACCACTATTGGGAAATATGGCATTAGATATGGTAACAAAAACAAAAATTTACTTGCCATGTTCCCCCATTGAACAATAGATCGTATCAACAACTATGAGATGGGAAAGAGGGTTGAAAGGTTATACCTGGTCCTAGAGCATGTCTAGAGACAATTCCCTTGTAGTAGGGTGTGCCTTTCTTCAAGTTTCACCTGAATGGATGTCATTGTCGGCTTCCTGGTTGGACACCACAGACAATGGTTGAAGGTGTCCTCCTAGCTGGGCAAGTGCCTCTTCCCTCTTGGGTAGTCAACGCAGACTACTGAGACCTCATGTTGTTCTAGATGAACAAACAAGGAGTTGTTCCTTCTAGTTGACATGCTAGCATCAACTTGCTCTCCAACAATTATCTCTCCCTTGTTGTTCCTCCCTATGATGGGTAGAACTTGCCCGAGCTCTCTAGGTTATCACAACTAGAGAAGACAACAATTGTAGAGCTTATTGATGTGTCTAGGAAGCTCTTGTACCCCTCTATTTATAGGAGGGTCGGACTTCCCAGTCTGAGTGGGAGTCAAATGGGACATCATTTCACAAATTTTTTCATCCTACAAGTGGCAAAATAGTTGGTTCACAGGTGAACCGATTCGTTGGCATGTGAGGAGATTGGTTCAACCCTTGAACCTATCATTTCATCATGTTTCCCAATCACAATTCTATTGGTAATTAATAACCAATTAATGCACTACATGATGTCATCACTAATCCTTCATCCAATCTCATTGATCAACCAAACAGTCGATTCAGAACCTGAGTCGATAGGTCCATGCACCTGAGTCTATCAATTCACTTGATGAACTGGTCATTTTAGGTGCAGATTGCCAATGTTTAATAAATTGAATACCTAACACTTTAGTAATCAATGTTAAACAAAATTCATGAATAAACTCCTATTCCAAGTACATTCCTGTGTGTGTGACCCTATAGGCCCCAAATTAAGTTGGTAGTGAATGTTCATAACTAATATATGACATCACAAACAATAATTGGTGATTCAACCCTAGTTTAGGGCTCAATCTTGTGTCTTTTTGCATCTTAATCACATCTAAACATTGTTAGATTGCAAGTTATTCCCTTAATATGTGTTTTACTATCAAATGCACTTATGGAGGCTTTTTTTCATGTTTTATAGATACTTTGACCACTACTTGATGGAAGGGAGAGAGGAAGGCTAAATCTAGCATTACCCCTTGCCTGGAGGAGTCCAAAATGAATCCAAGACGACCCCCAACATACCTCAAGTGACCAAATAATGTACTAAAGCAATAGCCTCCATAGATGTCAAAGAATAAAGCTCAAAGTGATAAAAAAGACCCCAACATGACTGTGGTGCCATGGAACGACCGTGCTTGCTAATGCTAAAACCATAGTAACACCACAAGTTTTGACAAGATACAACAACTCCATCACAACGTCCATGCTAGATAAAATGACATGAAGTCCCCAGAATGGTTGTTCCAAAGATCAAAATGGCCACTCAGTGTCGAACGACCTCCAACCCAACTTGCCCACCATGGTTGTGCTACCTAGAACGACCGTGCTACCTAGCACCCACCATGGCCATGCTGACCAAAAGGGTTGTGCTACCAACCTCCATTTCCCCACTTTCACACTATAAATTTACCTCCACCCAGCACGGTCATTCCCTACCACCACGATCGTGCTACATCCTACCCATCACAATCGTGTTGGCCATCACGGCCATGCTGCCACCTAAAACCCTAGTTGAATTTCCATCTTTACTCCCCATTACCCTAGTGTTTTCCCACCACCTATATATACCATAGTGGTGGCCACAACACTAGGTTAGCTACCTCTAGCATTTATTTCCTTCCCCCTTTACATTCAAGAGATACACCTACCTTCCTTCTTCCATTTCAACCTTATTTCCACCCAAAAAACCATAGTTTTCTTGGGTTTTCACCACCAAATCATATCTATTCATGCCATTTTTGATCTTGGAGGGAGGTGCTTTGTCTTCTACAACAAAGAGGTGAAGAAGGAGGGTCTTTCATGAGCTGTCATGGCCTTCTACCTCTTTCTTCTTTCCTCTTTTCTCTTTTTCTTGATTATATATAGCTAAGACCCCTTGGTTGGCTGTTTGGGGATAAAATGTTACTTTGATACCATGTTGGAGGAAAATAACTTGTAATGAACATGCTTTCATTCTAAGATGATAGTCTCTTTCTTTTATCTCATTTCCCATTATTTTACTTGTAATTTATGCTTCTAAACAAGGACTGCTTGTTGTATGATGCTTGAAAACACCTAGCTTCTAAGGGAAGATGGATTGTATGTGGCCATCTTAGGAATTGATCCTAGGTCCAACTAGTGGATCCCTAACTAGAACCCTATATTCCTACATATAAATCCATTTTCCTACAACTAGGTGTGAGATCTAAGTAGCTAGTGTAAGAGTGATTAGTGCAATTACCTAGAGTTTTCTAAAGGCCAGATGGTGAGTAACATGATGTGACACATCCTCATCTCTACCCCCATTCCTACTATTGTTTCTCAATTTCCCTAATACCACTTAATCTAGAAACCTAGACTTGCCAACTCTTATTAGAATTACACCTAGACCTAGTTTTCCAACTAGTAGCTAAGGGTAGATTCAAATACTACTTGACTTGTTATTTGGTTTGGCAATCTAGATTGAAGATATAAAACTTTCTTGCTATGTTAACCCCCAACTTGGATTCTTTTAACATTCCCCCAAATGGCCCAGTCTCCCCATTATCTTCTAAAACCCATCCTTTTCTGTTAGCTTATTAATGCTAGTTTAGTTACTTACTTTCATTGCCTCTTAGTTAGTTGCTTAGTTCTTAAAAGTTAGGCCTTGCTTGAGTAATTCGTTCTCTTTTGAGATTTCTAGATTTAATCTTGCTAGTTAGTGATAATTTAGGTCATTAATCGCTCGACTGCTTAACTTGCCTCATTAGTGTAACCTAGTTGCAGTCTCTTGTTCTTGCTAGTTAGTTGCCTTGTTTTGTAATTAGACTTACTTGTTTAGGGTAACTTAGGGTTGTTGATAATAAAAATTTCCTTCTTGTTTTTAACTGATTGAATCATTAATATAATCAATCAAATCAACATAATACCTTAAAAACCCTACACTATGCATTAAGAATGTAGCTCATCCTAAACTAGATCTAGTACCCCCTCTCCCTGTAGATCGACCCTTCTCTTACCATTTGCCTATACTACAACATGACCCCATGCGCTTGCTGGTAACATGTGATTGAGATAAGTAAGTGTGTTTGACTATGTACTCTATAAATTTGAAAGATCCCACACGTATTTTCCTTTGGAGTGCATCCAATGAAGATTCAATTGATTTGGGTGTATGTTTGAGAATCACCCAAATTGGTATCTAGCAAGACATCATTTCTACCCAAGTAATTAGAAAAGCTAGAGAATAACTTCAATCTACAATCTAAGATTGGTGTTATAGTAATTGTATAGTTCATTTGTCTCTGATATCCATATTGAACTCGAGGCATGGAATATCATCCTCTATAATGTTCCATCCATGTTCCTTGAACTAGAGAAGACTGTTTGAGATATATGTGAGATCCACATCATATATTGATTCACGTGCACATGGCCATGCTTTTCTCAGTCTCTCTTATCAAATGTCCAAGATATCATAATTCTATAGGAGGGACAAATCCCATCTATATCACTCATACTCATTCCCCATGTGTCACAATGCATTTGACCATCACCTTTATGGAAATCCTTTTTCAAGTTCACATTTGATGATGACAAAATGCATAAAACAACATGTGATGAGTTTAGTGATTTTAGGTCTAAGAACCACAATCACCCCCATCACTATGAGAGATGCACTACTACAGAAATAGCATTCAGTGTCGCTTTTATGGGCGTCGGTTATTAAGGAAAACCGACGCCTATAATATAAGGCGTCGGTTGTTTAGGCAAACCGACGTCTATATTCGAAGACCAGCGAGACACGGGTACCGCTTTGTATTCAGTGTTGGTTGACTATAACAAACCGACGCCTAAAAGCTCCCACGAAATCCAATTTTCGAGCGAAAAGAAAAAGTGTCACATACAACGTCGGTTATTTAAATAGCCACCGAAGCCTATGTGTGATGAAACTTTGCGCGAAAAGTGTCACTTTCAGCGCCGGTTATCCGTTGCTAACCGACGCCGAAAGTGGTTCCCGCCAAACAATTTCATGAAAATATCGTCCAATTGAACGTCGGTTGGTTCAAACAACCGACGCTAAAGAGGTTTAGGCATCGGTTGTTTGGAACAACCGACGCTATTGGTGAACTTAATATCCCACGATCACCCGACTCTTCCCCTTTCTTCTATTTCATCGCCTAAACTGTTCCCCGACCCTTTCTTCTTTGCTGTCGCCCGACCCTCCACTCCGCCGCAACCACCACCATCTTCCTCCACGACAGTGCCGCCGCGCCGCCTTCTCCGCCGCCAGTGCTGATTTGTGAACGCCGCCTTCTCCTCCGGTGCCTCCACGCCGCCGCCAGTGCCTCCACGCCGCCGCCGCCAGGCCGACAGCTAGCTGCTTCTCCACCGCCGTCGTGCTGCCGCAACCATCTTCTCCGCCTGCTCATCGATCGTCGCGCACTGCCGCCACGTGCCATCGTCATCGCCCACTCTGTGTCGCCATCTGGTTCGACCACAGCTCCTCTCCAGACCGGCCGCAACTCATCTAGCCCTAGCCCTACCTTCCAGGTTCGACCACAGCTCCTCTCCAGGTCAGATTCACACATTAATATTGCCAATAATATAGGAAATAAATTCTAGCTCCAATTATAGACATATTGTATATGGTTTTGATCAGAAAAATGCATAGATTGTGAATAAAATTTTCTCGAAAACCCTAGTTTGATGAGCATGTTGTTAATCATGTTAATTATGATTCTTCTATATATTCTGATGTCATTATATAATTATGTGATCCCAACATATTAAATTGAATTAGAATGATTTCATGAATTATAGGGTTTTAAAGTTGATAAACATGTACATGCCAAAATAGGGTTATTAAACCAATGGTTATAACATAGTATGATCTTAATCTGATCTGGATGTTCATAATAATGTAGTATGTTAAATATGATGATTAGGGATACATATAATGTCTAGTAAAGATTCCTAGACCTTTTGTTTGAAACTATTGATTTCTTGATTTATTATTTAATAATGCTCTGTTGATTAGGATTAACCATGTTGCCTGTAGTTTATAGACATTTATTATATATAAGAATGACAACACATGTATTTGTTGGCCTAGAAACCCGTCCAAGATTTACTCATTAGGAGTAAATCTTGGATAGTCCCCGGTTTGGGACTGTTCTTGAACACCTAATCTCACTTAGGATGTAAGTGTATAATGTGTATTGGGTTTTCGAGAAAATTTCGGTAGCATTTCCCCGTTTGTTCTCTAAGTATATATGTACTTAGAGAACAACGGGGAAATGCTGCTGAAATTTTCTTAAAAACCCAATACACATTATACACTTACTAGTGAGATTAGGTGTTCAAGGATGGGATAGGTGGTACACATTTATTATATATAAGAATGACATCAAATGTGTTTGTTGGCCTAGAAACCCGTCCAAGATTGACTCATTAGGAGTAAATCTTGGATAGTCCCCGGTTTGGGACTGTTCTTGAACACCTAATCTCACTTAGGATGTAAGTGTATAATGTGTATTCGGTTTTTGAGAAAATTTCGGTAGCATTTCCCCGTTTGTTCTCTAAGTATATATGTACTTAGAGAACAGCGGGGAAATGCTGCCGAAATTTTCTTGAAAACCAAATACACATTATACACTTACTAGTGAGATTAGGTGTTCAAGGATGGGATAGGTGGTACACATTTATTATATATAAGAATGACATCAAATGTGTTTGTTGGCCTAGAAACCCGTCCAAGATTGACTCATTAGGAGTAAATCTTGGATAGTCCCCAGTTTGGGACTGTTCTTGAACACCTAATCTCACTTAGGATGTAAGTGTATAATGTGTATTGGGTTTTCGAAAAAATTTCGGTAGCATTTCCCCGTTTGTTCTCTAAGTATATATGTACTTAGAGAACAGTGGGGAAATGCTGCCGAAATTTTCTTGAAAACCCAATACACATTATACACTTACTAGTGAGATTAGGTGTTCAAGGATGGGATAGGTGGTACACATTTATTATATATAAGAATGACATCACATTATACACTTAGGTAGGATGTAAGTGTATACCCTAATCTTTTCCTAATATATACTTGTTTCCTAATATATACTTGTTTTCTCTGATCATAGAATGGATACATCATGGATGTCCATTCGTAATCTTTGCACCCCAGAGTTTATATTTGGTCTTGATCAGTTTATTAGATTTGCCGAGGAACATAGGAAAAAACCTACAGATAGGTTCTACTATCAATGTAGGCATTGCGGTAACAACTTGAAAGTCAACACTGGTGAGGAAATCAAAAGTCATGTCATGTACAACGGGATTGTACAAGGCTATACAGAATGGCACTGGCATGGAGAGATTTCAAAATCGAAACCAGTAGATGTCGATAGCAGTGCTTGGGTGGAAAAAGAAATTGCCTCCGATGACGTAAATGTGAACGGACCAGTTCCAGCAGACATCGTTGATGCGATGCTGGATAGTTGTAGGGTAGAGCACACCGATCCACCTCCTATCTTTTGAAACATTGTGCATGATGCTGAGATACCGTTATACACAAGCTGTGCTAAGTTTACGAAGCTTAGCGCTGTGTTGAGATTGTATAAGTTGAAAGCTAACAATAGATGGAGCGACAAAAGCTTCACTTCATTGTTGACTTTGTTGAAAGAAATGCTTCCTGAAGGAAACGAGCTGCCAATCTCAACATACCAGGTAAAGAAAATGTTGTGCACAATGGGAATGGAGGCCAAGAAGATACACGCATGCCTGAATGATTGTGTATTATTTCAAAAGGACTATGTAGATTTGAAAGATTGACCAAAATGTGGTGCGTCACGGTATAAATTGACGACTTCGGGGGAGTCCAAAACTGGTTCTCCTACCAAAGTGTTGTGGTATCTACCTATAATATCACGATTTCAACGCTTGTTTGCAAATTCGAAAGATGTGAAGAATTTGAGGTGGCATGCAGATGTTAAGAAAAATAATGATGGGATCCTACGACATGCGTCTGATTCCCCACAGTGGAAGAAGATTGATCTATTGTACCCCAAATTTGGTGAAGAAGATAGGAATCTAAGACTTGGGCTTTGTACAGATGGGATGAATCCGTACGGGACATTGAGCAGCCAACATAGCACTTGGCCAGTCATGCTTGTTATATACAATATTCCTCCCTAGATGTGTATGAAAAATAAGTACGTTATGTTGTCGTTGTTGATATCGGACCCTAAACAACCCGGAAATGATATCAATGTTTATCTTGAACCTTTGATTGATGACTTAAAGAAACTTTGGGCTGAAGGTGTGATGACCTATGATGCTTCAGTAAGAGAGACATTTCGTTTGCATGCTATGTTGTTTTGCACTGTTAATGACTTTCCAGCATATGGGAATTTGTCTGGATATAGTGTCAAAGGAGCTAAAGCGTGTCCTATATGTGAAGAAAACACTGATTCAATAAGACTAAAACATGGTGGCAAGACTGTATATCTTGGTCATCGAAGGTTTCTTTCAAAATTCCATCCGTATCGTAGGAAGCGCAAAGCATTCAATGGATGGAATGATGAACGGAGTGCACCTAAACCTATACCAGGGGATGTTGTTTATGCAAGAGTAAAAGACATTGTCAATGAATTTGGTAAGAAATCACAATGTAGTATGGCCACATGGAGTGACAATTCTTCATTCAAGAAGAAGTCAATATTTTGGGATCTTCCTTATTGGAGTTCTTTGACAGTCAAGCATTTTATCGATGTAATGCACGTTGAGAAAAATGTCTGTGATAGCATCATTGATACTCTGTTAAATATACCAGGTAAGACTAAAGATGGGATAAAATCTAGACTGGACCCACGTGAAATGGGAATAAGGTTAGAATTAACAGAATTACATGAAATGGGTAATAAAAGAACATAATTACCTCCCGCTTGTTACACGTTGTCTAGAAAGGAGAAGAAAACTTTTTGTGAATGCTTGGTAAATGTTAAGGTGCCACATGGTTACTCATCCAACATCCGTAGATTGGTATCAATGAAAGATCTGAAGTTGATAGGTCTTAAATCTCATGATTGTCACACTCTAATGCAGCAAATATTGCCCGTGGCAATTCGATCTATATTGCCGAAGCATGTAAGGTTTGCAATTACCAGACTTTGTTTCTTTTTCAACAGTCTATGTAGCAAAGTTATTGACCCTGATACTCTCGATAATTTGCAAAGAGAAGTGGTTGTTACCCTATGTCAGCTTGATATGTATTTCCCTCCTTCGTTCTTTGATATCATGGTACATCTTGTTGTCCACTTGACTAGGGAAGTGAAAATGTTGGGACCAGTTTTCTTGCATTGGATGTATCCCTTTGAACGATACATGAGCGTTTTTAAAGGTGATGTTCGAAACCGTTATCGGCCTGAAGGGAGTATTATTGAAGGTTATGTGGCGAGAGAGGTTATGGATTTTTGCAATCACTTTCTCAGTGGTAATGACACTCCTGATAATGACAAGAATATTGAGGAGGGAAAAGGAATTTTGGGATCACGGGTGAAAGTAATCAGCCGTGAGCAGTTGGAACAAGCTCACTTGTATATTTTACACAATATGGATGAAGTGAGTGTTTATATCGAGGAACATACCAATTTCATAAAGAGACAACATCCTCGAGCAAGTTCAATGTGGCTTGCTAGAGAGCATAATAAGACTTTTACTAAGTGGTTTGAAGATAAAGTCTTACATCAACTATCTCAAACACCAAATGATATTACAGAAACTATCAAGTGCCTCGCCTTTAAACCAAAACCGAATGTTATGTCTTATGAAGGGTTTGACATTAATGGATTCACATATTACACAAAGCGCCAAGATGATAAGAGTGTCATCCAAAATAGTGGGGTCACTCTTCAAGCGTCGACTATGTACTTTGCAAGTGCAAAGGATAAGAGTCCACGTGAAGCTAAAATGTCATATTACAGTGTCATTGAAGACATTTGGGAGTTTGACTACATAGATTTCAAAATTCCGCTCTTTAAATGTAATTGGGTTGATAACACCAAAGGAGTTATAGTGGATGAATTGGGTTTCACTTTGGTGAACTTTGAAAAGGTTGGCGAGAAGGGTGAACCATTCATATTGGCATCACAGGCGAAACAAATATTCTATATCGATGATCCTGCAAATGATAAATGGTCGGTTGTTCTTCATGGTAAAAGACAGTTCATTGAAGATCCTATAGATGAAGAAGAGTACTATGATAAGTATGATGACTCCAGTCCATTCTCAGTTGGGTTGCCAACTCCACAAAATATTGAAGCTAATGATGACTTATATGTGCGCGGAGATCACAATGAAGGATTGTTAATTGATAAAAGATCACAATTTTAGAGACATGTATGTTTATACAAATGCTAAATGTTTGCCTTTTTCTAGTTTATACAAATGCTAAATGTTTGCCTTTTTCTAGTTAATACAAATGCTAAATGTTTGCCTTTTTCTAGTTAATACAAATGCTAAATGTTTGCCTTTTTCTAGTTAATACAAATGCTAAATGTTTGCCTTTTTCTAGTTAATACAAATGCTAAATGTTTGCCTTTTTAATGAAATTTTCAGATGGCTGACCATGATGAGCATGATGTCCATGATGAGCATGAAGTCCATGATGAGCATGCTGTCCATGACGAGCATGGCGAGGATACCAATGTAAGTTCTAAAAACATATCCTGTATTTCTATAAAATTCATTATCTTCTAGTTATGTCATATATCTTATATTTCTATATTGGGCTAATTCAGTGTGTTTATTTTTGTCAAATTTTAGGTTGATGATGCACATGTACCCACTGAAGCACTGGAGCAACTTGATGCGCAACACCAAACACTTAACAAGAAAAGGGGCATCACTCTATTGAAGAAGTTAATAGCGCTTAGTGGCAGTGGATCCAAATTGGTTGTGGAGTTTGATAATGGAGGAAATGCAATTGGAGTGAACCACAATAATTTTGTAAACTATCTTGGGTGTACCACTCGGAGCCATTGTGGTGTTAAGTATGATAATTGGCATAAAGTTCCTCAGGGGAAAAAAGACTTGATATGGAAGGATTTATGCGTGAGTTATTATTATTTGCAATTCTATTTTGTAGATTACAAATTCTATTATTTGCAATTCTATTTTGGATACTAGTTAATAACATTTCTATTTTACAAAATCTGTTTGCATTGGATAAGAAGTTGCATCGTAAAAGTGTGATGCAACGCGCTGGAAAGATGCTTAGGAATTATAGGACAAATCTGAACAGAGAATACATAAAAGAGGGTGATAAGAAAAAAGAAGTCAGCCCTTGAACAATGGAACTTCTTGGACAAAGAAGATTGGGACAATTTTGTTGCTTCAAGAAAATCTGAAGAATTCAAGGTATTAGGCGTCACTCCCAATTTAATTAATATACATTGTATTCACCTATTCAAGATTAACATTTAGTGATACTAACCAAATCATTAATGTGCATACTAACTAGGCCCTCAGTGACGCACAAAAAGCAAGGCGTGCACTGAATGTGCATGACCACACTATGGGTCCAAAAGGCTATGCAAGCGTTCACCAAAGACTACATGTGGAGTTTGCGGCTACTCAGGAGTCTGCTCCTACTCAGGAGTCTGCCACACCCATGCCTCGCCATGATATCTGGATAGCTGGGAGGCAAAACAAGAAGGGTGAAATAAAGAAGCTCGTAACTGCTGAGGCGGCTGCGAAAATGGTAAAATACAACTCTTAGAGCAATCGTTTGAATATTGATTATTTGTGGTGTTAACTTACCAATTTCTGTTGATGGTGATTAGCGGGAGCTGCACGAGCAGAGGAAACAAGGCACGTTCATCCCTCAGGGCACAAGGGATGAATTGACAGTTGCTCTGGGTAACCCAGAGCATCCTGGACGTGTTAGGGGTACATGCACTGGTGTGGGCATCAAAGCATTCTTTGGGCCATCCCAGCGCAAACCCTGAGCAGGACTTTCTCAAGAAGAGGTAACCTATTCTTTTTTTAGAATGTTACTGCAAAAGGAAATTCAATAATAAGAAGCTAATGTTTCTTTTATCCATGTATAGGAGAATAAGAGAGTCGAGGATATAGTTGCTAAGAAGGTCAACGATGTAGTTGCTGAGAAGGTCAACGAAGAATTGCTGCGGTGGCAGGCATCTCAGGCTTCCAATCAGCCTATGGCGACCCACTCTTCTCCTGATGCACAGACTACGAGTAATCCTGGAGACCCATCGCCTAACACGTCTTCTGTAAGTATTGTTTATGACATTGTAGCTAGTCTTTTCAAGATGATATGTTTTCAAGATGATATGTATATATGTATAACATTCTTTACATAAATTTGTAGGCATTGAAGCTATGCCGCTTAAGAATACAAGACAATGTTGTTGCAGAGGCGCATGCTTACCCGTCCCTTCCTGGGGAAAGGTTTCACGGGACTCCAATGCCACAGGGCTACGTTCATGTGGGCCCATTACGTGTGTTACCCGATTCGAGGGAAGCTACATTGCCATATCCCCACCCGAATATTGATACACTTGCTGAGGCAGAAGGCGGGGTCATATTGTGGCCCAAAGCAGATGTCGTCTACACTACTAAAATTGTAAGATAAATTTACATTGATTTAGACTGTTAATGTGTATATATGATGTCAACTGATCTGAAATTATATATACAGGTTAAAAAGAAGACACCAGGAGCACCTAGGCCTCCACCTCCACTTCTCGCATTACCAACTTGGGTTCCAACTGACCTAACATACCCGTTAGGTCCTGCTTGTAGGGGAATGGCATGTTGGCTACGAGCACATAATATACATTGCCCGATAATTGTTTCTTTAGATGCAGATTATGCAGGTCAATCATACGATAGGTCTTTATTTATACAAGATATTATTGAGCTGTTTATGTATGATTGGCTGAATACATAAATGATAGAGACATGGATAAGGTGAGATCTTGTTTATACATCCATATACCTTGTGTAAGATCCGGTGATCTGGTTTCTTATATATTAATGCATACGTAATACATGTTTTGCAGCTACTTAGTCGAAGATCATTGCAAACAATTTGCATTTGATCATGTGGGAGTTTTGATTCCATCATTGATTAGTATGGTAGCTAAAGACCCTGATAGTTTTCAACAATACTGTATAGATGCTTTTACAATTTTTGGTCAGCAAAAGAAGACGATAATAATAGCTCCATTCAATGTCAAGTAAGTTTACTTTATTTATAATTTGGACTTAAGAAAATTCCATTTTTATTGTGCATTTTGAGTTATTAATTGTTAACTTTTTACCTCTAGCGGTAGACATTGGGAGTTACTAGTTATTGTCCCCATGACGTTCACTGTTTATTATCTAGATCCCGCGGGAAGTACATTAAACACTAAAATTGGACACGTAATGAGAATGCCATTATTCTGGTGAGAAATATTTCATTTTTGTATCTGTTAACATCTGTTATTACATTACTATTTACGTATGTAATTTACTGTGTTATATTAACATGTAGGGGTTTAGATGCATTCAAAAAGGCTGGAGGAACGGTCCCAAGGAAAAAGAACCAGCCAATAAATTGGCAGAACGTACAAGTAAGTTCTCGACTCCAATGTATATATTATTGATGTGAATTGTGCTTAGTTGTATTATTTTGTATGTTTCAATTTATAGTGCGCTACACAAGACAATGGCTGGGCATGCGCATACTATGTGATGCGATTTATGCAGATGATTATCAAACATGCCGCATTGGACATCGATACCATACATGAGGTATTATATATAGTCTCATTAGTTAGTATGAAATATATCAATCTTATTTTTATATTATTACTTATATATATACATCATTCTCTTTGCAGGTGTTTAAAACTGACAACACTATAGGTAAACGCTTAAAAAATATACATGCTCCATATACGATGGAAGCATTAAATGAAATAAGAGAAGAATGGGCAAAAGCCATACAAGCAGTGGCAACTGTAAGATATAATTGGGATGTTGATAGCGATAATGAATGATACTTTGTAAATGAATATTTTTGAATGTTAATACATGTATTTGAATGTTTCTATATGTGTGAATGTGAGAATTGAATTGATGTCTGAATGTATCTACTTGTGTGAAATTTTCCTTGGGACTTTTGCAGGTTTGTGGCCTGCTTGTAGGCTGATATCAATGGATGTCGTAAACCTGCAGTTCAGAAAACTGAACTGCAGGTTCTCATCCTGCTGAGCAGCCACAGCAGGCCTGCAAACTAATATGAAAAAAAAAGATATAGGCGTCGGTTATTTACAGAAAATCGTCAGAAAAGACCTACAACGTCGGGTTTTTGAACAAAACCGACACCTAATGTGGCAACAGCCGTACTGGAAATGGCGTCGGCTGTTCGTGTCAAACCGCCGCCTATAATACATATAGGCATCGGTCTTTTAGTAGATAACTGACACCAAACTGGTTCGCACCACAGAAAACAGCGTCATCTAGGACACTTTCTGCGTCGGTTACCAAGTAAACACCGACACTATAGTCCATATAGGCGTCGGTCTTTTAGTAGATAACCGACACAGAATGTGTCCTAGATGACGCCGTTTTCTGTGGCGTGAACCCTTTTGGCGTCGGTTATCTACTAAAAGACCGACGCCTATATGTTAAATAGGCGTCGGTTAAAAAACTGACGCCAAAGTGTTCGACCTTTAGCGGCGCCCACATAGGCGTCGCTCAGAAACCGACGCCAAAGGGGGTTAAACAACCGACGCCAAAGGCTGTCTCTGTAGTAGTGATGATTCAGAGTACCATTCATTGGTTTCCATGTATCATTCTAAAGGTGGGTCTGTCTGATGCATTATTCTCTATCAAGTATCTATGTGCTTGGTTTGATATCATATATCATGACTAATGAGATTTTTTTATCAACCAACACACACACTAGTATTTAATGTTATTTTTGTGTATTAGCCTTTCATAATAACAACTGACTAGGGACATAGCAAGAATGTATATACCCTTAACATCTGTATGATCTCATTGTTCAAGCCCTCAACCTAAAGACATACGTCATTAAGTAATATCATTCCTTAGACATTTATTATGCAACATCATTATCTCAGAATTGAATAAAATCAAATCAATTAGAAGATTACCTTCATTATTAATTAAACCATTTACAAGTTATGCCATTACAATCATCATAGTATTGGATCTCTAGGCATACATACCAACATCCACATCTCATAGTTCCAGTAATGTGTGAGAGATCTTTAGTAATCATACCCTAATGGAAAGATAATAAGGGGAAAGATAGTCAATGCTAGCACGTTAACAAATGGAAGGGCAACTCCTTCCCATTGGCTTTTGATGTGTAACATGGAGTTCCCAATGGTCCGCATGGGCTACGTAGATGCATGGAAGCTTTTTCTACCAAGCTAGGAGGCCCCCATCAAGTGTTGTCTATGTGCAACAACAGGAGGATGACAAAAGTTATGTGTGTGTTACTTTGGAAGGGAGCAAATCTTTTGACAATAACAATCATTGGACTTACTCTAGGATAAGGTATGTCTTGCACCCTCTTTCCTAATATACTATTGTTGACCTGTTCTTCTAGTTAAGGAAGATATGACTTAATTTTTTTCATTTCTACTATATACTTTTCTCCCAAAGTTTCCTACAATGATTTCAAAGCAACGTCAATTTATGGTGTATCAGAATTAAAAATGATATAATTTGATTTAGTTTTATCATTTGTTTTTTGCATACGATGTGAACATTTAAATGGTTAATATGCATACTCGGTTGAATATCACATACACTATGGAATATATAGTAGATCATATATATATATATATATATATATATATATATGTGTGTGTGTGTGTGTGTGTGTGTGTGTGTGTGTGTGTGTGTGAAATTCATACACATCTCCCTAAAATGGTTATGACCCATATCCATTGGATTATTGTGTGGTTGGATGGTTTATTTCATGCCTATAAATTTGGTTTGTATATTGAGCCTTCCCCTTTCTTTTCCAAATATTATTCATTTATAACCATATATTATTTCCTTGAATATAAACCAAGGTATTCACATTACACGATGTTATATGTAGACAAGTGTATCATTGGTTTCTAGTTTGATAATAAGAAAACCTACAACCTATTAGAGAGTCTATCTAGTAATATTGTTTAGTCAATTTACTTAAGTTGTTTTAGTTTATTTGTAATATTAACCTAGTTGTGTCCTAGACCATTTGGGCTTTTCTTGTTTCTATATGCTTCCCTCTTAACCTATTTATATAAGAGAGGGGTTTCCCTTCTATCAATAAGAAATATCTACACAAGGGGATTCCCCCCATCATATCAATTTAACACATGGTATCGAAGTAGGATTTCTTGTGTCACCCCCATCCTTGAGCTAGAGAGAACAAAGGAGAGAAGCCTCCCCTTATGGGAAGTCGCCACCATTACATGTTGCTAGGTTTCTCGTAGGGATTTTCCATCCCGGCTTCTTCTTGTAGTTGTTTCCATCGTCAATAACAAAAGCATCCATGTTTAAGTTGATGCTACTAGATCTACATGGGCCCCCATGCCAATGCCATGATTTGTTGCCTTTGGAGTTGCCACATCTACCCTATTTGCCACCTTCATATAAACCACTATAGATCTAAACAAACATCATTTAATCTTTATAGATCTACATTAATATCATCTTTATTTTGTATATCTACATTGACTTCATCATCCATGCATCTATTGAGATCCAATATGAAATCTTGGATAAAAGTCTCCCTTTTCTACTGATATTAGGGATATATCATCCATGTACTATTGTGGTGAAAATGCGGAAGGAAAACTCCATCTTTTGTTATTGAATCTGGGGTTTATATACTATTGGTTTCCACTGACACAATGTGTTGCTGCTTGACATGGCGTGTTGGTTGACTTTTGTTTCATTTGCCTTTAGGCTTTTGCATAATCTGCTCGATGACACCGGTGCATCATTTTCAACATGACATGTTTCCTATACCTTGACACGTCGTGTTGTTGGTACATATTCCTCGAGAGCCAATCATATGATGATTATAATGGTACAACTTATAAATGATTTAATTAAAAATTAAGCATGCTTCTAATTTATTCTATTTTATTCAGTTAGGAGATAATGATGTAACATAATAAATGTTCAGAGAGTGATATTACTCAATGAAATATGTCTTAAAGTACTTGACTTGAACAATGAGATCATGCAAGTGTTAAGAGTGTATGCATTCTCATTATGTCCCTAGTCGTATGTTAGGGTGGAACATTGATAGAAAACAATAACACATAAGACTATAGGGTGTGTTGGTTGATGACAAAATCTCGTCGGTCATGATATGGCATATTAAGAGAAGCACATAGATACTTGTTAGAGAAGAGTGTATTAGACAGACCCACCATGAGTGACACATGGAAACCATTACAATGGTAGTCATAGTTAGATTTCATAGTGTTGGTGGTGATTGTGGTTCTTAGACCTAGAGTCACTACACACATCACATGTCATACGGTGTACCTTGACATCATCCACCAGATTCCTGAATAAGGGTTGCCATAAAGGTGATGATTGGGTGCACAGTTACACATGGGGATGACTGTGAGTGATGTCACTACTACAGAAACAACATTCAGTGTCGCTTTTCTGGGCATCGATTATTAAGGTAAACTGACGCCTATACTAGTAAACGTCGGGTATTTAGGGAAACCGACGTCTATAGTCAAAGACCAGCTAGACATGGGTACCAGTTTGTATTCAGCGTCGGCTGGATATAACAAATCGACGCCTAAAATCGCCTGCAAAATCCAAATTTCGAGCAAAAAAATTTTGCATCACATACAACGTCGGTTTTTTAAATATTCACCTACACCTATTTAAGAAGGATATTTCCGTGAAAAGTTCCACTTTCGGTGTCGGTTAATCTTTTGATAACCGATGCTGATAATGGTTCCCGCCAAATAATTTAGGGCAAAGATTGTCTAATTGGACGTCGGTTTTTTCCTATCCACTGATGCTGAAGATTAATAGGCGTCAGTTATCTACCAAACAACTGACACAGTTTGCTTTGGCATCAATTTTGTGTAATGACCGACACCGATTGTTGACTTATTAGCACCCACACGAAGCAAACTCTTCCCCTTTCTTTGTTTCACTGCAATCGAACGTCAATTTTAGGGTCTAGCAATTCCGATGAGCAAGCAAACTCCCTCCGTTCTCCTTGCTCTCTGCCGCTCCTTCCCCCTACTTGCGCGCCACCACTTGGCACTCCTACTGCAACGCCGAGATGACATCGGCCGACTACTTGCTCGCCGCCGACACTACCTCCTGGTCGCCCGACCGCTCACCGCCGACGCTCCTCTCCTCACCATTGTTTCTCTCTCATCGCCGGCACTCTGCTCTTGGTCGCCCGCTCACCGTCTCCTAGTTACCCGCTCATCGTCCTCGCCCGCTCGCCACTGCCGCCCTCTCTCCGGCTTGCAGCTCTGGCCACCAGATCGCTGCACCTGGTACCCTTCTTCTTCCTCTTCCTGTTAGACAATAGGGTTTCTTTTGCTTGCTCCTTGCTCCTGCTCCTGGCCCCCTACCCCTCTTCCTGCTTCTTCCTCCTCTTCTCATTTTTAATTGAGTTGTACCTGCATCAAAATCGTTCCTACTTCATATAAGCTCTGTATGTATGTACTGCTGCACCCATTTACATCTTTATGTATGAACTGCTTTATGTATGAACTGCTGCACCTACATTACATATTTATCATTTGTACATACATTGCTGCTCTACTATGAACTCAACCACTAATATTTACTGATACATTATACTTGTACCTATACATACATTCATACCTTAGTTTTCCTTGTATTGTTATGCGTTCAACTAATGTATTATCTATGTAGATGTACTTTGTAGTTTGCAATACATATAACGGTATAATGTACATATCATGTACTGCCTACTACTGTATAATGCATATTCTATACTATGTAGCATGTACCTCTAAAGCATAACGTATTACATATAACATGTACTGCCTGCTACTATATATTAATATACTATGTAGTATGTACCACTAGTGTATATATATCATCTATGGGCTACTTCTATATATATTTAATTTAATATATTACTAGTTACTAGATTGAGTATGTTATAATTGAGTTTATCATCTATGTAGTATGTACCACTAGTGTATATATATCAACTATGGGCTACTACTGTATACTACTTTATTTATCAATTGATCTATATTTATTTATCTACTGTTTGTATTTATTTATGTATTGTTTTAGGAATTAATTGATCATCTGCAGCTGCCCTCTGTCTCCCTGCCCATCGCCCGCTCACCTTCCTGCTTTCCTGCCTACTCGCCTACCCTCCGTCTCGCCCTCTCTCCCTACTGACGCCGGACTGGGCTCAAACAGAGGTAAACATCCCCCAAAACCCTATTTTATTACACTGCTTGATCTTTAATCACATAGACTTAATCTACATTGCTACTTGTATGATCCAATCGATTAAAAGCACTCTTTCCTGGTCCCCTCAGTAACTAATGTTCCCTTGAGATGAGTGTTAATTGATCTAGCTTGCTTACTTTCCTTGTAATGCCATCTTTTATGTGCTATTACCCACTAGTCACCTTTAGAGTATTAAAATGATGCAACTTGTACACTTGTTAAATTTGAATCTATAAATCCTATGAAATGATATCACCCCACAAAATCAGTAGTCACTATTATGTCCTATACACTCTAGAATCAAGATCTAATACTCTTATGCTCATTCTAGTAGATTATTATGACCTATGATGACCTAACATGAAACCATGCTCTTAATGATATGATTTTGTTGGCCTAGAAACCCGTCCAAGATTTACTCATTAGGAGTAAAGTTTCTCGAAAACCTAATACACATTATACACTTACTAGTGAGATTAGGTGTTCAAGGATGGGATAGGCGGTACACATTTATTATATATAAGAATGACATCACATGTATTTGTTAACCGTAGACCCTAATCTTGTCCTAATATATAATTGTTTTCTCTTTGATCATAGAATGGATAGATCATGGATGTCCATTCACAATTGCTGCACCCCAGAGTTTATATATGGTCTTGATCAATTTATTAGATTTGCTAAGGAACATAGGAAAGAACTTGGAGATAGGTTGTACTGTCCATATAGGCATTGTGGTAACAACTTGAAAGTCGGCACTGGTGACGAAATCAAAAGTCATGTCATGTACAACGGGATTGTACATGGCTATACAGAATGGCATTGGCATGGAGAGATTTCAAACTCAAAACCAGTGGATATCGATAGCAGTGCTTGGGTGGAAGAAGAAATTGCCTCCGATGACGTAGATGTGAATGAACCTGTTCCAGTAGACATCATTGATGTGATGATGGATAGTTGTAGGGTACATCACACCGATCCACCTCCTATCTTTATAAACATTGTGCATGATGCTGAGATACCGTTATACACAGGCTGTGCTAAGTTTACGAAGCTTAGCGCTGTGTTGAGATTGTATAAGTTGAAAGCTAACAATAGATGGAGCGACAAAAGCTTCACTTCATTGCTGACTTTGTTGAAAGAAATGCTTCATGAAGGAAACGAGCTGCCAATCTCAACATACTGGGTAAAGAAATTGTTGTGCCCAATGGGATTGGAGGCCAAGAAGATACACGCATGCCCGAATGATTGTGTATTATTTCTAAAGGATTATGTGGATTTGAAAGATTGTCCAAAATGTGGTGTGTCACGTTATAAATTGACGACTTCGGGGGAGTCCAAAACTGGTTCTCCTGCCAAGGTGATGTGGTATCTACCTATAATATCACAGTTTCAATGCTTGTTTGCAAATCTGAAAGATACGAAGAATTTGAGGTGGCATGCAGATGTTAAGAAAAATAATGATGGGATCCTACGACATGCGTCTGATTCCCCACAGTGGAAGAAGATTTATATGTTGTACCCCAAATTTGGTATAGGAATCTAAGACTTGGGCTTTGTACAGATGGGATGAATCCGTTCGGGACATTGACCAGCCAACATAGCACTTGGCCAGTCATGCTTGTTATATACAATCTTCCTCCCTGGCTGTGTATGAAAAATAAGTACGTTATGCTGTCGTTGTTGATATCGGGCCCTAAACAACCCGGAAATGATATCGATGTTTATCTTGAACCTTTAATTGATGACTTAAAGAAACTTTGGGCTGAAGGTGTGATGACCTATGATGCTTCAGGAAGAGAGACATTTTTTGCACGCTATGTTGTTTTGCACTATTAATGACTTTTAGCATACGAGAATTTGTCTGGATATAGTGTCAAAGGAGCTAAAGTGTGTCCTATATGTGAAGAAAACACTAATTCAATAAGACTAAAACATGGCGAAAAGAATGTTTATATCTTGGTCATCGAAGGTTTCTTTCAAAATTCCATCCGTATCATAGGAAGCGCAAAGCATTCAATGGATGGAATGATGAATGGAGTGCACCTAAACCTATACCAGGGGATGTTGTTTATGAAAGAGTAAAAGACATTGTCAATGAATTTAGTAAGAAATCAGAATGTAGTATGGCCACCCGGAGTGACAGTTCTTCATTCAAGAAGAAGTCAATATTTTGGGATCTTCCTTATTGGAGTTCTTTGACAGTCAGGCATTATATCGATGCAATGCACATTGAGAAAAATGTCTGTGATACCATCATTGGTACTCTATTAAATATACCAGGTAAGACTAAAGATGGGATACAATCCAGACTGGACCTACGTGAAATGGGAATAAGGTCAGAATTAACGGAATTACATGAAATGGGTAATAAAAGAGCATACTTACCTCCCGCTTGTTACACATTGTCTAGAAAGGAGAAGAAAGCTTTTTGTGAATGCTTGGTAAATGTTAAGGTGCCAGAGGGTTACTCATCTAACATCCGTAGATTGGTATCAATGAAAGATCTGAAGTTGATAGGTCTTAAATCTCATGATTGTCACACACTAATGCAACAAATATTGCCTGTGGCAATTTGATCTATAGTGCCGAAGCATGTAAGGTTTGCAATCACCAGACTTTGTTTCTTTTTCAACAATCTATGCAACAAAGTTATTGACCTTGATACTCTCGATAATTTGCAAAGAGAAGTGGTTGTTACCCTATGTCAGCTTGAGATGTATTTCCCTCCTTCGTTCTTTGATATCATGGTACATCTTGTTGTCCACTTGACTAGGGAAGTGAAAATGTCGGGACCATTTTTCTTGCATTGGATGTATCCCTTTGAATGATACATGAGCATTTTTAAAAGTGATGTTCAAAACCGTTATCGGCCTGAAGGGAGTATTATTGAAGGTTATGTGGCGAGAGAGGTTATGGATTTTTGCAATGACTTTCTGAGTGGCAATAACACTCCTATTAATGATAAGAATATTGAGGAGGGCAAAGGAATTTTGGGATCACGGGTGAAAGTAATCAACCATGAGCAATTGGAACAAGGTCACTTGTATATTTTATACAACATGGACGAAGTGAGTGTTTATATCGAGGAACATATCGATTTCATCAAGAGACAACATCCTGGAGCAAGTTCAATGTGGCTTGCTAGAGAACATAACTAGACTTTTACTAAGTGGTTTGAAGATAAAGTCTTAAATCAACTATCTCAAACACCAGATGATATTACGGAAACTATCAAATGCCTCACCTTTAAACCAAAACCGAATGTTATGTCTTATGAAGGGTTTGAAATTAATGGGTTCACATATTACACAAAGCGCCAAGATGATAAGAGTGTTGTCCAAAACAATGGGGTCACTCTTCAAGCGTCGACTATGTATTTTGCAAGTGCAAAGGATAAGAGTCCACGTGAAGCTAAAATGTCATATTACGGTGTCATTGAAGACATATGGGAGTTTGACAACATAGATTTCAGAATTCCACTCTTTAAATGTAATTGGGTTGATAACACCAAAGGAGTTATAGTGGATGAATTGGGTTTCACTTTAGTGAACTTTGAAAAGATTGGCGAGAAGGGTGAACCATTCATATTGGCATCACATGAGAAACAAATATTCTATATCGATGATCCTGCAAATGATAAATGGTTGGTTGTTCTTCATGGTAAAAGACAGTTCATTAAAGATCCTATAGATGAAGAAGAGTACTATGATAAATATGATGACTCCAGTCCATTCTCAGTTGGGTTGCCAACTCCACCAAATATTGAAGCTAATGATGACTTATATGTGCACGGAGATCACAATGAAGGATTGTTAATTGATAAAAGATCACAATTTTAGAGGCATGCATGTTTATATTTTTTTATTGAAGCTAAATGTTTGCTTTTTTAATATCAATATCATTTTTTGATTTGATGTTTCATTATCTTCTAGTTAATACAAATGCTAAACGTTGTGGGAGGGTCCTAAGGAACTATAGGACCAATCTCACCCTAGATTACATACACGATGCTGAGAATAGGTTCTTGATTGATTCCAATTCTAGACATTGATCAGTATTTCACTAACTCTACACTAATAATTTTTGTTTGTATTCTCTTTGAAAAATAAATATAGGAAGAAGGAAGCCACACAACAATGGAACTAGTTGGACCCCAAAGACTGGGAGGAGTTTGTTACCCAAAGAAAAATAGATGAATTCAAGGTGATAAGCGCCACTCCCAATTTAATTAATATACGTTTTTATGTAATCACCTATTCAAGATTAACCTTTAGTATTACTAACCAAATCAATGTGCTAACTAACTAGGCTATCAACAATGCTCAACGAGAAAGGCGTGCACTGAATGTGCACGACCACACAATGGGTCCAAGAGGATATGCAGGCATTCGCCAAAGACTACATGCTATGTAGGATGGCCATGGCATAGCTATGCAGGATATCCAGGCGTTCACCAAAGGTTATATAGATATATAGGCAGCAAGCCATGAAACAGCAAAAGAAGCCACAATGAAGAGAAGCAGGATACAGATACAATACATAAAGTGCAGCACACAAAAGTGTTTGAGATTCATATAACAACATGACAGACTAACAAATATATATTGCATAACAACAACATTGCCGAATTTACATACAACACTAGCTTAGTACATATATAGTGGAACTAATGTGACGATCCCACCTACTAAAATAGGTTACCGACAACTACATGTTACGACTGGGAGGTCGTGATTCAGCAACCGTATGCATTAGCAGGAGGACAAATAGATTTCACCACGAGTTAACATTGAAGAAGGTCTGTTTGTGGTGAAATTTGTTTGTCCTCCTACTAATGCATACGATTGCTGAATCACGACCTCCTAGTTGTAACATGTAGTTGTCGGTAACCTATTTTAGCAGGTGGGATCGTCACCTTAGTCCCACTATATATGTACTAAGCTAGTGTTGTATGTAAATTCGGAGCTGCTGTTGTTATGCACTATATATGTGTTAGTCTGTCATGTTGTTATATGAATCAGAAGCACTTGTGCGTGCTTCACTTTATGTATTGTATTTGTATCATTCTTCTCTTCATTGTGGCTTATTTTGCTATTTCATGGCTTGCTTCCTATATATCTATATAACCTTAGTGTGGGATGCTTAAAAGATGTACATGCTCCATACAAGATGGAAGTATCAAATGAAGTAAGAGAAGAATGGGCAAAAGCCATTCAAGCAGTGGGGACTGTAAAATATAATTGGGATGCTGATAGCGATGTTGAATGATATTTTGTAAATGAATATTTCTGAATGTTTATACATGTCTGAATGTTTATACATGTATTTGAATGTTTCTACATGTGTGAATGTGAGAATTGAATTGATGTCTGAATGTATCAATGTATCTACTTGTGTGAAAAGTATATTTGTTGATTTTGCAGGTTTGTGTCCTGTTTGTTGGCTGATATCAATGGATGTCGTAAACATGCAGTTCAGAAAACTGAACTGCAGGTTCTCATCCTGCTGACCAGCCACAGCAGGCCTGCAAACTGATAAGAAAACAAAAATTAAAACATAGGCGTCAGTTATTTATAGAAAACCGTCATCACAGGCTTACAACGTCAGTTATTGGATAAAAACTGCCACCTAATGTGACAAACAACCCGACCGTGTAGGAAAACACGACCGTGGTAGAAAATGGCGTCAGTTATTTGTACAAAACCGATGCCTATAGTACTAAACATGGCTGTGCAAGGAAGCATGACCGTGGCATCTGGGAATGTGGCGTCAGTTTTGATTGGAAAACCAAGGCAGAAAGTGTCGTAGATGGCGCCCTTTTTGTGGTGCGAACCCTTTTGGCATTGACTTACTATACCTAACCGATGCCTATAGGTGCCCTGCCGGTGCGTTTTCGGTGGCGCGAAGCCTTTTGGTGTCGGTTATAAAACCGACGCTGAAGAGTTTGACCTTTAGTGGCGCCCACATAGGCGTTGCTTGAGAATCGTCGCTAAAAGAGGTTAAACAACTGACGCCAAAGGCGTGTTCTGTAGTAGTGTGTAGATGAGATTTTTCCCTCCTATATGAGCATGATATCCTAGGCCTCTTGATAAGGGGGATTGAGAAATATGTGGTCATGCACATGTGAGTCAATATGTGATATTGAGCTTACATATGTCTCAGATAATATGCTCAAATTCAAGGAACATAAGTTGAATGCTGAAGAGGATGAATACTCCATGCCTCGAGTTAAATCTGGATATCAGTGATAAAGGAACTTTACAAACACTAAAACACCAGACACATATTAGAGGTTGAAGTTGTTCTCTAACTTTCCATTTACTTGGGCAACAATGATGTGTGACTAGGCACTGCTCTTTGCTTGTGATGTCATAAGTAGTTATGGACATTCTACTAATGTAATATGGGACCTATAGGGTCACATACATAGGATTCACAAAGAAGAGGAGTTTTGATCATGGATAATAATTGAATTGAGTTCTAAAGAGTTCATTCATTTAATTCAAACAACAAATCAACTGAATGAACTTCCAACCGATTAGCTCATGTGATGAAATGACCATTTACAGAGTCAGGTTGATTGGATGTTGAATTGGCTAGTTTTGAATGAACTGGGTTCTAACCAACCATTACACATAGTGAACCGATTAGTTGGTGGTTGTGAGATGACTGGTTCATGGTGCAATTCTGTTGCATCAATGATTATTGATGACATCATATTATGTAGTAACTGGATTAAAATTATCAATTCATATATGATTGGGAAACATGTGAACCGACCGGTTCACAGGGCATACTTACCGGTTCACTTCTTGCATGTTGTGCAAATTTGAGATTTTGGGCCCTTCCACTCCCACACAGACTTCAAACTTTGACCCTAGCCCCTCCTATATATAGAGGGGTACTGAGGGCTTCTCAAACACATAAATTGCCACTTACAATTGTTTGTATTATCTAGTTGTGGTAACTGAGAGAACACGAGCAAGTCCTACCCAATAAAGGGAGGGATAAAATGGGAGAACAATTGTGGGAGAGAAAGTTGGTGACTAGTACACCAAAGCGAGGTACAACTCCTTCTTGTTTGTTTTGGTAGAATGAAAGGAGTTATAGGTTGTCCGCATGGATTTCCAAAGGGGTGTGGAGGCCATTGTCTTCCTCTAGTTGGATAACATCAACCTGCTACCCATGGTGAAGACCAGGAGGTGCATTAGAGGAGTCCCGGTGCAACTAGAAGATAGTTGCACAACTAGAACGATGAAGAGATGACACTGAACTTTCTCTAGGAGCAGGTTTATCCTTGAAATCATCGTTTCCATTATATAGTTACTAACATGATATGTTGGTTTGATGGGGAATTTGGAGGTAAAATTTTGATTTCCACTTCCTACTTGATGCCATATTTCCCTATAGTGGTAACAGAGCCACGTCAATCTATTATATTTTAAGATAATTTATATGAAAATTTGGTTGCAATAGTTGCATTGGAACTGATAATTCTCCCCTATTGTTTCCTTGTCTGGTTTTGTAACATATTTCCACAATGGTGCTCTATCATCGAAGGATAATTCTTCCCTAAACAGACTCATTTTCCTAAGAAACAATAATGTAGAGATTTTTAAATAATACATTCCATATGCATTGGTATTAGGTCAAAGAGAATGCAATTAGAAATAAGAGATAAGTCAAAGAGGAGTAGAAGACTTACTGCGATTTTTCTAGATAGTAGACACCAGCACTGCATTTAGGTGTCTAGACAAGTGTGACAGTCACAAGACTCCGAAGTCAGAGAAGAGAAGTTGAAAGATGTGTGTTGTATAGGAACAATACAAAAACAAAACTAATATTTATTTGGAGAATGCATCTTCATAATCACTCAATTGAAGTAAAAGGAAAAAAAAAAGATGAGAAGAAAGCAACAACCACCTGTACCAAAGCAAAGAGAAGAAATTTTTTTTCTAAAATAGGGAGTTCTCCAAAATGTGGTGAACAGGGGAACAAAAATAATGATGATTCAAAGGATTAACCGTTTAATTGTAGTTAAAGAAAGAAAGAAGAAGTTTCCCAAACATCATGTCCAATAGAAAAAATGAAATAAAGAAGGATGCATTGTTTAATTGATATCAAACAAAGAAAGAAGGATGCATTGTTTAATTGATATCAAACAAAGAACGAAGAGGAAGAAGAAAGGGTACAAGAAGCAACAGTAAAGCAATGAAGAAGAAATCAAGGAGAATAAAAATGTTGGACGTTGCCCAAAGAAAAGAAGAAATGAAGAAAAGACCTACTATCAGGGCTTCAAACCATGTACAGGGGGAAAACGAAAAATAAAATGTTTTGTATCATCCACAAGTGACAACTTGAGGATGCTAGATATACATCTTGTTAACAGTTGGGTGTCGCAATGCTACGTGCAATGCAACAGTGAAGGGATACGATATGTATCATCTTCCTTTTATTAATAAAAGTATTGAGATAATTACATAGAGGTCCAGTAGATAATAGAAATTACTAAACACAAATAAACTAAATATAAAATAGACATATTAACACTCCCCCTCAAGCTAGATTGTACACATCGTGTATGCCCAGCTTGTTACTAAGACTCTGAAAAGCTGTTGAACTTAACAACTTTGTGAGAACATCGACAAGTTGATCTTTAGATTTGACATGAGGAGTCACAACCTTCCCATTATTCATTTGATCTCTAATGAAGTGGCAGTCAACTTCTATGTGCTTGGTGCATTCATGGAATATTCGGTTCTTGGCAATATATATTACAGCTTGATTATCACATCTGAGCTCTATAGGAGATAACACAGGAATTTTTAACTCAGAAAGCACAGATTGAACCCACTGCAACTTGCAACAAGCATGAGCCATTGCTCTATACTCAGCCTTCATGCTAGAACGTGCCACAACATTCTGATTCTTGCTTTTCCAGATGATAAGATGGTTTCCTAGAAAAGTGCAATATCTAGACGTGGATGTCCTATCATTCAGATTACCTGCCCAATCTGTATCTGCATCGCCAGTAAGAACAAGAGTAAACATAGGAGTCTTAGGTCTATAATAGGTGATCCCCTTTCCAGGTGCACCTTTCAGATATCTAAGAATGCGACAAACTGTTGTCCAATGTGACTACTATGGTGAGCTCATATGCTGACTCACCACCCCTACAACAAAGGAAATGTCAGGGCGAGTGACTGTCAAATATATAAGCTTACCAATAATATTCTTGTAATATCCTGGATCTAAATAATCAGTATCATCAGTTTTCTCCTTCACATGATAGTCTATAGGAGTAGACACTGGCTTGGACTCACTCATACCTATCTCACGAAGTAGATCCAGCACATATTTCCTCTAAGACAAAGTAGTACCTGCATGAGATAGAAGTACTTCAATGCCCAAAAAATACCTCAGTCTTCCCAAATCCTTTGTATGAAAGCGCCTCTGCAATCCTTCTTTCACACGTGATATACCTACATAATCATAGCCAATAATAACTATATCATCAACATATACTGCAACAATAATAGATCCAACAAAAGAACTAGAATAGAATAAGGAATGATCAATCACAGAACGTGAAAAGCCCATTTGCAATAGATCACTGAACTAGTTAAACCAAGCTCGAGGAGATTGTTTCAACCCATAAATGGCTTTCTTCAATCTACACACCTTCTGACACCCCCCCCCCCCCGAGCAATAAAACTAGGAGGTTACTCCATGTACACTTCTTCTTGTGGATCACCAGGTAGGAAGGTATTCTTAACATCAAGTTGAAATAGAGGCCAATCAAAAGTAGTAGCCAAAAAATAAGAATTTGTACTGAATTCAGATGAGCCAAAGGTGAAAAGGTTTCAAAGAAATCAACCCCATATGTCTGAGTGTAACGTTTTGCCACCAATCTAGCATTCAATCTCTCTACAGAACCATCTATATTATGTTTCACTGTAAAAACCCATCTACATCCCACAACATTCTTATTTGTAGGTAATTCAGTAAGCTCCCAGATTCCATTATGTAGAAGAGCAGACATTTCAGATTGCATCGCCTGTTTGCAACCAATATCCTTCATAGCATACATATGATTCTTTGAGATAACCATAGAATCAGTCCTAAGAGAAAAGAATGTGCCTGCTTGGATAATTTTAACAAACAACACACACCCACAGTAGGATGACGAATAGTATAGGAACAAGTACCTTTGCAGACGGAAATGGGAACATTAAGATCAGATAATTCTTCAGGAATCTCTTGAGTAGAGGGAGATGGGGAAGGCTCAGGGACTGGAGTCGCTACCTCATCATGGTTTTTCCTGCTTCTTTTGTGATATACATGTTAGTATTGCTGAATTGGAGTAACATATGCCGGTTGCTCTTCCTGAATTACAGTATATTCTAGAATGATAGGTGGCACTGCTCTCACTGATTTCTGACGGTGGCACTCTCTCACTCCCACACAATGGCTCCCCCTTATTGGGAACACTAGAGAAATATGGAGTGGACTCATGAAAAGTTACATCCCTAGACCAAACATACGATGAAGATTGGGATAATAGTGCTTGTAAACCTTTCCGGTGTTAGAGTAACTAAGAAAGAGAGTCCTAATCGACCTAGGAGATAGTGTATCAGCCTTAGGATCAAAATTGTGGACAAATGAAGTACAAACAAACACCCTGATGGGAACAAGAAATAGCTGACCATTAGGGCGTAGGACAAAGAAAGGAGTACATCCCACAAACTATCCCACATACGACACATGTTCGAAGGAATGACCGAGTAGGGTCTTTGAATGCAACGGCTTCTCTGTCAACAAATCAGGAGACCGCATCCATGGCGACTTCCAGTGCTGTTGATACCTCTCGAACAACCGCACAGACGAACCCTGGTCAACAGAGTGACCAAATAGGGTCCTCTAATGGGCTGGCTACTACTGAGACACATCAACAACCTCCTGTAAATAACCTGCAGGATCACAATGAAAGGGATGAAGAAGGTTTCGTCCAACCAAAACACACTGCCAGTCCAAGTACCAAGAGGAAGACTCGCAGCCAAAATCAGAAATCTAAGGATAAAAATGACAACAGGTACAAGAGCCTAGAAATGAACGAAGAAGATAATGCCGGGGCAGGAGGCAATACTCCTCCCACCGCCAATGGTTGAGGTGCCAACCATTATGGCCTAGAATGTCCAGGGTCTCTCGCAGAGGGAGAAACTAGACATGGTCCGGGTGGAATTTAGAAGAGAAAAGGCTGACATCGCTCTTTTGTCTGAAGTCAAATTCAAAAACAAAAAAAGCAAGGAAACTCTTTTCAAGAGCCTGGCCGGACTGCCAATGGACTGCGAACGCAGCCAACTGCAACAAGCTTAGACTCCTGATCCTATGGGAAAATCAAAACTACTCCATTAAAGTGTTGTTTCAGTCTAGACAATGCATCCATTTCAGATTGAATGTCAAGGATAAGGCGTTCCACATCACTTCTATTTATGCTGACAATGATGATAACAAGCGCTGCTACCTCTGGGATGATTTGAGACTCCTTGAAGGGCAACTTCCTAGCAACTGGATTGTTCTTGGAGACTTTAACGCAGTTAGAAATAACTCAGAGAGAGCTGGAAGGAATGCTCCCTCTGCTCGATCCATGATGGACTTCAATCAAGCTATCAGTGATGCTGACTTAATTGAGATCCCCACCAAGGGCTCCTTCTTCACCTGGAATAATCAACAAGATGGCACTGAGAACACACGATGCAAGCTGGACAGAGCCCTCTGCCGGTTATAGGTGTTCACACTTCTCCCAAACATGTGGTTAGAAGTGTTGCCCACAATCTACAGCGATCATCACATCCTAGTGCTACACATGGATGAAGTAAAGCAACCACAGAAGTATCCCACCAAATATTTTAATGCTTGGGAGGATCTACCTGGCTTCCAAGATACGGTGTGCAAAGCTTGGAGTGTTGAAGTCAACGGTAATCCTATGTATAGGCTGTGTCAGAAAATAAAACATATCAAGAGGAGCCTAGAAACCTGGAACTGGGAAAGACGGGGTGACATCACTGATTCTGCTAGAAACAAAGAAAAGGAGGCCGTTAGGGCTGTCACTGAATCCGACCAAGACCTGAGAAATGAGCTTTTGTGGGAAATTGCTAAACAAAGAAAGAAGGAAGCGCTTGAGGCAAATAATATCGAAGAGTCCATCATTCGTCAGAAATCCAGGATCCAATGGCTTAAGCAAGGTGATTCAAATACAAAGTTTTTCTATGCGTCCATGAAGACTAGACGAAGCAGAAATCAAATCAAAACTGTGCAGTTTAATGGAGTTACCTACAATGGTGATGACAACATCAAGCGATGCTTCTATGAACACTACAACAATCTCTTCAATTCTACTCCACTATAGGGGCAAGTTGATTATGAGTGGAAGAACATCAAAAAGATAAATGAGGCCCAAAAAAGCACCATGTGTACACTGGTCACTGACGAAGAAATTCATAATGTTATCAAAAGCTTTAATGATGAAAAATCACCTGGACCCGATGGGTTCAATGCCCACTTCTTCAAAAAAAATATGGGAGACTATTGTTCCGAATGTGTGCAAATCTATCAAGGATTTCTTTCACAAGGGGAGATTACTCAAAGAGGTCAATAAGACTTTTATTTCCTTAATTCCAAGGACAAGGCAACCTGAAAATCCTCGTGACTGGAGACCAATATCACTGTGCAATGTGATCTACAAAATCATTGCAAAAATCCTAGCTAATCGCATTAGAGATGTCCTGCCTGATATCATTAGCCTTAACCAGTCTGCTTTTGTTAAAGGTAGGAATATCTCGGATGCTATCCTCCTGGCAAATGAAGTTATTCATGATTTTAAAACATGCAAAGAACAAAAATTGTGCCTGAAGCGGATCTCAGCAAGGCGTATGATACCATTGATAGGAAATATATTTTAAAGATTATGCAGGTGATGGAGTTCCCTGAGTGTTGGATCCATTGGATCAATGAATGTCTACATACTGCCTCCTTCCAAGTTCTAGTGAACGGAGCCGCAACTGACCTCATCCACGCCACAAGAGGGATAAGGCAGGGAGATCCTTTTGCTCCTTACCTCTTCGTGATAGGGATGGAGGGTCTAACCTCAGTTCTTAATAGTGCTGTGGAGGAAGCAAAATTCAAACCTATTACTACTCAAGACAACTGCTTGTCGCATATCCTCTTCGCTGATGATCTCCTAATTTTACCTAGAGCTACGGAGCAAGATGTTATTGGTGTTATGAACTGCCTTGATTTCTTCAGTAGTCAATCGGGCCTCAAGCTAAATCCTACTAAAAGTCAACTCTTTCTGAGTAACTCTACACCTAATTGCATCACTACAGTGATGAAGATAGAAATAACATATTTTCCAGTGAGATATCTGGGGCTCCCCTTATTTTTTGGATGCCTTACCAAAAGTATGTGCTCGCCTTTGATAGACAAAATAAAAAATAAGCTTGATTCATGGAAGACAAAGCTCCTCTCAAAGGCAGGTAAATAGAACTCATCATCTCTACTCTATCCGCTTACCACCTTTTCTGGACTGGCACCTTCCCACTTCCTAAGAGGACAAGAGATGAGATTGAAAGGCTTGTAGGTGTTTCTTGTGGGGAGACACTGAAGAATTTAAAAAAGTCCACATGGTTGCGTGGGGTGAGATCTGTAGGCCAAAAACTGAAGGTGGGCTTGGCATCCGCTCAGTGGAAGAGTGGAGTAAAGAAGGTCTAACTAGGTTGTTATGGGATATAGCCAATTGCAAACAAAATCTCTGGGTCCGTTGGATCCATAGTTACTACTTGACTGATGAGTCCATATGGTCATGCAAACAGAAATATAACGCTAGCTAGATGTGGAAGGAAATACTTAAGCATCGGGACAACTTGACACCTAAAGCCAGATTCAAAATTGGATCTGGTTGTGCAATCTTTCTCTGGAAAGATCCCTGACTTAATGGGATGTTTCTTAGAGATATAGTAGATGAAGGAATTAAACTAAGGAATGGCCTGGGAACGAGCCATAAACTTAGTACTCTGATTACAAAAGGCAGCTGGAATATTCCTTACAGTAGAGGCCTGTTTGGGCTTGCAAATCTGTGCAGCTCAATAAACATAGGTGAATCTGACGCATGCTATTTCAAAGGCCTTGAGACCTTTTCCTTGAGAGGAGCCTGGGAGCTCTGTAGGGATCATCACCAAATGCTGAACTGGGCACGATGGCTCTAGAAGATAAAGATCCCCAACAGGGTCAAAGTTTTCGGGTGGCTTATGTTTAAAGATAGACTAATTACAGAAGACTACTTGCAATCAAGAGGTTTCTCCATCGCATCTTGGTGCAGCCTATGCAAGATGGAAGTTGAAATAGAAGCACATTTATTCTGGGAATGCCCATACATAAAAGAAGTATGGGAGAGAGAAAATGTGTTGTTTGAGTGTTGTCTAAGAGGGAAAAATACGATCACTAGCTTAAGCTCGATGAAAGAAAAACATATGATCATGTTGATTCTATACCATGCATGGAATGCTCGCAACTCGTCCATCTTTGCGGAGGATTTTATCGCTCCAAAAGAGATTTTTAGGAAAGCCTATACAGATCTAAATGCATAGCATAGACTGAATATGCATAGAGAGTTTTCTGTTTTTCTTTCATAGAAACCTACCTGTACACAATGGTTTTCGATTTCTGAATATAGTAAAGCACGCTTACTGATAATAATTTATATGATCATATTTTTGTTTTTTTGTTTATTTATTGCATGTGATACGTATAAATGTTTCTGATAAGATACATATAAATCCCAAACTTATATATATATATATATATATATATATATATATATATATATATATATATATGTATATATGATATATATATGCAATTTACACGCACCACCCTAAAAGTGAGTTTTGATGGTGGATGTGTAGCATGATTATGGCCAATAACCCTAACTACTTGTGTATGGTTGTGAGTGGTTGGTTATTCTGTTTTTATCTCAGTTTGCATACCGAGCCTCTATCTTATATTCCAATTATAAAAGTATTATTCTCTCCTACCTTTGCACCCCTTAAATGTAACTCGAGGTATCTCTATAACCATGTAATAGTAGGATAGTTTAATTTTCTTATTACAAAAATGAAGAAGACATTCATACCAGTTCAACTGACCCTCTCAAAGGTGAGCCAACTAATTGGAGGACTGAGGATAACCAAGGAGGACAAGGCAAACTGATTGACTGGTGGACCTGATCAATTGACTGAAGGACCCAAAAGATGGTTAGGCACAAACTAGACGATTGGTATGAAGATCTACCAACTGGCCAAGAGGTGAGCCAGTTGCTCCAAGGGTTGAACTGATCAACCTAGATTGGAAAGCATAGATGCTCATCAACAATAGGTTTCTGCATGAGATGTAGGCCCTAGGTAGTGGTAATTCCTTGTGGCTCCAAGGAATTATATTAGATTGGCCATAACTATCGCCTTTTGTTTATTGCATATTTACTTTATGGGATGTAGCATGTAAATGATATGTACTATATATGTGGTTATTGGATAAATTATATGCATACAAACTCCCTCAAATAATATATTAAGTGTAAGATGTTTTCCATTAGCAGCACACATGAAAGGCATGATCGACTAAGCATGGGTACCTCAAGGGTCGTGCGTTGTTTATCTCGTGGAAGTGTAATGGTAAACTGTGGGCCTGCCATGCGAGGTGCAATATTATCATGTTGTCTTTTGGGCCAAGCTTAACTGTGTGACATGAATGAGATTAAGCACCAGAATCATGAAGATGAATATGGAAAAGAATTGTGCATATCTTCTATTTAAGAATTATATATGATGGAATTGGAAAAGTTTCCTACCTTAATAATTGACTATGGACATTGGCATTGGTTGGGTAATAGTTGAATTATTTTGGATCTTGGCTCACTAGAAGGTTGTACGCTGCAATCTTCCGAATTGTTATGTGAGGGCTATCAATTTAAATAAAATAGTGGGAGTGATAATTAAATAAAGGCCTAAATAAATATCACCAAATATTTTTCAAGCCAAATAAAATCAAAAGTGTTTTGACAAATGCAAATTTTCTCTTGTATAATCAAATGACAAATTAATCGATATTGTGATCAGTCCTTAGGAAGGACAAACTTGATAGGACAAATTTCCACAAATAGTTCTGGACACTGAGAAGGGTTATCAATGATGAGCATAAGATCTATGTCCTTGATGAACTAGTACCAGAAGTACCTACTCCAGATGCGCCTAGGACTAAATTGGATGCTTACTAGAAGTATGCCAATGAATCCTTAGACATAAAGTACCTTATGCTACGCTGCATAGACTATGAGTTGCATGAGTAGTGTAGATATGGGGATTCTTGAGATGGTAAAACATCTTAGGAAAGTGAAACATAATCTCCCAAAGCAAGAAAGGAACAATGTCATAATGGCACTCTTTGGGTATAAAATGGTAGAGGGAGACTCAGTAGCAGACCATGTGATCAATATGATTGGACATGTGTATCATCTTGAAAAACTGGGATTCTCTTTGATCCAAGAGTTGGCGACGGATATGATTCTAAAATTATTTCTTGAATCATATAGCCACTTTGCTTGGTATGTTGATTTATGCCGAAGCAAGAATGAATGACAAGTATGTAATGGTGATTAGAGGAGTTGAGTCCAAGGATAAAGCAAGCCCATGAATATATCTATGGCTAAGCCCAAATCCAGATCTTCAACACTCAAGATGAGGAGAAAGAAAAGTATAATAGGAATTTATCCATTGTACTTGAAGGCATTTTAGAAGAAGAAGATGGGGATATAGATCTCGACTTTAGGTATATATGTTATTGGGATAAACTTATCTACTTCTTAATCTTGGGTACTAGATACCACATGTGGATCTCACACTATGCAATATCTAAAAAGAAGTAGGCCGCCGGGAAAGGGTGAGGTTGAACTATGAGTCACAAATAGAGAAAGAGTTGTTGTTGCTATAGTTGGAGCCTATAGTTTATCTTTGCCGACAGGACTTGTAAATAGAGTTATTGAACTACTACTATGTACTTGACATAAATACAAACACCATTTATGTATCTTGTAAGGACAAGGATGCATTAGAATTTCTTATTAAGAATGGTCGATGTTCTATTTCAAAAGATTGGCTTTTTATGGCAGTGTCCCAATGTCTTATGGTATTTATTTGATATATCTAAAGACAAATACCAAAAGACTAAAACTCAAAAACTCAAACAAAACATACCTTTAATATTTTCATCTAGGAAACTTAGATGAGAATCCCATATTCAGACTCCATAAAGATGGTTATCTGGACTCTTTCAATTTTGAATCAATAGAGAAATATGATCTTGTTTATTGGGCAAGATGACCAACTCCCCTTTCACTGATAACAATGAGAGGGCTAGTGATCTATTAGGACTCATACATATTTATGTATGTGGGCCTTTAAGAACAACTCCTAAAGGTGGGTATCAATACTTCATTACCTTCACTGATGACTTCAGTAGGTACGGTTATGTTTATGTGATGAAACATAAGTCAGAAACTATTGAATGGTAAAAGGAGCATATGAATGAAGTACAAAACCAACTTGGAAAAAGTATTAAGGCACTTTGTTCTAATTGAGGTGAAGAATACTTAAGCCAAGAGTTTGAGGACCTTCTACGAGACCATGGGACCATATCTCAATGGACTCCACCTGGAACACCTCCACATAATGGTGTATTAGAAAGAAGGAATCACACATTACTAGATATGGTATGATTGATGATGAGTTTAGCTAAACTTCTGAATACCTTAAGCGGTTAATCTCTTGAAACATATACATTTACACTAAATAGACTACCATCTAAATCAGTTCAAAAGATGCCATATGAGATATGGTATGGGAAACGTCCCAATGTGTCTTTTATGAGGAGTTGGGGATGTAAAGCTTATGTAAGGAAAATTTTTCATGCAAATTGTGACATCCCCAAATTTTCTAAAACTTAATCTGATGTGTGACGTCCAAATTGAAACCCTCACCTCAGCGAGAATCCCAATTTAAACATCCCACACAAGGCTAAGAAGAAGAAAATCAGAGGAAGTCATAAGGAAACAATCAGTAGCACATGTACATGAATAATAATAAAACCATACACACATGTTCACCATTCAACATATAATTACAACATGAATTGTTACAACATTTGATATTACACATTGAACAACAAACTTTAACATATACATGTACTACCACTAAACTACAGGATCTTAAGACAACAGGTCCACCTGTACATCAGCTCGCCACACAACTCTCACTATCTTGGATCTTCAAGAGCATAAGCCACAACCTAAACAAAAGATTACATGCGGTACATGTCAGCACAATATTCAAAAATATTGTATTGAGTACGCCTACGTGTATTTTATTTACCTCTCATCATATCTTGGCAATAAGATAAAACTAATACTTGGCAGTTATAAAGAAATATAAGAGAATCATATACTTGCACAAAGATGTTCATCAATAAAAGAGAACACATGTTTTAAGATCATTTTCCATTATATGCTCGTGCATCTGCCTACCAATGGGATAGATGCATTCAGGCCTTATGATCTGCTTACCAAAGAGATAGATCATTGTACATGTGATCTGCTTACCAAAGAGATAGATCACTCACTAGCACTATGCTTACCAAAGAGATATAGTGCTTTCATATAATGGAACAAATATATTATGTTTCAAGTGTTCATAGCCATAAGTATAGGAAATCAAGCAAGATATCATACGAGAACAATCACTTCATCCAATACCATATTCCAAGTATTCTACTACACATATAACACAAGCATATTGTATAATAATCCAAGTAAGAGGTAATAGCATACCTTGATCAAGAGATACACTTAATCATCGCATATATCCAAGAGTCAACTATGTATCCCAGGTCAAACCCTGATTAAGACAAGATCATATACTATCATCAGATTCTCATCATCATACATCTCATCTTAACCCTAATTGTGTTCACATTAGGGTTTGCTTATCTCATCATGGTATTATCATGATTACTTGTATTATCTTCTTGGGATTATATTCTTGATCTTATATTCCATAATAGTATACATAATATGATTACTTAATTACATATGATTATGTGCACATGTTAACCCTATGTTACATGTATTAATCATATTAGGGTTTATATCATATTAAGCGCAAACATCAATGGATAACATGGATTAATGGTATCATCCTGATCTCATATTTAAAACTGAGGTTTCATATACTGATATGAGCTTACGCTGTGAATTTCATCATTTATTGAGCATGTATGCATTTATTGTATTTTATCTAGGTTTAAAAGCCCTAATTAGCCATATGGAACAAATTACATGATTTCGTGCATCAAAATCATGATAACTAACACTAGATGGATTATCAACATGAATATGGATCTAATGACATTTTATCACAATTTTAAGCGTTCGTTTGATATTTATTATCCATGATATAAGTATATAACATCTTACATGATATCACTGATATTAATGCAACAAATACTAATATTTTGGTTCTACTGTATTCTACGCATTTTTCTGAGCATTTTGATACCTTATTTGCATTTTTCTGATAACCGAGATATTTATTATGAATTATATAAGAACTAGGCATTTCTGAGGTAATTTACCTTTTCTGGCCAATGGCGTGTTGCCACGTGGCCACCAAAACACCTCCTGGCTCGGCTAGTTGGGCTGGCTGGTTCAGCAGTCTAGACCCGGTCCACTTCTTTCTTTTTTGGTCACGTTCTCATCCTAGTTGTGTCTCTGTGCGGGTCCTTCTCACGATGCAAGCGCCGCCAGAGTCCCAAGTGGGACTCCCATCTTCGGCTTTGGTAGTAAAGTACTTGGAAGTGATCCAACTCTTTGGTAGTAGATCACATTGTGAAATGATCCAACTCTTTGGTAGTAGATCATAAAGGCCTTAATGCATTCAACTCTCAGGTAGTAAATGCATGGATGATATAATGGAAAATGTGCTAAAAATATGTGTTCTCTGTTGTTGATGAATATCTTTGTGCAAGTATATGCTTTTCTTATATTCTTCTGTTACTGCCAAGTATATTAGTTTTATCTTATTGCCAAGATATGATGAGAGGTAAATAAAAGACACGTAGGCGTACTCAGTACAATATTCTTGAATATTATGCTGACGTTTACCACATGTAATCTTTTGTTTAGGTTGTGGTTATGCTCTTGAAGATCCAGGATAGTTGAGAGTTGTGTGGCGAGCTGATGTACAGGTTGACCTGTTGTCTTAAGATCCTGTTGTTTAGATGTAGTACATGTATATGTTAAAGTTTGTTGTTCAATATGTAATATCAAATGTTGTAACAATTCATGTTGTAATTATATGTTGAATGGTGAACATGTGTTGTATGGTTTTATTATTGTTCATGTACATGTGCTACTGATTGTTTCCTTCTGACTCCCTCGATTTTTCTTCTTCTTAGCCTAGTGTGGGATGTTTAAATTGGAATGCTCGCTGAGGTGAGGGTTTCAATTTTGACGTCACACATCAGATTAAGTTTTAAAAAATCCGGGGACGTCACAAAAAGCTTGGCCATAAATATGATAAATATTATTTTGTTGGATATCCTAAGGAGAATAAAGGATATTACTTTTATTCCCTATCTGAAAACAAAGTCTTTGTTGTCAAAGATGTTGTATTCCTAGAAAAGGAATTTATTTCCAAAAGAATTAGCAACACGAAAGTGGAACTCAAAGAGGTTAGGGACCAACAAGAAGACATTGAACTGATAGATGTAGAAGAGGAACAAAGAGAATCATAGTGTTGTGGAATCTCAAATTCCTCAAGTAATATAAGAACCTCATAGATCTAGTAGGACACACCTTGAACTTGAAATATTTCATTATATTGTCACTCAAGAAGGCAGTGAGTTCGTCATAGATGATGAGCCAAGAACCTATCTAGAAGATATTAACAGACCAGAGTTTGAGAAATGGCTTGAAACCATGAGATATGAGATGGAATCCATGTACACCAACAAGAAATGGACCTTAGTGGATCCACCTAAAGGGTTAAAACCCATAGGGTGCAAGTGGATCTTCAAGAAGAAGACCAAAATGGATGGAAAAGTTCAAACCTATAAGGAAAGATTGGTTGCAAAGGGTTTTACACAAGTTCAAGGTGTTGACTATGACAAAACCTTTTATCCAGTGGCCATGGTTAAGTCCATCGGGATCATGCTTGCTATTGCATCTTATCATGACTACGAAATTTGGCAGATGGATGTTAAAATTTCATTCCTTAATGGGAGTCTTATTAAGAATGTGTATATGACACAAATTGAGGGTTTTGTAAATCCAAAGGATGTGAATAGAGTCTATAAGATATAACAGTCAATCTATGGATTGAAGCAAGAATCTCAGAGCTGGAATCTTTATCTTGATGTGACAGTCAAATAGCTTGTCTTTACTCAAAATAAAGATGAAACTTGTGTATACAAGGAGGTTAGTGGGAGCATGATAGATTCCTCATATTACATGTAGATGACATTCTATTAATAGGAAATGACATCCCTACTTTACAAAAGGTAAAGACTTAGATGGGAAATACATTTTTTGTGAAAGAGTTGGGAGAAGCATATTGCATCTTAGGGATCAAGGTCTATAGAGATCTATCTAGAAGGCTTCTTGGACTAATTCAGAGCACATACATTGACAAAGTGTTGAAAAGAGGCTCAACATGGAGAGATTAAAGAAAGGAAACATGCCTATATGTTATGGAGTTACCATCTCTAAAGTTCAATGTCCTCATTTGTTACGTCCTCAATTTTAGTAAAATTGAAGGATATGAATGTAAAGCATGGTTGGATAAATAATTTTGTCCAATGATATAATTAATGGAATAATAGTGTTAATTGCCTTTGTGGCATGGGTGCTCGTGGCACAAGATGAATAAATAGAATGAATTCATACATGAATAAAAGATAATGATTTTTGAAATATTTCATAAAAGAAATATGGAACAATATGTAAGTTTCCAAATGAAAAAGGTGTATGGTGTTTTAGATAATTAAAAGGTAATTATCTAGCCAGATTGACAACACATGTTTTGGGATTACATTAATGGGTTATTATATTTATTTTATGGAACATAACAAAGAGAGAGGAAAAATAATAATCTCGAATCCATGATCAAATTATTCAAAGTACCATGTTTTTCTATGTGTTTCTTAAAGGCTTTTGAATATACCAACTAAGTAAGATGGGATCGTGGATATATGTGGATATATAGATGGAAAGTTATTGAAGACCTACCTTGACAATCGTGCATGCCCTTTTCCTAAGTTTTAGTATTAACCATGAAGAAGAGAGGGAGATTAATAAAAGGAAGAGTTTTAGACTAAGCCATCGTAGGCATGTCAGTAAACGATGAAATCGGAAAGTAATTAATTGAGGAGAAAGGAAACCAGGACTATCGTCCCTTCTTGTTCCTTCTCTATCCCTAGGGTTCCTTCTATGGTATCTATATATAGAATAGAACCTCACATCAATAGGAGAGTCTGTCATCCTGAGGGTATCAGTCTCCTTCCTCTCTCGAGCGCATGACAGGGCATAAACCTGCTGTCGTTCTTATAACCGCAAACCGGAAGCTTGAGTTGTTTTGGCGACCAGTGATGGTGGCTAGAAGTCTTGGGGGCCTTGGGCGGCCTCTGCAGGAGTGTCGTGCTTTAGAGACTAGGCGGCAGTAGGAACACCTGCCTTCCCCAATGCGGCAAAGCCGCCAGACGAGACCTGTGCATAGGCGACCTGGAGTCCTCGACGCCAGGAGAGGGCAGGCGGTGGTGTAAAGTGAAAGGAAAGTGGATAGGGAGGAGAAGACCAGGATGGAACCAACACGTGAGTCCAGAGGGGGAGGTTGGACACCAGGGAGAGCATCGGTCGAAGCTACAAGGGGAAGCTTAGAGATGGCGCCCTCAGGTACAGGGAGGTCGGGACTATGAATACTGCAGTGGCGGCCCATCTGCTTGTATCTGCACAGAGAGAGGGTCAGGCAGAGTCGAGATGGTGGTGGCGTGCAAAGGTGAGAGGGGAGGTTACCCTCTAGCCAGTGGCAGCGGCAGATGGCGTCGCTGCCTATCCTGTAAATCGCCTGAACTAAAGAGCTGGAGTTGGTCTGGTGGATTCACGGGAGACCCACGGCGTCAGGCTGACGGAAGCTTTGAGGCGCGGGAGAGCAGAGAGAAGGGGGGTGATCGTGGGACCCCAGCGCTGGCAGTCTTTTGACAGGAGTCGTTGGGGTGTGATACCGGAGGTGGGGTGTGTGGCCGCGACCGCAAGCCAACCTCCGTCGAGAGACGCAAGACGATCACGAGGTTGAGGGCAGGTTACTGCCTTTGGACAATAATGCCCCTGGATGCACAGCAACCCGAGAAATCAAGGTAAGGGTAAATACGTCTTTTAATTATGTTTTAAAGAAGCCGCTTGCATTGCAAATTAGCTGGTAGAAACGCTGACGTGTCAGCGTGTAATTGGTCTAGGTTCAGTAATCTTAGAATAAATATAGTTAATTGATAGTAACTCAGAATGTAGCGATATTATATATCAAAGTGATTAGGAGAATGAGAGGAATCCGGATAAAATAGTTTTATAATCTAATTAAGCTTCCTGTTCTGAAAGGATATGCAATACATGTTTAAATGTGATTATAATAAAGGGAAAGCCTAGATTTTGTGCTTAATTGAATAGATTCGTTCATATTAGGCTAATACATGATCTTGCCATGTATAATCAGTAAAACCTTGATAATGATGAATAATGGATGATTCTAGATTAGTAATCTTATTCATGTTATTTAGGGTGTTAAAAATCAATGTCAACATCTTGCTATGATCTAATGCTGATAATGTGATCTAGGTATCATGATTGGTTTCATATGTGTAAGATGATGATTAGGGTTTCACCTAATATGGATAATTAAATGTTGTAATCTTAGAAACCATAATATGATAGAATTAGGATTTGTAATCCTAATCCTTAGTCCAAACATGAGATCATCCTGAACCCTAGTTTAGGAACACATCTAGATCTGATTAATGTAGTGTGAATACGTGGTGACACATACGTAGTATGCTTTATTTCATATACTTGTTGATTACATGCTTTACTGCTGGGATGTTTGGATGCACTCTTAAAGTACATATGATGTTCTGCATGGTTTTTGTGATGGCATAAGGTACGTGGTTACGCTTATGAATATGCATATCAAATTCTGAGGTTGTCAATGTTTCTCGATGAGATTGAACGACAAATAAACTGCTTGCTTGTTTATTTAGTTCTTGCAAACTATAAAGTCCATATGAGTATTATGTAAAGTAAATAATAGTATTCTGAACCCTGGGTTAGACTGATCTTAAGGGTAATGCACACGAGCCCTGGAGGGACAGTGATTACACCTGAGGTAGTGGACCAGATAAGGGTTAGAATATGAAAATAAGTTCATGTTCTTATATTCAAGATAAAGATGTTTGCTTATATCTGTACTTGTGATTATTGTTTGAATCCACGTACCAGTATAGAAATATACTGATCGCATATTTGTTTGTCGGCATTTTAGGTATCATATATACTTGATTCGTGGACATGAGGGTACAGATAAAGATCTTGATGACACTACAGTTTAATCATGAAGGTTTAGTTTTAATTGTATATCATCACATATGTAAAAGTTAATTCTGTTTAAAAGTTATGTAACTCCTTAGAGGAGCTTTTCATGTAAACATGTAAATATTTGATCATTAATGGAAATTGTTTACTATTCTGTATTATTTCATGAATCTCATCCTGGAAGTTATGATTAACGATCTGCGACTTTAAGGTCTTTTAGACACTCTAAAGTGCGGGTCGTTACATCATTCTTGTGAATAAAGGGAATGCATGAGTTTGATTCCATATGCGTCAGCAATTGGATCAATCATGTACACAATGTTATGCACCCATCCCGATGTCTCGTATGCCTTGAGCATGATGAGAACATATCAATCAGATCATGGTGATGCTCATTAAACAGTTATGAAGAACATCATTAAGTACTTTAGAAGAACTAAGGATCCGTTCCTTGTCTATGATGGAGAGGAAGAGTTGGTGGTAAGGGGTTGCATTGATGCAAGATTCCAATATGACAAAGATGATTACATATTGCAATCAGGAGCATAAACAACAAAGCTATAAGTTGGAAGAGTTCCAAGCAACTGATAGCTGTCGATTTCACAGTAGAGTCGGAGTATATCATTGCATCGAATGTAGCAAAGGAGGCTATATGGATCAAGAAGTTCATCTTAGAACTTGGGGTGGTTCCAAGCATCAGTGATGCAATTGAGCTATATTGTGATAAAAATGGAGCTATTGCACAAGATAAGGAACACATATCACATTAACATTCCAAGAACATACAAATGTGTTTCCATCTCGTAAGAGAAATCACAGATTGAGGAGATATGAAGATTTGTAGAGTACCAACTGAGAACAATATTGTTGATCCCTTGACTAAAGAACTTTCACAGCTGAAGCTTGATCGACATCTTAGATAACTTGGAATAAGATTCATGGGTGCTTAGATCTAAGTGAAAGTGGGAGTTTGTTGGTATGTAGGCCTAGAGAGCCAATCATATGATGATTGTAATGGCATAACTTATAAATGATTTGATTAATAATAAGGGCATGCTTCCAATTTATTCTATTTTTTTTAGTTATAAGATAATTATGTGGCAAAATAAATGTGTAGAGAGTGATATTACTCAATGATGTATATATTCAAGTACTTAACTTGAACAATGAGATCATACAGATGTTAAGAGTATATACATTCTCATTATGTCCCTAGTCAGATGTTATTGTGGAAGGCTGATAGACAACAATAACACATAAAATAGAGTGTGTGTTGGTTGATGATAGAATTTCATCAGTCATGATATGGTATATCAAACCAAGCACATATATACTTGTTAGAAAAGAGTGTATCTGACAGACCCATAATGAGAGTGACACATGGAAACCATTACAATGGTAGTTATAGTTTGCTTACATAGTGTTGGTGGCGATTGTGGTTCTCAGACCTGAAGTCACTACACTCGTCACATGTCATTCAGTGTACCTTTACATCATCCATCATGATCTTGGATAAGGGTTTCCATAAAAGTGATGATAGGGTGCGCTATGAAACATGGGAATGATTGTGAAAGATGTATATGGGATTTGTACCTCCTATATGAGCATGATATCTTAGGCCTCTTGATAAGAGAGACTGAGAAATGCATGGTCATGCACATGTGAGTCAATATGAGATATTGAGATTACATATATCTCACATAGTTTTCTCTATTTCAAGGAACATAGATTGAATGTTGAATAAAACAACTACTCCATTCATCAAGTTTAATCTTGATATCAGTAACAAAGGAACTATACAAACACTACAACACCAGACACAAATTGTAGGTTGAAGTTGTTCTCAAACTTTCTATTTACTTGGGTAGAAATGATGTGTGACTAGTCATCATTCCTTGATTGTGATGTCATAAGTAGTTATGGACATTCATTGCCAACATAATATGCGACCTATAGGGTAACACACATTTGATTCACCTAGAAGAGGAGTTTCAATCATGGATGATAATTGAATTGAGTGCTAAAGTGTTTAGTCATCCAATTCAAGAAACAAATCAACTGACCAGACTCCCAACCTATTAGGTCATGTGATGAAATGACTAGTTGGAGTGTCAGGTTGATTGGATGTTGAATGGATTGAGTTCTGAATGAATTGGGGCACCAAGCGACAATTTCATTGAGTGAACCGATCATATGGTGGTTGTGAGACGATCAGTTCATGAGATTAATTCCCGGTTCATGGTAAAATTTGATTGCATCAAGGATTAGTGTTGACATCATGTGGTGCATTAATTGAATTAGAATTTCAGATTCATATGTAATTGGGAAACATGTGAAATGATCGGTTCGCATGGCGAACTGATATGCTCATGTGCCAACCAACTGCTTTTCCTTACAAACCGATTGGTTCACCACTCACAGGTTGTGAAAATTTGAGATTATGTTCCCTTCCACTCCACACAAACTTGGAACCGTAACCCTAACCCCTCATCCAAATAGAGGGGTATTGGAGGCTTCTCATGCATATTAATTGCATCTGACAATTGTTTGTATTCTTTCGTTGTGGTAATCGAGAGACCCGAGCAAATCCTACCCAATAAAGGGAGGGACAACAAGGAAGAACAATTGTGGGAGAACAAGTTGGTGACTATTACACTAAGAACAAGTTGGTGACTATTACACTAACGGGAGGGACAACACCTTCTTGTCTATTCTTGTAGAATAATAGGAGTTCTAGTTTGTCTGTGTGGACTTTCGTAGTGGTGTGGATCCATTGTCTACCACTAGGAGGAAATGTAAACCTATTGTCTATGGTGAAGACTAGGAGGTGCAGAAGATGAGTCCTTGTACAACTAGAAGACAACTGCATGACTATGATGATGGGGAGATTTCGATGGACTTGCTCCACGACCATGTATATCCTCAAAACCATGTTTTCCATTACATAGTTATTGACAAAAAATGTTGGTTTGATGGGAACTATGGTAGTAAATATTTTATCTCCACTTCCTACCTAATGCCAAATTTCCCTACATGTGTCACCCTTTAACATGGTATGCCACCTGCTTATGCCCCAATATTTAGCAAATCAAGACAGTGTATCCCTCTATGGACAATGCGTGTCAAGTGTTACTCCTGCTACAACTTGGTGTGCTTCACCATTTCAATGATTTTGTTACATGGTGGAGGTTTCTATACATGGAGTGTTCCTTCTTTATCTTTACCTACAACACTTATCTTCCTTTTCTAGCAATTTATATTTTGTTTGTTCTATAACCCCCCCATCCTTTCCATCTTTACATACATATTTCCTTCCTCCTCAATACTTGTACTATCCCTCATACGCATATTGTTCTTCATGATAATCTCATCCTCTTTTTGGGTTGTAAAAAGATCCATTTATTTCTATATAGATCTATTTAATCAGATCATGTAGAACCTTGACTTGAGTTATTGTTTACTTCCTCCACATACTTTCCTACATATCCCTTGCCTCTTTTGTTATTTTTTACTATCCACCCGACCACTATCTTGACTCTTTTTGTGGTTGGTTGGGGGGGAATAGAGGATGATGAGTAGAGGGAAGAGATGAGAAGGTGGAGAGAAAAAGAAAGATTTAGCTCTTCTTATATATTGATCTTCATGCTACATTTTGGTGCTACTATGTGGTGTTTCTTTGCTTCTATGTGGATCCTTTTACTATTATGTAGATTCTTCATTCTACTTTTTGATGTTGCTTTTACTTTTACCTGGATCATTCGATTTCTTTTTGTTGCTGCGATGAGGATCATTATGTTGTTATTATCATCATCATCTTGAATACTACAATGGACTTATCTACTTCACTTCTGCTATTTATTGATTGCTTTTCTATTTGGAGACTCCATTGTTTCTACTTGGGCTATGATTAGCACTTTGTACTTGCGGCTTTATGATTTTAAATTATGATTGTCCATGATCTGTTTACACATTGACTCTTTGTAAGTGTCTTCCACACGTATGTTGCAACCGTGACCCAAAACTCTGAGGACTTTGACATTTATAAGGATGGAAATTATATGATGAGATGATGATGGTACCTTTGATGAATTACTTATATGATTAAGCTTCTTGCTCTTTTGCTACTGTTTTTCATTTTAGGGTACTTTATGCTGCTATTTGTTTGCTAGTATAGTTTATGTTGAAGTCTTTTGTTGCGTGCTACTCTAGACATTGGTGTTCTATCTGGCTACATTATCTATTTTCTAATGTAGTACTCTAGCACACTCTAGATATTTCATGCCTTATGCATGTTGACTCTTTTCTTGTCCATGCCTTGTATGCATGTTGACTACAACTGCTTGTGTTCCAACATTCTCTAGACAATTTGATGACAATAGCGACGTAGATGAATATGATGCGAGGATTTTGAGTCGCATTTATAGACCTATTTCATATGTGTTTTGTTCTCTAATTACTCATTTTTATGGATAATATTGCATAATTCACTTAATTTGGTCTTTGCCATCATATTATATCAAATCCCCTTTGTTTTACTATTTTGAGCATTATTTATCATCTTATTATAAATTGTGTGGATTTACTTGGTCTTGTTGTGAAATTTCAGGAAAAACAAGTATCTGCTTCCGTCGATACCATCGACAGAAGTCGATACCATCGACCAAGCCACAGGTTGTCAGCCGAGAAGAGCAATACAAAATCGATACCATCGACACCTAAGTCGATGGCATCGAGATCACTTCATGTTGCTGGCAAGGATGCAGTCGATACCATCGACGAAAGTCGATGCCATCGACACAAGGAGAGCTACAGCGTCGCTAGAAGCAAACCGACGCTACAGGAGTCGATACCATCGACACCCCAGTCGATGGTATCGAGATCACCACAGGCGCTCAGAATAAAAGAAAAGAAAGCTTCCGCTAATCCGCTGGGTCGAATGGTATCGACGCCGGCAGATATGCGTTGGATCTGTTTTGATCTCGATCGGACGACTGTTGTTATTTGACGACCTAATTCGGGACTTATACCTAAGGACAGCCGCCCAAGATGGGATCATCTCTCATTTTTTATTGCACGAGTGCCGAGGAGGAGAAAAAGGAGAACGGAGGCCGAGAAGCTCATCCCGGGTGATTCGGACGCTGCTGAAGATGATTTCCACCACAGACAGGCGGGGAAGCTCGTGTTTTACGCCAAGGATCCACCGGTTCTTCTCCGTTCAGGGGTTTTCCCATTTATTTCCCGTTTTTCTTATGAATTCCCCAATTTATACCATGTATTCGTGTGAGATGAACATGAGAGGCTAAAACCCTCAATCTTTAGGACCGGGAGTAGCCCGGGAATGCATTGTATGACATTTTTATATCAATAATTCATATTTTTCTCTCAAATCCGTGGTATAGATTCGTTTTATCCATTTCTATTGTTATGCTTGATCACCATAATAATAATTTAACACCCTTAATCACTTTGACAGAAGGATTAATGGTTGAAAAGAGACGAATTCTACTTTAATCAATAAAACCCTTGACAAAGGAGTTGTAAAATTAATGGTGGGAACTGAGAGACCATTTTTAATGCGCTTAGTTTAGGGGAATGATTACTATGACGGTGGAATCAACCTAAACCTAAGTAGTGAATTACACCACGACAGTGGGTAATTCTCATTTCAGGCCACTACCCGGATAGAGAGAGAAGTGTGAGGAATTATATGAAACCTAATACAATGTTGACCCGCGGTGAAACCGCCATCCTAAAGATATCCCTTTGAATTGATTAAATTAACTTTTAATCGATTGTTTTCTTTGTTTGATTTTATTTTCTTTTTAATTTGAACAATAAAACCCTACTTTGTTAATCGGTCTAGCTGATTGCGATTAGTTAGTAGAAGTCTCCAATAATTCACGTATCCCTGAGTTCGACTCGGGCCTCACAAGGCCTATATTACTCGACGCGTATACTTGCGTTTAAGTGCGTAGTAAAATACACGTCAAGTTTTTGGCGCCGTTGCCGGGGATACGGCGAATTATTGGCACTTTGAGTGCTAAGAGCGGCCACTCTAGGCCACATTTTTTTTTATTTTATTCTAAAACAATTTTAAAAATTCCTATATTTCTCTATAATTGTGTTTACTCGTTCAAAGCATTGTACTGAACCCCGATTTCCATATTTCAGGTACTTTGCATGGTGCATACGCGTAGTACCGACTACACAAATCGCACACCTAAGGTTCCATCTGCGGGACCAGAGGACGAGGACTACTACGAGGAGGAACACCAAAGTGATATAAATTCTGAATCTGAGCAAGAAGAAGAAGAAGAAATGGCTGAAGCACAGACAATATGGGAGAAGATCAAGGCGTCTTCTTCCTCAGCATCAAAGGGGCCTATAAAGAAACAGGGGCTAAACATACCTACATACAAGATCGACCCGACACTGATTAACTTGGTCAAATCCAACGCATTTCACGGGCTGAAAAATGAAGATCCGGTGGCACACATTAGTCAGTTTGTTGAAAATTGCGATATGGTGAAGATAGATCGATTTCCACAGGATGTGCTCTACCTCAAGTTATTCCCGAGTTCCTTGGCTGGAGTGGCAAGAGAGTGGCTTCATAACCTCGACGACGAGTTTGTTGAATCATGTGATCACATGGTGGAGGTTTTCTTCGAGAGGTTTTTCCCTCCTGAGAAGACCAATGATATGATCAGGAAGATTCAAAATTTCACCCAACATGCGGGTGAAACTTATTCTGAGACTTGGGAGCGATTCCAGGTCATGTTGAGGAGATGTCCACATCATGGATTGGACAAGGAATCCCAAGTGAAGATCTTCTACTTTGCTCTCTCCGAGCATGATAGAAGCAACCTGGACTCGGCTGGTTCCGGATTTTTTCTGAATAATACGGATATCAGATGTTGGGAGATACTGAAAAACATGGCTAGGAAACAGTCATGGGGCGACAGAGGTGCCTTGGAACATGTCAAGGCTGCTGGCGAATCCAGAATAGTGAGGGAGCTGAATGCCAAGTTAGATCTTCTAGCCAAGAAGGTGCTAACTAAGGAGGATGCATCTGATGATGGGGAGGCCCAAGTGAAATTCATGCAACAACAGGGCTATAGAAACAATGACTATGCATGGAGGAAAGATAAAAAACTTTCATGGAAGGATCCGAACAATTTTCTACAGGATCCGGATGCCAAGCCACAGCAGAAAGCCGAGGACAAGAACACTGAATTATTAACTCAAATGGTCCAGCAAAACCAAGAGATGATGGCCATGTTTGGAAAACAATTGCAATCTCAAGGTGATATTCTAACCAAGTTTGGGCAGACGCTCCAAAGCCATGGAGCACAAATGCGGGCATTGGAAACCACCGTGGCACATATTTCGAGTGAAGTGGCGGCCATCAAGCATGCCAATCAACAAAAACCAGCCGAGAATGCAAATGTGGCTCAGGCACACCAACAAGTCAAGTACATATCTGTGGTAAGCACTAAGGAGGAATCTCAGGTGCAAGAAGTTGTAGAAGAAAGAAAATTGACTTTCAATGTGCATGCAACACCGGCGATACCATATCCACGCACGTACTATGGATTGCCGGGCGGAAACCCTTTCTTCAGAAAATCACAAAGAGTTGTGAATATTGTATCTCCACCTAGGTAGGAAGAACAAGTGCAAGTTGTTTGTGCACATGTGGAGACATCTAAGGTGAGAGAGGAACCACAACAAGCTGCTACTATTGAGGATGTCTCGCCAAAGCCCACGTCGGAGAGAGTGATTGAAGCAAGCTTAGGGGAGGTACCCCCGAAAAGCCCTTATGTGCCACCTCACAGGCGTGCTGATGCAGCTGATGTTTCAGATCCGGTAAATACCAAGTCAAAGAAAGAGCATCGTCACTTTAAAAAATTCCTGGAGATTTTCCGAAAACTCCACATCAATATTCCATTAGTGGAGATGATCGAGAAAGTACCCGCCTATGGGAGGTTCATCAAGGAAATCATTAATAAGAAGAGGCGGATAAAAGATGATGAAATTTATTGGATGAATGAGACGGTGAGCTCTATGATTCACGGGAATTCACCAAAGAAGAGAAAAGACTCAGGAGGTTTTTACATTCCATGTTCAATAGGTGGTCAACATTTCCCTAAAGCGCAATGTGATTCCGGCGCTAGTATAAATCTCATGCCTTTGGCTAAATTTCAAAAGCTGGGGTTAAAAGAGATAAAGAAGTTGGCTGCAACTATTGAATTGGCGGATGGGTCTACCGTGAGACCCTATGGAGTATGTGAAGATGTCCTCGTCAAAGTGGATAGATTCATATTTCCTGTGGACTTTGTCGTCATGGATATGCCACCACTCCAAAGTTGTGAAATTCTCCTAGGAAGACCGTTTCAAGCAACGGCAGATGTTGTGACTGCCTTAGGGAGAGGTACTTTGTCTTTGGGCATTGGAGGAGATCGTGTTGAATTCAAATCACCGCATGATCCTCTAAGTGCAGTTCCCAAGGTGAAAAGATGATGATTGTCACACCGTCTAGCCTAAGACGTTAAATAAGGGTGCTTGTTGGGAGGCAACCCAACCATCGGTACATTAGGATAGTTTAATTTTAGTCATAGATTGCTTTTATTTCGTTTAAATTTTAGTTTAAAAATGATACCTTGATCCGTTTCTTAAATGTGCAGGCACAGGCAGGGTCGATACCATCAACACACTCGTCGATGGTATCGACATGGGTTCAGGTTGACACCAGCAAAAATTGCACTGCGTCGATACTATCGACACCCCCGTCGATGGTATCGACATGGTCACAGACAGGTCGCAATAAAAGTGTCGATGGTATCGACACCCCAGTCGATACCATCGAGATCTCTGGAGATATTCAGACGAATTTTGCTCAGTCAACTCGATACCATCGAAGGCCTCGTTGATGGTATCGACATCATCACAGGTTGAATGCAACACAACGGCGGTGTCGCAATAAAAGCAAGTCGATACCATCGACACTCGTCGATGGTATCGACGGACATGTCACCGATCCGCACACTGACATCGACGATGATCGCAACAGCCACGTCAGCGATCCGGGTGCTGCGTCGATACCATCGACTTCCGTCGATGGTATCGACCCATCAGCAATCCGGGTTTCTCGATCCAGCAAACGTCAGCCGTCGATACTCGTGAGGGAGGCGGATACCCGCGAGATGTGTCGATACCATCGACCCGCGTCGATGGTATCGACGGGTCAACAGGGGCGCCGATCAAGCCTATTTAAGGGGACTTGCAACGTCATTTGATGTCACACCTTCAGAGCAAGTATCCTCCTTTGCGCCGAGCACTCCCCCGAGCCCTCCAAGACTGAAGAGAAGCGTCATCGAGCAGAGATCTTCATCGAGCGGAGAATTTCTTCTCCATCTTCACCGAGCTCTTTTCTTCTAATCCCATCTTCTCGCAACCATGGTGCACGGCGCCGGAGCGTCGTCCTCAAGCGCACACCCTATGGAGATCGAGGAGTTCGTTCCTCCCCCAACCGCTTCCATCCCTCGTCCACGCCTAATTCATGCCAACATGGATGTGAGGAAGGTTTACGAGGAGATAATGAAGCGAAAGTTCGAGCCCACCCGGTATGTGGACCGGGGCATGATCCAGGAGTTGGGATTCGAGGCCAACTTGGCCTACGTGTTGGCCGGGCAAGCCCGGCACACCGGTCGCCTTTACGAGCAGATCGAATGTCATGCGGATGGGCAGCCATTTTTCGGCAAATGGGCCACATACAAGGAACTGGTGGCTGAGTTCATGGCGTCTCTTGACATCTGTGTCGTACCGAACGACGTGGTACCATCGGACCAGGCATGGATCAAGGGAAGGGTGTCCTTCCGACTCTTCAACAACAATTACAACATCACGTTGAAGCAGTTCAACAACATCTTCAACTGGAACCACGGCCGCAATGATCACCGACGCCCCGACGCCCGCACCGACTACGACAAAATCTTCTCCAAGCTAGTTATAGTGCCGGCAGGGAAGACCGTGAGCTACCACAATGTAGCGGTAGCGGATTTTGAACACCCGTTCGTCCGGGTCCTGCATAGGATGTTGAGCTTGACTTTCTTCGCTCGAAGCGATCTTGCTTTGAGCAAGTTTCAGGAGAGTGACCTATTCTTTCTCTACGCACTCCTGAAACGTCAAGAGTGCAACTGGGGGGCGTTCTGGCTACAGCGCGTCCTGGCGGTGAAAAGGAGTACAAGGAGGGCTCCAATTCATTTTGGTGGTCTTGTCACCAAGTTGGCACTTTACTTGGGGCTGAACCTTCAGTCCATGACTCCGATCTCTACGAGGACCAAGGTGAACGTGCAACACTTGCACCGTTCAAACCTCATTCTTTTCCGGGACGGGTTGGCGTACGCTCATTGCCACGTCAACCAAGCTTATCAGGAGAGCTCCCTACCGGACGACGTCTTCAACATAGAGGGCAAGCAGCACTTCCGGTGGCCAATCATAGCCATCGAGTCCTCCGAGGAAGAAGGTGGAGGTGACGAGCAAGAAGGCGAGGCTGCAAAGGAAGAGGAGGTTTTCACACCTCTTCGAGCACATGTGGCACCACGGAAGCGTCCTAGGATGCATCCGGGTGCATCTTCATCATCTCAGCCCCCGCCACCATCACCACAGCACGAGCAGCCAGCCGATGATCCCTATTCCATGCAGGGGATGTACACCATGTTGCAGGACATCCAGCAGACTCAGCAGCAGCACATGGTTATGTATACCGGCATTCATGAGACTACGAGCCGGGTACTTGACAACCAACGGGCTATGTTCGAGAACGAGCGACTCATCCTCGCCAACCAAGAGCAAATGCACACCCGGTTGCAGCGGATAGAGACGCAACAGGAGCCTTTCTTCGACCATTACTAGAGTCAAGACTACTTTGGAGGCTATCCACAGCCTCCGCCGAGGACCCAATATGATCCAAGCTTCCAGGGGGAGTACCCGTCTTGGGATCCTACGGCACCGCAATACCCACCACCGCCTCCTCAGGATTGATCAGGGTATCACTGTTCCACCCTTAAGTTGGTTTTTGACTATGAGGCCATAGTCGAATTCAAGCTTGGGGGGGTGGCTGGAACAACTCTATCTTTTATCTTTTCTTTAGTTGTTTTTAGTTTTTGCTTTGTTATTTGTTCTTGAAATTTTAGTTTGTTTAGGATCCACATCTATCTAGTGTAATCGTGGATGTCTTAAAAAATTGTCATCTCGCTGTTTTCATGGGAAATTTAAGGGAATTTAAAAATTTCTGTGTCTTTTGGATAGCTTAACTTGGTTGTCCTTGGGAAACTTGTCCTATGAAAATGATTGATTATGTCAACTCTAAAGCAATATGTCACACCCACACCCCCATTGACTCATGAAAAGTGGATAGTAACGGTTGTTTGAGCCTAACCGAATCAAATGGTAATGAGACCTTAATTGGATATAAGAGAAAGAACCCTTTGAACTACTACACATGTCAGTAAGGAGGGACACATGATATTTTTCTAAGGTTCAGTAACTTAATCTTGTGATCATTCCACTTCATATTTTTCCATAATCCACCAAAGAATTGGAAGTAAAGTACAGTTTTAATTCCTTCTGGCGTGCATAGCATGTAGATAGGATTTGCATTGTTATTTTCATACTTTTGCATAAAACGAAAAAATGTATAGTGATTCATGCACATTACCTTTAGGTGCATGTCATGTAGTTGCACTCATAACTTTCATGATTTTCATGCATAAGTACACCATGTACCTCAATTTTTCCTAAAAAGGTGATCTAATTGTTCCATACCCTCGAAAGAGTACAAAGATTTCCAATCATTAAGAAAATAGCCTAACACATGTATCTCTAAGCAATTATGGATATGTGGGCTAAGAGAAAAAGAAATTTTTTTTTTCTGAAAATCTGAAAAAATTGAGAAAAGAAAAAAAACAGAGAGAATTTAGAAGGAAATGGAATAAGAGGGAGAAAGGAACATGATATCACTTGCATAACAAGGAAATTGAGTACATGATGTGGCTTAATTAGATTTCTATCTCTTTTTGAGGTGGAAGGTTAGTGCATGCATCATTCCACCCAATTATAGGCATTAGGGCATTTTCAATGTGCATTTGCATCATTTAGGACATTTTGTTATGTGCATTTTGAAACTGTGTAATACTTCCAAATTCTTCCATGAACCACCCATTCCATCCACCTGTTGCTCGGATTGGTAGGCCACCGTGATTTTCTCCTCACTCATGTTTATCAGGAGAACTGCTTCCATGTAGATGGTAGTTAGGTCGAGCAACGTAGTGTAGGCGATCACAAGATGCACCAATGCTGAATCGGCAAATTTTATTATGTTAACTGCCTTATGTGATAGTGTTCATCGGTTTGAAGGATAATTTCTTTTATTGATGATTATTGTCGCCTGTAGGGTAATTACTGTTCTGTGATTAGGAAAGGCCGGTTTGAGAACGTTCAGTGGGAGTCATGTGGAATGTGGGGTGATGTGTTGATTTTTAGTTGACATCTGCAATCCTATTCTAAGGATTAGTTGCTCGAGGGCGAGCAATGTTTAAGCTTAGGGGAGTTTGATGCGAGGATTTTGAGTCGCATTTATAGACCTATTTCATATGTGTTTTGTGCTCTAATTACTCATTTTTATGGATAATATTGCATAATTCACTTAATTTGGTCTTTGCCATCATATTATATCAAATCCCCTTTGTTTTACTATTTTGAGCATTATTTATCATCTTATTATAAATTGTGTGGATTTACTTGGTCTTGTTGTGAAATTTCAGGAAAAACAAGTATCTGCTTCCGTCGATACCATCGACGGAAGTCGATACCATCGACCAAGCCACAGGTTGTCAGCCGAGAAGAGCAATACAGAATCGATACCATCAACACCTAAGTCGATGGCATCGAGATCACTTCATGTTGCTGGCAAGGATGCAGTCGATACCATCGACGAAAGTCGATGCCATCGACACAAGGAGAGCTACAGCGTCGCTAGAAGACCAAACCGACGCTACAGGAGTCGATACCATCGACACCCCAGTCGATGGTATCGAGATCACCATAGGCGCTCAGAATAAAAGAAAAGAAAGCTGCCGCTAATCCGCTGGGTCGATACCATCGACCCGCGTCGATGGTATCGACGCCGGCAGATATGCGTTGGATCTGTTTTGATCTCGATCGGACGGCTGTTGTTATTTGACGACCTAATTAGGGACTTATACCTAAGGACGGCCGCCCAAGATGGTATCATCTCTCATTTTTGATTGCACGAGTGCCGAGGAGGAGAAAAAGGAGAACGGAGGCCGAGAAGCTCATCCCGGGTGATTCGGACGCTGCCGAAGACGATTTCTACCACCGACAGGCGGGGAAGCTCGTGTTTTACGCCAAGGATCCACCGGTTCTTCTCCGTTCAGGGGTTTTCCCATTTATTTCCCGTTTTTCTTATGAATTCCCCAATTTCTACCATGTATTCGTGTGAGATGAATATGAGAGGCTAAAACCCTCAATCTTTAGGACCGGGAGTAGCCCGGGAATGCATTGTATGACATTTTTATATCAATAATTCATATTTTTCTCTCAAATCCGTGGTATAGATTCGTTTTCTCCATTTCTATTGTTATGCTTGATCACCATAATAATAATTTAACACCCTTAATCACTTCGACAGAAGGATTAACGGTTGAAAAGAGATGAATTCTACTTTAATCAATAAAACCCTTGACAAAGGAGTTGTAAAATTAATGGTGGGAACTGAGAGACCGTTTTTAATGCGCTTAGTTTAGGGGAATGATTGCTACGACAGTGGAATCAACCTAAACCTAAGTAGTGAATTACACCACGACAGTGGGTAATTCTCATTTCAGGCCACTACCCGGATAGAGAGAGAAGTGTGAGGAATTATATGAAACCTAATACAATGTTGACCCGTGGTGAAACTGCCATCCTAAAGATATCCCTTTGAATTGATTAAATTAACTTTTAATCGATTGTTTTCTTTGTTTGATTTTTATTTTCTTTTTAATTTGAACAATAAAACCCTACTTTGTTAATCGGTCTAGCTGATTGCGATTAGTTAGTAGAAGTCTCCAATAATTCACGTATCCCTGAGTTCGAATCGGGCCTCACAAGGCCTATATTACTCGACGCGTATACTTTCGTTTAAGCGCGTAGTAAAATACACGTCAGAATACTATGATGCCTATCTATTGTTGTTTTCTTCTACTCCACATGCCACTTCACCGTGATCTAGAAATATGATTGCCTACCTAATCTACTTGAGGGGGAGTATTGGAGTATTTGAGTGATTTATTGTAACATTGAGAGGGAGAAATTCTTATATGGGCTCGGTTATCTTTTTTCTATGTTTACTCTATCTATATGTTTGCAAGCTGATTTGGGATTCTCTCAATCTCCAACTTGAGGGGGATTGTTATAGAGTCTCTTTAGTTAAATTGTTTAGTCTATTTATGTAAGTTGTTTTAGTCTATTTGTAATATGGGCCTAGTTGTGTCTTGGACCATTCTTGTGTATGTATGCTTTTGACTTATCTTATTTATAGGAGAGTGGGGCTGCCCATCTATCAATAATAAAAATTTACACGAGAGGATTTCCCTCATCATATCACTTTTCCACACAACCCAAGCGAGTCGACCAACTGGGAGTTAGGTCAATCAAATGAAGGATAGGAGGAGCCAGTTCACTGAAGGATCCAGTTGACTAGAGGTGCCAATCGACTGACTAAAGACTGAACTGAATTGACTGGATCAAGAACCAACCAATTGACTAGAGGCCTAGCCAACAAACTAGAAGAGACCAACCACCGCTTGAACTCAGAGTTGGTCAACCAACCAATAGAAGGACAAACTAATTGACTAGATGGTTCAATCGATTGAGCAACCTATTCCTAGCACAATAATTTCATTTTAGGTGGATACATATGATGTATGACCTTAGGTGGCTAGAAATTCTTTGTGTCTCCAAAGAGTTGCATTACTATAACCATAACCATCGCTTGTATATTTGTAATTATATGTTCCGTTTGTAGATAAATTATGTATATGATACATAGTATAAATATGTGGTGATTGGATATGTATATATATTTAATAAATAAAATCCCTCAATAAATTTGAATTCTTAGATGCTTTCCATAAAAAGCACACATGAAAATCTTGATCGACCAAGCACATGTTACACTAAAGCATGGTCTGCCATCCATCTTGTGGAAGTGTGATGGTAGATATGAAGGTTCTTCCAAATCATATGGATAGACTATCATGTTGGCTTTTGGGTCATGATTAACTAGGTGGCCTTAATGAGATTATGCATGTAGTGGCATAAAGATGGGATATGCAAAAGAGTTGTGCATACCATCTATCCAAGAGTTGCATAAAACACAAATGGAAAATGTTGCCAACCTAAATAGTCACATTGTGGGCAATTAAACAAAGCTGACTTATGACTTGGTGATATGGATCTTGGCCCACTACAAAAATTGTGCACTACAATGGCTATGAATCAATATAGAGGGTTACTGATTTGAACAAAATAAAGGGAGTGATAGTTAATTAAAATCCTAATAATATTGTCAATATTTTAAAATCAAATCAAAAGTGTTTTGACAAATGGAAATTCTCTATTGAGGAAACAAATGGCAACCAATAACACATTCAAATTTTAATTGGACCTTGAGAAGGACAAGATGAACAAGAACAACTTTCATGATTGGTTCAATACTTTGAGAACCGTTCTCACTCAAGAGCACTAGCTCTATGTGTTGGAGACACTAGATCTAGATCAAACTGCTTCCATTGTGCCTAAGGATGAAAGGGATGCTAACAAGAAGCACTTTGAGGATGTCATAGATGTCAAATGTCTGATGCTATTCTAAATGAACTATGAGTTGTAGAGACAACATGAGAACGTGGAATTTATCAAGATGGTAAAACATATCAAGAATATGTTCTAGGATCAGGAAAGATCAAATTGTTTAGGGTGTTCTATCATTGGAAGTTCCTTTACTTTATTCACTGAACGTCTTCATGATTTTCTCATGGTCCTCACATATTTGCTAGCTGGCTTTCCATAGAGGGTTGTTCTTCTCTGATTTCCTATAATGCCTCATCTCCCTCTTGGTCTTTGTTCTTATCTGCAACTTTCTCTGGTCTACATCATGTTCTTGTTTGACATTAAAGGTTGTGTCTCTTTCTTGTCCCTTGTCAGCTGCTTCTAACTCCTTCTCAAGGTATGTCACAATTTTATCTTGTTGTTGCTTTGGACTTGCAATCTTTTCAACCTTCAACCCTTTGTAGACAACTTTGTGGACTTTTAATTATATATTTCTCTTTGGTGTTGATTATGCAACATCTTCCACCTCAGTCATGATTTGACTCTAGGTTGGCGTACACATCATAGCCCTTGCCATCCCCACTGTCACAGTAAATATCATATTCAACATATATATTGTAGAGAAAGTGATCTTTTGATAGTCGTAGTTCATCCTCTCAGGGAGAGATAGTAAGTCGTTCATCTTCACAAACATAAAATAGTACTTCTCTCCCCTTTTGTCAATCACAGACATGGAGAGTAGATATTTCATATCAATAAATATATTACCCTTACTCTTAATAAAGTTTTGTAGAAGTTAGGGGCACTTAAGGTGGAAACTGATGTAGTCCTATTTTAGGACATCATCTTGTGTATTATTGCACTTCAATCACATCTACATATGTTATATTACATGTTATTTCATCTACATACGTTAGATTACATGTTATTTCCATCAGTATGTATAATTATATCAAATGCACTTATGGACATTCTTTGCATGTTTTTCATGTACTTTGACAACACTTGGATGGACGGTAGAGAAGGAGGGTGATCCTAATTTCCCTCCACCATTGGAGGGGTCAAGGAAGGTCCGATAGCTTACCCAACCTGCCCTAGTGGTCAAGATTAAAGTAAAGCAAAGAAATCCCTAGATGAACAAAGATTAGGCTCAAAGTGCAGCTGAAGACCCCGACACGACCATGGTGACAAGGAACAGTTGTGCTGGCTAAGGCAAAATCAAAATAGCACCTTAGTTCAAGAAATGAGAACCAAAGTCAGCACCACAATCATGCTAGCCAGCACATCCATACCATGAGGACCCCAACATGAGTGTTCCAACCAAAAAGTCGTGTTGGCCAGAGATAAAACGACCATCCACAAAGAATTGGCCAACAAATGACAAGCCCAAAATGGTCATGTTGAACAACCTGGCTGTACAACCAGTGATATGGACTGCACGACCATGCCACCAGACTTCAAAAAGCCCCTAAACAACCTGACCTATTTTCTATTCATCACAACAACTGTTCCATAGCACCACGACCATTCCACCCATTACTCGACAAGGCTGTATTGCCCAACGCAGACATGCTATCATAAAACTGAGCAGTAGTTAGCACTAAATTTCCCATTCTACCTCCCACTTGACCTAGTGCTTACTCACATCCCATATATACATGGGTGATGGCTAGAGCATGAGGTTATCTACCCTACAAACACTCTAGCCTCCCCTTTTCACCCCTCATCCATTCCACATCCATTTCACCATCTTCCACATAAAAACCCTAGTTTTTAAGGGTTTTGACAACTCTCCACCATTCATACATGTCATACCACCTTGGATAAAGGAGGTGCTCAATCTACTATTGCTAGGAGGTGGAGGAGTGTCCACTAAGCTCAACATGGGTTTCCACTCCTTTACTCCTTCTTCCTTTCTTTTTGTATTTTATTGTTCTATGAGTACCTAGGCCACATAGGTGGGAAGTTCGGGCTCAATATGTTACTTTGATACCATATTGGGGTAAAATAATATGTAAACATTGTAATTTTATTTGTAATGGTTATATTCTACTTTGTTCTCAATTATCATAAATTGGTTGTTGGTTTATTCTTGATATCACCTAGGATTTTAAAGAAATTTCTTATATGTAGCTAATTAGTGAATTGCTGCTAGGTCCAATTAGTGGATCCTAAGATGCCCACCCACCTTCCTACATGATAATCAATTCCCCTACACCTAGGTGAGAGATCTAAGTGGCTAGTTTGGAGGAGTTTAGTGTAATTATCTTGGATCCTTCTCAATTCTAGAAGGTAGGTGATCTGATGTCAAAAACCTCATTTCCACCTTCCATTACTACCATCAGACCATAATTACCCTATGATTTTCTATGCTATAAAACTAGACATGACTAAATTCTAATTGAATTCCACATAATCCCCTAATCCAAATGGGCCTCGCAAGGGTGACTAGGAAGTGATAGGGACTAGTTCCCCTATACACACCCTACCTCAGCCATTGCCAATTAGTAGTTTAGGGGCAACTCATTAGAATCTATTTTTTTGTTTAGTGTGGTAGTCTAAATGAAAGAATGATGTTTTCATATTATCACACCAAACTCATTTGACATGATCATTCCCCCAAACAACCCACAATTCACTTTACTGCATTAAAACCCTTATTTTCCTTCTTGCTTAGTTAATGCTAGCTTATCTAATATCTTTACTTTCCTAGTTAATTGTTATTGCTCTTGTCTTGTCCTTGTTATTTTAGGACTTTAATCACTCTTTTACCTAATTTCTAATCTAGTTTTAGTGTAGCTCTTGCATTGCTTGCCTTAGTGTAACTTGTCTTTTTATGTTTTTTTAGTTTGTTCCTATTCTTTAGAAGTAATCTTGTCTAGGTTTAACTTAGGCTTTTGTTTTTTATTGTCTTTCTACTATTACTTTCTTGGTCAACCCTTAGTGTAATAGAAAAAACACCAATAAATCCCTTAAACCCTAAACTCCATGATAGGAACCTATCCAAACTAACCTATCTCTAGTGCCCCCTCTTTCCCTACCGATTAACCACAACTTGTCATTTTCATATACTATGACATTACCATGTGAGTTTGTGGGTATGTGTTACTAGATATTGTTGAATGAACCTAGTTGGTCTTTATAAATTTGAAAGACCCTTGTTATGTGTTCCAAGCCCATGGGGTGCATCTACTGAAACCTAGTTGGTTAGTGTGTGCACCTCTGGCTGGATGCCCCAAGCTTTCTGGCATTGTTGTTGAGAATAGAATGCGCCATAGCTCCCTAGTAGTTATGATGTGATCCATCCTCTTAGAGCCGTCTTTTTCTATCTTTCTTTGTAATGTTTGAGAGACACACCATGCCTGCTAGAACCATTGTCAGAGACATAAAGCATCATTGCTCCCTAGTATTTGTGGTGTAATCCATCTCCTTAGCACTGCCTTTTTACAAATTTCTTGGTCATGTTTGAGAAATATGCCAAGCTTTCTAGCACCATAACCAGGGACATAAAACACCATAGCTCCCTAGTAGTTGTGGTGTGATCCATCACCTTATCAAAATCTTTTTCTAGCTTTCTTGAATGTGTTTAGGAAACACACCATGCTCTTTGGTGTCCTTGTGGGGGGTCAAGGTATTTGTCCTAGCTAGTCATTATCGCTTTGATCTTTTCCTACTATTTGCACCATTGATATTCTTTATTCTTTATTCTTTGTATTATTTATGCATATTAGTTTGCTAACTTGTCCTCCTTTTTTGTGCCTTGTGAATTTTACATGAAACCTATTGTAAGGCCCCTAAACTTACTTAATTAGTTGAATGAGATTAATTATCATACCTGAATTCTTATAACCCTAATATAACCTTGTGATATGCTTTAAAATTAAAAGACAAGCTTAATTTTCAAATTTGGTCCAATATGGACATTGTTTGAGCAAGTTATGCAATTTTATGCACTTTTTTATTTTTCTACAATTTACCCAATTATGAGGTTTTATTTGGAATTTATCACTTGAATTATGTTCCTTGGATATTATATCATCATTCTTGATCATTTTTAGACATGGGTATCCTATTTAAACCTTGGTTTGAAGGTGTTTTCTCCAAGGATATTTTAGGGTTTACCCCTTCATGGATGAGCTACCTTTAGTAGCTATCAACTAATGAGTTATTTGTTTTTCTTGGTAATTCAAGAAACGAGGGATAAGCATGTCTCTTTGGATGGTGGGGGAGTTGCTTGTATTTGTTCTTGTATATTCTTAATAGTTTAAGGCCATGGACACTTGGAAAGATACTAGAACTTCAACTTTTTCTTTTTCTTTATCTTAAAGTTTCATATACTTATCCCTAAGAACCAAAACAAGCCATTTTCTCTCCACCACTTCCCACCTTCTACAAACCTCGTCCTTCCTCTGTGCTGCTGTGAATTTCCTGTCCAAGGAAGAAGAAAGAGGGGAGCTTCTTGGAAAAAGAATCTAGGGTTGCAATTGACTTCCATTTAGGGTTTGAAAAGCTTCCTTCTAGTGGTCTTGACCACAAAGTGGTTTGCTCGTTTGATGAAGAAAGGTCCTATATGGATGAGTTCATAGATTATACTTGGATTTTCTACCCTACCTACTTGAGTTTTCTTTTGTTTGGGGTTTTGTGACGTCCCTGGATTTTCTAAAACTTAATCTAATGTGTGACGTCCAAATTGAAACCCTCAACTCAGCGAGAATCCCAATTTAAACACCCCACACCAGGCTATGAAGAAGAAAATCAAGGGAGTCAGAAGGAAACAACAGTAGCACATGTATATGAACAATAATAAAACCATACACACATATTCACCATTATACATATAATTACAACATGAATTATTACAACATTTGATATTACATATTAAACATCAAACTTATACATATACATGTACTACAACTAAACAACATGATCTTAAGACAACATGTACACCTGTACATTAACTCGCCATACAACTCTCAACTATCCTAGATCTTCAAGAGCATAACCACAACCTAAACAAAAGATTGCATGCGGTACACGTCAGTAAAATATTCAAAAATATTGTACAGAGTACGCCTACGTGTCTTTTATATACCTCTCATCATATCTTGGCAATAAGATAAAACTAATAATTGGCAGTTATAAAGAAATATAATAAGAAGCATAAACTTGCACAAAGATGTTCATTAACAAAAGAGAACACATATTTTAAGCTCATTTTCCATTATATAATCGTGCATCTTCCTACCAATGGGATAGATGCATTTAGGCCTTATGATCTTCTTACCAAAGAGAAATATCATTGTACACGTGATCTACTTACCAAAGAGATAGATCACTCACTACCAATATGCTTACCAAAGAGATATAATGCTTTCATATAATGGAACAAATATATTATGTTTCATGTCTTTATAGCCATAAGTATGAAAAATCAGGCAAAATATCATAGAAGAACAGTCATTTCATCCAATACCATATGCCAAGTATTTTACTACTCATATAACGCAAGCATATTGTAGAATAAGCTAAGCAAGAGGTAATTGCATACCTTGATCAAGAGAAACTAAATCACATATTCATCACGTCATCTATATCTTTGTTAAAGCTGATCAAGACAAGATCATATCCTGTCATCGGATTCTCATCATCTTACATCTCATCTTAATCTTAATCGTGTTCCTATTAGGGTTTGCTTATCTCATTATGGTATTCTCATGATTACTTGTATTATTGCCTTATATTTATCTTACTGATGTCATATTCTAGATTATGGTTCATTAACTGGATTTACTCATGCGTCATATTATTATGTGAACATACTTAACATTATGTCACTTTCATTAACCATAATAGGGTTACATCACATGTATTAAGGGTGCTCTTTGTATAACATGAATTCTATGCATATAACTGATATCAGAGTTCCACATTAGCTTCTAGTTACATATATGAGGGTATTCCGTGAATCTCATCATTTATTAAGCATGTATGCATTAATTGCATTATCTTTAGTGTTATTAGCCCTAATTAGCCAAATTAATCAAATTATATGGTTTCATGCATCAACTTGACCATATCTGACATCATAAGCACTATAACCATGATTATAGACTTACTAACATTTGTCCATAATTTAATATCATCATTTGATATTTATTACTCATGAACTAAGCATTACACATATTACATGATATCACTGATATTAGTTCCTCAAAAACCTGATATTATACTTTCATTGCATTCTATTCATTTTTCTGAGAATTTTGGTATATTACTTTATTTTTCTGATGCTCGAGCTAATTATTATGATTTATACAAAATCTGGGAATGTCTTACCTTTAAGCCAATAGGATTCAGCCACGTGGCTCCAGGGTTGGCGTGGATCCGGCTGGTTTTCTGGGCTGGGGTGGGTCCCGATTCAGGGTTCTGTCTGGCTAGACCGGTCCATCTCCTTCACTCTCTCACACATGCGAAAAGGCATTCTCCGCCGTATGAACTAGAAAACGGTTGTGGCTGTGGGACTCTCTTGTGTGAGCCTGGATGCCGCTCGAGTCTTCCCTCCTTTCCAGTGCTCCCACAACGCCTGTATACCACTGCGGGGAGAGTCTGGCGAGAATCTCAGTTCTCTATTCATCGACCGCATTCTCTAATGAGCACTTGAGCCTCCGCAAAACAAGGCCACGATCGGCCGCCTCCAGCACTGCGTGTGTTCGGTCTGGTCACACAAAGCCGCCACATGACTCAACCCCGACATGCAATTGGTGATGGTTTCCTTCTCCTCATGATCCTTGTGGCTGCGATCTCAGTGCCTGATGCCCGCATTCCCTCATCGTTACGAGGCCCTCCCGTCATTCTTCGATGCTGCCTCAATGCCCAGTGGCGAGCTTCGATGTTGTGCAGACACTGCCACATCCCAATAACCTGGCGAGATGAAGCATCTTCCTTCTCGTTTCCTCCTACGCCGTGATCTCCGTAGAGAAGCACGCCACCATGCGATTAGAGGAACTGGCAAGGGATCAACTGCTGACAGATCCTCCTTATCATTTCTACGCCTGACGTCGCCCTGCGTCACTTTGCCCTTCCTCATGTCGGCAGGAGCTCATACCGCTCAGGCCCTCATGGTTTCGATAGCCATGGAAGCTTAACGATAGCCCCTAGAATCTGCCGCCTTAGACTCCCTTCTCTACTCATGGCCTCCTCCTGCAATTGCAGTGGGGAAGACACTAAAAGCGAGAGCTCGTCCTCCCTACTAGAAAGGTTCCACACTTCTCGTCTAAGGGGTCTTCACACTCCTCTACTCGAGTTGAGAACAACCGACCACTCAGTTCCTCTCCTCTGGCCACAACCAAGACGTGGGGTTTCTTAGGACTCAGCATCGCTGACTGCTCCACGACCTCTGGGTCAGACGGATGTAGGGGAAGGTCTGTCCACCGTCACATGACAACCAAGGGTCAAGAACTGATCCACACTTAAGTTGATCCATGGCCTCTCCTTTGGAGTGCCTGCAACCCTAAGATCAGTGATCCAATGGCCAGAAAAGGGCCACACATCTAAAACTAAACCAGGCGCGTGATATAGGTAAAAGATTAAAAACTCAGGTCTATAAATCATCAATATGCACATTATTTCATGATATTCAAACCTAAATAACTTCCTCTAGAAACATCCAATTGCCACCAAATTTTAACCACAACTTCCTCACTACTCAAGCTTTCTTCTACCACTACTACAGAAATAGCATTCAGTGACACTTTTCTGGGCGTCGGTTATTAAGGAAAACCGACGCCTTATATGTTAGGCGTCGGTTGTTTATGAAAACCGACGTCTATATTCGAAGACCAGCCAGACACGGGTACCGCTTTGTCTTCAGCGTCGGTTGTTTATAACAAACCGACGCTTAAGGTCGCCCGCGAAATCCATATTTCGATCAAAAAAAATAGTGTCATTAGCAGCGTCGGTTATTTAGGTAGAAACCGACACCTATGAGCGATGAAAATTTGCGCGAAAAGTGTCACCTTCAGCGTCGGTTATTCAAGGATAACCGACGCTGAAGGTGGTTCCCGCCAAACAATTTCATGAAAATATCGTCCAATTGGACGTCGGTTTTTCAAACAACCGACGCTAAAGATGTTTAGGCGTCGGTTGTTTTAAACAACCGACGCTATTTGGGAACTTCATAACCCTCGATCGCCCGACTCTTCCCCTTTCTTCTGTTTCATTGCGAGCGATTTCCCTATTTCTTCTTCAGCTCCCCTTCTCCGGCGCCCCCTTCTCCGCCACCACTCCTGCTCGCCGCCGCTCCTGCCGCCGTTGGACACCAGCTCTGCGTCGCCACCACCGCCGCCGCCGCTCCTGCTCCTGCTGCTGCGCTCTCTCCTGCTCCGTCGCCTGCTCGCCACCGCCTGCTCACCTGCACCGCCGCCGCCTGCTCTCCGCCGCACACTGCTGCTCTCCTCGCCGCGCACAGTTTCTCTCCTCTCCTCGGCGCCGGTGGCTTCTTTGGGGTAGGTCTCTGCTCAGTTTATAGTTACCATTGCATACATTGTTGTTTGAGCCTTATGATGGACTTTTGGATTGCAAATGACTGGGATTTTCCTAGTGAATGTTCTAAATTTGTAGGCCCAATCTAGATTAAATTGAGAGCTCATTCTCTCCTTATATTGGCAAGGTGAGGCGAAAATAATTCCACAAGTGATTCAAATCTCCTATCCCACACTTTACCCATCTTTGTCATGCCTCATTACCAGGGTTAGTGTCATGCTAATCCATTGATATTCATATACGGAGTGACCCTGAGTTTATTGAAATATATCACGAGATTGTGGGTCATCTATGAAGATACCCTTGTGGTGCATTATGTGTGATTTTATAGTAAACAATTATATAAGATTTTATTCTAGATTTAATCAAACCCATTGTGCAATAATCATTCCCCGCGAGCATACATGTCTTATTGCAATATATTTTTATGTGATCCCAACATATTAAATTGAATTAGAATGATTTCGTGAATTATAGGGTTTTAAAGTTGATAAACATGTACATGCGGAAATAGGGTTATTAAACCAATGGTTATAACATAGTATGATCTTAATCTGATCTGGATGTTCATAATAATGTAGTATGTTAAATATGATGATTAGGGATACATATAATGTCTAGTAAAGATTCCTAGACCTTTTGTTTGAAACTATTGATTTCTTGATTTATTATTTAATAATGCTCTGTTGATTACGATTAACCATGTTGCCTGTAGTTTATAGACAATTATTATATATAAGAATGACAACACATGTATTTGTTGGCCTAGAAACCCGTCTAAGATTTAATCATTAGGAGTAAATCTTGGATAGTCCCCGGTTTGGGACTGTTCTTGAACATCTAATCTCACTTAGGATGTAAGTGTATAATGTGTATTGGGTTTTTGAGAAACTTTCAGTAGCATTTCCCCGTTTGTTCTCTAAGTACATATGTACTTAGAGAACAACGGGGAAATGCTGCCGAAATTTTCTTGACAACCAAATACGCATTATACACTTACTAGTGAGATTAGGTGTTCAAGGATGGGATAGGTGGTACACATTTATTATATATAAGAATGACATCAAATGTGTTTGTTGGCCTAGAAACCCGTCCAAGATTGACTCATTAGGAGTAAATCTTGGATAGTCCCCGGTTTGGGACTGTTCTTGAACACCTAATCTCACTTAGGATGTATATGTATAATGTGTATTGGGTTTTTGAGAAAATTTTGGTAGCATTTCCCCGTTTGTTCTCTAAGTACATATGTACTTAGAGAACAGCGGGGAAATGCTGCCGAAATTTTCTCGAAAACCCAATACACATTATACACTTACTAGTGAGATTAGGTGTTCAAGGATGGGATAGGTGGTACACATTTATTATATACTAGGGAAATGCTGCCTAATATTTTCCTAATATATACTTGTTTCCTAATATATACTTGTTTTCTCTGATCATAGAATGGATAGATCATGGATGTCCATTCGTAATCGTTGCACCCTAGAGTTTATATCTGGTCTTGATCAGTTTATTAGATTTGCCGAGGAACATAGGAAAAAACCTACAGATAGGTTCTACTGTCCATGTAGGCATTGCGGTAACAACTTGAAAGTCAACACTGTTGAGGAAATCAAAAGTCATGTCATGTGCAACGGGATTGTACAAGGCTATATAGAATGGCACTGGCATGGAGAGATTTCAAAATCGAAATGGAGAGATCACAATGAAGGATTGTTAATTGATAAAAGATCACAATTTTAGAGACATGTATGTTTATACAAATGCTAAATGTTTGCCTTTTTCTAGTTAATACAAATGCTAAATGTTTGCTTTTTTCTAGTTAATACAAATGCTAAATGTTTGCCTTTTTCTAGTTAATAGAAATGCTAAATGTTTGTCTTTTTAATGACATTTTCAGATGGCTGACCATGATGAGCATGATGTCCATGATGAGCATGAAGTCCATGATGAGCATGCTGTCCATGACGAGCATGGCGAGGATACTAATGTAAGTTCTAAAAACATATCCTGTATTTCTATAAAATTCATTATCTTCTAGTTATGTCATATATCCTATATTTCTATATTGGGCTAAGTTAGTGTGTTTTATTTTTGTCAAATTTTAGGTTGATGCACCTGTACCCACTGAAGCACTGGAGCAACTTGATGCGCAACACCAGACACTTAACAAGAAAAGGGGCATCACTCTGTTGAAGAAGTTATTAGCGCTAAGTGGTAGTGGATCCAAATTGGTGGTGGAGTTTGATAATGGAGGAAATCCAATTGGAGTGAACCGCAATAATTTTGTGAACTATCTTGGGTGTACCACTCGGAGCCATTGTGGTGTTAAGCATGACAATTGGCATAAAGTTCCTCAAGGGAAAAAAGACTTGATATGGAAGGATTTATGCGTGAGTTATTATTATTTGCAATTCTATTTTGTAGATTACAAATTCTATTATTTGCAATTCTATTTTGGATACTAGTTAATAACATTTCTATTTTACAGAATCTGTTTGCATTGGATGAGAAGTTGCATCGTAAAAATGTGATGCAACGCGCTGGAAAGATGCTTAGGAATTATAGGACAAATCTGAACAGAGAATACATAAAAGAGGGTGATAAGAAGAAGAAGTCAGCCCTTGAACAATGGAACTTCTTGGACAAAGAAGATTGGGACAATTTTGTTGCTTCAAGAAAATCTAAAGAATTCAAGGTATTAGGCGTCACTCCTAATTTAATTAATATACATTGTATTCACCTATTCAAGATTAGCATTTAGTGCTACTAACCAAATCATTAATGTGCATACTAACTAGGCCCTCAGTGACGCACAAAAAGCAAGGCGTGCACTGAATGTGCATGACCACACTATGGGTCCAAAAGGCTATGCAAGCGTTCGCCAAAGACTACAGGCGGAGTCTGCGGCTACTCAGGAGTCTGCTCCTACTCAGGAGTCTGCCACACCCATGCCTCGCCATGATATCTGGATAGCTGGCAGGCAAACCAAGAAGGGTGAAATAAAGAAGCCTGTAACTGCTGAGGCGGATGCAAAAATGGTAAAATACAACTCTTAGAGAAATCATTTGAATATTGATTATTTGTGGTGTTAACTTACCAATTTCTGTTTATGGTGATTAGCGGGAGCTGCACGAGCAGAGGAAACAAGGCACGTTCATCCCTCAGGGCACAAGGGATGAATTGATAGTTGCTCTGGGTAACCCAGAGCATCCTGGACGTGTTAGAGGTGCCGGCACTGGTGTTGGCATCAAAGCATTCTTTGGGCCATCCCAGCGCAAACCCAGAGCGGGACTTTCTCAAGAAGAGGTAACCTATTCTTTTTTAGAATGTTACTGCAAAAGGAAATTCATTAATAAGAAGCTAATGTTTCTTTTATCCATGTATAGGAGAATAAGAGAGTTGAGGATTTAGTTGCTAAGAAGATCAACGATGTAGTTGCTGAGAAGGTCAAGGAAGAATTGCTGCGGTGGCAGGCATCTCAGGCTTCCAATACGCCTATGGCGACCCACTCTTCTCCTGATGCACAGACTGCGAGTAATCCTGGAGACCCATCGCCTAGCACGTCTGCTGTAAGTATTGTTTATGGCATTGTAGTTAGTCTTTTCAAGTTGTTATGTTTTCAAGATGATATGTATATATGTATAATATTCTTTACGTAAATTTGTAGGCATTGAAGCCATGCCGCTTAAGAATGCAAGACTACGTTGTTGCAGAGGCGCAAGCTTACCCGTCCCTTCCTGGGGAAAGGTTTCACGGGACTCCAATGCCACAGGGCTATGTTCGTGTGGGCCCATTACGTGTGTTACCCGATTGGAGGGAAGTTGCGTTGCCATATGCCCACCCAGATATTGATACACTTGGTGAGGCAGAAGGCGGGGTGATATTGTGGCCCAAAGCAGATGTCGTCTACACGACTGAAATTGTAAGATAAATTTACATTGATTTAGAATGTTAATGTGTATATATGATGTCAACTGATCTGAAATTATATGTACAGGTTAAAAAGAAGACACCAGGAGCACCTAGGCCTCCACTTCCACTTCCCGCATTACCCGATTGGGTTCCAACTGACCTAACATACCCGTTAGGTCCTGCTTGTAGGGGAATGGCATGTTGGCTACGGGCACATAATGTACATTGCCCTATAATTATTTCTTTAGATGCAGATTATGCAGGTCAATCATACGATAGCTCTTTATTTATAGAAGATATTATTGAGCTGTTTATGTATGATTGGTTGAATACATCAATGATAGAGACATGGATAAGGTGAGATCTTGTTTATACATCCATATACCTTGTGTAAGATCCGGTGATCTGGTTTCTTATATATTAATGCATACGCCTATATGTTTTGCAGCTACCTAGTCGAAGATCATTGCAAACAATTTGCATTTGATCATGTGGGATTTTTGATTCCATCATTGATTAGTTTGGTAGCTAAAGACCCTGATAATGTTCAACAATACTGTATAGATGCTTTTACAATTTTTGGTCAGCAAAAGAATACGATAATAATAGCTCCATTCAATGTCAAGTAAGTTTATTTTATTTATAATTTGGACTTAAGAAAATTCCATTTTTATTTTGCATTTTGAGTTATTAATTGTTAACTTCTTACTTCTAGCGGTAGACATTGGGAGTTACTAGTTATTGTCCCCGGGACATTCACTGTTTATTATCTAGATCCTGCGAGGAGTACATTGAACACTAAAATTGGACACGTAATGAGAATTCCATTATTCTGGTGAGAAATATTTCATTTTTATATCCGTTAACATCTTTTATTACATTACTATTTACTTATGCAATTTATTGTGTTATATTAACATGTAGGGGTTTAGATGCATTCAAAAAGGCTAGAGGAACGGTCCCAAGGAAAAAGAACCAGCCAATAAATTGGCAGAACGTACAAGTAAGTTCCCGACTCGAATATATATATTATTGATGTGAATTGTGCTTAGTTTTATTATTTTGTATGTTTCAATTTATAGTGTGCTATACAAGACCATGGCTGGGCATGCGCATACTATGTGATGCGATTTATGCAGATGATTATCAAATATGCCGCATTGGACATCGATACCATACATGAGGTATTATATATACTTTCATTAGTTAGTATGTAATATATCACTCTTATCTTATTTTTATATTATTACTTATATATATACATCATTCTCTTTGCAGGTGTTTAAAACTGACAACACTACAGGTAAACGCTTAAAAAATATACATGCTCCATATACGATGGAAGCATTAAATGAAGTAAGAAAAGAATGGGCAAAAGCCATACAAGCAGTGGCAACTATAAGATATAATTGGGATGTTGATAGCGATAATGAATGATACTTTGTAAATGAATATTTCTGAATGTTAATACATGTATTTGAATGTTTCTATATGTGTGAATGTGAGAATTGAATTTATGTCTGAATGTATGTACTTGTGTGAAATTTTGCTTATGACTTTTGCAGGTTTGCGGCCTGTTTGTAGGCTGATATCAATGGATGTCATAAACCTGCAGTTCAGTTACTGAACTGCAGGTTCTCATCCTGCTGACCAGCCACAGCAGGCCTGCAAACTGATATGAAAAAAAAACAAATAGGCGTCGGTTATTTATAAAAACCGTCAGCAAAGATCTACAGCGTCGGTTATTTATAAAAACCGACGCCTGTTTAAATTACAGGCGTCAGTCTTTTGGTATATAACCGACGCCAAAAGTGTTCGCGCCACAAAAAATAGCGTCATTTAGGACACTTTATGCGTCGGTTATCTACTAAAAGACCGACGCTATAAGTAGTATAGGCGTCGGTTCGTTAGTAAATAACTGACGCAGAAAGTGCCCTAGCTGACGCCGTTTTATGTGGCGCGAACCCATTTTGGCGTCGGTTATCGACTAAACGACCGACGCCGATAGTTTAAATAGGCGTCGGTTAAACAACCGACGCCGAAGCGTTCGACCTTTAGCGGCGCCCACATAGGCGTCGGTCGAAAACCGACGCCAAATGGGGTTAAACGACCGACGCCAAAGGCCACTTCTGTAGTAGTGTACTCAAATTTGGTGCCAAAACACAATGGTTATACCATTCAATTAAATTCCTCAAAAAGGTATTAAGAGAGAGATCTTAATCATGATATCAACCTCACATCAACACACCTACTTTGTCAAGAGCTTGGAACTCTCAATATAACTCAACCATATGCTTTCACTTAAGTCATTGGATATTTTAAGATTCCAAAAGTCCACTCCATCACATCCTACACACCTTAAAAGAAATTCTATCCTCAGAATTAAGCCCAAAAACCACTTTGTCACATCATATACATCTTAAAAGAAATTGTGTCCTCAAAATTGAGCCATACTCATACTCCAAGGAAGAACTAAGGATCTTCTTCCATATGTAGGAAACTATCTTAGGTGCAACATATCCAAAAACAAAGCTCCATAGCCATCTCCAAACTACCATTAGGAGGTTTTAAAACATCTAAGGTGAAACACCCCTTAATAGAAGGCTCAAACAAGGGTTTAGAAACTCTGATTAGGTCATAACATATCTCATTATTAGGGTTGCATCCTTATCTATTCCTATGAATTAGGGTCCAACATCATATTACCATGTTCTAAAGGAGTTAACTAAAGTTAACCCATTATATCAAGGTGTCATCACCATTCTATTGAGATAATTGTTAAAACATGTTCAACATTAACATATGCATTTTACAAGGGAGTTAACTATATTTAACCCGTGTTATCCATCTAGATCATATCAAGGTGTTATAAACATTATTTTGTGCCAACTATCAAACTATATTTTTCATCATTATTAATCTTTAAGATTAACACCTCGTATAACATGTTTCATTTATATGATCTTATTTCATTGCTCATAACAAATTACAAAATTTACTAGTGATTTCATCAGAAGATTAACTAACACTATCACATTATTATCATTATTAAAACATATGGTTAACCATTTATGCATTGATATCTATTAAACCTTCTTAAGTTTCCATCGTATCATATCCATGTATCATATTTGAAGATCAGATTACATCCTTATATATATTATATCATGGTTGTGATAACCAAACTTATGCCAGTGGCTTATTAAACATATGTCAAAACTTCATCTCGTCCAACTGAGGTCCTAACCCTTATCATGAGGGTAATGCCATGCTCAAACTCTTTGAGCGAACTCAACTCAATGAATATATCATATGTACCACTATATCTCCCCTCTCGGTCTGGGGTTCTTAGGTATACCTCATTGGCATTAGCAGATAGCTTTACAAGCTCTAGGCACATAAGCACAAACCAAAACATGCTGCAACATACTCTTCATAGGTCTCTACCCATGAAACATGTTACCCAAAGCTCTCTTATATACACCACTAGATTCCTATGTGGGAAACCACCAACCCGTGCATGAGGCTTCACAGAAACTGACATAGCTACCTCCTCCAGGTTCTTGGGCTCTCTCCCTCACCCAGATGGAAGGCACTCAAATTCATATTCACATGCACATATATAACTAGCCTCTCTCTATCTCAAGGGTTTTGGTCTTCCCAAGGACATCTAGGGTTCAACAAGACTATAGGAATCTTGCATAAAGCGACTCAACTCAATAATTCAGGAGTATTCTAGTTTAGGACATATCATACCACATATCTCATAATTCTCATATCTTGGAGTTTAGGTTCTCTAACCTTGTCCCTCTGGGTCTCACTCTCTGGAGTTAACCCTATAACTGGTCGCAACACTAGAGGTCCTCCTTTGTAAAAGAGCTTGAGGCTCATGCTGACTCACAACTTTGTCTTAACTTAACTTATCTTAACTTAGAAAAGCACACATACTTGCATCATCAAAACTTATCTCAAAACCTCAAAACTGAACTCATGTCCTCAAAGACAAACATAGATCATCATAACCATCTTATATCATCTATATAAGACTTAGACTGTATCATCAAAACTTATTTCATCTATTCCATCTATCATATACTCTAAAAAGGCTCTAGACATCTAATCTAGAACTACTCTCTCTTCTAGACTGATGTCATTCACTTTCACTTAGGTTGCATGACCACCTCCTACTCGTACATGTGTGGGGACACATTTTTGTAATACATATACATAATAAAATATTATATAGTTTTTCTCCAATAAAACAAGCGTCAGAGAAAACTATCGAGGTTCGATCCATTTGGAATCAAAACCAATTCCTGAAAATGAGTGTCCCACACATAATAGAGAGTATAATGTCATGAAGACTAGTGAAAAGGGTGAGAACATGGTGTAGACTAGTGTATCTACTCTATACAATGTGCACAGTATGTCTAGGGTTTCTCTTCCCTTGATGCATTCCAAATAGTGCAACGTCTCATACCGCTACACTACAAGGAAAGAATGACATCTAAGGACTTGCTATTCAACAAGCACCAGTCTAGACCTAGTTCTCAGACATCTAGGTGCTAACCTAGAGGCTAGGTCAGATCTAGTCTCTAAAAGATGACTAGTCTAACCCTAAAGATTATTAAGTTCAAGGTTTTCTAGTTTTGAGTTGCATAATGAGAAAATGTTAGGCATTGCTATTGTTCATGCTTTGATACCACCTGTGACGTCCCCGGATTTTCTAAAACTTAATCTAATGTGTGACGTCCAAATTGAAACCCTCACCTCAGCTAGAATCCCAATTTAAACACCCCACACCAGGATAAGAAGAAGAAAATCAAGGGAGTCAGAAGGAAACAACCGTAGCACATGTACATGAACAATAATAAAACCATACACAAATGTTCACCATTCAACATATAATTACAACATGAATTATTACAACATTTGATATTACATATTGAACAACAAACTTATACATATACATGTACTACAACTAAACAATAGGATCTTAAGACAACAGGTCCACCTATACATCAGCTCACTGCACAACTCTCAACTATCCTGGATCTTCAAGAGCATAACCACAACCTAAACAAAAGATTACATGCGGTACATGTCAGTACAATATTCAAGAATATTGTACTGAGTATGCCTACATGTCTTTTATATACCTCTCATCATATCTTGGAAATAAGATAAAACTAATACTTGGCAGTTATAAAGAAATATAAGAAAAAGCATATACTTGCACAAAGATGTTCATTAACAAAAGAGAACACATATTTTAAGCTCATTTTCCATTATATGCTTGTGCATCTTCCTACCAATGGGATAGATGCATTCAGGCCTTATGATCTGCTTAGCAAAGAGATAGATCACTGTACACGTGATGTTCTTACCAAAGAGATAGATCACTCACTAGCACTATGCTTACCAAAGAGATATAGTGCTTTCATATAATGGAACAAATATATTATGTTTCATGTGTTTATAGCCATAAGTACGAAAAATCAGGCAACATATCATACAAGAATAGTCATTTCATCCAATACCATATGCCAAGTATTTTAATACTCATATAACGCAAGCATATTGTATAATAAGCCAAGTAAGAGGTAATGGTGTATCTTGATCAAGAGAAACCTAATCACATATTCCTCACGTCATCTATATCTTTGTTAAACCTGATCAAGGTACGCCATTACCTCTTACTTGGATTATTATACAATATGCTTATGTTATATGTGTAGTAAATACTTGGCATATGATATTGTATGAAATGATTGTTCTTGGATGATATGTTGCTTGAATTTATGTACTTATGGTTATGAACACATGAAACATAATATATCTATTCCATTATATGAAAGCACTAATTCTCTTTGGTAGTATAGTGCTAGAAAGTGATCATTCTCTTTGGTAGAAGATCACATTGTATAATGATCTAACTCTATAGTAATAGATCATAAGGCCTTACATCTCATACTCTTTGGTAGCTGAGATGATGCATTATTCCCTCAGGTGGAAAATGCATAGATGATATAATGGAAAATATACTTAAAATGTGTGTTCACTTTTGTTAATGAATATCTTTGTGCAAGTATACTCTTTTCCTTATATTTCTTTATAACAACCAAGTATTAGTTTTATCTTATTGCCAAGATATGATGAGAGGTATATAAAAGACACGTAGGCGTACTCATTACAATATTCTTGAATATTATGCTGACGTGTACCACATGTAATCTTTTGTTTAGGTTGTGGACATGTGTTCTTGAAGATCCATGATAGTTGAGAGTTGTATGGCGAGCTGATGTACAGGTGGACCTATTGTCTTAAGATTCTGTAGTTTAATGGTAGTACATGTATATGTATAGTTTGTTGTTCAATATGTAATATCAAATGATATAAAAATTCATGTTATAATTATATGTTGAATGGTGAACAAGTGTTGTATGGTTTTATTATTTTTCATGTGCATGTGCTACTAATTGTTTCCTTATGAGTCCCTTGATTTTCTTCTTCTTAGCCTAGTGTGGGGTGTTTAAATTAGGATTCTCACTGAGGTGAGGTGTCAATTTGGATGTCACACATTAGATTAAGTTTTAGAAAATCCGGGGACGTCACAGGAAAACATGATATGTGATTCTCTTAGTTCATTAGGATATGTGTATCATTACTTTTATTCTTATCTTATGATTATCTCACTGATGTCATATTCTAGATTATGGTTCATTAACTGGATATACTCATGTGTCATACTATTATGTGAACATACTTAACATTATGTCACTTTCATTAACCATAATAGGGTTACATCACATGTATTAAGGGTGGTCTTTGTATAACATGAATTCTATGCATATAACTGATATCAGAGTTCCACATTAGCTTCCAATTACATATATGAGGGTATTCCGTGAATCTCATCATTTATTGAGCATGTATGCATTACTTGCATTATCTTTAGTGTTATTAGCCCTAATTAGCCAAATTTATCAAATTATATGGTTTCGTGCATCAACATGACCATATCTGACAACATAAGCACTATAAACATGATTATAGACTTACTAACATTTTTCCATAATTTAATATCATCATTTGATATTTATTACTCATGAACTAAGCATTACACATATTACATGATATCACTGATATTAATTTCTCAAAAACCTGATATTATACTTTCATTGCATTCTACTCATTTTTCTGAGAATTTTGGTATATTACTTGTATTGTTTTGATGCTCGAGCTAATTATTATGATTTATACAAAATTTGGGAATGTCTTACCTTTAACCCAATAGGAGTCAGCCACGTGGCTCCAGGGCTAGCGTGGATCCGGATCGTTTTCTAGGCTGGGGCGGGACCCGGTTCAGGGTTCTGTCTGGCTAGACCGGTCCATCTCCTTCGCTCTCTCACGCATGAGAAAAGGCGTTCCCCACCATGTGAACTGGAAAACGGTTGTGGCCGTGGGACTCTCTTACATGAGCATGGATGCCGCTCGGGTCTTCCCTCCTTTCCAACGCTCCCGCAATGCCTGGATGCACTGCGGGGAGAGTTCGGCAAGAATCTTAGTTCTCTGTTCATCGACCGCATTCTCTGACAAGTGCTGGAGCCTCCGCAAAGCAAGGCCATGACCGACCGCCTCCAGTACTGTGTGTGTTTGGTCTGGTAACACAAAGACAACACACGAATCAACCCCGGCTTGCAATTGGTGATGGTTTCCTTCTCCTCACGATCCTTGCGGCTGTGATCTCAGTGCCTGATGCCCGCATTCCCCCGTCATTGTGAGGCCCTCCCGTCGTTCTTCGACGCTGCCTCAAGCCCGTTTCCGAGCTTCTATGTTGTACAGACAACGCCATATCTAGATAACCTGGCGAGATGAAGCATCTTCCTTCTCATTTCCTCCTGTGCCATGATCTCTATAGAGAAGCACGCCACCGTTCGGTTAGAGGAACTGGTAAGGGATCGACTGTTGACGGATCCTCCTTATCATCTCCACGCCTGACGCCGCCCTGCGTCACTTCGCCCTTCCTCATGTCGGCAGGAGCTCATACTCCTCAGGTCCTCATGTCTTCGACAACCATGGAGGCTTAACGATAGCCCCTAGAATCTACCACCTCAGACTCCCTTCTCTACTCATGGCTGCCACCTACAGTTGCGGTGGAGAAGACAGTAAAAGGGAGAGCTCGTCCTCCCTAATGGAAAGGTTCCACACTTTTGTCTAAGGGTTCTCTGCACTCCTCTACTCGAGTTGAGAACAACCGACCACTTGGTTCCTCTCCTCAGGCCACAACCAAGACGCGGGGTTGCTTAGGATTCGACATTGCTGACTGCTCCACGACCTCCGGGTCAGACGGATGTAGGGGAAGGTCTGTCCACCGTCACATGACATCCAAGGGTCAAGAACCGACCCACATTTAAGTTGATCCATGGCCTCTCCTTTGGAGTGCCTGTGACCCTAAGATCAGTGATCCAACGGCCAGAAAAGGGCCACGCATCTAAAACTAAACCAGGCGCGTGACATAGGTAAAAGATTAACAACTTAGGTCTATAAATCATCAATATGCACATTATTTCATGATATTCAAACCTAAATAACTTCCTCTAGGAACATCCAATTGCCACCAAAATTTAACCACAGCTTCCTCACTACTCAAGCTTTCTTCTATTCAAATTTGGTGCCAAAACTCAACGTTTATACCATTCAATTAAATTCCTCAAAAAGGCATTAAGAGAGAGAGAGATCTTAATCATGATATCAACCTCACATCAGCACACCTACTTTGTCAAGAGCTTGGAACTCTCAATCTAACTCAACCATATACTTTCACTTAAGTCATTGGACATTGTAAGATTCCAAAAGTCCACTCCATCACAGGTTTAATCTTCTCATTAGAGGCAAGTTATAGAACATGCTCCACATTTATTGCTTACCATAAGCTTTCTAAATAATGTTCTTGCTTAAAAATGATGATCCATGCACTAAAAAACTATGCTTGACTTGGATTTCGATTTTTATAATGTTCCCTATTCTAATTTTAGTTTTATATGAACCTGTGATCATATTTACATTATTCCTAAGGTATAATATGACTTAGATCAGGTTGGTTTGACAACCTATGGTGCAAATCACCTATCAACCAATGATCAATTTTAGGGTTTTAAGTTGATTTCTTCTATAAACCCATGACCCAATGATGGTACCATTGCGACAACCCTATGGTGTTGTCTTCATGAAAACTGATGGTCAAGATCAAATGTGTCATATGATGGTGAAAACCTATCGTCACCCCCTTAGGTTAGGTTTTGGATCAATTAGAAGTTTAATGATCAACGATTAAGTACCCAACTGATGTTATCAATCAATGATGGCATTAGCTTAATATTTGATGCTAATTAATGAATATAGTGTGGATCTAACAACCTATGGTGACATAATGGTGGATCAGGTCTCTACAATCTATGGTGAGTTAAACATATAGTTGTAGCATCAATTAAGCCTTAGACCAATGGTTTCTTGGGTCACTTGATGCAATGGTTGGATCTATACTGTAATTGATGGTTTTAACATATGAACTTGACCCAATGGTCAAGATCTAATGTTTATTCCTATGATAAAGTGGAATGATGGCTAATGTTATATGTTGGTCCTAATAATGTGATTTATATGGTTTCCATTATATGATTAACTTAAGGATCTTACTTGTTGACAATGGATGGATTGTTTTAAATGAATAGTCGATTGTGGGTTTTACCCTACTCTCAATGGAACTTTTTGTGTTGTTAATCAATGGATGCCTAGGGTTAGATGGTGACTCTTTCTAGAGAAAAAATCAAGGTGTTCATAGGTGGTTTATCCAAGGTGTTTACTTATTTAAACAACCAATGGTCTTACCTTTTAAACATCCAATGGTTCTGGGTGACATTGTGGTATGGTGATATGGGTTGAATGATGATGGAATAAATGGAGGATTACCCTTAATAAGGTAGTATTACCTATTCACTCATATGAATAGAGGGAATGATAATCATATTGTATTGATATGTAACCCTAATGAGGTATACCTAGCTTTAATATAACTAAATGATGGTAATTGGGCATGAATAGTCCTTTAATGACTAATACAATCATGGAATACTCTGTGACTATTTTTGAAACCCTAGTATGCTATAACCTGATGGTTACACCTTGATTTATGTCTGGGTTCATACTTGAGAATGGTATGGAATGTGATAGTGATGCTTCACCTTATGCATCCATGATCCAATGGGGATGATGTGAGTTAGGGTTTGGGTATGAGTTTTGATTAGTAACATTAATATAATTTATCTTGTGAACCTAACTCTAATGCAAATAGATAAAGATGAGTATTCATGTTTAACATTCTTATATGATGGAATGATGGTGGAATAACCTCCTTAATATGATCATAACCTTGATATGTTAATTAGTGGTTATGATAGCTACATGGTTGATACTTTCTTATGCTAAAAATGTGCATCATGAATATGATGAGAGTTAATCATATATAAATTCCTTGCATGTTGATGTAATAAAGGAATGTTCTTAATGTTACTATAACCTTATTATGATTGTTTATGAATATCCCCTAGCTCATTCATGCAATATTATGTTGATCTGGTGTATTATATGTAAGTGATGTTGTTGAACCTTGTTATAAGGCATGCAAAGATAATGATGATCTTGTAGGGAATAGTATGATGGTCTTAATGACCTTTGGGCTTGGTTGAGCCCTAAATGAGGTGTAAAACTCTTGTGTTGATAAGGGTTGATACCATGTGATATTTTGAAAATAATTTCATATCCTGTGATAGTATGATGGTCTTAATGACCTTTGGGCATGGTTGAGCCCTGCATGAGGTGTAATCCTCTTATGTTGATAAGGGTTGATACCTTATGATATTGTGAAAAGGATTTACATCTTGTGGTAGTATGATGACCAGTGTGGTCTCATGAATGGCAAGTGAATAGTACCATGTGATGATGAGATGAGAAATTATGTTTCACACATTTTATATCTTTTGAAAGTTCTGATATTTATATGCTTGCTAGAAGTGAATTAGGGTTTGTATGTCCACTTGTTTGATGCAACCTTAATTCACCGAATTGGCATAAGTAATCAAGTGCAACTCTAATCATGTAATTCCTTGTGTCGTAGAGCCATCTTCAGTGTCAGAACTTGCTGGATTGTGAAATGAGTATTCCTAAGGGAAACTCGGAGGTCATACTATTGAGTATGTGGGGTTGGTAGGTTGAGGATATATCCTTGTCATCTACAATGCAGATTGTAGATGTTGGCTATGGTCATGCCTCATACATCTGATGTGATTGAGAACGACAATGGTCATGTCTCGGTGATTATAACATGATGTGATTGAGGATAACTATAGTTGTACCTCAGATTAAATGGTTTTGTATACCCTAGTTTCTAGTACCATGACCTATACCAAGGGCGGACTAGTGGTTATCAGCTTGACTATATGTTGATGTGGTGGTAGCTTTGACTGATATGTCACTGCTTTTTTACTCGTACTGACTGAGGGGAAGAGATCTTAGGATACCGACACTCATGGATCTTGTAAGGAATTGAATAGCCCATCGTAGGGGTCGGCTGGACTTTGAATGGTACAATTCGAATTCCCCAGGATGTAATAATATATGTAATACAACCATATAGCATATTTGTTTAGGGTTATACACAACATTTCACATTTGATGATAACCCTTGTTTGTTATCTGTACATAAAGATGATGCTTAGTGCAATTCAGAGATAATAGATATACTTAGGTTGTGGATATGCTTATGATTGTAGATGCATACAAACAGTAGCCATGCTTGTGTTGATAACTATACTTCTACTACTGATTATAATCATGATGCTAGCTATCTCATGTTGTTAGTTATGTTTAGCATTCTATCTATGCCTTTGTAACTAGAGATGCATATACTACTAATCATGATTATCTAGATAGTTGAGCTTATGTTGTTAGCTCTTCTTATGATGTTGATATATTCAACCAATTAGACATGCTCATGTTGTTAGCTATGCTGATGTGGCTAGACTTATTCATAATTATAGAGATTCTATGTTACTAGACTTACTCATGATGCTAGATATGCATATGCTACTGAACTGCTTATATTTTCAACAAGATAAAGGATGATAGTCAGGCTAATGATGATAGTTATTATCTACCCCTTAATGTACTTTTTTAATCATCAGTACTACTGAGCTTATTTGTTATATGTAATTAAATTGCTTAACTTTATAATTACTTACAAATGTTGTAATCAATAAACGTTGATGGAGGTTATATCTCTTGTTGGGACATGGGTCTCACCCATGTGGTTCGCCACATTTTTTTAGGTAATCAGAAGTGACGAAAACAAACTTGTAGTAGCAAGAAGAGGAGCTACAATAATGAATATCTGATAAAGTTGATTAGATATCGAGCGTGTCCTAGAGTCATCCATGTACTCTCAGGTCCGAGCAGGAAAAGTTTGTATATGGTGTTCCAAATGAATCTGACTTTTGTTAGCATATTGATACTTGTTTGTGTGGCATATATGAATATTGTTCTCCTGTGTATATATGTTGTGGCTAAGTCAATAACACAATTTGTATCAAATTCTTAGCATAGTATGGATATAAGAAAGATGTTGGGCTCCTATATATGCAAATGTTTCTGAGTGGGTGCTAACGTTGAAATCGGTTTTAATTCACCCATATTTTTGGGCATGTGATTAATTAATGATTGATTGTGTTATATATTTTAATTAATCTTGTTTAGTGTAACATGTTCTCACACCAATGGAAGACAAGATAGGAGACCATAATGTAGCTCACAAGCCACTCCATGAGTACTTCATGCCAAGCAACTACAAGTAGCCAATTGCAATTAGAGTTGATCAAATGTTAGGGGAACAATTGTCTATCCCTCCCTGTCTTCTTGGGCTGCTACCCAGCTTCTACGACTTGGAGAGTGAAAACCCCTACAAGAACTTAGACTCTTTTCTTAGAATTTGCTCCACCTTCATAACGTCAATGGCAAGTGATGATTCCATCTAGATCACTTTGTCCTCATTCTCACTCAAAGGCAAGGCCAAAGATTGGTATGACTGGAAAAGGGACATCATCAGATGGGGTGACATGAAGAATGCTTTGTGAAGAAATTCTACTCCATTGCAAGGATGACACAAATGCATAATTCCATAGTGAATTCATCCAAATGGGTAATGAGAGGTTCCATGATGCTTGGGATAGATTAGAGGGAATGTCCACACCATGAAATCTTGTCATGGTAGCTTGTTTAATCCTTTTACTCATGTCTCCCCCCCATGGGTCAAGCTAAAGTGGATTCTTCTTATGGAGGTTCTTTTATGGCCAAGCTAGCCAAAGAGTCATGGATGTTGTTTCAAAACTTGGTGGAAAATTCAAGAAATCAAGCTTCTAACACGGTTAATGATGGTTATTGAGGATTTGGTGTGACTCCTTCATCTTCTAATGATTCAAGACCACAAATGATGAAGGTTCTTGAGGAAATGATGAACTTCATGAAGAATCAAGTGGGAAATGTCCCTTTCCACTTGGTTATTCTATTGAGTATTTTGGTTAAGAAATGAAGGCATCTCATTCCTATAGCTACCTAGAACAACAAAGTCCAAGATATATTTCAATGTTTGATGATGTACAAAAGAACTTAACAAGGCTTGACGAAAAAGTGGATCATGTTTCTTCCATACTTGCTCTTCAAGTGCAAGGAAAATTTATCTTCTCAACCAATTATGAATTTGAATGAGGCAAGTGGACTAATGAATTGCTCTCAAGTTCTCTATAGTCTACATACCATGCAAATGTAGGCCATATATCACTTTCAAGGCCATCACAAGCCTTATACACATCTGCCACATCCATCACCAAAACCATCCCATCACTTCACTTACCAACTCCAATTTTCTCCTCCACCTCAATTCTAATACTAGGGACCACCTCCACCTCCCCTACAACCACAAAAAGACCCCCCTCTCCACCATGAGCAAGGTAGTGATGTGACAATTGTAAGGAGTGGAATATCTTTTGAGAATCTCACAAGTCAAAGAGTTGTTGATGAAACAAAGCAAAGACAACCAAGTGGTGATGTCATGATTGATATTGGTGAAGATTATTCTATGACACCTCATGTTATGTATGTGATACTGTACAGTCTACCTCACACTCCTTTTGTATGTTTTACCATCCTAGTATTCCAAATCATGGCATGCCACAAGAAAAACATGTTGATTAAAGTAAAGAGAAATAAAGTAAGTCACCATTCCATGAATCATTAGATGAGCCCATGATAGTAAAAAGAAGGAAAAAACACAATGTTGACATTACAAAGATGTTTTGATAAGTGAAGGTGAAAATTCCATTATTGTATGATATCAAGAAAATCCCATCTTATGCCAAATTTCTCAAGGACCTTTTCACTACTAAGAGGAAGTCAATGAGTAGGATACCTAAGAAGATCATGTTGACTGAACAAGTGAGCTCTATCATTCAACACTCACTTCCCATGAAGACAATGGACCCAGGATCCCCACTCAGACCTGGATACATAGGGGGACATCACATAGACCAATCCCAACTCGTTTTAGGATCTAGTGTGAATTTGATGGCATATAGTGTCTATGTCTAGATAGGGCTAGGAAAGTTAAAATGAATCACTGCACTGTCCAACTAGAGGACCATTCTATAAAAGTGTCTAGAGAGAGAGTGGATGATATTTTTGTGATGACAGACAAAGAAAGGTCAACGATGTTCCCAGTTGATTTCATTGTTCTTGATATCGACCTGGAGGATAGGAAGATTCCCATCATCTTGGGGAGGCCATTCCTATCTACAACAGATGCTGAGATACATGTGTGTAGTGGGACAATAACGGTCTCCTTCATAGATATGAAGGTAATGATCAATATGTTCAATACCCCAAACGGGTAAAGATTGAGATGAGGATGTTGAGCATGGTCACATAAATGTCCAAATGATCACTTGAAAAAAGGAGACCCAGATGGAACAAAACATGATTACTTTGGTGGTCAATGGGACAAGGCACATCAGATGAATGTAATTGAAAGATGTGTTGATTGCATGAGTGGAAACACAAGGATTCCAAATGGTGGAGTGATTGAAAGAACTACAAGCGATTGAAGGCATGAAACTTAGCGCTAGTGGGAGGCAACCCACCTAGTTTTGGGGTATTTTTCACCCAACCTTCAATATTTGATGTCTTTTGTTAGTTTTACACTTTTCCAAGAAAAAAACATACACTTGTTTTCAATGGTTTTTGTCTAGTTTCTAGATGTGAAGGTGAAAAGAGTGGTGAAATTAAAAAAATCAACTGTGATGTTGAACAATTTCATGTAAAAAACACTTTGGTTAAATGGATTGATGTTTTTCATGGAATTCAATGTGTAATCACATGATACAGTGTTCACCATAGACATGGTACCATGTAATGGCCATGGTGAGACAATCAAAATCATAGGGAAATACACTTCTTATCCAAAGGTTGAAGAGGACCTAGAATGAGTGTTTTGTTCAACATGACCATATGGTATACCAGCCACCACAACTATGTAGCTCGACACGGCCATGTGGCTTACCAGCCACCACAATAGTGTAACACAGAACGATTGTGTTGCTTGTGGGTCCAACAACTTAAGTCACCCAATGTGACATCCCCAGATTTTCTAAAACTTAATCTGATGTGTGACGTCCAAATACCCTCACCTCAGTGAGAATCCCAATTTAAACACCCCACACTAGGCTAAGAAAGACAAAATCAAAGGAAGTCAGAAGGAAACACAGTAGCACATGCACATGAACAATAATAAAACCATACAACATATGTTCACCATTCAACATATAATTACCACATGAATTATTACAACATTTGATATTACATATTGAACAACAAATTTCTACATGTACATGTACTACCACTAAACTACAGGATCTTAAGTCAATAGGTCCACCTGTGCATCAGCTCACCACACAACTCACACTATGAATATTTTGCTGAGGTGTACCACATGTAATCTTTTGTTTAGGTTTTGGTTATGCTCTTGAAGATCCAGGATAGTGTGAGTTGTGTGGCGAGCTGATGTACAGGTGGACCTATTGTCTTAAGATCATGTAGTTTAGTGGTAGTACATGTACATGTATAAGTTTGTTGTTCAATATGTAATATCAAATGTTGTAATAATTCATGTTGTAATTATGTGTTGAATGATGAAGATATGTTGTACGGTTTTATTATTGTTCATGTGCATGTGCTACTGTGTTTCCTTCTGACTTCCTATGATTTTCTCTTTCTTAGCCTAGTGTGGGGTGTTTAAATTGGGATTATCATTGAGCTAAGGGTTTCAATTTGGACGTCACACATCAGATTAAGTTTTAGAAAATCCGGTGATGTCAAAGGTGGTATCAGAACTAGGTTTGATCTATTTGGAATCAAAAACCAAATCTTGAAAATGAGTGTCTCACACATAGTAGAGAGTACAGTGTCATGAAATCTAGTGAAAAGGGTGATTACAAGGGGTAGAGTAGTGTAGCTATTCGAGACAACGTGCACAATATGTCTAGGGATTCTCTTCCCTTGATGCACGTCATTGCCAAATAATGCAACGTCCCATACCGCTAAACTACAAGGAAAGGATGACATCTAAGGAACTACTATACAACAAGCACTAGTCTAGACCTAGTTCTCAGACATCTAGGTGCTAACCTAGAGGATAGGTCAGATCTAGTCTCTAAAAGATGACTACTCTAACCCTAAAAGATTATTAAGTTTAAAGTTCTATAGTTTTGAGATGCATAATGAGAAAATGTTAGGCTTTGCTATTTTTCATGCTCTGATACCACCTGTGACGTCCCCAGATTTTCTAAAACATAATCTGATGTGTGATGTCCTAATTGAAACCTTCACATCCTGGATCTTTAAGAGCATAAACACAACCTAAACAAAATATTACATGTGGTACACGTCAGTACAATATTCTAAATAAAAGATTATATGTGGTACACGTCAGTACAATATTCAAGAATATTGTACTGACGTGTACCACATGTAATCTTTTGTTTAGGTTGTGGTTATGCTCTTGAAGATCTAGGATAGTGTGAGTTGTGTGGCGAGCTGATGTACATGTGGACATGTTGTCTTAAGATCGTGTAGTTTAGTGGTAGTACGTGTACATGTGGATGTTTGTTGATCAATATGTAATATCAAATGTTGTAATTATATGTTGAATGGTGAACATATGTTGTATGGTTTTATTATTGTTCATGTGCATGTTCTACTGTGTTTCCTTCTGACTTCCTCTGATTTTCTCTTTCTTAGCCTAGTGTGGGGTGTTTAAATTGGGATTCTCACTGAGGTGAGGGTTTCAATTTGGACGTCACACATCAGATTAAGTTTTAGAAAATGCAGGGATGTCACAGGGCCTACATGTCTTTTATATACCTCTCATCATATCTTGACAATAAGATAAAACTAGAACTAGACAGTTATAAAGAAATATAAGCAAAGCGTATACTTGCACAAAGATATTCATTAACAAAAGAGAACACATATTCTAAGTACATTTCCATCATATATCTCATACATCTGCCCCCAAGGGCTTTGATGTTTTTAGGCATTATGATCTACCACCAAGTGGTTTGTGATCATTATACAAACATCATCTGATCTACCACCAAGTGGGTTCTGATCATTATGCATGTGCTCTACCACCAAGTGGTTTATGAGCTATCTTATGATGGAATATCTATGTTATGTTTGTAGGTGTTCATAGCCATAAGTATGGAAATTCAAGAAACATATCATACAGGACAATCATTTCAATCAATACCATATCCCAAGTCTTTACTACCATATAACACAAGCATAATGTATAATAATCCAAGCAAGAGGTAATGGCATATCTTCCAAAGAGAAATCCTAATCACATATTCCTCATGTCATCTATATCCTTGGTCAACCATGATTAAGACAAGATCATATACTATCATCAGATACCCATCATCATTTTATATCTCCTCCTAACCCTAATTATGTCCATTTTAGGGTTTACTTAACTCACTAGGATATTATCATCATTACTTGGATTTCTTGTCTTAGAATTGTCATATTGATGTCATTTTTCAGATTATGGTTCATTATCTGAACATTAGGTTCCATATCCATTTTATACACATATTAACCTTAGGTTACATCATTAACCTAATTAGGGTTTTAAACCATGTATTAAGGGTCAACTTCATATAACATGGATTATGTTCATCATCATGATCTCATAATTGCTGACGTGTACCACATGTAATCTTTTGTTTAGGTTGTGGTTATGCTCTTGAAGATCCAGGATAGTGTGAGTTGTGTGGCAAGCTGATGTATAGGTGGACCTGTTGTCTTAAGATCTTGTAGTTTAGTGGTAGTACATGTACATGTAGAAGTTTGTCGTTCAATATGTAATATCAAATGTTGTAATAATTCATGTTGTAATTATATGTTGAATGGTGAACATATGTTGTATGGTTTTATTATTGTTCATGTGCATGTGCTACTATGTTTCCTTCTGACTTCCTCTGATTTTCTCTTTCTTAGCCTAGTATGGGGTGTTTAAATTGGGATTCTAATTGAGGTGAGGGTTTCAATTTGGACGTCACACATCAGATTAAGTTTTAGAAAATACGGGGATGTCACACCCAACCTAGCATTTCCTATTTATTTCATTCATCAACCTCATGACAGCACATTCATTCTCCACACATCTAGGAGGTTGTGCAACACCGAGCCATCTCTCCCAAGCCCTATTTCTCCATAATTTCTCTTTCTATCCGACCCAAATTTCTTCCACACCATTTCTCTTACCTCCACCTATCATTTCTACCCCATTTCCACCATTTTCTATCCATTCTACACCAACAGTCCAAAATTTTGAAAAACCTAATTTCTTCATTTTTTCCATCCAAATACACCCAACATGAAGAAAGTTGTGAAGCAAGTAGTGGCAATGACCAAAGAAGTCATCTCTTATGGTTTTTAGTTCAAGAACAATTCTTCTCCATCCCCTTCAATCTCTCTTGCTCCTCTACTTCCATCGTTTGCTTTTGACTCTAAGTGAAAAAAAATCATATTTGTTGGCGGATGAGCTAGATGCATTGATAGACCCTATTGTGAAAGAGAACTCTGCTCAGCCATGTCGTTCAACAATGTCATCTTTCTTAGCAACACCTCTACATATACCAGCCTAACATTCAATATTTTTAGGAGAAGCACCACCACTATCCTTGGCCCGACCTTCAACTTTGGATAGGCCTTCAACATCATCATCCGCAACATTGCCATAATAACAACCACCAACCCATAGATGACTATTTCTTGATGATGACAATGAAAACATGCAAGAAACCCTTCATTAGGAGGTGCAAGATAAACAATGTGAGAAGACCCCAAATGTAAGAAATAGCCAAGTGAAGAAGCCATGGCATTTAGACCGCTTGACACATAGAGTGATTTCCACTCATTATGCCTTCTAGGAGACAATGAAGGCTATGGGTTTCTTTACTTGTTTTCAAGGTGTCATGGAAACCTTAGGATCATTTGAGGTGTTGATGACAGCCTAGGATACTTATATTAAGCTCACACAATATTCCCTGAATGAAGTTCAAGTTGGGGGAGAAGATACCATTAGAGTTAGATTTGAAAATGAAAGTGGCCTCCTTATCACTACCATACTTAATAGAATTTTTTCTCTCAATGATGAAGTGGCAACCCAACTAGATCAAGGGAGGATAGATAACAATTCAAATTTTAGTTACACAACCATGTGGAAGAAGTTAGATGGACATAATAACTTTGTAGTTGGAAAGTCAAAGATGAGTTTGATACATAACCTTTTCCTATACAATGTTGAAAAAGTCTTACAAAACACCATATTGCTCAGTATGAAAATCAAGGGAGTGGTACAACAAAGGATTTTATTATGGTGGGGTGTATGGAAAAGGTAAAGATGTAAACTTGGGGGCACTGCTCATCTATCATGTAAACACAATAACATATAAAAGAAAGAAACATTTTATTATGGAACAGATTGTGACTTCTATCATTCATGCCCTTGATCATGATGTTTCTTACTACACCAAGGAAAATGGGGGGGAGCTTGTAGATCTACACTAACTGAGTTTTTATTTGATGATTCTAATGGTTGACAAGAAAATCATATACCAGATAACCCCCATATGATGGGATCACACTTGAGATGGCCTACCATACTGAACCCCTCCTGGTGAGTATGGCCCGACTTCAGATTGTTTGTATACATTATGGAAATGGGAGGAGGAGAATCCTAAAAAAAATGGAAGCAACAACCCACATATTTTTTTGAGGGACTAGGATAGTCATAGGTAGCAGAGTAGAGGAGAGTGGTGGAGGAAGAGATACCTATAGGATAGAAATAAGAGAAGAAGAAAGGACAGTATAGAAACAACCCACAATGAATTCCTATGACATGTCTAGCATACAAGTGTAGTTGGAGGGCATTTGCAGTACCCAGCAGGACATCCTGAGGACATAGGAGGGGTTTCAGAGGACACAAGATGCATGGTGGTTGGATCATCAACAGATGCACCATCAAATCAACCACATGTATCGCTTTCAGCATGCCTAGGTACAGAGGAACCCCCAATCGGGGAGGGTTAGATTGGTCTGTAGCACTATAAGGATATTATGAGACCTACCCTCCTCCATATATAGACTATTGGAGCTCCTATTACCTGTAACCCCTACCACAGGGGAAGCACCACTTAAGCCTCTATAAAAGTAGTGATCTTATACCCTATCATTCCTAGACTTTAGTGTCATGCTGAAGACAACATGATTCAAAAGTTTGGGGTGGTAGGGAGGTAGACCCTTCTTTTCACTCATTTTGCATTCCACCTACAATTTAGTTTTGTTTTCATACCCTTGCTATCCAGGTTATATTTCTATTTTCTTTGAATACATACATGGCATGTCGTTCATGTTCTTGCATTTTTACCTAACTTTTTTTCATAACTCTTTTTGCCATGCATTACATATCATGTCTCTTTTTGTAATTTTTGCATGTTTTTTAGCTATAATTTGCTTGTTTCTTGATTTTTGGTTAGTAATGAAAGCTTATATGTGATTGAAGGCAATTTGGTACAATATTGTCCAATTTTTTCCAAATTTGAAATTTCTTTCCATAAAGCATGTCTTGACCCAATCTCTACATTTTACAGTTGAAATAGTTGACCTTGGACAAATGCATATGCATTCTCATGTCTATTTCTAGATGGTCTCAATTTTTTACTTTTAACATGTGAACCACCTCTTTCATGCTCGTGTCATGTTTGGTTGAAATGTGATCTTAGTAAGTGACAAAAACTTAGTGCTTGTAGAATCTCAAGATAAAAGTGTAGTTTCCATATTACTGAGTCATGTGGTGTGTCAATTATTGATGAAGTTGTTGGAGTGGTTTTTGTGTAGGAGATCTCATGTTGAAGCCCACACTAATGACCCCTCTTTGACTCACTGTTCTTTCACCATTTCTTACCTTTCCACCTCATGAAAAGATTTGAAAGAGCACATATCAACCTTGGCCACCTCCAAAAAATGGGGTGGCCATATTTATACCTCATCATTTCACACTCACCACCATGTGGTCTACGACATGAAGGGTAAAGAAAAAGAGAAAAATAAATGCAAAAAGAAAATAAAGGATTCTCCTATATATTAGCATCTAAATAAAGAAAAGGTGAATGTTCTTATGTAATGTCACTTTATTCTCTTACCGTTATGCTTTCTTCTATTTTCATACCCATTGTGCAAGGAAACATCAAACCTAGCTCATTTCACCATTTTTCACAGCCACACATGGGTCACTTAGTGTGGTATGACATATGAGATTGAAAGCATGTTGGTAAAAATGAAAATTTAATATTTTTTATCTTCGCCATCATGAAATGGTTTACCCAGAGTTTTAAGAAAATCATTGGGATTGATTGTGTGTTCTATGCACTATATCAGAAGTTTGTATGCTCAATGCCTTGATCATGATTTAAATCTGTAAGAATGAGAGGAAAGAGGTGGAACACATGCACTTAGTCATCATTAAGCTCGTTTAATCAATATACGTGTTGAATTGCAATTATTATTTCATGTTTTTTGAAAAATTAAAGAGAAAATGAGTTGGAGCATACTTGAGGAAAAGTATGTTTTAAGTTTGGGGTGGTGATGTAGCCATATTTTAGGGAATCAACTTGTGTATTATTGAACTCACATCTATATATGATAGATTACATGTTATTTCCCTCAATACGCATAATTGTATCAAATGCACTTATGAAAGTTCTTTGCATGTTTTTTTTGGACCACACTTGGATGGACGGGAGAAATGGAGGGCGATTTTAGGGTTCCTACACCATTGCAGGGGTCCTAGGATGTTCTAAGAGATTCTTCAATCTACCCCTAGTAGAAATGACTCAATTAAAGTAGAGAAGTCCATGGATGAACAAAGATCAAGGTGAAATTGCAGTTGAACACCCCAACATAGCTGTGGTGATAAGTAACGACCACGCAGACCAAGGCATAATCATAGTAGAACCTCGGTTCAAGAAGTGAAGACCAAACCCAACACCACTAATATGCTAGCCAGCACATCCATGCCATGAAGACCCCAAAACAACCATGCCATATAAATGGTCGTCCAATCTAGAGACAAAATAGTCATGCTCTAAGAAACGACCAACAAATTCCAAGCCCAAAATGGTCATGTCGTGCATCCAATGGCCCACCATGGTCTTGCTACCTAGCATGGCCATTCCACCAACCTTTTGAAATCCCCCAAGAAACATGACCTAATTTCTATTCATCACCATGTTTGTTTCATTCCACCACGTACATTCCACCCATTACCCACCATGTTGGCTACCATAAAACCTAGCAGCAGTTTGCACCAGATTTTTGTGATAACCAATTTCTCCTCTCTCATCTAATCAACGTACATCTTGTCTCATTTGATTCACTAATGTACTCAACAACCTCCCTCACCTCCACTTTGATGGGTTTGAGTTATTTGATGGCCAGTTGAAGAATTGACCTTGATTAAACTTGACTTTATACTTATATTTGACTCTTATTTGATTTTTGAACCAAGTATCATACTTATTATGTATCAACAACTTGAAACCAATGTTGAACCACTTAAATGAACTTTTGTTGATGTAAAATATATTTCATGTTATAGAAGGTTAAATTACGAATCGAACAATACATAAATCACTTCAATTGGATCATCCTAGCCTAAGATATGCCATTTCGAACCTTGGTGATTTAATCCTAGTTTTATCTTTTTTGTCCCACGTTGTGCAAAAATAAGGCATGTGACCCATTTAAAGAGGAACCCCCCTTTACTTGAAATGTCATCAATATGCTCCATGTTTATGTCTAGATGAATCTTGTCCTTTGGATCATGACCCATAAATTATTCTGCCATAATCCAATGGTTGCTGGTCATCTCCTACCTTTGTCTGTCGAATAGCTTTAACAGCAACCAATAACACCTCTTCTCAATGATTTTTGATGAAATTGGTTTGCCCAAGTGTTCTTATATGCTTCATTATTAATCTTTCCCCCTTTTTTCCCTCTTTTTTGTTCCTAGATCCCCCTCTTCATCTTCTTTTCTTCTCCTCCAGCCATGGTGGTGCCACCTTGGCATGGCTTTGGGGCTTTCGTCCCCAACCTTCCATGTGCATATTCGAGGCTACCAACCAGTCTGCAAGACCTTCACAATGACAGATGGAACCGTCATTTGGCCCCTGATGGTCTTTTAGTGTAGCTTCAACACCTTCTTCAGTGAGCACAATAGCACAACATGGCGTTGCGTGTGTGTAGCATTAGAGGGACTACGCAGCCACAGTCGGACCATTGCTAGTCTGTGAGTGCTTGAAGATGCAATGGTGAGGCATTCATGGTTCCCTTTCTCTCTATCTCTGTCTCTCTTTCCTTGGACCACTTAGTGGGTGCGACGCCTGGGGGAGACAGGCGGCATTTGATAGTGGTTGGAGGAGGCCGATAGTGTTGATGACTGCTATCGTGTGGTGAGTGGCGATTGGGGAGCATGGATAGGTGAGGGTTAATGATGGCTGGACCACAAACTAGGGTTGTTGCCTTCCAAGGACCACGAATCCTAGGAATGAGAAGTGCCCCTTGCCCAAGTCATCCTCAACCCTTGATTCGAAATCCAACCGCTCAATTATTGATTTTGAGGTAATCTTCCAAATTTTGTATCTTGTGACTACTTTATCAAAAATAAGACTTCTTATATACCAAATTGATATGGAAAACAAGACCTTTGCAATAAAAATACTTTTAGAATGCAATTCTATTGTCTTTTCTATTGATATCCCAAAATTTATGCTTTTATAGACTTCTTACGATATTTGATGCTATTCAATGCACCTACTTGCTCTTTTATGCCTCAAAGTATGATATTGGCCTAATATCAACATATTGAATATCTTTATGTAACAAGATTTGTCCTTTATACTCACCATATGAATCCCATGTGATCTTTGTTGCTAAATTGACCCAACATGGGCTTTTGTGAAAAACAACACTTCTTTAATGAACAAACTTGTTCAAGGGTTCTTGAAATCTGTATGAATGCTTTAAATCAATGTATTTCACCCTAAAATGCAATCTTTTGTATAATGATCTTTCTTGGTACCTAGAAATGATATTGTGTCTTATATTGCCTTATGTGATGAATGGTAAACCTTATACTTTTATTGATCTAAACTTGCTCAAAGATGTTGTGTGGGCTTAAAATAAGTAACTTATCATGTCTTGTATCCCCAGTTCTCTTATGAATCCTTCATGTGCCCTAATGGGGCTAAGATCCCTAATCTTAACTTGACATGTAATCTAGTATACATGTTAATAACTAAGTTCCCAAAATTGTTTGAATCTTACTCTAATGATGATCTATGCTACTTTATAAATTCAAATCAGTATCTTGATGATGTTTATGATACATAACTCGAGTTGACCCCATATATACTCAAATGATGACAATCTTGCATGATTATAACTCAACATCACTAGTTATGTCAATGTTGATGCTTATGTTGACTAATCTTCCTCAAATCTTTTATTTCTCAATCTAAGATCATTATATCTTAATACTATGATCCCTAATCTTAGTTGTGATGTGTCACCCTAAGATCTAGATGAATCCATGAAGTATGATGTAACTTGATAATGAACTTGCATGACTAATTGAGATATTGAAATCAATGATGAATGATAGATAACCTAGATCTAGCAGACACATACAACCACCATGATTATGACAAATGAATACCTAATCTTGTTGATATTAATCCAATTATACCCATTTAGAATGTCAAGATCTCTATGATAGCCCAATTGCGAAGATCTAGTCAAGTTGCTTATTATGGTTTTCTGATCAAGTGGTTAATCTTGTGATGTAATGAAGGTACACTTTATCAACCTATTGACCAGACTATTGGTATTGAACTTGCTTGTATGATTTTATGCTTAAACTTCTTGGCTTTATATACTTTTTTGAGCTACTTATTCCCTATGACTAATACATTCATTTTTCTTGAAATATGTTGAACAAATCTTGAACCTAATTCAACTTGTCCATTATGCAAACTGTGTGTACCTTCCTATATTCTCGGGGTAAGGGCACAAGGAATGTTGAAATAGGGTTAGCTCATTGACTTAGGTCTTGAGGTCCCTCACATATAAAAGGGTTATCTAATCTTGAACACCCTTATGGATCTTTCCGTTGAGGAAGTTGGTCGATGGCCATGTATTGTTGCTTAAGTATAATGGAAATGCACCTAGAACATGATTGCAGGTTAATCATAAAGTATTTAATGTTTTATTTATTTCTTGCTATCATATTAAGTTTTGCCAAGCATATATGTTTCTTAAACCTCTGAGTTTATGTATTTTATAGTGTACTCAACACAATTGTGTTGACGTGTACCCTTTTTATTATTTTAGGTAACATGTACACTAAGACTCTCATGCTAAGATTGTTTCTCTTAATATTATATCATAATCTAATTTTCTTACTCTAATGACATTTAATAATATACAAATGGAATTCATATGGGTTGATTAATGGGACTAAGATCTTATTTCAGGTACTAGTTTAGTATACTTTTATGCTTGTTGTCTCTTATCTTATTCTTGATTGTTGTTTTATTCATACCTATGTTATGTGATTGATTCTAGGGATGAACTTCCAAGTCCACTCCTATTTGGCTTTGTGTCCATTAGGAGTGTGGACTTAGGGTAATAAACGGATCCATGACAAATGGTACCAGAGCAATAACATATCCTCTATGCATGTTTAACAACCCAATTACACATACCCTAGAGAGTCTTCTAGAATCTCATATCTTTTTTAAGGATAGCCTTAAGTCACTCATTAGATGATTAGTTAGATTCTTATATCCTCATGTGATCCTTCTACTAGAGACTATCAATCACATGATGTCTCAATTATGGGTAGCTTATGTAAGGGGTAAGATTAAAATTTTAATGAAATGGTAAAATTTGAGTTACATAACGATGATGCCAAGATTTAACGTTAAATTGAAAACTCAATTGTGTCTAATGAAAGTACTCTTGGGTTAAGCACTCATGTATTACCTCTCAGATCATATCAACTCAACTTTACTAAATTTAGACCACATGATTTCTATGTTTGAGGTAAAATGATAACAATATTAATAATGTGAGATAAGGAGAATTTGTACATTATACCTCATACTTTATGTGGTACCTATTTGATTTAAACCATTTTACCTTATTCCTGATCAAACCTCAAGCATGATTAAGCAAATTTTCCTATTTCACGTGTATGATGATAATGCCTGGGAATGACTATGCTCTAAGACTCTTAAAATCATGATGAAAGACTTTGATACAAGAGATTTCTTCCTATTATTTTTTGTAATTTAAATTGTTAATGATATAATGGATACATATCTCAATCTTGCACTATCATGCTCAAACTCTTGAGTTCTCAAATTGATTTCTCAATTTCCAAGATATACCCTTACCTTGAACTTGAAAGGGAAAGAACATGATTATAACTTGATCTTGCAAAATCGTATATATGGTGTTCCTATTATGATCTTGATCTTTGATATTGTGATTATATGAAGAACAATTTCTAAGATACACCCTTACCTTGAACTTGAAAGGGAGGGAACATGATTATGACCTTGATCTTGCAAAATCTTATATATGGTTTCCCTATTATGATCCTTATCTTTGATATTGTCACTCTATGAAGAAAATTTTGATAATTGATACTCTCCCTATTTCTATATGCTTTATGGATCATGCCTAATATAGACTAATGTGCTAGACTAGGGTTGGTAGTTGACTTATGACTCTGCTAACCTAGGTCACATCCCCATTTTGACTCTCTACATTTCCATCATGTTGATTATTTAGAGTTGGGAAGGTAACCCATTCCACCTAGTTTTGATTTGTTGACCTAAGTCCCTTATAGGTCATACATATGATTATGTTGAAACTCGATCTTGAATCTTGATTTAAAGATGATATCGAAAGATGACATTTTTTACTTACAACTTGTTACTGGCTTCCTAGAAAGACAAAGGTCTAGATCATTCATCAACCTTGAATACCATGATGTTGCTTGAATAATGATTGAAGTATTGCTGAATTGTTGCATATGAATGAATGATCATCCCTAAGATCTAAGTAGGAATCTAAACCCTAGCTTTGAAATGTTTGGATATATGATTTTTCATCAAAACTTAACTCTTGATATTGAATAATGAAATCTTGACTCATGATTGATGATATTGATATTAGTTTGAGTCTTATGATCACCCTATTTGGATCTTGAGGGCACCCTCGATATATGATTAATGACTTCCATGTTCCTAAATATCAAAAAATGTAAAATGATGATTATATTAACTCACTCAATTTATGACTTAAGGCTAAGCTCTCAGGTGGCCTAGGGTGGGACCTTCCATTGATTTTGAGCACAAAATCATGATGTCGAAATATGATGCTTGTCTCGGTTTGTTGAAATATGAAATCTCAATCATGGATGTATAATCCCAACTAGACCAATGTAAAAGCTATATCCCTAAATTTGGGGAATGGAAGTCATTCCTTACTCTTGAACTCTATCCAATTGACCTGAAATGTGATCTCTCCAAATCTAGTGATATATAGGATAATCTCTTTAAACTTGTGACTCATTTGATGATACTTCCAATTTGATGATATATGTAACTAGATCTTGATCATGATGCTCGACTGCTTGATTTCAGAATGATTTGGATATTGTATATGGTGATGATACCTTATGATAATACTATGATGATCTTGATGTGGAATGGGAAAACTCAATATTGATTAATAACTTGATTTAATTTTGGGGATAAAATTTGTTTTAAAGTGGGGAGGATGTGATAATTGGTTTTCCTCTCTCATCTAATTAATGTACATACTATCTCATCTGATTCTCTAATGTACTCAAAAACTTCCTTCACCCCCAATTTGATGAATTTTAGTCATTTGATGCCCAATTGAAGAATTGGCCTTGATTAAACATCACTTTGTACGTATATCTGACTCTAATTTGATTTTTGAACCAAGTATCATTCTTATTCTATATCATCAACTTGCAATGAAGATTGACCCACTTCAATGAATTCTTCTTGTTGTAAAATATATTTAATGCTATAGAGTATTCAATTACAAATCCAACAGTACAAAAATCACTTCATTTGAATCATTCTAACCCAAGATATGGCATTTTGAACTTAGGTGATTTAATCCTTATTTATCTTCTTTTGTCCCTAATTGGCCCAAATAGGGCACACGACCCAATTAAAATGGACTCTCCCCTTCACATGGCATGTCAGCAATATGCTCATTGTTTATGTCTCGACGAATCTTGACCTTTGGATCATGACCCACATATTTTTTCCCCTAATCCAACGGCTGCTGGTCATCTCCTACTTCCATCCGTATAGTAGCTTTAGGAGCAACCAATAACACCTCTTCTTGATGCTTTTTGACGAAATTGTTTTGACCAAGCACTTATATGCTTCATTCTCATTCTTTCCCCCTTCGTTTCCCTCTTTTTCATGCCCTATATCCCCCTTTTCATCTTCTTTTTTTCTCCTCCAGCCATTATGGTGCAACATTTTTGTGAGTTTGAGGTTTCGTCCCCAGCCTTCCATGCACCTATCCAAGGCTACCAACCAGTCCACAAGACCTTCACAATGATAGACAACACCTTCACTTATCCCCTGATGTCATGTTGGTATGACTTCAACACCTGCTCTAGTGAGCACAATAGCGCAACATGGCGCTGAGTGTGTGTGTCGTTGGGCATTAGAGGGACTATGCAACCACCTCTAGATCATTGTTTGTCTGTAAGTTCCTGAAGATCTAATGACAAGCTATCCACAGTCCCCTCTATCTCTCTTTCCCTAAAGCGCTCGGTGGGTGTGGAACCTGGGGGAGACAGAAGGTGTTCGATAGTGTATGGAGGAGGCCAGGTAGTGTTAGTAACCACTATCAAGTGGTGAGTGGAGGTTGAGGAGCATGGTTGGGTGGGGTCAATGTTGTCTGGACCACAGACTAGGGTTGTTGCCTTGCAAGGCCCATGACGCCTAGGAATGGGAGGCACCCCTTGCACAAGTCATCCTCAACCCTTGAGTCAAAATCCAGCTGCTCAAAATTATTGATTTTGAGGTAATCTTCAAAATGTGTATCTTGTGACTCCCTTGTCAAAAATACGAATTCTTATATACCAAATTGATCAGAAAAACAAGATATTTGCAATAAAAATACTTTCAGAATGCAATTATACTATCCTTTCTATTGATATCCCAAAATTCATGCTTTTGTAGTCTTCTTATGATATTTAATGCTATTTAATGAACAAACTTTCTCTTTTATGCCTCAAGTATGATATTTAACTAATATCATCATATTAAACATCTTTATTTAACATGATTCAACCCTTTTACTCTCCATGTGAATCCTATGTGACCATTGTTGATTAAATGACCCAAAACGGGCCTCTATGAAAAAGACCACTTCTTTAATGTACAAACTTGTTCAAGGGTTCTTGAAATTTAAATGAATGATTTAAATCAGTATATTTCACCCTAACATGCAATCTTTTTGTGTAATGATCTTTCTTGGACCCTAAAGATGATATTGTGACACTTAATGGGTCTTGTATGACATTATGTGATGAATGGTAAACCTTATGCTTTTATTGATCTAAAGTTGCTCAAATATGTTAGTGTGGCCTAGAAACTAGTAAATTATCATTTCTTGTATCCCCACTTCCCTCTTGAATCCTTCATGTGTCCTAATGGGTCTAAGTTCCCTAATCTTAATATGAAATGTGATCCAGTATACATGTTGATAACCAAGTTCCCAACCCTGTATGAATCTTTATCTAATGATGATCTATGATACTTTATGAATTCAAATTAGTATCTTGATAATGTTTACAAAACATAATTAAATTAGACCCCATCTAGATACTAATGATGACAATATTTCGTAATTGTAACTCAACATGACTAGTTATGCCAATGTTGATGCTTATGTTAACTAAGCTTGATCAAATATTTGATTGATCCATATAAGATCATGAAATCTTAATACTATGATCCATAATCTTAGTTGTGATGGATCACCCTAAGATCTAGATGACTCCAATGACGTATGATGTAACTTGATAATGAACTTACATGACTAATTAAGATATTGAAATCAATGATGAATGATATGATACCTAGATCTAGGGGACACATCTGACCACCATAATTATGACTAAATGATACCTAATCTTGTTGATATTAGTCCAATTATATACATTTGGAATGTGAGGATCTCTATGATGACCAAATTGCCAATATCTAGTCAAGTGGCTTATTATGGTTTTATGATCAAGTAATTAATCTTGTACTCTAATCAAGGTACACTTCATCCTCCTATTGGCAAAACTAGTGGTATTGAACTTGCTTGCATGCTTGTATTCTTAAACTTCTTGGCTTTATATAATTCTTTCAGCTACTTGTTCCCTATGATAGTATGTTCATTTTGCTTGAAATATGTTGAGCAAATCTTGAACAGAATTGAAATTGTCCATCATACAAACCTTCTATACGTTCCTATATTCTCGGGGTAATGGTATAAAGTATGCTGAAATATCGTTATCTCATTGACTTAGGTCTTGAGGTCCCTTGCATATAAAAGAGTTAACCAACTTTGAGCACCCTTATAGACCCTTCCTTTGAGGAAGTTGGTAGTGGTCATATATTGCTGCTTAAGTATAATGGGAATACACCTAAACCACGATTTCATGTTAATAAAAAAGTCTTTAATGTTGTTTATTTATTGAATACTATCCTATTAAGTTTTGTCAGGCATGTATATTTCTTTAACCTATGATTTTATGTATTTTATAGTGTAATCAACATAATTGTGTTGACATGTACCCTTTTTATGATTTTGGGTAACATGTACATTAAGACTCTCATGCTATGATCGTTGATCTTGATATTATATGATATTATGCTTCTCTTACTCTGATGATATTGAATGACATACAAATGGAATTGATATGGGTTTGTTAATGGGACTAAGATCTTGTTTCAAGTACTAGCTTAGTTTACTTTTATTCCATGTTGTTTCTAATCTCGTACTTGTTTGTGGTTTTATTCATGTATATGTAATGTGCTCCATTCTAGGGACGAACGCCCAATTCCACATGCCTTTGGTTGTGTAGACATTAGGAGTGTGGACTTAGGGTAATACATGGGTCTGTGACAATATTCCATTCTACCCTAACTTGACTTGGTGCTTCCCCACCACCTATATATACATGGGTGGTGGTTGGAGCATGAGGTTAGCTACCCTACAACCACTCTAGCTTCCCATTTTCCCCCTCATCCATTCCACATCTGTTTCACCATCTTCCACCTTAAAATCATATTTTCTAGGATTTTGACCACCCTCCACCAGACAACCATGTCATTCCACCTTGGAGAAGGGAGGTGCTTGAGCTGCTACATCTAGGACATGGAGAAGGAGGAGTCTCCACCAAACTCAAAATGTCTTTCCACTCCTATACTCCTTCTTCCTTTCTTTTTGTATTTTCTTGTTTAGTGAGTATCTAGGCCACTTAGGTGGGGAGTTTGGGGCTCAAAATGTAATTGTGATACCATGAAAGGGAAAATGATGTGTAAACGGTATAGTTTCATTTGTAATGATTATTGTGATGCACCAACACCACACAATGAGATAACTCAATATCAAAAGTGTCTGATTCACAACTAAAAAACCACTATACCACTAAACTAGGTAAATTTAAACCAATAATATATAGCCATTATGTGCATAAACATATTATATCAAGGTCCACAAACTATAGCATATCATATATCAGGAAAAGTATTTACATTTGTATAGTGTCTAACTACCACACACCTATTAGAAAAGATAACATGTTCACATGTACAAGCCACATATACAACCAAGACATAATGCCAAAAAACGTATCGAGGTACATATTAGCTACAAAACACGACCCTCCTGGACTTGAGAGTACATGGACGATGTGTACAACTCTACTACACAACACAATACCTTATCCAACCTTTTGCATTCACTGATCTCCAAGCTACTCTTGCTCAACATCACAATCACTACCACATTGTGCACGACCACCTAAAATGATGTGGCAAACCATGAGTGTGAGACCCATGTCCCAACAAGAGATATAACTCTTTGCCAACAATAATTTAAACACAGATTGTGCTTAAGAAGCAAATAACATTATTAAATAGAATTAGCAGATTCAATTAAATGAATAACTTAAAACTTGGTACACAAACTAAGTAGGTTAAGCAGCTACAACAAATAAGTAGAACATGTTTTGTATTCAAATATTAAGAACATGTGTAACAATTAATTTCTCTTATTATATTACAATATAACTAAGAAGTATAAGAAACAAGACAAGGGTAAAGATCTAATGTGAAATGTGTTAACCCTAAACTAATATACTACATGGCTACATTACGTCTTTTATTAAGTCTTGGAGAATTTGAGCCATACCACCCAAATTCCAATTGACCACCTCTTGGTCACAATCAGTTCCATACAAGATCATGGAAGATTTGGATTTTGAGATCTTCTTTGGCATTACTCGGTCAGTATGAGTCTACAATGCGGTGACATATAGTCAAACTTCAAATCAATGACATATAATCCTAAAAATAACTAGCCTACCTTGTTACATGTCACAAAGCTAGAATCCATTGTATCTAAACCCAATCACCAAGGTAGAACCATGGATGTTCTTCAATCACATATCACACATATATAATCCCAGAGACATGACTGTAGCAATTCTCAAGCAATTGGGGTCTAGATGAAAAGGACACATAATCACTTGCACCTCACATACTCAATAGTATGCTTTCTGAGTTTCCCTTAGGAAGACTCATTTCACCATCCAACAAGTTCTGACACTAGGATGGATCAATGGCACAGGGCACCAAATGATTAGGGTTTCACTTGAATAGTTAAGTCAATTGGGTGGCTTTTAACTACATCAATCAAGTTACATATAAACCCTAAAAATATTCTACAATATTAGGATAAATTGCAAGTTTAGAAGGAATAAAACGTATAATATATAAACTTCTCACATCACCACTTGATACTAGTTCAATGCCATAAAGAAGGCCATCACCATTATCACATCACCATGGGATATCAATTACTTATCCTACCACACAAAGGATATTATCTCAATTTGGAACCAAGCCTTCGTCAAGGTCATAAGACCATCCACATTATTCCCTTCAAGAACATCGTTATCTCTCCTGGCCTCATCAAAATGCATAATTCACCCCACATAGGCTACATAAGTGATACTAAACTCAAATATTAGTTTATGATGTTCATTCAACAACAAAAAATTAGGGTTCCAACATTAGAAGAGAGAAAGTACTTCAACCATGTACTTATTGCTCCAGCAAGCTAAGTATTAACACCATGTACTCAAATTACGGTTAGGGTTCCTTGTATCTTACCAAATTAGAGTTCAAACTAGCAGCTGATCTCATGCCCTAATTATCACCATCTCCCACATTCTTGGAAGCCATTAGATAAAAAATCATTAGTATATCCAATTGATTGGGAAAACAAGTAGGCATAGATACCATACAAGATGAAACCATCTCTAGTAACCTATTAGGGTTAGATTGCCCTAGCGACCACTAAGGTTAGATTTTGCTAGTGACCATTAGGGTTAGGACCAATCATAGCGACCATCATGGTCATAGAGACTACAAGATCTACTTTATCGACCACTCAAAGGTTCACACATAGTGGTCAAAAAAAGATTCCAAACATTGAAACATCTATAGGTTCAAAACATAGAAACCACTTAAAGAGCTCCATGAGACGATTGAATCACGAAAATAAGATCAACGAATGCGGAAGCGATTAGTAGTGGAATTATCAAAAATCACTAAAAATTAAAACTTTTTGTAAAGAGATCTTTAAACAATATAAACTCTTTCATAAACAAACATGATAAGTCATTTACAAACTGATCCATAGTTACATCTCTGTAACAACACTTCTCGAGAATTACAACACCAACCACCTTGTTAACTGTACAAGGTGAGATACAAAATCTCAAGGAATCATGACAAAATCTCAGATATACTGACTCCTAGGACCCGAGAGTACAGAGACGAAATAGGACATACTATCTACACAACTTGACAGTCAGTGTCTCCACCTGAGGATCACTGCTGTCCCTGAGACTGCTGCTACTCACCCACTGATGGGTTCCTTTGTCCTCGACGTCTACCTAAAAAATTGAATCCCACGGGGGTGAGACAATTGAATAATTGTCCCAGCGAGAGTTATAACTCTTCGCCAGAAGCTTTGTTATTGCAATAATGGAATAACATAAAGCAGAAGAAATATAAATATTCAACAGCAGGTAACATTATATAAACTATGTAAAGCAGCATCCTTATAAGTAATCATTTCAATTATAACATAATTGAATGACAAAACATATAACACTAAGGAATATGAAGAACATGTATACTAGTTACTTAACTAAAGCACTATGAACAATGTATCATCAATCATTGTTTCTCGTAGTTCAACCTAATCAATATGTTATGCGGTTGATTACATTTTAAAAACATATTTATGCCCTGAGGAGATGAGTTACACCTCTCATACTCCAACCGACCATCCTTAGATCGCAATCGGTACCATACCTAGGTCATCAGGAGAGCCAGATTCCTATGACCTCATCACTCCTCAGTCAGTATGAGGATCAACATGCAGGACATCTCGTGTCTCTGCTATAATAGCTTTCTAAGGTATTCTGGCAACTTCGATATTCAGAGCTACAGTGGCATTCTATACTCTCTTCTCCATCGAGGGATTCTTGTTTATCTGCCATCGATGCGACATTAAAAACATCATCGGGAGATTAGTGATACATCTTTTCAGCATAAACATATAATGAAGGATTGAGAGATTAATGATACATCTTCTATCAAATCCAACATTAGGACGTAAGGTTATTTGCGTCCATAACCCCCACATACTCAAAAGTATGTGCTCCAGGAGTTCCCTTAGGAAAACCTGTTTCACCATCATGTATTTTCTGACAATGATGGATCTATGGTCAGGGCTCTACTTGATATCATTATACTTGATTAGTTAAGTACATTATTACATTCTTTAGCATCAGACATGTTTTCAACCATAAACAAATAAAACAAATGCTATAAAGAAATAATACTATTTGTATCAAGTTCACATCTCATACTTTCAACATTGGGATATCAATCCCTAACCATCTCATCATTGTGATTCAGGAATGTGGGTATTCAAACCCTTGAATCATCATAACACTTGTTATAAAGTAACATCTTGTCATCCAGTCATCTTAACAGTATGACTGTTGATTATAACAATGCATTTATTTCTCAAGACTCCTTCGGCTTATCAAGCTCATATGTTACCACTCACCAGGTAACATAACACATCATTATACTTGAAGCATATAAAGTATTTTCAATGCATATGACATCATAATCCTTACCTGGATATGATCACCTCTTTATGAGAACCTGCATGGTTAACATTTACTAATAACATGCAAATTGTAATATAACAGCACAATACATGTTCTCCTCAAATTATATATATGATACCACAGCTGTGCTACCTTGCACGGTCGTGCAAGAGTACCGTGCTTCATTGCACTGTCGTGCAACAAAGGATATACCACGACTGTGTCATAATACCATGACTAGTTTCTAGGGTTAGGATTCTTATTCATCCCAATTAGAGTTATTCAACCCCTTAACTTGATTAGGAATAGTGATTCCTTATCTCATACTCAAAAGCATAACTCAGAATTAGGGTTTACTTGTTCATATCATCACTTCACCCTATATTAGGGTTTACTATTCACATTACATCACATTATCCTAGATTAGGGTTTACTATTCACATAACATCACATTACCCTAGATTAGGGTTTTAATAATAATTGCCCTAAATTAGGGTTAAGGGTCAACCTTGTTAATTAGGGTTTAGGTTCATGATTAGAATTTCATGATCTCTTTACTTAAGGATTATACCCTTAATCACTACATGAATCAAACTCAGGTATCAACTCCATGATATCATTCTTCTCAATCTTGATTAATCATATTAACCCTTTGACAAGTTCATGCAACTATAAATGACATAATGTATCAAGTCATTGTTCTTATAAGCAATTAGGGTTTCTTCCTTAATTGACATTAGTCACTTAGGTACTATTAGGGTTTTAACCTTTGTACCATCATTATGTATGAAGATTACTTTCATTCATGCTCTTAATAAGGTTAAGATTCATTAATCATTATGATTAGGGTTTCCATGATCTCATAGTGAAGGATCATACCCTAATTATGTTCATTCATATATGTTAGAAGCATATTACTTGATTCCCATTCATATTAGGGAGTCTTCTCTCTCCTCTTATCATTAGATAATGTTTACATCTCATATGATTAGATTAGGTCAAACCAACCTTGATAACATAAGTCACATCATCACTATCATGGTCATTAGGGTTTGCTTGATCAAGAGGTGTCAACTACTTAAACCCATCAAGGGTACTTTGGTAAAGTCCACCATTGATCATAGTATGTATCAACCAACTAATTACTTGTTCCCTTAATGTCTTTAGGTTTTATAAGGGTTTAGATTAATCAACTATTGAACCATCTAAGCATTTAAAGCATTAAGCATTCTTGACCTTAAAAGACTCCAAACGGTTTTGTACTTTCAACCTCCAAACGGTTTTGAAACTGCATGGAATGGTTGACCATTTGGTAGCTTTGACTTTCAAGACCGCATGTCCAATTTCATACTCAAGACCGTTCGCCCTAGGTGAGGTGAAGACCGTTTCGTCACGTTGACCATTTGGCCAAGTTTGACTTTGAAATCGTTTGAGAAAATCAACCTTGAAACCGCATGGCCATAAACGGTTTTGAAACCACATGAATCCAAACAGTCTTGAGACCATTTGCCCCCAAACGGTCTTGAGACTGTTTTGATTCAAACGGTCTTGAGACCATTTGGTCCAAACACCTCAAAACCGCATGGACCCAAAAGTGTGTCAACACTTCCAATTGCTTTAGGGTTTTCAATGTTGAACCCCTCAATTGTTCATGCCAAGGTTAACCACTTATCAATTGAGCCAATTAGGTTAACCCTCAACTAATTTGACCCTCAATTTATCCTCAATTGGTCACTAATTAGGGTTTATATTGATTGGATTAGGGTTGGAATCAATCATTCTTCAACATCCATCAACATGAGCCTAATTGATGTTGAACCCATTGAGCCATCACTCAATTGGGTCATGACCTGACCCCAAACGGTCTTGGGATCGTTTGGACATCCTCTAAATGGTCTTGAGACCGTTTTCTCAAAGTCACATCAAAAACTAACTCAATCTATTAAGGTTTGAACCATAGATTTGATCATTAGGTCACTAATCGATTGTATTTCAATTTATTGTCTTTCAATCTTCAACCACTTAAGCATAGTCAACCCTAGACCTCCAAACGGTCTTGGATGACAACCAAATGGTTTTCAAACCATTTGGGCATTCTCCAAATGGTCTTGAAACCGTTTTCTCATGATGTCATAAAAAACCAAGTAAATTACTTAAGGGTTGAACCCTAGGTTTAGTCACCAAATCAGCACTTGATTACTCAACAACTTAATATGATTGGACCCTCAATTGGTCAACCCCACTTAACCCTAGACCTCCAAATGGTCTTGGGGTGTCCCCAAACAGTCTTGAGACCGTTTGAGTGATTCCTAACCAGTTTTGAAACCGTTTGGGCCACTCAACCCAAACTTCAACATGATTGCATCTTTGAAATCAGCAATAGACCCGATTAGGGTTTAGGTGACTAAAGTGCCTTCAATTGGTGATTTACTTGGAATTAGTTAATGATTCTTGGAGGGTGATTGGTCCATAATGTGTACAACAGCCCTCCAAATGGTCAACACTTGGTCACCCCATACAAATGGTCTTGGAGACCGTTTGATCCAAATGGTCTTGTGAAACCGTTTTCCACCAAACGGTTTTGAAATGATTTGCTTCCAAACGGTTTTGCAAACCGTTTGGGCACAAGGTGGAGACTGTTTGCTAAAGTAAGATAAGGATTAACTTTGGAATTAACGTCATCTTCTTCTACCTCAAGAACCTGGTCTGTTCTTCACAGTTTTGGTTGCAAGAACACTTAGGAGTATGGAAGAAAGGAAAGCAAGCAACATTTTCATAAGAAGAAGATGTATAAGCAAAGCTTTAAGGTTTAGAGTTATAAAACCCACCTTAGAATCTGATATAGAGCTCCAAGATACGTATATTTAATGGTGTCTTGAGCTCCAGGGGTCGTCCAAGGTCCTTTCTTCAAGAATTGGATGGAGAAGATAGCTAGAAAGAAGAGTTGTGTAAGGAAAACTAGCAAACCAACCTTGTAGCATGATTTCCTCCATGAATCCAAGCTAGAAGATGACCAAAACTTACCTAGATGAACTTGGTCGTCCTCCTATGCTCCTGATCTCATCCTAAGTCGGTCCAAGCAAGAAGATGAGAAGTGGAAATGAAGGGAACGATCCCTTGTCTTGTAAAAGAGATGTGCTTATATATTTTGGGCATATTTTAAAGATAATGATAATTACTTCCTTATTTCTCATATGGGTCCTTCTCCATTTCTTTTCCACGTTTCTCTCCCTCCTTATCACATGCAACACTCTTCCTCATCAACGTTTTTGAGGAAAAGAAGCCAATCACCTTATTTAAGTTGCACATATAAAGGGTCATTTGGCATACATCTTGATTATTTGATTATAAAGGTTATTCTTCTTATATGATTACTCAAATGAGGCGCCCCCCTCATTTTATTTACTCTACTTGATGACAAGATGCACGATAGATACTCTAGAGGGTATATTTTATAGGTTGCACCCTATGTTTTGGGTAAATTGCACTTTACACCAAAACTAGGGTTTAAAGCACGAGGATTGCTCTACAAGCTATATCTTGGTGCCCAACCTTGGAGAATCCATATCACCACATAATATTCATTCTTATGATGTCTCAACACCATAGGAACATCTCAACATATGCAATTTGCAAGTTAACCCCTCTAATTGGGTAATTTTCACATAGGTCCACTTTTTAACAAAACAATATTACAACATTGTTCAAAAGGACAGAAATGTAAATATAAGTTCCTCAACATCTCTAATTACATATAAAAAGATAATCACAAGCATTTAATCACATGTCTTAAGAAAAACACCTAGGGTTAGTTCATAACCCAGGTCAGGGATGTTACAAATTATCCACCCCTTACCAGGATTTCGTCCCCGAAATCATCAAAACATATTAACAAACATATTAAGAGAAAAGAGCATGGTATTTCCTTCTCATCTCTTCCTCTAGTTCCCATGAGGCTTCTTCAACACCACGATGATTCCAGAGAACTTTGACAAGACTTATATCTTTCTTTTTCATCTTTTTAATTCTTTTATCAAGGATTGACACTGGTCCTTCCTCATAAGATATATCATCATTTAATTCTATCTCCATAGGTTGCAGAACTGATTCTGTATCAGGATGACATTTCCTCAGCATGGAAATGTGAAACATGGGGTGTAACCTCTGTAACTCTGGTGGTAACTCTAGCTTATAGGCTACCTTTCCAATCCGTTCAATGATTGGATAAGGCCCCATAAACCTCGGAGCTAACTTCCCTTTCCTTCCAAAATGAAGGACTCCTTTCCAAGGTGAGACTTTGAGATACACTCTGTCTCCAACTTGGAATTCTAAAGGTCTACGACGTTTATCAGCGTAAGACTTCTGCCTATCCTGTGCAGTCTTTATCTGTTGTTGTATTATTTTAATCTTATATGTGGTCTGCTGCACAAGATCAGGGCCTAACAGCTGGTATTCACCAGTCTCATACCAACACAGGGGTGATCTACAACGTCTACCATACAAAGCTTCATAAGGTGCCATATCAAAGCTATGTTGATAGATATTGTTGTAGGCAAACTCTATTAAGCTTAGGTGCAGATCCCAATTCCCTGTAAACTGAAGAACACATGCTCTAAGAAAGTCTTCCAAGGTCTGTATAGTCCTTTTTGACTGTCCATCAGTCTGAGGATGAAATGTTGTACTAAACCTTAACTGTGTGCCTAAGGATTTGTGAAGTCGTTCCCAAAAATGACTCGTAAACTGGGGACCTCTGTCAGAAATGATGGTAACTGGGACTCCATGCAGTCATACTATGTCTTCAACATACAACGGTGCTAGCTTCTCATCAGAATAGGTCGTTTTGACAGGGAGGAAATGTGTTGTCTTCGTCAACCTATCAACTGTTACCCAAATGGAATCATGCCCTTTGTTTGTCTTGGGTAGGCCAACAATAAAGTCCATAGTTACATGATCCCACTTCCATTGTGGTATGGGTAAAGGTTGCATTGTTCCTGCCAGCTTCTAGTGTTCAGCTTTAACTTGCTGACACACAGGACACTGTATAACAAACTCAACAACGTCCTTCTTCATTCCAGGCCACCAATACATATCTTTAAAGTTTCGATACATCTTGGTGCTTCCTAGATGCATAGCATACATCGAAGAATGAGCTTCTTCCAGGACTAACTTCCTTAAGTTATCCATATCAGGCACTATCATCCTCCCATGACAACAGGCCACTTTGTCATCTGAGTCATGGAAACCATCTCGTTTCTCATTACCATACTCCGATCTGATCTGCTGAACTACAACATCAACTTGTTGTGCCTCTTTGATCTGCTCTCTAAGAGTAGGTTTTATATGCATCTCAGCTAACAACCCAGCTAACAATGACACTTTCGATTGTACATTGTCTTGTCTTAAGGAGATAAGAATATCTCTCCTTGAGCATACTAAAGAATTTAGTTGTACTCTATCTAAGGTTGGTGTTGCTGATTTCCTACTCAAAGCATCTACAACCACATTGGCCTTCCCTGGATGGTAATCAATTGTACAATTGTAGTCCTTGATTAACTCCATCCAGTGGCGTTGTCTCATGTTAAGCTCATGCTGAGAAAAGATGTACTTAAGGTTCTTATGATCAGTGAAAATCTGGAATGTTTCTCCATAGAGATAGTGTCTCCAGATTTTCAAGGCATGAACCACAACAGCTAGCTCCAGATCATGTGTCAGATAATTCTCCTCATATTTCTTAAGCTATCGGGAAGCAAAAGAAATCACTTGTTTATCCTGCATCAACACACATCCAAGTACATTCTTGGAGGCATCACAGAAAACTATGTATCCTTTCCCTTGCTCAGGTAATACAAGCACTGGTGCACTTGTCAACCTCTCCTTCAACAGGTGGAAAGATTGTTGACACTTGTCACTCCAGACAAAAGGAACATCCTTCCAGGTCAACTTAATCAAGGGTAAGGCTATAGAACTGAAGTTCTTAATGAACCTTCGATAATAGCCAGCCAACCCTAAGAAACTACGGATCTCCATCGGTGTCTTCGGTTGCTCCCACTGTAGAACAGATTCTACCTTTTTAGGGTCAACACGAATACCCGAGGCAGATACTACATGTCCAAGGAAAGAAACTTCTGGTAACCAGAACTCGCACTTGCTAAACTTAGCATATAGCTTGTGTTTTCTTAGCTAAGTTAGAGCCTGTCGAAGATTCTATTCGTGTTGTTGTGTATCTCTACTATAGATCAGGATGTCATCTATAAAGACAACAACATACTAATCGAGAAAAGGTCAGAAGATTCTATTCATAAGTTCCATGAATGCAGCTAGTGCATTAGTTAGTCCAAACGAAATAACTGTGAACTCATAGTGACCATACCTTGTCCTAAAGGCAGACTTGGGTATGTCACTATCCTTAATACGGAGTTGGTGATATCCTGACCTTAAATCTATCTTTGAAAAGACAGTCGCACCACGCAACTGATCAAAGAGATCATCAATCCTCGGCAGAGGATACTTGTTCTTTACTGTTACTTTATTTAGCTGTCTATAATCAATGCACAACCGCATTGATCCATCTTTCTTTTTAACAAAGAGCACTGGAGCACCCCAAGGTGAGGTACTCGATCGGATGAAACCCTTCTCAAGCAATTCTTGCAATTGTTTCTTGAGTTCTGCCATCTCAGCAGGTGCCATCCTATATGGTTTTTGAGCGATAGGTTGTGTGTCTGGGATCAAATTGATTTCAAAATCAATTTCCCGAGGTGGTGGCACACCTGGAAGTTCTTCAGGAAATACATCTTCAAATTCGCTGACTACAGGAACTTCAACATGGTTAGGACTATCCATGGTAGTATCTACCACATGGGCTAAGAATGCATAACATCCTTGCCTCATCAGCTTCTCAACAACCATAGCTGACACAAGAAAGGTAGGTAGAATCTTTCTCTCTCCTTCAAAGATCCATGTGTCACTATCATCAGCAAACACAGATTGCTTGGATTCACAATCCAAGACAACCTTATAGCTTTCTAAGGTATCCATCCCAAGGATTATATCAAATCCATGCATCTCAAGTGGTATAAGATCCACTTGAATGCGATGTCCAGAAAAGAAGAGGATGCAGGGAGAACATTCCTCCTGCAACACAACAGACCCCATCAACGGAGTTTCTAGCAATAAACTATCTGCTCTATGACTTATAGTCAAATTGCAGTCAAGAATCACTCTTCGAGTGATAAAGGAGTGTGTAGCACCCAGATCTATTAAAACAGATATAACACAGGGTATAAACATATCAGAATATAACAACTCCATCTGACCTGCCACAACCTAATGGTTGATAACTGCATCAGGTGGATTCATCGCATAGAATCTCATCGTCGCCTGTGGTTGATTTGGTGCTTGATGTCTAGATGCCGATGACCCAGCTTGGGACGCTTGTCCACGTCCTCTAGCTCCTCCCAGAAACTATCGCCTTTGTGGTCCTTGTTGGTTCTGCCTCTGAGGTTGAGTCACACTCACCTCTCTAGCACTGTAGTCCTTCATCAGATGTCCCATTTTCCCACATATGTAACAACATATGTTCAGTTTTTGTGGTCTGGGTGGTCCTGTAACTAACATAGAGGCTGAACTGTGAGCTCCTCCTAGTGGTAGGCTTCGTCCTTTACCCCTATTTGACGTCCACTGCGTTCGAGTATTGGATCTAGGTGGTGGCATAGGAGCAGAAAACCTAGGTTTCTTGAAACCTTTAGATGAAGATCCTTGGAACTGGGGATACATCCTCTTATTCTGGGTCTGTCTCTTCTCAGCTATAGAACTTTCTACCTTTCGGACTGACTCAACGAAGGTAGCAAACCTTTCTCTATTCTCTAGGGCAGACATGAGAGTAGATAACTCAGCATTTAACCCTTTCTCAAAATGCCTTATCCTTTCCTCATATGTGGTTGCCATGTGTGGACAGAACCGCAAAACTCCACAAACTTAGCCTCGTACTCGCTAATGTTCATTGGACCTTGCCTTAACCTCTCGAATTGAGAGATTTTCTCATCCATAAACGTCTTAGGGAAATATCTATTGATAAATTCCCGTCGGAAGTCTTCCCAAGCAACCTCCACACCAGGCCTCTTCTGCTCTTCCATGGTCCACCAATGACCAACACTCCCCTTGAGAAGGTACACAACATGTCTAACCTTCTCAGCTTCGGGGATGTTCAGGATTCTAAAGGCCTTCTCGAGTTCAGTTAACCATAAGTCAGCATCTGTGGGATCAGCTGTTCCAAAATACTCTGTGGCTCCAACTCGGCGAAGTTGTTCAAACCTCTTGCTGATTCCTTGTCCTTCAGGATGGGTAGGTGCCCTAGGTGCAGGCATAGGTAACCTATCAGTTATGTGTGTCATGGCAGTCATGAACTGCCCAAACATGGTCTAGACAGTTGGGTTCCCCATTTCAGTTGGATCGAACTGGGTGGTTCAGGCACAGGTTGCTCTATCTCTGGGTTTCTTGCACCTTCTCTGGGTGCCGCAATACTACTCTCCGTGACATATTCCTCGTGTGGTCCAGACATCCTTAGTCTTATCTTCTTCTCCTGAGGAGTAGAAGACACTATTAGACATATTGGAAAGTACAAGAACTGACTCAACATCCTAAGTCATATGTCTCTGAAGACTCAGCAAACCTAGAGCTCTGATACCACTAAATTGAGACGATTGAATCACGAAAACAAGATCAACAAATGAGGAAGCGATTAGCAGCAAAATTATCAAAAATCACTAAAAATTAAATCTTTTTGTAAAGAGATCTTTAAACTATAAAAACTATTTCATAAACAAACATGATAAGTCATTTACAAACTGATCCATTGTTACATCTATGTAACAACACTTCTCGAGAACTACAACACCAACCACCTTGTTAACTGTACAAGGTGAGATATAAAAGCTTGAGGCATCATGCCAAAATCTCAGATATACTGACTCCTAGGACCTGAGAGTACAGAGACGACACAAGACATACTATCTACACAACTTGACAGTCAGTGTCTCCACCTGAGGATCACTGATGTCCCTGAGACTGTTGTTGCTGCTGCTGCTCACCCACTGATGGGTTCCTTCGTCCTCGACATCTACCTAAAAATTCGAATCCCACGGGGGTGATACAATTGAATAATTGTCCCAACGAGAGTTATAACTCTTCGCCGGAAGCTTTGTTATTGCAATAATGGAATAACATAAAGCAGAAGAAATATAAATATTCAACAGCAGGTAACATTGTATAAACTATGTGAAGCAGCATCCTTATAAGTAATCATTTCAATTATAATATAATTGAATGACAAAACATATAACAATAAGGAATATGAAGAACATGTATACTAGTTACTTAACTAAAGCACTATGAACAATGTATCATCAATCATTGTTTCTCGTAGTTCAACCTAAGCAATATGTTATGCGGGTGATTACATTTTACAAACATATTTATGCCCTGAGGAGATGAGTTAAACCTCTCATACTCCAACCGACCATCCTTAGATCGCAATCGGTACCATACCTAGGTCATCAGGAGATTCAGATTCCTATGACCTCATCACTCCTCAGTCAGTATGAGGATCAACATGTAGGACATCTCATGTCTCTGCTATAATGGCTTTCCAAGGTATTCTGGCAACTTCGCTATTCAGAGCTACAGTGGCATTATGTACTCTCTTCGCCATCGAGGGATTTCTTGTTTATCTCTCATCAATGCGGCATTAACAACATCATTGGGAGATTAGTGATACATCTTTTCAACATAAACATATAATGAAGGATTGAGAGATTAATGATACATCTTCTATCAAATCCAACATTAGGACGTAAGGTTATTTGCATCCATAACCCCCACATACTCAAAAGTATGTGCTCCAGGAGTTCCCTTAGGAAAACATGTTTCACCATCATGTATTTTCTGACAATGATGGATCTATGGTCAGGGCTCTACTTGATATCATTATACTTGATTATATAAGTACATTATTAGATTCTTTAGCATCAGACATGTTTTCAAACATAAACAAATAAAACAAATGCTATAAAGAAAGAATACTATTTGTATCAAGTTCACATCTCATACTTTCAACATTGGGATATCAATCCCTAACCATCTCATCATTGTGATTCAGGAATGTGGGTATTCAAACCCTTAAATCATCATAACACTTGTTATCAAGTAACATCTTGTCATCCAGTCATCTTAACAGTATGACTGTTGATTATAACAATGCATTTATTTCTCAAGGCTCCTTCAACTTATCAAGCTTATATGTTACCACTCACCAGGTAACATAACACATCATTATACTTGAAGCATATAAAGTATTTTCAATGCATATGACATCATAATCCTTACCTAGATATGATCACCTCTCTATGAGAACCTGCATGGTTAACATTTACTAATAACATGCACATTGTAATATAACAACACAATACAGGTTCTCCTCAAATTATATATATGATACCACGGTCGTGCTACCTTGCACGGTCGTGCAAGAGTAAGATACCACAGCCGTGCTTCATTGCACGGTCGTGCAACAAAGGATTCACCACGACCGTGTCATAATACCATGGCTGGTTTCTAGGGTTAGGATTCTTATTCAATCCAATTAGAGTTATTCAACCCCTTAACTTGATTAGGAATAGTGATTCCTTATCTCATACTCAAAAGCATAACTCAGAATTAGGGTTTACTTGTTCATATCATCACTTCACACTAGATTAGGGTTTACTATTCTCATTACATCACATTACCCAAGATTAGGGTTTACTATTCACATTACATCATGTTACCCTAGATTAGGGTTTTAATCATAATTGCCCTGAATTAGGGTTAAGGGTCAACCTTGTTAATTAGGGTTTAGGTTCATTATTAGAGTTTCATGATCTTTTTACTTAGGGATTATACCCTTAATCACTACAAGAATCAAACTCAGGTATCAACTCCATGATATCATTCTTTACAATCTTGATTAATCATATTAACCCTTTGACAAGTTCATGCAACTATAAATGACATAATTTATCAAGTCATTGTTCTTATAAGCAATTAGGGTTTCTTCCTTAATTGACATTAGTCACTTAGGTACTATTAGGGTTTTAACCTTTGTACCATCATTATGTATGAAGATTACTTTCATTCATGCTCTTAATAAGGTTAAGATTCATTAATCATTATGATTAGGGTTTCCATGATCTCATAGTGAAGGATCATACCCTAATTATGTTTGTTCATATATGTTGGAAGAATATTACTTGATTCCCATTCATATTAGGGAGTCTTCTCTCTCCTCTTATCATTAGATGATGTTTACATCTCATATGATTAGATTAGGTCAAACCAACCTTGATAACATAAGTCACATCATCACTATCATGGTCATTAGTGTTTGCTTGATCAAGAGGTGTTAACTACTTAAAACCATCAAGGGTACTTTTGTAAAGTCCACCATTGATCATAGCATGTATCAACCAACTAATTACTTGTTCCCTTAATGTCTTTAGGTATCATTAGGGTTTAGATTAATCAACTATTGAACCATACAATCCTTTAATGCATTAAGCATTCTTGACCTTAAAAGACTCCAAACGGTTTTGCACTTTCAACCTCCAAATGGTTTTGAAACCGCATGGAATGGTTGACCGTTTGGTACCTTTGACTTCCAAGACCACATGGCCAAGTTCATACTCAAGACCGTTTGCCCTAGGTGAGGTGAAGACCATTTGTTCACGTTGACCGTTTGGCCAAGTTTAACTTTGAAACCGTTTGAGCAAATCAGCCTTGAAACTGCATGGCCATAAACAGTTTTAAAAAAGCATGAATCCAAACAGTTTTGAAACCATTTGGTACCAAACGGTCTTGAGAATGTTTGCCCCCAAACGGTCTTGAGACCATTTGGATTCAAACGGTATTGAGACCATTTGGTCCAAACACCTCAAAACCACATAGACCCAAAAGTGTGTCAACACTTCAAATTGCTTTAGGGTTTTCAATGTTGAACCCCTCAATTGTTCATGCCAAGGTTAACCACTTATCAATTGAGACAATTAGGTTAACCCTCTACTTATTTGACCCTCAATTGATCCTGAATTGTTTACCAATTAGGGTTTAGATTGATTGGATTAGGGTTGGAATCGATCATCCTTCAACATGCATCAACATGAGCCTAATTGATGTTGAACCCATTGAACCATCACTCAATTGGGTCATGACCTGACCCCAAACGGTCTTGGGATCATTTGGACATCCTCCAAACGGTCTTGAGACCGTTTTCTCAAAGTCACATAAAAAAATAACTCAATCTATTAAGGTTTGAACCATAGATTTGATCATTAGGTCACTAATCGATTGTATTTCAGTTTATTGCCTTTCAATCTTCAACCACTTAACCATAGTCAACCCTAGACCTCCAAATGGTCTTGATGACCACCAAAAGGTTTTGAAACCGTTTGGGCATTTTCCAAATGGTCTTGAAACCGTTTTCCCATGATGTCATCAAAAACCAAGTCAATTACTTAAGGGTTGAACCCTAGGTTATAGTCACCAAATCAGCACTTGATTACTCAACAACTTAATATAATTGGACCCTCAATTGGTCAACCCCACTTAACTCTAGACCTCAAAACGTTCTTGGGGTGTCACCAAACGGTCTTGAGACCGTTTGAGTGATTCCCAAATGGTTTTGAAACTGTTTGGGCCACTCAACCCAAACTTCAACATGATTGCATCTTTGAAATCAGCAATAGACCCGATTAGGGTTTAGGCGACTAAAGTGCCTTCAATTGGTGATTTACTTGGAATTAGTTAATGATTCTTGGAGGGTGATTGGTCCATAATTTGTAAAACATCCCTCCAAATGGTCAACACTTGGTCAATGATGCAGCCCTATTTTAGGGCTCCATCCTGTGCCATTGTGTATTTAAGTTGCATCTAAACATGTTAGATTACAAGTATTTTCCCCCAATATGATTATCATTGCAAATACGCTTATGGATGCTCTTTGCACTGTATTTCAAGTACTTGGACCATGCTTAGATGGACGAGAGAGAGAGGGAGTTCTAGGGTTCCTCCACTCAAGGAGGGACCCAAAGAAGGCCCCAAAGTCTCCCTCAACCTACCTCCAGTGGCCAAGAATCGTCTCCAAGCAAAGGCATCCTAGAATTATGAAGGTTGAAGATATGCTAGCATTAAAAGACCCCAACACGGCCGTGCTACCCATCACGACCGTTCTACCTAGTACCCAACACGGTCGTGCTGCCCAGCACGGCCGTGCTACCAGCCTTCATTTTCACCCACCAACCTGTTGCATTAACACTTAGCCAACACGGCCGTTCTCCTCCACCACGGCCGTGCCCACTCCTACCTAGCACGGCCGTGCTGCCCAGAACGGCCGTGCTACCACCCCAAAACCTATACAACTTTCACTGATTTTCCTATTCTACCCCTACTTAGCCCTAGCCCCTTTATAAGCACTAGTTGCTTCTAGGGCTCGGGGTAGAGCACTCCCTAGCCATCACCTAGCTGCTCCCTTGCATCCATTGCTCCCATCCACCCATTTCCTTGCATTCAACCCCATTTCCACCCACTTTCCACTCATTTCCACCATAGAAACCTAGTTTCTCTAGGTTTCTATCCATCCATTTCACCATTTTCATGCACCCCTGCACCATTGGAGGAGGGAGGACGTCTTCAGTTGCTTGGAGGTGAAGAAGAAGGCCACTTCATCAAGCTTCATGGAGTTTCTTCCTCTTCTACCCCTTTCTTTTCCTATTTTCATGATCATGTATAGCTAAGCCCCCTTGTGGTGGGCTGTTTGGGATTAAAATGTTACTTTGATGCCATGTTGGGGGATAAATTCTTGTAATGAACTCATTTCATATTTATGATGATTACTTCTTGCTTCCATCTCTTTTCCTATCTTATTTCATGTGGTTTGTGCTTCTTGTATGAATTGCTTGTTTTGAGGTTTTTGATGACACTTCATTTCTAGGAGGAATTGGAGTGTATGTGGCAATCTTAGGAATGGCTCCTAGGTCCAATTAGTGGATCCCTAGCTAGCCCCCTTTGTTCCTACATACACATCCCTCCCCCTACAAATGAGTGTGAGATTTAAGTGGCTAGTGTAAGTAAGAGTGATGCAATTGCCTAGGGCCTTCTAAAGGCTAGAGTGGCTAGTGGCATGAGGATAAATCTCTTCAGCTCCACTCCCATCTCTACCCTCAACCCTCAATTGTCCACTATCACTTACCCTAGAAACCTAGATTTGGTCAATCCCAATAGAACTACAACTAACCCTAGTCTTCCACTAGTAGTATAGGGTATGTTCTAATGGCATTGCCCTTGTTGTTTGGTTTGGTAATCTAGATTGGAATTGAGCACCATACATGTTTAATGAACTCCCCCAACTAAAATCAAAGTGACATTCCCCAAACGGCCCACCCACCTTAATCACCCTGCTTAAAACCCTAATCGCTTAGTTTGCTTGTTAATGCTATCTTAGTTCAATTGCTTTAGTCTAAATTAGTCAATTGCTTAGTTTTACTCTTCAGTGTCAACTTAGGCTCTTGCTCTTGCTAGTGGTTAGTTTAGTTCATTTTTGCTCCTTGCCTTGCTAGAGTAGCGTAGCCCCTCTTGCTCCTGCTTAGTTAGTTCGATAACTTAGTTTACTATTTTTCTTGATCTTACATAATTTAGTTTCCATCTCGCATTCCTTACTCGCTCTCTTAGTTTGATCAACCAACAATCAATCTTAAACCCTGAAAACCCTACTCTTCGCACTAGGAACGTAGCTCACTCCGTCTAACTCTAGCGCCCCCTCTATCTCCGAGGTTCGACCCCGTACTTGCCGCCTCACCTATACTACAACACGACCCCATGCTCTTGCGGGCGTAGTGTCTTAGTAGACGTAGGTAGTTAGTGTGGGACCATACAAATATCGAAAGCTAAGATCCCATCTCATCCCGTGCCTCCCGACCTCGTGGATTGCACTTGCTGCAAGCCTCTAGCGGGTGCGCACCAAGCTTTCTGGCACCATTGCCAGGGATAGAGGCGCTCGGCCTAGTTAGATAGTGTAGCTTAGCCTTTGCTTTTGCCCTCACCATTGCTATTATTTATTCTTTGTGTTACTCTTGCTTATTGGTTCGCTAACTTGGCCCCTTGTTGTTTGTTTGTGACTTGTGCAGGTGACAGCTGTGCATGCATAGTATGCGTTCGACTTGCACCGACTTGGTGGTGTACGACCCCGAGATTGGGAGGAGAAGACGTCAAGCTCACCGCAACCTACACCGAGTGGCCGAGATGGCCGAGAACAACCTGCCACCGGATGTTACACCTCCACCACCACACCGCCCGCTTCATGAGTATTTCACGCCTGGGAACTACAACTCCCCCATAGCCACGGTGGTAGACCAGATGCCCGGTCAGCAGTTCTCCATTCCGCCGACACTCTTGGTACTTCTTCCCACATACTACGGAATGGAGAATGAAAATCCTTATCACCATATAGACGCATTCTTAGAAATGTGTTCCACCTTCCGCACGCCTGCCGCCATCGATGACTCGATAAGGAGGACGCTCTTTCCCTTCTCCCTCAAAGAGAAGGCCAAGGAGTGGTTTGTCTCGAGGCCAGAGCTCGTCACATGGAATGAAGTAAAGAATGAGTTTCTGAAGAAGTTCTTTCCGATAGCCAAGTTATCCTACATGAGAAGGTGCATCACATCCTTTGCCCAAAAAGAGAACGAACCCTTCCATGAGGCGTGGGAGAGGTTCCAGAAGTTGCTTTGTGACTGCCCTCACCATGAGGTTCCGCTTCGGCAGTTAGTTCAGGCCTTCTACACCGGGCTTGAGGAGCAGAGCCAAATCAATGTAGATTCCTCTTATGGGGGCACGTTCATGGTAAAGCCGCCCGAGGAATCATGGCCGCTGTTTGAGCATCTCACTGAGAATTCACGCCACCGAGCTTCCACTAAAGGGGGACATTGCGGCCGGAACTACACCCCTCCCCCTTCTTCCTTGGCTCCCACACGCAATTCCACCGACCCCGACATGATGAAAATGATGGCAGATATGATGCAGATGATGAAGAATCAAGTGGGTGGCTCTTCTAGCCAACCCGCAATGGCTGTGGACACTGTAGACGAGGAAGTTAACGCTTTACATTCATTTGGTGGCCGTAACAACCAAGGCCCAATGTCCCAATCCTACACCCCCGAGTGGAGGAACCACCCAAATTTCTCTTGGAAACAACATAATGAGGATGGGCAAGGACAGGGGCAGCAGAAGCCACGCTACAGCTCTAAGTTTGAGGAAGAGGTTCTAGGAAAGCTAAGGAGCCTAGATGAAGTAGAAAAAGATGTCAATGCACATGGGCAGTCTATAAACCGTCTTGAGCAGAGGTTGGACCAAATTTCTCTCTCTTTGGCTAGAAGGGAAGAAGGTAGACTTCCGTCTCAACCACTGCCAAATCCAAACAATGATGGGGTTTTTCTAGGGAACACTTCGAGTGCTTATGTTCCACCATCTTACCAAGCCCCACCAAACCCATATGCTCCTCCACCTCCTCAAGCGCCGCTCAATTATCAATATGCTCCACCTCCACCTCACACTTACCAACAACCACCTCCATAATATCACCCCCCACCACAACAACAACTGCAACCCCAATTCATCCTTCAAAATCCCAACTCCCCTCACTAAAGGCCTCCACCACCCCAACAGCCACAACCACCTCCACAAGCTCCCTCTTCTACCACCCATGAGCATGTGAAGGTTGTGACTATGTTGAGGAGTGGTAGGACCTTGGAGAGGCCCCATGGTGCAGTTGTTGGCAGAGATGACACTGAGGCAGAGCAGGTTGATATTGAGATGCAGATTGATGATACTGTGATAAGAGGCAATGTTGATACCGTGACGCCGAGCAGTGATACCGTGATACTGAGCCGTGATACCGTGATTCCAGTGATACCAGTGGATGATACTGTTGACTTGGACCGAATGGGTTCCAAACTCCCTCCATATCATGATGCACTCGAGGATCCTTCTGTTGCAAAGAAAAAGAAGAAGCATGAGGATGATATTTTGGAGATCTTCAAGCAAGTGAAAATCAATGTACTTCTTATAGATGCAGTCAAGCAAATTCCGACCTATGCAAAGTTCCTTAAAGAATTGTGCACCTTCAAAAGAAAGACAACAGGGAGGACACCTAAGAAGATCAAGCTCACTGAGCAAGTGAGCTCCATTCTCCAACACACCATCCCCCGGAAAAGAAAAGACCCCGGTGCTCCCATCATCTCATGCTACATCGGGGCACATCGCATAGACTAGGCTCTTCTCGACTTGGGGTCTAGCGTTAACTTGATGCCGTATGATCTGTTTGTTGAGCTTCAAATGGGGGAGTTGAGGCCAGCCCATTGCACTCTACAGTTGGCCGACCGATCTGTGAAGACGCCTAGAGGGTGTGTGGATGATGTGTTGGTCCTTCTTGATGAGGACACTTCTGCCTTCTTCCCAGCCGATTTTATCATTCTTGATATGGAAAAAGAGGCTAGAAAGGTACCAATCATCTTGGGGAGACCTTTCTTAGCCACAGATGATGTCGTTATCCATGTGAGAACTGGGACCATGTATGTTACATTCATGCACATGAAGATCAGGTTGAACATTTTCAAGTCTTCTACTACAGCCGAAGTGATAGGAGCCACCGAGGAAGATTGTTATTTGGTGGAATGCCTAGATGAGATTGTTGAAGAGTTCCTACCTGCATGGATTGAGACTGCCACCCAAGGTAGAGGTCTTGAACCAATTGTTGAGTTCCCTGATGATGATGATGAAGATGAGGAAGAGTGTGAGCTAGCCTTAGTGGCTGCAAGTCAGGACCTTCCTTCTATTTCTGCACCTTTGAAGAACTCCCTTGAAGCACCCCCCATTCTTGAGTTGAAGAAACTTCCTGAAGGATTGAAGTACGCTTTCCTTGGCTCAAATGACACCCTCCCGGTGATCATTTCCTCCATTCTCTCTCCTGAGCAAGAAGATGCCTTGATGGAAGTCTTGAGGAAGAACATCCAAGCCATTGGATGGTCTATTGCTGACTTGAGAGGGATTGACCCCTCTATTTGTGTGCATCGGATATACCTAGAAGAAGATGCGAGACCGACCTGTCAAATGCAAATAAGGCTAAATCCAAAGTTGAAGGACGTTGTAACTCAAGAGGTTGTGAATTTGCTTGATGTAGGGATCATCTACCCCATTTCTGACAGTACGTGGGTGAGCCCCATCCAAGTTGTGCCCAAGAAGGGTGGGATTACAGTTGTAGAAAATGTCGATGGTGAGCTTATTCCGGTGAGAGAGCAATACAAGTGGAGAATGTGTGTGGATTACCGGAAGCTCAACGAAAAGACAAAGAAGGATCACTACCCACTTCCATTTCTTGATCAGATTTTAGAGAGATTGGCTGGGCAGAGCTTCTACTGTTTTCTTGATGGGTACTCGGGATATTTTCAGATTGCTGTACATCTGGCGGAGTAGGAAAAGACGAAATTCACTTGTCCAAGTGGTACATTTTCCAATCGGAGAATGCCATTTGGATTGTGCAATGCCCCTTCCACTTTCCAGAGATGTGTTACCTCAATTTTTGTTGTTTTGCTTGATTCGTCACTTGAGGTTTTCATGGATGATTTTTCAGTTTTTGGGAAAACCTTTGATGAGTGCTTGATGCATCTAGCTACGGTTCTAGAAAGATGTGTGAAAGTTCGCTTAGTTCTATCTTGGGAAAAAAGTCATTTCATGGTACCTGAGGGTATAGTTCTGGGACACCGAGTTTTGAAAGATGGGATTGAAGTTGACAAGGCCAAGGTGGGCCTTATTTCTACACTCGACCTTCCTTCCACCGTAAGACATGTTCGATCTTTCTTGGGACATGCAGGTTTCTACCATCGCTTTATCAAGGACTTTAGCAAAATCTCAAGACCACTCTGTCGATTACTTGAGAAAGATGTTGAATTTCAGTTTGATGACAAATGTGTTGAAGCCTTCAATCATCTAAAAGAGAGGCTTATTTCTGCTCCTATCATGCAACCCCCGGATTTCTCTTTGCCATTTGAGATCATGACGGATGCATCCGATATGGCGGTGGGGGCTGTGCTGGGTCAACGCATTGGCCGAATTCCTCATGCTATCTATTATGCAAGCAAAACATTAGACGATGCTCAATGAAACTATACGACTACCGAGAAGGAGTTGCTTGCGGTGATCTTCACTCTTGACAAGTTCCAGCCGTATCTCTTGCAACACAAAGTGACAATCTACACGGACCATGTTGCGTTGAAGTATCTCATGTCCAAGAAAGACTCAAAGCCAAGGCTGATCCGATGGATTTTGTTGCTCCAAGAATTTGACATAGAAATTGTGGATAAGAAAGGAATAGAAAATGGTGCTACAGATCATCTCTCCCGCCTTGATGGACCTTTTGATCAAAGAGACAATGCCACATGAACAACTCCTCTTAGTCTCATCTGTCCAAAAGCCATGGTACAAGCACATAGCGAATTTCCTAGCCAGTGGGAGGATACCGAGCATGTGGACAAGAAAGGAAAGCAAGAGATTGTTTGCTATGGTGAAGAACTACATTTTGGATGACCCTTACCTCTTTAAGTATTGCCCGAACCAACTCATTAGAAGGTGCATTCCAGAGATGGAGCAGCAAGAAGTCTTATCTATGTGCCATTCCAGAGTGTGTGGAGGCCATTTTGGATGGAAACGCACGGCCGCCAAAGTTCTTCAATGTGGTTTCTACTGGCCAACATTGTTCAAAGATGCTCATGACTTTTGCAAAGGTTGCTTCAAGTGTCAAAAAGTGGGCACTATCTTGAAGAGGGACATGATGCCTCTATCACCTATTCTTGTGGTAGAAGTGTTTGATGTTTGGGGGATTGACTTTATGGGTCCTTTCCCTCCTTCTTTCGGGTATGTCTACATCTTGGTCGCCGTAGACTATGTATCAAAATGGATTGAGGTTGTGGAAACAAGGACAAATGATCATAAGGTGGTGTGTGATTTCGTGAAATCCAACATCTTTAGCCGTTTTGGTGTTCCAAGGGCTATGATTAGTGATGGCGGGAGTCATTTCATCCACCGCACCTTCGAAGGGCTGCTAAAGAGACATGGAGTTAACCATTGTGTAGCTACTCCTTACCACCCTCAAATGAGTGGTCAAGTTGAGTTGGCAAATCGAGATATAAAGCTCATTTTGGAGAAGATGGTGTGACCGGACCGTAAGGATTGGTCACTTCGACTCAATGAAGCTTTATGGGCATGTAGAACTGCATATAAAGCCCTGATTGGCACTACACCGTTCAAGCTTGTCTATGGTAAGAGTTGCCATTTGCCGGTTGAGATGCAGCACAAGGCACTGTGGGCCTTGAAGACGATGGACTTCGATGAAGAGAAAGCCGGAATGAAAAGAAAGTTTCAATTGCATGAACTAGAGGAAATGCGGCATGAAGCATATGAAATGTCAAAGAGATACAAGGAAAGAACCAAGTTTCTACATGACAAGATCATAAAGAAGAAAGAGTTTGATCTCGGCAAATGGGTATGGCTATACAATTCAAGGATGAAGTTCTTCCCCGGAAAGCTTCGTTCTAGATGGGAAGGTCCTTACCTTGTCAAGAGAGTGTACCCATCTGGGGCAGTGATCATTTGTGCAAAGGAAGGAGCTAAGGAATTTGTTGTTAATGGACAAAGGTTAAAACCTGTCGTTGAAATCGGCCCGGACAAGGCTAACTAGGATTTTGATGTTGTTATGCTGGTAGAAGAAGAATTTTATGAAGAGGAGTGCTTGGACGAGGATGACAAAGGGATTTACTACAAGGATCTTTTGAAGATTCCCAAAAAGTGAAAAGTCCAACAATCAATAAGCCTGGATGAAGGCGTTAAATTTAGCGCTAGTGGGAGGCAACCCACGTGGTTTGAGATTCTCGAACCCTTCTTTTGATACTTTAGTTTTGTTTTACACAAATACACACACGCACACTTGTGCTTGATAGTTTTGTTTTTAGTTTTGATGGAATGATAGGTTGAACAGGTTCAAGCTGAAGATTGAAGCACAGTCAGTCAAGGTGGTGAATATCCCACCAATGAAAGATCATTCATGACGATTAAATGATGAGTTTCGAAAAGTTTTGATGAATTTTTGAGTTTTGACTTGAGAGAGAGTTGCGCGGCCATGCTGATCAAAACGGCCATGCTGGTATCAAACCAGAACAGCCGTGCTGAAACGGAACGGCCGTGCTGACAAAAACGCGTTTAACAGGTTGATTGGTGATTTTTGGCCCTTGGAAACACGGCCGTTCTGACCAAAACGGCCGTGTTGGCTTAGAACCAACACGGTCGTGCTGACCAAAATGGCCATGTTGACCCATATAAACCTAACATCTACCCCAACCCAACACGACCCATCGTTCTTTTTTTGTGAACCAGAACGGTCGTGCCGCGACTTCTGGAGACTAGGGCGAGTCCCCTACACCCCCAAATCACTTCCTCTTGCTCCCAAACTCCAGATTTGAGGTTCCTTTGGTCCTTAGTCATTTTCCCCAACCTCTAGATTCGATTTCCACCGTTCATCACCACCGATTTCTCCAGCTACACACATATTCCGCCCCATCAGCCCGGAGCTGCGTTCTTCCAGTGCAAGCTTGGTTCCTCGTCAAAGAACCTTGCAATCATGAAGGGCATGGGCAAAGCAATCAAGAAAGGAGTAGAGAAGACCACAAGCATCCTCACCGGTGGAAAAAGAAGATCCAAACGAGCGGCCGGTTCACAACAGTCCGACAGCGCCTCCTCACCGTCCAACTCAATTTCACGTTCCTTTGGACGGTCGGCGTCGATGAGCACATCTCGGCTATGCTCTCCCTCCAGCGAGAACCTCTCAGATCCAAGCTACAGCAACCCGGGGGAAGAGGAGGAGGAAGAAGAAGAAGAGCTGGAGAATCTGGTGGATTCTATTGAAGTCACCGCACCAACTCGTGAGCGAAGGGCTAAGAAAACTAATGAAGCTTCGTCCTCACGCCTACCGCCACGACCAGCTCCAGCAAGGCATTCGACTTCATCTACCCGATCCAGTGGAAGCATTGAAAGAGTGCCCTTGAACTTGGACACAAGTTCGGGGTCACATACCTATCAAGAAGAGGAAGCGGATGATACTGAGAGAGAGGAATTGGAGGATGAACCAGTGGATATCCTATCAAGATTTGAGGAGGACAGATTCACATGGGTGGGAAAGCAACCACAAGGAACCACTTATGGCAGAGGAGTCGCAAGAAGCGAAGCTATAAAACCCCTTCACCCCGAATGCATGACAAGAAGGGTGATTGCCACTAGATATGCATGTGTACCCACAATGGAAGCTTTAGGTGTCTATTTCAGTTTTGCGTTTCATCTAAAACGCTGTGGTTTGTACGACATTTTAACTAAAGTCGAAGAAGCATACTTGGAGATCACTCGCGAGTTCTTCGCAACCTTAGAGAAGGTTCAATATCGGGGAGAGGATGCTATCAGGTTCAAATTGAACAACTCAACACATGTCCTCAACGCATCTCAGATCAATGCAATATTTGCCCCCAACCCAGAAATGGCAAGGCAATTCGACGAGGGAAGATTTGATAAGAATGGTAAGGCAGATTACGCCAAGATGTTGAAGACGCTCACAGGTGAATCTGCTTTCTCTTCCGGGAAATCTAAAATGAGCAAGCTCCACAACCCACTCTTGAGATATTTGCAAAAAGTGCTGGCAAATACCGTGTTTGGTCGCTATGATAATCAAGGATCAGGTGCCCAAAAAGATATTTTTCTCATGGCTACAGTTGTGAGCGAGGGGTTTGTGAACGTGGGTTCCATGTTTATTGATCACGTGAAGACAATCCCATCCAAGAGTAAAAATCCATTCATCATGGGAGGGATTGTCACCACTTTGGCGAGGGCGTTGGGATGCAATCTGGAAGGGCTCACCAAGGTAGAGGGAAACAAATATGTGGACTTAAACTATCTTGCGAGGTCACAAATGATATCCCTCAAGGATGACAAAATTTTTTATGTGCAGAACCCCGGCTACCCTGGTATCACTTTGGAACTCCCTTACCATGCCCACCTTTTGCTCAAGAATGCAGGGCCTGTGGATGATTTTCTCAATCAGTTATCACGCTATGAGGAAGAAATCCCTAGAGAAGGATACAGAGCACCAAGTGTAGTCTTACCTGATGAAGAGGGGGAAACAAACGTGCCAGAACAGCAACAATCTTTGGAGCATCCACGCCGCACAAGGCCAAGAATGGAAGAGTTTGAGGCGCAGCCACCTCCGACAAATGCATATGATATGGCATCCATCCATGCACAGTTGGAGGAGATTCGGAAAATGCAACAGGACATGTGGTTGGATCAGTAGAAGATGCATCACCAAATGAACCACATGTATCAGTACTACATTGCGCAGACACAAAGAAACCCCCAATGGGGGGGGGAGGATTTCTGGGGGTCAATTGCTAGCTACCAGGAGACATACCTGCCTCCACAGGCAGAGTACTGGGGCCACTACTACCAGCAGCCTCCTCCACAGTCTGGCCCGTCGCAGGACCCCACACCACCACAACCCTGATTTCTACCCTATCATCCCTAAGCTTTAGTTTCATGCTGAGGACAGCATGGTTCAAAAGTTTGGGGTGGTAGGGCAGTAAGTCCTCTGTTTTCAGCTTATTTTGACAGTTGCCTGTTCCACCTGATCATTGTTTGTTTGATGTTTAACCCACCTAGTATGGATTGTCTTTTGCTTGTATCTTTGCATGACATGTAGTTAGTTGATTTCTGCATTTTTGAGTAATTTTTCAAAAATTTTGCTTTTTCGGCCATGCATTGCATCTCATGTAGTTTTTGATAATTTCTTGTGCATGTTAAGTAGGATTTGTTGCTTTATGTTTTTAAATTCCCTAAAATAGGCTTAGATGTGGTTTAGTGCAAATTGGCACCATTTTGGCCAATTTTGCCTAGATTTGAATATGCTTGCTCCGATAGGATGTTTTGACTTAATCTCCAATGTTTGAAATGAAAAGGTTTACTCTTGTGACAAATGCATGCTACATTCATAGATCTTATTGATATATGGTATTGTTTGTGACTTTTTACATGTGAACCACATCTCTTAAGTTTGTGAATGCTTTGGTTGAATCATGAATTAAGCAAGCGACAAATGCTTAAAGCCAATGGAATCACTTGGTATAAATATGAATATTGTGTTAATTCTATCATGTGGTGTGATATTACTTGGTGAAGTGTTGAATTAGCTTTCATGCAGGGAATCTTATGTTGAAAACTACATTGATGACCCCTCTTTGATCCGACTATTCTTCCACCATCTTCATACCCCTCCGCCTCATAAAAAGATGCCAAAGTGCGCATATTAGCCGTGGCCACCTCCAAAAGTTTGGGGTGGCCACATCTTTATCTCCCCTTTTCACTCTATCCACCATATGCCCTATCTACACCAATGGCAAAGAAAAAGAAAAAGAAAAGAAAAAATAAAATAAAAGGATGCTCTTGTTTAAGAGCATTCAAATAAAGAAAAAAAGAGTGTGTAAAAGCACTCCAAATCTTACCGCAACCCTTTCTTCTTCTTTTATACCCATTGAGCTAGAAAACATCAAATCTAGCTCACTTTACCCTTTCTACAACCAAGTGGATCATCTAGTGTGGTTTGAAGCATAAGACCGAATGCATGAAAGTGAAACAACACTCCTAGTCACCTATGATTAACATCAACATGAAACGGTTTACCCGGAATGACATAAAGGACATATGGACAACTTGTGTTTCTATGCTTTATATTTGAAGTTTGTATGCTCAGTGCTCAATTCATGATTGGGTTGTGAAAGAAGGAGAGGAGAGATGTGAGACACATGCACTTAGTCATTTCCAAGACTATATATATTCAATAATCTTCTACTGCTTTGCATTTGTCATTTGCTTTTGTTGAAAAGAACAGAAAAGAGAGATTAAGTTGGAGCATACTTGAGGAAAAGTATGTTTTAAGTTTGGGATGGTGATGCAACCCTATTTTAGGGCTCCATCCTGTGCCATTGTGTATTTAAGTTGCATCTAAACATGTTAGATTACAAGTATTTTCCCCCAATACGATTATCATTGCAAATACGCTTATGGATGCTCTTTGCACTGTATTTCAGGTACTTGGACCATGCTTAGATGGACGAGAGAGAGGGAGTTCTAGGGTTCCTCCACTCAAGGAGGGACTCAAAGAAGGCCCCAAAGTCTCCCTCAACCTACCTCCTGTGGCCAAGAATTGTCTCCAAGCAAAGGCATCCAAGAATTATGAAGTTTGAAGCCATGCTAGCATTAAAAGACCCCAGAACAGCCGTGGTGCCATGGAACGGTCGTCCTGGCAATTGAGAAAATTTACAGGTTGATCGACAAATCATTGAAGTCCAAGCAAGTCAGCCACCACGGCCGTCTTGCCCAGCACGGCCGTGCTGGGTGAAGATGGAACGGGCGTGCTGCTCAGAACGACCTCCTCCCAACTCCTCCAACACGGCCGTGCTACCTAGTACCCAACACGGCCGTGCTGCCCAGCACGGCCGTGCTACCAGCCTTCGTTTTCACCCACCAACCTGTTGAATTAACACTTAGCCAACATGGCCGTTCTCCTCCACCACAGCCGTTTCCACTCCTACCCAGCACGGCCGTGCTACCACCCCAAAACCTATACAACTTTCACTGATTTTCCTATTGTACCCCTACTTATCCCTAGCCCCTATATAAGCACTAGTTGCTTCTAGGGCTCGGGGTAGAGCACTCCCTAGACGTCACCTAGCTACTCCCTTGCATCCATTGCTCCCATCCACCCATTTCCTTGCATTCAACCCCATTTCCACCCACTTTCCACTCATTTCCACCATAGAAACCTAGTTTCTCTAGGTTTCTATCCATCCATTTCACCATTTTCAAGCACCCCTGCACCATTGGAGGAGGGAGGACGTCTGCAGCTGCTTGGAGGTGAAGAAGAAGGCCACTTCATCAAGCTTCATGGAGTTTCTTCCTCTTCTACCCCTTTCTTTTCCTATTTTCATGATCATGTATAGCTAAGCCCCCTTGTGGTGGGCTGTTTGGGATTAAAATGTTACTTTGATACCATGTTGGGGGATAAATTCTTGTAATTAACTCAATTCATATTTATGATGATTACTTCTTGCTTCCATCTCTTTTCCTATCTTATTGCATGTGGTTTGTGCTTCTTGTATGAATTGCTTATTTTGAGGTTTTTGATGACACTTCATTTCTAGGAGGAATTGGAGTGTATGTGGCAATCTTAGGAATGGCTCCTATGTCCAATTAGTGGATCCCTAGCTAGCCCCCTTTGTTCCTACATACACATCCCTCCCCCTACAAATGAATGTGAGATTTAAGTGGCTAGTGTAAGTAAGAGTGATGCAATTTCCTAGGGCCTTCTAAAGGCTAGAGTGGCTAGTGGCATGAGGATAAATCCCTTCATCTCCACTCCCATCTCTACCCTCAACCCTCAATTGTCCACTATCACTTACCCTAGAAACCTAGATTTGGTCAATCCCAATAGAACTACACCTAACCCTAGTCTTCCACTAGTAGTATAGGGTATGTTCTAATGGCACTGCCCTTGTTGTTTGGTTTGGTAATCTAGATGTGAATTGAGCACCATACATGTTTAATGAACTCCCCCAACTAAAATCAATGTGACATTCCCCAAACGGCCCACCCACCTTAATCACCCTGCTTAAAACCCTAATCGCTTAGTTTGCTTGTTAATGCTATCTTAGTTCAATTGCTTTAGTCTAACTTAGTCAATTGCTTAGTTTTACTCTTCAGTGTCAACTTAGGCTCTTGCTCTTGCTAGTGGTTAGTTTAGTTCGTTTCTTCTCCTTGCCTTGCTAGAGTAGCGTAGCCCCTCTTGCTCCTGCTTAGTTAGTTCGATAACTTAGTTTACTATTTTGCTTGATCTTCCATAATTTAGTTTCCATCTCGCATTCCTTACTCGCTCTCTTAGTTTAATCAACCAACAATCAATCTTAAACCCTGAAAACCCTACTCTCCGCACTAGGAACGTAGCTCACGCCGTCTAACTCTAGCGCCCCCTCTATCTCCGAGGTTCGACCCCGTACTTGCCGCCTCAGCTATACTACGACACGACCCCGTGCGCTTGCGGGTGTAGTGTCTTAGTAGACGTAGGTAGTTAGTGTGGGACCATACAAATATCAAAAGCTAAGATCCCATCTCATCCCGTGCCTCCCGACCTTGTGGATTGCACTTGTTGCAAGCCTCTAGCGGGTGCGCACCAGTCAACCCATCCAAACGGTCTTGGAGACTGTTTTCTCCAAACGGTCTTGTGAAACCGTTTGCCACCAAACGGTTTTGAAACCGTTTGCTTCCAAACGGTTTGCAAGGTGGAGACCATTTGTTAAAGTAAGATAAGGATTAACTTTGGAATTAAAGTCATCTTCTTCTACCTCATGAACCTGGTATGTTCTTCACGGTTTTGGTTGCAAGAACACTTAGGAGTATGGAAGAAAGGAAAGCAAGCAATGTTTTCATAAGAAGAAGATGTATAAGCAAAGCTTTAAGGTTTATAGTTATAAAACCCTCCTTAGAATCTGATCTAGAGCTCCAAGATCCGTATCTCTAATGGTGGCTTGAGCTCCAGGGGTCGTCCAAGGTCCTTTCTTCAAGAATTGGATGGAGAAGATAGCTAGAAAGAAGAGTTGTGTAAGGAAAACTAGCAAACCAACCTTGTAGCATGATTTCCTCCATGAATCCGAGCTAGAGGATGACCAAAACTTACCTAGATGAACTTGGTCGTCCTCCTCTGTTCCTGATCTCCTCCTAAGTCGGTCCAAGCAAGAAGATGAGAAGTGGAAATGAAGGGAACGATCCCTTGTCTTGTAAAAGAGATGTGCTTATATATTTTGGGCATATTTTCAAGATAATGATAATTACTTCCTTATTTCTCATATGGGTCCTTCTCCATTTCTTTGCCACGTTTTTCTCCCTCCTTATCACATGCAAAACTCTTCCTTATCCACGTTTTAGAGGAAAAGAAGCCAATCACCTTATTTAAGTTGCACATATAAAGGGTCATTTTGCATACATCTTGATTATTTGATTATAAAGGTTATTCTTCTTATATGATTACTCAAATGAGGCGCCCCCCTCATTTTCTTTACTCTACTTGATGCCAAGATGCATGAGAGATACTCTAGAGGGTATATTTTACAGGTTGCACCCTATGTTTTGGGTAAATTGCACTTTACACCAAAACTAGGGTTTAAAGCACGAGGATTGCTCTACAAGCTATATCTTGGTGCCCAAGCTTGGAGAATCCATATCACCACATCATATTCATTCTTATGATGTCTCAACACCAGAGGAACATCTCAACATGTGCAATTTGCAAGTTAACCCCTCTAATTGGGTAATTTGCACATAGGTCCACTTTTTAACAAAACAATATTACAACATTGTTCAAAATGACAGAAATGTAAATATAAGTTTCTCAACAACTCTAATTACATATCAAAAGATAATCACAAGCATTTAATCACAAGTCTTAAGCAAAACACCTAGGGTTAGTTCATAACCCAGGTCACGAATGTTACACTCCATGCATAGTAACTGCTAGGGTTCTCTATGCATAGAAACCTCTTGGAAATAGAGATAGATAACGAACAAAACATATGGTTTACCATAAAAAATTCAAAGATTCATAAAGGTGAAAACCACATGAAGAAGATGAAAACCAAAGCACAAATATGATTGTCACAAGGTCAACATAGAAACCATGATATGAGAGAGAAAACCAAACGTTGAACACATGCATTCAAGATTTAAAACCCACCTTCAATAGGATAGTCATGCACTAGATTAGGGTTTAGCCAAAAGAAGTTACTTGCATAAGGATCCCCATGAAAAGTAAACCCTAGGGCATGATATCATAAACATACTACCTATAATCATGTTTTTAGTGTAGATCATTAACATGCATAATGGATACAACAATAATTGAGGGGAAAGATATATAACTCACTTTGGATTATGATGTAGAGACTCCAAGAAGTAAGAAAGCTCCAATTAGAGAGATAAAACCAAAGCTTGTTCAACTCCACAGCCAAACTAGCATCACCTAAAAATAAGAAGAACAACCCGAGGTCAAAGGAAGCTCAAAGAAGAGAGCACAAACACTAACCTGCAAAGAAAAGGAAGAGAGGAGATCTTCATCTCAACTTATGTACTACCATGGGAAAACCATGGATTCAACCACAAAGAGAGAAGTTCCTAAAGAAGCACTTCCATGGTGACCCATGGATTCTCCCAAGAGAAGAAATAGAGGTAGAGTTTTCCAGAAAATGAAACCAAGAAGGATAGATCACTTACCAAGATCAAGGAACACGAAAGTATCATGAAAGGAGAGTTGCTCCAACCCTAGATCACACACGCAAGGGGAAATGACTACCTTCTTCAAACTTGGTACCTCCTTCCCACCAAGAAACAAAGAGGGACAATCTTCAAGGATGAGATAGAGAATGAGGGTGTAAAGAGATCACTTGTATGTAAAAAGACAGGTATATATACCCAAGGGTAGGAGAGGGTTAAGGGAGGTTAGGTGTCAAGCCACTTGTGCCACTTGTCTTCCAAAATCTCACACATGCAACCACGAAGAACATGCATGCATCATGGGTGATAATATCAAGGAAGGCAAGCGATCATATTGGTCCTCAAAAAACTTTGGTCATAGGAGAAACATAGAGACCAAACAAAGGTAGCGACCGCTATCACCACGGCGACCAAAAATGTAGCGACCAAGAGACAAACCCTAAATCCCTTAGTGTCCAAGGAGAGGGTTTAAATATTTTTGACCACAGAGAACATAGGGTACACTCAAAACATCTTAAACCACTACAAACAAGACCAAAGGAAAGCACGTCAAATGCCACACACACCAAGGGATAAACATCCCTGGTCAACATCAACTAGGCATCCAAGCAAAACCCCTAACTTCAACACATGATGCCACCCCATTAACCAAAGTACAAAAAGGCATTCCTATGCACCAACATCTCTCTAACATTATTTTAAGACATAAGAGGTACATCTAACATGTGAAAAGTTGCAAGATTAACCCTAAGGATGGGTAAATTGCAATTTGGTCCAAAACAAGCACACATATTACATAACTAGCTCAAACAACATTCAAACTAGACCAAACATAAAACATAAGCAAGTCACATGTTATTAGGGCACATCACATGATTATATTAAGGTTTGAAGCATCTTATTATGCTAAGAAAGTCAGATAATGAAAAATCTAGGTCAAGGGTCTTACAATTATATTCTACTTTCTTCTTAATTTACATAAAATGCTTGTTGGTGTGTGCTTGATATCACCTAGTATTTTAGGGAAATTGCATATATGTAGCTAATTTAAGAATTGCTCCTAGGTCCAATTATTGGATCCCTAGATGGCCACCCACCTACTTACATGCTAATCAATTGCACTACATTGACGTGAGAGATCAAAGTATCTGGTTTAGAGGCATTTAGAGTAATTAGCTTGGATCCTTCTCAAGGCTAGAAGGTAAGTCATCTGAGGTCCGAAACCTCACTTCCACCTTCCATTACTACCCTCAACCCCTAGTTACCCTAAGATTTGTTATGCTAGAAATCTAGACATGACTAGATACTAATTGAATTCCACCTAAATCCTAATCCAAATGAGCCTCACAAGGGTGACTCGGAGGTGATAGGGACTAGTTCCCTTATATACACCCTACCTCATCCATGGCCAATTAGTAGTTTAGGGACAATTCATTAGCATATATTTTGTTGTTTGGTTTAATAATCTAAAGGAAAGAGTGATCTTTGTGTATTGTCACCCCCAACTCATTTGACATATCCATTCCCCCAAACAGCCCAGACTTCCCTTTATTGCAATAAAATTGTAATTTGCCTTCTTGCTTATTTAATGCCATCTTAGCTAATCTCTTTACTACACTAGTTAATAGTTCTTGTTCTTGTCTTGTCCTTGCTATTTGATGCCTTGAACTTCTCTTTTTCCTAGTTTTCTAGTCTAGCTTTAGTGTAACCCTTGCATTGCTTGTTGTTTTATCCTCAATTTTGGTGAAATTGAATATTATAAATATAAGGGATGAATTGATAAGTATTCCTTAATTGTATTTTGATTGAATAATGTGGGTTTTACCTATGGCCTAAGTAAGGCCCACGAGACTATTTGTTTGGAAAATAGGTCCTTGTGGTACAAGTTAAAGAAAAAAAAGGAATTAACACATAAATAAAAGATAATGACATTGTGAGATGTTGGTTGAACTATATGTGAGGAAATTGTCTCATACCATATTTTTGTATGACTAGTTGAATTTTGAGGATAAAATTTCTTTAAGAGGGAAATGATTTTATAACTTGGTCTCTCCCATGTTTTATATATATATATATATTTTATTGAAAATAACAAAATATTAATGACATATCAAAAAGATGGTTCTTTATATGTCTAGTTTTAAAATTGTGGTTTGAAAGAGCAAATACTCCAAACATAATATATTTGGTGTAGTTTATTAGTTTCAATAATCCATTAATAGAAATTGGATGAAGAAAGAGGGAAAAGGCTAATGATAAAGGAATTACCAAAAATAATGGACAATTAGTGAATAAATAAGAAATGGTGTGGAATTTTGTATAAAAGAGATGTTGAGGGCATCTATGAATTGAATTTGATTAACTATTATACCTAATGGGAAAATACATTAATATGGGATAGTAACCCATGTTTGGATGGAAAAAGAAATAAAATAATTCCTTAAATGAGTGAAGTATATCCTTTTGTTAGAGGTAATTAAAAGAGATATTAACTTTCGTGCTTTGGTCTCAAATCTTTATGACACCTAGATATAAGTGTTAAAGACTTCCATTTAAAATATGGTTAAAAGGATTAAAGGAGAGGGAGATATGAATTATTTACTTTTTCCTAAAGTGAAAGGGATATGGTGAAATATGCATTAAATGTCATGTTTTACCAAACGGGAAATGGGATTTGGCCATTAATAATTCACTTTGCTTACTAGCTATTTGATTTGAGATTCACGGTGTGAGGATCATCTCCTATCTCACGACTAAAAATGTAAGGTCAAGACTACAATACATATGATCTTCTAGTACTCCGATCTCTCTCCATTGTCAATCTGTCACCCTATTTCTTTCTCCTTTGGTTTCAAGAGAGTAAATTGGATCTACCTACCCCCTATATGTCTAGGTTTTCACATGGGATTGGGATTCCTCCAAGAACAAGATGGCATGTGAACCCATGGATGACCAACGTGGTACACATGTCTATTTAAAGGGGATTTCTACTCTTTGAAACACCAGAATAAGTCCTACGCGAACGAAAGAAACTTGAGGAACCCAACCCTATCTCCAATTCCATCATGGGTGCCCTTCCCGAACACCTTCTATCTCTGATCTTCCCTTAATCCATCCAAACCCCATACCCAAACATCAAGACCACCCTACGCAGTTGAGAATTGGGCGATTATGTTCCGAAGACTGGAATGAAGAGCATGAACCCTCAATTCATTCACCTAGTCTTGGAAAAAATAAGTCAACACCAGCGCTGACCATGAAGCTGACGGTTGTCATGAACAAGTGAAAATGTAGGGTCAAAATGACGACCTGCGGGTTTACTTCCCTAGCCCCAGAACATGAAGACCCTTGAACTCAGGATTCAGAAGAAAAGTGACCTTGCAACCCTGGAGTAGGCTTCGGCCCATGTGGATCGTGCACCAAAGTGACAAATTCCTAATGGTCTAACAAGGTCCAAATAGTAAATAATGTAATGGAAACTAACCACTAACATGGATTTCTACTATTGGTCGATTAATAATGAACTTGTAAAAATTATAGAAATTAAGTGGTAACTCCGATTGCATCATATAATATATGAAAATTTATCAGAAAAACATGAATAAAACAAAGAAAATATAATTGAGACTTGAAAACACTTCTTTTCCAAAAGTAGTGAAAAGATGGGTTTATGTGGTGGTTAATGTACAAAAACCCTAGATTTGGTGATTATGATGCTTACCACAATAAATCTGGTTATTTTGGGATGTTATTTAGTGTTTGTAAATGTATTGCTAATTTAACATGTTCCTGTTCATAATGATGAAGAATTAGGGTTGCTAATATGAATAATCATAAATATGAAGATTTAGGGATAAAGATTCTAACATGCTAAGTTGTTAGTGAAATTAGTTGAATCTACATGATCATCATGAAAGGTTATGGGGGATATAGTAATTAGGTTTTTGAAAAATGACTCTAATGGTAAGTGGTAAAAAGGAAACCCTGAAACCTAGATTAGGACCCGAGCAAGGTTTAATCTATTTAATGTGATGGTGACATGTGTTAGTGACACTTTTGGATTTAAATATATGCAGATTAAATGTTGTCTGATTGATCTTCTTGCTTGGATAACATGCCTAAAGTATGACTACAAGATCTGCATGGTTTTAAAAAAGGTATACGGTTACACCTATGACTACCCACATTAGTTTGGTGCTATTTTCTTAGTGTTTCTCAAGGATTGAACAACTAAATCATTGGATGTTTATTTAGTTTTGTTCAATTATAATGCCACTATGAGTATCACATAAAGAAAAATATGTGAATAAAATGAATTTTCTTATTTGCAAGTACTTGATGGAATATATGTTGTTAGTTTACTTGCACAATTTAGCGTGCACCCCACATACTCAGTATATTTTGATATGTTGATCTGTGATTTTGTTTCATGACATTTTAGGTACATGCTTATATAAAGAGGTTCAGAAACATGATAAGATAGATGTAATGACATGAAGGTATCAATCTAAGGAGGATGATCTAGACAATTCTTCTCTATGTACAATTTAGATGACGGGAAATTATGTAAGTTCTAGAGGAACATCTTGTAAACAATATACTTGAATTACTGGAAATTAATTATTGTAATTTATTATTTGCTAAATTTCGATCCTTGGGAAAATTTTATGTAATGTCTTTCATCTTTTTTTCCTTACTTAATTGAGGATTATTGAAAAGTAAGGTTGTTACACTTGCCTTAGTGTAACTTGTCTTTTCTTGTTGTTTAGAATTAACTTGTCTAGCATTAACTTAGGTTTTGGTTGTTTATTGTCTTTCTTCATTTACTTTCTTGCTCAACCCTAAGAGTAATCAAAAAAACCCTAATCAAATTAAACCCTATAATTTGTAGTAGGACCCTAGATAGAAATAACCTATTTCTAGTGACCCCGTTTTCCTTACGGGTTGACCCAAATTTTCATTTTCCTATACTACTATGTAACCATGAGCTTGTGGGTAAGTGCTATTAGTTATTGTGAAGAAGCCTAGTTGAGGTTTATAAATTTGGAATACCCATGTTGTTTGTACCGAGATTGTGGGGTGCATCTAGTCAAACCTAGTTGATTAGTGTGTGCACCTCTCCCTAGATGAACCAAAAACCAATTAAGATTATTAGGACTCCCATTATTAATTCTTTTGAACCATCTAGGATGCTTGCGGCTGCTCACATCTAAATCAATAATTACCCAATATTAATAAGTTTTTTCTCCATTATACTACATATTATAAAGTGGTCTACCTGGATCATATTCCCAGTGTCATACCATGCAAAGATATCATAGGCAACTGTCTTATGAATTGCTAGTACGATTTTGGAATGTATCTGAGAAGCTTTTGACTTCTCTGAATTATGGTTGGGTTCCGCAGTCAACTTTTTCCAAATGTTGTTGTTGTTGGACTTCCTTACTTTTTTATGATAGGAAGTTTCCCTAGAGATAGAGGCATGTTTTTATGTTTGTAGAATATTTTATTCAACATTATTTCTATCAATGTGCATTATTTATTGAACATGTAAACATAGAGTTTAAAAGCTCCTCCAGACCATTGTTTCTCGACATCCTATATATGGAGTGTTTTTAACGATGTCATGAACTACATTGTCAGTTCATAGTAAGATCATTGGTGACAGGTGCAAAGGTAGTAGAGTTCGACTCCTCTCAACATTCTCTTCACCCTATTTTCTATCCCCAACTTCATTAGAGTCGTACTTGATCTTGTGCACTTTTTCTGTAGCCTCAAACATGTTCTTTGGCTACCAATTTGGAGTTATGGTTGAAGGTTATTCATTTGACATCATGCAAGTGGGAGGTTCTTCCAAATCCTTAGGTGATGTTGTTTGTTTAACACTGACCTCTAGTTTTGTTTGACGTAGTTCAGTCTCATTGGCTTTGGTTTTTGACTCTGCTTTCTTCCTTGACTTAGTTCTTCTCTTAAGTAGGAATCTGAAAGGTGTTACTACTGCCTATATCTTATTCTTCTGTCCCTCGTTCTCTAGTGGTGCATATCTAAAATGAGACAAGGGTGGCCTCTATCTCTTCCTCCTCTTCAGATGGTACATGATCCAATAGAGTCAATAGTTGATCCCTCTCCAATTGCATATCTGAGTACTTTTTAGAGGGAATGCTCTTGTTCTCATTTATGTATTGTTAATTTTTTCAATAAATTGTTCCATTTCTTCCCGTGATGTATCTTTTAGATCCTAAGAATTTGAGGTAGACATCCTGGTAGCCAAATTCAATTGAAAAATAGATCAATAGCAGGATTGACTGAAATTCAAATTATGAAGATGAAGGTGAGAAATATCATTAGGGTAGGAAATTGTCCTAAGAGCAGACAGTCAAGTGGTTCATCAGTCTATGCTTGAAAGTATAAGAAGAAGGGTAGATAAATATGTTTTCAGGTTTTAGGTTGATGAAAATCTATAAAGGTGATCATCGATGATCCAATGAAACAAGAAGTACACTGGAATACAGTCATTGACAAATTCTCAAAGGTTTCCCAAAACATTTACCAGACACTAAATCAAAGATAAAATCAACAAATTTTAGGCTTCACTAATTATATGGGAAGTTAAAGTCAACTAACAAAGGTTTCTTTAACCCAATGGAAAAATTCCAAATGGTGAGGGGTTGATGAGAGGGCTATATGGCCAAAAAGTCAACTACTACATAGGTAGTTGCCTTCAATGGGAAGCATCATAGATGAAATAATATTAGGAAAAAAGAATCCTAAAGAAGTAGGCATAGAAATGGACGATGAGAATCTGGGTTCAAACAAAAAAATGTAAGGTGAAAAGTGGTGAGGGGAACATGAGGCCGTGCAATTAGAGGGCAAGGGACATACTCATGATTAGACCAATGAGAAGGTTTCGTTGGTGCTTCACTTTGTATCGTTGTGCTTAGATATTGGGGCTCTATCACTCTAGAACTAGTGAGAATGACAGTGATGATGCTTTTCTTCCCCTTTCTTTGACTCATCCTTGTGCCCTGGTCAAGGTTAGTTGAGTACTGAAATAGGATCTTCTTAGATTGTTAGGGTTGTGGAAATTGTCAATGAGGTTGATGGCCAGTGACAATGGAGAGTCAATGACCACCTTCTAAGATGACTTTGATCGTGTTTCTTATAGTGGGCAGTGTCAAAAATTCATGTGTAGTGTCGAGATCTCTATAGTGATTAGGACGTCAGGGTATTGTTTATGGCTCAAATTTTTCTCTTGAGAATTAGGGATCCAAATGAAATAGTGAGGGAATTATTTGTGTTTTTATATCCCCATTATTTAGTGACTTTGAGATATTTCTTTTGTCAAGGGGAGGTTGATGGCCCATGAAGCACATTAGCCTCTAATGAGAAATATACAACCTCATTCACCTCTTCCCTGCTTAAATAGCTAGATCCTAGACAATATGTCAGAGTTTCATCAACTGAAGATAACTATATGAGCATTCTGATGGAAATAATAATAACTCCCACAACTAGGTTTCATTTCTGGGACTCAAATGGTAATCTGGGTGAGTCTAACGGCAGGCGTCAGCCTAGGACCCTGATGCCATTGCACAGTCTCTTTGGTCTGACAATTTTTTTTATTCTACAACTCTAGGTATCCTCTAATGGGCAATTGTGGGGTGCACTCTAATGCATTGTTAGGCTTAAGGCATTGACATATGCTATGTAGAGCATGGGTCCTTAACAATTACCGACAACAATGCCAAAAGTTTATCGCCTCAGATCACACATATAAAATAGAGGTAGATCTTGAGTAATCAGACTTATATTTGTAACCCAATATTTAGATGCCCTCAGAGTTAATACATGGCCTTGTGTATTAAATAGGGTGAAACATGACAACAAGGGGTGACAAGTGTAGTATTTAAAGTCATAGTGTAATTGCACCTGACCAAAAGGGTAGACAAGTGTTCGTTATGTGACTATAGTAACCTAACAAGGACACAAAGAAATCGAGAATAAAGTAAATCTATATTAACAAAATAATGAACTTTAATCTTTTTGGATGTTTTTCAAATATATGGATCAAACCAGGAATGTGTTTCACCTCATAAGGTTTCTGACCAACATGCAATATTCATAAATATTTTATATCCTTAACATGGTTTACAAGAAATAATCATTAGTGTATATTCCCTCCTCTCTCAAGATAAACATATATCTAGATCACAAGTGTGTTTCTCTCTTGAGTTGGAAAAAAATATAATAAAAAATAAAACCATATGATCATTAGCTTTAGTATTTGAACATTCTCATGCACTTATACTACTCCATAAATATACACATAGATGAATGCTATTCTTTCGAGGCATTATCAATTAGATAACACAAGATGGTAGCTAATAATGGCAACAAAGCATTACCAACAAAGGGTATGGAGACAAACATTGGTAAGAGTATATAATCAATGGATATAAGTATTCATATGTTGGGAGAGCCTTATAGGCAACTCCCAACCTTAGAAAGCATACCTGCCACTAATGTTCCTAAGAATTAGTAGGGAATTATAACTGAATCAGTCCATACAAGATGGAAGGATGAAAGGAGGTTAAACAAATAGTCAACAAGGATGAAAATACAACAACAATAGCCACAATGGTATGGATGGTCTATGGTGGTCTTATTCTTCACTACGGTGATGATGGTAATGTCTAGTAGTCACCCTTCTCTCTCGAAGATCCTCTATGCCTTAGGAAATGTAGGTGGTCGATTGAGGTTTCTGGACTCTCTTTCTCTACATATGATGGTTGATGGTGGATCTCAAAAATGGAAGAACTTTATGGTGGAAAATAAGATTCTCTTAATAGAGGCTCCATGCCTCTATTTATAGGTGATCCTTGTGTATCCAAGGAACCATAGTGAAAATTTAATTATTTCCACCTCAAGCCTCAATGCACTGCCTCGGGGCACATGGTTAACTAAAAGCAGCAAAGGTATGCTCTATAGAAGCTTTGTCAGTTTTGACTATCCGTTAGGCTCTAGTACAAGCAAGCATCATGGTAAGTTTGTCATTAAGCTTCCACCAACCTGCCCATGTCAATTGTTTGCTCAACCATTAGGGTTGTACTTCATTGGGACTAGCTGAGCATTGGGCTAAGTAGATGTATGATCGGTCATGGGATTTGGTCGAGCATCGGGCTAGTGTGAGTTTTCACGATCGTCTGGAAGGGATGTGATGGAAGGACTAAGCCTCAACATTGGACGATGAGGGTGAGACCACCAGTGGGGCATGGACGATGGCTGACCTAGGTCTTCATTCTTGTTAGGGTTAAGTTAGTTGGAGAATGCCATATCAGTTCATTTCTGAGGACTCTCATGTGTAATATCATCATTACTTCCTTGAGTAAATCAAGGGGTCATCGAGTACAGTGATGGTAATGCTGGTTTAGTCTTTTTCCTACAAAAGATAAGAAATACAAGTAAAAAGAGAAGCATTCATGAAATGCTAGTAAAAGTGAGATTTATAAACATAAAACTATAATGTGAAAGGAAAATGAGGAATAGGCAAGTAACACCAAAGAATAAGATGTTATCACTAGCTATATCCTTCATGGGCACCATGTACTCAACAAATTTGTGCTAAATATTTCCAAAATTGTAATATTTACATGTTCAAAAATTAGAAAGGGTACAATATTGTGAATTGTGATGCATTGTGATTCATTGATAGGTTGACCCTTTTTTACATCCTATAAGATAATGTACATGTTTGGTTATAATCTACTAAAAATACATAACAAATCTTGTGATAAACTCATGTAATATGAGATGTATATTGTTTGGTGTGTTGTGATTGTTCATTTTAGTTTTTCATAGTCTTGCATTGTGTATAATGAAACTTTGTTATAAATATTTAACATATTGGATTGAAAAATCTAGGATGTTACAAGATCTCAATCGCCTCAGGATCTCCCATGGTGTCGATGCATTCTAAGAAACTAGGCTGAAAAATGTGGGAATTGAGAGAAAAGACAATAAGGGAATATATAACCATAATCAAGAGGTAACAAGTCAATCAAACAATATATGTAGGGCACAACTTGATCACATACCAGTCAATCTAGATCAAAATTTTAGATCACAAAAGTTATCCTCTAATTGACCATAGTGGTTAAGATATGTAGGTTGACATTTAGGATATAGGAGTAAGAAACTAAAATAAATGAATAAGCTATTCTACATAGAAATTTAAGAGAAGTTATTGATAAGAAAATAAGATCATAAAAATAGGTGGACATGTTGCCTCCTTACCCACTGAATATCTTTTTGGCATATTCTCTGTTGTCACCTATTGAGAAAAGTGCCAGTTACATATTTGACTTCAGAAAATCAACTTTATTTCAAGCTACTTTGAATAACACAGACCTTCGTGACCCATGTTACACTAGTTTCCATTTTACCAGATAAACATGAAATGCCACATGAAAACTTAGATCTATTTGTACCTAATGCAAATTGGATAGGAGAAGGGAAGTCATATTCTATCTTTCACCTACCAAGGCTTCTATTCTCATACCATAACCCTATTTCTCTACAATTTCACTGATCCCATTGTGTTCCTATATTTTTTTCAGGATAAATAATTATGGAATCTAAATAAATCTTGCTATAACATGATGCAGTCTCATTGGCCACAAAATCTTAATCTTGTACAAGTTATTCAACACATTCATTCTTTACTATTGCAGTAGGACCATAATTACACCAGACACAAGCACATTATGAAAACAAAGCTTCTTACTACACTTGAACTTACATAACATATCTTACCCTCAAACTAGTCTGAATAGCTAGATACACTATGTAATCAATACCTACAACAATATGATCTACTTCATACCAAGGATTTGTTTGATCTCTGACAAAAATCACATATAAACTGGCATAAGTGTGGTGAGTGCAATACTAAACTCTACCGTACATTCATTAAGAGTTAATGATACAAGAATAAAACTACATGTCTGTAAGACCCTAATCGCCAATGGATTACAGAGGATACAAAAACCCAAACATTGGTGTAATCTCATTTTGTTTCTATGTTCATATCAAATATTAAATATTCTCAGGAGTCCATAGATCTTATACCAATAAAATTTGTGTCTCTTTCATCATCTCAGTCATTAACATTGAGGTCCACTCCCAACATTGCCAAGATAGCTTCCACTCTAAATATTATGGCTCCAAATAAGTTACTGGACTAGATAGCATATCTATACAATTTTTACTTCATTATTGGGGTATTGTATTTAATTGCAGTAGTTACCACCGCCCAAGACTCTTTTATGGGCCTCCCCCCTTCTAACTAAATTATTCAGTGCATCTACTATTCTAATCCCAAAGGATAAAAATGTGACATCTTTGTTCCCAATTGCTACCCATGTCACTGGAAAATGTTGGACTCAAGGTGATCTTCAAGATACCTATAGAATGCCTTAAACCTTTCATGATTTCTTTGACATCTTGGCATCAAACTAGATTCATTCCAAGGCACCACATTACCAACAATATCATACTAGTTCAAGAGACTATACAAAATATAAGATGAATTGTCTCAGCTAAGTATATGGAAATCAAATTCGACGTGTTGAAGGAACACGAAGCGATGTATTAGGGCTCTATTTTAGACACTCTAATCAAAGTAGGTCTTGCAGAGAGTGTTATTACTTATATTATGAACTCAATCTCAAGAGGTTGCATTAATATCTTGTGGAATGGAGTGTGTGCATAGGAGGTTGAAACAACATTACATTATTTGCATGATTATACTACATCAAATGTCATCTGGAATGTTGTTTAGATAGTAGACTACTATCAAGATTTCTTCACAACTCCTTTCAATCCTTGATTGATAAGTGTCTTCATCTCAGTAAAGAAGTCACTCTTATTTGTATAGTAGGTTGTAATGTGCTTTAGATCAATAGAAACATCATCATTTTCGGGGGCCAACAGATAAACACAATGTTGACGCTTCATAATAATTGAGACATGTTGCTTTAATAACTAAAGCTTGTGATTTGTCACCTGTTTCATCGCAAAATCTTCTCATAGAAGCATAAATAGCCTCACACTCTTGGGTGCATCCACCATGGGGTTGGATTAAGATTAATGTTGATGCCTCTAAAAAATATCATAAATTCTCTATAACATCATTTTCTAGATCTCACGTGGAGGTTATTGTTGAGCCTGGTCTAAATCCTTTCATGTTGATTCATTTAATGTTTTGCATGTGGAGTTATATGCCATATCCTTTGCACTCAAGCATGCATGGCTGGAAGGTTGGGAGCTATAGACTATAGAGACAAATAGTGTCAAAGCTATCCACATTTAGACAAAGGGGATTCAGGCTTCTTGACTTTCAATGCATGGGAATCTTCTTTTACAACATTTTAAGATTGACTATGGAATGTAACATTTGCTAAAATTCATAGATCAATCGATATAGATGCAGGTCATCTAGAAAAACTTCAAATCCAAAGCAACTCCAACACAAACATGTTCTCTCAAGCCCTAGCAGTTCTACAATAGTTAGTTCATAATGATCAATGCAATGGAATACACACTTGTATGCCCTATTCTTTTCATTGTATGAACTTCAACTCTTTCCTTTGGTTCAAGCTCATAATGAAATAGCATTGCCCCAAAGAAACTAATGGTTTGAGGTTCCATGGCTCTGTGTAGAAGGTTATACAAAACACTAGAGGAACAATGTGTTCTGTGGGGCCAATATTGGTAGAACACATGATTCTACCACGATAATCCCTACTAGAATGTATGATTCTACTCAATGACCCTGGGTAGTAAAAATGATTTTTTTGTAATAGAGTTTCTAGAATTAATGGGAAGCATCTAGAGATATCAAGGTTAAAAATGATTTAGATCGTTAGATTGAGTTATATAATGAATAAAACTCAATTAGAGAAAAAGGAATGGAGTATGACGTAGAATATTGGCGGCAATGCCTTCCGTTTAATTAAAAGATATAGATTTTTCACTAAGATAATGATAGTTAAATATCATGAACATTTGAAAATGAACATTATATTCAAGATACCTCAATTGTTTAGTTTATTGAAAAAGGCTTGCAAAATTCTCAATTAAAGGACACATTGTACTAAACTCTAGGGAAACATACATGTAGTGTGTGAGCCCCATAACTATTGAAAATGGGCGAACTGAGTACAATAAAAAGGCATAAAATATATGAAAAATTGCATACTACATAGGTTGAAGTTCATCATTAGTCAGCGAGAAAATCTGGTCTTGACCGGTGAATTGATGATTGAAAAAGGGGTGTCAACAACTGGCTAATTCAACTTGATCCCATACATATAGTTTTACACATAATTAATCTTATTTCATATTAGGTTACAATTTGTGGTGTAATATGAAAAGAAAAACACATCTAGGTCAAGAAAGAAACTAGATGGATAAAAAATGGATTAAGAATATTCTATCAAGTATTAACATCCAAAATATTTTAATATTACAATTGGGGTACATCAAGAAAAATGACCATGCAGTTTGTGTTGTAGGAAGATAAAAAAAATTAGGTTACTTCACATATCTTCACGCACCATCATTATGTAGAAATTTCATAGTTAGACAAGCAAGATTCGATTAGATCATTTTCTTAATTTTGCTAGACTTTCATCATGTTGTTTTTATATCCTGTAGTAGAATTTGGTATGAAGTGCAGTGATCCTTGCATAATATAAAATTCATAGGAAAATTAGCAACAAAGTTGGAGGAAAATGGAAGGAATTCCACATGTACATGTATATATTGATTGGATACTCACGTGATGAACTAATCATTCATCATGTTGCTCGGGCAAAGTGGAATTTTGTGGAGCTGTGAATTTGAAGAAGGGGTCGTCTAGACGGGCAATCAGGAAAGTGGTTACCGAATCGGGAAAAAGAAAAGGACTTGACCGAATTTTACATGTTACTGACCAATATGCCTACACTGCCAAACTGTTTCCCTCTCAAATCCGTTATCGTATCCGACGCAATTCTCGCAATATCTTCTCTACTTCTGTATAGTTGTGTCATCAATAATAATATTATTTTATCCAAAAAAATCATGCCAACAACTAACAACAAATTTGACCTTAGTAATCGCGCGGGGAACCAGTATTAACCCCAAGACCCGGTGCTCGTTGACAGGGTCGTGGCATTTCACCACAACGGCCCGGCAATTAAAAAGGAACCTCTGCCCTCTGGGCAATAAATACTCAACTAAGTTTGCCCACAAGAATTCAAAACCAAACCGCACTTCCTCCCTGATCTTATACTTGCTGTTAATCTACAAGCGATTGATCATGTCTTTCCTGGGCGTTGCTTCCTCTGCATCTCTACTCATCTGTCTCATCCTCCTTGTGGATTGCGGCAGTATCAGTGAAGCTCGCGTGGCAGAGAAGCGGAGCCCGTCCCATTTGGTGGTGAAGGTGGACAGCCTGATTCCGGCGGCAAACACCTGCTCGACTGATAAAGGTAAGATATTGTTCAGTTTGAGTGTGACTAGCTAGAAAAGGAAATGCTTTTCGTATCCCCGGCAGCACTATCCGTTGAACGGTTATGTTTTGCAGCAAGTTTGAGTAGGGGAAGAAGAAGAAGCACGTTGAGCATATCCCACCGTGATGGCCCCTGCTCGCCGTTGCGCGCAACGTCGACGATCCAGACGACCAACTTGAAGGAGTACTCTCGCCAGCTTCTGCTGGAAGACAAGGAGAGAGTCTCCATGATTCAGAAGAAGCTGGCCAACAGCGGCGCCAGGGGAAAGGCGTCAAATCTCCCGAAACTAGTGCAGTCAGAAGCCGAAATCCCTGTCCGTCGAAGCCAGACGTTCGGCACGGGGAATTACGTCGTCACAGTGGGCGTCGGCACGCCCAAGGTAGACCAGTCGGTGATTTTTGACACAGGGAGCCATATTGGCTGGATCCAGTGCGCACCGTGCTCCACAACCTGCTACCCGCAGCAGGAGTCCATATTCGACCCCTTGTCTTCGTCCTCCTACACCAACGTGTCCTGCTCCGACACGGCCTGTCAGCAGCTCATCAGCAAAGACTGCGACGACAACAACAGCTGCCAATACCGGGTGCGCTATGGCGACGGCTCCTCCAGCGACGGATCCCTCAGCAAGGACGCGCTGACCCTCACGTCGGCGTCTGGCACTGCTGATGTATTCCCGGGGTTTATCTTCGGGTGCGGCCAGAACAACCACGGTCTGTTCGGAACGGCCGCAGGGTTGATCGGCCTCAGCCGCAACCCATTGTCGGTGGTGTCACAGACGGCCAGCAGGTATGGATCTGTATTCTCCTACTGTCTACCGAGGACCATAGCCTCCACAGGATACCTCAATTTCGGCCCACCGGAACCTTCACCGCAAGGAATCTCCTACACCCCGATGCTGTCGAATCCTAGAGACCCAGACCTCTACTTCCTGCGCTTAACGGGCATTACCGTCGAGGGTGAACTGCTGCCCGTATCCACCCCTGACTACTCATCGGCGGGAACAATCATCGACTCAGGGACGGTCATCACCCGCCTTCCAATGAAAGCATACGCCGCACTCCGGTCTGCATTCAGGAGCGCCATGTCCAATTACAAGCTGGGAGAGCCACTGAATGGTTTGCTCGACACCTGCTACAATCTATCAGGCACGGACACCGTCACGATGCCGGTCATAGCGCTGCAGTTCGACGGTGGCGCCGTAGCTTACCTGAGCATCCAGAGCATGCTGTTCGTCGCCGATGTCTCCCAAGTCTGCCTCGCCTTCGCCGGCTACTCTGACGACAGCGCCATTGGCATCATCGGTAACGTCCAGCAGCGGGGGCTACAGGTGGTGTACGACATTAAGCAGGAACGGATTGGCTTCGGTCCAGGAACATGCGCTAACGCATAGAAAAGTTGCCATACCACGCCTAACAATTGCCTTAGTAATTTCCATATAAAAGCGTATTTTATAGAGTTTGTCCTTGGTATTTTCCATACCACGCCTAACAATTGCAATAACAATTTAGAAAAGTTGGCTCCAATCCTAGCTTGAATGATCCATGCATCTTCGTTTCAGTAACGTACTAGCTTGAATGATCCATGCATTTTCATTTCAGTAACGTACTAGCTTGAATGATCCATGCATGTTCATTTCAGTAACGGCAGGTAGCAACTGTCGGTTGGTGAATGTATTCGTTAAAACGAGCCAACCGGCATTCACGCGTAATCGGGTAGACATTTATCCATATACAGACCCGAAAAAAAGGGAAACTTATTCAATACTTTGCAAAGTGTTTTATAAAGTTTCTCCCCTAGTATTTTCCATACCAGGCCTAACAACATGTGTGTGTGTGTGTGTTGGTTGTTTAATTGTTCTCTTCAATACTTATGTTCCTCCATAGCCGACCAGTAGCAATCACTACATTTATGAACATATAGACTTTTTGCAAAATCTTCTGCAATTCTGATATCTAAAGGATACAAAAGGCCTTCTCCAAGTCTCTAAAGCACCATTCTGCATCGATAAAGGTAGTTATGCCTCACCTATAATGATTCACTAGATCGAAGGTCTTCCAAGACTCATGCAGTTTCAAGAGGTGGTAGTTGTGCTTAAGGTTGAGGTATAGTTATCCTACAAGATAGATGCATGAAAGTGAACGGAACATTTTCTCAAACGTAGTCTAGGTTTATGGGTTAGAGAGTGTTAAGGATTCGAGGAGGTGGTAGAGATTATGTAGGCCCCACCCTTGTCAATCTCAAAACATGTGCCCAGCTTTTCTTTTTTGCTTAATGCTCCTTAATCACTTCTCATACATAGCTACTCTCTTTGTTTCATTTATGTTGTTCATCTACATCTTGATCATCAATAAGAATAGTTATTACATATGATCCATGTAAGAACGTACCAACACACACAATATCCAATGTCTTTGTACGCTCTAGTCAACCTAGAGCTATAGTACCATCAACTATAAATCATGATCCTTAGATCACATTAAAACTTATTATAAAACTAGGGAGATGTGATAATCCAATTGGATCAAATCAAATCAGACCTCGATAGATAAAAAGTAAAAAATAAGTGTTGTAGAAAATATAGAACTAACCATCTTTACAAGAAAGTACTATGAGAACACTTTTATACATGTAAGATGAACAACACGTTGTATATGATGTGAACCCAAATGTGGAGGCTATATTATAAAAAAGGGTATTATGACATGCTTCGTATTTACATCATTTACATCAGAATTACTACAAAAATGGGGTAATGCATACTAACCTAGAAAGCATCCTTTTCAGCCTAAGAGTTCCCAAACAATTAAACTGCAAGGCAAAAAAATACTAGCCACGCATTGGGGTGACTTCCTCTACCACTATTGTCGTAGTGACTCCTCACTGAGGTCACATGACCACTAGACACGACCATCCTAATATGACTCATATCTTGACCCACATAACCATCCACACCCGTCCATATAAATTATATCAGCATGATTGACTTGAGATTTTGACCCTAATTTTTATGTAGAAAAATTTTGGGCAAAGATAAACCTAGATTCAAACACTCAAATACCCAGATTCATGACATATATGTATACATATAATTTATTTTTACGTACGATGTGTAATATATATTAGGTACCTATCAAGCAACTGTTCATTACCCTAAGTCTACACTCCTAATAGCTTCGTAGACAAAGGCAAGTGGACTTAGGCGTCCATCCATAGAATGGCAGGTAGTTTCACACAAGAAATATATATGAAAAAGGAATAACAAAACTAAAGAGATAACAAGATATTAAAAATGGAGAAAAGAGATATGTACCCATTTCTATATCAAGAATACCCATTGGTGTTTCTATTTAGATCTTAGAGTCTTGAGTGCAGTGGGTCTTCATTTGACAACTAAAAAATTGATAAACACAATATATTAGTGCTAAAGCATTAAGTACGCTATGAAAGGGCTAGAAAACACAATTTAAGAGTATATAAATTACTTAACAAGAAACATCATAAAAAATAAGAAGTAGCAACAAAGCAAGATCAATTCAAGACATTATTTTATATAAAGCAAGTTTAGATTTGTTTAATAAATTATATAAATCATAGGACTTTTGACCACTTCCTATGGAAGCTGGTCTATGAGGAATATTTATGCCAAAGAAAAATATGTTCCCTATATCATCAATATTAACATGCCACGAGTAACTTGATTCATACGGGACCTCAGGACCATCGATAAGAGCTAATCGTTTTTCAAAATACCTTGTGCCCTTACCCAAAAACGTTAGGTAGGTACATGACCGGCCTAAATCGCGCGTCCTAAAATTGGAGGCGGATTTGAGGTAGTCGAGCTTTTACATTTATAACCTGAAACCTTCTAGGCCCCCATAACTTTGTTTACGGGGTCGAAGTAGATATACGAGGTCGAACTAAGGTACAAGGGTGGTAGTATTGAGAACGCGGAATCGACACGCTACGCTCCGGCAAGGATAACAGATGATAAAATTCCCAAAAGGGAATAACAGAACTAGATCGATAAAAAAAAAGAAAACCCAATCTCCAACTGGAGTTACAAGGAAAACTTAGGTTTTAAGCATTTGTTAGTTTTTAGGGGTTTTTGTGCAACAGAAACAGAGAGATAATACTAAAGCTAATGCAAGGTACAAAGGAGGAAAACTTCGGTAAAACAAGCGGCAGTAGGAACATCCTGTACCCCTACTCTCATAGCGAGTACCTCTAACCGAGCATCAACACCACTCTCGAGGTTCTCGAGGTTGCTGGACTTAGGTTAGAGTGGAAAGGTTACTACAACAACTCCGATTCTGGGCACTCTCGTACTCCAGAATCAGACCAAACACTAGAGCCACAACACCTCTCTCGAGGCTATTGCAACGGGAAAACACGATTCGGTGGCTAATCGAAACGCGATCCAACGTACAAGCTAGAGTTCAGATGTTGAACATAGCAATCATCCAACAAGGGTACCAAACATAAAGCAGCAGATAATTACACTCTTCTATTTCCATTAACAAATAAAGGTGCTGGTTACATATCAGAAGTAAAAGAAATAAAATGACAGAAATAAAGATAGATTTCGCCTTGTTTTTTTTTTGGTCGGTCGAAAACTTGTGTTGCTTTTTTTGTATTTTTCTTTTTGGTTTCTGTACAATGCAATCCATCTCCAACTGAAGATGGAGAAAAAGAACAAAAGAGGAAAAAACTATACAGTGTACTCAAAAAAGGGAAGGAAGAGGAGGGATAAAGAACTAAGCAACAAAAAAGCTCCAACTCCTCCATAGTTAAAGAAAAAAGCTTGTCATGAAAACCAAAGGACATCTGAGCAGATAAGCAGAACAAACAGCCTTCAGTATGTCAGCAGAAGAACTCCAAAAAGTAAAGATTCATAAAATAGCAGAAAGAACTCAACCATCATTGCACAAAGCAATGAGAGGGGAGAAGGACAGCACCAGAAAGACGAATCCAGCCAGTAAAGATCTGATAATCACGCCCACCAGCAGCAAAGTAACAACCATAAGGCACCAAACAGTCCTCATCACAGAACTGAAGAAACCCACACAAAAAATTTGCTAGTGCAACTGACAGCCACAGCAGCAAACACCAACCATCAAGCACGCTGCAACCCTTCAAACAGAAGCAAATGCAACAAAAAACTGCCACCGGACAACCAGCCACAGATAAAGCTTCCAAACACCAACTCCAAACAAGAAAAACGCCAACAACTCCTTGACCCAAAAAGAACAGATTGAAAAGCAAGGAAAACCAAAGGAGAACGCCCATGAAGACTTCAGTAGATCACAAAACAAAAACTCCCTAACCAAGAAGAGAACAGATCAGCAGACCAACCACCCTTCAGCAAAAAGGAAAGAAGTTCTCCCAAGCCGAGAAGCATACCACCAGCACAGCCATAAGAATCAAGAAAACTCTGGACAGCAACCATCAACAGAGAACCAGAGAATCAATGAAGAATTAGGAAAATATCATGCTCAATGATCTTCCAAAGCGTACTCACAACCTTGCATAAATTATCATGAACCCTTCTGTTTCGTTCAAGCCAAGCATGATATAGAATAATGGGAATAGCAACACCCGCATTAATACTCTTCATATCAACAATACTCTCCCAATTCATGGGAATAGAACTGATTAACTCTTTGTCCAGAGCAATATTCCACAACTCCTTCATGAAACTACAACCAAAACAAATGTGAAGAGTGTCCTCATAATCATTCATGCATAGATAACAGATCGAAGTAACAGGAATCCCCCTCCTTCCAGAGTAGTCAGTAGTAGGAAGCTTATTGTGAATAGCTTTCCACATGTGAAACTTAGAATTCATACTGGCCTTAGTCTTCCAAAGCCACAAAAAATATCTTTCTTCTCTCCTCTGGTTCGAATATGGTCCCATATCACATTCAGTCTAACCTCTACAGAACATCTAGCAAGTTCTTTGAGCACCTCGTATCCTTGATATTCCAGCAGCCATTTTTGATAATAGAATTCAGCTTAGCACCATTAGGTAAACCAGCGCGAACAGAATAACTATGCTCAACAAAATCATGAAGAAATCTCCCATTAAGCCAAGGATCTTTCCAAATGTCAACACTATCCCCTTTGCCGATTTTAATCTCATAGAATTTCAGCAACTCATCCCTAATACGAATGAGGTTATTGAACATCCACGAGAAATTAGTAGAAACATTCACACTCCAATAAGTTTCCTTCCTTAAATACTTATCATTCACCCATTTCACCCACAACGAATCCTTTTTCCGTGCCACATCCCAAGCATTCATAATAATACAACCTTCATCCACCTCTTTACTCTTCCTTAAACCAAGCCCACCTTCAGATTTAGGTAAAGTGATACTCTCCCACTTAAGAAGGTGAAGGTTGGATTTTAATTCTGAATCCCCCTAAATGAAATTGCGACAAATTCTATCAATATCATCCATAACAGAGCTAGGCAAAGGAAAAGATAAAATCCAGTAAAGATGTAGGGTAGATAGAGTAGACTTAACCAGCTCTACCCTACCAGCCAAGGACAAGGTCTTCGATTTCCAACCTTCCATTCTTCTATTGATTCTATCAGTGAGCCTGCCACAGTAATTCTTATTGAGTTTGCCAGGAAAGATAGGAAGACCAAGATATTTAGCATCCTCTAACTTACCAATCTTTATACCCAAAATATTAGAAATATCATCCTCATATTTGGTAGAATTCATAAGAATCATACTCTTGCTTTTATTGATACATAAACCAGATAGAGAAGCAAAATTATCAAGCAAGGACTTCATATTCTCAGCCTTATCTTTACCAATCTTAGAGAACATCATAAGATCGTCTGCAAAAATAAGATGGGAGCAACTCATATTCTTAGACACCTGAATAGGGGCATAGTTAGAATCATTCTTAATCATCTCAGACAGACCTTTCATAGCAATGGTGAAGAGATAGGGGGCAATAGGATCGCCTTGTCTAACACCATTCAGAGGGAAAATATTTCTTGTTACCTCTCCATTAACAAGAATTTGATATGAGGTAGTGGTGAAAATAACTTCAATCCATCTAATCAACTTACAAGCAAAGCCCATTCTTCTCATCACAGAATAAAGAAACTTCCAATTCACTGAATCATAAATCTTCGAAATGTCAACTTGGACACACATATTCTTACCACCTTTTTTAATCACATCAGTCATGATCTCATTTGAGAGAAGAATAGCATCCCTGATGTTCCTCCCTTTAATGAAAGCACATTGATTCTTATCAATGATGGAAGAGATACAGCTCTGCAATCTATTGGCTAGAATCTTAGAGATGAGTTTATAGAAAACATTACACACAGCAATAGGCCGCCAATTAGTGATTAACGATTTATCATCTCCTTTAGGCAGAAGAGTAATGTAAGTTCTATTAGCTTCCTTCAGCAGAGAACCATTCACAAAAAACTCCTTCACAACTTCAAAAACATCATCTACAATAACCTTCCAAGCATTCTTATAAAAACAACCATTAAAACCATCAGGACCGGGACTTTTATCCTCACTCAGATTAGAAACGACATCATCCAGCTCCTTTCTAGTAACAATTTTAGTAAGAAGCTCATTCTGACTTGGGTTAATCTTAGGACCATTCCAATTCCCTTTCCACACTCCTCCAGTATTTATCTTGCAAAAAATATTCTCATAATGATCAGCAATATCATCCTTTATCTTTTGGCTATCCCTAACAGTAACTCCATCAATATTGAGACTTTTGATATTATTCCTGCTCCGTCTAGTTTTCATAGAAGAATAGAAGTACTTGGAGTTAAGATTTCCTTCCTTCAACCAAATCGCCCTGGACTTTTGTCTATACAAAGCTTCTTCTCTGATGGACACATCATGAGCTTCTCTTCTCAAAACATTAGGTTGTAACCTTAGATTTTCATCTTCAGGGTTCAAATCAGATTTCTTCTGAGCTTCAAGGGTAGTAAACTTAGCTTCAGCAGCCTTGTCAAACACATTCCCGAAATTAGAAAAGTTCCACTTTTTGAGCTTAATTTTCAGATGTTCCAGCTTTCTAAAAAATCTAAACATAGCATGACCATGAACTTCAATATTCCAACTCTCCTCAAGAATCTTTCGAAATTCTTTGTGAGTAACCCAATTGTTGATAAACCTAAAGGGAGAGTTCCTTTTGATAGGTTCACCAATCATCAAGAAAATCCTACAATGATCAGTGATGGTATTAGAAACAGTCTCACCATGAAATTCATCAAACCCGGCTTGAAAATCCTGGTTATACAAAACTATGTCGATTTTAGTAGATATAAAGTTATCCCCATCTTGGTTGTTTTTCCAAGTGTAGCGAGGACCAGCAAGGTTCAAATCTAACAAGCCACTGAACATCATAAAATTGTTAAAGTCTTCCATGGACTTCTTTGTGGGAGGGAGAATACCAATTTTCTCATCATTCCTCCGAACAGCATTAAAGTCTTCGATGATAACCCAAGGACCAGAAATAGAGTTACTACAATGCTTCAACTTAGACCAAAGACCTTCTCTATCATAATCCCCATTATGACCATAAACAACAGTAACATTCAGAATAGCATCATCTTTCTCAAGCAAGAAATGCAAAGTTTGATCGGATTCAGAAAACTTAGTAATAGTACAATTATCATTCTTCCACAGCACAATAATACGACCAAGCGCATGAGACGCGCTATTAGATATCCAATTATAATCAGCAAAAAACTTTCTCATCGACTTATCCAATCTATCCCTTCTTAACTTTGTTTCAACCAGGACAAACACATCACAGTTTGCCCTCCTTATCTCCTCTTGAACGCTAAGGATTTTGTTACTGATTCCTCTAACATTCCAAGAGGAGATAGTGCATTGAAGAGTCATTTAATCTTTTTGGTTGTTGAACTGTCAGCCTCAGTTTCAGAAGAAATTAAATTCAGTTCTCTAGGAGTCGGGGCAGATTGGAGATTTTCTAACCTCACATTGACATTCAATTTTCCTTGGCATTTGGGAGGCTCTTTCACCTTTCCTTTCCCTTTATCATAACTAATCACACTCAAAGAAGCCTGCAAACTTCCTTCACTAATAGGTGAGATACTAGGAAAAGCAATGACTGAAGATGGTGTACCAGGAACAGACGTAACACCATTGATATAGTTAACAACATCTCCACCAGATTTTTCAACTTGGACATCATCAGGATTCACACTAACAAAACCTTTATTCACCTGTTCAGATAGGAACTCATCTTCGACTATGATTTCAATTGGATAACTACTGGCATTGCCCTTCCTTATCTCCTCCATATCTTCAATTTCCTCCAAGATAAAATTATCAGCAGCACTAGAATCCTTCTCAGGAATTCTGTCGAGCACAGAAACAACAGCCGACTTCTTTACTTTCCAGATCTTCTCACTCAAATCTCTGTATCCTCATCCAAATGATTTGTTCTGAACCGAGAAATCATCATGTCCTAGATAACCACATTTGCCGCAGACATGAGGAATCCACTCATATTCAATCATAATGCGATGCTCATTCCCGCACTCGTCCTTCATAATAACCTCATCTGGATACTTAGCGTTTCTGTTCATTAGGACCTGAATTCGCGCTACATCTAGCCTCTGAAGGTTCAGAGTCGACTCATCCATTCTTAAAGGCGTCCCCAGGACGGAACCAATCCTGCTAAACATCCTTTGATCCCATAGATCTATAGGAACCTCCTTCAACTTAACCCAGACAGGGACATCCAGCAGCGGCATCTTCACCTGTTTCTCGCCCGGCTGCCATTTCTTGAGAATGACATGCCTGTCCAAGACATACCAGTCACCATTAAGTATCCTCTCCAGATCCTCCGACAGCTCAAACCTGATCAGGAAGAAACCGTCGCCTCTATTGAACACCTCAAAAAATCCGTTGGTGCCCCAGACATTGCTGAAGTGATTCGTTAAGAAGGGAATATGTGGGCGAAAATCGATCACATAGCCTAGGAGACAGTTGCTCCATTTACTAGCATTCTCCACTGCCTCACTTCTCGGATAGACAACCTTCCCGTCCAACATAATGACATCAACCTTCTCCAGGTCCGTAGCATAGCCACCTCTTCTCGGCTTGATGCTTTCCCAGTTCAGAGGCTTTTCCACTTGATATGATGATTCCTCCGCGCCGTTGAACATATTAGCAGTCGGTTCTCTCTCCCTTCTTCTCAGATTCGACCAAGGACGTGGCCGGCAAGAAGCCGTCACGCCTCCAGTCGCCTCTCCATTCGCCAAGACGGGAGCACGGCAAGCCTCCATCTTAGATTTCGCCTTGTTGATATAGAAGGACGATAGATTACAGCAGACCCTCCAGTCTGATACCAGCCAGGGGCCTAGCCTGATACAACCGTGTCGGGCGGCACACCCTCTCGGGCGACGCGCTGTGACGGGCAAATTACATCGTGCGAGTACCCTTGCCCGATACGCTCATGTCGGGCGGCACACCCTCTCGGGCGATGAGCCGTGACGGGCGATGCGTATCGGGGTTCAGTATCGTGTCGGGCTAGAGTGATGCATCTAGTACCGGTCACTTATGTCGGGGATCCCTGTCGGCCGATATCAGCCCGTAGTGTTTCCCGGGACGACCCTCAATGAACCATTCTCCTCCCTCTCGGGATGGGGAAATGCTCACCTAGAAGCGCCCGACACAAGCACTGAGGCACGATACACTAACTCTTCATAGCTTTTCTGAGGTGACTTGCGCAGGGGTTCTGACCTGTCTTTTCGGCTTCCTGTAGCTGCTATTTATAGGCAGTGGTTGGGGGAAGTCATGGTGCTTAGGGCGCCACGTGTCCTTCTTATCACCGCGGAGTCGGTGGATGGCCGATATCGGTATTGCCCGACACAAGAACGTCGGCTGTCGGTCACGTCACGAGCGGAACCTGCCGGTGGGTGGCCTGTATCGCGCGACAAGCTTTAGTTGTCATGGCGAGCTCGGCTCCCTGTTGGGTAAAAGACGTGTCGCCCACTAGTTCCTCTCTGCACGACATCCTCATGTCACGTGTCAGTGTGTTGCGCTACCCTGTCGGGCAGTGAGCGTATCGGCCATCTGGAAGGCCGATGGAGGTGGAACTTGTTTGTGGGTCGGGATGACCTTATTGATGATAAATGTATCAAAAACTGAGGAAAAACTCTGCAAAAGATGGAAATATTAAATTAAGAGCGTCGTTTGGCCAATTATTGCAAAAGTACATATAAAAAGAGAGGAAAACAGTTAAAAGGGCAGTTTTGATAACAAAATAAGGGTCAAAAACATCACAAAAATTGGTATTATCAACTCCCCCAAACTTAGCATTTTGACTGTCCTCAATCAATATTTAAATTCTATTTTGTGATGCTTCTTCTTGCTCGGTGTAGTTTTCAGTTCAAGAGGTAAAACGAGAATCGCGATGCCTTTAGTGATAATGCTTCCCCACTACGAACAAAAGACCTTGCGTTTCCTACCTTATTATTTCAGTAAAAAAATTTCTCTACAGCTTCAGCGAGACTTTGGTGTATGATTCTGAAGTTAGCTTTCACACCAAACAGCTTTAGGGGTAGAAAGTTGTGTATAGGGTAGGCTAAGGCTTTTTTGGGTTTTTCTTGTTTCCCATCAGTCCATCCAGGTAAGGGTCCGTTAGCGGGCAAGTGGTCCCTGCAATACCACTGCCTCGGATCTACCATGCCTAACGATGGGTACTTTTGGACGACAAGTGTGTATATATATTTTTTTCTTTTTCTTTTATTGGGCACAACTCTCATAAGGCTACTTTCTCTTTTTGGGATTTTTTTTGGGTAAGGGGAAACAAAAGGATTTTTGCTGTTTGGGCAGCTTTTTCCTTCTCCATACTCATCTCTTAACTGTTGTGAGATTATTATTTTTTTTCGAAATTTTTGGCACGGAAAAACATAGTCTTTTGTTGTTTGAGGCAGCATTATCAGAAAGATATAATAAAGCTTGCATCTCGTTAGGCACATATAAAACAAACTTGGCAAGAAGTCGCATCAGGTTTTTACTAATATAGCGACTTGTACATCTGTATGGAGAAAGCATCAGGTTTTTTTTTCAAAACTTAGGTATGGACATATATATGTACACATGATATAGGAAATAATAAAAGAATAAAGAATTTGAGTCAGAAAAATCAGAAAATTTTCAAAAAAAATTTATACCTCCCTCACTGGTACATGGTACCCCCCAAACTTACTCCACACTCTGTCTCAGAGTTGTGAGGTAGATAAGGTGAGGTAATGTTACTCCAGTGAGGTTAGCTGGTGAGCGCGCCTACGTCAGATAGAAGCTCCCACACATATTCTCCTCTTTTGCTGTGATAATCTATGTGGTGGAGCTGGTCAGGCGTTTCTTCATTTGCTATCCATTCCAGGACAAAGATGCCACAGTCGCTAGATAGGGGAAGCTTCTGCGGACTGCGGTGGCAGAACTAGAGTTCGTGCCATATGCTTGCTTGCGTGTCCAGGAATGGTTGGATCATCTTTGACACCTCGTCGTAGTATTTTCGAACTAAGCGTTCGACGGATGACAACGGTTCTGATGTACACGACACTGGATGGTTTTTGTTGTTGTCCGAGCTGTTGTAAAAGATCCCTACTCGTTGCCGAGTGTACTTTGTCAGGAGCGTCCAATGGCTATAATGCAGGACGGGCAGGAAGATCGTGCGTGGAACCTCGCTCTCCAACTCTTCCAGAAATGCTTGCTTTGCTCCTATTTCATCGGCGAGGCAAATGTCGTTGAACAAAATAGGATGAGCTATGTATGCATGTTAGAGCCTTGGCTGTATTGTTTGCATGTAAGAGGCTGCCACAGATACAACCAGACATATTCCTTCTTTTACCATGTCCCTTAAGTCATCGACTGGGACTACGACATTTCCTGCCTGATAGATGACATCCAATGGGGTGGAATCAACAAACTACAGAAGGATTTCGTTGACCTGTTCCTGCGTGAGAGTAGCACATGAGAAGCGGTCGAAATTTTTGATTAGCCCTTCTGTAGTTTCAGGCGAAGCAGTATCTTCCATCCCGTGCACTTTCCACAGGGTCTCCAACTGCTTGCCTGCCACATAGGTCTCAGTTGCCATCTCCACTTCTTTCTCTGAGGGGCTGTTGGGTTGTGAAGAGTCTTCTTTTTTATTGCTATCCAGCAGGTATTCTGGTACCTCTGTGTCTCGGAAATAACATCCGTTTTTAATCAACAACATGGCGTATGTGCTCCTTCGGTGATAGAAGCATGTGCCCTAAGGGCTCCCTAGTTTCCAATTGTATTGAGCACCTCTATGGAACTTAAGACGGCGAAGGCGTTGTTTTCGCTTCCCCCTTCTGCCTGGGCGGGGATGTCTCGGATAGAAAAGAAGTGACAAATGCCTTTGTGACGTTGGCTTCCTTTCTTGATAGCTCGTAAGAGGCACATTGACAGGAGCCTCAATTTCTTGTCCTCCGGGCGGCTGAAAACATTCCCGGAGCGTGGCACCTCATCATCGCTGCAGCTCAAAAGCTAGACGTCAGGGTTCCTGAGGTCTGCCACGTAGAGGAACCACACGTTGCGGTGCTTATACGGGGCCAACACAATGTTTGGTCTATGCTTTTCGATGTAGTGCAGCATGTCGACCACCGCATTGGAGTCCAGAACTCATTTCATCAGTCTTCTTTCCAAGGTCGGGGTGGCATTTTATATTGTCTTCTGACCTGTCCTGCTGTCGATATTTTCTATTATCACACTTTCAAGGACCCTAAACAGTCATTTGCCGACGATGGCCGACGAGCGGAACATACTTCGAAGATCTCCCCGTCGTACGGAGAAGTAGCCGTCGCTCCAGACGACGTCTTCTTCATCTGCCTGCGATCTTAAGACCTTGTTCAGCAGATTCTGGTCTCTGATCGTCAGGTATCTGATGGTCCTTCTGTCGAAGTCGGCCATCTCAAAGGAGGGTATCTCAGATGGCTCAGGGAACCTATCCGCCATCGAGCGTCTTCCTCGGGGAAGGTGTCTTTCATTGACTGTGTAAACGTCCCCCTTTTCTCCGTCAGATTCATTGGAAGAGTTTACCCCGATGCTGATATCTCCATTATCTTCTTCAATTTCATCCAGGGGGACAGAGGGATTTTCTTCTACCAGGCCTAAGGAGCTCTTCTGTCCTGGTGGAGCTCCGTTGGTTGACCTTTGTGGTGCTCCCTCCTCGGACATTGTGGATTGCCCGCTGGAGGGGGAGGAAGACGCTGATCTCGAGGAGGATGTTGACGAAGAAGGTGGAGAGCCATGACTAGGGGGCGACAACGACCTTCTCGGCTGCCTTCGGCGTAGATGGTCGTCCCTCCTATCTAGCCTCTCCTCGATTTGTCGAGGAGTTGGAGGATACTACTACAGAACCTACCTTTAGTGTCGGTTATTTAAGGCCTTTAGTGTCAGTTTCTAAGCGACACCTATGTGGGCGACTCTAAAAGCTCAACCATTACGCGTCGGTTCCAAAACTGACGCCCAAACTCTTCACGCACCACCGAAAACATGCCATCGGGGGACTATAGACATCGATTATTAGATAAGAAACCGACACCATACACCTTCACGCCACAAAAAGGGCGCCATCTTGGGCACTATCAACATCGGTTATTAGATAAGAAACCGACGCAATATACCTTCGCGCCATAGAAAATGCGCCATTAGGGGACTATAGGCGTCGGTTATTAGACAAGAAACCGACACCATACACCTTCACGCCACAGAAAGGGCGCCATCTTGGGCACTATCAACGTCGGTTATTAGATAAGAAACTGACACAATATACCTTTGCACCACAGAAAACGTGCCATCAGGGGACTATGGGCGTCGGTTATTAGATAAGAAACCGACACCATACACCTATCAGCGTCAGTTATTAGATAAGAAATTGACGCCTTATACCTTCGCGCCACAGGAAATAGGCGTCGGTTATTTATATAAAACCGACACTATAACTTTGTCTGTCGGTGTTATACAAATAACCGACGCCTATTTGTTTTGTTTTGTTTTTCTATCAGTCTGCAGACCTGTTGTGGCTAGTCGCAGGATGAGAAACCTGCAGTTAACTGCAGGTTTTACGACATCCATTGATATCAGCCAACAACAGGCCACAAACCTACAAAATTACCAACAAAAATACTCACACATGCATTTAGCAATGCAACCTGTAGTTCCATTTTATTTTCAAACATTTAGAAACATTCATGTAGCTAGCAATCTATAGTTCCATTCATTCACATTCATACATGTAGAAACATTCATATAGCAACCAACACTTTCATTCATTGTCACTCAGACACATGTAGAAACATCCAGACATGTAGAAACATTCACACATATATTATAATTCAGAAATTCATTTACAAAATATCATTCTTTAGTCATTATTCTCTATCAACATCCCAATTATATTTTAAAACCCCCACTATTTCTATGGTTGTTTCCCATTCCTCTCTTACTTCATTTAATTCTCCTGTCGTACAGGGAGCATGTACATCTGGTAAGTCCGTTCCTGTAGTGGGGTCAGCTTTAAACACCTGTAAAGAGAATGATGTATATATATAATTAATGAGCTATAAATAAGATTGATATATTTCATATTATCTAATGAGACTATATAATACCCGAGCAATGCAATCGATGTCCAGTGCGACATGTTTAATAATCATGTGCATATATCACATCACATAGTATCCACATGCCCATCCGTTGTCTTGTGTAGCACACTATAAATTCAAACATACAAAATATTAAAAAATACAACTAATTAAGCATTGTTCACATAAATAATATATATATATATATATTGCAGTCGGGAACTTACTTTCACGTTCTTCCAAATTATTGGCTGGTTCTTTTTCATGGGGACCTTTCCTCCAGCCTTTTTGAACTCATCGAAACCCCTACATGTTAATGTAACACAAAACATTGCAATTAAATAGTAATGTAATAACATATGTTAACGGATATGAAAATGAAATATTTCTCACCGGAATAATGCCATTTTCATTATGTATCCAAATCTTGTATTCAATTTACTCCCCTTAGGATCAAGATAATAGACAGTGAACATCTCAGGGACAATAACCAGTAACTCCCAATGCCTACCACTAGAGGTAAAAAAGTTAAAAATTAATAACTCAAAATCCACAATAAAAATGTAATTTTATTAAGTCCAAATTATAATAAGCAAAGTAAACTTTACATCGAATGGAGCCATTATCACCGTCTTCTTAGTTGGAGCAAAATTTGTAAAAGCCTCACAGCTGTATTGTTGAACTGACGTAGGGTCTTTAGCTACTAGACTAATCAAAGATGGAATCAAAAATCCTACATGTTCGAATCCAAAATCTGCACATATCTTGTCTAAGTAGCTGCAAAATATGTATTAATTACACATGCATTAATAAATAAGAAACCAGATCACCAGATCATACATAAGGTACATGGATGTATAAAGAAGATCTCACCTTATCCATAGCTCTATCACAGATGTATTTAGCCAATCATATTGAAACAACTCCAAAATATCTTGTATAAATAGTTTGCTTTCGTATGACTGACCTACAGAATCTGGATCTAAAGAAACAGTTATAGGGAAATTTAGTAATTTTACAAAATAGAATTGCAAATTAATAATAACTCACGCATAAATCCCTCCGTATTAAGTCTTTCTTCTCCTTAGAAACTTTATGCCAAGAATCTATCTTACAACCGCAATGGCTACGAGTAACATACCCAAGATATGAAACAAATGAATTGCGATTCACATCAGATGCATTTCCTGCATTATCAAATCCACAACAAGTTTGGGTCCATTGCCTTTTTGCGCTATTAACTTCTTCATCATAGTGATGCCCCTTCTCTTGTCAACTTTTTGGTGCTGCTGATCAAGTGCCTCAAGTGCTTCAGATGGTACATGTGCATCATCAACCTAAAATTTGACAAAATAAACACATTTAAAAGATATAACTATAAATGGACATATAGATATAAATATATGATATATTTTTAAAACTTACATTGTGAGGCGGCACATTGATGTCCTCACCCTCACGGTAATCATCAGCACGGTCATCAGGAGAATGCTCAGCCATCTGAAAATTCACATTCAAATTGTAAAGTTCACATTGTAAAGTAATTCAAATTGTAAAGCTCACATTGTAAAGTTCACATTATTACAACAAAGTATATATTACAAAAAAATTGTAAAGCTCTATGATTAAAGAGAAAACAAGTATATATTACAACAAGATTAGGGTCTAGGGTCAACAAATACGTGTGATGTCATTCTTATATATAATAAATGTACATGTACCACCTATCCCATCCTTGAACACCTAATCTCACTAGTAAGTGTATAATGTGTATTGGGTTTTCAAGAAAATTTCGGCAGCATTTCCCCGTTGTTCTCCAAGTACATATGTACTTAGAGAACAAACGGGGAAATGCTGCCGAAATTTTCTTGAAAACCCAATACACATTATACACTTACATCCTAAGCGAGATTAGGTGTTCAAGAACAGTCCCAAATCGGGGACTATCCAAGATTTACTCCTAACGGGTTTCTAGGCCAACAAATAATGTGTTGTCATTCTTATACCTAAAATCCTAGTTCTTCAAGTTATGGTGATTTTTGATGTCTTTAAAAGCATGATTGGCAATTTAGGGAAAAGTTCATCATTTACATTCCAATCATGTCACATGTGTGCATTAAAGTTCACATATTCAAAAAAATAAAAACGTATAAAATAAAACATACCTCTAATATTGCGATTTTTTATCAATTAACAATCCGTCATTGTGATCTCCGTGCACATACAAGTCATCATTAGCTTCAATATTTGCTGGTGTTGGCAACCCAACTGAGAATGGAATGGAGTCATCATACTTATCATAGTACTGTTCTTCATCTATAGGATCTTCAATGAACTGTCTTTTACCATGAAGAACAACCGACCATTTATCATTTGCATGATCATCAATATAAAATACTTGTTTCGCCTGTGATGCCAATATGAATGGTTCACCCTTCTCGCCAATCTTTTCAAAGTTCACTAAAGTGAAACCTAATTCATCCACTATAACTCCTTTGGTGTTATCAAACCAATTACATTTGAAGAGTGGAATTCTGAAATCTATGTAGTCAAATTCCCATATGTCTTCAATGACACCGTAATATGACATTTTAGCTTCACGTGGACTCTTATCCTTTGCACTTGCAAAAAACATAGTCGATGCTTGAAGGGTGACCCCACTGTTTTGGACGACACTCTTATCATCTTGGCGCTTTGTGTAATATGTGAATCCATTAATGTCATACCCTTCATAAGACATAACAGTCAATTTTGGTTTAAAGGCGAGGCATTTGATAGTTTTAGTAATATCATCTGGTGTTTGAGATAGTTGATGCAAGACTTTATCTTCAAACCACTTAATAAATGTCTTGTTATGCTCTCTAGCAAGCCACATTGTATTGGCTCGAGGATATTGTCTTTTGATGAAATTGGTATGTTCCACAATATAAACGTTCACTTCGTCCATGTTGTGTAAAATATACAAGTGACCTTGTTCCAACTACTCACGGCTGATTACTTTCACACGTGATCCCAAAATTCCTTTGCCAAATAGCTCGTCAATATTCTTGTCATTATCAGGAGTGTCATTACCACTGAGAAAGTCATTGCAAAAATCCATAACCTCTCTCGCCACATAACCTTCAATAATACTCCCTTAAGGCCGATAACGGTTTCGAACATCACCTTTAAAAATGCTCATGTATCGTTCAAAGGGATACATCCAATGGAAGAAAACTGGTCCCAACATTTTCACTTCCCTAGTCAAGTGGACAACAAGATGTACCATGATATCAAAGAACGAAGGAGGGAAATACATCTCAAGCTGACATAGGGTAACAACCACTTCTCTTTGCAAATTATCGAGAGTATCAGGGTCAATAACTTTGCTGCAGAGACTGTTGAAAAAGAAACAAAGTCTGGTGATTGCAAAACTTACATGCTTCGGCAATATAGATCGAATTGCCACGAGAAATATTTGTTGCATTAGAGTGTGACAATCATGAGACTTAAGACCTATCAACTTCATATCTTTCATTGATACCAATCTACGGATGTTGGATGAGTAACCCTGTGGCACCTTAACATTTACCAAGCATTCACAAAAAGCTTTCTTCTCCTTTCTAGACAATGTGTAACAAGCGGGAGGTAAGTATATTCTTTGCCTTGTCCCCGGCAACGGTGCCAAAAAGTTGACCGACCTAAATCGCGCGTCCTAAAATTGGAGGCGTATTTGAGGTAGTCGAGCTTTTACATTTATAACCTGAAACCTTCTAGGCCCCCACAACTTTGTTTACGGGGTCAAAGTAGATATACAGGATCGAACACAGGGACAAGGGTGGTAGTGTTTAGAATGCAGAATCGACACGCTACACTCCAGCAAGGATAAGAGATGATAAAATTCCCAAAAGGGAACAACAAAACTAGATCGATAAAACAAAAGAAAACCCTATCTCCAAGTAGAGTTACAAGGAAAACTTAGGTTTTAAGCATTTGTCAGTTTTTAGGGGTTTTCGTGCAATAGAAACAGAGAGATAATACTAAAGCTAATGCAAGGTACGAAGGAGGAAAACATCGGTAAAATAAGCGGCAGCATGAACATCCTGTACCCCTCCTCTCAGAGAGGGTACCTCTAACCGAGCATCAACACCACTCTTGAGGTTGTTGGAATTAGGTTAAAGTGGAAAGGTTACTACAACAACTCCGATTACGGGCACTCTCGTACTCCAGAATCAGACCAAACACTAGAGCCACAACACCTCTCTCAAGGTTGTTGCAACGGGAAAACACGATTCGGTAGCTAATCGAAACGCGATCCAACGTACAAGCTAGAGTTCATATGTTAAACATAGCAATCATCCAACAAGGGTACCAAACATAAAATAGCAGATAATTACACTCTTCTATTTCCATTAACAAATAAAGGTGTTGGTTACATAGCAGAAGTAAAAGAAATAAAATGACAGAAATAAAGATAGATTTCGCCTTCTTGATATAGAAGGACGATAGATTACAGCAGACCCTCCAGTCTGATATCAGCCAGGGCCATAGCCTGATACAACCGTGTTGGGCGGCACACCCTCTTGGGCGACGTGCCGTGATGGGAAAATTACATCGTGCGAGGACCCTTGCCCGATACGCTCATGTCGGGCTGCACACCCTCTCGGGCGACGCGCCATGACGGACGATGCGTATCGGGGTTCGGTATCGTGTCGGGCTAGAGTGATGCATCTAGTACTGATCACTTATGTCGGGGATCCATGTCGGCCGATATCGGCCCGCAGTGTTGCCTGGGACGACCCTAAGTGAACCATTCTCCTCCCTATCGGGATGTGGAAATGCTCACCTAGAATCGCCCGACACAAGCACTGAGGCACGATACACTAGCTCTTCGCAGGTTTTCTGAGGTGACTTGCACAGGGGTTCCGACCTGTCTTTTCGGATTCCTATAGCTTCTATTTATAGGAAGTGGTTGGGGGAAGTCATGGTGCTCAGGGTGTCACGTGGCCTCCTTATCACCGCGGAGTCGGTGGATGGCCGATATCGGTATTGCCTGGCACAAGGACGTCGACTGTCGGTCACGTCACGAGCGGCGCCTACCAGTGGGCGGCATGTATCGTGCGACAAGATTTAGTTGTCGTTGCGAGCTCGGCTCCCTGTCGGGTAAAATACGTGTCGCCCTCTAGTTCCTCTATGTGCGGCATCCTCATGTCGCGCGTCAGTGTGTTGCGCTACCCTGTCGGGCAGTGAGCGTATCGGCCATCTGGAAGGCTGATGTAGGTAGAACTTGTTTGTGGGCCGAGACAGCCTTATTGATGATAAATGTATCAAAATCTGAGGAAAAACTCTGCAAAAGAAGGAAATATTGAATTAAGAGCGTCGTTTGGCCAATTATTGCAAAAGTACATATAAAAGGAGAGGAAAACAGTTAAAAGGGAAGTTTTGATAACAAAATAAGGGTCAAAAGTATCACAAAAATTGGTGTTATCGGTACACTAGAATATATTATGTATTTGTCTAAATTATGTTCAAGGTTTGTAAATATAGTATAATCAAACATGAAAGTAGTAAGCATATGAATAATAGCTCAAACAAGTACTTATCTAGTCAAGCATTTGTCCTAGCATGCATACAGACAAGTCAATATCATACTAGGGTCAAGATATTAAGCATACCTTGTGATTGAGGAGCAAGTTATGATTCCTTGAGTAAGGTTCTAGAGAAGGCCCAAGCCAAAGTGGACCTAATATGTAAAAAAATTAACATGGACTTTTAGATCAATAGGGTTTTGATAGAATAAACATTATGTATGTGATGTGGATATTTCGCCTAGACCTAGGTCTCAAGTAGTTCATTTTGTAGATATAATGTTCTAAACATGCATGCCAGCAATCATCATAATACCACTATCATCATTATGCCCTAGGTCTATGTGAACCATCCACACTATGAGATATACAAGCACTACTACAGAAACAACCTTTGGCGTCGGTTTCTGAGCGACGCCTATGTGGGCGCCGCTAAAGGTCGAACACTTCGGCGTCGTTTTTTTAACCGACGCCTATTTAACATATAGGCGTCGGTCTTTTAGTAGATAACCGACGCCAAAAGGGTTCGCGCCACAGAAAAAGGCGTCATCTAGGACACATTCTGCGTCGGTTATCTACTAAAAGACCGACGCCATACTTCAAGACGACACGACCGTGCTTCCCTGCACGGCCGTGTTTAGTACTATAGGCGTCAGTTTTATATGAATAAGCGACACCTTTTCCACCACGGTCGTGCTTTCCTGCACGGTCGGGTTGTTTGTAATATTAGGCGTCAATTTTTATCCAATAACCGACGCTGTAGGTCTTTGCTGACGGTTTTCTGTAAATAACCGACACCTATATCTATTTTTTTTTTCATATCAGTTTGCAGGCCTACTGTGGCTGGTCAGCAGGATGAGAACCTGCAGTTCAGTTTTCTGAACTGCAGGTTTACGACATCCATTGATATCAGCCTACAAACAGGCCACAAACCTGCAAAAGTCCCAAGGAAAATTTCACACAAGTAGATACATTCAGACATCAATTCAATTCTCACATTCACACATATAGAAACATTCAAATACATGTATTAACATTCAGAAATATTCATTTACAAAGTATCATTCATTATCGCTATCAACATCCCAATTATATCTTACAGTTGCCACTGCTTGTATGGCTTTTGCCCATTCTTCTCTTATTTCATTTAATGCTTCCATCATATATAGAGCATGTATATTTTTTAAGCGTTTACCTGTAGTGTGGTCAGTTTTAAACACCTGCAAAGAGAATGATGTATATATATAAGTAATAATATAAAAATAAGATTGATATATTTCATACTAACTAATGAGACTATATATAATACCTCATGTATGGTATCGATGTCCAATGCGGCATGTTTGATAATCATCTGCATAAATCGCAACACATAGTATGCGCATGCCCAACCATTGTCTTGTGTAGCGCACTATAAATTGAAACATACAAAATAATACAACTAAGCACAATTCACATCAATAATATAGACATTGGAGTCGGGAACTTACTTGTACGTTCTGCCAATTTATTGGCTGGTTCTTTTTCCTTGGGACCGTTCCTCCAGCCTTTTTGAATGCATCTAAACCCCTACATGTTAATATAACACAGTAAATTACATAAGTAAATAGTAATGTAATAACATATGTTAACAGATACAAAAATGAAATATTTCTCACCAGAATAATGGCATTTTCATTACGTGTCCAATTTTAGTGTTTAATGTACTTCCCATGGGATCTAGATAATAAACAGTGAACGTCCCGGGGACAATAACTAGTAACTCCCAATGTTTACCGCTAGAGGTAAAAAGTTAACAATTAATAACTCAAAATGCACAATAAAAATGGAATTTTCTTAAGTCCAAATTATAAATAAAGTAAACTTACTTGACATTGAATGGAGCTATTATTATCGTCTTCTTTTGCTGACCAAAAATTGTAAAAGCATCTATACAGTATTGTTGAACATTATCAGGGTCTTTAGCTACCATACTAATCAATGATGGAATCAAAAATCCCACATGATCAAATGCAAATTGTTTGCAATGATCTTCGACTAAGTAGCTGCAAAACATGTATTACGTATGCATTAATATATAAGAAACCAGATCACCGGATCTTACACAAGGTATATGGATGTATAAACAAGATCTCACCTTATCCACGTCTCTATCATTGATGTATTCAGCCAATCATACATAAACAGCTCAATAATATCTTCTATAAATAAAGAGCTATCGTATGATTGACCTGCATAATCTGCATCTAAAGAAACAATTATCGAGCAATGTATATTATGTGCCCGTAGCCAACATGCCATTCCCCTACAAGTAGGACCTAACGGGTATGTTAGGTCAGTTGGAACCCAAGTTGGTAATGCGGGAAGTGGAGGTGGAGGCCTAGGTGCTCCTAGTGTCTTCTTTTTAACCTGTATATATAATTGCAGATCAGTTGACATCATATATACACATTAACAGTCTAAATCAATGTAAATTTATCTTACAATTTCAGTAGTGTAGACGACATCGGCTTTGGGCCACCATATGACCCCGCCTTCTGCCTCAGCAAGTGTATCAATATCCGGCTGGGGATATGGCAATGTAGCTTCCCTCCAATCGGGTAACACACGTAATGGGCCCACACGAACGTATCCCTGTGGCATTGGAGTCCCGTGAAACCTTTCCCCAGGAAGGGACGGGTAAGCCTGCGCCTCTACAACAACATAGTCTTGTATTCTTAAGCGGCATGGCTTCAATGCCTACAAATTTACGTAAAGAATGTTATACATATATGCATATCATCTTGAAAACATATCATCTTGAAAAGACTAGCTACAATGTCATAAACAATACTTACAGCAGACGTGTTAGGCGATGGGTCTCCAGGATTACTCGCAGTCTGTGCATCAGGAGAAGAGTGGGTCGCCATAGGCTGATTGGAAGCCTGAGATGCCTGCCACCGCAACAATTCTTCCTTGACCTTCTCAGCAACTACATCATTGACCTTCTTAGCAACTATATCCTTGACTCTCTTATTCTCCTATACATGGATAAAAGAAACATTAGCTTCTTATTATTGAATTTCCTTTTGCAGTAACATTCTAAAAAAAGAATAGGTTACCTCTTCTTGAGAAAGTCCCACTCTGGGTTTGTGCTGGGATGGCCCAAAGAATGCTTTGAAGCCCACACCAGCGCCTACACCCCTAACACGTCCAGAATGCTCTGGGTTACCCAGAGCAACTGTCAATTCATCCCTTGTGCCCTGAGGGATGAACGTGCCTTGTTTCCTCTGCTCGTGCAGCTCCCGCTAATCACCATCAACAGAAATTGGTAAATAACACCATAAATAATCAATATTCAAACGATTGCTCTAAGAGTTGTATTTTACCATTTTCGCAGCCGCCTCAGCAGTTACGGGCTTCTTTATTTCACCCTTCTTGTTTTGCCTCCCAGCTATCCAGATATCATGGCGAGGCATGGGTGTGGCAGACTCCTGAGTAGGAGCAGACTCCTAAGTAGGAGCAGACTCCGCATGTAGTCTTTGGCGAACGCTTGCATAGCCTTTTGGACCCATAGTGTGGTCATGCACATTCAGTGCACGCCTTGCTTTTTGTGCGTCACTGAGGGCCTAGTTAGTATGCACATTAATGATTTGGTTAGTATCACTAAATGTTAATCTTGAATAGGTGAATACAATGTATATTAATTAAATTGGGAGTGACATCTAATACCTTGAATTCTTCATATTTTCTTGAAGCAACAAAATTGTCCCAATCTTCTTTGTCCAAGAAGTTCCATTGTTCAAGGGCTGACTTCTTTTTCTTATCACCCTCTTTTATGTATTCTCTGTTCAGATTTGTCCTATAATTCCTAAGCATCTTTCCAGCACGTTGCATCACACTTTTATGATGCAACTTCTCATCCAATGCAAACAGATTCTGTAAAATAGAAATGTTATTAACTAGTATCCAAAATAGAATTGCAAATAATAGAATTTGTAATCTACAAAATAGAATTGCAAATAATAATAACTCACGCATAAATCCTTCCATATCAAGTCTTTTTTCCCCTGAGGAACTTTATGCCAATTATCATACTTAACACCACAATGGCTCCGAGTGGTACACCCAAGATAGTTTACAAAATTATTGTGGTTCACTCCAATTGCATTTCCTCCATTATCAAACTCCACAACCAATTTGGATCCACTGCCACTAAGCGCTATTAACTTCTTCAACAGAGTGATGCCCCTTTTCTTGTTAAGTGTTTGGTGCTGCGCATCAAGTTGCTCCAGTGCTTCAGTGGGTACATGTGCATCATCAACCTAAAATTTGACAAAAATAAACACACTGAATTAGCCCAATATAGAAATATAAGATATATGACATAACTAGAAGATAATGAATTTTATAGAAATACAGGATATGTTTTTAGAACTTACATTGGTATCCTCGCCATGCTCGTCATGGACAACATGCTCATCATGGACTTCATGCTCATCATGAACATCATGCTCATCATGGTCAGCCATCTGAAAATGTCATTAAAAAGGCAAACATTTAGCATTTGTATTAACTAGAAAAAGGAAAACATTTAGCATTTGTATTAACTAGAAAAAGGCAAACATTTAGCATTTGTATTAACATACATGTCTCTAAAATTGTGACCTTTTATCAATTAACAATCCTTCATTGTGATCTCCGCGCACATATAAGTCATCATTAGCTTCAATATTTTGTGGAGTTGGCAACCCAATTGAGAATGGACTGGAGTCATCATACTTATCATAGTACTGTTCTTCATCTATAGGATCTTCAATGAACTGTCTTTTACCATGAAGAACAACCGACCATTTATCATTTGCAGGATCATCGATATAGAATATTTGTTTCGCCTGTGATGCCAATATGAATGGTTCACCCTTCTCACCAATCTTTTCAAAGTTCACCAAAGTGAAACCCAATTCATCCACTATAACTCCTTTGGTGTTATCAACCCAATTACATTTAAAGAGTAGAATTTTGAAATCTATGTAGTAAAACTCCCAAATGTCTTCAATGACACAATAATAGATATCTACAATGAAGCCAGACTCCATAAAAATAGTATATAATTTAGTGATTGTTCATTCTAATTTATACCAATGTACAAGTAATATAAAGAACAATGATTTTTCACTTTCTAGGCCAACAAACACATGTGATGTCATTCTTATATATAATAAATGTGTACCACCTATCCCATCCTTGAACACCTAATCTCACTAGTAAGTGTATAATGTGTATTGGGTTTTCAAGAAAATTTCGGCAGCATTTCCCCGCTGTTCTCTAAGTACATATGTACTTAGAGAACAAACGGGGAAATGCTACCGAAATTTTCTCGAAAACCCAATACACATTATACACTTACATCCTAAGTGAGATTAGGTGTTCAAGAACAGTCCCAAACCGGGGACTATCCAAGATTTACTCCTAATGAGTCAATCTTGGAAGGGTTTCTAGGCCAACAAACACAATAATAGATATGTACATGTTAGGCTTTCATCACAATTGATGTTAGGGTTTCATCAATGTTAGTGTTTAATCAAATCAAATTAGGATGCTAGAATGGACAAGTTTAAATCAAATTAGGGTTTAAATCAAATCAAACACGGCCGTGGCTGTGTTGGCCTACCACGGCCGTGCTGGGCAGCACGACCGTGGTAGGCCATTCTTCTCAATTCTCAGTGAAAGAAGTAGAACACTAACTAGTCTTAGGTTTTGAAGTCAGAGCAGCAAGCAGAGCAGAGCACCGGGCGGCAAGGAAGAAGACAAGGAAGAAGGTGCTACGGCTAATACCTTGTGAGCAGTGGAGGCAAGCAAGAAGACAACGCCGCAGTAGGGCGTGAGCAGGGAGGAAGGAGCGGGCGGCGGCGGCGCAAGGAGGAAGGCGGCGGGCGGCGGCACAAGGAGGAAGGCGGCGGGCGGGATCGTCGGCGGCGAGCAAGAAGTAGCAGGCACCAGGCACCAGGCGGCGATTTTGGGAGAGCGCACAGGAGAATCGATGAAACAGGAAGAAAGGGGGAAGAGTCGGGGGATCGGGCCTCTATTATGTTGGTCAACGACGTCGGTTATCTAGGACAACCGACGCCTATTATCTTCAGCGTCAGTTTCTCGTAATAACCGACGTCCAATTAGACAATCTTTACCCCAAATTAATTGGCGGGAACTATTATCAGCGTCGGTTATCCAAGGATAACCAACACCGAAAGTGGAACTTTTCATGCAAAATTTCATTTCACATAGGCGTCGGTGAATTGTTAAACAACCGACGCTGTATGTGACCCAGATTTTTTTCACTCGAAAATTGGATTTCACGGGGGCCTTTAGGCGTCGGTTGGTTACACTCAACCGACGCTGAATACAAAGAGGTACCTGTGTCTGGCTGGTCTTCGAATATAGACGTCAGTTTGTATAAATAACCGACGCCTAATATTATAGGCGTCGGTTGTCCGAAATAACCGACGCCCAGAAAAGCGACACTGAACGCTATTTCTGTAGTAGTGAAGAAAAGGATAAACACTAGTTTAGATGTCAGAGAAGCATGCAATTTCAATTATCATTAAGATTTGGTCTTTCCAGATCCCAAATTAGTCATATAATATCCATTTCATGCAATGGTGTCATATTTCCAAGCATAAGATCATGAAGTGTACAAAGTAGATTAAGTTATTTTTTGATATAATCCAATTTTGTGAATGTATTGTGCCTATATTTTACATATATTTTTTTAATAACACATATTTTCTTTAATTTTCTCACACTTAGTTCATATTTTCCATTTGTGCCTTAATTAGGCATTAACTACTTCTTTTTTATGGGAAAATCATAAAACAATAGCCTTAACCAAGAAATCTTCTTAAGATTGGTTCTACATCGGTTTCCACAACTAATGGTTTCTTCCCATCATCTTTCAAAGGCATCAGTTGAAGCATCCACTTTGTAGTCTGCTGACCTAACCATTCATTGGTCCCCACAACCAAAGGTAACCCTTAGGAATCCTTCATATGGTGGGATCTATCCTACAACCTAAAGACTCATCTACTTAACGCTTGACTAGGGACCATCAGTTGAAGGTGACCCATTGGTCTCTTCCTCTGATGCTCAACTGAGCGTCCTTAACCTTCAAACCATCGATGGTTTGACAACACCTTCCTCTTCTAATGGCTCAGTAGGGTACCACTCTTTCGAAGGCCATTAACTTCCATTACTTGGAGGATGAGAAACTTCCACCTTCTGATAGTTTAGTTGGACTCATCGATCACCTGACAACCAATTATTAGGAAGACCTTGTCAATCGATGGTGTTGCTTCTTACAACAAACACTAAGGATACTTAAGTGTGTGTCCCAAGACACATGTTCAAGAGACTTGGGGCACACATAAAGCTCACCTATGACCACCTTGTGCCCCACACCATAGGCTATAATTATCGCACACATTGCCACTCGTTATGGCTCATCATTGACCTCAACTCACCCCCCTCGGTTCACCTCATCCAAGGACAAGAGTCCAAGGATCTAGTGATTCTTTGCCACCCTTGAGAAGCACTTGAATCCTCCTTCAAGAGTAGAAGAATGATGAAGTTTATGCACACCTTCCTCACACCATGATTGAAGTTAGAGAAGGAAGAGGTCTCCATCGACCTTGATTCCAATTGAGTTGTTGTTTGGTGTATCTTCCTCCTCCTTCATTGATTAGTTTTATCTCTTCCAACCTTCCATTATCATGTCACCTAATATTTTGTTGATCCAAAATGTCAATCACCACCATGAGTGGCTTATATATTTAAATTTGGCTAAGAGTACCACTGAGCCACTCCCAACATGTAAATGCTTATATCCATTGAATGTTTATACTCTTATCCATGTTTATCTCCATAATCTTGGTCTTAATGATGCACTTGCATGATTATCTAGCATCATTGATTGTTAATACCTCGAGAGAGTAGTATTAACCTATTTCTAAGAGTTATAGAGTTGCATGAATGCATCAAAACATTGGAATGCTTAAGATAATGGTCATATGGTTTCATGTTGATTGTTTGTTTTCCATCTCAAGAGAGACACAACCTCATAATTTAAATCTCTCCTAAGATAGAGAGAGGAGGGAACAAAGGCTTATGATGATTTCTTATAAGCGTTCTAAGGGTACACAATGGGTCTGAGTTTTTCATGTTGGTGAGAGATCTTAGATGGTGAAAATCAATCCCACTTTCCCATCCATATTATCTTTTCTCGTTCAAACACTCTTGTCATTTCATTTACTCTTTTTTTTACTATACTTATTTGTTATCTTGTCTGTTGAATAAACTCCATTCTGTAAGGAACACTTGCTTATCTTTTTGGTTGGTGTAACCAAGCCAAGACTCTCAATTCTGAACACATACCACCCTTATCCCTGTGTTTGACTCGAATATACTACACTGTACCCCATTATTGTCATTCCGAGGGCCTAAGTATTGGGTATGAATCCAAAGTTAGATTACTCTAGATCTGCTCCTTTTGGGGCACCATATAGGGCTGATCAACTTTTGACGCCATTGTTGGGGATCAAGGCAATCAAGACTATTAAGAAGCCAAGTCTACATTGTTGGTATGTATGCCTAGAGAGCCAACCATATCATGATTTTCATGACATCTTATAAATGATTTGATTAATAATAAAGGCAATCTTCTGATTTATTCTATTTTGTTTAGTTATGAGATAATGATGAAACATAATGAATGTCTAAAGAATGACACTACTCAATGACATATGTCTTCGGGTTGATGACTTGAACAATGACATCATACATATGTCAAGAGTATGCACATTCTTGTTATTTCCATAGTCAGATGTCATTGTGGATGGGTGATAGACAGAAATGACACATAAGACTGGAGTGTGTCTTGGTTGATGATAGAATCCCATTAGTCATGATATGTGATATCAAACCAAACACATGTATACTTGTTAGGGAACAGTGTATCAGATAAACCCATCATGAGAGTGACACATGTAAACCATAATTGGTAGTCACAATCATCTCTCCTAATGATAGTTGTGATTGTAGATCTTATATGTGAATTAACTACACTCATCACATGTCGTCCGATGTACTTTGACATCATCTACCATGACCTTGAATATGGGTTTCCATAAAGGTGATGATTCAGTGCATTTTGACACACAAGGATGCCTGTGTGTGATGTATATGGGGTTGTACCTCTTAATGGAGTTTGATATCCAAACCAATTGATAATTGAGAATGAGAAAAGCATGTGAATCCACTCAGATAGTATGCTCTAGTTCAAGGAACATGGATTGAACATTGAGAGGATGTGGATTCTATGCCTTGAGTTCAATCAAATATAATAGAAAAGAAATTATACAATCACTATAACACCAATCATAGATTGTAGGTTGAAATTGTTCTCCAACTTTCCATATTACTTGGGTACCAATAATGTGTTTGTAGTTACCTCTCATTGCTTGTGATGTCATAAATTATTTATAAACGTTCACTACCAACATAACTTGGAAACTATAGGTTCACACAAATAGGATACACTTGGAATAGGAGTTCATTCATGAATATAGTTTAAACTTGATTACTAAAGAGTTAGGTACTCAATTAAAACAACATTGGTTGAATGTTGACTAACAAAACTATGAAATGACTGGTTCAAGTGTTGAACCAATTATTTCAGTGTGTCAGGTCAATTGAACCAATATTGGCAATCTAGTCCCTGAACTGATCGATTCAGGTCAATGAACTAACTAGTTCAGGTTATGAATCGACCGTTTGGTGGATTAATTTGATTGATTCAAGGATTAATACGGATTTCATGATGTGCGTTAAATCTGATATGATTTGCTAATACATTATGATTGGGAAACATGATGAAATGACCGGTTTAGGGGTTGAACGGATCGTCTCACATGCCTACCGATGGTTCACCTCGAACCGACCATTTTGTCACTGGCAGGATCTGAAAATTTGTGAAATCCAGTTTTCCTTTGATCCCACAAAGATTGGGAACCCTGAACCTGACCCTCCTATAAATAGAGGGGTATTGGGGGCTTCTCAGACACATCAATTGACTATGACAATTGTTGTCTTCTCTAGTTGTGGTAACTGAGGGAGCCCGTGCAAGTTCTATCTGATAAAGGGAGGGATATAAATGTATAATAATTGTGGGAGAGCAAGATAATGTTGGTGCACCAACTAGAAGGGACAACTCCTTCTTGTCGATTCTTCTAGAATGACTAGAGATTCCAGTGGTCCATGTGGAATATTATAGAGGAAAGGAGGTTGTTGCCTACTTCTAGGACGATAAGGTCAAGCTGTTGTCCGTGGTGACCAATCTGGAGCTCTTGAATATATTGTCCGAGTGTGACTAGAAAAAAGGTGCATACTTATTGGATATTTAGGCTAATGAGTTTCAATCATAAGAATGCTCTTTTACTCAACTAGCTATATCCCACAAGTATATGAGAGTAGTTGTAGTCGATGTCGAACCCAAGGAGCGTTGGTTAGTTAGGCACAAGAGTTATGATTTTCAATAATCTAGATCGTTGTACACAAGATGATTGGATTAGAATAACTAAATTATAGATTTAAAGCAAAATAGTAAATTATCACTTAAGAAAGGTTAATATTCAGATTTAGAAGGATCCTAGACTTGGAATTTCACTATCACATCATAGCTTATATTAAAATACAAATTTAAACATGTTAATTAACCTGCAAAGGAGGTTTGTAGTCATCACTCACCTCCTGGTGAAGTGATGATGATTTTAACTCCATACATCACTCTCGTGTATGTATTTCATTTCAAATCACAAACCTTTCTCCTCAACATAATCCCAACCACTCTCACGGTCAAGGACAAGTTGCCAAAAGAGTAACTCCATACTCTCAAACACATCTTCTCAGATTATAAAAGAAAACATAAAACATGCAAGTATGATGGCCAATCACACAAATAAGCATTTCAGATCTGAAACAACTCTTGGAACATGCAAGAAACTAACATTTAATACGAAATTCATATGTTCATACAAGATATGATATGGGAGCTACTCTCCCATTCCTAAGAAAAAGGAACTACTTGTCCATGATAGTGTACAGTAGAGAATGTGCAGAATTTTCAGAATTCAACATGATTTAGAGAAGGAAAAGCTAAGTAATCCCAAGGTGTAACCAAAGAAATGTAGAATTCTGAAATGAGGACGAAATTTCACTCCTACAGCTGCTCCAAACCAGACAAACTTCCATCCCAAGAAGCTGCACGAAGTTGAGGAAGCTTGGCTGCACCTTGGAGAAGACAATGGAGAAGAAGAGAAAAAGAAATGGGCTCCTTTGGCAAGAAACCACCTCCTTTCTCCTCAAAAACACTTTCATCTGCTCTCCTATGACTCTGGGACGAGGGAACTTCCACAAAATGATGAGAGATAACCACCCATTCAGTTTCCCTTTCGTTTTAAACAAAAACTTGTATTTTTCAAATTTCTAAAAATGCCAGGTGCACGCCGTGCACCGTAAGTTGCACGACGTACATTTCTTCTGCGCACGCCGTGCACAGTGCATTCTGGAGCAAACTGAAAGTTTCTAGAAAGTTACATGGTGTGCACTTTAAGTGCACGCCGTGAAACTTTCCATAAACTTTTAGTGTGCTCCAGAATGCATTGTGCATAGTGTGCGCAGAAGAAATGCATGTCGTGCAACTTTTCAAGAAACTTTCAGCTCCCAGGTGCACAACGTGCGCTGAAGAAATGCAACCCGTGCAACATTCTAGAAACTTTCAGCTCCTAGGGAACACCGTGCAATTGCGTGCATGGTGTGCAACTTTCTAGAAACTTTCAGTCTGCTCGATGCTCCCAGGTGCACGACGTGCATTTTTAAGACACGACGTGCACCTAGCTGTTCTGGGCTGTTGTGTATTCTGCTCATAACTTTCAGTGTGTAGGTCTGATTTGCATGCTGTAAAAAGTGATATTTGCGTAGTTTCAAACCCCAAAACATGTAGATACTTGAGGAGTGATACAATAAGAGATAATATGATATATTCCTCATCATTTCATTGCAAAATATAGTATCTACAATCCTAACCATGAGACAAGTAAGAATAGCTAAAAGTATAGAATCTAGCATGAATGAGAGTGATAATTGAGTCAAAACAACATGTATATGCAACCAAACATGATCTCAAAGATGATATGATTTGTGCACATCAAATCACCCTAAGCTTAAACCATTTCTTGTCCTCAAGAAAAAAGGGTAGAAACACAAATGAAGAATTGCCAAGTTCATGCATAGATCAAATGAAAAGAAAGATGCGTATAAGACCAAGCCAACCATGTTAACATATTTATAGTCATAGTCATCAATTCAACTTAAACACCCAAGAAAGAGATTTTGAGTTCAACAGGGGTGGTCACAATTAAATGAATCAATCAATTAAACAACACTAAGTAGAATTTGGATGACCAAGCCAAACAATTTGTGGATGAGTAACTCAAACTGTCAACTATTAAGGATACAAATGATGAAATCTTAGTTAAAATTGACAATTTTAGTTGTACTCTCATTCTTTCTCGAAAGTGATATGATAATGGATTATGGGTTCCGACACTCGGCTACTAATGTAGGCTTATGCACACATGGAGTTTTAATTGGGGTATTTTACCCTCTTTTACGACATATCACCTAACCATCATGGACAGATCAGACTTACACTAGGCTAGCATGATATGTGGGTGGTTTAGCCATCTTTTATTGGGTATAAAGATGAGATATGACAAAATAAAATTTAATTTTTTTCAAAAAACATAGGATAGTTAACTAAAATGCAACATTAGCTAGAATTCATTTATTTGTTTTGAAAAAATTTCATTGAAAGAGTGGTTGAAAATGCAGTACGAGCTTGGCAAGGGCATCTCGTATTCCAAATGATGTTGAAAAGTTGATTTACTCACAAAAATTGAAACAATTACATGTTTTAAGCAATCAAGGATGTGAAAGATGAATGTTCAGGCTAGAAGCATAAACCCGAGTTAAGCACATGTTGATGGACAAAAGGTTTCATTTGATTAATGCATGTCTTTTTCAATTTCTCTAAATAATATTTCTCATTAAAAGAGGACAATAAGTTAAGCATAGGAGTTCTATCCACATATAAAAGACAAACCTCATATCATACTAGATTTTCCACCAGAAGAGAAGAACTGAAAACAAAAAATAAAATGTGAACAAAAACAAAAGCAAATGACAAGAAGCAAATAACATGAAAGGGAAAAGCTAAAAGAACTAGGTTACCATCCGGTTGCTCCCCCCTAAGCTTGAAATTTGTAGTGTCCTCACTGCATAAATCAAACTAAAAAGGTTGCAACTAGGTACCTCATCATGGTGGAAACATCAAAGTCCATGGAGGATCGGTGCTCTGATTTGCAACTGGAAATTATTGTGCTAAAGATTTATGCCTCCTTGCAAATATGTCCTTGATTTGGGGCAAGCGAAAGCACCTATGAGCTGCAACAAGAATAGTCTTTTGTATGCCAATACTATTTGTCTTTTCATTCTCCTTTGAAGCATCATTAAAATATGAGCTGGGAAGAGTGTTCTCATTATAAAGCAATGTTTCATCTAGAATGTGAGGAGGAAGGACATGTGGCTTGCTTGAAGAATCAACCTGTAGAGCATGTGTTGTAGCTTTCTCCCCTTTAGTTGCAACTTCAAAATCATCATGGGTATCAACATCATTATACTTTGAAGGATATACCTCTATAACAACTCCATTCTTCAATGTCACCGACCTAAAATATGTAGGATTCATCTTCGGTGGACTAGGCAAGATAGGTGGAAATGCTTCTTTGCTAAAAAGAGCTTGTTGGGTAATTTGTTTCTCCAAGATGTGTGCATGAGTGGAAATATCGTCCACCTTAGATGAGAGTTGGCAAATGGCACCCTTCATTGATAGTCTTTGTTGATGGAACTCCTCATTTTGCTGCATTTGAGTTGAAATAAATGTTGCAAGCATGGACTCTAATCTAGAAGTTACTTGTGGTTGTTGTGGCTGAACGAAATTTGGGTTCGCATTACTGTAGAAGTCCGGTGGAGTGTAGCCCATTGGAGAATAAATAGAAGAAGCATAACATGTAGAAGATGAGTGTCCAAGAAACCCACATACATCACAAATATTGTTGGATGTTTGAATTAGTCGTGTGCTTAAATTCTCAAACCTTTGTGACAAAGTGTCTAGCCTTGCTGCAATCAAGTCTATAGCATCCATCGTGTGATCTTCCGCTTGCATTTGCGAAGTAGTATGTGAAAAAGATGGGTGCTTGTAGCTGGACTCCATTGGAAATGATTTGCTTCCATATCTTCAATAATAGCATAGGATTCTCCATAAGATTTATTCATTAGTGCTCCATTTGCAGTTGCATCAATGGACATCCTTGTATTGAAGCACAAACCATTATAGAAAGATTGCAGTAGAAGCTAATTGCTTAGACCATGATGTGGACAAATATGTTGAAGATCTTTGAACCTCTCCCATGTATCATACAAGGTCTCTCCATCCATTTGAGAATAATTGATGAGTTGAATCCTCAGCTGTAAAGTTTTGCTAGGTGGAAAATATCTTGCCAAAAATACCTTTAGAAGCTCCTCCCAAGTGCTGATTGACTTCTTTAGAAAAGTATAGAGCCATGCCTTAGCTCTATCTCTAAGAGAGAATGGAAAAAGGATTAGGCGTATCCCATCAGTAGGGACACCATATATATTTATGGTTCTTAGAAAATGTAGAAATTTAGCAATGTGGAGGTTTCGATCCTTCATTGGTGTCCTTCTAAATGCATTCAGCTGTAGTATTTGTATGATGGTTGGGCTGATAGAAAACTCCTCTGTCTCATATTTTGAAATATTAATTGGCCCATTCATGTGCATTGCAGATGTACCAAAGTAGTCCTTAAGAGGAAGGTCATCCTCCTTGACTAGTTCTTCATGTGGATCCGGAGGATTAGGTGGATGTGGTGTAGATGGTGGTGGTGTATGTGGTATGGGTGTTGGTGGTATATATGATGGTGGTGAGTTAGGTGTGAATGACGGTGGTGTGGATGAAGGTAGAATGGGTGAATATCATGTGGATGATGGTGACATGGATGATGGTTGTGTGGGTTGCAATTCCTCCATACATGTTTGGGTTTCACTCCTTCTTACTCCAAGAGGGCTGCAAACATTGTGTTTATTTTCTGAATGTAGAGATATGCACAGTTCAAGGATCTTTTTATGAACATCCCATATTCTCCTACAAGGTGAGTGAGATACAAAAACAAACATGGAAGATACAACAAATTATGATGATCATGATGAATTATGATTTATGGATATGAAGGTTGTGATCTAGTCTCATTTACTTATCAACAACTCTTACTCTAAAAGGAATACCGATGCTCCCCGACAACGGTGCCAAAAACTTGTTGGCTATTTAGGATAACGAGTTTCAATCATAATAATGATCTTTTACTCAACTAGCTATATCCCGCAAGTATACGAGAGTAGTTGTAGTCGAGGTTGAACACAGGGAACATTGGTTAGTTAGGCACAAGAGTTATGATTTTCAATAATCTAGATCATTGTACACAAGATGATTGGATTAGAACAACTAAATTATAGATTTAAAACAAAATAGTAAATTGTCACTTAAGAAAGGTATTCAGATTTGGAAGTCTCCCAGATTTGCGATTTCACTATCACATCATAGATTATATTAAATACAAATTTAAACATGTTAATTAACTTGTAAAGGAGGTTTGTAGTCATCACTGACCTCCCAGTGAAGTGATGGCGATTTTAACTCCATACATCACTCTCGTGTATGTATTTCATTTCAAATCACAAACCTTGCTCCTCAACATAATCTCAGCCACTCTCGTGGTCAAGGACAAGTTGCCAAAAGAGTAACTCCATACTCTCAAACACATCTTCTCAAATTATGAAAGAAAGCATAAAACATGCAAGTATGATGGACAATCACACACACAAGCATTTCAGATCTGAAACAACTCTCAGAACATGCAAGAACCTAACATTTAGTACAAAATTCATATGTTCATACAAGCTATGACATGGGAGATACTCTCCCATGCCTAAGAAAAAGGAACTACTTGTCCATGATAGTGTACAGTAGAGAATGTGCAGAATTTTCAAAATTCAACATGATTTATAGAAGGAAAATCTAAGTAATCCCAAGGTGTAACTCAAGAAAGGTAGAATTCCGACTAGAGGATGAAATTGCACTCCTACAAATGCTCCAAACCGGACAAACTTCCCTCCCAAGAAGCTGCACGAAGTTGGGGAAGCTTGGCTGCACCAGAAGACAATGGAGAAGAAGAGAATAAGAAATGGATTCCTTTGGCAAGAAATCACCTCCTTTCTCCTCAAAAACACCTTCCTCTGCTCTCCTCTGGCTCTGGGACGAGGGAACTTCCACAAAATGACCAGAGATAACCGCCCATTCAGTTCCCCTTTCGTTTTAAACAAAAACTCATATTTTTCAAATTTCTGAAACTGCCAGGTGCACGCCGTGTATCGTAAGTGCACGCCGTGTAACTTTCCAGAAACTTTTAGTTTGCTCCATAATGCACTGTGCATGATGTGCGCAGAAGCAATGCACATCGTGCAACTTTCCATAAACTTTCAACTCCCAGGTGCACGACGTGCACTGAAGAAATGCATGCCATGCAACTTTCTAGAAACTTTCAGCTCCCAGGTGCACGTCATGAAATTGCATGCACGCCGTGTAACCTTCCAGAAACTTTCAATCTTCTCGACGCTCCCAGGTGCACGGTGAGCTTTTTCAAGACACGACTTGCACCTGGTTGTTCTGAGCTGTTGTGTATTCTGCTCATAACTTTCAGCGTGTAGGTCCGATTTGCATGCCGTAAAAAGTGGTATTTGCATAGTTTTGAACCCCAAAACATGTAGATACTTGAGGAGTGATTCAATAAGAGATAATATGATATATTCATCATCATTTCATTGCAAAATATAGTACTTACAATCCAAACCATGAGATAAGTAAGAATAGCTAAAAATATAGAATCTAGCATGAATGAGAGTGATAATTGAGTCAAAAAAATATGTATATGCAACCAAACATGATCCAAAAGATGATATGATTTGTGCACATCAATACTATATCGAGGGAATTGTCATTGGATTTTCTCCAGGATAAGGTATTACCTCAAAACCTTGCTTCCCGTTACATAGTTATTGACACGATCTTCTGTGAAAGGGGAAAATGGTAGTTTTTTTTGTTTTCCCTGCCTATCTAATGTCGTATTTCCTTCAATACATTGCATACACCTGTGCCTTAAGTCTTGTTATAGACTTAACCACATATTTTAGATCTAATATCTATTGCTTTCTTGAATACTTCATGTTATGTGTACAGTCTCTAAACTAGACCGTATGATTTATTTTAATAACTTAGCTTGAACCAGACCACCGTTACTATTGACTACTAGATTCATGCCTCCCCAGAGGATACCATCTCTCCTCCACAAGAACAATGAGGATGACCAAGAGGAATGTAACAAAGATCGTAATGAACATCATCATGAGGAATAAGAGATGATGAACATTTTCTTGAATTAGAAGGACCTCAACATCATGCTAGTCAAAGAAATAGAAACAACAAACAAAATAATCATAGGAATGATGATGATGATGGTGAATATGGAGACCCTTCTCTTTTTGAGTTGAACACTATGCCAACTAATGAATCCATATGTGCACCCATCATCCCTTGATTCAACACCACAAACTTTAAGCTAAAGCTAGAATTTATATATTTGATCTAGCTAAGGACTTTTGGAGGAAACCCTTTGGATGAAAATCCTTAACACCACCTAGATGCTTTTGAGAATATATTTAACACCATTGAATTGAACAAGGTAGAATAGGAAGTTATCTACATGAAAGGGTGCAGTTTCTCTCTAATGGACAAGGCACAATAATGGTGCCTAGATTTTCTAGATAATAGAATCAATGGATGCCGTGATGCCTTATGCCACACAAAGTGAGATTACTCAAACCAAAGTGCGGAATTATCACTAATAGCAATATTACCACATAATAGGGTAAATTAAAGCCAACTGCAATGCAATATTTGAAATAGAAGTATATTATAAACAAGACTTCAACTCAGGCCATCTGTATTCCATATATGCCAAAAGATGTGACATATCATGTTGAAAGGCTATCCAGACACAATTTTTATGTATTACAACTCATTTTATATGTACATGCCAATTATATACATTCATAGAACAAGGCCATAATCTATGTGTCGCTATAAAAAACAACAAAATATCCCCAAAGACCTAAGAGTGCATGGACGACACATAGGACTCTACTAAAAAACTCTAGCAGCATATCCAACCTCTAACAGTAATTGCTCTCCTTGCTTCGCAGCACCTGCACCATGATCTGTACCTCCTCGTCTACTACCACCTAAAAAGTTTTGGAACTTATGAGGTGAGATCAAATGTCCTACTGAGAGATATAACTTTTCAACAACGTCTATTATAAGCACAATAAAATAATAAGACAATTAAGTAAAATAGTAAATAATATTCAAGTAGTTTAAGTAGGTGCAATTGAGCAGTAGAACATCATATGATTTTAGAAGGAATATGAAGAACATGTATAACTTTTATAAACTAAAAAGTATTAGAAATAAGGCATAGGGTCAGTCAATGTGATTCATATTTGTCCTAAGAAAATATACTGCATGACTATATTATCAATTTTATTATTATGCCCTGAGGATTTGGGGCGTACCACTCAAATACAACTGACCATTATTAAGTCAAAATCAGTACCATACAAGATCTACGGAAGATCTAGACTCCACGATCACCACCAATACTACTCAGTCAGTTCAACTCTGCAATGCAGTGACATAATTGTCAAACTACTAAACAAAAACATATAGTCAAAGCTATAGTCTTGTAGACAACAAATCATAGTCAAAGCTATGATCCTCTAAAACAACTAGCCGGCCATAGTACATGGCACAAAAATAGGTAATAGGTTCATGCATGGCCGTTCCATAATAAAGAATCATACCATTATATCAAAAATTTAAGGATACATGGAGATATATCCACTAGTACCCCACATATTCAATAATATGTGCTCTGAGTTTGTAGTGGGAGTTACTCATTTCACCATATAGCCAGATACTGACACTGAAGATGGATCCATGGTATAGGGAAATGACATGATTAGGTATTCACTTAATTATATATTCCAAGTGGGTATCTTCTAATCCATCAATCAAGTTACAACATATAAGCCCAAAACAAATTCTAAAAAATTAACAATAAGATACAGCTTCAGAAGATTTCAAACTTACAAAGTGAGAACTTGTCTTATCATCTCAAGACACTTGTATGACAACCATTACAAGATCATCAACAATATCACATCACTATGGGATATCAATCCCTCAATCAAATTACTAAATGATTTCACCTCATTATATGCACAAGGCACTTTCTAGGTCATTAGACAAGTTCATATAACCTTTGCACATTCAATATCATAGTATGCCTCACATCACACATAATCACCACTGTGTATTACATAGGGGTCAGCATAGCATTCTCATAGCTATGACATTCGTCTCACCTGCAACTTAAAATTACACAACTAGGAGAGATATAATACCATCATATAATAAATGTATTCAAACAATATGAGCAAATGTATTTTACATCTCAAGATTAGGGTTTCATATCATCCCTCAACCACTAAACCATAATTCCATCACCTCCCACATTGTTAAAGAGCACTAGGGTTAAACACTATTGTTTATGATTAGCCATTCATAATCACAACACCTTATGTAGACCACTACACTATGTATTTCCCATGTACATACATAAAAATAGGTGTCTCGATGACTCATAACACATGGGTATCACCACCTTCAAAACATGTGTCTCGACCTCCCTCAACAAATTTGTCTCGACCCCTCACAATAGATGTCACAACTGATACACTTCCACATGGTCACGACACTAGGTGTTACAACCCTACATACCAAGTATCTTGACCACCATACCACATGGTGTCTCGACTACCATTTAACATGGTGTCTTGACCACCATTCAACATGGTGTCTCGACCATGAGGTAGTCTAAGGGTTGTCACAACCCTAAGTCAGCCACATGCGCAACTTCTGGAAAGGTTCAAACCAGGTCGAGACAGATGATCAAACTAAGAAAATGAAGAATCAACAGGAAGAACAACACCCTATAATAAGGTGTCCATCAAACCCTAAAACATGGTCATAGAAAATTATAAAAAGATCTACGTGTATAGAGAGAAAACCAAGATTCTTATGCATGGTAACATACTCCAAATATACTGTCATTCATGGTAAATGAACCAATTATCAAGTATTATCATTTCATGGATGATCATTCAAAGGAACACATTGATATTACTATCACCAAAAAAATCAGTTATGAAGATTTAGGGTTTATAAGAAGAATAATCCTTTCAAGAATACTACATGGTTAAACCCTAAACATTATCATTTTTCAAGATCTTAAAAAACAACATTTGATCAGGTTTAAGATGCAAATAATAGATGGGAGAAAAGTTATATAACCCACCTTATTTGGAGAGAACCAGTATCTCAAGATCACAAACTCCACGAACTCCAATCAAGCTTCAACACTTTAGCCCAAGGATCACCTCAAAATAGAAGAAAACCATGGTCACCAAAGAGCTCAAGAAAATGGGAAAATAGCCCTAGGAGAACCAAGAAAGAAAGGAGATAGAGAAGAAAAATTCCTCTCACTAGTTACCACCATGTCAAGACATAGTCTAAGGCCTTTGTGAAGAGAAGTTTTTCTCAAGAAAGCCACCACAAATATTCGAGAGTGTACGCTCAAGGAGGAATAATAAGATGGAGATTTTAGAAGAGGGAAAACGTGATCAAGAGTTAAGACCACATACTAATAGAAGAATCTCCAAAAATCACCACCAAAGAGTTGATTTAGAACAAATCCCTCCTCAAGGTTGATCAGCCACCAAGGATTCAAGATTTGACCTCCTATTCTCCTAAAGCTCTAAGGACAATCACAAAGAAGAAGGAAGAGAGTAGGACCAAAAAAGTTGCTTACAAGTGAAGAGAGGAGGATATATACCAAAGGAGGAGGGAAGTAAGAGATTGTGAGGCATGAACATAATAGATTACCCAAGTACACATGACATTCAAAGAAATAGCCTTATCTCCTCTCGCATGTATATTTAAAAATGTGAAGGTTTATCCAGAAAAAGTGTAGTGACCTCCAAGGTCGACTACTACCTTGTCTCGGTCGAGAGACATACCATGCACTTGGAATCGACCAAACCTTAAATCACCATATACATGGTCAAAACACTTCACTAGAGGACAAGCTGTCTCGACCAACCCCTCTCTAGGTCATCTCGATCGAGACTACACTACCTTGAGCATGTGTTGTGCTTGATACCCTCACCCATAATTGGGGTAGTGGTGACAACATTTAAATCCTAGCATAGTCACCACATCAACTAAGCAAACCCTAGAAACCCTAGAATCACCATAAGATGTCACATCACCAACCATGATTCAAACAACACACCCCATTGCATAATCTTCTATCTAATGATGCTAAAGCACAAGAAACATTCTCAACATGTGACAATTTTCAAGATAACCCTTACTATTGAGTAAATAACAACCTGGTCTAAAACAACCACATATATAGCAAAGATAGCTCAAACTTCAACCAAATTGGATCAAAATGAAAATAGATACAAATCACATGTCATTATGACATCTCAAAAGATTAAATTAAGTTTTCTGAATCTCACTATACAAAGTAATTGCAATTAAGCATAAAGCTAGGTCAGGGGTCTTACAACCATAAACCCCTAATAGGGATTCCAACGCCCCTCTGAAATTCACACAAAAATAAATGGATACTTCTTTCAAATTCATCCTCAAGCTCCCACATGGATTCCTCTATGCCATGATGATGCCACAAAACCTTAACTAATACAATGTCTTTATTTATCAACTCTTGATCATTCTATCTAGGATCAGAATAGGACCTTCCACATAAGACATGTCATCATCTAGCTCCACCTCAATAGGCTAAATAGTCAACTCTATATCAGGGTGACACTTCCTCAACATAGAGACATGAAACACTAGATGTAACTTCTACAAATCAGGTGGAAACTATAGCTTATAGGCCACCTTCCCAACATGTGTAACCACATGATAAGATCACATATATTAGGGAGCCAACTTACCCTTCTTTCCAAACCTCAAAACACTTTTCCAAGGAGATACACCATGTATTCCACTTGGAACTCTAAAAGTCTATGATAGTTATCAACATAAGACTTTTTCCTATCCTGAGATTCCTTCAGCTACTGCTGAATCGCTTTGATCTTTTCTATTGTCTACCATACTAGATCAGGACCTAAAAGCTGATATTCTCCTGTCTCATGCCAACACAATGGAGATTTGCACTGTCTCCCATACAATGCTTCATATGGTTCCATGTCGATGCTTCTCTATTAGCTATTGTTATTGGCAAACTCTATCAAGCTAAGGTGTATATCCCAACTGCCCAAAAATTGCAATACACAAGCTCTTAATAGATCCTGCAAGGTCTGTAGAATCCTCTTTGTCTATCCATCTATCTATAGATGGAATACAATTTTGAATCTCAACTGCATACCCGTCGTTGTACACAAATGCTCCCAAAAGTGACTAGTGAACTGAGGACCTTTGTGTTACACTATAGTAGCCATAATACAATGTAGATGATTATTTCATCGACATACATATGTGCATGATTCTCAGCTGTATACATCATCTTTACTGGAAAAAAAGTGCATTGACTTAGTCAATCTATCCACTATCATTCAGATGGAATCATGAACCTTGGTTGTCCTTGAAAGTCCACCCACAAAGTCCATCATGATATGATCCCACATCCACTGTGGTATAGGCAATGGTTGCAAAGTACATGTAGGCTTCTGATTCTTGGCTTTAACCTCCTAGAATATTGCACACTTAGCCTTTCATATTCTGATACATCTTGGTGCTACTAGGATGCATAGTGTACATAGAAGAGTGAGCCTCTTCTAGAACTAATGTTCTTTGATCATCTATATCTAGTACAACTATCCTGCCATGATAACACACTATCCCATCATCAGATTCATGGAATCCATCACTCTTGTTACTTCCCAACTCTACCTAAATCTGTTGTACCATATTATCATTCTATTATTAATCTCTGATTTGCTGACTCAACATAGGTTTTGCTTGTAATTGTGCCAACAAATGTGCTAACATGGACACCTCTAACTAAACATTCATTTGTCGTAAGGAGACCAACATGTCTCTCTTATGACATACTATTGCATTCAACTATGCCTTCTCAGTGGATAAAGATGAAGAAGACTTCCTACTTAAGGCATCTGCCACCACATTCACCTTTCTTGGATGATAATCTATGGTACAATCATAATCCTTGATTAACTCCATCCAGTGTAGTTGTCGCATGTTGAGATCCTTCTTTGAAAAGAAGTATTGTAGGTTCTTGTGGTCAATGAAGATTTGACAATTATCTCCATACAAGCAGTGTCTCCATAACTTCAAGGCATGGACCACATCAGTTAACTATGGATTGTGCATTGGGTAATTCTCCTCATGTTTCTTAAGCTGTCGTGAAGTGAAAGAAATCAAATTCTTATACTGCATTAGAACACAACCTAAACCATTTTGGATGCATCATAGAAGACAATATATCACTTTCCTTGTACTGCAACACTAACATTAGTGCACTGGTCAACCTCTCCATGAAGATCATAAAATATTGTTTAAATATTTCATCCCAAACAAACGATACATCCTTTCTTGTTAACTTTGTTAGGGGTAACACCATCACAATGAAGTTCTTAATGAACCTCATGTAATATCCTACCAAACCTAGAAAATTGCTAACTCCATGGGTGTCTTGGGCTGATCCCACTCCAGCACTGAATTCATTTTCTTTGGGTCTACACAAATTCCTTTAGGAGATATTACATGTCCTAGGAAAGCCACTTACTTTAACCAGAACTCCCACTTACTGAATTTTGCATACAACTGGTGCCTCAACAAAGTCAACACTTGACGTAGGTGTTGCTCATATTTCTAGCTACCTCTAGAGTAGATCAAGATACCATCCATAAACATAACTAAAACTGACCTAGGTAGGGTCTAAACACTATGTTCATCAGGTCCATAAATTTTGTTGGTGCATTGGTTAGCCCAAATGACATAACCATGAACTCGTAATGACCATACCTTATTCTAAAAGATGAATTTGGTATGTCATCATCCTTAATCCGCAACTGGTGATAACCCGACCTCAAGTCTATCTTGGAAAAGACTGTGGCACCTCATAGCTGATGAAACAAATCATCTATATGTGGTAAAAGATACTTGTTTTAAATTGTCATCTTTTTAAACTGTTAGTAGTTAATACATAACCTCATTGATCCATCCTTCTTCTTTACAAATAGAATGGTAGCACCCAAAAGAAATGTGCTCCATGTAATTAAACCTTTGTCAAATAGTTCTAGAAATTGGTTTCTTCAATTCATACATCTCATCTTGTGCCATCGTATACTGTATTTGTGCTATAGGTTGGGTACTACAAAGTAGATTGATCTCAAAATCAATCCCTCCGGGAAGAGGTGGACCTGTAAACTCTTCAGGAGACACATCCTCAAACACTTGTACAATTTGCATTTCTTGAATACTAGGACTCTTTGCTTGGTATCCACCACATGTGCAAAAATGCATCACAACCATGTCTCATCAGTCTCTCTACTGTCATAGATGAAACTAGATATGTCGTAAGAATCTTCCTATAACCTTGGAAGATCCACGAAGCATCACCATCAACAAATGTTTCCATCTTGACACTACAGTCTAAGTTCACATGATACTTTTCCAAAGTATCCATCGTAAGGATCACATCTGTGCATATCAAGTGGTAGGAGATCCACTTCAATGATTGGTCCTGAGAAGGAAAGAACGCAAGATGGACACACTTCATGCAACACAACAAAACCAACTAGAGGAGTTTCTAGATGAAGACTATTATGTCTATGAGTAATAGGTAAGGAATAGCTATCAATAAATACTTTAGGTGTAAAATAGTGCATCACACCTGCATCAGTCAAAATAGATATGAAACTTGAAGAAGACAAATCCGAATGAAACAATTCCATCTGGCATGTCATGTCCTGAGGGTTAACGACTCCTTTTGGATGACTCATCGCATAGAATCGAGTCGTCGCTTGTTGTCACCCTCTTCCTCTTCCTACATATCCCGAAGGACAAGCATGTGACACATGTCCGCGTCCTTTGCCATTGTGTTGTTGTCGCTGCTATGACCCTTGCTGACTCTACCTCGACTGCTGAGTCACTCTTCATCCTTCAAAGGGAAGTACCACTTAGTATTCCCACACTTGAAATAGGTTTTACTTTTGCACCAAGGCCTAGACAGCCCCATGACAGACACTGATGTTGCAATGTGAGCACCTGTAGGTGGAACGTTATGGCCTCTGCCTCTGCTCTTTGTTCACTACGAGTAAGTCAGCGACCTCTGGTGTGACTCAGGTGTTGATGACCTAGGATTTTTGAAGCCTCCAAAAGATTTTCCTTGGTAATGTATAGGACTTTTGTTAGCCTTTATATCATGCTTCTCTATCGTAGGCTTCTCCACTCTCCTAACTAATTCCACAAAAGTGACAAACTTGTATTTATTCTCGAAAGATGACACTGGAGTTTTCAGCTTATTACTCAGACCCTTCTCAAAGTACCGAATCCTCTCCTTGTTTGTTGTAGCCATGTGTAGACAAAAAATTAGAAGATCTATAAATTTAGCTTCATAAGAACTGATTGACATAAATCCCTATCAAATATTTTCAAATTGTACAATCAGCTCATCCAAATAAGTCTCTAGTAAGGACCGACTTACAAACTCTTGTTGGAATCCTTGCAAGTAGTCACAACACCCAGCCTATTCTCCTCCTCTATGGCCCAACAATGGACCACACTCCCCTTCCATAAATATACTACATGTTTCACCTTATCCTTTTCAGGGATGTTGAGGATCTTGAAGGCCTTTTCCAGCTCAGTCATCCACATGTCTGCATCAGCTAGATCAGATGTTCCCACATACTCCAACACTCCTACATGTCGTAATTTTTCAAAAGTCTTCCCAGAACCTTATCACCTGGGATAGTTTCCCTAGGTTGGGTTCTAGACATCCTATCCACCATGTGTGTCATTGCAGACATCAACTATCCAAACATGGACTAGAATGTAGGGTTGGCCACATTGGATGAGTCAACTTGTGGCATCTTAGGCACATCATCATCCCTTTCCTTCCTCCTGGAACCACCTCCCTGTGAACCAACATTTCTCTCAGAAACATGTTCCTTGTGTTCTCCAAACATCTTTTCTTATCTTTTTCTTCTTTTGCATAAGAAGAACTGACCATAAGATATACTAGAAGACACTAGAACATACTGAAACCCTAGTCATATGTCCCTATAGACTCAGTGAATCTATATCTATGATACCAACCAAACTGTGATACCTTTCACTCCACAAAGCAAGATTAATCAAAACAAAGTGTGGAATTATCACTCATAACAATATTACCTCAAAATAAGTTCAATAAAAACCAATTGTAATGCAGTATCTCAAACTGAAGTATATTATAAACAATCCTTCAACTCAGGTCATTTGTATTCCATATATGCCAAAAGATGTTACATGTCATGTTCAAAGGCTATCAAACCACAACTATTACCTATGACAACTCATTTTATTTGTACATGATATTTTTATAGATTCATAACATAAGGCTAAAATCTACGTGTCGATATATAAAACAAGAAAATCCCCAAAGACCTGAGAGTACAAGGACAATACATAGGAATCTACTACAAAACTCTGGCAGCATATCCAACCTTAGAAATTACTGCTCCCCTTACTACTCAACACCTACACCACGATCTCTACTTCCTCATCCATGACCACCCAAAAAATTCAGGAACCCACGGGGTTAGACCAAACATCCCAGTGAGAGATATAACTCTTCATCAACGTCTATTATAAGCACAATAACAAAATAGGATAGTTAAGTAAAATGGTAAATATTTGTTAAGCAATCTAAGTCAGTAGAATTGAGGAGTAGAACATCTTATGCTTTTAGAAGGAATATGAAGAACATGTATAACTGTTAAAAACTAAATGGTATAAGAAATAAGGTATGGGTTCATCCAATGTGTTTTGTATTTGACCCTAAATAAATATACTACATTGATGTATTATCGCTTTTATTATTATGCCCTTAGGATTTGAGGTGTACCACTCAAATCCAACTAACCACTATTAAGTTGAAATCAGTACCATATAAGATCTATGGAAGAGTTGAACTCCACGATCATCACCAACACTACATCACCACGTCAATACTGCAATACAGTGACATAATTGTCAAATTGCTAAATAGCAACTTATAGTTAAAGATATAGTCATGTAGATAGGAACTCATAGTCAAAGCTATGGTCCTGTAAAACAACTTGCATGCCTTGGTACATGGCAAAACACTACAAAACATGCTCATCCATAGCTATTTCATAATAAGGAACCATTCCATTATATCAAAACATTAAGGATATAGGGAGATATATTCACTGGTACCCTGCATATTCAATAATATGTGCTCTGAGTTTCCCATAGGAGTTACTCATTCCACCATCCAACTAGATATTGACGCTAATGATGGATATATGGTACATGTTAATTACATGATTAGGGTTTCACTTGATTATATATTCCAATTGGGTATCTTTTAATGCATCAATCAAGTTACAACATATAAACCCTAAACAAATTCCACAAAATTAAGGATAAGACCCAACTTTAGAATATATCTAACGTACAAAGTGAGAACTTGTCTCATCATCTCATGATACTTTTATCACAACCATTACAAGGTCATCAAAAATATCACATCACTAAGGGATATCAATCCGTCAATCACATCACTAAAGTATTTGACCTCATTTTATGCACAAGGCACTTGCTAGGTCATTATACTAATTCATATAACTTTTGCACATTCAATATCACAGTATGCCACTATATTACTCATAATCACCACTCTATATTACATAGGGGTTAGCATACCATTATCATATCTATGCCATTCATCTCACCTACAAGTTAATGTTACACAAGTAGGAGAGAGAGAATACCATCATACAATAAAGGTATTCAACCAATATGTGGAAATGTATTTTACATCTCAAGATTATGGTTTCATATCATCCCTTAACCACTAAACCCTAATTCCATCACCTTCCACATTGTTGGAGAGTACTAGGGTTAAACACTATTATTTATGATTTTCCATTCTTAATCACAACACCTTATGTAAACCATTACACTATGTATTGACCATGTACATACATAAGTATAGGTGTTTCAACCACTCACAACACATGGGTCTCGACCACCTTCAACACATGTCTCTCGACCTCCCTCAACATATGTGTCTTGACCCCTCACAACATATGTCATGATCGAGACACTCCCACATGGTCATGACCCTAGGTATTATGACCCTACATACCAAGTTTCTCGACCATGATACCACATGGTGTCTCAACCACCATTTAACATGGTGTCTTGATTACCATTTTACATGGTCTCTCAACCACCATTCAACATGGTGTCTAAACCATGAGGAAGTCCAAGGGTTGTCATGACCCTAAGTTAACCACATGCCCAACATCTGGACATGTTCAAACCAGGTCGAGATAAATGATCAAACCAAGAATATCAAGCATCAATAGGAAGAACAACACCCAATAACAAGGTGTTTATCAAACCCTAAAACATGGTCATAGAAAATTATCAAAAGTGCTATGTATAGAGAGATAAAACTAAGATTATTGTGCATTTTAACATACTCCAAACCTATTGTTATTCATGTGAAATGAACCATATATCAAGTATTACTGTTTCATGGATGATGATGCAAAGGAAAACATCGATATTTTGATCACCACAAAAATTGGGTGTAAGGATTTAGGTTTTATAAGAAGAGTAATCCTTTCAAGAATACTACAAGGTTAAACCATAAAAATTATCATTCTTCCTACCATAAAGAATACATTTTTAAGACCTAAAACAACAACATATGATCAGGTTTAAGATGCAAATATTAGATGGGGGAAAAGTTATATAACCTGCCTGATTTAGAGAGAACCAATCTCTCAAGATCGCAAGCTCCAAGAACTCCAACCAAGCTTCATCACTTCAACTAAAGGATAACCTCAAAAAATAAGAGCTCATGAAATAGGGAAAATAGCCCTAGGCCAAACCAAGAAGGAAATGAGAAAGAGAAGAAAAATTCCTCTCACTAGTTACCACCATGTCAAGACATAGTCTAAGGCCTTTGTGAAGATGAGTTTCTCTCAAGAAAGCCACCATGAATATCCCATAGTCTATAGATAAGGAGGAAGAAGAAGATGGAGATTTCAGTAGAGGAAAAATAGGATCAAGAGTTGAGACCACTTACTAAGAGAAGAATATCCAAAAATTACCACGAAAGAGTTGATTTAGCACAAATCCTTCCTAAAGCAACGTAGATCAGCCACCAAGGCTTCAAGATCTGACCTCCTATACTCCTGAAGCTCCACGAATGGTCACAAGGATGAAGGAAGAGAGTAGGATTGACAAAGTTGCTTACAAGTGAAGAGAGGAGGTTATATAACCAAAGGAGGAGGGAAGTAAGATATTATGAGGTGTAAACATAATAGACTATCATGGGACACATGCCCTTCAAAGAAATAGCATTATCTCCACTCGCATGCATATATGAAAATGTTAAAATTTATCCATAAAAAACTTTAGTGACCTCCAAGGTAGCATACTACCTTGTCTCAGTCGAGACACATCGCATGCTCTTGGTATCGACCAAATCGTAAATCACCATATACATGGTTGAGACTCTTCACCAGAGGACAAACTATTTTGACCAACCCATGTCTAGGTCATCTCAATCGAGACTACAGTACCTTGAGCATTTGTTGTGGTCCATACACTCACCCAAAAGTGGGGTAATGGTTTCAAAACTCAAACCCTAGAATAGTCACCACATTAACTAAGCAAACCCTAGAAACCCTATAATCACCATAAGTTGTCACATCACCAACCCTGATTCAAACAAGGTGCCCCATTGCATCATATTCTCTCTCATGATGCTAAAGAACAAGAAACCTTCTCAAAATGTGACAATTTGCAAGATAACCCTTACTCATGGGTAAATTGCAACCTGGTCCAAAACCAGCACATATATAGCAAAGTGAGCTTAAACTTCAATTAAATTGGACGAAATTGATAAGACATACATGTCACATGTTATTAAGACATCTCACAAGAGTAATGTAAGGTTTAAGAATCTCATTATACAAATTAATTGCAATTAAGCATAATCTAGGTCAGGGTTCTTATAGATGGGGACCTCTGGTTGACACCTTTGTCACTAAGTTCTATTAGGTGAAGAAGACTCCTCAAAACTAAGGCAAGATCATGGGTTTCAGGCACAAGCCAAGCAAGAATATGTATGAGGAGTAGGGGCAATTTAAAGAGTATCAAAGGGATTTCCCTCATCATAAATAAGAAAAAGTATTCCTACTAACCACTTTCTGTAATGGTCTTACTTATGCAGAAAGGACTTCTCTCAATGCAACTACAGATAATGATTTCTTGGGTAAAAATCTGAAGGAAACTATGAAGATAATTGATAAAATGGATGCATTACAAGCTATCCTAGACTATGAGAGCAAGATAGTGAGCAAGATATCTGTAGAAGGGAAAACAACTAAATCTAAAGCCCTTGAAACTCTAACTTCTCAAATTTAAAAGATTGATATAGACATGTTCCATTAGAAGGATTTTGGGAAAAAAGTATAGAAAAATGTTGAAACGATGATGACATGTGCTACATGTGGAGAAGGAGGGGACATAGTGGCAAATTGCATCTATATCCAAGTAGAGGAGTACAACGAAGAAGATGATGTAGAAAACGTCTCCTATGTTCGATTCAAGACACCAAATAATCTTAATTTCTATTATGAAGACAAGGATGCAACTGAGAATTCTCAACCTTTAAATATCCCAAACAATTCACCTAACATACCACATGGGTTTGGTAGAGGAGGGGGACCCTCTAGATTCATTAGGAACACGAGCTATCAGTAGAAACAAAAAAATTCTCAAGGATATAGACAAAACTAGAATAGAATCCTTGGCGGAAAAACTCAAGGACAACAATAGACCTCCAAGTAGTAGAGCTTGATGTCTAAAATGTTCACTTTTGAAAAAAGATAACCTACCATAAGTTCAAAACTAAGCCAAAGTGATATCAATAATATCTTTCTTTTAAATACTATCCAATCCCTGATAGGGGGTGTCACTACATAGATGGGCAATATTCGCGATCACAACAAACAAATTGATCAACAACTAACATAACTATTTGAGCTCATGAATAACCCATAAGCGTGGATACCTTCAATGATTGAGTCTGCAAATATATCTACTCTAAGATCAGACAAGGACCTATAAGGGTTGACTAACAAGGATAGTCAAGGAAGTATTATTGTCATTAAGTCCTTACTTCAAGATGACTTAAGAGTGGAAGATATCAAAGTTCAAGTCATATATGAGAAGGTTAAGTCTAAATCAGAATGGTAAAAGAATCCATCTTTGGCATCGGTTTTCTCTTTTGGTGTTGTTTACTATTTTATCTAATATTTTGGACACTAAGTTATATTATCTCTCCTTAATAAAACTAGGATAGATAAAATTGTTCAGTGAATGTGAAAATTCACTCATAGACTAATTTTGGTTTGCAAAATATGATTTAAGGATTTGTTTTGACCTTTATACTCATTCAATGATTTATTTAATATTTTTGTCCTTGTCTCATATTTTCTTTTCTAGATGAAATTAGGATAGTTATTATTCTTCAAATAATGTGAAACTTGGCACCCTATGCAATTGGGACTCAAGAAACACGATTTTACCATTATATTAAGGATTTGTGATTTCCTTTTATGTGTTCTAATACAATTAACATCTCAGGCTCTTTACCAATATATTATTGTAACATTACACCACTACCATCATTGTTTATTATTTAGAGTCCTAGTATTCACATTACTACCTAGAGTTTCGTTGCATTATTATGCACGAAATTTGATGTTTTATCTATTTAACATATTTCATCCATTAATTCAATATTTATTTAAATAATGGTACACTATGCATATATATGGATATGAAAACACCTATTATTCCCAAGCACATTATTCCTATTACTAAGCATATCTTAGCCATTATGTGAATATTAGTTAGCAAAGGAATCATGTGTGACATATTTAATGAATTTACTTACATGGTATCTTATAACTAAATTATTATGTTAATATGAGTGTATTATGATATGTGATGTTGAATATAAAACCTTTTTCTACATAATATGTTGTATGCATTAATGATATTCGTTGAGGTATAACTTTTCCTTGTTTGGTCAAAACTATGGAACAAAGCATTCTAATCTCCTAATCACGAGGATAGGGTTTCTAGAGTCAAGATGCTAGTTTGGGTATGTTCCAACACTCCACTCCTTAAAGAGGATTTCATCCTCAAAATCCAAGCATTCAAAACATAGTGTAAAGAGTTATTACATAACAAGATTTAACTATGTTAATCCAATCATCTTATTTCTAATATTTTTTCTCACTAAGCTAAATTTATAAACTTAAGTCAAACCTAGGGTTTTGTCAACATTATCACACCAATTACAGTTGCATACCTTATGATGGTGTCATCATTGTCTTCATATACATCTTCCTTTAAGGGCGAACAAGGAGTGGCTAAAGTGGTCAAGCATGGTGTCCCCTAACAAAGGGACTCGGGTTCGAATCCCAGTTTCTACCTTGATTTACCACTCTCCCAGGCATTTGGCCTCTGCCACAAGAGTGGGAGAGGGGGGACCTTTCTCTCTTAATCCCACATATACCTTTAAGGACTAAGAATTTGGGTACTTTAAGAGTATATATGAATATACATACATATATATATATATATATATATATATATATATATATATATATATATATATATATATATATATATATACATATATTCTATTACAATTGTCATTTCAGATGAGAAAATTTACAAATCCCCAAAGTGAATCAATTATTGTGTATCTCTTGACCAAGCCAGTACTTATAGTGCATTTTTATATTCAAGTTAAGCTGTAAAATTAGGATTTGATCATATAATTGAGTGTTGTGTTATATAATGCACACATCAAGCATACATATTAGGAGTGTTTCACACTTAATATATTTTCACTTTTAAATCATTGTGACCAAGTGGGTCAAGGTTAGCCTATGACGTACTTAAAGTGTTTAACCTAGGTTTATTAGTATTATAGCAAGTTAGTAAAAAGGGTCAACAAAACAAATTCTTTAATACTTTTCATACCTAATTACTACCATGTCTTATTTATTGTCAACATGTTAGGTAAGTTAAAATTCAATACACAAAACTAATTTTAGTTAGTATTCACATGGTCTACTTATAGGAATTCATTCATTATCTTAGTTAGGTGATCTTTATATCCATCCCACAATTATTGGTAAAGTTATTAAGAGTTTGTTGGTGTAATTTTCATTATTCTCAAACAACCCTTATAGTTGAATTACAACCTAGAGTCTATAGGTCACATGACTGCACCTCGTAGGGTGTTAACCTAGTAAGCCAAACTCGACAAAACTAAAGGTATTAGGATTTTAGATCAAACACATGGTTATGTTTATGATTTACATTAGTCATGCCACTAACTACACGATCTAATCCATCTAGGGTTGAGTTTTAGGTCCTAATGTTTCTAACCCGACTACCATATGATTCATGTCTCGTAACTAATGTAATACAAATTTCTACACCGTAAAGGGGTAAAGGGAAAGGCCCACTACACTTTTATGTCATGACACATATTCCTAGTCACCACTTCTTAGTCAAAACTAGGGTTGCGATTTCTATTCTAACTAATTCTAGGGTTTCAATATCAAGACTTCACACATCTATTCACTGTGACTTAGCTCAAGAAATACTTGATAAAATCTAAAAAAAATTACATATAGAATTATAAAGAAAAATAATTTTATGTTAAAACTTTGTCATGTAAAACTGAAATTGGCACAAAAATTAATGTGAAACCAAGTCACAAATTCTGTTTAAGACTACCTTATCCTAATACTCCAACATCCTCATAGCCTAACTCCATCATCGTGTCAAACCTCAATATTTTCAAAGATACATGTCACAACTAATCCTACATCATAGGATTTGAGCGACTAGAGCCTCATCACATAAGGGTTTTCCAATCATGATTCTTATGTGTACCTTGTATGATTCTACATTGACCTTTCATCGTTGCTCATAAGTCAATTCTGTTGGATCAAGGGCTCTAGGGGGGGTGAATAGAGATTCACAAATCTCACAAAACATATTAGACCTTCAAATTATATTAAGTGCAAAAGCTTAAGCATACAACCAATTTGATGTCCTAACTAACAAGCATAGCATGGATGAGAGACAAGGATAGCATACACTCGGACAAAGTGGTTTAGAGTGGTTCCACACTTAAAACTACAAGTGAGTCAGTCCACTACCCGGAGGTGATTAGTCTCTAGGACTTTGCAATCTTGAGCTCTTATATTCATTCATAAGATTACAAGACAAAAACCACATTCATCCAAGGACTTAATACTTCAAGCAAGGATCTTAAACCTACCAAAGGAACTTACCCACTTGAACCAAGGAGTCTTTAGCCTTCAACAAAGACTTACCCACTCCATCTTCAAGTCTTTGGCCTTCCAGGGATTACCCATCCTTCTTGAACATCCACCTTGCCTATCTCCTTCACTAGGAGATCTGGATCACCATGCTTTCTTCAACCTTAAAGAACAACAACTCCTTCTCCTTCACTCAGAGAAGATCTTCAAGCTTTTTCTTCAATAACGAAAGGGGGTAGGAAGATGAAGGTAGAGAGCTTTATATAAATACAAGGGTTATCTCTCTTACAATAGATCCTAACTCACTCAAATTCACAAATTTGAATTGAAAGTAGAGATAGAAAGGGGCTCGAAGGGTTAGAGCACTCTCAACTAGGCTAGAACCAAGCTATGCAATGAAACAACAACCTTGAAATGAACTCCAAGTGGTCCTATTTATATCTAGGGTGTTCCATTGAGTTGGGGAACACTTAGGGTCGAATTATAGCCATTTTTGCACAAGGTAACAAATCTATTTTCGTCCAAACAAGTCACCAATGGTTAGAATCACTTTTTCTGCATTTTTTGATACAGTACATTTAGTCAAGATTCAATAAAGGTAACTCGACTAATCAGGTAAAAGACAAACCCAATTTTCAAACCATCAGCCGAGTTTGTCCTGAGGAAACTCAACCGACCAATGAAAATATCATTTAGTTAGTAACTCGATCGGTCAAGTTCTGTGAATGCACAACTCGACCAATGCACTCTTTAGAGAATTGATCCAGTGGATTGGTCGAGATTGTAACTTGACCGATGAACAACATGTGATCGATTTTCTAAAGTGCTTAAAAAGTGATTAAAACTTGGTACTAAATGTCCCACGTAATTTTCTCATCTTAGTTACAAGTCATATCATCAATACAAGTGATTACAAAATTCATCTAAGGTCATTTACATGGATTTCCCAATTAGAACACTTGCATGCATTTGACTTGAACTTTAAAAAGCTAGGGCTTGTGCAATTTGATCCTTTTCATGTACCTAACACCTGAAATCAATTTTGAATACACATATTAGATACATATGAATGGAATGGTTAAGTCGTTATCAAAATATGGACAATGTATAACCTCTAGGTTAACATTCTCCCCCTTTTTGACAATGACAAACCATTCCTCAAACATATTGAAAAGGGTATAGAAATTATACATTTTCCTTGTGAATTAGTGGAATTCAAGATTTGAACAATGTGAATTGCCCCCCCCCTCAATGTATGCTTACTTTAACCTGCATAGTTAGTTTATCTATACAAAGCAATTATAGCATACATGTACTATATGGTCCTTTGCAAGTCACCTGATAAAGCATATATTGAACAAGAAAAGGATCTCATTAGCAATAAAAAGAAGTATGACAAAGGATAGCAATATGATTGATTTTCAAGACATTGTAGTTCTCTCTCCCCCTTTTGACATTATCAAAAAGTGAGGGGGTGGGGTAGAAGAGAATATAATTAGGTCTTCTCCAAACATAATCAAGCAAATAATCATACATGCAATTTCATATCATATATCAACCAGAGACGAAATAAACACACAAGCTAAGTCATAATCAAAATATGGTGAAATATGGCACCAAATCGTAGGATATTACTAATCAAAGAGCAAGAGTGCACATAACATAGATTACAACTCAGAAGCATGTCCTCATAAAATTAGCTACAAGCGAGAAGCGATGAAAACTAAATATAAAATAGTACATCTAAGATAATATGACCATATGTTTCTAATACAAAATATCCTAGAAAGATACATATGATCAGCAAACTAGACTAAAAACTAAGAAAAAACTAGACATCTAGACTATCTATGTCCACAACATCATCATCATCAATTTCAAGCTGGTAGTCCTCATCTCCATCTGAAGGTGCAGTAGTAGTTCCTTCATCACCGAAATCAGCACCAGAGCCATCACCATCATCATAAGCATCATCACCATCACCAACATCGTCATTAGTAGAAACAGTCTCAACATCAACCTGGTCAGGCATCTCCTCGTCAATAGAAGGACCAAAACCATGATCGGGCCAATGCGCATTCTACTCATTCCAAGTCATACCAAGAGCATAGAGCTCATTGGCCTGAGGGAAGGAAGGAGCAAAATTGCCAAGATTGGCAAGTAGAGTGGCCAACGGGCCAGTAGGTAATGACATGTAGATGGGAGCAGGACCACCAATAGCAGAGGGTGTGGGAGCAGCAACAAAAGGCTTAGGGGTAAGGTAGTAATGATGATATGCATATGAAGCATAATCACTACCGGGGAAAGGCTGGTAGGTGGGGTAGGGGTGTGCACATGATAAGTTCATGTTTGACATAATTGAACATAAATCCTAGTGCAGGTTCTCTTGGACATGTAGGTTGTATGCATGTTGGTGCATCATGTAGCCCATGAGGATTTCATTGGATACACAAAACAAGGCACGACTACATCAGGGTGGCTGAGGAGGTGGAGCTCGGGTAGAGGTAGAGGTAGGGGAAGTAGAGGCTGAGGCTGAGGGTGAAGCACTAGGTGTGGTGGAGGCAAAGACATGCATGTACTTCTAAATTGTGGTCTCACTAATACACACAACTTTCATGGCAAGTCTGTAATGGAAGTCAGAAAAGAGTGATTTCTTAGTGGAGAATTGAAATAGACCACATATTAGGGCTGGATAAGGTGGATGGGTGCCTCAGGTGTTCTTGCTAGATTAAAAATAGGTCATATAGTGGAGAATGTATCTTGATCATTTGACTCTGAAATTCTCTAGAATGTAGTGCATTATGACCACAATGTTCTGTGCAGTATCCATTTCATTTTTCTTTGGGTGGACATTGCAGTTGACACTAAGGCTAATATACACTTTCTGAGATCGAGGGAGGAGGAAGGTAGGGTGCTATTCTTCTTGTCAGCAACATTGGGTTTCTTCATGTAGTGATGGATATCAGGAAGAGTGATCTCATTCTTATTGTAGAAACCCTAAGGATCCAAAAGGTCAAAATAATCCCATAATCCTTACGCCAGGTGTCATTCTCATTGTCTCCGAAAAAGAAAACATTCATGATATCTTTAGAGATTTGAAATCTCTTCCCAGTGAACATGGATGTAAGGATCACTTGAGTATCTGGTGGGGGTACAAGGGTGTCATAATTCCAACACAAATTTTCATAGAATTCATGAACTACTTTTGTTCTTGTCATAGAATTATGAAAGCAGTCACGCTTGACAACCAAGTATGATAGGTGATGAACGGATAACAACTTCGCCACTTTGTCTATGACAGCTTGAATCCTAGGGCTAGGATCAAACAAGGCTCTAAATGAAAAAGGACTCCTAGTAAGAAGGTCCTTATACCTATTTATAGCCTCTATTGAGACAAAGGATGTATCATCAAAGGAAACCAAGCAAGAAGACAATGAAGATGATGGAGAATTTCTAGGGGCGAGTCTATTTCTTCTATGAGAAGCCATGGAGGTGAAAAGAAGGAGAAGAAGAGAGCAAACACACAAAGTAAACCACCAAAACTATCCACACACCAAGGAAGAGCAAGAGGGAAGGTCTAGGGCCACCTATCTAAGTCAGAAAAGGGCTAGGACAGGGAAGGTAAGGGTTGGGGATGAGAGCTTAGGGCTAGAAGATGGGGAATCAGTCGGTTATTCTCTAGTTGATAGGGAGAATAGTCGGCCGAACCCAACTTAAGTTGGCTTCATCCCGCTGATCGGTCGAGTTCTGAGAGTCGGAAACTCAATCGATTGGTCCATTTCAGAACAACTCTCGACCATGGATCAGTCAAGTTTGTGCTGGGGGAAACTCGATCGATGGTCAACCTGACCTAAAACCATCAAACTTAATTTCTATCAATTTGAATGCTAATTAAAATTATTTTTCAAGTCTATTATGCTTGTTGAACATACTTAAGCACATATCACTCATCATTGGGTATTATTTAGTGATAAAAACCTAAAATTTGAGAAATGCCCAAAAAAAAGAAAAACTAAGCATGACAACAAGCAAATTTAGGCAAGCAAGGTGATATAAGAATGAGCAAGACATATAGAATAAAAGCAACTAGCTAGATAACATGTCAATATCATCTGAAGTAATTATGAGCAGTTTAGATCTAATGAAATTAAATTGCTGTCTAGCTAGAGGTTTGGTGAAAATGTCCGCATACTGATTTTCCATGTCTACATGTGTGATATAAATATCCTTTTTGGCAATGTGATCACAAAGAAAATGATGATGAACCTCTATATGTTTAGCTCTACTATGCAGTATAGGATTATAAGAAAGATTGATTTCACTCGTATTATTACAATAGATAGGAGAAGCATCAAAATGTATGTTAAAGTCTTAGAGCATTTGCTTCATCCATTGGACCTAGGCACAACAACTTCCAACTGCACTGTACTTAGCCTCAGTAGTTGATAATGCCACGGTGCTCCATTTCTTGTAAAACTAAGACACAAGGCATGGTCTTACGAGGAAGCAAGTGCCATTTGTGCACTTTCTATCAATCAAACAGCCCACGTAGTTAGCATCACTATATGCTACAAGAGTAAAGTCCCTTGACTTAGGGTACCATAGACCAAAGTTTTGAGTTTTGGTGAAGTACCTCAAAATTCTCTTAATAGTAATAAGATGTGATTTCCTAGGACTAGATTGAAAGCAATCACACAAGACAATACTAAACATTATGTCAAGTCTAGAGGTAGTTAAGTAACGTAAACTTCCAATCATACCTCTATAGAGCTTCTCATCTACCTTCTCACCTTCTTCATTTCTATCAAGTTTGGAGGTGTTGGACATAGGTGTGTCCATCGGCTGCATGTTCTCCATTCCAAATCGTTTGAGTAGCTCATTGGTGTACTTGCCTTGGTTGATGAAGTTTCTGTCTTTTGTTTGCTTGATTTGTGTGGGCTCTAATCTCCAAACCACGGTATAAACACGATTTAAACTTAGCGGAAGCAATTCAATTAGCAACATAATACCAAAAAAATCAGCGGAAATTAAAACTTTTTGAGATAAAGCATTGAAACCATAAAACTTCCTTCATAAAAGGAGATAAACTGTTTACATCTCAGATAATTACTTCTTGAGTAATTATATACAACATGATACAAAATCTCAAGAACTCATAACCAAAATCTCAGACCAAAAGACTCCAAGACCTGAGAGTACAGAGGACACATAGGACTGACTCTAACTACACCACATGGCAGGCTAAATCTCCACCTGAGATTTTACTGCTGCTCCTGGTGCTGCTGCTGCTGGGACTGGTCACCTGTAGACCTGTTCCTCCGTCCTCGACGTCCACCTAAAAAGTTGAAGTCTACGGGGTGAGACAATTTTACATAATTCTCCCAGCGAGAGTTATAACTCTCCGCCAGAAGCTTTATTATAGCACCTCAAAGAATAACTTAAGCAGTAAAAGCTTCAAAGTATTCAATATCAGATTTAATAGTAAGCATGAGTTCAACAGTTATGAAACATGAAGACATTTGCACTATACAGTGTAACATCAATCAATCAACTCGTAGTTATCTCTAACAGGTATACTATGCTGTGGATTATGTTTTTCAAACATTACTTTTATGCCCTGTGGAGATGAGGTTTACCACTCATACTCCAACCAATCACTGCTAAGTGCCTCGGTATCATACTAGGTCATCGAAAGAGCCAGATTCTCATGACCTTCACCTTCCTCACTCAGTAAGAGGATTACTTATTGGACATCTCGTGTCTCTACTATAATAGCTTACCAGGGTAATCTGGCCCTTCGATATTTTAGAGTTACAGTGGCGTTCTGTACTCTCTTCGTCATCAGGAGATTTCATGTTTATCTTCCACTAATACGGATACCTGTGATTTCTTCATCATCAGGAGGTTTCATGTTTACCATCCACTGATACGGTATGGGATTGTAGTGAAGGATTGATGGATTACACATCTACATCAAACACCTACACTAGGATGTAAGGTTCTACACATCCATATACCCCACATACTCAAAAGTATGTGATCCAGGAGTTCCCTTAGGAAAACCTATTTCACCATCATTTGATCTCTGACAATGATGGATCTATGATCAGGGCTCTACATTACACTTGATTAGTTAGGTACATTCAGTATTCTTTTAACATCATACTAATTGTTCTTCAAACAATAACATTAGCATAACAGCTATGAAAGGATAATACTAAATGTAACAAACCTAACTCTCATCAATCATCATTTCTCAATACATTCACCACAAGTCATCTCTAAAGCATGACCTTGATGGTATTTATGGCTCTCACAGCCCATTTAATTCATAGGTTGCCATTGACAAGGCATCAAGATATTTTACTATTCATAAAGCTAACAACATGCTTTCAATGAATATAGCATCATCATCCATACCTGGATATGATCATCTTTATATCAGAACCTGCAAGGTTAATTCAATTGATAAAAGCAATTCAAATCAAGAATTATACTTTCCACTCTTTCCATAAGAGCTAAGTTCCCTGATTCTCATCAATTAGGGTTTACTATTCACATTACATGCCATCACCCTAGAATTAGGGTTTATTATTCACATTACATGCCATCACCCTAGAATTAGGGTTTATTATTCACATTATGGTAAAATGAACTCATAACATCATCATGTATGAGGAACATCATCAATGATGCTCTCAGATTAGGTTAAGATTCATCATCTATCATAATTAGGGTTTTCATGATCTCACATAGGTGGATCATACCCTAATTATGCACATTCATGTGTATTGAAGGTACTTTACTTCAGTTTCCACCATAAAAGGATACTTTCTCTCTCTTATGATACTTTCTCTCTCCTCATACTGGTAGATGGTGATAACACCACTCTAGATCAGGTTGGTTTAAGTCCTTATTGATTAACACAAGTCAACACATCACTTTCATGTGATTAGGGTTTGATTAAACAAGGTTTCACTCAATTGAACCTTTCAAGGGTATTTTAGTAAATTACCCATTGATCATCATCATGGGTCAAACCATTAGTCACTTAGTCCTTTAATGACTTATGTTTCCATCATGGATTAGATTAGATCATCATTGAACCATTTGTGTTCTCAAGTAGTTAAGTATAAACATCTTTGAATATCTTCAACTAGGTTAGGGTTTAACCTTCAACCTTCAACACAAAAGATCCTTAAACGGGTGTGACTCGTTTGGCCTTAAATGAGTGTGGACTCATTTGGACTCAAATGAGTGTGGACTCATTTGGGTCTAAATGAGTGTGCACTCGTTTGGGCTCATGCGACCCTGAGGTCGTTTGGGTTCAAAAGCTCAAGACCGCATGGACCTCCAAGGTGATTCAAAGGGTCAACTTGATTAGGGTTTCTTATGTTGAAACGTTCAATTGGCCCAAGCCATATTAACCACTTACAACTTGAGTCCAATAGGATGATCCTCAATCAATTGGTCACCAATTTGATCTTCAATTGCAAGCCAATTAGGGTTAAATCTAATCCAATTAGGGTTTCCAATCGATCACTTATCAATTATCAACAATGTGACTCAAAACAAGGTTGAACCTATCCATTGAACTCCAATTGGGCCCAAACTTGGCCCAAACGGTCTTTAGATCGTTTGGATGAACTCCAAACGGTCTTGATACCGTTTGGCCAAAGTTTGACCAAAAACTAAGTTGATTTGATAAGGGTTGAACCCTAATTATATTACAAATCAGCACTTTTCATCAATTATCAATATCTTGTGATTGGGCCCTCAATTCATCAAATTCCTTTAACCTTAGACCTCCAAACGATCATGGAGTGTCACTAAACGAGTGTGGGATCGTTTGGGAGGACCCCCAAACGGTTTGGAACCCGTTTGGGTCCTTCAACCCAAAACTCAACACAATCTATTCTTTAAATCAGTAATTTTGACCCGATTAGGGTTGGGGTATGAAAGTACCTTCAAATCTTAATTGGTTAGGAATTAAATGATGATTCTTGGTAGAAATGAAATTCAATATATTATGAACAGGAATCCCAAACGGTCAATGCTTGGTCAATGCCCTCAAACAGGTTGGGACCCGTTTGGGCAAAAGTTCAAGTTATTCAATTTGGTGAATCAGCACTTAATTCAAATCGATTGCTTAGCTGATTGGCCTTCAACTCATGATTAGTTTGGAATTAATCCATAAAATTTGGTGAGTCATTAACCAATGTCATTAGGAACAGTAATCCCAAACTGTCAACGCTTGGTCAACTCCTTCAAACGGGTTGGAACCCGTTTGCCCAAAAAGGTCCAATTAAACAGGTTGAAAATCAGGACTTAATTCAATTAGATTTGCTAATTGGTTAGCCTATATTTCACGATTCCTTTGGAGTTAATCCCTCAAACTTGGTGGGTGATTATCCTACATAATTATGAACAGGAACCCCAAATGGTCGTCGCTTGGTCAACGCCCTCAAACGGGTTGGAACCCATTTGGGCAAACCGACCTTGGTGAACCCGTTTGGCCTCTAAACGAGTATGAACCCGTTTGGCCAAAGGTTCAAGGTCGTTTCATAAAGTAGAAATTCGTGGATAAGCATAGGAAATAACACCCTCATCTTCTAGCTCGATTTTCTTGCAAGGATGCAAGGAAAGATAGGGAAGAAGAAGAACTAGCAACTAAATGCAAAGAGAGAGATGTATAATCAAAGCATAAGGTTTAGAGTTATAAAACCCGCCTAAAGATTGTTCCTTGAGCTCCAAACTTTCAAGCTCCAAGAATTTAATGGTGTCTTTGAGCTCCATAGGTCGGCCAAGGTGTATTCTCCAAGGAAAGTTGAAAAGGAATGGCTAGAAAGATAAAGCTAGGTGAGCTAGCCATGAATTCAACCTTGAAAACGAGTTTCCTCCATGAATTCAAGCAAAAGGGATGATCCAAACTTACCTAGGACCCTTGGTCGTCCTTCTCTGCTCCAGAGCTTAGCCTTAGTCAGTTTGGAGCAAGGGGAAAAGAAATGAAAAGAAGAGGATCGTTCCCTTGCTAAGTGGGGAAGGTAGTATATATACTTAGGTGAAATTTCAACATAAGAACATATGCTTTCCTCATTTCCCATCTAAGTCCTTCCTTTCTTCTTTGCACGTCCCCACATATTATTTCTAAGGACAAACTCCTTCTAAGGTCAAGAATTGAAGGCAAAGAGGATCAACCCATCGCTAAAGCATACACATAAAAGAGCTATTATACATACACCTTGATTATTCAATCACAAAGGTGTTCTTTATTATATGATTATTCAAATGAAGTGACCTTTTCATCATTTCTCTTCTAAATGATGCCAAAGGTCATAAAATATATTTTAGATGATGTATTTTACAAGTTGCACCCCTCAAATTGGGTAAATTGCACTTTACACCAATTTAGGGTTTTCAAGTACAGGGGTTGCTTCCACAGCTGCACCTTGGTTCTCAAGCTTGGGAAATCCCTCAAACTTCATCATAAACATCCTCATGATGTCTCAACATCAGAGGAAAATCTCAACATGTGCAATTTGCAAGTTAATCCCTTAACTGGGTAATTTGCACATAGGTCTCTTCATTACAAAACAATGCTACAACTTTATATATAAAGGAGCAAAATTGAAATATATGTTTTTGAGGAACTTAATTACATGCCCAAAGTTAATCACAAGGATTTAATTACATATTTAGGCAAAACACCTAGGGTTAGTTCATAACTCAGGTCAGGGATGTTACAAATTATCCACCCCTTACAAGGATTTCGTCCTCGAAATCGATAAAACGTATTAAGAGAAAAGGGCAGGGTATTTCCTTCTCATCTCATCCTCTAGTTCCCAAGTGGCTTCTTCAACACCACGGTGGTTCCAGAGGACTTTCACAAGGCTTATATCTTTCTTCTTTAACTTTTTAATTCTGTTATCAAGGATTGACACTGGTCCTTCCTCATAAGATATATCATCATTCAATTCTACCTCCATAGGTTGTAGAACTGACTCAGTGTCTGGGTGACATTTCTTTAGCATAGAAATGTGAAACACAGGATGTAACCTCTGTAACTCTGGTGGAAGCTCTAGTTTATAGGCTACTTTTCCAATCCGTTCAATGATTGGATAAGGCCCCATAAATCTAGGAGCTAACTTCCCTTTCTTTCCAAAACGAAGGACTCCTTTCCAAGGCGAGACCTTGAAATACACTTTGTCTCCAACCTCAAACTCTAAGGGTCTACGACGCTTGTCAGCATAAGATTTATGCCTATCTTGTGCAGTCTTAATCTGTTGTTGTATTACCTTAATCTTTTCTGTAGTTTGCTGCACAAGATCAGGTCCTAACAACTGATGCTCACCAGTCTCAAACCAACACAAGGGTGATCTACAACGTCTACCATATAAAGCTTCATAAGGTGCCATATCAATACTATGCTGATAGCTATTGTTGTAGGCAAACTCTATCAAGCTTAGGTGTAGATCCCAACATCCGGTAAACTGAAGAACACATGCTCTCAACAGGTCTTCCAAGGTTTGTATGGTCCTTTCTGACTGTCCATAAGTCTGTGGATGAAAGGTCGTACTACACCTTAGCTTGGTGCCTAAGGCACTGTGTAACTGCTCCCAAAAGTGACTTGTAAACTGGGGACCTCTGTCAGAAACTATAGTGACAGGAACTCCGTGCAAACACACTATCTCTTGAACATACAACTGTGATAACCTTTCAGCAGAATAGGTTGTTTTGACAGGTAAGAAATGTGCTGTCTTAGTCAACCTATCTACAACTACCCAAATGGAATCATGTCCTTTGCTTGTCTTGGGTAGGCCAACAACAAAGTCCATGGTCACATGGTCCCACTTCCACTGTGGTATGGGTAAAGGTTGCATTGTTCCTGCAGGCTTCTGGTGTTTAGCTTTAACTTGCTGACACACAGGACACCTCAGAACAAACTCTGCAACATCCTTCTTCATTCCAGGCCACCAATACAGTTCCTTCAAATTACGATACATCTTGGTGCTCCCTGGATGCATATCATACATTGAAGAATGAGCTTCTTCCAGGACTAACTTCCTCAAGTTATCCATATCCGACACTATCATCCTCCCATGATAACATGCTACATGATCATCTGAATCATGGAAACTATCTCGCTTCTCATTTCCATACTCTGATCTAATCTGCTGAACTACATCATCAACATGTTGTGCCTCCTTAATCCGCTCTCTTAGGGTAGGTTTAATATGCATCTCAGCCATCAACCCGGCTAACAATGACACCTTCAACTGTACATTGTCTTGCCTTAAAGAGATAAGCATCTCTCTCTTAGAGCATACTAAAGAGTTTAGTTGTGCTCTATCCATGGTTGATGTTGCTGATTTCCTACTCAAGGCATCTGCAACAACATTGGCCTTCCCTGGATGGTAATCAATTGTACAATCGTAGTCCTTGATTAACTCCATCCAGCGATGTTGCCTCATGTTAACCTCATGCTGAGAGAAGATATACTTAAGGTTCTTGTGGTCTGTGAAAATCTGGAATGTCTCTCCGTAGAGATAATGCCTCCAGATTTTCAATGCATGAACCACGACAGCTAACTCTAGATCGTGTGTTGGATAATTCTCCTCGTGCTTCTTAAGCTGTCGGGAAGCAAAAGAAATCACTTGTTTATCCTGCATCAACACACATCCAAGTCCATTCTTGGAGGCATCACAGAAGACTACATATCCTTTTCCTTGCTCAGGTAGCACAAGCACAGGTGCACTTGTCAACCTCTCCTTCAACAACTGAAAGGACTGTTGACACTTATCACTCCAAGAAAAAGGAGCATCTTTCCAGGTTAACTTGGTCAAAGGTAAGGCTATAGAGCTAAAGTTTTTAATAAACCTTCGATAGTAACTAGCTAACCCCAAGAAGCTTCGAATCTCCGTCGGTGTCTTCGGTTGTTCCCATTGTAGACCAGATTCTACCTTTGCAGGGTCAACATGAATTCCCGAGGCAGATATCACATGTCTAAGAAAAGATACCTCTGGCAGCCAGAACTCACACTTGCTAAACTTAGCATACAACTTATGTTCTCTTAGCAAGGTCAAAGCTTGGCGAAGATGCTTCTCATGCTGCTGAGCATCCTTACTATAGATCAGAATGTCATCTATGAAGACGACAACACACTGATCAAGGAAGGGTCGAAAAACTCTATTCATGAGTTCCATAAATGCAGCTGGTGCATTGGTTAGTCCAAACGACATAACCGTGAACTCATAGTGACCATATCTTGTCCTAAAAGCAGACTTGGATATGTCACTATCCTTAATTCGGAGTTGATGATATCCAGACCTCAAGTCTATCTTTGAGAAGACTGTTGCACCACACAACTGGTCAAAGAGATCATCAATCCTCGGCAGAGGGTACTTATTCTTTATTGTTACTTTATTGAGTTGTCTGTAGTCAATGCACAACCGCATTGACCCATATTTCTTTTTAACAAACAAGACCGGAGCACCCCAAGGTGAAGTGCTCGGTTGGATAAAACCCTTCTCAAGTAACTCTTGAAGCTGTTTCTTGAGTTCTTCCATCTCGGCAGGCACCATCCTATACGGTGTCTGGGCTATGGGTTTCGTATCTGGGACCAAATTGATCTCAAAATCAATCTCCCGAGGTGGTGGTATACCAGGAAGTTCTTCAGGAAACACATCCTTGAATTCCCTGACTATGGGAACTTCAGCAGGATTGGAACTTTCCTTGGTAACATCTACCACATGGGCCAAGAATGCATAACATCCTTGCCTCAACAGCTTATCAGCAACCATAGCTGATACAAAACAGGTGGGCAGAATCTTTCTTTCACCTTGAAAGATCCATGTGTTGCCTTCATCAGCAAACACAGCCAACTTGGATTCACAATCCAAGACAACTCTATACCTTTCTATGGTATCCATCCCGAGGATTATATCAAATCCTTGCATATCAAGTGGTATAAGGTCCACTTGAATGCGATGATCAGAAAAGAAGAGGATGCAAGGAGAACATACCTCCTGCAAAATGGCAGACCCACTCAACGGAGTCTCCAAAAACAAGCTATCTGCCCTATGACTAACCGTCATATTGCAGTTACGAATCACTCTCCGAGTGATAAAAGAGTGCGTAGCACCCGGGTCAATCAGAACAGATACAACACAGGATGTAGACATATCAGAATATAAAAGTTCCATCTGACCTACCACTACCCGTGGATTGACCACTGCATCTGGTGGGTTCATCGCATAGAACCTCGTTGTCGCCTGGTGTTGAGATGGTGTTGATGATCCAGCTTGAGACGCTTGCCCACGTCCTCGAGCTGCTCCTTGAGATTGTCTTCTCTGTGATCCTTGTTGACTCTGTCTCTGAGGTTGTGTCATACTGATAAGTTTAGATCGGCAGTCCTTCATCAAGTGTCCCACCTTACCACAGTTGTAGCAGCTTCTCTCCAGTTGTTGTGGTCTTGGTGGTCCAGTAACTGACATCGATGCTGAACTACGAGTCTCTTGTTGAGGTAGGCTTCGTCCCCTACCTCTACTTGGTGACCACTGAGTTTGGGAACTTGATCTGGGTGGTGGAGGGTTAGGTGCAGAGAATCTAGGTTTCTTGGAATCCCTAGATGAAGAACCCTGGAACTGTGGATATCTTTTCTGGGTTTGCCTCTTCTCAACCACAAATCTCTCTATCCTTCGGACTGACTCAACGAAGGTAGAGAATCTCTCTCAGTTTTCTAAGGCAGACACAGGGGTTGATATATCAGCATTCAAACCCTTCTCGAATCTCCTGATTCTTTCCTCTTCTGTGGCAGCCATGTGCGGACAGAATCGCAGCAACTCCATGAACTTAGCTTCATACTCGCTAATGTTCATCATGCCCTGCCTCAATCTCTCAAACTGAGAGATCTTCTCATCTAGGAAGGTCTTTGGAAAATATTTATTGATAAATTCCCGACGAAACTCTTCCCACGAGAACTCTATCCCAGGTCTCTTCTGCTCTTCCATGTTCCACCAGTGACCAGCACTTCCTTTGAGAAGATAGACAACATGTCTAACCTTCTCAGCTTCCGGGATATTAAGAATCCTGAAAGCCTTCTCCAACTCTGTTAACCACAGATCAGCATCTGCGGGGTCGGCAGTCCCAAAGTACTCAGTAGCTCCAACACGATGAAGTCGCTCGAACGTCTTACTGATACCTTGTCCTTCAGGTTGGGCAGGTGCCCTAGGTGCAGGCATGGGCATACTATCAGTTATGTGTGTCATGGCAGTCATAAACTGCCCAAACATCGTCTGAACTGCTGGGTTACCCATATCAACTGGGTCAAACTGGGGTGGTTCAGGTGCAAGCTGTTCTATTTCTGGAACCCTTGCACCGCCTCGAGGTGCACTAGCACTACTCTCTTCCACGTACTCATCATGTGGCTCTGCCATCCTTATGTATCTTCTTCTCCTGAGGAGCAGAAGATTCTATTAGATAAGGAAGAGATACTAAGGATAGACTCAACATCCTAAGTCCTATGCCTCTGTAGACTCAGTGAACCTAGAGCTCTGATACCACTAATTGTGGGCTCTGATCTCCAAACCATGATATAAACATGATTTAAACTTAGCGGAAGCGATTCGATTAGCAAAGGAATACCAAAAAAATAAGCGGAAATTAAAACTTTTTGAGATAAAGCATTGAAACCATAAAACTTCCTTCATAAAAGGAGGTAAACTGTTTACATCTCAGATAATTACTTCTTGAGTAATTATATACAACATGATACAAAATCTCAAGAACTCATAACCAAAATCTCAGACCAAAAGACTCCAAGACCTGAGAGTACAGAGGACACATAGGACTGACTCTAACTACACCACATGGCAGGCTAAATCTCCACCTGAGATTTTACTGCTGCTCCTGGTGCTGCTGCTGCTGGGACTGGTCACCTGTAGACCTGTTCCTCCGTCCTCGACGTCCACCTAAAAAGTTGAAGTCTACGGGGTGAGACAATTTTACATAATTCTCCCAGCGAGAGTTATAACTCTCCGCCAGAAGCTTTATTATAGCACCTCAAAGAATAACTTAAGCAGTAAAAGCTTCAAAGTATTCAATATCAGATTTAATAGTAAGCATGAGTTCAACAGTTATGAAACATGAAGACATTTGCACTATACAGTGTAACATCAATCAATCAACTCGTAGTTATCTCTAACAGGTATACTATACTGTGGATTATGTTTTTCAAACATTACTTTTATGCCCTGTGGAGATGAGGTTTACCACTCATACTCCAACCAATCACTACTAAGTGCCTCGGTATCATACTAGGTCATCGAAAGAGCCAGATTCTCATGACCTTCACCTTCCTCACTCAGTAAGAGGATTACTTGTGGGACATCTCATGTCTCTACTATAATAGATTACCAGGGTAATCTGGCCCTTCGATATTTTAGAGTTACAGTGGCGTTCTGTACTCTCTTCGTCATCAGGAGATTTCATGTTTATCTTCCACTGATACGGATACCTGTGATTTCTTCGTCATCAGGAGGTTTCATGTTTACCATCCACTGATACGGTATGGGATTGTAGTGAAGGATTGACGGATTACACATCTACATCAAACACCTACACTAGGATGTAAGGTTCTACACATCCATATACCCCACATACTCAAAAGTATGTGATCCAGGAGTTCCCTTAGGAAAACCTATTTCACCATCATTTGATCTCTGACAATGATGGATCTATGATTAGGGCTCTACATTACACTTGATTAGTTAGGTACATTCAGTATTCTTTTAACATCATACTAATTGTTCTTCAAACAATAACATTAGCATAACAGCTATGAAAGGATAATACTAAATGTAACAAACCTAACTCTCATCAATCATCATTTCTCAATACATTCACCACAAGTCATCTCTAAAGCATGACCTTGATGGTATTTATGGCTCTCACATCCCATTTAATTCATAGGTTGCCATTGACAAGGCATCAAGATATTTTACTATTCATAAAGCTAACAACATGCTTTCAATGAATATAGCATCATCATCCATACCTGGATATGATCATCTTTATATCAGAACCTGCAAGGTTAATTCAATTGATAAAAGCAATTCAAATCAAGAATTATACTTTCCACTCTTTCCATAAGAGCTAAGTTCCCTGATTCTCATCAATTAGGGTTTACTATTCACATTACATGCCATCACCCTAGAATTAGGGTTTATTATTCACATTACATGCCATCACCCTAGAATTAGGGTTTATTATTCACATTATGGTAAAATGAACTCATAACATCATCATGTATGAGGAACATCATCAATGATGCTCTCAGATTAGGTTAAGATTCATCATCTATCATAATTAGGGTTTTCATGATCTCACATAGGTGGATCATACCCTAATTATGCACATTCATGTGTATTGAAGGTACTTTACTTCAGTTTCCACCATAAAAGGATACTTTCTCTCTCTTATGATACTTTCTCTCTCCTCATACTGGTAGATGGTGATAACACCACTCTAGATCAGGTTGGGTTAAGTCCTTATTGATTAACACAAGTCAACACATCACTTTCATGTGATTAGGGTTTGATTAAACAAGGTTTCACACAATTGAACCTTTCAAGGGTATTTTAGTAAATTACCCGTTGATCATCATCATGGGTCAAACCATTAGTCACTTAGTCCTTTAATGACTTATGTTTCCATCATGGATTAGATTAGATCATCATTGAACCATTTGTGTTCTCAAGTAGTTAAGTATAAACATCTTTGAATATCTTCAACTAGGTTAGGGTTTAACCTTCAACCTTCAACACAAAAGATCCTTAAACGGGTGTGACTCGTTTGGCCTTAAACGAGTGTGGACTCATTTGGACTCAAACGAGTGTGGACTCGTTTGGGTCTAAATGAGTGTGCACTCGTTTGGGCTCATGCGACCCTGAGGTCATTTGGGTTCAAAAGCTCAAGACCGCATGGACCTCGAAGGTGATTCAAAGGGTCAACTTGATTAGGGTTTCTTATGTTGAAACGTTCAATTGGCCCAAGCCATATTAACCACTTACAACTTGAGTCCAATAGGATGATCCTCAATCAATTGGTCACCAATTTGATCTTCAATTGCAAGCCAATTAGGGTTTCCAATCGATCACTTATCAATTATCAACAATGTGACTCAAAACAAGGTTGAACCTATCCATTGAACTCCAATTGGGCCCAAACTTGGCCCAAACGGTATTGAGATCTTTTGGATGAACTCCAAACGGTCTTGGGACCGTTTGGCCAAAGTTTGACCAAAAACTAAGTTGATTTGATAAGGGTTGAACCCTAATTATATTACAAATCAGCACTTTTCATCAATTATCAATATCTTGTGATTGGGCCCTCAATTCATCAAATTTCTTTAACCTTAGACCTCCAAACGATCATGGCGTGTCACTAAACGAGTGTGGGATCGTTTGGGAGGACCCCCAAACGGTTTGGAACCCGTTTGGGTCCTTCAACCCAAAACTCAACACAATCTATTCTTTATATCAGTAATTTTGACCCGATTAGGTTCGGGGTATTAAAGTACCTTCAACTCTTAATTGGTTAGGAATTAGATGATTATTCTTGGTAGAAATGAAATTCAATATATAATGAACAGGAATCCCAAACGGTCAACACTTGGTCAATGCCCTCAAATGGGTTGGGACCCGTTTGGGAAAAAGTTCAAGTTATTCAATTTGGTGAATCAGCACTTAATTCAAATCGATTGATTAGTTGATTGGCCTTCAACTGATGACTCGTTTGTAATTAATCCATCAAATTTGGTGAGTCATTAACCAATGTCATTAGGAACAGTAATCCCAAACGGTCAATGCTTGGTCAACTCCTTCAAACGGGTTGGAACCCGTTTGCCCAAAAAGGTCCAATTAAATAGGTTGAAAATCAGGACTTAATTCAATTAGATTTGCTAATTGGTTAGCCTATATTTCACGATTCCTTTGGAGTTAATCACTCAAACTTGGTGGGTTATTAGCCTACATAATTATGAACAGGAACCCCAAATGGTCGTCGCTTGTGCAATGCCCTCAAATGGGTTGGAACCCGTTTGGGCAAACCGACCTTGATGAAACCGTTTGGCCTCTAAACGAGTATGAACCCATTTGGCCAAAGTTTCAAGGTCGTTTCATAAAGTAGAAATTCGTGGATAAGCATAGGAAATAACGCCATCATCTTCTAGCTCGAGAACAACAGTAGTTCCTCACGGATTTGCTTGCAAGGATGCAAGGGAAGATAGGGAAGAAGAAGAACTAGCAACTAAATGCAAAGAGAGAGATGTATAATCAAAGCATAAGGTTTAGAGTTATAAAACCCACCTAAAGATTGTTCCTTGAGCTACAAACTTTCAAGCTCCAAGCCTTTAATGGCGTCTTTGAGTTCCACAGGTCGGCCAAGGTGTATTCTCCAAGGAAAGCTGAAAAGGAATGGCTAGAAAGATAAAGCTAGGTGAGCTAGCCATGAATTCAACCTTGAAAATGAGTTTCCTCCATGAATTCAAGCAAAAGGGATGATCCAAACTTACCTAGGACCCTTGGTCTTCCTTCTCTGCTCCAGAGCTTAGCCTTAGTTAGTTTTGAGCAAGGGGAAAAGAAATGAAAAGAAGAGGATCGTTCCCTTGCTAAGTGGGGAAGGTAGTATATATACTTAGGTGAAATTTCAACATAAGAACATATGCTTTCCTCATTTCCCATCTAAGTCCTTCCTTTCTTCTTTGCACGTCCCCACATCTTATTTCTAAGGAAAAACTCCTTCTAAGGTCAAGAATTGAAGGCAAAGAGGATCAACCCATCGCTAAAGCATACACATAAAAGAGCTATTATACATACACCTTGATTATTCAATCACAAAGGTGTTCTTTATTATATGATTATTCAAATGAAGTGACCTTTTCATCATTTCTCTTCTAAATGATGCCAAGAGTCATAAAAGATATTTTAAATGATGTATTTTACAAGTTGCACCCCTCAAATTGGGTAAATTGCACTTTACACCAATTTAGGGTTTCAAGTACAGGGGTTGCTTCCACAGCTGCACCTTGGTGCTCAAGCTTGGGAAATCCCTCAAACTTCATCATAAACATCCTTATGATGTCTCAACATCAGAGGAACATATCAACATGTGCAATTTGAAATTTAATCCCTTAATTGGGTAATTTGCACATAGGTCTCTGCATTACAAAACAATGCTACAACTTTATATATAAAGGAGAAAAATTGAAATATATGTTTCTGAGGAACTTAATTACATGCACAAAGTTAATCACAAGGATTCAATTACATATTTAGGCAAAACACCTAGGGTTAGTTCATAACCCAGGTCAGGGATGTTACAATTTGGAAGCCGAGGAAGAATGTAATTTGAATGATAAGAAAATTGCTAGAATTGTGTTTTAGAAATAGAGTAGAATCAACTTTGCCCATGACATAGCCATTGTCTAACAAATAGTTCTTTAATTTCTCATACCATGCTCGACGTTCTTGTTTGAGTCCATAGAGAGATTTTTATAGCAAATAAACATGGTTAGGTAGCTTTTCATTTACAAAGCTTGGATGTTGAGAAACAAATACTTCCTCCTCAATTGTACCATTCAAAAACACACTTTTAACATCCATTTGATATAGCAAGAAATTTTTATGACTAGAAAAAGCAAGTAGCATTCTAAAAGATTCAAGTCTAGCAACAGGAGCATAAGTTTCATCAAAATCAATACCTTCCTACTGATTGTAGCCTTGATCCACTAACCTTGCTTTGTTCCTTATCACCTTGCCATTTTCATCAAGCTTGTTGCGGTAGACCCACTTGGTGCTAATGATTTTTCTGTCACTTGCTCTTGGCACTAGAGTCCACACTCGGTTCTTCTCGAACTACTCTAGTTCCTCCTGTATGGCTAGGATCCACTCATCATCTCCAAGAGCTTCCTTGATGTTCTTTGGCTCTAGCTGTGAAATGAAGGCACCGTCTGCTTGTTCTTTGTTGTAGGCAACTCGTGTCTTCACTCTCTCTAATGGATCACCAATGATTAACTCTTTGGGATGATTCTTTGTGAAGCAAGGAGTGGGATCCTTCTTCTCTTCATCTTTTGCTCAACCACCTGCTTACCTTTGTTGTCAATTTTGAGGTCCTTTAAGATTGGAATTAAGTCATCTACAACATCATTATCAACAACATTCCTTCCAATAGTAGGGTTAGATTCAATAAATTTGACATTAATGGATTCTTGAATTTTAGATAGTTCAATATTGAAAACTCTATAAGCTCTACTTGTTGTGCTATTTCCTAGGAAGAAAGCCTTGTACGATTTCGAATCAAAATGTCGAGAGAATTCTTTGTGTTCAAAACAAAACAAGGACATCTAAAAACGTGAAAGAAATTGATTGATGGCTTTCTACCACGCCATAACTCATAGGGGATTTTCTTCAAAGATGGATGCGTAAAAACTCAATTCAGCACAAAGCATGAGGTGCTAACAACTTCAGCCCAAAACTTCTTTGGAATATCATATTCTAGAAGCATGGTCCTAGCCATCCCCCACAATGACCTATTCTTTCTCTCTACTACCCCATTTTGTTGAGGTGTACAAGGAGAAGACAAATTGTGCGAGTAACCAAATATTTTGCAAAAATGCTCAAAAAGATAATTTTCAAACTCTCCCCCATGGTCACTACAGATAGAAACAATCTGACATGAAGCTTCATTTTCAACTCATTTACAAAAGCTCAAGAAAACATCAAGAGTATCACTTTTAGAGATGAGCAAGAATGTCCAAGTATAGCGTGAGAAGTCATCGACAATCACAAGACAATACTTGGAACCACGAGACGTTTGAGTTCTCATAGGTATGAATAGATCATTATGAAGAAGCTCAAGAGCTCTTTTGGTACTAAGGACTCCTATGGATGTGAAGGAGGAGTTGGTTTGCCTGCCTTGTGTGCAAGGTTGGCATTCCTCATCCTTTTCAAAATCCAATTTAGGAAGTCCCCTAACCAATTCCTTTTTGCTCAGTTTCTTCATTTGATGCATATTCACATGACCTAATTGACGATGACAAAGAGATATATCATTTTTATCCACAACTAAGAATCTATCAAGTACGGGCTTTAGAGAATCAAGCACAACAACATATATATTACCATTTCTAATTCCCTTATATATAACATTGTAAGTGAGGGAATCTAGAAGAAAACATATTAAATAAGTAAATAGAACAAGACAACCATTATCCCTAAGTTGCCTTACACTTATCAAATTGTGATGCAGGCCATCAACAGGAAAAATATTTTTAATACTTAGATCGTTGCCAACATCACCCTCACCTATTACCTTACCCTTAATGTTGTCCCTAAAGGTCACCGATCCTCCTTTCTTCTTTATGAATTTGTTGAAATGGCTGATTTCACCTGTCATATGTTTTGAGCAGCCACTATCAACAATCCACCTTCTTTTGACCTGCACGAAAGAAGGATGTCGGTTCCCAACTCAAACTTTGGGATCCAGGGTTATCTTGGGGACACATTTCATCTTTGGGTTGGTCCCCTTTGGCTTGTAACGACAACAAGTAGAGTAAAGATCATCAAATCTACAATGGGCACATACCATTGGGTTCTTAGAGCAGGAATTCTCTCCATTGAAGAAAGGAGGTTTCACACTCTTCTTCTTACCCTTATTCTTGTTCTTGTTTTTACCTTTAGGAGAAGTCCCATCATATCCTAAACCACTAGTACCATTTTGTTTGGTAGAGTGTTCTAGGACAGCATTAAGGGATTTCTTTCCCATAAGAAACTTTTGTAAAGAAGCTCTTAATTTAGCATTATCATAATGACAATAGAAGATAAGCTAGCAAGATCATATCTAGCATGCAACAAGTCAACCTCTAAACATAGGGATTTAGTATAAAAAGAATCATGTTCTAGAGTAGTGCTAGCTACTTCATTACTTTGTAAGATAGGTCTAGAGGATAGATCATTTATTTGAGCAAGCAACTTAGCATTTTCAGATTTAAGCAATTGAATTTCTTTTTGATAAGCATAAGTTTCTTGCTTCTTATCTTCATCAATGAGGTTAAGTTCTACATTTTCAGTTTTCAGAACATCAATCTCATCTTGGCATTTTTGGTTCTCTTCCTTTAGAGTGGCAATGTTCTTAAGGTAGACACCATTCTCAACTTCAACTCCATTGTATTGGAGCTCAAGATCAAGAAATTTCCCTTGCAAAGTATCAATACTATCAAGATTTTGCGTTTCATTTTGATCTCGAATCTCAATTTTATCATAAAGATCATCTATAATCTTTCCTAACCTTTTCTTTTTCGCTTTGCATTTAGTAAAAGATAACCGGCTAGCATCAAGCATATCAATAAGAGTTTATTTAGACAACTCATGCAAATTAACTTCACTTACATCAATTACCTCACTTACGTCACCTACATCATCACTTGTAGAGGCCATGAGAGCAAGGTCGCATTCTCCATCTTTGAAGTTAGAAGAACTTGAGGAAGACTCCTCGCAAGCTGCATGAGTTGCATCCTTGCTTCTTCTTTCTTTCTTCTCCTTTCTCTTATATTTTCCTTCCTTCTTATACTCCTTATCCTTCTTGTAGCTACTCTTGTGGTAGCTCTTCTTGGCCTTGGAGTATTCACTCGTGTAATGGCCTTTTTGGTCACATTCATAGCATCTAGGAGTAGATGAAGAAGACTTTCCTTTGAAGGGCTTTCCCTTAGAGTAGTTAGCTTCATGCTCATTTGGGCCTTCATCTTCACTTGAGGAAGGAGTAGGGGACTTGAGTGCAAGTTGTTGTTGCCGAACCATCTCTTCAATTTAAGCTTTGAATGAAGTGTCCTTGATCTTCTTGGACTCCTTCTCTTCTCTCTTTTCTTCTTCTTCTTACTTGTCAAGCCTTAGCTTATGAGCTTGAAGGTTTCCAACCAACTCCTCAGTTGACAATTCACTAAGCTTGTAGAATTCTTCAATGGATGTCACCTTGGGCTCCCATCTCTTTGGAAGAGATCTCAAGATCTTTGAGTTGATTGTGCCTTTGTCCATCACACTACCAAGATCTACCAATCCATTGATGATGACATTAAGCCTTGTGTACATGTCTGCCACTCTTTCATTCTTTCCCATCTTGAACTTCCCAAGGAGACCACCAAGCATATAGATCTTTACTTCCTTCACTTGCTTCGTTCTCACGTAGGTGACACATAGCTTGTTCCCAATTTCATGTGTGGTGTCCCATGAGGAGATTCGATCGAACTCATATGGGGTGAGGGCTGCATAGATGATGCTCACAGCTTTGGCATTGAGCTGAGCTTGCTTCATTTGGGCTTCAGTCCATGTAGAGATTCCCCCCTTTAGATCTTCGTACTTTAGGTGCACCACCTTCCACATCTTGTAGCTTACTCCTTGGAGGTAGAACTGCATTCAACTCTTCCAATAGAGGAAGTTGGTGCAGTCAAAGATCGAAGGTCGCATGGAGAAGTTTCCCTCTAATTTGAGAGATCCAAGTGCTAAATCACCAATCTTCTCCTACTTTTGTAAGTAGCTTGGTGAAGACCTGCTCTGATACCACTTATTGGATCAAGGTCTCTAGGGTGAGGGTGAATAGAGCTTCACAAATCTCACAAAATAGATTAGACCTTCAAATTATATTTAGTGCAAAAGCTTAAGCATACAACCAATTTGAAGTCCTAACTAACAAGCATAGCAAGGATGAGAGACAAGGATAGTATACACTTGGACAAAGTGGTTTAGACTGGTTCCACACTTCAAACTAGAAGTGAGTCAGTCCACTACCTAGAGGTGGTTAGTCTCTAGGACTTTGCAATCTTGATGCTCTTATATTCATTCATATGATTAAAAGACAAAAACCACATTCATCCAAGGACTTAATACCTCAAGCAAGGATCTTAAACCTACTGAAGGAACTTAACCACTTGAACCAAGGAGTCTTTATCCTTCAATAAGGACTTACCCACTCCATCTTCAAGTCTTTGGCCTTCCAGGGATTACCTATCCTTCTTGAACATCATCCTTGCTTATCTCCATCACTCGAAGATCTGGATCACCATGATTTCTTCAACCTTGAAGAACAACAACTCCTTCTCCTTCACTCGGAGAAGATCTTCAAGACTTTTCTTCAATAAGGAATGGGGGTAAGAAGATGGAGGTGGAGAGCTTTACATGGATACAAGGGATATCTCTCTTACAACAAATCCTAACTCACTCAAATTCATAGATTTGAATTGAAAGTAGAGATAGAAAGGGGCTCAAAGGGTTGCATCACTCTCAACTTGGCAAGAACCAAGCTTCTCAATGAAAGAGAAACCTTTGAATGAACTCCAAGTAGTCTTATTTATAGCTGAGGGTGCTCCTTTGAGGTTGGGAACACTTAGGGTCAAATTATAGCCATTTTTGCATAAGGCAACATATCTATTTTCATCCAAACAAGTCTCCAACAGTTAGAATTACTTTTTTTACATTTTCCATACAGTACATTCGGTCGAGATTCAATAAAGGTAACTTGACCAATCATGTAAAAGACAAACCCAATTTTCAAACCATCGGTCGAGTTTGTCTTGAGGAAACTCGGCCGACCAATGAAAATAGCATTTGGTCAGTAACCCGATCGGTCGAGTTCTGTGAATGCACAACTTGACCGATGCACTCTTCAGAGAATTGATCCAGTGAATCGGTCAAGATTGTAACTCAACCGATCAACATCCTATGATCGATTTTCTAAAGTTCTTAAAAAGTGATTAAAACTTGGTACTAAGTGTCCCACATAATTTTCTCATCTTAGTTACAAGTCATATCATCAATACAAGTGATTACAAAATTCTTCTAAGGTCATTTACATGGATTTCGCAATTAGCACACTAGCATGCATTTGACTTGAACTTTTAACAAACTAGGGCTTGTGTAATTTGATCCTTTTCATGTACCTAACACCTGAAATCAATCTTGAATACACATATTAGATACATATGAATGGAATGGTTAAGTCATTATCAAAATATGGACAATATATAACTTCTAGGTCAACAAATTCTAGGGTAAACATCTCACTATGAGGGTATCTATGTAAGGTAAGGGTTCTAATCTGGGAGAAAAAATTGAAATAGTTAGAATTTTACTACCATGTCTCTGATACCATCTCGTAGGGAGCGATACCTAAGAGGGGATCCACTCCCTACTAAAATTTGAGGAATATACCCATCTAATCAAATAGACTAAAAAGGTATACCAGAATAGGTGTACTTCTCATTTTTTTAAATGATGGTTTACAAAAACCAAAGTATAGCAGTGGAAATAATGCATCTTGTCTATATTCAATTTTAAGAGTTTAAATAAAATTCTCCCACTAGGAGTTTACATGAAATTTTTCAAAATTAGGATCTACGTAGAGGGATTTCCAAACTATCTCAAGTTTATCTTCCATTAAGAGTCATCTCCATAAGCTAGCTCCACATCTACATGCCATGTCCTCCATGTCCTACACCTGGGATTGGAAGCATACCCAAGAACAAAAGACAAAAATGATATCATCATATTAATTGGGTATTGAGAAAAATTAGAAAAAGGATATCAAATATCACAAGTCTTCCAATAGAAGAGGAAAAGCTCTATCTGAGTGAATATCAAGAGTTAAGTATTTCAATTAAATTATATTGCATTAAAATTAATTCACAACAGTAATATCACAATTCATAATGTGTGCATGTAAACAACATAGACTAAGGTTATTTCAAGCAAGGGTGGGACACCATAGGATCTCAACCAAAAAGTATTGGGTGTAGTACACACACTTCGAGTAGAATAAATGCACTGTTTATATATATGAGTGGAATATGCACACTCGAGACAATATACGCACGCCCAAAGACCCTGGATCCACATTCCCATTCTACAAAAATGGATCTTATACCCACTTGATGTGATGCGATGTTGAGAATCAATACATTTTTATTTGATCCTTTTTCCCCTTCCTATATTAAACAATCATAAAAAGGATGGGGATGTGAGATTTTTTTATGGTTGTATACATGTACCACTACAAAAAATAAAGATAGTATAAGCCATGAACATATATATAGGGCAAGAATTAAGTTTAGTCAAGTGAAAAAAATATGATGAGAACATGCAACACTATTAAGTCGAGTCAGAGGACTCATCAACAAATATTAATCATGTCCACAAATAAGGTGCAACATAGATCATAAAGTCCACCATAAGAAGATTAGAGAATCAAATACTCAAATTAGGGCTTCCAGATGGAATAAAATGAATAAGATATACATAAGAGTCCAATAAGAATATCTAGTAAAGTAAGATGATCACAATGTCAAAATCGACATAGAATATTTCACATGAAATCAATTCTCAAAAGAAAGAAATTATTTTGTCTATTGTGTCCATAAGACCAAGAGAGAGAGGAAATATATGCAATTCATCAATATGATGAATAGGGATTCAACATACCTCACATGAAGTATACATATGTCCAAGGTCAAAACCCTAATTCCATCTCAGTCCACAAGAACCCTATTAGAGACATATATGAGATTAGGATTAGGTTTACATTAATTATAGAAACCCTAAAATAACATTTTTTCTATGAATTATCTTATCAAAACCACACCATTTTATGTATTATACTTTCCTAAGTCCAAAGCATGGTTTACTTAAGTTTTCTAAGTTATAAATTATTAAATATGATTTTTCAAAAATCTTATCTATTAAATAAATCCTTAAATAGATTATATATTTATTATATTGTATTTAGGTGATAAAATTCACATTTTTGGGTAGAGAATAATCCATTGATTCTAAGACACATTTTCTTTCATTTTATGACTTATGACTAATTTATAATGAATTTTGTAAGATCTAACCAATTAGTAAACTCATAAAAGTCACATGTATAATTTTATCATTTTAGATAGGAGGGGCTCAACTGAGTTGGTACTGTCAAACCTTACTAATGGTGCGGTCCCTTAAAATAAAAAGTGACACAAAAGGATGAGTGAAATATTGGAATACCCCTGGTCGAGGACCGGATAAATGAGTATGCGAGGGGGTGAACTAGTAACATGCCAGAGCTCATTTCTCTCAAAAGATCTACTCATGAATAGAAACCATGGGGTTTGAATCCTAGATTAGAACTCTTTACTCACACTACCTTGGCTCTAGGAGGAGTCCCAATGAGTCTACAAGGACACAATGAGGACCAAGAGCTAAAACTTGAGTTGAACAGAGGCATGTACCTCCCTATATCCCATAGCCATTAAAAATTATGATGAATCTTACACAGGATACCAAAAAGACCAGTTCAGGAAGAAACAAAACCTTAGGGAAGATCTAAGATTGTGAAAGAAACCTCACACACTAAAATCAAATGAAAAATGACCTCAGAGTTGCACAATTACACAACAGAATCGATAGCAGACCAAAGCAAGCAAAGCAGGGGAAAGAAGGAAGAGGGAACTAATTAGAGTTTTACGTTGACGAAACCCTATCAATATTGGGTTCAGATGGTGTAGAAAAGGAAGGTAGATCTGTTGGAAAGAAAAAGAAGGTGGGAGAGAAATCAGAGATAGAAAATTGGCAGAGGAAAATTAAGTATTTGGTAGTGAGTGTTTACAGGAAAGTTTCTTGGAAACAAAAGGTAGGAGATAAACTATCTACTCTTGTATCTATGGTGGAAAAGGAAAGAAAAGAGTGTGACCATCAAATCTGCATGTTTTTGGTGGCCAAGGAAAAACAAAGTTGGCATGATAGGGAAATTATATCATACTATATGGAAATTGATAAATCAAGCAAATATATTAATGTTTTGACACTTAATAATATGATTTATTTTCCTAATTATTTGAGGGCTCAAGCATGGTTCAATTATTACCAAAATCGATATCCAAAGTAATTAGGACATGTGGAATCTTATTTTGGCATCAATTTTTACTTTAGAGTTGTTTACTATTTTATATAATATTTTGGACTTAGAGTTGTATTCTCTCTCCTAAATGAAACTTGGATAGATAAGATTGTTCAATTAATGTGAGAATTCACACAGACAAATTTTGATATGTAGAATATGATTTTAGTATATGTTTTTTCTTTTGATATCATTCAATATTTTATATAATTTGTTGGCTTATTCCATATTTTACTTTCTAAATGAAATTAGGATAGTTCTAAAATTCCAAATAGTGTGAAACTTATCACCCAAGGTGATTGGGACCCAAGCAACACGATATTACCATTATATTTAGGATTTGAGATATACTTTCATGAGTGCTAGCACAGTTAACATTTTAGTCTCATCACCATTATATTATTTTAAAATTTTATCATTACCATCATTGTTTATTATTTAGAGTGTGATTATCTTCACATTGCTACCGAAAGAGTTTCCTTACATTATTATATATGAATTCCCATGTTTTGTTTATTTAACATATTTAATCCATTGATACAATATATAATTTAGATAATGGTACATTATTCATATTTTTGGAAACAAAAATAAAAATTATTATTCCAAAGAGAATTCTATCTCTTATTAAACATATCTTAGCCATTATGTCAATATTAGTTAGCAATGGGAGCATGTGTGACATACGTAATGTATTTACTTACATGTAAGCACATAACTATATTATTATGTTAATATGACTGTCTTATGATATGTGATGTTTATTTTAAAACCTATTTCCACAAAATATGTTGTATGAATTAACAACATTCACTAATGCATATGTTTTCCCTTGTTTGGTTAAAACTAAGGAATCAATCATTCTAATCTCTTAATCATGGGGATATGATTTATAGAGTCAAGGTTCTATGTTTCGGGTATGTTACAAAACATGTCTTGTGTGAAAAAAACATACACATTGCAAGATAGAATCAGACATATCAACCCCAATATCCCTATTACATGTGTGATAACAAGATTACATCGGTTGCGGACAAAATAGAATGGCCTACTTGCATCTTCCTCAAATTGATGATCATAAGACCTTCAAAGTTTGAAAACTCCACAAAAAAACTTTCAATCAAGAATTCTTACAAGAGGGATCACCGTCCAAGGTTGAGGCATGGAGATATACCTAGGATACCTTCAATTCTAACAAGCACACTATGAGTCCATAGGTGACCAATACTACCAAAACGGTTGTGTGCCATGGCTAACCAGGGTCACGTTAAAAAAGCCAAATGTAGGATGATGCATTACAAACAAAATATTTTGTTACGTCCATAACTCTGAGGTACCACCATTCACACATAAACCAAGAAAAACACCAACCGGAAAACAAACATCATGTACATAATTTAAAACAAGGTGAAAAAGAGCAAAACTTTGGGTAGCTTCAATTGGGGAGAAACAAGGATGGAAAAACCTCCAGGAGAGATTGCTAAATCACAATGATGAATCAAAGAGGTTCAAGACACCATGTGCACTCATATTAGACTGCCTCTTGGGTATAGAGAGAGTTCAAGGTCAGAGATGGGGTTTCTAGGAAACTAAGAGAACAACAATACTAGGGTTTGGTCTCACAATGATTGGGGAACATTTTTGAGCTGTTAGATTTATAAGCAAGATTATGTTATGATTGTGATAATTGGGATAGGTAGGAACAATGGAGTGGCAAAGTCCAACAACACTGGGAGTATCATGATGGAGGAGACCCAATGGAACATGGAATGCTCTGGTTGGGAAGTAGTGGTTATGATTCTTGGAAGTTTTTTTTGCAAAGAAACTCCTTGGAGAGGATCCAAGATAAGAATACAGAGACCACCTATTGGATAAGCATAGTCTATAGGAAAGGATTTGGGTTGGTGGGATGATCTTCGTGGATGCTATATCAGTCAGACTCCCAATTGGATCTAAAAAAAGGAAGCACATGACACATTATTATGTGTATGACATTAAAATTGAAGATTTGTAAATAGAACCCTAATTCCGACTCACCTAGGGTATATTACTCAGAAGTTTCTTTCCTAAGTAAATTGTGATAGCTAGGATTATGCAAAAGGTTCAAAATTGGTTCCCAAGCTAATTCAACTGTGTAAATTATGATTTTGAATTGGATTCCACTTTTCTATCATCTTATATGATATCCAATATAGTTGGGTCCTTATCTAAAATCTTGATGTTAGTTATTATACATCACATCATTTATCATTATTTAGGATTCAGACTCCCATTATCATCATCTTTTTTCCATAAAATACCCATGGAAATATTTTATACAAATAATGATATTTGGTTAGTTGAGTTCATTATCCCTCTCAAATCAATGAGAACTTATACAAGGAACATTAGTGTATGGTTCAACCAACAAATTTTAAAATTTTCGAATTAGGGTTTCTAATTAGAGGGTATTTCTAAGATTCAAATTTTAGGATGTTACAATTGTACCTACCTTAATTAAATTTTCGTCCTCAAAATTTCATACAATTTTCCACCTTCAGGTTTTACTTATATGGTTCTTAGAGTAACATTTTTTTCTCAGATTCATTTCGTTTCATTACTTTCTTATTAAATCATGGGTTTCCTTTCTAAAATCTAAAAGGGTCTACATAAGCCAATCATTTCACTAAGGGGGTCTATCTTTGACTTAGAAATAACTTTATAACATTAGGTCTAAATGGCTACCTATTTTAGGTCCTTTTTATTACTCATCATTTTGATATACCCAGGTACTTGTTGATCAGACACATATCCAACAACATGAAATCCTATTCTGCTACCTTTCATCAACCTAATAGTACACATGTCCCATACCACACACACTATTACGAAGGGGAAAGATGCACAATATGTCTTATGCTTATAGTATCCCTCTACATTCCTCTGATGGTGTGCACCAATCACTAGGATAAGAGAGGATATGACACTAGGTATTATTAAGTCAATACTAAAGATCTAAACTAGATATACACCTATTCCCAACATGTCTTTCTACTGTAGGGTGAAAACTCATTTTATTTAAAGGTTTGATATACTTTCTTGGAGTCCATTTCATATGCCCTAATTTCATATTTTCATTCTATGGATAGATAATATGTATCATATTTGTCTAATGGCCATCTACTTATTTTCTCTAATACCATTATTATAATAACACACTTTTTTATATAGACAATATCTGAGCAATATAATTTATCTTTGAAGGGGGATGTCACATCCTGATACTCATATCAAATAAATAAATAAATCCATATAAATTATTATCAATATCGATTTATACATTGCTTAGTAGAGAGGTACTATATCTTGAGTTCTCTAAATATATCATTTAACATCTAGATATTATTTTGAGCATGAAAAGAACTCTAATCTAAATGATTGGATAATCTTGGTTGATGTCACCCCACCAGGAAAAACCTTGAGAAACCCTGAGCTATTCATTAGGTTGATCTTAACATGGATATATCCTTGACGTCAATCCATACTTGCGGCTATTGTGATCCCAATCATTTATCAAACAAATTGGTAAGTGGAACTAAACATATTATATTTTAAAGAGAGCATCTATATAAGAACCATTGAGTTTTCACATAATTGTGTCTTCTTTTATGCACCAAAGTGCCTCTTCTCTTAAGCACTGAAGTGCCTCTTAGTTTTTCTCCAAGGAGCATCTTGGTTAAGGTTTTATAAAAGTTATCTTATATTAGTATATTTCTCCTAAAATTATTTATTTGCTTTTCGATCTTATTCTATATTTTACTCTTAATGTGCATCAAAGGTGATACAATACATTGACATTAAACTTGTCATTCAATTCATTATAGATTCAATGCCTTTAAGAAGTAGAAATAATAGGTAATAGATTCATAGAATTCTATGTACAAAGTACATACATACGTACATAAAGCCAAACAATATTTATGTTCAAAGTGCATGGATCACTTACCTCTCTCTTATAGAAGATACTAGTTTCTCTTCTTAGTTTGATGAAATTCTAATCACTTTGTTGGGTGATTGAAAACCCAATTAACCTGTTGAGTCATTTAACAATAATAAATAATTAATCCTTAACTTAATTTCTAGGGTTTTAGGGTTCTTTAATTATTCATGAAAACTCATGGTCAAACCAAGATATAAATTAGTACATGGTTGTTCCTTGTTTTGTTGTCTTTCCATTGACTATTTATTTGCATTTTCCTAATGTACAATTAATTCTCTACAAATATTTGAAGATCTGACCAATCAAAATTTTGAGATAAATATAATGGGAATCGAAATACCGGTTTATCCACTAATTTGGGGCTTGGACCCACTATAAGGTGGTCCAGAAACTCGAGTCTGCATGGAAGAAGTCATTCTTAACTAAACAAGCACGTTGAAGGATACGATCAGGAGGAAAAGTTCTTAATATTTACATTAGGTGCATGACAAGAAGACTACACCGATGAGGAAAAAATATTAAAACAACCTCCCTATATCTTCCATAAATAGGCAATTATCATGACTTTCAACGTTCAAAGAGTCAGTAGAAAAAATGATGATCAAAAATTCCTGCAAGAGGAATCATTTTCTAGGGTTGAGGCGTGAAGAGCCACCTTGGCTACCTTCAATCCTAAAAACCCCACTATAATCTCAGAGACAACCTATGCTGCCAAAAAGTCTCTCTACAATGGCTAACCAGGGGCCATATCTAATCAGCTAGATGGAGGATGATGTGATACAAGACAATGATTTGGTTAAGTCTAGAACTCCAAAGAGGATCTATCACATTGAAAACAATCCACATGGTGGTCAAAAAAACAACATCGAATACACGATTTAAAACATGGTGAAAAAGAGGGGAATTTTGGGTACCTTCAATTTGGGATTAACAATAATGGTAAAGGTTGTATGAGAACTCCCTAAATCATGATGATGCATCAAAGAGGTTTGATATTCCCCATTCTCTTGTCTCAAATTGCCATTGGGTAGAGAGAGAGTTAGAGGTTGAAGATGTGTTGTAGGGAAACTGAGGGAAAAATCAAACTAGGGTTTGGTTGCATGGGAATGGGGAACCTTTTTAGGGTGTCAAATTTATAGGGGATGTTTCTTCGGTGGATACCATACATGGGAGAGGCCAAAGAAGGGGAGAGAGTCTAGAATCAGTGGGAACATCATGAAGGAGGAGACCCAAATGAACAAGGATTTCTCAGGTTGGGAAAAAGTAGTGATGGTTACTTGAAGTGTTATTTGCACTAAAAATCCTTGGAGATAGATTCAGGACGGGACTACAGATACCACCTCACAGATAGGAAGAGTCCCAAGAGGAGAAGAGTTGGGTTGGAGGGAAAATCTTCACATGTGCTATATCATTTAGACTCCCAATTCGATCCAAACTAACGTGCATGATAAAAAAGGAAGTGTGTGACATATTAATATGTGTGTGACATTGAAATTGGAAATGTTTCCCATTCCTAAGATGGTGCGAGAATCAAAGGAGGTTTCAAAAGGAAATCGACTGGGTGATTTGCCAATGGGAGAAGATATGGTTTCACCATCATCAATCCACATTGGCGCGGAGAAGGTAATGTCCTTGTCTCCTTGGGTGGATCTCTTCAAGTATGGAAAGAAGGTTGATGAGGAAGGAGGTTGGATCTATATTGTTCCATTGAAATTCTCAAAAGGGAAGCTTTTGTACCCATAGGAAGAAGATGGGGGAAATGTGAAGATTTGGCAGAATGTTGTTGTTGGATACGTTATTGATCTAAAGGTTTGTCTTCCAACTTTGGAGAGACATCTACTGGCCTGGTTATGGAAGGTAGTAGGACAAATCAATGAGTTTTCTTCATTATCAAGTTTGTAGATTCTACTAATATGATGCATGCTCGAGAAGACGATTCATGGTTTATCAAAGGCAAACCTCTGGTCCTGAAACAATGGCCAATTGGAAATCTTCTTCAGAAATCTACTATTCTAGATATGCTGATTTAAGTGTGTTTATATAATATTGTTCAAGAGAATTGGGGAAAATGATCATCTATAGACTAGCGAACTATCTTGGCAAATTGATTGATGTTGATAGAGAGAAAAAATTAGGATCTAGAATGAAATATGCTCAAATATTTGTTATAACTTCGACTGAGTCCACTTTTCCTAAAACTATTGAAGTAGTAAGTGATTTTGGTGTTGAGCATATAATTGAAGTTAAGTAAAAATGGGTCCCAAAGAAGTGTTCTACCTATGTATCATTTGGTCATGAGAAAAGAATGTGTCTGAATAAGGCACAAGAAGGGCTCAATGGTGGGCAACCTTTAGTCTTGATGAAGAAACTACTAGTTCAGAAGAGATGGGTTCAAAAGGAAAATCTTGAAGATACCAAGGATGGCAGTGTCAGTCCTGGTAATGGAGGAATCATGGATAATGTAAATGTTGGACTTGTCTCGACTAATGTGATAAAAAATAATGTTCATGTTGTACAAGAGGTATTAATGTCAATGATTGACTGCAAAGGGAAATCTCCTTATAAGATAATATTAGAGAGTAATCCTTACTAGTAAAAAAGAATTCATAATATAGTTGCATTGCCTTTTCTATTGATGGAATTCATGTCTACTCTAAAATTGTTGGTGAAGGAGGTAATATAAGGGATAGGAAAGTGAGAGAATTGGAGAAATTCTTGAATATAACTTATGTGTCTCCTATGGGGGTTATCTTGACGCCTACCCAAAATGTTGGTGAAGGTTTCAAACTTGTTAAATATAAGTCAAGATCCCTGCCAAAGTGCTTAAGCAAAACAAATAAAGGTAAAATCTTTTTTGAGTCAAAGAAAATTGATATTAGTCTAAATAAATTCCAAGAGTTTGAGTTCCTGAATGATTATGTGTAATATACTTAAATTTTTGTAAATGTGAATGCTTTGTATATAAGGTTTGATTTGATAGGAAAATCCCCTAAATGTAATTGATAGAATAATAAAGCTACCCACTTTGTGGCATGGGTGCAACCCATGCCCCAAGTGAGGCCCATGAGATGATTTTCTTTTCAAATAGATCCTTGTGGCACAAGTTTAACGATAAAAGGAATTCATGGATAAATAAATAGTAATTACTTTTTGAATTGTTGTATAATAGAAATATGAGATAATGTGAAAGTTTCCAAAAGAAAATAAGATATTTGGTATTTAGATAATAAATGGAGTAATTTTCTAACCACTAATGGCAACACTAGTTTAGGCATCAAAAAAGAATAATGTGGTCTAGCTTTGGAAACACATAAAGATAATGAGAAAACTAAGATAATTCTAGAATTTTATGTAAAAAGGATTTTCCATACGACATGGATAATAAATTTAATGGAATAAATAAAGAGCAAGTTTTTCCTGTGAAAGTTATGCCAATTAATCCAAAAAATAGATATTAGTGAGTTTCCATCCAAGTTTCATAGCAAAATGACACTCCTAGTATCTTATGGAAAATCAAGAAGGAATAGAGACTTATTTGTAGTAATTAAATGTTGTTTCCCTTATTTAAAGAGAGAGAAAAGGATATCAAGAGGAATCTTTTTGACACCAAACTTGGCATAATATGAAATAGTATTAAGATGAAGAAAGTATCCAATTTTGAGACCAATCAAAGAAAGAATGAGGAAGATATATGAATTACTTAATTTTAGCCATCATGGTTTACAAAGGGGTCCCTGGGTTAGAAAATAAGAAAATAAATGTTTTCATGCTCATGAAAAATTCTCATAATATTTTTGTGGGATAGATGATCCAAATTTGGGAATATGTGGGAAAATCTAGTAGTTTCCAAATTTTTTTGTTCTAGTAATTTGTTTGCTATTTATTTAATTTTGCCTTGGAAATTTCTTTTCGACAAAATAAGGAATAATGAAGGAGTTTTTGTTTTCCCAATGGAAGGTAACATTATGATTCGAGTTTTTCAAAATAATTGTATGAGGGGTGGTTTACTTCATATGACTTTTGGGTCTATAAAGTCAAAGATATTGTTAATATAAGGATACGACACAAGAATATAGTAATTATTTTCCTAGAATGATGCCTTGCCAATTGTATAAGAAAATGTTATGGAAACTAGACCCATCATTATGCAACCCTTGATCTATATAAGAAGTGGAACATAGAGAGGATGGCATACCCAAATACCCTCCTTCCTTGATGCGTATCCTTCCACAATAGTGAAATATCAAATCTCTCTCCCTTCCCCATGGCAATGTTCTTCCTCATCCAAGATGGTCTCGTTGTATCTCATGATATGGTGCTTGCCACAATGACATAGGATTATAGGATCTTCTCAAGTACTTCGTCCCTCATACTTTTCCTTCTTTGTCTCGATGGAAGAGGCTTCCACATCACCCCATGCTTGAGGTATATATTTTTATTTTGTTTAATTCATAGAAATTTCTAAGATTTCCCATATATGGAAATTTATATACCAAATTGATTAGAAGAAAGAGTAGAATCCAAATAAAATGCCATCATGACCTGGATCTGATCCTAATTCCAAGAGTAGGAGTAATACATAATTAAGTGGTAATTATATACATGGTAGTACTAGATCTAATAATTAACATGATGAGTATATAAAAAAAGTTTACTTTGAGAATAAACTGATATTGTTGAATCTGATGAGAATCTAAGTTGTTGATGGAGTTTGGATAATAATGTTCATGATTTAAGGATGTGAAGCATAAATATTATTATTTATGTTTTTGAATCCATAAATCATAACTTATTATAATATTGATGCACATAATCTGATCTAGGTGTTCATAATGACAGAATATGATAGATATGATAATTGGGATTTCACCCAAGTCTAATATGGGTTTACAACTCTAAAGAATCAAGGTGCAATGAAATTAAGGTTTTTACCCTTATTCCTCATTCAAACTCGAGACGATCCTAAATCATAGATTAAGGCCCGAGTTAGGTTTAATATGAGTAATATGATGGTGATACTTTAAGATGTGCATACATGCGGATTACATGGGATTTTCTTGGATCCATCCTCGCTTGATTGATTGGATGATATGATTGAATTACTTGATGTATGATTGCATGGTTTGCATGGTTTTACATTGAGGTATGTGGTTGTGATAATGACTACCCACAATATTGTTTGCTAGTGTTTGCCAAGGATTTCTTGAAGATTAATGAAATAACATGTTGGATGTTTATTTATATTTTGTTCAATTGTAATGCCACTATGAGTCCAACATAAAGTAATCTATCATATTCCAAACACTCGACTAAAATGTATGGAGGGGTGATATACGCCTTCATCAGATAGTGATCATGCCCAAGATAACATATGCAGTATGAGTTAGAATATGCAATGAAATGTCAGTTCTTATTTGGAAGTATTAGATTAATTATATGTTGTTGTGTACTTGCACACTTTTGCATGCACCCGACACACATAATATAGTAATATAATGATACATGTTTGTTTAATTTCATTTTAGGTAAATGTAATACATAAATATGTCAAGACCTGATGGATGGATGAAATTACCTGAACACATTGAAGCTTGTAAAGAAGAATTAGTTAGATATTTCTTCTCATAGGTAATAGTTCCCATGTTAGATATGTATGTAACTCCTTAGAAGAATACCATTCTACATTTTGTAAATAATATTTTTGAATTAGTGGAAATTATTTGCTATTGTTTGTTATTTGGTAAATATGGATCTTGGGAATTGCAGGTACTAACTCTCAACTTTAAGGCCCTTTCTTAACCAGGGGACACAAAAAAGTGAGGTCGTTACATTTGGTATTAGATCCATAACCCCTCCAGTGGGTGGGGCCCTCATGGCAATGTGGCATACCAGTCTTGAGCCGTATGGTCCAAGCATGTTTGAAAGGGCTGTGAATTGTTATGTAACAACCCTTGTGCTGGTATTTCATGATCATGAGCTAGGAGTCCATGTGCCATTCAGGGTCTACATTGAAATGGGGAAATATTATTAGGCCATATAGTTGAGCCTTAATGAGGATGGGAAGAGTCTAAGAAAAGGAGTATTCGTTAGATACTTCTTCTCATATGTAATAGTTTCCATGTTAGAAATTCACCTAACTCCTTAGAGGAATATCATTTTACTTTTCATAAATAATATTTTTGAATTAATGATTTTTCCCATTATTTATTAGTTGATAAAATTTGGTTCTTATAAATGTTAGGTAATGGCTCTCAAATTGTAGGTTTCTTAATAGGAGGACACTAAAAAGTGAGGTCGTTATATTTGGTATGAGAGTTGATATAAGTGGAAGTAATTGCAATGAATGGTGATCAAGTCAAGATTGTAAGGTCTCCAACATGCCAAGATGAGAAAGGAATTTCTACATAAAAGGAAGTCATTGAAATGATTGGTGATCAATTTGAGATAGGAAAGTCACCTAAAGAACAAGTCGGGAAAGGAAGGCCAATATAAGAAGAAGTCATTGCATTGACTGGTGATCAAGATGAGATAGAATGGTCACCAAGAGGTGAAGCTGGGAAAAGAGTTCATTGCAATGACTGGTGATCAAGCCCAGAAAGAAAGGTCACTAATCGACCAAGCCAGGAATGGAAGGTCTCCATGAAAGACAAAGCCCATGAGGGAAGGTTTCCATGAGCCATATGCAGGGACAAAAAGTGAAAAATGTTTACCTAAAGAGATGAAGGAAATCCTAGTTAAGAATTATCTAAGAAAATAATGAGCCCAAAAGAAACCCTAGGTAAGGTAGGGCCCAGAGTCAATCCTAAGGTCAAGTAGGGATGATTAAAGGTACATAAGACCTATGAGGAAGGGAGTTGATCATTCCCTAAGTGCATAAGACCAAGGTGTCAGGATATGGTCGTCATGTTTGCCCGAGGCCCATGGGTTAGGAGATTGGCCACCTCCATGAGTTCATGAGGGCCAAGGGATAAATGTGAGAGGCACTCCATAAGGGCATAAGGTCCATGAATCCAAGAGAAGATCACTCTTAAGTTACATGCATCTCTAGAGATCTTGAAGAAATGACTAAGGCTAGTGAAACATGAGGTGTATATATGAAAGATACAAGAATTCATGTGATAATGCAATCTTTAAGGAGTTGTGTACAAACTTAAGAATCAGAAAGGAACTTCAATTCATGAAATATAAGAATATTGTGGGATGAAAGTAATTAATTTTTGGAGTCGTTGATGAGAGTGATTCAACCTAAAATGTGAGATTTTGAGATATTGTGTGGATACACCATCTCTACTCTTGGAATGGCATGAACTTTGTATTTGGGCTACAACCAAACGCTTATTTCATCCTATTATGAGTGAAATAGATTGGTTGGACACATTTTGTGCTTGAAAAAGACAAATGAAAAAGGAATATTCATACATGCATTTAAGAAATTATCTAGGGTTCAAGGTGTTACCTCACCCATATGTGAAAAAAATGAATAATGGGCTGGAAACATAGGTGAAAAGGTAGTCACCAAGTGATATTGAGACCACAAATTATAATGTAATAACTAAGACATGGTATTATGTGGATATACCTTGAATTATATTTTGTTTACCAAACTTAGTCATAATGTAAGGAATTGGCATAAAAGTTGTGAAAGATGGAAGGGTTGCTCACACTAAGGTCTGAAATTAGTTGGGTTATCATTCACCTTAACCTTACTAGGTTTGAATTTTCAGGACAAAATTCCTTTTAGGGAGGGGTAAATGTAATATCCTTAAATTTTGGTATATTTGAATGCTATGAATGTAAGGATTGATTTGATAGGCAAATCCTCTAAATGTAATTGATAGAATAATAAAGTTACGCACTTTGTGGTATGGGTGCAACCCATGGCCCAAGTGAGGCCCATGAGATTATTTTCTTTTTAAATAGATCCTTGTGGAACAAGTTCAAGAAATAAAAGGAATTCATGCATAAATTAATAGTAGTGACTGCATAAATTTTTGGATAAAAAATATATAAGATAATGAGCAAGTTTCCAAAAGAAAATAAGATATGTGGTATTTTAGCTAGTAAATGGAGTAGTTATTGGAAACACATGTTTTGAGACATCAAATAAGAATAATTAGATTTGGATTATGGGATATGTATATATAGTAAAGAAACTAAGATAATTCTATAATTTGAGGTGATACGACTTTCTGTATGATTTGGGTAACTAAATTAAGGGAATAAAAAAAGGGAAAGTTTTGCCTACGAAAGTTATTCCAATAAATCCCAAAAAATAGATATTAGTTCAGAAACATATTAGTGATTTTTCCTCCAAGTTTCATTGCCAAAAGATGCTCCGAGTATTCTATAAAAAATTAAGAAAGAAGAGAGAGTTGATTGCAATAGTTAAATGTTGTTTCCCTTATTTAAAGAGAGAGAAAAGGATATCAAGATGTATCCTTTTTATATCAAACTTGGCACAATACATAATCATAATAAGATGAATAAAGTATCTAATTTTGGGACCAATCATAGATAGGATGAGGGAGAGATATGAATTACTTAGTTTCCATAATCATGGTTTACAAATGGGTCCCTGGGATACCAAATAGGGAAATAAGTATTTTTGCGCAAATCACACATTCTCATAATAACTTTATGGGATAGGTGATCCGTATATGGGAATAATGGGGAAAATATAGAAGTTTTCGATATATTTTGTGGTCTAGGTAACTTGTTTGGTAATTATTTGTTTTATCCTTGTAAACCAAATTTCGGATGAATAAGGAATAATGAAGGAGTTTTCCTTTTCCCACTGGAAGTAATAATGTCAATCTAGTTTGTAAAAAATAATTAAATGAGGGGTGGTTTCCTTTATGTAACTTTTCTCTCTATAAATTAAAAGATATGAGATTGTTATTATAAGGATAGGATGGAGGAATATAATTATGATTTTCCTACCATGATGCCTTGCTAATTGCATAATGAAACCTTATGGAAACTAGACCCATCAATCTCCAACTATTTTTCTATATAAGAAGTGGTATCAATAGAAGATGGACTACACCAATTCTCTCTTTCCTTGATGTGCATCCATCCATAATAGTGTGGTAGCAAATCTCTCTCCCTTCACCATGGAAATACTCTTCCTCATCCATGATGGTCTCATTGTATCTCGTAACATGGTGCTTGCCACAATGACATAGGAGTCTAAGATCTTATAAAGTACTTCTTCCCTCATCCTTTTCCTTTTTCAGTCTCCATAGAAGAGGTTGCCACATCACCACATGTTTGAGATATAGATTTTTTATTTTGTTTATTTCATAGAAATTTCTAGTATTACCCATATATGGCAAAATTATATACCAAACTGATCAGGAGAAAAGATTAGAAAAAAAATAGAACAGTATCATGACTTGGATATGATCCTAATCCCAAACGTATGGCTAATACATGATTAGTTCACTACAAAGAACATGATTTAGCTACAATTATGTTAGCTATATATATATGTATTTGTAGTTAAAAATGAATTTTCTATACAAAGTAAAAAATATAAATAAACATATAAAGATATTTCTAATAAATACAAATTTGAATACATATTTCAACTCCCTAGAATATTTTATTCCCATGCCCCCTCTCCCCCTTTCAAATAACCAAAATGCTAAAAAAATTCAACTTTGCCACGTGCTACTCAGTTCTCCCCCTATTGGCACAATCAATACTCCCTCCTCTTAGAATCACCCTCAACACCCACAATGCACCTATACTCCGTCTCTCTGAACCCTCAGACCATCCACTCTAATAGTGTCTCACCCATTGCTCCCTCTTCCAGTCACACTCATTTCCTCCACCCACCCTGATCCCCTCCCCTTTTCTAGCACCTAGCATTGCCGACCGATGGAGAGGAAGTCATGGAAGGACAAAGCTCTATAAGGAAATTGAAGAGGGTAGAAGGTCACACCTGCATCTCTTCGGTAGCTACGTCAAGGGAAGCCATTGATCAATGTACTCAACAGAAAGTCACACTTGCATGTCCAGTGGCAGTGACTGATGACAAGAGTTATGGACAATTTTTAGAGCCCCACTAGATGTGCCATTCAAGAAAATTAACCCCAAAATCTGGACCCTATCTTTTTTAGATCTAGGTCTCTAGAGGGGGAGTTGAATATAGCTTCACAATTCTCAGAAAAAGGATTAGACCTTCAAATTACATTAAGTGTAAAAGCTAAAGCATATAGCCAATTTGAAGTCATATCTTACAAGCATAGCAAGGATGAGAGATAAATATAGCATACACTTGGACAAAGTGGTTTAGAGTGGTTTCACGCTTCAAACTAGAAGTGAGTCAGTCTATTACCTAGAGGTGCTTAGTCTCTAGGACTATGCAATCTTGATACTCTTATATTCATTCATAAGATTACAAGACAAAATCACATTCATCCAAGGACTTAATACTTCAAGCAAGGATCTTCAACCTATCGAAGGAACTTACCCACTTGAGCGAAGGAGTCTTTAGCCTTCAACAAGGACTTACCCACTCCATCTTCAAGTCTTTGGCCTTTAAGGAATTACCTATCCTTATGGAATGTCCGCCTTGCCTATCTCCTTCACTCAAAGATCTTGATCACCGTGCATTCTTCAACCTTAAAGAACAACAACTCCTTCTCCTTCACTTAGAGAATATCTTCAAGCCTTTTCTACAATTAGGAAAGGGGGTAGGAAGATAGAGGTGGAGAGCTTTACACGGATACAAGGAATATATCTCTTATAATGGATCCTAACTCACTCATATTCATGGATTTGAACTGAAAATAGAGAGAGAAAGGGGCTCAAAGGGGTGCATCACTCTCAACTAAATTACAACCAAGCTATGCATTGGAAGAGTAAACTTGGGATGAAGCCCAAAGGGTCCTATTTATAGTTGGGGGTGCCCCTATGATAGTGGGAACACTTAGGGCCAAATTATAGCCATTTTTGCCTAAGGCAACAGATCTATTTTTGTCCAAACAAGTCACCAACATTTAGAATCACTTTTTCTACATTTTCCATACAGTGCTTACGGTCGAGATTCAATAAAGATAACTCGATCGATCGGCTAAAAGACAAACCCTATATTCAAACCATCAGATTAGTTTGTCTTGGGAAACTCAATCGACCAATGAAAATCGCATTTGTTCGGTAAACCGATTAGTCAAGTTCTATGAATGCACAACATGGTCGATGGACTCTTCAGAAAATTGATCCAATGGATTGTTCGAGATTGGAACTCGGCTGATCAACAACCTGTGAACAATTTTCCAAAGTGATTAAAAAGTGATTAAAACTTGGTGTAAAGTGACCCACATATTTTTCTCATCTTAGTTACAAGTCATATCATCAATACACGTGATTACAAAAATATTCTAAGGTTGTTTACATGGATTTCCTAATTAGCACACATGCATGCTTTTGACTTGAACTTTGACAAGCTAGGGCTTGTGTAACTTGATCCTTTTCATGCACCTAACACCTGAAATCAATCTTGAATACACAGATTAGATACATATGAATGGAATGGTTAAGTCATTATCAAAATATGGACAATGTATAACCTCTAGGTCAACATTCTCCCCCTTTTGACAATGATAAACTATTCCTAAAAATATTAAAAAGGATATATAAATTATACCTTTGCCTTGTGAATTAGAGGGATTTAAGATTTGAACAATGTGAATTTCTCCCCCTCAATCTATGCTTACTTTAACCTACATAGTTAGTCAATCTACACAAAGCAATTATAGCATACATGTACTATATGGTCATTTGCAAGTCACATGATAAAGCATATAATGAACAAGAAAAGGATCTCATAGGCAATAAGTAGTAGTATGACAAAGAATATCAATATGATTGAGTTTCAAGACATTGAAGTTCTCTCCCCCTTTTGAAATTATCAAAAAGTGAGGGGGTAGAAGAGCATATAAGCGGGTCTTCTCCAAACACAATCAAGCAGATATTCAAACATGAGATCTCATATCATATATCTACCAGAGACGAAAGAAACACACAAGCTAAGTCATAATCAAAATATGGTGAAATATGGCACCAACTCATAGGATATAACTGATCAAAGAGTAAGAGTGCACAAAAGATAGATTACAACTCATAACACATGTTCTCATAAAAGAAACTACAAGTGAGAAAATGATGAAAGCTAAAGATAAAAATAGTACAGCTCAGAACATGTGCCCAAATGTTTCTAATACAAAATAGCCTAGAAAGATATATATGATCAACAAACTAGACTAAAAACTAAGAACATCTAGATATCTAAGCTATATATGTCCACAACATCATCATCATCAGCTCCAGTCTCGTAGTCCTCATCTCCATCTAAAGGTGCAACAGTAGTGCCTTCATCACCGGAATCAACACTAGAGCCATCACCATCATCAAAAGCATCCTCACCATCACCATCGTCTTCAACAGCAACAGCAGTCTCAGCATCAGCCTGGTCAGGCATCTCCTCATCCACATAAGGACCAAAACCACGACCGGGAAAATGAGCATTACGCTCATCCCGAGTCATACCAAAAGCATAAAGCTCATTGGCCTGAGGGAAGGAAGGAGCAATATTACCAGGATTGGCAAGTAGAGTGGCCAAGGAGCCAGCAGGAAATGGTAGGTAGATGGGAGCAGGACCACCAATAATAGAGGGTGTGGGAGTAGTAGTAGAAGGCTCGGGGGTATGGTAGTAATGATGGTATGCATAGGAAGCATAATCACTACCAGGGTAAGGCTGGTAGGTGGGGTATGGGTGTGCACAAGATAAGTTCATGTTTGACATGATTGAACATAAATCCTGGTGCAGGTGCTCCTGAACTTGGAGGTTGTATGCTTGTTGGTGCATCATGTAGCCCATGAGGGCTTCATTGGACACACAAAATCAGGCACGTCTAGGTCGGGGTGGCTAAGGAGGTGGAGCTCAGGTAGGGGTAGAGGTAGGGGAAGTAGAGGTTGAGGCTGAGGGTGAAGCACCGGGTGTGGTGGAGGAAAAGATTATCACGGATTTCTGAATTGTGGTCTCATTGATACGCACTCCCTTCCTGACAAGTTTGTAGTGAAAGTCAGAGAAGAGTGATTTCTCAGTGGCAAATAGAAAAAGACCACATATCAGGGCTGGATAAGGTGGATCAGTGTCGCAGGTATTCTTGCCAGAGTCAAAACATGTCATATGGTGGAGAATATATCTTGACCATTTGACTCTGACATTCTTTTGAATGTACTACATTAGGACTGCAGTGTTCTCTACAATATCCATTTGATTTTTCTTTGGATGGATGTTGCAGTTGACCACTAGGGCTAATATACACTTTTTGAGATCAAGGGAGGAGGAGGGTAGGGCTCTCTTCTTCTTGTAAGGAACATCAAGTTTCTTCAGGTAGTGATGGATACTAGGAAGAGTGATCTCATTCTTCTTGTAGAAACCCTCATGATCCAAAAGGCCAAAATACTCTTTGTAATCCTTACGTGAGGTGTCATTCTCATCGTCTCCTGAAAAGAAAACATTCAGGATATCTTCAATGATTTGGAATTTCTACCCTACGATCATGGATGTAAGGATCACTTGAGTATTCGGCGGGGGAACAAGGGAGTCATAATTCCAACGAAAGTTTGCATAGAATTTGTGAGCTACTTTTGTGCTTGTCATAGAATTATGAAAGTGGTCATTCTCTATAGCCAAGGATGACATGTGATGAACAGATAGCAACTTTCCTACCCGGTTGATGATATCTTGACGCCTAGGGCTAGGCTCAAACAAGGCTCTACATGGAAGAAGACTCTTAGGAAGAAGGTCCTTATACCTATTTATAGCCTCTGTTGAGACAAAGAAGGTATCATCAAATAGTACCAAATGATAGGACAAAGAAGAGGATGGTTCATTGCTAGGGGCGGGTCTCTTTCTTCTATGAGAAGCCATGGAGGCAAAAAGAACGAGAAGAAGAGGACAAACACACAAAACAAACCACCAAAACCATTCACACACTAAGGTTGAGTAAGGGGGAAGGTCTAGGGCAACCTATCTAGGTCGGAAAAGGGTTAGGATAGGGAAGGTAAGGTCTAGGGTTGAGAGCTTAGGGATAGAAAAAGGGGAATCGGTCGGCTATTACCTAGTTGAGAGGGAGAAGAATCGGCCGAACCCAACTTTAAGTTGGCTTCATCCCGCTGATCGTTTAAATTCTGAGAGTCGAAAACTCGACCGATTGGTCCATTTTTAACATAGCTCTCGTCCATGGATTGATCAAGTTTTTCCTGGGGGAAACTCGATCGATGGTCAACCTAACCTAAAACCATAAAACTTAATTTCTAGCCATTTGAATGCTAATGAAATTTATTTTTCATGTCCATTATGTATATTGAACATACTTAGGTACATATCACTCATCATTGGGTACTATTTCGCGAGAAAAACCCGAAATTTGAGAAATGCCCAAAAACAAGTGAAACTAAGCATAACAACAAGTTAAATTTTAGCAATGTTAGGCAAGCAAGATGATTTAAGTATGAGCAAGACATATAGAATAAAAGCAACTAGCTAGATAACATGTCAATATCATGTAAAGCAATTATGAGCAGTTTAGATTTAATGAAGTTAAATTGCTCTCTAGCTAGAGGTTTGGTGAAAATGTCAACCAACTGATTATACATGTCCACATGTGTGATATAAATTTCCTTTTTGGAAATGTGATCATGAAGAAAGTGATGAAGAACCTACATATGTTTAGCTCTACTATGCAATATAGGATTATAAGATAGATTGATTGCACTAGTATTATCACAAAAGATAGGAGAAGCATCAAAATGTATGTTAAAATCTTGGAGCATTTACTTCATCCATAGGATATGGGCACAACAACTTCCGGCTGTAATGTACTCAGCCTCGATAGTTGATAATGCCACAATGCTCTATTTCTTAGAAAACCAAGACACCAAGCATGGTCGTAGGAGGAAGCAAGTGTCACTTGTGCTCTTTTTATCAATAAAAAAACCCGCATAATCAGCATCACTGTATGCTATAAGAGTAAAGTCCCTTGACTTAGGGTACCATAGTCCAAAATTTTGGCTTTTGGCTAAGTACCTTAAAATCCTATTAACAACAATAAGATGTGATTTCCTGGGGCTTGATTGAAAGCGAGCACACAAGCCAACACTAAACATTATGTTAGGTCTAGAGGAAGTTAAGTAAAGTAAACTTCCAATCATACCTCTATAGAGCTTCTCATCTACCTTCTCACCTTCTTCATCTCTATCAAGTTTGGCAGTGTTGGACATGGGTGTGTTCATCGGCTTCATGTTCTCCATTCTAAAGCTTATGAGTAGCTCATTGGTGTACTTGCCTTGGTTGATAAAATTTCCTTCTTTGGTTTGCTTCATTTCGAAACCTAGGAAGAAAGTAAGCTCACCCATCATGCTCATCTCAAATTCACTTTGCATAAGAGAACTAAACTCCTTGCACAGATCAAGACCAGTTCTGCCAAATATGATATCATCAACATAAATTTGAATGATAAGAAAATTGCTAGAAGTGTGTTTTAGAAATAGAGTAGAATCAACTTTGTCGATGACATAGCCATTGTCTAACAAAAAGCTCTTTAATTTCTCATACCAAGCTCGAGGGGCTTGTTTGAGTCCATAGAGAGCTTTTTGTAGCAAATAAACATGGTTAGGTAGCTTGTCATTTTCAAAGCCCATAGGTTGAACAACAAATACATCCTCCTCGAATGTACCATTCAAAAATTCACTTGTAACATCCATTTGACATAGCAAGAAATTATTATAACTAACAAAAGTAAGTAGCATTCTAATAGATTCAAGTCTAGCAACAGGAGCATAAGTTTCATCAAAATCAATACCTTCCTGCTGATGGTAGCCTTGAGCCACTAACCTTGCTTTGTTCCTTACCACCTTGCTATTTTCATCAAGCTTGTTGCGTTAGACCCACTTGGTGCCAATGATTTTTCAATCACTTAGTCTTGGCACTAGAGTCCACACTCGGTTCTTCTCGAACTGTTGTAGTTCCTCCTGCATGGCTAGGATCCACTCGTCATCTCCAAGAGCTTCTTTGATGTTCTTTGGCTCCAGTTGTGAGATGAAGGCATTGTCTGCTTGTTCTTTGTTGTAGGCAGAACGTGTCTTCACCCTCTCAAATAGATCACCAATGATTATCTCTTTGGGATGATTCTTTGTGAAGTGAGGAGTGAGATCCTTCTTCTCTTCATATTTTGCTTTTACCACCTACTTACCTTTGTTGTAGATGTTGAGGTCCTTTAAGATAGTAACTAAGTCATCTGCAATATCATTATCAAAAACATTCTTTCCAATTGTAGGGTTAGATTCAATAAATTTTACATTAATTGACTCTTCAATTTTAGATAGCTCAATATTGAAAACTTTATAAGCCCTGCTTATATGCTATAGCCTAGGAAGAAAGTCTTGTACAATTTTGGATCAAACTTTTCGAGAGAATCCTTTGTGTTCAAAACAAAATAAGGACATCCGAAAATGTGAAAGAAGTCTATGGATGGCTTTCTACTGCGCCATAACTCGTAGGGGGGTTTCTTCAAAGATGGATGAGTAAAAACTCAGTTCTGCACAAAGCATGAGGTGCTAATAGCTTCAGCCCAAAACTTCTTTGGAGTGGCATACTCTAGAAGCATGGTCCTAGCCATCTCCTATAGCAACCTATTCTTTCTTTCTACTACCCCATTTTGTTGAGGTGTACAAGGAGAAGAGAAAATGTGTGAGTAACTAAATTTTTCACAGAAGTGCTCAAAAAGATCATTTTCAAACTCTTCCTAATGGTCACTATGGATAGAAACAATCTGGCAATAAGCTTCATTTTCAACTCATTTACAAAATCTTGAGAAAACATCTAGAGTACCACTTCTAGAGACGAGAAAGAATGTCCAAGTATAGCGAGAGAAATCATCGACAATCACAAGACAACACTTGGAACCATGAAGTGTTTGAGTTTTCATAGGTCTGAATAGATCAATATGAAAAAGCTGAAGAGATCTTTTGGTAATAAGGACTCCTTTGGATTTGAAGGAGGACTTGGTTTTCTTTCCTTGTGTGCAAGGTTGGCATTCCTCATCCTTTTCAAAATCCAATTTAGGAAGTCCCCTAACCAATTCCTTTTTGCTCAATTTCTTCATTTGATGCATATTCACATGACCCAACTGATGATTCCAAAGAGATATATCATTTTTATCCACAACTAAGCATCTATCAAGTATGGGCTTTAGAGTAGCAAACACAATAACATATAGATTACCATTTCTAGTTCCCTTATATATAACATTGTAAGTGAGGGAATCTAGAAGCAAACATTCTAAAGAAGCAAATAGAACAAGATAACCATTATCACAAAGTTGGCTTACACTTATCAGATTGTGATGTAGTCCATCAACAAAAAAAAACATTTTTAATACAAAGCTCATTTCCTACAGCACCCTCACCTATTACCTTACCCTTTTTGTTGTCCCTGAAGGTCACCGATCCTCCTTTCTTCTTTATGAATTTATTGAAATGGCTGATTTCACCTGTCATATGCTTTGAGTAGCCACTATCAACAATCCAAATTCTTTTGACCTGCATGAAAGAAGGATGTCGGTGCCCAACTCAAACTTTGGAATCCGAGGTTAGCTTGGGGACCCATTTCATCTTTGTGTTGGTCCCCTTTGGCTTGTAAGGACAATAAGTTGAATAATGATCATCACATTTACAATGAGCACATACCATTGGGTTCTTAGAGCCAAAAGTCTCTACATGGAAGAAAGGAGGCTCCACACTCTTCTTCTTACCCTTACTCTTGTTCTTATTCTTACCCTTAGGAGCAGTCCCATCATATCTTAAACCACTAGTACCAATTTGTTTGGTAGAGTGTTCTAGGATAGCATTAAGGGATTTCTTTACCGTAAGAAACTTTTGCAAAGAATATCTTAATTTTTCATTATCATCACTAGGATTAATGACAATGGAATATAAGCTAGCAAGATCATCTCTAGCATGCAACAAGTCGGCCTTTAAAGAGAGGACATTAGTATGAAAAGAATCACGTTCTAGAGCAGTTCTAGCTACCTTATTACTTTGCAAGATAGGTCTAGAGGATAGATCATTGACTTGAGCAAGCAACTTAGCATTTTCATATTTAAGCAATTGAATTTCTCTTTGATAAGCATAAGTTTGTTATTTCCTAGCTTCATCAATGAGGTTAAGTTCTACATTTTTAGTTTTAAGAACATCAATCTCATCTTGGCATTTTTGGTTATCTTCCTTAAGAGTCTTAATGGTCTTAAGGTAGACACCATTCTCAACTTTAACTCCTTTGTATTGGAGATCAAGATCAAGAAATTTCACTTGCAAAGTATCAATACTATTAAGATGTACCTTTTCATTTTGATCTAGAATCTTAATCCAAGCATAAAGATCATCTATAATCTTTCCTAACCTTTTCTTTTTAGCTTTGCATTTAGTAAAAGATGACCAGCTAGCATTAAGCATATCAATAAGAGTTTCTTTAGACAACTCATGCAAATTAACTTCACTTACCTCACTTACCTCACCTACATCATCACTTGTAGAGGCCATGAGAACAAGGTGGCATTCTCCATTTTCAGATCTAGAAGATCATCAGGAAGACTCCTCCCAAGATGCATGAGCTGCATCCTTGCTTCTTCCTTCTTTCTTCTCCTTTCTCTTATATTTGCCTTCCTTCTTATACTCCTTGTCCTTCTTGTGGCTGCTATTGGGGTGGCTCTTCTTGGCCTTGGGGCAGTCACTCTTGTAATGGTCTTTTTGGCCACATTCATAGAACCTAAGAGTAGATGAAGAAGACTTCCCTTTGAAGTGCTTTCCCTTGGAGTAGTTATCTTCATGCTCATTTGGGCCTTCAACTTCACTTGAGGAAGGAGTAGGGGACTTGACTACAAGTTGTTGCTACTGAACCATCTCTTCAATTTGAGCTTTGAAGGTTGTGTCCTTGATCCTCTTGGAATCCTCTTCTCTCTTGTCTTCTTCTTCTTGCTTGTCAAGCCTTGGCTCATGAGCTTGGAGGTTTCCAACCAGCTTCTTGGTTGCCAATTCACTAAGCTTGTACACTTCTTCAATGAAGGTCACCTTGGGCTCCCATCTCTTTCGAAGAGATCTCAAGATCTTTGAGTCGATTGTGCCTCTATCCATCACACTACCAAGAGCTTCCAATCCATTGATGATGGCATTAAGCCTTGTGTACATGTCCGCCACTCTTCCATTCTTTCCCATTTTGAAGTTCTCAAAGAGACCACCAAGCATGTAGATATTTTCGTCCTTCACTTGCTCTGCTCCCTCATTACACATAGCTTGTTCCAAATCTCATGTGCGGTGTCCCATGAGGAGATCCGGTTGAACTCAGATGGGGTGAGGGTTGCATAGATGATGCTCACGACTTTGGCATTGAGTTGAGCTTGCTTCATTTTGGCTTCTGTCCATGTAGAGATTTCCCCCTTTGCATCTTCATACTTTAGGTGCACCACCTTCCAAATCTCATAGGTTACTCCTTGGAGGTTGAGCTACATTCTTCTCTTCCAATATAGGAAGTTGGTGCTTTCGAAGACCGGAGGTTTCATGGAGAAGCTTCCCTCCAAGTTGAGAGATCTAAGTGCTAAATCACCCATCTTCTCCTACTTATGGAAGTAGCTTGGAGAAGGCATGCTCTGATACCACTTGTCGGATCAAGGGCTCTAGAGGGTGGGGGTGAATAGAGCTTTACAATTCTCACAAAATGAATTAGAGCTTCAAATTATATAAGTATAGAAGCTAAAGCATATAGCCAATTTGAAGTCCTATCTAACAAGCATAGCAAGGATGAGAGACAAAGATAGCATACACTTGGACAAAGTGGTTTAGAGTGGTTCCACACTTCAAACTAGAAGTGAGTCAGTCCACTACCTAGAGGTGGTTAGTCTCTAGGACTTTGCAATCTTGATACTCTTATATTCATTCATAAGATTACAAGACAAAACCACATTCATCCAAGGACTTAATACTTCAAGAAAGGATCTTCAACCTACCTAAGGAACTTACCCACTTGAGCCAAGGAGTCTTCAACCTTCAACAAGGACTTACCCACTCCATCTTCAAGTATTTGACCTTCAAGGAATTACCTATCCTTCTTGAACGTCCACCTTTCCTATCTCCTTCACTCAGAGATCTTGATCACCATGCTTTCTTCAACCTTGAAGAACAACAACTCCTTCTCCTTCACTTGGAGAAGATCATCAATCATTTTCTTCAATGAGGAATGGGGGTAGGAAGATGGAGGTGGAGAGCTTTACATGAATACAAGGGATATCTCTCTTACAATGGATCCTAACTCACTCATATTCACGGATTGGAATTGAAAGTAGAGAGAGAAAGGGGCTCAAAGGGGTTCAACACTCTCAACTAATTTAGAACCAAGCTATGAAATGGAAGAGAAAACTTGGGATGAATCCCAAAAGGTCCTATTTATAGTTGGGGGTGCCCCTTTGATAGTGGGAACACTTAGGGCCAAATTATAGTCATTTTTGCCCACGGAAATAGATCTATTTTTGTCCAAACAAGTCACCAACGGTTCGAATCACTTTTTCTACATTAAAGATAACTTGACCAATCAACGAAAAGACAAACCTGATATTCAAGCCATCAGTCGAGTTTGTCCTAGGAAACTCGACCGACCAATGAAAATCACATTTGGTTAATAACGCGATCGATCAAGTTCTGCGAATGCACAACTCAGCCGATGCACTCTTCAGAAAATTGTTCTAGTGGATCGATCGAGATTGGAACTCAACCGATCAACAACTTGTGACCGATTTTCCAAAGTTATAAAAAAGTGATTAAAACTTCGTATAAAGTGACCCACATATTTTTCTCATCTTAGTTACATGTCATATCATCAATACAAGTGATTACAAAAATATTCTAAGGTCATTTACATGGTTTTCCAAATTAGCAAACTTGCATGCTTTTGACTTGAACTTTGACAAGCTAGGGCTTGTGTAATTTGATCCTTTTCATGTACCCAACACCTAAAATAAATCTTGAATACACATATTAGATACATATGAATGGAATGGTTAAGTCATTATCAAAATATGGACAATGTATAACCTCTAGGTCAGCAATCTTTACCCATCCTCACCTAATTACATGGAAAATGGTGATATTTGGTCCGGTAAAACTTTGATCATATCAATTATTGCCTACTGTAGTCATCTGATATATACACCGTGGAACATTTTGTGTCATTGTTTTATACCTTTCTTTCTCATACGTTTCATAACATCTGAAGGTGATGGACCCAAATCCTTGATCTTCTTTGTGGTCTCCTCTAGTTTGACAATATGGAGATTTATATTTTACTAACTGCTCTTAATATTTCACAACATCTTGAAGCATATTTTTACACTCTACTTCACAGTTCTTTAAACTCTGATTGCACCTTTATTGTTTATTTATGTTGTCACTTTCGTTAAAATTTTATATTCTACTTTTAGTTGTTGTTTAAATTCTTTTACAACAAATTTTGATTCCTTTAATTCCATTTTTCTCATTTTAGTTTCTTCATATAATAGATATAAGTATTCAAATGATTTTATAGCTTCGAACTCTTATTCTCTTGACACAAGTATTGTAGAGAGATTCATTTTCATCTCCTCTTTTCTAGTCTAAATATGGATTTGATTTGTTCAGTAAAAAATGAGCTTATCTTTCAACATAATAATCTGTGGATTTGATTCAGAGAGTTTCTTTGTTTCTTCACTCCTTAATTGACCAATAAGGTGTGTTCCTTTTTTAGCTTATTTCATAGTAATGCTTGCTTTCAGCTGCTCAGCTTGGGCACTGGATATCCTATAGATATATTCATAAGATTAACATCTTCGTGTTTTTGGTGTACTTTCTCAACTCTGCCAATTTTTTATATACTAGATGGCACCATGGTGACAGCCAATGTCGAGAACAAGAAGCACATAACCTCAAACAAGAGAAAAATTATCAAATGCTTCCCATGCAACACACTTCTATGTTAACAATTGCTTGGAGCATCGGGGGAGGTGCTTGAGTAATTCCTCATCGCCATCAATGAAAAGAAAGAGTGATATACTTTTTAGAATTCCTTGGTTGACTTCCATAGTGTGTTGTCTTGTACCAAACATACTTGTTTCTTCTCAGCCTTTGATATCCTTGTGTCCTGACAATCTTAATATCTTATTACTAAAAAAAATATTGTAGCATGAAATTATACATAGATGTACCCTCTATGCATAAGAAAGTTTTTCTAAATTATTGACAATAGTGGCATATCAACTTTTCCCTTTTCCTTTGAATATATTATTTCTTATTTATTGAAAGTCTCATCATTTATGGAGGTCACTTCCCAATAGATTAACATGGTTATCTGTGGCTGCACGTGTTGACTCTGTCTAAGGATGAAATAAACATGAATTCTTAGGTGAGATGCATTTCTATTCTCTACTTTGGCACGTCCAATTGCTCTACACGCCCCTACACCTTCATGCACACATATGAACACATACACACACAACTTTTGTAGAATATGGAGATGATAGGTTATTGTCTGAATCTATGGTTAAAGCTCTTAGTTGGGATCTATTCCATAGATTATTGATATTCTCTACAAATTATTATAATATATAATTTTGCCTTGTCTCCATGTACTTTAGTGTAGTACAACTCCTGATCTTTGAATTTGTTAGTTAATACATAACATATGTAATTTTTTAGTCTGTTGTTGTTCCATGTTGAAAAAGAGACTCACTGGAGCTAAAGAAATATTAAAGAAGCTCTAAAAGCATATCTAGTAGGTTTTGATCATTTATAAACTTGTAGGAAAACATAAACCTTATGAAATTATAAATTTGAGTGAATGTGCTCTAATTTATTTTTTAATTAATCAGTAACATGGGAGGCATGCTAACTTTCCTGTAAATGGAATCAACACTTCAATAAGGACATACAATTTTCAACCCACACATTTCTTATGGATTGGTCATTGTGAACAAATAAGATTCATCTCTTGTCAATTCTAAAAGTTTCCTATTCCATATACAATCCCTCCCATGTGGATCATACTCTTCCTACATATTTTCATGCATCTAGATATAAGTCCTCTCAAGTTTTTGGTTAATTATTATTCGCAGGGTCTTCTCAAGTTTGTACTCATATTTAAATTCGATTGAGACATTAAGGAAACCCAGTTTAGCAGCAAACATAAAGAAATAACACTCATTAATAGATAACATGTGATGCATTATCTTATAAAGGAGTGAAGAAGCAATACGAGACACTTTCATGTGGCACCAGACCCTTCAGAATAGTAGAACAATAGCCAGGAGAAAATAATAGATGCCAACATATCAAAAGATACCTACACAACATAACAAAACTTCAAGTGTTGATGACATCCTACTAGCAGTAAGGTCATTTGTACCATGGCATACGTAACCTTTAGACTTTCAAAGACTGAGGTCTACAATATTGGAACTTGAGCTTATCTATATTGTTGTTGTTAGTGTGTCTGATCAATGACTCTTTATACAAGAAATGTTAATGTTTGCACTTAGAACTTGATATCAAATGCAATATTTGTTCAAGATGCAGTGCAAATTTTCTTCTGACTTCTTCATGAATGAGAAATTGTCTACAATCATTCTGAATTCAATGTACAATGTGCATGTTTTTTGATACTCTTTTTCATTGAAATTCAGTATCTTAGACATCTCGTGTTTTAATTAAGATAAATGAACACACAATAAATAAACTGATAGACATCCTGCACTAAAAAATATTCACATAACTATTGCAGGGTTGTCGTTTAAATTCAGGGGAAGAAGGATTAGACCAAACTCATTGCTAACTACTTGCAAGTGTTACTATTAGGAAGTCTTCATTGTATTTGTAGGTCCACCATCTCATGAACCAATATTAGTGGAAGCAACATTGTATCTAATGGTAGAAATATTGAGGCTTGGTTCTCCATTGTAGAAGAAATATAAATTTTCTATTTGCCTACTTATGATTTGCTACAAATGGCAAGGAATGCTATGAACATTTACTAAGATCTTGTGCTAAGGTTGCATATTGAGGTGCTCACTTCTTGCTTTCATATCATGTTCTTGCACTCGTGCCCATTGGAGCTATTTTTCTCTAAGGTTAGTTTGAATGAGGCTCTTCCTATCTTGATGTTAATATATATGGAGATCTTTTTTTTGTTCTTGAGAGCTATTGTGACTCAACTTTGCCATATGTACTATGTTTGAAAGGCTTTGTCTTTCTTATATCAATGATGAGTCTTTTTTATTTTATTTTGAAGTGTTTTTGGAATTTTTTGATGGTCTATTGGTTTTTAATGGATTCAATAGAAAAATTCTCAGTTGCTATTTCTGATCCATCTATTGTTGGGTTTTTTTCAAATCATCTATGAATGTTTCTATGATTTCTTTGCTTCATGGTTCCTTCTTTTATGGTGGTAGTCCAATTTGAAACTTGTGGTGTGAATATCAATAATTTTTGTAGCTTGGATCGTTCATTTCTAAGTTGAGGTCGTTCAATGAATTCAGATTTGTTTAGTTGCCTCCTCTTCTCATTTGTAGATTCAATATTTGGTCATGTAGTCTGTCCACCTTACAAAAAGGCCTATCTATATAGTATCCATATTCTCTTATTATCTTGGTTATAAATGTGGAAAGTATGATAACTCTTTGTTTTATTTAGGTACGAAAGGATTATGGAATGCTTATCTTTTTGCATAGCTGATACAGAGCATGACTGGAGGCCAGGAGCAGAGCAGTACAAGAACCTTAGTTGATCCTTTCTTGCTTATAGAGTGTTGGATTAAACTTCAAGTAGTTTTGATACTGATGAAGGCTCATTTGAAGAACATGTGGGAAGAGAGAGCCTGTTGGAACTACGATAGAAGTAGAAAGTAGACCTTTCTTCATATAGCAATGTCCATAGCCACAAAAGAACATGTCCAACATACTAGGCAAGTACCTTGAATTTTTGATATAATGATCTAATTATTTAAATTGCCATTTGTAGTCACTCAATTTCTTTCCCTTTCCCCTTCCATATCAATAAGCTCACAAATATTGTCTACATGTCAATTCTATTATCATCCCCATTTAATTATCTATATGATATTTGCACAAATAAGGAAAAATATGTTATGTTGATCCAATTGAATGGAACTATCCATGCAGTTGTTGGAGGTGGTGCTCATCTTGCTCAGTTCATGACTATGAGATCCAAGTGGATTATTTTGCAAGATTAAGATTTTGGTCATAAGACTCACCGTTGGGTAACTTTTTAGTAAATTGGACATATACAATCAATGAGAAGTATGAATTATTATGTCATCCAATAATACTTTTCTTGTGAATTAATCTTTGAATCATAGTTATGTTGATTTGGCTAAATGATTATCTATAGATTCAACACATCCCATGCTTCTACTATTGGATCTGCAATTTTCTCCCTCTCTATTGTTGGAGATGAGGGGTCGTTCTTTTGGTGCCATTATAGGATTCTTCTACGTGCAATGTCACATGCCTCTTCCTTTATCATCACCTCTCAGAGGTCGTCGGTGGCAAGGATTGTACAGTCATCCTCTTTTATCCTGAGAATGACTTTTACCTCTAGATCAAGGATGATCCATGGTTTTAGGTATCCATCACCTGTCCAGACAAAAGCATGGAATAATTATTATACTGATTGTAACTAGATTATGCAATGTTATGGCATTTTCATATAGGCATGGAATGCATTACTAATAAAATTACACCACAACATAAGCATTGTTTGCACCCTATTAGCCTAACTACTAAAGCACACCTATGGGTGAGCATCAGGACCCATGTTGGTTGTTCCATAGAGGTCAACATAGAGTATTTGTTGATGATGTAATTGTAAGCATGTGTGAGTAGGGTAGTTTGAAGCCCAAAAGTATAATATACAACCATATTTCAAGATTTAAAAAGTATTATACAGAAGATCCCTAGAAACTACAGAAAAAAGATCCAACCATTTATTCTAACCGTAGTTAATAAAAGAGCAACATTTACATGAGAAGTGCCCTATTTAACTATGCACAAAGAAGTATACATAAAACCCATTTCTAGGACACTTTGTTTCCATCTTTACACTATGTGCAATCAGATCCCTATTAATCTAGGATGATCTCTTCCTAGATGTCATCTAACCCACTATCTCCATGGAGGGTGTCACATTCAAGTGACAAATTGTCTTTCCTTTTCCTCTTAATCTTCATATCATTCATTTCAATTACTCTAAGGCTATTTCTCTCTAGGCATGATTCTAATCTCCTATCTATGTTGATGTCCAAGAACTGTATCCTCAAAAGTGAAACCAAAGTTCAAAAGTGTGTGAGGTGCATCGAGGTGTTATCGTCTCAGTGAGGTGAGGCGGTCAAAAGCGTAAGCCTCAGATTGTACTGAGGTGCACATTATATATATATATATATTTTTTGGGTATATATATATATATATATATATATATTAAAAAATATGTATACATATATAATTTAAAAGATATATACATATATATATGAATACATACTCTTAATCCCATAAATGTAGACATATTTACATAAATACATACATATATATATATAAATATAAATATATATATATATATATATATATATATACAAACTCATATATATTGTAATATTCATACAAACACTTATATGTTCTATATAGACAAACACATGACACTGATAGTCATATTTACATATATGAAATAGAAACACATTTACATCCCATGTATGTGTATATATACATATATAGGCATATACATACACACACACTCATATATATACATATATACATACACATATACATATATGTATATACCTCTCTCTCTCTCTCTCTCTTTATATATATATATATATATATATACAAATTCATATATATTAATATATTCTGACAAACACTTATATGTTCTATATAGACACACACATTACGCTGATAGTCATATATACATATATGAAATAGAAACACATTTACATCCCATGTGTGTGCATATACATATATATGCATATACATACACACACACACACACACACACACACATATATATATATATATATATATATATATATATATATATATATATATATATATATATATATACACATAGATATACATATATATATACATATATACATTCACATATATACATATATATACCTATTTATATACCAATATATATACATATATACATATATGTATATATATGTATATATATATATATATATATATATATATATGTGTGTGTGTGTGTGTATGTGTATAACAAACACATGAGCACAAGTATGTGGGTACAGACATACATATAATGATATAAGTATTTAAGATATATATAGTTATAAACACAAACACAGAAATATACAAAAGTATAAACAATTTGGGGTTAGTTTGGCCCCTATTAAGCCTAAATTAAGGTATTCTATGTTTTTGTAATGATGCAGATTGAGGCTTACGCCTCAAAAATGCCTCACCACCTCGAGCACCTCGATACTCCTCAACAAACTGAGGCACAAACCTCGCAAGGTCAGACTGAGGCTTAAGCCACGAGGAGTACTAGAGACAACCACACCTCGAGGCGTACACATCTAGTGCCTCGAGACACATTTTTTAAAACAATGAGTGAAACACACTCTTCTTGAAAATATAGACCTCTGGATGATAATATGAGACTAGCAACCATTCTTTATAGATTTTGTATGTAGCCTCTAATATACATATTCAAAATACCAAAATCACTATTAACAAAAAATAAAAATATCATTTCTATGAGAATATAAAAGAATATTGAAAGCAAAAATATATAGAGAATTGTGGACAACTGATTAACTATGAGGCGCAGTACCAGAAGAAAACACGCTGGATATTTACCTTGATACTAATGAGTGCAAGTTTAAAAACATTTGATTAGTGAATATCTAATAGTCCAACTCATCTTCCCTTTCTTTCTTTATTTTGGCCTAGTGCCAGGATAAGTGATTAAATTGAGTTAAACAAATACAATAAAATGACTCCATCAAAATAATGTGTGAAAAATAAGCTCATGACCAAAGATGGGGAATATTGACTGCAACAAAAATGCAGTGCAATGTTGAGAACTGTTTAGGGAGTGGAATTCTCCCATTCATGGCAGATTCGACTCACTTAAAACCACATGAACTAATTGTTCCTCTTTTTAAGATTAAACCATAGTCCTTCCAGGAAATATTCTTAGGGAATCAATAGTAGGAATATGCATTTAAATAAGAGAGAGGTTTTAAAAATAATGAACCTCTATGGTAGTAGTGAATGCTTGTCCGTAAGAGACAATTGACTTGTCATTTATTGTGACATGTACCATCTTCTACTATAGCTTCACTTTTCAGGATGTCTTTACAATTATAAATTCCATTTCCAACTTTGAGACTATCTCTTCATGTGAGCATGATGAGTAGTATTCCTCATCCATATTATTTCCATGTTTGAGGACATATTCTTGAATCTAGATGTTCGGATTCAATGCTTAATATGGAAAGAGGTAGGAGAATACCATCAACAGAATGGGCAATAGATTGTTGCATCCCATCTTTAGCAGATACATCCACTACTATCAACTCAATTGCTATTGTTTGAAACTCAAGTACTCTCATATTTTTGATAAGCATATGGCAGTGATGGTTAATCACTCTCTATGCCACCTCTCTTTCCTTTTCTTCTCTTCATTCTATTTCATTTTCTTCACATGGGTGGCAAAAGTTGTGAGGTAGTAACAGGGTGTAGTTGGCTTGTAGTAGGCAATTGAGGGCATATAGGAGTTAGTTGCCCTACCCTATCTTTCCATTCCTCCTCTATTATGGTTGTTTCCCAAAGGGTATCAGACTTTGCAATAAATTGTGGCTGTTTAATTTTCTAGTACCTAAATCTAGGTTGTCCATAAAGTTAGAAGTTGGAACAGGAAAAGAAAGCATGGTGTGCATAGTTTGGTTTACAAATCAAACCAAACTAACCATGATGTTGATGATTAACATATCTGGTTCACATTCCTAAGAAATCATGATCGATTAGAGGCTCTATTCACTCTAACCTAATGTTTTGGACCCTTTCTTACATTTCACTGTCTTCATCCTCAATGAGTCTCCAAAAAAGGATATTTAAATGCAATATTGCATACACACGCATCTAAGTGTCTTATAAAATTTATCTAATTCCCTATTATGGAGCTTTAGGCAGTAAAACTCTAGACAAGGTTTGATATATTATGGATTGAGTTGTTACTGAGTTGTTCAACCACAGGACACTAGATTCGTGATTACTTTGTTGGTAGGCTCTTGGTTCCTAGTGAAGATTTCCCAAACATGTTACAAGATGACACAATGTTCAGTTTGAGCCTAGTTTTCCTAGACCCCAATTGCCTAGTAGCCTCCAATGATATGTGTCTTTTTATACTATTGATCTTCCTGGTCCAAGCATGAATGGGTGGTAGAATCATAACAACATTCATGTGACATCGCATGTTCCAATTCCTCCTGCAGCACTTGGGAGCTTCACCTAGATTCAACTAGCCTATATTTGGAAAAAAAGCACAACTAGTGGATATGCCATGGTTATGTCATTGTTCCCTTTCTCACCAGCCATATTCCTAGGCCAGCTCAAAGATCTACAACTTACATACCACTTTCAAGTTTCTCATCTTTTGATAATGTTGCAACTTCATATGAGGTAGTCCCAAGGCATTCAAGGCCTCTATTCATATATGAACCACATTGTACTAAGAGGTCTGGGAGAAAAGATATAGTAGATTTAATTCACTTGCTATTGAATTTTTGAGCCATGGTAGGTGGGTGTCTGAGAATTTGGTTCCTAGGTGAATTTTGAAATAGAGCTACAAAATTCACTACATGTACCATATTTTCTCTGGTAAATATCAAGTACTAGAGATCTTATACAATTTACAAATAAGCATAATGACAAATAAAGCTACACTAATGTATTCTGTAGACTCACAAAATATCCCTTACAGAAATATTTTCTATTTTGTAACTTATTGTACGGGTGTTCCCATTAAATTTTTCTTATGTGACAAGTATGATTAATATAAAATAATTTGATTGCTGGAGTAACTTTAGTGGTTATTTAGGTAAAGTGATTTTTGTCCTCATATGGAAGCTCCTCTAAGTTGGTCAACCCATTTTAGTTACTGGACTACTATCTCTAGATGGTACCTCTGTGAATCATTTCTTATTAGCTATCTAGTTGATGCTTCACGAGTAAGGGTTGCAATCTTCTCAACAGTGACATCTAGCCCCAATACAACACTAACACCACAAATAACAACAATAATTATCTTATTATTACAAAGATTATCGAAGAGGTTATTTGTTCCAACAACAATAACATTGCCAGCAGCCACTGAGAATGTAAACACCTAAGTAGAACTAGGGACATCATTTCCATGGCCAGACTAAAGTTGTTATGTAATATTAAAATCATGTATCTAAACTAGTGACGTAAAGATGGTGTATCCCTCTCTCACAACCACTAAGCCACTTCCACCAAGACTAACAACATGAACACCATGAGAAAAACATTATCCAACCTGATCAATAAGGGATATTATATAGGAAATTCAAGATCCTCTAGCCTTGTATATTGAGTAAGCTTTATCTAACACATGGGATGGATCAATAAGACCCTCAGGTTCTACTTTTATTATGCCTATAGAACTATACATCATTTCCTGAGTATACCAACATGCATCAACACCTGAATCTGCCCAGCCACCAATGCTATTACCCACACATCTTATTCATCCACACAAATGAAATGAGCATCTTCTCCACCAGTTTCCTCCTTGTCAGGGTGAGGTGAGTGCATGAAACTGATTTATTTTTGTGTTCAGTATCAATAATTCTAATTATGTACCCACAATATTGAAGTCCCCTAGCCTTAAGATGAAATTAATTAAGTACTTTTACACCGTGAACATGTACATATGCACATGCATGCATGATTAACAATACAGTGAAAATCAATATGTACATTGTACGTTCAGTGGTTCCTTTTATTTATTATACAAATGTAGTTAGATTGTTTTGTTCTTTCACTAAAATATGACACAACTTTAGGAAAATGAAACAATACTCTTTTTTGAGTGGACATGAACATTTTTTTAAATATTTTTAGTATTTCAAATTAATAGATGCAAACTTTGAATGATTGTGCAATCAAATTGATGTGGTATTAAAGAATGCAATTAGTTTATATTCAATGTTTAAGAATACAAATTTTCTATGTTGAGTGTCAAAGAATTCTGATTTCGTACCCACAATAGGGAAGCCCCCTACCCTTGCAATGAAATTGATTCAATGATTTGAGTGATTATGCAACATACATGCTCTATTTTTTATCTAACTGCTAATCTGAATATGTGTCTGTTCCATAGTACTAAATTATGCTTGGAAAATGCTTATAATAGTTGAATTAGCCATTAATCAATTCTCGAAATATAAGATGGTACAATTTTCATATATGCATATTTTTTATGGTAAGTAGCTAATATATGTATGCACTCCTACAATAAATGTGCAAGGTGAGAAATCTATATGTTGGATATGTCTCTCGTGCTGATTCAGATTCATGTTTTGAGTTATTATAAGATTGTTTTTAGTTTAAATTACTTTTATATGTCCACGTTACAAATGTTTCTACACTTTATCCAGTGTTCTAACCTATCATCATATTCCAACGGATCACATTCATAATATATTCAGTTCACCTAAGAAAAGTTTGAGTGCAATATAGCAATCTTATTTATGTAAGAATCTAGGTTATATATTCTTGCAAAATTTAGAAGATAACAGTCTTATAAATGTGTGTTGATTCCTTTCCTTCCAAAAGTAAAATTAGTTTTGTCAGAAATATAACTCATCCTTGGCTAATTAAACAACTTATTTAGAATTTTGTAATGTTTCCCCATGAGTGTGTGTAGGTGATACAAAATCTGTCAACACATTCTAATTGTTCTAACAACAACACTTTCAGAACTGGCATTTGATGGTTAACAAGAATCTATTGAAAAGAAATGACATGAAGCATTGGTTTTGTTACTTGTGAAATGCCCCTGTAAGGACTGTAGACGTTTGGGTCTGTTTGTATCTGTGCTATCTTGTTACTTTAATCCTTGTAGGGTTGCTTTATTTATGAAATTAGTAAAAGAAGAGGGAGAGAGTAAAGAGGGTGAAGAACAAAAGGAAACTGGACACATGGTTTTATATTGTTCGGAAGAGCCACAATGTTGTTCTCAAACCTACTTGGCCACAATGTTGTTCTTTAGGGCCTCAGTGTCTTGTACTTCTTCAAGAGTTGTTATATTGTGCTATGAGGAATCTAATCAAGATTGTTTGACCATTATTTCATCCATTGTACTTGATTAGATACTCAAGTGAAGACTATTGATCACCTATTACCTAAAGTTATGCTAGCCACACCCTTTGGAATTACACATGTTTCCTGCTACAGGTAGATACTCCCCTTACACATGATTATACCTTCCTGAGATTATTCTTTGCTTCGATATATTTATTCTTTAATCTATGAATCAACCATTTACTAATATTCTAATACGTCTTCCTGTGAATTTGACTTACTTCCTGTGTATTCGAGATATAGCAATGCCATGATTCAATCATGAAGTTGTAAAGAAGGAACTGCTTATGGCAATGGAGAAAAAGAATGACAAGATTCTTGACTTATTTATGGAAATTTATGGGGAAGGCCTGATAACAACTAACCAGATGCCATGAGGTTCTCAAGGGTCTAGGACAACCTTGATCATTTGTCAACTAACTATATTATGCGTCTGAGGTATACATAAGAAAGATCCTTTCCTAAAAATATGAATATATATCTGAATTCCCCTATTAGAATGTTGGTAAGTTTTGTGGATATATAATTATTTTGATATTATCATTTTTGATAGCAACACTCTTATTTTTTGGAAGGTTTATGTTTATCGGTACCTTAGACAATCTAAAGTTATCTTTTTTGGTTTGGCAGAATGGCTATGTAAGATTTCTCCTAGCGTGTTATGAAGGTGAGCTTAATTATTATTGGTGCCCTAATACATTCTGTAATTTCCTACTAGGTATGTACATGCTTTGACCATTTTCATATTATCATCTTGACTAATTAGAAATGACAAATCTATTTGGATATAAGCTTTAATCGAACAACCTATTAACTACTAGCATCATGATCTACATTACTAAAATCTGCTCCTTGTCCTTAATGATTTATGTATCTACATCTGTTTGGTGTCACAAGTACATATGGTCCAACAAATATTCTTCTGGGATGGATTTGAATATTTGAAAATCACCACTTTTGGATGCAAGTTGTCTCCTTCCTTACTAATTCACAATTGTAGCAACAACCATAGGTGCAATCATAGTCCCAACCCAACCTCACCCTGTCAGTCAGTCTCAACTCCAGCCTCAGGCTCAGACCCCTCAAATGCAGGAACCACCAAATGTACAACAACAAATTCCTATATGAGCTCGACAAGCTCATGTGCAGGCTCAAAAGCAACCACTAGATAATCCTTCACAGATGCAAATGAAAACACATTGGTAAGGTTACCTGTTCAAATTGCATAGCATCCTCAACGTCAACTCCTAGCATAACACCCTTAGATGCCACAACCACAGATGCAGTCTCATGTAAAACCACAGGTTGCTAACTACCTATACAAAAAAAACAACATATGAATATACTTCCTATGTCACAACCACAAATAGTTACTCAATCTCAACCTTAGCCACAAAATGCTTCCTCTCATGATGTGACAAGGCTTTAGTCATATCCTCAGCATCAACTACAACAAGCTCTGACCGTTGTTCCACAACAAAGGCCAGATATGCACCTCAGAAGCAGCTTCCTCACCATACTTCTCAAGTGTAAAATTAGATTTCCCATCAAATGTCCCTAGTAAAACTATTACAAACTTGGGCTTCCATGGAAGAAGAACAACTAAATATGGCTTTATCTCACCCATGTTACAATCCTAATCAACCTACTGATCAATTTCATGCTCAATACTACCTAGAAATGCAGTCATCAACACAGAATCAAAACCTACCACATCAACATGTACGTGGACATGTTCCTCCTCAACATGGGACTCACCCATCACCACATGTTGCTTTCCCACACCAACTGTTTCATCTACACACTGCACCATATGGACAACAACAACTTCCTCCAAATCAACATGCTCAACAACCAACTTCAATGATGCCTGCCATGTCACTGCACCATGCTCAAACTGAGTTAAACATAACTACAACTGTTGACCACCTTCCTCAGTCATTTACTGGACAAGTTAGCTCAGAAAGAGGGCTAGATGCTCCCTTAGGAAATGACCAATTGGTTGGTAAAGTGCCAAGAACATTAGACAAATCTTCTAATGCCTTTGGTCTAGATGGAGGTCACAAAATTGATGAACTTCCAGGTGCAATATCATCAACATTACCACCTCCCTACTATTTAGATAGTTTCCCTGGTGACAATCCTAAATATATTATGATGGTGCAACAATTGGGATTCTTTTGTAGTTGATGCTCCTATGTGATTTGGTGACTCAACATTTGATGGCAATTATCATCCACATGAATTTTCTAATGAGCTTGTCCCATTTAATTTTATAAGTATATATGTCCTTTATTTCCACTTTTTAGCCATTTTTGTTTTCTAGTATGAAAAGTTGAAGACAAACATTGATGATCCAACTGGTGTCTTGCATATTTAGGGGGCACCACCCAAGGATGACTCATATTTTTCTGATCATCTATGGAAAAAGAGGCCTGGGAGTGTAGGATTGTATAGGATTTGCAAGATTGACTGTAAAAATGTTGAGGGTTTAGATCTGCATTCATAGATGCGGGAACACTAGAAAATGGAAATGGATATTGTTTTGAACATTAAGAAGAATAATGCAAAGAAGATAAAAAGTAGTCTATTTTTATCCAGCTCTAGCGGTATTACAAATTAATGTTTTTGGACTTCCATTTGGGACTAATGAGGTGAAACTACTTCTTGTCCATGTAGGCCTTATGAGGACAATATGTCTCTAGACGAAGTATCAAAGATGAAATTTAGTAGCTTTGAAAGTCGTGGTAACAAGAACTAGATTTTGATGGAGCAATATTATACATATAGATCGGAAAATTCCATGTAACTGTGTTCTTATGTTGCCTTCTTTTATTTTGGCATATGAAAGGTTTTATGTATTAGATATTACCAAGACTGCAATTTCAATGGCAAGTAAGGCAGCCTCAGTTGCTACTAACTCAGTGGTGAGTAGAAGCTACCTCTTAGCAGGCACCCTTTGGCTATCTAGTGGTGAGTAGCAGCAACTAACTTAGTTCATACTGGAACCAATATCATGTTATTCTTTAACATTTGATAGGGCTTGTTTTATAGTATAGATATAGATTTATATACTTTCAGGTCATTTTTCTATAGATCCCTTTCAAAATCAAGTCTTTTGTTTGTTTCCATGTTTTCCTTCATTGAATAAATACTAAGAGAAGTTTACAACAGTTTGTTATGCTCTCTCATCCTACAATTGTATTCAATGTGTGGGACGAATATAGCTAACATCCCATCAAGAAAGCATTAGATTGTTGTAGATAATGATTTAGGTGTCCTTACAAAAATGTTGAACCCGTGTTTGAAGGCTATGAAGGCTATGTTTATGTTTCTTAGTCGATTCCAATTGCATTCTTGGCTACTGCTATTGCAAATGCTCCTTCTGACCAAAACAGAACAATGCTAGCTGAGAGGTTATGTTTCCTAATGGATCATAATGAACACAACATGGCTATAAAGGTGATTGGTATGAAACTACAATCCCCAACTCATCGAATAAAAGGAGAAGACAACAAGGACAATGGTAGAGAAATATACATACTATTTTTCCAAGATGCATGTAGACCGCACTCAATCATTGATATATGTATATCCTTTTCTTTGTACACATTGTGTAATAGGGGCAAGGTATACGTCCTCCCCATGTATATTTGACACTTCAGTATAAATGAAAGTAAGATTGTTGGAATAAAGATCATAACTTTGTCTACGTACTAAAATTTTATTATTAAAAGAGCTTGTGTACTAATAAATTACACAACATATGAATAATTGAACCATGCATATATGTATGTGTAATAAATTGCACTACATATGCATCTAGATGCATAATACAACTATATATATGTGTGTAGTAATTGTTATCTTTCCCTACACGTTAACTACACAAAATGTATTAACTTCATCATTTTGCTACATATTGACTATATATGCAATTGAAGTTGTACACTTAGCTATAATTACATTTACATTTAAATATGTAAAGACAATATCTAACTATGCTTCTGACTACATATGTTTTTGTACAAAATGTATTATCTAACTCCGTATTTGAAAACTATAGTTAAAGGCTTTAGCAATACGAGCATATACTACAATTTGTATATGTAAAGAAATATGCAGCTAAAGCCTTTAGCTACAAAATATGGGGATTTTGCTACATGTTTTTTTGTAGTTAAAGAGCAATTTTTTTTAGTGATTGGTGATTATATACGTGGAAGTCTTAGATCTAATAACTAACATGTTGTGTATATAAAAAAAACATTTACTTTGAGATATAAACTAATATTGTTCAATCTGATGAGAATTTAAGTCCTGGATACAGTTTGGATAACATGTTCATGACTTAAGGATATGAAGCATAAATGTGATGAGTTAAGGGTTTGAAACCAAAATTAGAACTTGCTATAATATTAATGAACATAATCTGATCTAGGTGTTCATAATTAAAGAATACGAGAGATATGATATTTGTCATTTTACCTAAGTCAAATATGGGTTTACAACTCTAAAGAATCAGGGTGAAATGGAACTAGGGTTTGAATCCTTATGTGAAGTCCCAGGATTTGAGGCCTCAGATAACATGATCTTAAAAAGAATGATTGGACCACCCATATCACCAAGATGCACCTCCTTTTCTGAGAGATCATCACTAAAGAACTCCATATTTAAGTGTGCTCAGCTTAGAGTAGTACTAGGATGGGTGACCAGTCGGGAAGTTGACCCTGACTTGCATGTGAGTGAGGACAAATCACGTAGTTAAGTCTAGTGGTGATTTGTGGGTCCAACCATCATTCCTGAAACTCTAGTAGAGCCTAGGGAAGTGGGCTCAGGTGTTACAAATCATATTAGAGCTAGATCCCCTCCAATAGGTGGGGCCCACATGGGCATGTGGTATGTTAGTCTTAAGCCATGCGGTGTAAGCAAGTTGGAAAGTGATATCCACTGAGACGAGATGGAGCCACCCTTCCACGGGTAGCCGTAGATGGGTGTTGGGTGTCCATGGGACATTCTAGGTCTGCACAGAAATGGGGAAGTGATTATGAGGTTTTATAATTGAGCCTTAATGAGGATGTCAAGAGTCTAGTTCTGGGAGATTGTAACATCCTAGGATTTGAGGCCTTAGATAACATGATCCTAAAAAGAATGATTGGACTACCCATATCACCAAGATGCACCTTATTTCCTAAGAGACCATCACTAAAGAACTCCATAGTTAAACGTGCTCATCTTGGAGTAGTACTAGGATGGGTGACCAGTCAGGAAGTTGACCCCGTCTTGCACGCGAGTGAGGACAAATAATGCAGTTAAGGCTAGTGGTCATTTGTGGGGCCAGTCATCATTCCTTAAACTCTACTAGAGCCTAGGGCAGTGGGCCCATGGGTTATAAATTTTGAGGACATGATTTTTTTTATTGGGCTACTTGAATTTTGGGGACATAATTTTGATTATAGAATTGAGGATGCTCCAGTATTTGAGGTTACAACTTGGATTTAGACAGTCCCAATCTTTGAGTACGTTTTTGAATTTTGGGGACAAATTTCCCTTTTAAGGAGGGAAGGATGTGACAAAGTGGATTTTAGCATAACAATGAATTAATTACTCTTTTGCCCTCTATACGTTCACTCATGAACTCAAATTATTTTTCTTGGCTCCTAAATCAATGTTAAACGCAAATCCAAAATATGGTGATTAATGTGAATTTTATACACGTTATAACACCACAAATTTGATTAATTTGTTACTTTAATCAAAAAAATAAATTTGTCCATCAAACTTCACCATATTGTTCTCAAACTTTTTATAAATATTCTACACTTTAATTTGAACATAAGCTTGAAATTTCATTGCAATCTGAAATTCCTACATTTTTTATGAATTATTGAAGTTTATGTATAGAAAACCCCTTTATATCCCTTTTATTTGCTCTTTTTCTTTGCTTTGCCATATCAACGATCTAGAAAAGGGATCCATGGTGATATTTGGCCCTAGGATCTACCTCTTGTGGATCCAGGCCTGATCTAGGAACTGTGAGATCATCATCAACCTCCCACAATCAGCGGGGAGGTGTCTTTATGGACGAGACTTGCAATCTCGCGCTCTTGACCTCGTTTTGAAATTCTAATCGAGAGGAAACAATCCTCTCATAAAGTCAAATTGAAAGAACCCTACTTTGACCAAGTTTCTCACCTTGTTACACCACCAAAATGACTCCCCTGATCTCCCCTCACTCCAACAAGCATGTCCGCCACCCAAAACCCCTTATCCTGAAACTAGTCCTAATGCTAGTCTTAAACCATGTGGCATAGGGAAGTTGGAAAGGGATATCCACTGAGAAAAGATGGAGACACCCTTGCACGGGTAGCCATGGATGGGAGCTGGGTGTCCATGGGACATTCTAGGTCTGCACTGAAATGGGGAAGTGATTATGAGGTTGTATAATTGAGCCTTGACGAGGACGTCAAGAGTCTAATTGGGGGAGATAGTAACATCCCAGAATTTGAGGCTTCAGATAACATGATCTTAAAAGGAATGATTAGACTACCCATATCACCAAGATGCACCTCATTTCCCAGGAGATCATCACTAAAGAACTCTATAGTTAAAAGTGCTCAGCTTGGAGTAGTACTAGGATGGGTGACCAGTCAGGAAGTTGACCCCGACTTACACGTGAGTGAGGAAACATCGTGTAGTTAAGGCAAGCAGTGATTTTTGGGCCCAATCGTCATTCCTAAAACTCTACTAGAGCCTAGGGCAGTGGGCCCATGGGTTATAAATTTTGAGGAAATGATTTTGATTATTGGACTACTTGAATTTTGAGGACATAATTTTGATTATAGATTGGTGGATGCTCCAGTATTTGAGGATACGACTTGGATTTAGATAGTCCCAATGTTTTAGTATGTTTTTGAATTTTGGGGACAAAATTCCCTTTTGAGGGAAGGACACAACAAAGTGGATTTTAGCATAACAATGAATGAATTACTCTTTTTCCATGTATATGTTCACTCATGAACTCAAATTATTTTTCTTGGCTCCTAAATCAATGTTAAACTCAAATCCAAAATATGGTGATCAATGTGAATTTTATACACATTATAACACCACAAATTTGATTAATTTGTTACTTTACTCAAAAAAAATAAATTGGTCCATCAAACTTCACCATATTGTTCTCAAACATTTTATAAAGATTCTATACTTTAATTTGAACCTATGCTTGAAATTTCATTACAATCGGACATTCCTACATTTTTTATGAATTATTGAAGTTTATGTATAGAAAACCCCTTTATTTATGTTTTATTTGCTCATTTTATTCGCTTTTCCATATCAACGATCCAGACAAGGGATCTGGGGTGATATTTGGCCTCAACATGTTCCCAAAAATTTATTAAGGAGGAGGCATGATCCACATCATGATAGTGTCCTCTCACAACAAGTTTATGAAAATGCATCAAATATTATCATTGACAGATATCATGACAACATCATCTACAATAAGTCCCCAAAAATGCATATGGGATGAGCCACAATCAGCAAGGAGGTGTCTTTATGGCCGAGACTTGCAATCTCGTGCTCTTAACCTCATTTTGAAATTCTAATCGAGGGGAAACGATCCCCTTGCAATGCCAAACTGAAAGAACCCTACTTTGATCAGGTTTCTCCCCTTGTTGCACCACCAAAATGACTCCCTTGCTCTCCCCACTTACTCCAACAAGCATGGATACCACCCCAAACCCCTTATCCCTAAACCTAGTCCTAATGCTATAAAAATGCTCAAAATGGAACCCCTCCATCATTTCGTAGGAGAATCCCACCTTTCCATTCTTACACATAGTCTCGAGCACCCCAGATTTATCCCACCATCCTCCTACTACCTGTGTCATGCGGTCATCTAGCCCCTTTTGGGCGTTGCTACTCCACACCTCCATCCCCCTTTCTTTGGCCCCCATCAAGTCTGCAAGGTGGTGGCATACTAGGATGGCCTGCTCGTGGCCTCTCGTGCCCCCTCCTGCTCCCAGAGCTCCTCCATATCGGTGAGCTCCTCTACCTACCTACGTGTCTTGTACAAGGCTTGCGTGAGAAAGAAAGGGATCCCAAACCGGTCGGTCTGGAAAGGGAGTGATCCAGTCCAAGAAAAATAAACCAACCCAAATGAACCACAATTGAACCAAGAAATCAAGTTGTGAATAGACAAATTGAAGAGTTTGAACTGAACCACTGAGCTACTAAGCTACAACTCTATGTGGCTTGATATCAACCATCAATTTTACATCAACAGTCACGCTATTTTCCCAAATTAAGGTATTTTTCTCCCTCTCTGATAAATAATCATTTATACTCAGATCTTGTTTAAATCATAGAAATTGCTTTGTAACTCCAAAAATAACAAATAATTAGTCAATATTGATCAGAAAAATCCAACGAATCATTTAAAAAAACTTTTGAGACCTGATTGTGAATGATTCTCTATGATATACCTAAATTTTAATCTTTTTCTTATTTAATTCATCTAACAATTCAACCATGATGTTTAATATTTGGAAACACCAAATTTTGACTCTGATGCTTATCTTGAAATTTTTACTAAGATCTAATCTAGTTGACTCATCTACTCTTGAAAATGGATCATTAGTGATCTAGATCTATTTACTTGATTCAATCTTGAATATGATCTTTATGAATAATGAGTAATTTGGATATTGATCTTAACCTTAAAAAACGGTTGATATACATTTGACCCATCAATCTAATCTTGAATTTCAATTATGCTAAGTATCATGATGATAATTTAGAAATTTGATGATGAATTGGATAATGATCATAAAATTTGGGTTAACACATATGATCCTAGAAAACCTAGGTAGGTCATTTACACTCAGAAATATACTTGACACTTGAATAAGTCTTGGGAATATTGGAATTGTTGTTTATAAGTGGATGACCTAACCCTAGTTTGACATAGGAAAGTGTAACCCTAATCTAAAATATTGAAACACGATCTCCAAATATCATGATCTTAACCCTTGATCCAAATATTGTGATTTAGGATCTGATTCGAAGGGTTGGCCTAATACTTTTTGATATTTTTCCTCTAAAATCTTTGGTGAAAGGTACACTATTATACCTCCTCCTTGTTTGTATTTGAAGATACCTTTTATGTATCTCTTATTTGTATACTTGGCTATATACTTGGTTGAGCTACTATTCATTATTGATCAGGATTCAATTTTTCCTATATTATATTTTGATACAAACTTGAAAACATAATGATATTGCCCATTATGACTGCCCGTCTATTGATGTTGATAATGTTGATATTGGGTACAACTGACCTTCTCATTGGGAGGGTGGAAAATTGTACCTATAAAATGATATTGAATCTTATACATGTCGATCGATCTCCTACCGAGAAGGATCTTGGTGCCCTCCCCCATCTTGTTGGGGTGATGGAGCCACACAAAATATATAAGCATGCTTCTCGATTACAGCATAATGGGAACTCATAATAAAAATTGAATCGTTTAAAATACACAAGTTGTTGAATAAATGTTGTCTTTGGAAAATCACATGTTATACTTTTCTTGAATATAATTCATAACAAGTATATTCTTTTACTATAAACTATTTTACTTGTTTTTGATAGTGTACAGTGCAATTGCATGATTGTATCTCGATTTTGTTGATTTTAGGAAAACAAATGGAACACTAACTAGATTGCTTCTAGACACGACATACTCTAATGACAAAGATAGATCTGCAATATCTCCTATTTTGGGTTAGTGTATTCTTTAAATCCCTTATTTATGAGTTATTATTTCTTATTGTATATTCCAGTGTGTGAGATCCTATCGGGCCACTCAGGGATGGGTGATTCATTCCTTTTACCACTATCTAGGTAGTGGGATTGGGATTGGGGTAGGAATGGTTTTATGACACCTTATTCCTTTTCCAAACACTAAATGGCCCTAAACAATAGATTAGGACCCGAGTAGGGTTAAATAATAGTAATATGATGGTAACACTTCAGGATATGCATACATGGAAGGTTAAATGTTGGTTGCATGGATCCATCCTTGGTTGATTGGATGATATGATTGATGTACTTGAAGTATGATTGCATTGTTCTACATTGAGGTACGTGGTCACAATTATGACTACCTACGATATCATTTGCCTGTATTTGTCGAGGATTTCTCTAACATGTTGGATGTTTATTTACATTATGTTCAATTATAATGCCACTATGAATATCACATAAAGTAAGATATCATATTTTAAACCCTAGGATGACATGTATCAAGGGGTGATACAGATGAGCCTAGATTAGATACTAATCAGGCCCAAGATAACATATCAAGTATGAGTTGGAATATGCAATGAAATGTCAGTTCCTATATGTAAGAAATTGATTGATTATATTATTTAATGTACTTTTGCACTTTTGCATGCACCCCACATACACAGTATAACACTATACGGGTATGAGTTTTGTTTCATTATGTTTTAGGTAAATGCAATACGTGAAGATGTCAAGACTTGATGGACATATGAAATTACCTGAAGACATTAAAACTAAGTACAGGAGATTAGTTAGATACCTCTTCTCATATCTAATAGTTATCATATTAGAAATTTGTGTAACTCCTTAGATTAATTTCATTCTACATTTTGTAAATAATATTTTTGAATTAATGGAAACTATTTGCTTTTTGAAAAATCTAGATCTTCGGAATTTTTCGTAATGGCTCTCAACTTTGAGGTCCTTTCTTAATTGAGGGATGTTGGAAAGTGAGGTCATTACATGATGACTATTGTGTGATTCAGGCTAGCAGTATTCTAGCTATTCCTTGTGTTAATAATTGATATCTGAATATTTACTTCCTGGTATGTTAGAGGATTAAACAAAGTAGAGAACCAATATATAGTCCAAGATGAATGTTCCAGGGTTAAATCTTCTATATACTATATTCTTGAATCCAAAATTAGGAGGAAGAAGTTGACTAAGGTCATGCAGAAGCTATGGCCAAAATCTAGTTGGCATTCTAATCATAATTTTCACCTTCTATATAGAATATATTTGTTTGGGACCCAAATATTGTGAATATTTCTATTATCAGTGAAATTGATCAGTCTATCCATTGTTGTTTATGTTGATGGCTTTGCTTTCTAATTCACTAAAGCATATGGTCAGAATGATGACAAAAAAGGGGACTTTGGTCTAAACTATAACATACCAAAACTTGGACATATTCTCTTTTTACCCCTATTCCAAGCTTTTCCTTCCATTTCTATCCTTATTTGATTTGATTTTTAATTTGTGGAATTAATAGTAGTTTGGTGAAATTTTTTCATTGTTTATCTCAATAAATGAGTTTATGCACAAATACCTCAGTAAATGCTTTAATCAGGATCCAATATGCAATTTGATCACTTATGTGCCATATTAATAAAAAAAATCATACTAGAACCTTCTATGGCCTTTTAGAATAAGAAATAGAAAAGAAAATAAAATGGGAGAGGATAAAATCAAGAAAATAACACATTAAATGCTTTATTGTGACAAATAGTGGAAATATGAGTAAATCACTTAAAATTCAACAAAAGGGAAACTTAAAAGGTAATTCTAAGCCCAAATTCATTTTCCTTGACTCAAAGTTGAGTTGAATGACAAGTTTCACAATTTTAGAATATTAATAATTATCTTTGCATTAATTGGAATTTGAAAATATGAGTATTTATTCAAATTATTAAATTAATTATTAAACAACTTGAAAAGTGGATATTAACCTCAAATTCGTGATATACATTTCAAAATGATTCTATCTGAGAATTTTCATCTAATTTGGACAATATTAAATATTTATTTTATCTAGGAGAGAGAAAATGATTTAAAGACCAAAAATATTAAATAATATGTTACAAATTAATCAATGAAAAAATCATATTCCCCATACTTAGTATTGCTTGTAGACCAATTGTTATATTTTTGGAAAGTTTCTAGATGCCTCTTATTCATTACAAGTATAAAATAAGTGATAAAATTAAAATGTATTAAATAAAATAATAAAAGTCTTCAGAATAATATAATAATGCCAAATTTATATTCTACATTCCAAAATATCCCTTTGATTCAATTTTCACTCAATTTGGAAAATATTTGATGAAAAGGTGAATTTAGGAGACTGAAAGTGTGTAGATCTTCAAATCATTAATTAAAATAACAAACACCTTCAAAAATGAATTAATTGAAAATTCGTGTCCAAAACATTTAATATGACTTTTGGGTGAAGTTTCATTAATTTTGGAGAATCCTAGAGTCATTAATGCATGAGGAAAGAGAAAATATGAATTACTTTAAAAGAATTAAATAAAATATATTAAGTATTCAAAAGCAAAAAAATAATATCATATGCAAATTCCCCATGTCCGAATAGGCTACTTGTCAAATTTCATTTAATTTGGACTTCTTTTGCACCCTCAACTAATTATAGAAACTTTTGTATATGAAATACATCAAAAGACTATTGTTCTAGGCATTTAATACTTCCCATTTGGGCCAAGTCAGCGGGCCAACCCCTCTTTCTCCCTCTCTCTCTCTCTGTCTGTCTCTCTCTCTATCTCTCTCTCTCTCTCTTTTACACACACACAGAGTTTCTTGCTTATATGACTTAACCGAATTTTCTGATTGGTCAATATTGTAAAAATTGTATCTTTTGCTCTGGTTATCTAAATATTAAAAATAAATATGTTTTAGAATCTAAAAAATGTGTTCTTTCAAATAAAAATAGGTTAAATGTCTGATTTCCACGATTTTGAGAAAATTGATTTTGGATATGAATTTAATGTATAAAAATCCTAAAAATAACAACATTAACATATTACCTATAAAATTAACATAACAATATGTTTTCTTGATCAAGAGAACCTAATAAGTTAATTGGTGAGATTTTTAGAGTCAAAATATGATGTTCTTCAAAACACTCTAAAATTTATATATATGAAATACAAACCCTAATACATGTGAATAACTTGAAATAGGTAAAGTTGAACTTGGATTATTTATAAGTTGTGGAAGTTGATAATCAAATTCAATAAGAGAGGTATGTGCATCCTTACACCCTAAGTTGGGATATTTGCAAACCTAGCCCTATTTTCTTGAATGAGGCATTTATTGAACCCTAATTCTCCTATTATTTCTTATTTTGTAATTCTTGCCTAATAAATTAGTATTCATAATCTATTTCTTGGGTCTTGTACCCCATTGTCAGGTTTTAATTATATGATTCTTATAATTTCCATAGTTCTCTTTAGCATGTTGATTTTATTAGACTATTTGGATAATGTAGTGGTACTTTTGTACAATCAACCATAGATAGGACATGTGTGATTTCACCCAAAGAAATGTGTTACTCTCCCCAATATAAAATATGTTATAGATGACTGGAATGTGTTACTCTCCCTCACCTATTTGGTTGAGGTATGGTAGGCGCCTCAACCCTACTTAGTTAAGGTAGAGAATATTAATCATGCATGGAAACCTTTTACTATTTTCTTGTTATGGCAAACATCTATTTGATTATGCCTCATACTTTTGGCCATATTCATCTTATGATGAAATATTAGCCTTTATTTCCATGCTATTTCTTTATCTTTTGTCCTTTTTCAATATTTTACACATACCTTGCTTCTTTCTCATGTTGGGTGTCTTCCCAACCACCCAGGTTTTAATCAAGGTGTTGATCAAGACCTAGGATCAAAGTGCACAATTGGATCGTGGAGGACCAGCCTAGGATTAGGTTATCGCGTACATGGATTTTAGCTTGGACCTATCTCATGATTTTGTTGTTTGGAGACAAAGTTGGTGTAGTTTAGATTTCCCTCTATCTAGACCCATATGTTGTATCTTACATGTAAAGCCTTAATGGGGGATATGATGGGATTTTTTAATCTTTTATAAAATTGATTATAGTCATGAAAATTATATTTTTTTGCTATACTCTTTGATCTTTTGTATACCATTATATATGATTTGAAAATTGTACACCTGTTCCATCATACCTTTTGAGTATGTTTGGGATAGATGTTTTGTTCTTCAAATTTTAGTAGGCGGTGATTTCACTTTCTTACAACATGGTATCAGAGCCCATGGTCGTCAAAATATGATTATAACAATTATGTCTCCCTAATTAGAAACCTTGGCTTACGAAGTTACCCTCTAGGAGGAAAGTTTGCCCTATAATTGAGTTATATTCTTCATGATATGATGAAAGGTTGTTTTAGGATCATAAGAGTTCCAATTAGAAATATGTTTAGTTAACCTTTACGTAATAAGCTTGTTAGGTAGTTTCTAGGGCATAAGTTGAAAGAAAAAGTGTCTAGAAAGGAGCAGGGTTTGGGGGATGACAAGATTTTCCTCTATGCTACTAGCTTCGTTTACGAGGACTCCCAGATCTACATACCTTTAGGCAATAGTAGCATTAGACATCTCTTAGGAACCATATATGTTGACCTTGCCTTTCAGTTGCAATTACTTGTTTGAGGATGAATACCCAATATGGTTCCCTTATGTTCTATAGAACCATATGTTTGGGTAGTCTATCTCTAAAAACTAGTCCTTGAGGTTGAAGTGATAGCTCCTATACATGGTTTAATTAGCTTAACGCTTTTACCTCTAGTTTAATTTGACTTGGTAGGTCAAACATGATTAAGGGGTAGAGGGGTAGTAGTAGTACCTTGATAGATCTTGGATATGCTAATTTTGAGGATGAAAACCTTTTTAGGGGGATGGAATCCTGATGCGATGATTTTGAGTCACATTTATAGACTTGTTTTACTTGTTTTTTATGTATTTATTGGTCATTTTTGTGGTTAATATTTCATAATTCATTTACTTTGGTCTATGATCCTTCTCAGTGTCAAATCTCCATTATTTTGGTATTTTGACTAGAAATGATTACAATAATATGTTTTATTTAGGCTTTTGTGGTTTTGTGTTGCAATTTCAGGAAAAACGCATATTTGTTGCTATCGATACGATCGACAATGGTTGATACCATCGACACAACCACAGGTTGCCAGTCGCAAGGAGCATCACAGATTCAATACTATCGACGGGAGAGTCGATGGTATCGATATACCATCAGGTTGCTGGCGAGAAGATAGTCGATACTATCGACTCCAAAGCCGTTACTATCGACAAGTGGAGCTACAACGACAGAAAAGGATAAAAGACGATGCCTTAGGATGTCGATACCATCGACCCTCATCGATGGTATCGAGTTAGCATCAGTCGCAACAAAGAAAAGAAAAGAAGACCATCTGATACCGTGTAGAGTCGATACCATCAACTCACGTCGATGGTATCGACACTGTCAAATACAAGTTTGCTTTAGATCGATCTAAATCTGATGGCTACGATTTTGTTTGCAACCTAACTCGGTGATATACCTAATGAGCAATCTATCCAATCATTAGCCGCTGCACACATCCCGAGAAGGTGTGGAGAGAAGAGCAGAGCCCAGAAGCACGCCCCAGCCGTTTCAGACGCCGAAGAAGACGTTTTCCACCACCAAAAGGTCAGAGATCTCGCATTCTACGCCAAGGAACGCTGGGATCTTCTTCATTCAGGGGTTTTATATCTTATTCACATTTTTCTCCATGTTTCCCCTTTTCTCTACCATGTTTTGCTCTGAGATGAACATGTGGGGCTAATCCCCTTTGTCTTTAGGACAGGGAGTAGCCCGGGGAAGCATTGTATGATGTTTTTACCTAGTAATTAATCATTTATCTCTTAAATTCGTGGTATGAATTCGTTTTCTCAATTATATTGTTATGCTTGATCACCATAATAATAATCTAATACCTTTAATTGCTTTGAAAGAAGAATTAATGGTTGAAAAGAGATGAAATTCACATTAATTAACAAATCCCTTGAACAAGGTGGTGTAAGGTTAACGGTGGATACCCAGAGGTCAATTCTAATGCACCTAGTTTAGGGTATAGGTTACTACACCGGTGGAACCGACCTAGACATAGGTAGTGAATTGTACCACGACAGTGGGCAATTCTGACTACAGGCCACTACCCAGAAAGGGAGATAAATCTGAGTTGCTATATAAAAATTCATATAATGATAACCCGCGGTGAAACCGCAATCCTAAAGATCGCCACTTAAATTGATTAAACTAAACCTTTAATTGATTGTTTTGTTTTGTTTTATTTCATTTTCTTTTAATTTTACAACAACTTCCAACTTTTTAACCAGTCGAGCTTATTACGAGTAGTTAGTAGTAGTCTCTGATAATTCAGTGTCCCTGAGTTCGACCCGGGCCTCACAAATGCCTATATTACATCGACGCGTACACTTGCATTCGACGCACGGAAAATTCGTGTCAAGTATTTGGCACCGTTGTCGGGGATACGACAATTGTCGGCAGTTGAGTGCTGCAAGAGGCCATACTAGGCCACCTTTTTATTTCTATTATTTTAAATTCATTTCTAAAATTCATAGTCTATCTTTCCAATTTTTGTAATCGTCTGGCACAGTACTGATCTGAAATTTTCATTTTGCAGGTACTGTGCATGGTGCAGACGCGTAGCACCGACTACACGAAACAGGCACCAGAGGCTACACAACCGGGACCTTATGACGAGGAGGATTACAATCAAGACCACTTGGAAGAAACAGATTCAGAATCCGAATAAGAAGAAATGGCAGAGGAACAAACAATATGGGAGAAGATCAAGGCTTCTTCTTCATCTACGTCAAAGGGGCCAATTAAGAAGCAGGCGATCAACATTCCGACTTACAAGATTGATCCTGCATTAATCAACTTGGTCAAGTCAAATGTGTTCCATGGGCTAAAGAATGAAGACCCAGTCACTCATATCAGCCAATTCGTTGAGAATTGTGACATGATTAAAATTTGCAGATTTCCACAGGAGACGCTCTACCTGAAGTTGTTCCCGAGTTCTCTGGTAGGAAATGCACGAGAATGGTTGCACAATCTTGACGATGAATATGTGGAATCATGGAACCACATGGTGGAGGTATTCTTTGAAAGGTTCTTCCCACCCGAGAAGACAAATGACATGTATAGGAAAAACCACAATTTCACCCAGAAGGCAGGAGAGACCTACTCTGAGACTTGGGAAAGGTTTCAGATCATGCTTAGGAGGTGCCCGCATCATGGGCTTGACAAAGAGACACAGGTTAAAATCTTCTATTTTTCTCTCTCCGAGCATGATAGAAGTAACTTAGATTCCGTAGGATCAGGATTCTTTTTGAACAACACAGACACGAGGTGTTGGAAAATTCTGAAGAACATGGCTAAGAAGCAATCCCAGGGCGACAGGGACGCCGTAGAGCACATTTGAGTTTTGGGGGAGTCAAAGGCCATCAAAGAGTTGAATGAGAAGATGGACCTTCTAGCAAAGAAACTACTTGCAGAAGAGGATACCGAATCTGAGGATGAAGCTCAAGTCAAATTCATGCGCCAGCAGCAGGGTTACAGAAATAACAATTACTCATGGAGGAAGGACAAGAAATTTTCTTGGAATGATCCGAAAAACTTTTTGCAGGAACCCGATGCAAAACCCCAGCCGGTGGCGGAGGATAAGAGCACAGAGCTGCTCAACCAAGTGATAAAGAAGAATCAAGAACTTATGAACACCTTTGGTCAGCAGATCAAGCAACAGGGGGAATTTATGAATCAGTTTGGACAGACATTGTAGAGGCATGGGGCTCAGATGAGGACAATAGAGACGTCAATGGCACAAATGGCAGCTGAAATAGGCAATCTGAAGAAGCCCGCACAGTAAGGTTTTCTGGGTAACACAAACATCCCAGGAGGAAACCAATAGGCGAAGGCAATCTTGCTAAGGAGTGGCAAGAAGCTTTTAAACCACAGGGCTGATGAACCAAGCAAACCCCAGTCAGAAACCAAAGGTGAGGCCACTGAGGAGGTGCCAATCTCAGTCACAGAGCCGGTAGAGGAAATAGCAGAAGATGTCACTGCGGACCCCATTGTTGTTGAGGAGGAGACATAGAAAAGGACACCATATGTGCCGCCGCATCAAAGGGCACAGGCTGTCCCGGTCCCATATCTGAATAGTGTGAAAGCAAAGAAGGTGGACGTCCAGTTCAAGAAGTTTTTGGACAGTTTCAGAAAGCTTTCAGTCAACATCCCATTATTAGAGGCAATAGAGAAAATTCCCTCTTACGAAACGTTTTTGAAAGACATCATTACTAAAAAAAGGAAGATCACTGACATAGAGGTTGTAGTTCTCAAGGAGCAGGTGAGTGCCTTCATAATGGGCACATTGCTACCTAAGAGGCAGGATCCGAGCTGCTTCAATATTTCATGTTACATTGGTAAGGTGAAATTTGGTGAAGCACTGTGTGATTCCGGGGCAAGCATAAACTTGATGCCTCTCTCTACATTCAAGAAATTGGGATTAAAAGAATCAAGGCCGAGCAATATGACAATTCAGCTGGTGGATAATTCCGTGGTGAAGCCTTATGGTAGTTGTGAAGATGTTTTGGTGAAAGTAGATCGGTTTGTATTTCCAGCAGACTTTGTTGTAATGGAGATGCAAGATGAACAAGGCAATGAGTTACTACTTGGACGACCGATCCAAGCTACAACTGACATGATACTTGAGATGGGGAGAGGTTGTTTGACTTTGGGTATCGCTGATGATTGGTTCGATATGTTCATGCCTTCCAGTACCACGTCATCTAAATCTAAGGAGCAATCCCGCATGGCGAAGTATTTTGATCACAATATCTCACTTTGTCTAGGGAAGCCATTTTTAGATATGGATCATGTAATGACTAAGGTGGAGAAAGGGACATTGACTGTTGACATCATGGAGTAGACCAAGGTTGTGTCCCTTAGCAAAGTTGTGGGTTTTCCTAATGATGAAGAGGAGGACATTTCCCCCTCTACTGAAGATGAGGCCATAGCGAGTTTGGTTTTCAATGCATATCCAGAATTACCACTTGAAGCCTGCTTGGTCAATGCAGCACATGATTGGATGAGAAGCAAGTCACTACAGAAGTGTGCCAAGATACTTCAGGTGCTTCCATGCTTTTATGCTAGGTACTATGAAAACCTTGGCGAACTCCCACCACCGCTTCAGTCATCCTTAATCAGCCCGCCAGATTTGGAATTGAAGCCATTACCACCGCACTTGAAGTACGCATTTCTAACTGAGGAAGAGAAGATGCCCATGATTATTTCGGCATATCTGAGTGTCGAGGAGGAAGATCAGCTGCTGATTGTGTTGAAGAACCACCAAGGTGCATTCGGGTGGTCGGTCGCAGACATCAAGGGGATCTCCCCTACATTGTGCCAGTACAAAATTCAGCTCGAGGAGGGAGCCAAGCCAGTGATTCATCCACAACGTCGACTAAATCCTAGCATGATGGAGGTCATCAAGAAGGAGGTGATCAAGCTCCTTTCTGCATGTATCATCTATGCTATATCCAATTCGACGTGGGTGAGTCCTACACAGGTAGTCCCTAAAAAGGGGGGAATTACTGTCACACATAATTTGTTAAAAGAACTTGTCACGACCCGCTTGGTAACTGGGTGGCGTGTATGTATAGACTATCGTCGATTGAATGCTGCTACGCTTAAGGATCATTTCCCTCTTCCATTTATTGATCAAATTTTAGAGCGTTTAGCCGGCCGATCACATTTTAGTTTTCTTGATGGTTATTCAGGGTACAATCAGATTTCCATTGATCCTAAGGACCAAGAGAAGTCCACCTTCACCTGTCCTTATGGAACATTTGCGTACCGTTGTATGCCATTTGGGTTGTGTAACGCACCGGCAACCTTTCAGCGTTGCATGCTTTCCATCTTTTCCGATATGGTTGAACGTTGTTTGGAGGTTTTTATGGACGATTTCTCCGTCTATGGTGCGTCCTTTGACAAGTGCTTATATAATTTGGACAAGGTTTTGCAACATTGTGAGGACACACATTTGGTCCTCAATTGGGAGAAATGTCACATGATGGTAAGCGAAGGAATTGTGCTTGGACATAAAGTGTCTAGCAAAGGGTTGGAGGTAGACTCGGTAAAGATCGAAGTTATTTCCAAATTTCCCCCATCGAATTCGGTTAAAGGGGTACGGAGTTTTCTAGGTCACACCGGTTTTTATCGCTGATTTAAAAAAGATTTCTCAAAAATTGCCAAACCATTATCTGAGTTGTTGGAAAAGGATGTTGTGGTTGATTTTAATGACAAGTGTTTACATGCGTTCAACGTGCTTAAAGAAAAACTGATTTTCGCACCAGTTATGCAAACACCGGACTGGACTAATCCGTTTGAATTAATGTGTGATGCGTTCAATTTCACAGTTGGGGTTGTTTTGGGACAACGTGTGGATAATAAACCCGCTGTGATTTTCTATGCATCCAAAACCTTAAATGACGCACAATTGAATTACACGACAACCGAAAAAGAACTTCTCGACGTTGTTTTTGCTTTTGAAAAATTTCGGCAATATCTTTTTGGATCAAAAGTCGTGGTATGAACGGACCACGCCGCCATTAAGTACTTGATGGAGAAAAAGGATGCCAAACCTAGACTAATTCGGTGGATCTTACTTTTACAAGAATTTGATATTGAAATCAAAGATAAGGCAGGCATTGATAATGTAGTCGCGGACCATTTGTCTAGGTTGGATAGGGTAGATGAGAAAGATTTACATATACCCATTACCGAGACATTTCTTGATGAACAACTCTTATCTATGAAATCGAAAGATCCCTGGTTTTCTTACATTGTTAATTATCTTGCCTGCAGAATTATCCCGGATGACTGGACATACCAAGAGAAGAAGAAATGTTTCCATTCTTTGCATTATTATTTCTGGGATGACCCTATTCTATTGTAGCAGTGCTGGGATGGTGTCTTACGCAGGTGTGTATCGGAGGTGGAATACGAAATTGTTCTTAGTCATTGCCATACACTACTGACAGGTGGCCACCATGCAAGTTCTCAGACTGCCGCCAAAGTGCTTGAAATCGGCATGTACTGGCCTACTTTGTTCCGGGATGCTTATGATTTTGTGTGGCAATGTGATTCGTGCCAAAGGGCAGGTAACATTTCAAAAAGACAAGAGATGCCTCTCAATGTATTTCAAGAGGTTGAGGTGTTCGACTTGTGGGGTATTGATTTTATGGGACCTTTTGTGTCCTCAAATTCTAACTTGTACATTCTTTTAGCTGTTGATTATGTGTCAAAGTGGGTAGAGGCAATACCCACAAGGACTAATGATGCTAATGTAGTGTGCATGTTTGTCCAAGAATACATTTTCTGTAGGTTTGGTGTACCAAGAATGATCATTAGTGATGGAGGTATGCATTTCCAGAATCAAAAGTTTGCGGCACTGTTGAAAAAGGACGGCATAAAGAACAACATTGGTACCCCGTACCATCCGCAGACACAGGGGCAAGTGGAGGTCTCCAATCGGGAGATTAAGAAGATCTTGGAGCGCACTATGGCATCCACGGGAAAGAATTGGAGCACCCTACTACCAGACGCTTTGTGGGCGTATAGGACGGCGTTTAAGATGCCTATAGGCACTACGCCTTTTAGGTTGGCTTATGGTCGGGCCTGCCATTTGCCGGTGGAATTAGAGCATAAAGCGCATTGGGTGCTGAGGAAGATGAATTTGAGCTATGATGAAGCGGGAAAGAAAAGGTTACTTGAACTCAATGAATGTGATGAGCTGCGGATGAATGCATATGAAAGCTCGCAGATATACAAGGAGCGAACAAAGCTGATTCATGATCGCCATATTCAGATGCGAGTCTTCAAGAAAGGAGATCGTGTACTTTTGTTCAACTCCAGGTTGAAGATGCATCCCGGGAAATTGAAATCCCTATGGAGTGGACCGTTCACCGTAGAGGAGGTCAGGCCACATGGCACAATCATGGTGCATGATGGCGAGACAACATTCCTAGTCAATGGACAACGACTAAAATTGTACTTCAGTGAAGATTTCACAAGGAAAGTGAATGAGGTCAAACTCATTGCGCTTCCAGATGCATGACGAGCTTCATGTCGTCTAGCCTATGACGTTAAATAAGGGCACTTGTTGGGAGGCAACCCAGCCATCAGTTGCTTAGTTAGTTTCTTTCACATTTGTACTTTGATTTGATTTGATTTCATTTTTAGTGTAAAAAAGATACCATGATCGTTTGCTTTATGTACAAGTTTGAGGCAGAGTCGATACCATCGACCCTTGTGTCGATGGTATCGAGATGGGTACAGGTTGGCGGCTGCAAAAATCACTCTGCGTCGATACTATTGACAGCCTCGTCGATGGTATCGACACACCAATAGGTTGATCGCAAAGTCGAGATCGATAGTATCGACATGCATGTCGATACTATCAAGATCTCTGGAGATATTCAGATGTAAATTGTCTCAGTGAAGTCGATACCATCGACAGACCTATTGATGGTATTGACCAAGTTACAAGCATAAGGCAGCGGCCGGGCCTCGCGAGGGTGTTGCCCTAACCAGAAGTCGATACTATCGACTCTCGTCGATAGTATCGACGTGACACGTCACCAATCCGCGAGAGGAAATCAACGACGATCGCTGCATCGAGAGAGTCGATCCGTGGGATGGGTCGATACCATCGGCACCTGTCGCTAGTATCGACACGTCATCGATCTGATCCGACCGTCGATACCAGCGGCGGACGGATTGTGCTACAGGAGTCGATACCATCGACTCACGTCGATGGTATCGACGGGCATACAGCAGCGCCAACCACAGTTATATAAGGGATGGATTGTCATCATATGACGTCACAACTTCAGAGCAATCCTTCTCCACTTATGTTGTGCATCTTTGTGAGAAATCAGAGCCTGACTACGAGCATCCACGGTGCGTGTTCTTCACTGAGCCTTCATCGAGCGGAGATTGTCTTCTTCGACCTTCTTCTTGCTCGACAATGGTGCATGTTGCTGGCGCATCCTCTTCCTAGGCAAATCCAATGGAGATCCCGGAGTTCGTTCCTCCACCAACTGCTTCTATTTCACGTCCGCGGATCGTTCATCCTTCCACAGAGGTTTGGAAGGTCTATGAGGAGATCATGAAAAGGAATATTGAGCCAACCCACTATGTCGACTGGGAGATGATCTGCAATCTGGGGTTCGAGGCTAATATGGCCTACGTGCTAAAGGGGCAAGTGAGGCATACGGGTAGGAGGCCCGATGAGATCGAATTCCACGTGGACGGCCAGCCATTCTTCGGTGAATGGACCACATACAAGGAGCTGGTGGTGGAATTAATGGCGTCGCAGGACATATGTGTTGTGCCAAACGACAACATCGCCACGGATCGTGAATGGATCAAGGGTCGTGTTTCTTTCCGGCTGTACAACAATGACTACACTCTCACTCTCAGGCAGTTTAATGAAATCTATAACAGGAATCATGGGCGAGATCAGTACCGGAGGCCAGATAACCGGACGGATTACGACGCTATCTTTGTCGAGCTAGTGATTGTGCCTCTGGGAAAATCTGTGAGCTACCACAATGCAGCAGTGGCAGACTTCGAGCATAGGTTCATGCGGATTCTTCATCGCATGCTTTGTACCACTTTGTTTGCTCGGGGTGACCTGTCTCTCAGCAAGTTCCAGGAGACAGACCTGTTTATCCTGTACAAGTTACTGAAGCGGGAAGAGTGTAACTGGGGAGCGTTTTTCTTGCAGCGCGTGTTGGCTATAAAGAGGAGTACGCGGAAGGCTCCAATTCACTTTGGAGGGCTCATCACACCGCTGGCCCACTATCTTGGGTTGAATTTCTCCCAGCTGACTCCTCTCTCCAACAGAAGCAAGGTTAACTTGCAGCATCTTCACCGCTCCAACCTCATCCTGCTTCGTGATGGCCTGGCATATGCACACTGCCACGTTAATCAAGCATATCAGGAGTGTTCACTACCGGACCCTATTTTCCACATCGAGGGTGCTCAACATTTTCGATGGCCTGTCATTGCCATCGAGAGTTCGGATGAAGACGGTGGAAATGACGACAACGACGGCGACGAGGCTGAAGAGGAAGAGGAGGCTTTCACTCCTCTTCGTAAACGAGTGGCACCTAGGAAGCGTCCCTGCATGCATCTGGGTGCATCTTCTTCTTACCAGCCTCCGCCACCGCAGCCACCACAACCCTCGCAGCAACGTGAGGATGTCTACTCCATGCAAGGGATGTATGCAATGCTGCAAGATATTCATCAGACACAGCAGCACCACACAGCAGCATATACTGGTATTCAGGAGACGACGAACTGGCTGCTTGACAACGAGAGGGCTATCTTTGAAAATGAGTGCCTCATCCTCGACAACCAACAACACATTCACGACAGGTTCCATAGGATGGAGATGCAGCAGCAGCCCTTCTATGATCATTACTGGAGCCAGAACTACTTTGGGGGGTATCCACAACCTCCGCGCATGCCCCAGTATGATCTGAGCTTTCAGGGGCAGTACCCATCTTGGGACCCCACGACCCCGCAGTACCCACCTCCGCCGGAAGAATGATCGGTATCTCTGTTCCACCTTTTAAGGTTGTTTTTGACTATGAGGCCATAGTCGAATTCAAGCTTAGGGGGGGGGAGTTGGAACAACTCTATCCTTTAGTTTTCTCAATTTTTAGTTTTTATTATTGTGTCTTTTGTCATTTGTTGTTTTTCTTAATTCTTAGTTTGTTTGTAGGATCCACACTCTATCTAGTGTAATTGTGGATGTCTTAAGTCATATGTCATCTCGTTTGCTTATACATGGGAATTAAGGGAAAATTTAAAAAAAAATTGCAAGCTTGTGTTGTTCAACTTTGAGCATATAACTTAAGAAAATGATTGGGTTTGTCAACTCTAGAACAGGAAATCAGAACTGAACAGTCCTAATGATTAATGAAAAGTGGACAGAATTGGTTGTTTGAGCCTAAACTGACCAAATGATAATGAGACTTTAATTTGAAATATGAGAGAGAAACCTCTTAATTACCACACAGGTTAATAAGGAGGGACGCATAATAAGTTGCAAAGGTTCAATCAATTAGTCTTGTGATCTTTACACCCCCATTGTTTTCATATTCTACCTTAAGAACTGGAAGTACATTATGATTTTAACTTCTTTGAGTGCATATCATGTAGATAAGAATTGCATTGCAACTTTTTCCACATATTATGCATGAAAATAAAAGATTTTGATTATTTGTACATGCACATCATCCTTAAGTGCATGTCATTTAGTTGCATAATCATCATTTTGTAGCTGCATTCACATTTTTGTGCATAGAGGACATCATGCGTCATATATCTTCTGAACATTAAGGGTGATGAACTTGTTACATACCTTCTGAATGTTTCAAATGTATAAGTTATGTAATAAAAAGTGAGCCCGACAAATACTTCATTGTCATTTGTGAAAATAAAGTCTTATAAAAAAATTGAGAAGTAAGTAGTAATGAGAGGGAGAAAGGAACATGCTCTCACCAGGGAATTAAGAGGAAGAAGCACATGATGTAGTTTTCTTAGATAGTCCATCTCACCTTGAGATGGAATGATAGTGCATGCATCATTCTACCCAAATGTAGGCATTAGGGCATTTTCGCTTGCATATGCATCATTTAGGTCATTTTTGCTTTGTGCATGTTGAAACTGTATAATTCTTCCGTTTCTTCCATGAGCCACCCATTCCATCCACCCGTTGCTCGAATTGGTAGGCCACCGTGATTTTCTCCTCACTCATGAATATCAGGAGAGCTGCTTCCATGTAGATGGTAGTTAGGGTGAGCAACGTAGAATAGGAGATCACAGGATGCACCGAGTCTGAACTGGCAAATTTTATTATGTTAACTGCCTTATATGATAGTGTTCATCAATTTTGAGGTAGATATCTTTTATGGATGATTACTTTCGCCTTTAGGGTATTATCATTCTGTGGTTAGTCAGGGCCAGAATGTGAATGTCCGGTGGGGATCATATGGTGATGTTTGTTGTGATGATTTGTTCTTTAGTTGGCCCTCACAATTCTATTCTAAGGTTTTGTTGCTTGAGGGCGAGCAATGTTTAAGCTTTGGGGAGTTTGATGTGATGATTATGAGTCGCATTTATAGACTTGTTTTACTTGTGTTTTATGTATTTATTGGTCATTTTAGTGGTTAATATTGCATAATTCATTTACTTTGGTCTATGATCCTTCTCAGTGTCAAATCTCCCTTATTTTGGTATTTTGAGCAGAAATGATTACAATAATATGTTTTATTTCGACTTATGTGGTTTTGTGTTGCAATTTCAGGGAAAACGCATATCTACTATTGTCGATACCATCGACAGTGGTCGATACCATCGACACAACCAAAGGTTGCCAGCCGCAAGGAGCACCGCAGAGTCGATACTATCGACAGGAGAGTCGATGGTATCGATATACCATCAGGTTGTTGGTGAGAAGATAGTCGATACTATCGACTCCAAAGTTGATACTATCGACAAGTGGAGCTACAACGTCGGAAAAGGACAAAAACTGATGCCTTAGGATGTCAATACCATCGACCCTCATCGATGGTATCGAGTTAGCATCAGTCGCGACAAAGAAAAGAAAAGAAGACCAGCTGATACCGTGTAGAGTCGATACCATCGACTCATGTCGATGGTATCGACACCGTCAGATACAAGTTTTCTTTAGATCGATCTAAATTCGACGGCTACGATTTTTTTTGCAACCTAACTCGGTGATATACCTAATGACAGCGGCCAAGGGAAATCTATCACGTCATTAGCCACTGCACACGTCCCGAGAAGGTGTGGAGAGAAGAACGGAGCCCAGAAGCACGCCCGAGCCATTCTGGACGCCGAAGAAGACGTTTTCCACCACTGAAAGGCTGGAGATCGCGCATTCTATGCCAAGGAACGCTGGGATCTTCTCCGTTCAGGGATTTTATAGATTATTCACGTTTCTCTCCATGTTTCCCCTTTTCTCTATCATGTTTTGCTCTGAGATGAACATGCGGGGCTAATCCCCTTTGTCTTTAGGACCGGGAGTAGCCCGGGGAAGCATTGTATGATGTTTTTACCATAGTAATTCATCATTAGTCTCTTAAATCCGTGGTATGAATTCGTTTTCTCAATTATAATGTTATGCTTGATCACCATAATAATAATCTAATGCCCTTAATTGCTTTGAAAGAAGAATTAACGGTTGAAAAGAGACAAAATTCACATTAATTAACAAATCCCTTGAACAAGGTGGTGTAAGGTTAATGGTGGATACCCAGAGGTCAATTCTAATGCACCTAGTTTAGGGTATAGGTTACTACGACGGTGGAACCGACCTAGACATAGGTAGTGAATTGTACCATGACAGTGGGCAATTCTGACTACAGGCCACTACCCGGAAAGAGAGATAAATCTAATTTGCTATATAGAAATTCATACAATGATAACCCGCGATGAAACCGCAATCCTAAAGATCTCCACTTAAATTGATTAAACTAAACCTTTAGTCGATTGTTTTGTTTTGTTTTATTTCATTTTCTTTTAATTTTACAACAACTTCCAACTTTTTAACCAGTCTAGCTGATTGCGAGTAGTTAGTAGTAGTCTCCGATAATTCAGTGTCCCTGAGTTCGACTCGGACCTCACAAAGGCCTATATTACATTGATGCGTACACTTGCGTTCGACGCACGGAAAATTCGTGTCAAGTCCTATAACATATCAAAACCTACCTTCTCTATCTTTAGAAAACCTAACTCAATGGTTAGGAGGTCACTGTGCTTGGATCTTGAGAATTGACCAAACAAGTTATAGTTATTAGTCAACATGCTTGTTTATATACTAAATAACATGTAATGATCAACTAATGAATAATTCAAATGTTTGAACCCTAATAAATATGTAATGTACATAATATGAATAACTCACATATTAAAACTAATAATTAATACATATTATGCTAAACATGTGATAAACCAATAAACCCTAATGAAATGATTAGTAAGATAATTGTAACCTAATATTAGAGTTAATGCATGCTAAGAAGGTATAAGTGAAATATAATGATCATATTGATCTAAATCCTAAGATGTAATCATCTAACCTTAACCAATACATCCTTAATGACACTCATGATAAATTAGTGATGTTAGGTGTCATAATAATGTAATATACTTTAATACACATAAAAGGTATATAATCACCTAATCATAATTAATCAAGTCATCAATGTGTAATGCATTTCACCTTGTTCTCTAATGCATCATCTAATAATTACTTGGTATATAAATCAATCCATTAATATGTAATATGTCCCATCTTGTTCACTAAAATCATATAATGACTCAAATATGGATAAGAAGTAAATGGATTCATATACAAGTGCATAATCAATAATAAAAAGTGAATAAATATGAGAAAATGATTAACAATGACATTAATGTGAGAAATAAAGGTAATGTGGCAATGCTTAATATGGATATAAATAATGTGACATGATTTGGATTAATTGTAGACTTAATAATAAATTGGATAAAACGTTTTTACATGCAAATAATCCGATATAATTCAATATGGTGGTTAGGGAGACTAAATCCAAATTGTTATGGATAAATGCACATTGAGATAATTGAGTAACCTCCAATTGTGCTAAAATTCTTAACAAGATAAATGAGTAATATATGTAAGGTTTCATGCCAAATAATGAAATATAACTCTTTTGGTAACAAAGTGAATATACATGACACAAATATAAGAATAATAAGGATGATGTAATATCATAATGAATATAATGCCAATAAGACAAAAATGTTAAAAAGAAATATTATTACTGGAGGCCTAGGTGATCCATGAGAACCTGGCCCATGAATAGTTGCATGTGAACAATCTAAACTCCCAAGTTACGTTTTGGTAGAAGTTTTATGGTTTGGAGGAAACAACCTGGGAATTTCGTGTTGAGATGTTGCATACTCACCCTTCCCTCTTTGCTTGAGATTTCAAGGACGAAATCCTCTTTAAGGGGTGGAGTGTTGTAACATACCAAAACTTGGACATATTCTATTTTTACCCCTTTTCTAATATTTTCCTTTCGTTTCTATCCTTTTTGGATTTGATGTTAAATTTTTGGAACTAATAGTGGTCTAGTGAATAGTGGTTCATTATTTATTTCAATAAATGGGTTTGTTCACAAATATCTCATTTAATGCTTTAATCAGGATCTAATATGCAATTGACCACTTATATGGCATATCGATAAAATAATTCATAATAGAACCTTCTATGGACTTTTGGAATAAGAAATAGAAAAGAAAATAAAATTGAAAAGGCTAAAGTCAAGAACATAAGGCTTTAAATGCTTTAATGTGACAAATAGTGGAAATATGAGTAAATTGCCAAAAATTCGTAAAAGCGAAACTTAAAAGATAATTCTAAGCCCAAATTCATTTTCCTTGAGTTAAAGTTTACTTGAATGACAAGTTTCTAAATTTTAGAAAATTAATAATTATCTTTGCATTAATTGGAATTGGAAAATATGACTTTTTATCCAAATTATTAAATAAATTATTAAACAACTTGAAAAGTAGAAACAAACCTCAAATTAATAATCTACATGTCAAAATGTGTCTATATATGAATTTTAAACTAATTTGGACAATGTTAAATATTTATTTTATTCTAGAGAGATAAAATGATTTAAAGACCAAAATTATTAAACAATATGTTCAAAAAATAAAAAAATGGAAAAATTGTATTCCCCATACTTTTTATTGCTTGGAGAGCAAGTCTTATATTTTTGGAAAGTTTCTAGTTGCATCTAATTTATTAAAAGGATAAAATAAGTGATAAGATTTAAATGTATTAAATAAAATAACAAAAGTCTTCAAAAAATAATGTCAAATTCCTATTCTACATGCTAAAATAGCCCTTTGATTCAATTTTCAATCAATTTGGAATATATTCGATGAAAAGGTGCATTTAAGAGAGAGAATGTGTGTAGAACCTTAATATCATTAATTAATATAACAAACAACTTCAAAGATGTGAATTAATAGCAAATTCATGTCCAACACACTTAATATGACATGTAGGTGAATTTTTATTAATTTTGGAGAATCCTACAGTCATTAATGCATGAGGATAGAGAAAATTTGAATTACTTCAAAAGAATTAAATAAAATATCTAAATTCTTCAAAAACAAAAAATACCATATTCGGATTCCACATATCCAAAATAAGCTAAGTGCCAAATTTCATTTAATTAGGACTTCGTTTGCACCCTCAAATAATTATAGAAATTTTTGTACATTAAATAATCAAAAGACTATAGTTTTGGGCATTTAATACTTTCCCATTTGGGGCCAGTCAGTGAGTCAGCCCCTCTTTCTCCCTTTCTCTCGTAGTTTCTTGCTTATTTGACTTAATTGAATTTTCTAATTGGTCGATATTGTAAAATTGCATCGTTTTCTCTAGTCATCTAACAATTAAAAATAAATATGTTTTAGAATTAGAAAAATGTGTTCCTTCTAATAAAAATAGTTTCAATGCCTCATATGCATGATTTTGAGAAAAATTATTTTGGATAACAAATTAATGTATAAAAATCCAAAAAATCACAACTTTAACATATTAATACCAAAATTAACATAAAAATATGTTTTCTTGATAGAGGCTAACCTAATAAGTCGATTAGTGAGACTTTCAGAGTTAAAATACAATGTTTTCCAAAACAATCTAAAATTTTCATGTATGAAATACAAACCCTAATACACGTGATTGATGTGTCCTGATTTAGCACCCCTTTTTCACAGCCTTTCAAGTCTTGTCACATGGAAATTCTTATTTTTATCCACTGAAAAGAAACAAATTGTTATTTGCTTCCTTTTATCACAATTGAACTTGAATCTCACCAGAATCTATACTTTTTTTGCAGACTCAGAACACCAGACGAGCGGCTCACCTATTCCAGTCGATCATCTCACCTATTCCAGATGATCGATTCACCTATTTAACACGACTGGCTAACTTGTTCTAGTCGATCGCCTCACCTCGTCCAAACATTTAGTCTAGATGGTTCACCATTTGAATATCAAACGATCGTTCTAGACTTCAAAGTGAGACTTTTCCATCCCAAATCGAGCGGGCCAAAGAGTGCCGCCACCTGGGACTTAGGGTTGCTGACCGCTGCCCCGACTCCCACCCTTACCAGACACTCAACCGATCGGTTGGCAATGCACGACCAGTTCAAATTTGCAGCCGCCAGCCCCATTTGTCGACAACCCTAGTTGTAAAAGCCCCCTACTTCTCCTATAAAAGGAGGGGCACTTCCTCCTCATGAGTATCATCTTTTATCTCATCCTTGTACGTGGATTTCTGAGCAATCATTCTATGTTCTTGAGTTATATTCATCCATAAAGTTATTATTTGCAACCTAATTGTTCTCTATAAATTTTCTTCTTCTACCTTGATTGTTTTTAGATCTAGCCTTTTTCTCCTTCTTCTTCTGTAGACCGGAGAAAGGAATTAAGGGTCAGCCATTTGATTATCTGTAGCCTAAGGAACTATTCCTTTGATAAGTCTAGACTAAGGCTACAACACTTCTTTCCTATGTCTACCTTTTCTCTACAGACATGAGTGAGTAGTTTTCCTACCGAGGCAAGGGGAATAATCCCTTAGCCATGGCTTTAATTGACTAATCCTTAAGAAAGAATTCTAGATGGCTTTTGGTTTTAATAACTATTGATCTATCAAAGTAATTAATTGGTTTGATCACACGTTAATCCGGATGAAAATGACCATGGAAATCCGGATTTAAAACAATAAAACCAATGACATAGGGGTTTTGAAATGATTGTGGATCTTCCTCTTTTAGGATGATGAACTAAGAAACATGAGCACCCAGACCAATGGGCTCATATGGAGTCCATGTTTTGTGGGTTTTAATTAATTCACATGCCTTCATCATATTCGTTATTTTAAATGATTTAGTTCATTCTCTCCTAGGCTAAGGTAGTATAAACCCCTAAAAGCCTCGATTTCCCATCACTTGATTCAATCACTGCTTGATCTGCTTTCTTTACATTCTAGTCTTTTATTCATTATAGTTTTATTTGTGCTAACAGTCATCTCAATTTTCCTTGTGACAGAGAATATTTATTTCTTGTTAAGTGCGATCTCATTATTGTGTTTCTTCTTGCTTAGTGTTAGTCACTAACCCCAAACCCGATCATTACTTTTTGCTCTAAAAATAAAAACACCAAAAAGAAATAAAAAGTTCTTCAAAACAATTGGGATTAGAGTTAACAACCTTAAACACGTTGTCCAGTGGGATTGACCCTTCTATACTAACCTTTAACGGGAAGTAGAAAAGAATTAAACTCTAAGATAATTATCTTAGTGATTGTAGTGCACTTCGACACATTAACAATTTGGTGTCGTTGCCCAATATTCCCTAGCATGGATTGTTTTCTCAAACCCCCAAAAAACTTTTAAAAAGCTTTTTTAATTTTTTATGCCTTCCAAATAACATTCTGGAAGTGCTACTCCTCCTTCTGCCGAGTTTCCATTTCAGTAGTCCATTTTTTATGTACATGATTAACTACTTATTTTGTGCATGCGACGCTCGAATGTTGATTTTCAATCGTTTGATCCTGAGATAGATAGAACTTTTCATCATCTTAACCGTAAAAATCTAATTAGGATTGATGAAGAAGAATTTGCTCGTAGGATCAACCAAGCTCTAGCAGCTCAAAGAGAGCACATCTTAGCCGACCAAGCTGCTAGAGAAGTCGCTTTGCAAGCATCCTACATGGCTGAACAAGAAACTCTAGAGGCTAATAGGAGGGAAGACAAAAGGCAAAAACAATTGAAGGATTTCTCCATTCCCAAATCTACCTATGCCCAACACCCAGTTGTGCCTCCTGACATTGTTGCCCCCCAATTCGAGATTTGAACTCAATGGATCACCACAATCCAAGCAAACCCATTCTCTGGCAACAATGGGGAGAGTTGCCAAGATCATCTTCAAAGGTTCATTGATGTTTTCTCTTTGAACAAACTCCCAGGTACCTTAGATTGTTCAAATACACTCTCACTGACCAAGCTAGTAGTTGGTACAACACCATGGAGAGTTAAGAACATGTCACAACTTGGGAAGTTCTACAAAATAGGTTTCTTGAGAAATTTTACCCCCCTTCTCTCACTTATGAACTCAGAGGTCAAATCACTCACTTTTCTATGTCCCCAGGAGAATCCCTCAGAGAAGCTTGGAAAAGGTTCAAAGACTTACTTAGGAAGTTCCCTCATCATGACATCTCTCAAGCCCAACTCATAGAAATATTTTATCGTGGTGTTGATGATGATACCAAATTCTTTCTTGATTCCTCATCTGGAGGAAATTTCTTGCACCAAAGTCTGACCAGTCCATGGGAGGTGGTTAAATGTGCTTTTGAAATAAGGGCTAGAAGGGGAATTGGTGGAGTTCTTAAGGTAGCCATGGATGAAGTTAATCCTGATATCCACAGTATAGTAGAAAGCCTTAAATTAATTGCTCTAAAACAAGATCGGTTAGAGTCATCTCTAGGTACCCTTAGAGAGTCACCCAACAAATAAAATATGTAGACTCTTTTTGTGGAATCTATCAAGGAAATGATCACACCATCATGCACTATCAATACCTTTTGCAACACCCCCATGCAACCAAAAATGGGATAGAAACTAGAAGACCTCAACTCAATCCATACCATACCAGGCCAAGGTTAATACAACCCCAACCAAACTAGAAACCATCCTGGCTTCCAATATGGGAACCTTATAGGTGCTGAAAACTCCAACCAACTCTAATCCCAAAAAAGGCCTCCCTACCCTCAAGGCAACAATTGACCACCACCTAGATTCCCATACAACAACCAAAGGAACTTTGGAAACCAAGGAAACTACCAAGGAAATCACCCAAATTGACCACCATATCAAGGACAACAATTCCAAAACTTAATCCTTCCCCCTCAAAATCTCAATCAGCCACCTCATCAACCACCACCAAGTGTTCCTACTCCCACTCCCTCAGCTAATGAAAGGATAGTTGCCTTGGAACAAATCATCATTGCCCAACAAGCTCATCAAAAGGAGAATGACGCCCAACTAGCTCGCTTGTTCGCCCAATAGAAACCCCCTGCCTGAACTTGTGTTGGGCAGCCTAAAAACAACCCCAAACGTCCCGAACAACTCAAGGTTGTTTCCACTCATTTGGGAACGATGCACTTTCCTCCCCCTCCATAAAAACCTTTAGCCCCACCCCTAGAATTTGAGGATGAGGACATGGTAGTTGTTGAACCTAAAGTACACCTGAACCAACTCTCCCTGAACCCCCCCAGGTAGAAGCCGAAGAACCAATCTACTAACCACGACCTCCCTACCAAGCCTTCCACAAACAAACAAGGCTTGATGCCCCCTTCATGAAATTTAGGGATGCTATGAAAAAATTACATGTCGACATTTCCTTCCTTGATGCTTTGGCATATATGCATGCCTGGTCCAAGTACATGAAATCCCTTTTGACTAGGAAGTATGCTACTAAAGAATATGAGACTGTTAAACTTTCTAGGACCACTTCAGACATAATCCAAAGTAAGATGCCTAAAAAATAGAAGAACCCTAATTCTTTTGGAATATGATGGTACTTAGGTGACAATGCCTGTAGAAAGGGCCTAGCTGATGTACGATCCAGTATATCCATCACACCCTACAACCTTTGCAAAAGACTAGGATTCAATGACATGTTACCCACAGCCATGACTATCCAACTGACAGACTCATCCATGACCAAACCCATAGGAATCATAGAAGAAATTCTAGTTAAGGTTTGAAAAGATGTCTATGTCCCTTGTGACTTTGTGATCATGGACATAAAGGAAGATTTACGCTACCCTCTCATTTGTAGATGTCCTTTCTTAGCCACATCTCGAGCCTTGATTGATGTTGAGCCTGGTACCATTCTGTTAAGATTAGGGAAGAAAACTCTAGAGTTTAGGGTGTTTGAAAGCATGAAGGGGCCTAGTTTCCAAGAAGAGGTCTACCTCCTTGATTTCAATGAAAAATTATCCCAACTGAGGCAGGAATGGGAGTTAGTTGATGACCCCCTACACATAGATCTCATTACCCCCTCTAAATGTGATTTTGACAATGAAAAATTAGATCAATGTAAGGCTCATTTTTATAACTTTGAGGAGATCCCTAATGCTGAAATTGAGGACCTTAAGATGATCTCCACCATAGAAGAAAATCATGAAGCACCAAAGGCCCCAGAATTGAAGACTCTTCCCATAGGTTTGAAATATGTCATTCTTGATGAACAAAAAGTATGCCCTATCATCATAAATTCTGACCTTACCCTTGAACAAGAAAACAAACTTATGGGCCAACTTAGGAAAGAGCAGCTACCTTGGGTTACAAAATGACAGATCTAGTTGGAATAGATCAATCCATCTACATCCACAAAATCCCAATGATAGAAGACAACAAACCTTCCCGATACCCACAATGAAAACTCAACCTAAACATGAAGGAAGTTGTCTGTCTAGAGGTTATCAAACTTTTGATTGTAGAAATCATCTACCCCATCTTCGATTCCCCATGGGTCATCCCAGTCAAGTTGTTCTCAAAAAGGGGGGACCACTATCATTAGAAATGAGAAGAATGAACTCATTCCTACTTGTACCGTCATAGGGTGGAGAATGTACATTGACTACAGGAAGCTCAAGCAACTAGAAAAGACCACCTCCCTTCCTAGACCAAGTTCTTGAATGCTTAGCCCATCAATAATACTTCTGTTATCTACATGTCTACTCAGGATTTTATCAGATTTCTATCCCTCCTAAAGATCAAGAGAAAACTACCTTCATATGCCCTTTTGGCACCTATGCCTTTAGACGAATGCCCTTTGACTTGTGCAATGCACCAACCACCTTCCAACGGTGTATGTCAGCCATCTTTGCAAGATTGACCAAAATCATCGTGGAAGTGTTCATGGATAACTTCTCTATCTATGGAGATAGATTTCATTCATGCCTTAGAAATCTCGCCCTTGTTCTTGACATATGTATTGAGTCACACTTAGTCCTTAATTGGGATAAGTGTCACTTCATGGTTAAGGAGGGCATCGTTCTTGGCCACAAGGTAAGAAACCAAGGCATAGAATTTGACAAAGAAAAAATTGAAGTTATCACCAAGCTTCCACCCCCAACCTTAGTCAAAGACATCTGAGCCTTCTTCGGACATGCTGGTTTCTATCGGTGATTCATCCATGACTTTTCCAAAATCACAAATCTTCTTCAAAAATAGATTCCTTTCCATTTTGATAAGGAATGCATGGATAGCTTTCTATGTTTGAAAAATGCTCTTACAACCACTCCAGAAAAAATTGAAGTTATCACCAAGCTTCCACCCCCAACCTTAGTCAAAGGCATCTGAGCCTTCTTCGTACATGCTGGTTTCTATCGACGATTCATCTGTGACTTCTCCAAAATCACAAATCTTCTTCAAAAATAGATTCCTTTCCATTTTGATAAGGCATGCATGTATAGCTTTCTATGTTTGAAAAATGCTCTTACAACCACACCAATCACTCGCGCACCAGATTGGGCCTACCCTTTGAAATCATGTGTGATGCTAGTGAGTATGATGTAGGTGCCATATTAGGATAGCAAATTGATAAGAAACATCATGTCATATACTATGCATCCAAGACTTTAGATGAAGCTTAAAGAAATTACACTATCACTGAAAAGGAAATGCTAGCCATTGTTTATGCCTTTGATAAATTTTGCTCTTACTTAGTTGGCTCTAAAGTTATTATTTACACAGATCATGCAGCCATTCGCTATCTCATGACCAAAAAGGATGCTAAACCTAGACTCATAAGATGGATTTTTCTATTGCAAGAGTTTGATCTAGAGATCCTAGACAAAAAAAGATCTGAAACCATCATGGCTGATCACCTAAGTCGACTTAGCTATATCCCAATTGATGAAACCCCCATAAATGAATATTTGCCTGATGACCAATTGCTTAAGGTAGACTCCCAATTTCCTTGGTTTTCTAATTTCGTAAATTGTTTAGCTGCTGGTGTATCGCATCCTGAGTTACAAGGGACATTCTAACGCTAAATTTTTACATGATGTCAAAAACTATTATTTGGATGAACCTTATCTATTTAGACTTTGTGTCGACGGTCTATATTGTCGTTGTCTCCCCCAAGAAGAAAGCACAGACATTCTAAAGCAATGTCACTCTAGCCCCTATGGTGGACACATGAGTTCCCTGAAAACAACCAGGAAAATCCAACAATGTGGTTTCTATTAGCCCACCATCTTCAAAGACTCATATGATTATGTGCTCTCATGTGACCAATTTCAAAGGATGGGAAACATTTCCAAGCGTGACCAAATGCCCCTAAACTCTTGTCAGGAATTAGAAATTTTTGACGTCTAGGGAATCGATTACATGGGCCCATTCCCTTCTTCTTATGGGTTTGCCTACATAATAGTCACAGTCTATTATGTGTCAAAGAGGGTTGAAGTTGTACCCACTAAAACTTGTTATTTCAAACCTATTAAGAAACTCTTCAAAGACATTATTTTACCTAGATTTGGAGTCCCACGCACCATCATTTCTGACGGAGGATCTCAGTTTTTAGAGAAAAATTTTGAGGCCTTCTTGAAGAAATACGGGGTCTACCACAAGGTCGCCACTCCTTACCATCCTCAGACTAGTGGGTAGGTCAAGGTATCCAATAGGAAAATCAAATCCATTTTAGATAAAATTGTTGGTCGCACTAGGAAAGATTGAACATTAAAAACCAATGACGCTCTGTTGGCATACCGTACCACCTACAAGACACCCATAGGCACCACCCCCTTCAGGCTGATTTATGAAAAATCATGGCATCTCCCGATAGAATTTGAACACAAGGCCAGCTGGGCCATCAAAAGCCTGAATTTTGACCTTTCTGCAGTCGAAGAAAAATGTCTTCTCTAAATGAATAAACTAGACGAACTTGGAATGAGCTCTTATGAAAATGCGAGAATCTACAAGGACCGAACTAAACTATGTCATGAAAGTCACATCAAGCACAAGGACATTAGAGAAGGTGACTAGATTGTAGTGTTTAATTCCAAACTAAGGCTTTTTCGTGGAAAGCTTAAATCCATATGGCATGGTCCCTACCTCATCAAGTGTGCCTATCCACATGGCACCTTTCTTCTTTGGGATAAAGTTTTGGGTGAATTTAAGGTTAATGGGCATCAACTTAAAAGATACATCACCACTGAAGACCTTGTCACTTCAAATACCAACAAACACTCATCATTCAAAGATCTCAACTTGACAGACCCTCAACCTTTGATAGAATCACAATAAACTAGTCTCTCATTTGTCGAGCCTCCAACGTTAAATAAGGTGCTTGTTGGGAGGCAACCCAACCTTATCTTCCTTTTATTGCATTTTTCATTACCTTGTTATTTCATCATGTTATGTTTCCTTTTTCTGACAAGACAACCGATCGGTTGGAGAATCTCAAATGGTGCCTCCTTCTGTAGCCTAAATGATCATTTGATAACTCAACCGATCGACTCAATACAATCACGCATCCTTCGAACTGCCCAACCACCCGCCCTCTCCCCATGCATCGAGCCAACCGTTGGTCGAACGCGAGGGGCCCAACACATCGAATTCCATCCTCCCTCAAATGTCTATATAACCTCCCCCATGGCAAGAATTTCCCCTCATCAATTTTCTATCTAAACCTAGCCGCCTCTCTCTTGCCACCTAAGCTCTCACCCATCTAAGATTCAGGACCTCATTCGACCGGGTGTCAAGCGAGCTTCCCGCTTTGCCTCCTCTGTCGACTGATAGTGCAACAAGCCATGCCCACCTCACCTACTCTCGCCACTCATCTCTCCACATGAGCACTCATCGCTCATCTTTGTGAGCCGCTTGTTTCAGGTCTGAGCCACTCATCCTCCTCGAGAAGGTTCCCCGCTGCAAACCTTCGTTCGTCCTTCCCCAGTTGACCAGATCCTTTGTCAGCCACTCATTTCGATTTCTCAGTTGACAGTCTCTTGTCGCTCATCTAGCTACATGAACGCTCACCTTGACTGCCTCTACCCTGCCATAGTTGCCTCAGTAGCTCATCTCAGTACTGAGTCATTCATCTCATGCAATTTCCACCGAGAAAATGGATCTAAACCTCGCGACCAGCAAGAGCCACTTCCCCCTTCTTTACCTGTAAACTGAGTGTTTCAGGTCCGATCCACCCATCTCACTGTCCCCAACCAATCGGTTGGGAGCTCAAAACAATCATCTCACACCCTGTAGTAGACATGTTCAACTGATTCTGTAAGAACAAAGGGAATTCCCCTGCCTTTTCCTCTAGGGACCCACCTCGTCGATCTCAATCTCACACTGGGATCCAGTTCCACACAGCCTCCCACTGGTGAGTCCTCCCCTGAGCTCAATGATGAAATGCTCACTGACATCAATGAGGTAGAGGTTCTTCTCTATGATATGGAGAACAACCAAAAGGCGAGCAACGACCAAAATTCCACCACACCCATCCACCATGTATAGCCCCCATCCCTGGCAGCTATGTCTAGTTCACCAACACCGACCACCTCCAATGTTATAAAAACTTGTTTTCTATAGGTGTTTCCCTCCCCCGTTGGGCATGTGGAACTACCCTTGACTCTCTCAAAATTAGTGATGCCACCAATAACATTCTCCATAAAAACAACATTCTCCTCTTCCCTTACCATGTTACCTTCGTAATAGAGATCTCACTCTTGAGTTCTTGTCTACCTTCTGCCACTATCACTATTCGTGAGGCAACTCCAGCAGCAAGATCTTGATTTTTGGAGAAATTTTGGAGATCTCTACCCACCATTTCACTTCCTTCATCCTTGACGGCGACGACGACTAGTGGTTAGATCACTAAATGGAGTGAACCCATTGTTCCTACCCCGACCAGTATGACAGAGACAAGTTCTGGGCTGAGATCATCGGCCTCAAGCCCCACCTTCCTAGTGGGCCCAAGGCCCCTAGCATTCACAACCCAGTGATTTGCTACCTCCATTGCATCCTTGCTTGCACCATTTTTAGTACAGAAGGTTCCCAGGGAGACATCACCTATGTTGAGCTCTACACCCTCTGGTGCCTCTTGAATGAAGAACCCTTCAAGTGGGGGAATGTCGTTCTGGAACACTTCAGCACCCAAGCCAGCCGTACTACCTCATCATCATTCCTCATCGGCCATTTTTCCACCGAACTCACCATCTTTCTTGGCTACACCCATATTCCTTTCACACCACTCCCGCTCAAAAACCACTTGATCAACAACTATTACTTGAAAACCAGCAAGTTTCATTCTCTTAGGTGCTAATTGTGTATACTACCTTCTTTACAAGGATTCACAGGAGGTTCTACAGCTTCCCTTGCATGCAAGGTTTGTTGTAGCAAACCTTATTTATGAGCTCACCGATATACCAGGGCACATCCAGAGGTACAGTCTAGAGCACCTAGACCTAGTTGACATCCCTTAGCACAAGCCCACAGGAGGAGCGTTTCTTTGGAGGCTCACGATGATGCCTTTGGCACACCGCCACCACCCCACCGTCGCACCAGGTGGTGACAAGATGACAATGCAAGAGCCTACAGGTTCTACGAGGTCCAGCAGTAGCTGAATGAGATTCAGTGTGAGCAACAACACTAGGGCCAGTAGCTCAACCACATGTATCTAATGCAGCATTCAAAGGAGTCTTGACATGTGGACTGCGACCACTATACCCCTAGTTGCCCATCCTATGATGAGTATGCGGCCCAGCAGGCCTACCTAGATCCCCACTCCCCTTACTGGGGAAACTACTACTCCCATCACCAACATCCACCACCACAGTGATTTTCTTCCCTCCATCTCGGTCTAAGGGTTTGGTCGGGATGAGCAAAACTCGAAGTCCATGGTGGGGTGGGTGGTACGTGTTCCACCCCTTATCTTTCCTTTCAACATTTTATATTTGTATGTCAAAATCTATTGCATTTTCCCTTTCCAAACCTTTTGTCTTTACCTGGTCAGCCGATTGATGTATCTTATTTTTCAAAAATTAGATAAATATTCATTTCACAAAATTGTTCAAAATTTTCATTTCTTTTTTTTTAATACGAAGTTCTCCATACCTAAATTAGAAATATTCTTGGAAAAGATGGCAAGCCTTAGAGTATCAAATGCAAACTTTCTTATCATTAGCATCAGATTAACTGGTCAATCTTTCTCATATGATGTAATTACATGACTTTTCTTACTGATGCAACAACACTCGAAGAACGAAAGAAAATTTCCTGGGAAAATAATTCGCACATCAAACCCTAAGTCTGGGGTGGCATGCTCCTCCCCTCTCTCTTCTTACATACCCCTCATAAATTTAATAGGGTTGTACTGCCAAAAGATGCCAAATAGAGCACAAAAAAATTATGGTGAATATCCTGAGTCAAATAGAGGAGTGATTAGTCTTCCACACCCCTCATAAATGTAATGGGGGCACAAATCTATGAAATTAAAGTCCCGAGTCAAATAGAGGAGGGATCCTTCTTCCACACCTTACCTTTTCTCATTCCCATGCCAAAAAAAATTTAAAATTTTCACGTGTTGAAACGCAAGTAGGATTAAGACTGTTTTTGCAAAGTATAGATTTGAAAGAGAAAGTTATGAAAAATGTTTGTTGTAAGAAGTATAGAACTTGTATTTTGTGATTCTGGGAGATGGGTTGCTTGGTCATGAACATGATAGAAGATACTGCTAATTAAGGGAGGATGAAGATGTTGTTTCAAAAAAATTTTGAATTATTTTGATATCTTAATTTGCTTGAGGACAAGCAAAAGCTTAAGTATGCAGTATTTTGATGTGTGCTGATTCAGAACCCCTTTTTTACAAACTTTTAAGTCTTGTCACATGGAAATTCTTATTTTTATCCACTGAAAAGAAAAAATTGTTATTTGCTTCCTTTTATCACAATTGAACTTGAATCTCACCAGAATCTATGCTTTTCTTGCAGATTCAGAACACCAAACAAGTGAATCACCTATTCTAGTTGATCGTCTCACCTGTTCTAGACGATTGGTTCAACTATTCCAGATGACCTGCTCACCTATTCCACCCAATCACCTCACCTCATCCAAACATTCAGTCTAGATGGCACTCCATTTGAATATCAAACAATTGTTTCGGACTTCATAGCGGGAGTTTTCCCACCCAAGCCGAGTGGGTCAAAGAGCACCATCACTCAGGACTTACGGTTGCTAACTGCTACCCCGACTCCCGCCCTTTCCAGACACTCAACCGATCGGCTCACCTCCCAACCGATCGGTTGGCAGTGCATGGCCAGTTCAAATTTGCTGCCGCCAGCCCCATTTTTCGACAACCCTAGTTGTAAAAGCCCCCTCCTTCTCCTAAAAAAGAGGGGCACTTCCTCCTCATGAGGATCATCTTTTGTATCATACTTGTACATGGATTTTTGAGAAATTATTCTATGTTCTTGAGTTCTATTCATTAGTAAAGTTATTATTTGCAAGCTAAGTATTCTCTTTAAATTTTGTTCTTCTACCTTGCTCGTTTTTATATCTAGACTTTTTCTCCTTCTTTTGTAGACCGGAGCAAGGAATTAAGGATCAGCCATTTGATTGTATCTAGCCTAAGGAACTATTCCTTTGATAAGTCTAGACTATGGCTAGAACACTTCTTTCCTCCATCTCCCTTTTCTCTAAAAACATGAGTGAGTAGTTTTCCTATCGAGGCAAGGTGAATAACCCCTTAGAGATGACTTTCATCAACTAATCCTTAAGAACGACTTCTAGATGGATTTTGGTTTTAATAACTATTGATCTATCAAAGTAATTAATTAGTTTGATGACATGTTAATCCAGATGGAAATGACCATGGAAATTCGGATTTAGAACAATAAAACCAATCGCATAGGGGTTTTGAAACGATGTGGATCTTCCTCTTTTGGGATGATGAACTAAGAAACATGAGCACAATGACTAATGGGCTCATGTGGAGTCCATCTTTTGTGGGTTTTAATCAATTCCCATGCCTTAGTCATACCCATCGTTTTAAAGGATTTAGTTCATTCTCTCCTAGGCTAAGGTGGTGAAAACCCTTAAAAGCCTCGATTTACCATCACTTGATTCAATCACTGTTTGATCTGCTTTCTTTACATTCTAGTCTTTTTATTTATAATAGGTTTATTTGTGCTAACAATCATCTCAATTTTCCTTGTGACATGGCAAATTTATTTCTTGTTAAGTGCCATCTCATTATTGTGTTTCTTCTTTCTTAGTGTTAGTCACCCACCCCAAACCCGATCTTTACATTCTGTTCTAAAAGTAAAAACACCAAAAACAAATCAAAAGTTCTTCAAATAAATTGGGATTATAGTTAACAAACTTATAAAAGTTGTCTTTTGGGATCGAGCCTTCTATACTAATGTTTATCAGGAAGTATAAAAGGATTAAACTCTTGGATAATTATCTTAGTGATTGTAGTGCACTTCGACACATTAATAGTGATTAAATTGAAATCAACAAAGTTGCACTTGGATCATCTAAAAGTGGTGGAAGATGATAATTGAACTCAATTAGAGAGGTATGTCCATCCTTACACCCTATGTGGGGATATTTGCAAACCTAACGCTAATTTCCTTAATGAGGCATTGATTGAACACTAATTCTCCTATTATTATTTCTTTTTCTATTCTTGCCTCAAAAGTCAGTATTGATAATCTGTTTCTTGGGTCTTGTACCCCATTGCCATGTTTCAATTATATGATTCTTATTCTTTCCATAGTTCTCTTTAGCATGTTGATTTTGTTAGACTATTTAGCTAATGTAGTGGTACTTTTGTACAACCACTCATAGATAGGGAATGTGTTATTTCCCTGAGAGGAACGTGTTATTCTCCCCAATATAAAATATTTTATAGGTGACTAGAATGTGATACTCTCCCTCACCTATTTGGTTGAGGTCCACTAGGTGCCTCAACCCTACTTAGTTAAGGTAGTTGTAATGCCTAGGCCCACTACCCAAGGCTCTTAGTAGGGTTTCAAGGATGACGCTTGGCCCCACAGACCACCACTAGACTTAACTACATGCTTTATCCCCACTCGTGTGCAAGCAGGATTAGCTTCCCAACTGGTCACCCATCCTAGTACTACTTCAAGCTGAGCACGCTTAACTATGGAGTTCTTTTGTGATGGGCTCCCAGAAAAGGAGGTTCACCTTGGTGATATGGGTAGTCCAATCATTCCTTATAAGATCATTTTATCTGAGGCCTCAAATCCTAGGATGTTACAATCTCCTCCACTTAGACTAATGATGTCCTCATTAAGAAAACTATTTGGCATCATAGTATCGCCCAATTTAAGTGCAGATCCAGAATGGCTCATTGACACCATCTCATGATCACGAAATACCAGCACCAGAGTGGCTATATCATCATGGATATCCCTTTCCAACTTACTTGGACCGTACATCTCAAGGCTGGCATGTCGCATACACTTGTGGGCCCCACCTACTGGAGGGGTTATGGCTTTGAGTCCATTTGTAACTCCCAGGCTCACTGCCCAAAGCTCTTAGTAGGGTTTCAAGAACGACGATTGGCCCAAGAGACAACCACTAGTCTTAATTAGGTGCTTTATCCTCACTCATGCGCAAGGCAGGGTCAACTTCCTGACTAGTCACCCATCCTAGCACTACTCCAAGAAAAGCACACTTAACTATGGTGTTCTTTAGTGATGGGATCCAAGAAAAGGAGGAGCACCTTGGTGATATGGGTAGTCCAAAAATTCCTTATAAGATCATTTTATCCAAGGTCACAAATCCTAGGATGTTACAGTAGTCAATATTAATCATGCATGCAAACCTTTTACTATTTTCTTGTGATGGCAAGAATCTATTTGATTATGCCTAGTACTTTTGAACATCTTCATCTTATGATAAAATATTAGCCTTTATTTCCATGTTATTTCTTTATCGTTTGTCCTTGTTCAATATTTGACACATACCTTGCTTCTTTCTCTAGTTGGGTGTCTTCCCAACCACCCAGAGTTTAATCAAGGTGTTGAGAAAGGCCTAGGATTAGAGTGCATAATAGGAGCATGGAGGACCATCCTAGGATTAGGTTATGGCATACATGGCTTTTAGCTTGGACCTATCTCATGAGTTTTTTGTTTGGAGACAAAGTTGGTGTATTTTAGATTTCCCTCTATCTAGATCCTTATGTTGTATCTTACATGTAAAATCATGATGGGAGATATGATGGAATTTTAAAATATTTTATAAAATTTATTATATTCATGAAAATTATATTCCACTGCTATACTAATTGGTCTTTTGTATACCATTGTGTATGTTTTGAAAATTTTACACATGTTCCAGCATACATTTTGAATATGTTTGGAATAGATGTTATATTCTTCAAATTTTAGTAAGGGGGTGATTTAACTCTCTTACATGAACTAAGTATAATCTCTGCTAATACAGATAATCCCTAACTTATCTGTGGGGACTTCAATTGTGTTATATGTGCTTCTAAAAGGATTGGGATATCTAATTCGTCTAGTCAATTTATGAAATATTTTAACTCCTTCATGGTTAATGTTGGAGTGTTTGAGGCCAGTATGAAGGGTTCGTTTTATACTTGGGACAATAGGAAACAAGGTAGTATTTCACTTCTTCCATAATCGATAGAGTTATCTTCAACAATTATTTTATTTTGGAATGGCCCAACTTTTTGGTTAAAGTTTACTCTTCAAGTTATCATGATCATAGGATCCTTCATATTTATCTCAATTATAAAAGAAGGAAATTGAATATCCATTTCAAGTTTATTAATGCTTTGTTAAAATGGAAGGTTTTCACGATATTGTAAAGAAGGGATGGTCCCTGGAAGGAGAGGGATGTCTTATGTATCAGATTATGAGGAGGTTGAAACATGTTAAACATGATTTGATAGCCTAGAATAAGAAGTGTGTCGGTTATATTACTGATGGTGCCACATCTCTTGAGTCTCAAGCTCTAAAGGCTCAAGAAGATGCAACTAGGACCTTATGAATTCCATTCTTTAGGAGTTTTCTATGGAAGCTAGAAGTAAAGCTCTAAAAGCTTTGAATTTAGAGGAATCTCTTATCAAGAAAGGTCTAGAGCCCAATGAATGAATTTGAGAAATGAAAATAAAAAGTTTTTATGTTATATGCATATGACTTCAATGGAAATCAAGTTATTGATCAAGTGGCCATTAGGGGCATGTTATTGATTACTATATGAGCATGTTCAATTAACAGAATGATTTGAGTGCTAAATGGGATGATAAATGGTCTCTACCTTCTCTGTCAGATGATCAAGTAAAATCCATCTTGAAGTATGTAACTAGAGAAGAAATAGATAAAGTGGTGAAGGCTTCTACTAGAGATAAAGCACCAGGACCAGATGGATTTAATGGCACTTTTTATTACGAATCTTCGGATATCATTGGTGATGATAAAGAGAAGGTTGTGTTGGACTTCTTTGCTAAAGGATTGTTGCTAAAGGAGATTAATTAAACCTTTGTTACCCTCATCCCCAAGGGTAAAGATGCTTTACATATTAAGGATTAGAGACCAATCTCCCTTTGTAACATCATCTATAAGATCATTTCTAATATTCTTGCAATTAGAATTAGAGGTATTTTGCCATCTCAAATTGATAAATGTCGAGTTGCATTTATAAAAGATTGAAAGATTTCTGAGGCTATCATGCTATCAAATGAGCTTGTCAGTGACTTCAATAAGTCAAGTGGGAATTTAAAATTTTGTCTTAAACCTGACATTATGAAGGCATATGATTTTGTAAGATGGGATGATTTGCTTGACATTATGAAACTTATGAAATTTCCTATCTATTAGTGTAATTGGATCTCTATGATTATTAGATCAATGTGCTATCAAATGTCAATAAATGGAGAGTCGACTAGTGACTTTAATTCTATGAATGGTCTAAGGCAAGCTAATCCACTAGCCCCCCTTTTATATGTTCTCTATAAGTAAGTTTTTATTGCCATAATCAATTTAAATGTCAAGTGAGTCTTCTTTAAAACTCTGAAGGCTAAAAAGTATTTCTATGTCTCACATATCATTTTTTTAGATGATCTTATGGTATATGGGATTGTTGATTATGAAAATGCTCGGTGCTTAAGACAAATTGATTGATTTTCATGGAGTTTTTGGCCCTACGATCAAATCTTATAAGAACTTGGTCTATCTTAGTAAGAATGCAAAAAAGGAGGAATTCCTGAGCTATATTGATATCCAAGAAGGTAACTTTCCTTCTAAGTATCTTATTGTCCATTTTTATGTGCAACGCTTACCAAAAGGATTTGTAATCCTCTCATTAACAGGTTCAAGGATAAACTAGAGAGATGGAAGACAAAATTACTTTCTCTAGTGGGCTATATTGAATTTGTTAAATCAACTCTGTCTACCTATAGTATATATTAGACGACTATTTTTCCTCTTCCAAGATTTGTTATTGGAGAGGTGGATATTATTTGCAGGAATTTTATTTTGGGAGGTAAGGAAGAGAAAAACGGTTTTCATCTTGCCAGTTGGGATAAAATTTAAAGGGGGTTCAAGTATTTGGGTCTTGAGACCCTTCCTCAATTTCTAGAACATGGCTATAGAAAAGGATAATTGTGTTGGATAAATGGGTTCCTAAAAGATACATCAGGCATGATTCTATCTGGAAGCATAATGTTAAGCCTTACCATTATTCACTATGGAAGAGTATCATGAGAATTAGGGATGATATTCATGAGCATTATTCTTTTGAAATTGGAAATGGGGAAAATATTTTTCTTTGGAGACATATGTGGTTTAAGAATAATCATTTTCTGGATGAGGTCATCAATCAAAGTTCATTCTCATTCTGAGAAAAGGGAAGTTCACAAACATTAATTCTATTGTTTGTAATGGTAAATGGTTGATTCAAGACTCTAGAAGATTGGGTTCACTTAAATATTTTTTGGACTTAAATGTAAATGTTTCTAATAATCTTGATTGTATTACCCTCAATACAAAAGATAAGGTCAGACTCAATGATACATTGGAATGTTGTAGAAAAAAGGGCCTGGTAATTCTTGGGCAAGATGGCTTTGTAAACATAAAGGTCCTGAATGCTTCAAAATCCAAGTGTGGAAGATTGCCAGAAACAAAATTTGTGTTATTCATAATCTTAGTAAAAGAGGGATCTATTGCACTTCCATATGTATGTTGCTTTAAAATCCTAGTGTGGAAGATAGCCAGAAACAAAACTTGTGTGATGAATAATGTAACGACCCCGACTCCCGGTAACCCCCAATTAAGGGAGACTGAAAGGTCGATGCCGTTATCCAATTAATAGGATCAAAGGTTCGACAAATAATCAATAATAATTATTAAATTCTACTAATTAACTAGAATTTGGTATAAAATTAAAACTTTACTTACCTTTGAAAAACTTTGGAAGTATGTCTATCCAGAGCTTGAATCTACTCTATCTAATCCTCCTGGCACATTATGTTTTATTTTCACAATGTGTCACTTTACCGTTTGTTCATTTCAGGGTTGTAATTAAAATGCCAACAAACAAAATGTCAGTCAGTATATCGAAATATACTGGTATGTGGGGACAACCAAAAGTTTGCGCATATGGATAACAATCTAATTATCACAATCAAGTTAATTAACCAGTCAATTTACATTTTCCAGTATGACATTCTCCACCGTGTTTGCCCTAACCCTAGCATACCCACCTTAGGGTTTCCTTTGCTAATGACTTAAGGCCACCTTCTCAATCCCGATCTTGGTGCCTGGGGTCACCACTCATGGTGCCCTCTAGCCATGCAATATCATAGGCCACCTTCTCATTCCTGGGCTTTGTGCCTGGGGTCACCACTCAAGGTGTCCATCGGTCTACCCATCTGGGCCTGACCTTTGGCATCATCCATCAGGGTGGCATGTAGGTGCAAGAATACATACTTCTATTATTAATGTGATAATCATAGTGACTTTATAGTTTGCAAGTATGAACATCTAAACTGATAATTTGCATTCAATGCGGTTTACCATTCAGAAAGTCATCGGGAAACTAAGGCAGTTATTCATAATTAACCACATACCTGTTAAGCAGACTTGAATGCAGAAATAACCAATCAAGAAATCAAACAAGTGCACACAGGTTGATCCTAAAAAAGGCATCCAATTTCTCTATCATTAATCATGTCATCTTGATCCATTAATCCTAGTTGTTTTCTAGGTTATTTGTCCTTTTTAGGGTTTTGACCATAATTAGGGTTTCACTTCCTCTTTATCTCTTTTACTTTATCTTTATCGAAATATCCATCAAACCCTAATTATCTAAGTTTTTTTTCCATTAATATCTTAAGATCAGATTTGGATCACAAAAACCCTAATTTTCATATTATTATATCTTTTCTTCTCTTTTTCCCTAATTTAGGGTTTCTAAACCTTTTAATCAACATATTGAGTTAAAATCCCTAAACCTTGTAATTATATCATCAAAATAGGTTAAAAACCATCTTAATCATTAACCAAGTAAAGCATGCTCAAATTAATCTATTTGCAAGATTAAAACCATCTTTGGTTAACAATTAGGATTTTCTATCACAAATTAATACATTTTCTATCCAAAATATGTACTTTTACAAAAATGTACAGATTTAGGTGTCCAAACCATTTTTAATTTATTCCTCATATTTTTCTGATCATTTTTCATGTATTAACTTCCTTAATCCGAGTTTTCTAGAAAAAGATACAATTTTAACAAGAAAATTCCCCCTTTTGATTTATTTGCTAATTTTCGGAAAAACATGGACCCTTTGATCCGTGGTCCGTTGGTCCACATAGGATCCAACATCTAGAATCATGCGTGCCCTTTCTTTGCAAACAAAAGAATCAAAAGTATCTTCTAACCTTGGCACGACTGAAGGAGGTGAGGGGCAAAGTGGTACTTTCGCGGGAGACCTTCTTCAACCTTGTGTCGTCTCCCTATTGCTCCGATGGTCAACCTCAGGGTTGACTTCACGATCCTAGCCACCTGCGACCGCACCAATAGGTTAGGAAGCTTCGTCTTCCATCGATGAACTTGACCAGAGGCCCAATTGCTCACCAAGGGTGCGCCCAAGCTGCTCCTACTCGCAGCACTCCGGTGAGGGTTTCTGAGGTGGTGGGGGTCCAGGTCTGGACGAAACGTCCAATTGGGGCACGAAATTGCTCATTGTTTCCTTCCGCAGAGGTTGGGCTTGAGAAAAGAGGTGTTGGTGCCCTCACACATCCTCCCCTATATATAGGGTTGAGGCAGGCATTGTGGGGTTTGGGTGTTTCCCAAAACCACGTCCAATCCCAGCCGAACCAGGGATGTTTCCCTGCGATTTTCCCTCCTGAGTTCAACGGAGCCATTACTAATCGAGCACATGCAGTGGATTGTGGGGAATCCAAGAGGGAAAGTTCTTATGTAAATTGTGGAATTACAATCCCAGCGAGACTTGGACGATGACTGTCCCATGTTGGATCAAGATCCAACGGCCTTCGTTGCCCGCGATCAAAAGAAAATTCCTTTTTCTTTCTATTTGTCAAATTAATGTCTTAATTTGGAGTATTCTTGTGAAATTAATATCTCCCAAACTATAACTCTTTTTTGGCTCAAATTTTAAGGGAAGGTTTGTCTTCGAATTATCTAGCTTTGTATGAAAGTTTGGAAACAAATTCCATGGGTTGAGAAGGCTTCCTTCTCTCCAAAGTTATTCATTAATTTATTCAAAATTAATTGTTATTTCCTTTCCCTTTGCCATTAGCTTGTTATTTTGGGTCTCTTGGACCTCAAGAAATCCCAAAGGCACGGATTCCCATATTGGGGAAAATCTATTTGTCTTTATCTTCTTTTGAAATTCAATTTCTCATATTTCCCTTTTATTAATCAATTTCTTTTCCTTTTTAATTCTCTCTTTGAGGATTTCTCTTTATCTCTCCTCTATTTTCCTATTGGAATTCCTTTTAAGATTAGGAATCCTTGGGATATGAAAATCCACCAAGGATAACTCAATTATACCTCTTTTCACTTATTTTCCACATTTTATCATTATTTTCAATTTCTTTCTTAACAAGAAATGCTTAATTGGTCTTTTCTTTTCTTATTGCATTCTCTATGCAACTTTGGACTCCTTGGGTCCCAAGGAACCCAAGAGGCACGAAATCCAACTTTGTATTGTATTCTTTTGCCTTCTGGAGGTTTCGACACCTTTCTTTTCTCAAAAACTTAATTATTCATTTACTAATTGAATTTCCTTGTTATTGGGCCCAATTGCCAATAAAGCCCACAAAGAAACCATCAAGGCTATTGAAATTCATGCATTCAATCAAAAAACATCATTATTTGTTCATTTATATTTAATATGAGAAATTAAATTTCTCAGCAAATGAACCCAAAATTGGGGTTGTAACATCCTTCCCCTCTTATAAAAATTTTTCCCTCAAAATTCCATCAAGTAAACAAACAAACAAGATAAGACTTCCTTATGTCCATCATTTCTCCCATGTGGCTCTACCCTTTTCCATGGTGCTTCCCAAGAACCTTCATCATCTCATATTCTTCCATCTGAGTTCTTTCTTACCTTGATATATCGTATCCTCATAGGTGACTCAGGACTTTTCAATTTCTCAAAAAAAAATTGAATAGCTTCAGGGATCAACACATGGCTTGGGTACCTCATATAGTGCTCTAGACCAGACATATGGAACTCATCACACATCATGTTATCTTGTGGGGTAAGGTTAAACACAACCATCTCCACCAATCCATCTCAAATGGACGCATATATCGGGGACTCATCTTTCTCAGTTGTAGCATAGAGGGGTCAGATTTTTACATCACATATTTTCCCATAGTGAACTGCATGTTAGTTTTCTTTGCATCTTCTCATGACTCATGTCACCACTGGGCTTTCTCTCGGCCATTGCACGATCAAAGAGGCTTCATCTACACACACTATGGTTCTTTTCTAACCTTCGTGAGTCCTCCTTCACCAACATCATCTTAATGAAGTGGTGACCGACACAACCTCTCTATAGGACTTCTTGCATCCTGATAAAGGCTATGGTGGTTAACAACACATCTTAAGAACTGTCTATATTATCACCCTGAATGAGCACACATGCTCTCATCAGACCCTCTAGTCTGGATATTACTATCCATTAGTATGGGGTGATAAACTGTACCAACACTGAGTTCTGCATGTTTCTACTTCCACCTCATGGAAGTGAACCTTTAGGTCATACTCAAGAACTTTTGAACTCGCTACATGGTATAGTTGAACCATCTCTCTCTCTTATGTAGTTCAACAGAATCTGTCTCTTAACAATACTCCTTTCTTTCTCATGTTATCTAGGTAAGGCGATCTACCATAACCCATATTGCATCTTGGCCTTCCTTGGTCAAGGGGAGACTTACCACAACTTCCATAATGGTGAACTCCCACTCCCTTTAGGGGACTCTTTATCCTCTATGTCAAATCATTGGGTTACTAGTTTTCATCCTTCACCTACTATCATGCATGGGCACAAGCCACATGAATGTTCATCTTAAGCATCCAAAGTGCTACTATCTCTTACTGTCTTTGTAGTATCACGGTGTATGGTAGTCTAACAATCATGATCTCTTGTATGTCATGATTCCTCAAGATTGATTCCTTAGAAACCCTAAACCAATCTCATCAGGGTTCCGTCACCTTCCTTTCCAAAGAAGTGAATTTGAGGTTCTACAACCATCTTTTCATTATATCACGGACTAGGATGGCTAACCAAACAATCATTTACTTGATTAACCACGATAGATACATCTGGGTGTTAGACAAACTCATCTCTTTGTCTCAACGTAAGGTTAGCCTACCAACCTCAACTTCTTCTAGCTTCTAGCTAAAATAGACAACTATTTCTCAACCAGAGAATTCATTACCACTTCATATCCTTTGGTATTAGGTAATGTTTGAAGACATATACTTCCATGTATTCTACTTATCATCTCATCTCTAAGTTTGTCTTCATCAAGAAACTCTAAGCTTGTCTTCATGGTGATCAAACTAAACCTTGCGTAACTTGCAAATTCTAGATAGCTCATGGTATCACATCCTCGCAAGATGATCTCCCTACTACTCTTAGTGTTTGTAAACCATCCATGTATCATTCTCTCCACAAAAGGTATGTTATCATCTCTATCGTCATACCTTGTAGAAATGTTCCAACTCACATCATCTTTATCCTCGGTGTATGGCATGCATATTGTCCTATCTCTCACTCTCATAACAAGAGCAAATAAACATTTGGTTGTAGTCCAAATACAGAGTTCTTCTTATTCCAAGAGTATAGATGGTACATCCCACCTTGCCAGTACAGCTTTAAGTTGAAACGTACATCTTTTGTCTCTACATCACAATCATCTCGATATCAAAGTTACTTCCATGGAAAACTGGTCTCAAACCTAGTTGGTCACCACACAATCCTTGGTCATCACCTCCAGGTCTATAGGGAGATGACACTTTTGGGGTCATCCCTCTTCCCTCATGCATCAGAGAGTGCCCTACTCATTTTCCCTTTAAGTTCCATGAGTTCATGAAGGTGATCAATCTCCTAACCCATGGCCCTCAGACAATGATAGTTGTTACCTCCCAACCCTATGGTTTGTTGCTATGTATGCCATGAGAGCCAATCATGGGATGATTGGTGGGATATATTAAGATTGATTTGATAAACATCAAAGGCAAGCTTCCAATTCTTTCTGGTTCAGTCATATGAGATAGTGATAGAACAGATTGAATGTCTAGAGAATGACAGTACTCAATGACGTATGCTTTCAGGTTAAGGACCTGAACGATGAGATCATACAGATGCTAAGAGTTTTTACATTCTTGTTATGTCCCTAGTCGGATGTCATTGAAAATTTTACACATGTTCCAGCATACGTTTTGAATATGTTTGGAATAGATGGTATATTCTTCAAATTTTAGTAAGGGGGTGATTTAACTCTCTTACATAAACTAAGTACAATCTCTGCTAATACATATAGTCCCTAACTTATCTGCGGGGACTTCAATTGTGTTATATGTGCTTCTAAAAGGATTGGGATATCTAATTCGTCTAGTCAATGTATGAAATATTTTAACTCCTTCATGGTTAATTTTGGAGTGTTTGAGGCCAGTATGAAGGGTTCATTTTATACTTGGGACAATAGGAAACAAGGTAGTATTTCACTTCTTCCATAATCGATAGAGTTATCTTCAACAATTATTTTATTTTGGAATGGCCCAACTTTTTGGTTAAAGTTTACTCTTCAAGTTATCATGATCATAGGATCCTTCATATGTATCTCAATGATAAAAGAAGGAAATTGAATATCCATTTCAAGTTTATTAATGCTTTGTTAAAATGGAAGGTTTTCACGATATTGTAAAGAAGGGATGGTCCCTGGAAGGAGAGGGATGTCTTATGTATTAGATTATGAGGAGGTTGAAACATGTTAAACATGATTTGATAGCCTAGAATAAGAAGTGTGTCGGTTATATTACTTATGGTGCCACATCTCTTGAGTCTCAAGCTCTAAAGGCTCAAGAAGATGCAACTAGGACCTTATGAATTCCATTCTTTAGGAGTTTTCTATGGAAGCTAGAAGTAAAGCTCTAAAAGCTTTGAATTTAGAGGAATCTCTTATCAAGAAAGGTCTAGAGCCCAATGAATGAATTTGAGAAATGAAAATAAAAAGTTTTTATGTTATATACATATGACTTCAATGGAAATCAAGTTATTGATCAAGTGGCCATTAGGGGCATGTTATTGATTACTATATGAGCATGTTCAATTAACAGAATGATTTGAGTGCTAAATGGGATGATAAATGGTCTCTACCTTCTCTGTCAGACGATCAAGTAAAATCCATCTTGAAGTATGTAACTAGAGAAGAAATAGATAAAGTGGTGAAGGCTTCTACTAGTGATAAAGCACCAGGACCAGATGGATTTAATGCCACTTTTTATTAGGAATCTTCGGATATCATTGGTGATGATAAAGAGAAGGTTGTGTTGGACTTCTGTGCTAAAGGATTGTTTCTAAAGGAGATTAATTAAACCTTTGTTACCCTCATCCCCAAGGGTAAAGATGCTTTACATATTAAGGATTAGAGACCAATCTCCCTTTGTAACATCATCTATAAGATCATTTCTAATATTCTTGCAATTAGAATTAGAGGTATTTTGCCATCTCAAATTGATAAATGTCGAGTTGCATTTATAAAAGATTGAAAGATTTTTGAGGCTATCATGCTATCAAATGAGCTTGTCAGTGACTTCAATAAGTCAAGTGGGAATTTAAAATTTTGTCTTAAACCTGACATTATGAAGGCATATGATTTTGTAAGATGGGATGATTTGCTTGACATTATGAAACTTATGAAATTTCCTATCTATTGGTGTAATTGAATCTCTATGATTATTAGATCAATGTGCTATCAAATTTTAATAAATGGAGAGTCGACTACTGACTTTAATTCTATGAATGGTCTAAGGCAAGCTAATCCACTAGCCCCCCTTTTATATGTTCTCTATAAGTAAGTTTTTATTGCCATAATCAATTTAAATGTCAAGTGAGTCTTCTTTAAAACTCTGAAGGCTAAAAAGTATTTCTATGACTCACATATCATTTTTTTAGATGATCTTATGGTATATGGGATTGCTGATTATGAAAATGCTCGGTGCTTAAGACAAATTGATTGATTTTCATGGAGTTTTTGGCCCTACGATCAAATCTTAAAAGAACTTGGTCTATCTTAGTAAGAATGCAAAAAAGGAGGAATTACTGAGCTATATTGATATCCAAGAAGGTAACTTTCCTTCTAAGTATCTTATTGTCCATTTTTTATGTGCAACGCTTACCAAAAGTCTTTGTAATCCTCTCATTAACAAGTTGAAGGATAAACTAGAGAGATGGAAGACAAAATTACTTTCTCTGGCGTGCCATATTGAATTTGTTAAATCAACTCTGTCTACCTATAGTATATACTAGACGACTATTTTTCCTCTTCCAAGATTTGTTATTGGAGAGGTGGATATTATTTGCAGGAATTTTATTTTGGGAGGTAAGGAAGAGAAAAAGGGTTCTCATCTTGCCAGTTGGGATAAAATTTAAAGGTGGTTCAAGTATTTGGGTATTGAGACCCTACCTCAATTTCTAGAACATGGCTATAGAAAAGGATAATTGTGTTGGATAAATGGGTTCCTAAAAGATACACCAGGCATGATTCTATCTGGAAGCATAATGCTAAGCCTTACCATTATTCACTATGGAAAAGTATCATGAGAATTAGGGATGATATTCATGAGCATTATTCTTTTGAAATTGGAAATGGGGAAAATATTTTTCTTTGGAGACATATGTGGTTTAAGAATAATCATTTTCTGGATGAGGTCATCAATCAAAGTTCATTCTCATTCTGAGAAAAGGGAAGTTCACAAACATTAATTCTATTGTTTGTAATGGTAAATGGTTGATTCAAGACTCTAGAAGATTGGGTTCCCTTAAATACTTTTTGGACTTAAATGTAAATGTTTCTAATAATCTTGATTGTATTACCCTCAATACAAAAGATAAGGTCAGACTCAATGATACATTGGAATGTTGTAGAAAAAAGGGCTTGGTTATTCTTGGGCAAGATGGCTTTGTAAACATAAAGGTCCTGAAAGCTTCAAAATCCTAGTGTGGAAGATTGCCAGAAACAAAATTTGTGTTATTCATAATCTTAGTAAAAGAGGGATCTATTGCACTTCCATATGTATGTTGCTTTAAAATCCTAGTGTGGAAGATAGGCAGAAACAAAATTTGTGTGATGAATAATGTAACGACCCCGCCTCCCGGTAACCCCCAATTAAGGGAGACTGAAAGGTCGGTGCCGTTATCCAATTAATAGGATCAAAGGTTCGACAAATAATCAATAATAATTATTAAATTCTACTAACTAACTGGAATTTGGTATAAAATTAAAACTTTACTTACCTTTGAAAAACTTTGGAAGTCTGTCTATCCAGAGCTTGAATCTACTCTATCTAATCCTCCTGGCACATTATGTTTTATTTTCACAATGTGTCACTTTACCGTTTGTTCATTTCAGGGTTGTACTTAAAATGCCAACAAACAAAATGTCAGTCGGTATATCGAAATATACTGGTATGTGGGGACAACCAAAAGTTTGCGCATATGGATAACAATCTAATTATCACAATCAAGTTAATTAACCAGCCAATTTACATTTTCCAGTATGACATTCTCCACTGTGTTTGCCCTAACCCTGGCATACCCACCTTAGGGTTTCCTTTGCTAATGACTTAAGGCCACCTTCTCAATCCCGATCTTGGTGCCTGGGGTCACCACTCATGGTGCCCTCTAGCCATGCAATATCATAGGCCACATTCTCATTCCCGAGCTTTGTGCCTGGGGTCACCACTCAAGGTGTCCATCGGTCTACCCATCTGGGCCTAACATTTGGCATCATCCATCAGGGTGGCATGTAGGTGCAAGAATACATACTTCTATTATTAATGTGATAATCATAGTGACTTTATTGTTTGCATGTATGAACATCTAAACTAATAATTTGCATTCAATGCGGTTTACCATTCGGAAAGTCATCGGGAAACTAAGGCGGTAATTCAGAATTAACCACATACCTGTTAAGCAGACTTGAATGAAGAGATAACCAATCAAGAAATCAAACAAGTGCACACAGTTTGATCCTAAAAAAGGCATCCAATTTCTCTATCATTAATCATGTCATATTGATCCATTAATCCTAGTTGTTTTCTAGGTTATTTGTCCTTTTTAGGGTTTTGACCATAATTAGGATTTCACTTCCTCTTTATCACTTTTACTTTATCTTTATTGAAATATCCATCAAACCCTAATTATCTCAGTTTATTTTCCATTAATATCTTAAGATCAGATTTGGATCACAAAAACCCTAATTTTCATATTACTATATCTTTTCTTTTCTTTTTCCCTAATTTAGGGTTTCTAAACTTGTTAATCAACATATTGAGTTAAAAACCCTAAACCTTGTAATTTTATCATCAAAACATGTTAAAAACCATCTTAATCATTAACCAAGTAAACCATGCTCGAATTAATCTATTTGCAAGATTAAAACCATCTTTGGTTAACAATTAGGGTTTTCTATCACAAATTAATACATTTTCTATCCAAAATATGCACTTTTACAAAAATGTACAGATTTAGGTGTCCAAACCATTTTTAATGTATTCCTCATATTTTTCTGATCATTTTTCATGTATTAACTTCCTTAATCCGAGTTTTCTAGCAAAAGATACAATTTTAACAAGAAAATTCCCCCTTTTGATTTATTTGCTAATTTTCAGAAAAACATGGACCCTTTGATCCGTGGTCCGTTGGTCCACATAGGATCCAACATCTAGAATCATGCGCGCCCTTTCTTTGCAAACAAAAGAATCAAAAGTTTGTTCTAACCTTGGCACGACTGAAGGAGGCGAGGGGCAAAGCAGTACTTTCGCGGGAGACCTTCTTCAACCTTGCGTCGTCTCCCTATTGCTCTGATGGTCAACCTCAGGGTGGACTTCACGATCCTAGCCACCTGCGACCGCACCAATAGGTTAGGAAGCTTTGTCTTCCGTCGATGAACTCGACTAGAGGCCCAATTGCTCACCAAGGGTGCGCCCAAGCTGCTCCTACTCGCAGCACTCCGGTGAGGGTCTCTGAGGTGGTGGGGGTCCAGGTCTGGACGAAACGTCCAATTGGGGCACGAAATTGCTCATTGCTTCCTTCCGCAGAGGTTGGGCTTGAGAAAAGAGGTGTTGGTTCCCTCACACATCCTCCCCTATATATAGGGTCGAGGCGGGCATTGTGGGGTTTGGGTGTTTCCCAAAACCACGTTCAATCCCAGCCGAACCAGGGATGTTTCCCTGCGATTTTCCCTCCTGAGTTCAACGGAGCCATTACTATTCGAGCACATGCAGTGGATTGTGGGGAATGCAAGAGGGAAAGTTCCTATGTAAATTGTGGAATTACAGTCCCAGCGGGACTTGGACGATGACTGTCCCATGTTGGATCAAGATCCAACGGCCATCGTTGCCTGCGATCAAAAGAAAATTCCTTTTTCTTTCTATTTGTCAAATTAATGTCTTAATTTGGAGTATTCTTGTGAAATTAATATCTCCCAAACTATAACTCCTTTTTGGCTCAAATTTTAAGGGAAGGTTTGTCTTTGAATTATCTAGCTTTGTATGAAATTTTGGAAACAAATTCCATGGGATGAGAAGGCTTCCTTCTCTCCAAAGTTATTCATTAATTTATTCAAAATTAATTGTTATTTCCTTTCCCTTTGCCATTAGCTTGTTATTTTGGGTCTCTTGGACCTCAAGAAATCCCAAAGGAACGGATTCCCATATTGGGGAAAATCTATTTGTCTTTATCTTCTTTTGAAAGTCAACTTCTCATATTTCCCTTTTATTAATCAATTTCTTTTCCTTTTTAATTCTCTCCTTGAGGATTTCTCTTTATCTCTCCTCTATTTTCCTATTGGAATTCCTTTTAAGATTAGGAATCCTTGGGATATGAAAATCCACCAAGGATAACTCAATTATACCTCTTTTCACTTATTTTCCACATTTTATCATTATTTTCAATTTCTTTCTTAACAAGAAAATGCTTAATTGGTCTTTTCTTTTCTTATTAAATTCTCTATGCAACTTTGGACTCCTTGGGTCCCAAGGAACCCAAGAGGCATGAAATCCAACTTTGTATTGTATTCTTTTGCCTTCTGGAGGTTTCAACACCTTTCTTTTCTCAAGAACTTAATTATTCATTTACTAATTGAATTTCCTTGTTATTGGGCCCAATAGCCAATAAAGCCCACAAAGAAACCATCAAGGCTATTTAAATTCATGCATTCAATCAAAAAACATCATTATTTGTTCATTTATATTTAATATGAGAAATTAAATTTCTCAGCAAATGAACCCAAAATTGGGGTTGTAACATCCTTCCCCTCTTATAAGAATTTTTCCCTCAAAATTCCATCAAGTAAACAAACAAACAAGATAAGACTTCCTTATGTCCATCATTTCTCCCATGTGGCTCTACCCTTTTCCATGGTGCTTCCCAAGAACCTTCATCATCTCATATTCTTCCATCTGAGTTCTTTCTTACCTTGATATACCGTATCCTCATAGGTGACTCAGGACTTTTCAGTTTCTCAAAAAAAAATTGAATAGGTTCAGGGATCAACACATGGCTTGGGTACCTCACATAGTGCTCTAGACCAGACTTATGGAACTCATCACACATCATGTTATCTTGTGGGGTAAGGTTAAACACAACCATCTCCACCAATCCATCTCAAATGGACGCATATATTGGGGACTCATCTTTCTCAGTTGTAGCATAGAGGGGTCAGATTTTCACATCACATATTTTCCCATAGTGAACTGCATGTTAGTTTTCTTTGCATCAGCTCGTGACTCATGTCACCACTGGGCTCTCTCTCGGCCATTGCACGATCAAAGCGGCTTCATCTACACACACTATGGTTCTTTTATAACCTTCGTGAGTCCTCCTTCACCAACATCATCTTAATGAAGTGGTGACCGACACAACCTCTCTATAAGACTTCTTGCATCCTGATAAAGGATATGGTGGTTAACAACACATCTTAAGAACTGTCTATATGTATCACCCTGAATGAGCACACATGCTCTCATCAGACCCTCTAGTCTAGATATTACTATCCATTAGTATGGGGTGATAAGCTATACCAACACTGAGTTCTGCATGTTTCTACTTCCACCTCATGGAAGTGAACCTTTAGGTCATACTCAAGAACTTTTGAACTCGCTACATGGTATAGTTGAACCATCTCTCTCTCTTATGTAGTTCAACAGAATCTGTCTCTTAACAATACTCCTTTCTTTCTCATGTTATCTAGGTAAGGTGATCTACCATAACCCATATTGCATCTTGGCCTTCCTTGGTCAAGGGGAGACTTACCACAACTTCCATAATGGTGAACTCCCACTCCCTTTAGGGGACTCTTTATCCTCTATGTCAAAGCATTGGGTTACTGGTGTTCGTCCTTCACCTACTATCATGCATGGGCACAAGCCACATGAATGTTCATCTTAAGCATCCAAAGTGCTACTATCTCTTACTGTCTTTGTAGTATCACTGTGTATGGTAGTCTAACAATCATGATCTCTTGTATGTCATGATTCCTCAAGATCGATTCCTTAGAAACCCTAAACCAATCTCATCAGGGTTCCGTCACCTTCCTTTCCAAAGAACTGCATTTGAGGTTCTACAACCATCTTTTCATTATATCACGGACTATGATGGCTAACCAAACAATCATTTACTTGATTAACCACGATAGATATATCTGGGTGTTATCCAAACTCATCTCTTTGTCTCAACTTAAGGTTAGCCTACCAACCTCAACTTCTTCTAGCTTCTAGCTAAAATAGACGACTATTTCTCAACCAGAGAATTCATTACCACTTCACATCCTTTTGTATTAGGTAATGTTTGAAGACATATACTTCCATGTATTCTACTTATCATCTCATCTCTAAGTTTGTCTTCATCGAGAAACTCTGAGCTCCTCTTCATGGTGATCAAACTCAACCTTGCGTAACTTGCAAGTTCCAGATAGCTCATGGTATCACATCCTCACAAGATGATCTCCCTACTACTCTTAGTGTTTGTAAACCATCCATGTATCATTCTCTCCACAAAGGTATGTTATCATCTCTATCCTCATACCTTGTAGCAACGTTCCAACTCACATCATCTTTATCCTCGGTGTATGGCATGCATATTGTCCTATCTCTCACTCTCATAAAAAGAGCAAATAAACATTTGGTTGTAGTCCAAATATAGAGTTCTTCTTGTTCCAAGAGTATAGATGGTACATCCCACCTTGCCAGTACACCTTTAAGTTGAAACGTACATCTTTTGTCTCTACATCACAATCATCTCGATATCAAAGTTACTTCCATGGAAAAGTGGTCTCAAACCTAGTTGGTCACCACACAATCCTTGGTCATCACCTCCAGGTCTATAGGGAGATGACACTTTTGGGGTCATCCCTCTTCCCTCATGCATCAGAGAGTGCCCTACTCATTTGCCCTTTAGGTCCCATGAGTTCATGAAGGTGATCAATCTCCTAACCCATGGCCCTCAGACAATGATAGTTGTTACCTCCCGACCCTATGGTCTGTTGGTATGTATGCCCTGAGAGCCAATCATGGGATGATTGGTGGGATACATTCAGATTGATTTGATAAACATCAAAGGCAAGCTTCCAATTCTTTCTGGTTCAGTCATATGAGATAGTGATAGAACAGATTGAATGTCTAGAGAATGACAGTACTCAATGACGTATGCTTTCAGGTTAAGGACCTGAACGATGAGATCATACGGATGCTAAGAGTTTGTACATTCTTGTTATGTCCCTAGTCGGATGTCATTGAAAATTTTACACATGTTCCAGCATACATTTTGAATATGTTTGGAATAGATGTTATATTCTTCAAATTTTAGTAAGGGGGTGATTTAACTCTCTTACATAAACTAAGTACAATCTCTGCTAATACAGATAGTCCCTAACTTATCTGCGGGGACTTCAATTGTGTTATATGTGCTTCTAAAAGGATTGGGATATCTAATTCGTCTAGTCAATCTATGAAATATTTTAACTCCTTCATGGTTAATGTTGGAGTGTTTGAGGCCAGTATGAACGGTTCGTTTTATACTTGGGACAATAGGAAACAAGGTAGTATTTCACTTCTTCCATAATCGATAGAGTTATCTTCAACAATTATTTTATTTTGGAATGGCCCAACTTTTTGGTTAAAGTTTACTCTTCAAGTTATCATGATCATAGGATCCTTCATATGTATCTCAATTATAAAAGAAGGAAATTGAATATCCATTTCAAGTTTATTAATGCTTTGTTAAAATGGAAGGTTTTCACGATATTGTAAAGAAGGGATGGTCCCTGGAAGGAGAGGGATGTCTTATGTATCAGATTATGAGGAGGTTGAAACATGTTAAACATGATTTGATAGCCTAGAATAAGAAGTGTGTTGGTTATATTACTGATGGTGCCACATCTCTTGAGTCTCAAGCTCTAAAGGCTCAAGAAGATGCAACTAGGACCTTATGAATTCCATTCTTTAGGAGTTTTCTATGGAATCTAGAAGTAAAGCTCTAAAAGCTTTGAATTTAGAGGAATCTCTTATCAAGAAAGGTCTAGAACCCAATGAATGAATTTGAGAAATGAAAATAAAAAGTTTTTATGTTATATGCATATGACTTCAATGGAAATCAAGTTATTGATCAAGTGGCCATTAGGGGCATGTTATTGATTACTATATGAGCATGTTCAATTAACAGAATGATTTGAGTGCTAAATGGGATGATAAATGGTCTCTACCTTCTCTGTCAGATGATCAAGTAAAATCCATCTTGAACTATGTAACTAGAGAAGAAATAGATAAAGTGGTGAAGGCTTCTACTAGTGATAAAGCACCAGGACCAGATGGATTTAATGCCACTTTTTATTAGGAATCTTCGGATATCATTGGTGATAATAAAGAGAAGGTTGTGTTGGACTTCTTTGCTAAAGGATTGTTGCTAAAGGAGATTAATTAAACCTTTGTTACCCTCATCCCCAAGGGTAAAGATGCTTTACATATTAAGGATTAGAGACCAATCTCCCTTTGTAACATCATCTATAAGATCATTTCTAATATTCTTGCAATTAGAATTAGAGGTATTTTGCCATCTCAAATTGATAAATGTCGAGTTGCATTTATAAAAGATTGAAAGATTTTTGAGGCTATCATGCTATCAAATGAGCTTGTCAGTGACTTCAATAAGTCAATTGGGAATTTAAAATTTTGTCTTAAACCTGACATTATAAGGCATATGATTTTGTAAGATGGGATGATTTGCTTGACATTATGAAACTTATGAAATTTCCTATCTATTAATGTAATTGGATCTCTATGATTATTAGATCAATGTGCTATCAAATGTCAATAAATGGAGAGCCGACTAGTGACTTTAATTCTATGAATGGTCTAAGGCAAGCTAATCCACTAGCCCCCCTTTTATATGTTCTCTATAAGTAAGTTTTTATTGCCATAATCAATTTAAATGTCAAGTGAGTCTTCTTTAAAACTCTGAAGGATAAAAAGTATTTCTATGTCTCCCATATCATTTTTTTAGATGATCTTATGGTATATGGGATTGCTGATTATGAAAATGCTCGGTGCTTAAGACAAATTGATTGATTTTCATGGAGTTTTTGGCCCTACGATCAAATCTTATAAGAACTTGGTCTATCTTAGTAAGAATGCAAAAAAGGAGGAATTCCTGAGCTATATTGATATCCAAGAAGGTAACTTTCCTTCTAAGTATCTTATTGTCCATTTTTTATGTGCAACGCTTACCAAAAGTCTTTGTAATCCTCTCATTAACAAGTTGAAGGATAAACTAGAGAGATGGAAGACAAAATTACTTTCTCTGGTGGGACATATTGAATTTGTTAAATCAACTCTATCTACCTATAGTATATACTAGATGACTATTTTTCCTCTTCCAAGATTTGTTATTGGAGAGGTGGATATTATTTGCAGGAATTTTATTTGGGGAGGTAAGGAAGAGAAAAAGGGTTTTCATCTTGCCAGTTGGGATAAAATTTAAAGGGGGTTCAAGTATTTGGGTATTGAGACCCTTCCTCAATTTCTAGAACATGGATATAGAAATGATAATTGTGTTGGATAAATGGGTTCCTAAAAGATACATCAGGCATGATTCTATCGGGAAGCATAATGCTAAGCCTTACCATTATTCACTATGGAAGAGTATCATGAGAATTAGAGATGATATTCATGAGCATTATTCTTTTGAAATTGGAAATGGGGAAAATATTTTTCTTTGGAGAGATATGTGGTTTAAGAATAATCATTTTCTGGATGAGGTCATCAATCAAAGTTCATTCTCATTCTGAGAAAAGGGAAGTTCACAAACATTAATTCTATTGTTTGTAATGGTAAATGGTTGATTCAAGACTCTAGAAGATTAGGTTCCCTTAAATATTTTTTGGACTTAAATGTAAATGTTTCTAATAATCTTGATTGTATTACCCTCAATACAAAAGATAAGGTCAGACTCAATGATACATTGGAATGTTGTAGAAAAAAGGGCCTGGTTATTCTTGGGCAAGATGGCTTTGTAAACATAAAGGTCCTGAAAGCTTCAAAATCCTAGTGTGGAAGATTGCCAGAAACAAAATTTGTGTTATTCATAATCTTAGTAAAAGAGGGATCTATTGCACTTCCATATGTATGTTGCTTCAAAATCCTAGTGTGGAAGATAGCCAGAAACAAAATTTGTGTGATGAATAATGTAACGACCCCGCCTCCCGGTAACCCCTAATTAAGGGAGACTGAAAGGTCGGTGCCATTATCCAATTAATAGGATCAAAGGTTTGACAAATAATCAATAATAATTATGAAATTCTAATAACTAACTAGAATTTGGTATAAAATTAAAACTTTACTTACCTTTGAAAAACTTTGGAAGTCTGTCTATCCAGAGCTTGAATCTACTCTATCTAATCCTCCTGGCACATTATGTTTTATTTTCACAATCTGTCACTTTACCGTTTGTTCATTTTAGGGTTGTACTCAAAATGCCAACAAACAAAATGTCAGTCAGTATATCAAAATATACTGGTATGTGGGGACAACCAAAAGTTTGCGCATATGGATAACAATCTAATTATCACAATCAAGTTAATTAACCAGCCAATTTACATTTTCCAGTATGACATTCTCCACCGTGTTTGCCCTAACCCTGGCATACCCACCTTAGGGTTTCCTTTGCTAATGACTTAAGGCCACCTTTTTAATCCCAAGGTTGGTTCCTGGGGTCACCACTCATGGTGCCCTCTAGCCATGCAATATCATAGGCCACCTTCTCATTCCCGAGCTTTGTGCCTGGGGTCACCACTCAAGGTGTCCATCGGTCTACCCGTCTGGGCCTGACCTTTGGCATCATCCATCAGGGTGGCATGTAGGTGCAAGAATACATACTTCTATTATTAATGTGATAATCATAGTGACTTTATAGTTTGCAAGTATGAACATCTAAACTGATAATTTGCATTCAATGCGGTTTACCATTCGGAAAGTCATCAGGAAACTAAGGCGGTTATTCACAATTAACCACATACCAGTGAAGCAGACTGGAATGCAGAAATAACCAATCAAGAAATCAAAAAAGTGCACACAGGTTGATCCTAAAAAAGGCATCCAATTTCTCTATCATTAATCATGTCATCTTGTACCATTAATCCTAGTTGTTTTCTAGGTTATTTGTCCTTTTTAGGGTTTTGACCATAATTAGGGTTTCACTTCCTCTTTATCACTTTTACTTTATCTTTATCGAAATATCCATCAAACCCTAATTATCTCAGTTTATTTTCCATTAGTATCTTAAGATCAGATTTGGATCACAAAAACCCTAATTTTCATATTACTATATCTTTTCTTTTCTTTTTCCCTAATTTAGGGTTTCTAAACTTGTTAATCAACATATTGAGTTAAAAACCCTAAACCTTGTAATTATATCATCAAAACAGGTTAAAAACCATGTTAATCATTAACCAAGTAAACCATGCTCGAAATAATCTATTTGCAAGATTAAAACCATCTTTGGTTAACAATTAGTGTTTTCTATCAAAAATTAATACATTTTCTATCCAAAATATGCACTTTTACAAAAATGTACAGATTTAGGTGTCCAAACCATTTTTAATGTATTCCTCATATTTTTCTGATCATTTTTCATGTATTAATTTCTTTAATCCGAGTTTTCTAGCAAAAGATACAATTTTAACAACAAAATTCCCCCTTTTGATTTATTTGCTAATTTTCGGAAAAACATGGACCCTTTGATCCGTGGTCCGTTGGTCCACATAGGATCCAACATCTAGAATCACGCACGCCCTTTATTTGCAAACAAAAGAATCAAAAGTCTATTCTAACCTTGGCAAGACTGAAGGAGGCGAGGGGCAAAGCGGTACTTTCGCGGGAGACCTTCTTCAACCTTGCGTCATCTCCCTATTGCTCCGATGGTCAACCTCAGGGTTGACTTCACGATCCTAGCCACCTACAACCGCGCCAATAGGTTAGGAAGCTTCGTCTTTCGTCGATGAACTCGACCAGAGGCCCAATTGCTCACCAAGGGTGCGCCCAAGCTTCTCCTACTCGCAACACTCCGGTGAGCGTCTCTGAGGTGGTGGGGGTCCAGGTCTGGACGAAACGTCCAATTGGGGTACGAAATTGCTCATTGCTTCCTTCCGCAGAGGTTGGGCTTGAGAAAAGAGGTGTTGGTGCCCTCACACATCCTCCCCTATATATAGGGTCAAGGCAGGCATTGTGGGGTTTGGGTGTTTCCCAAAACCACGTCCAATCCCAGCCGAACCAGGGATGTTTCCCTGTGATTTTCCCTCCTGAGTTCAACGGAGCCATTACTAATCGAGCACATGCAGTGGATTGTGGGGAATTCAAGAGGGAAAGTTCCTATGTAAATTGTGGAATTACAGTCCCAGCGGGACTTGGACGATGACTGTCCCATGTTGGATCAAGATCCAACGGCCTTCGTTGCCCGCGATCAAAAGAAAATTCCTTTTTCTTTCTATTTGTCAAATTAATGTCTTAATTTGGAGTATTCTTGTAAAATTAATATCTCCCAAACTATAACTCCTTTTTGGCTCAAATTTTAAGGGAAGGTTTGTCTTCAAATTATCTAGCTTTGTATGAAATTTTGGAAACAAATTCCAAGGGATGAGAAGGCTTCCTTCTCTCCAAAGTTATTCATTAATTTATTCAAAATTAATTGTTATTTCCTTTCCCTTTGCCATTAGCTTGTTATTTTGGGTCTCTTGGACCTCAAGAAATCCCAAAGGCACGGATTCCCATATTGGGAAAAATCTATTTGTCTTTATTTTCTTTTGAAAGTCAATTTCTCATATTTCCCTTTTATTAATCAATTTCTTTTCCTTTTTAATTCTCTCTTTGAGGATTTCTCTTTATCTCTCCTCTATTTTCCTATTGGAATTCCTTTTAAGATTAGGAATCCTTGCGATACGAAAATCCACCAAGGATAACTCAATTATACCTCTTTTCACTTATTTTCCACATTTTATCATTATTTTCAATTTCTTTCTTAACAAGGAAATGCTTAATTGGTCTTTTCTTTTCTTATTGCATTCTCTATGCAACTTTGGACTCCTTGGGTCCCAAGGAACCCAAGAGGCACGAAATCCAACTTTGTATTGTATTCTTTTGCCTTCTGGAGGTTTCGACACCTTTCTTTTCTCAAAAACTTAATTATTCATTTACTAATTGAATTTCCTTGTTATTGGGCCCAATAGCCAATAAAGCCCACAAAGAAACCATCAAGGCTATTGAAATTCATGGATTCAATCAAAAAACATCATTATTTGTTCATTTCTCTTTAATATGAGAAATTAAATTTCTCAGCAAATGAACCCAAAATTGGGGTTGTAACATCCTTCCCCTCTTATAAGAATTTTTCCCTCAAAATTCCATCAAGTAAACAAACAAACAAGATAAGACTTCCTTATGTCCATCATTTCTCCCATGTGGCTCTACCCTTTTCCATGGTGCTTCCCAAGAACCTTCATCATCTCATATTCTTCCATCTGAGTTCTTTCTTACCTTGATATATCGTATCGTCATCGGTGACTCTGGACTTTTCAGTTTCTCAAAAAAAAAACTGAATAGGTTCAGGGATCAACACATGGCTTGGGTACCTCACATAGTGCTCTAGACCAGACATATGGAACTCATCACACATCATGTTATCTTGTGGGGTAAGGTTAAACACAACCATCTCCACCAATCCATCTCAAATGGACGCATATATCGGGGACTCATCTTTCTCAGTTGTAGCATAGACGGGTCAGATTTTCACATCACATATTTTCCCATAGTGAACTGCATGTTAGTTTTCTTTGCATCAGCTCGTGACTCATGTCACCACTGGGCTCTCTCTCGGCCATTGCACAATCAAAGCGGCTTCATCTACACACACTATGGTTCTTTTCTAACCTTCGTGAGTCCTCCTTCACCAACATCATCTTAATGAAGTGGTGACCGACACAACCTCTCTATAAGACTTCTTGCATCCTGATAAAGGCTATGGTGGTTAACAACACATCTTAAGAACTGTCTATATGTATCAACCTGAATGAGCACACATGCTCTCATCAGACCCTCTAGTCTGGATATTACTATCCATTAGTATGGGGTGATAAACTGTACCAACACTGAGTTCTGCATGTTTCTACTTCCACCTCATGGAAGTGAACCTTTCGGTCATACTCAAGAACTTTTGAACTCGCTACATGGTATAGTTGAACCATCTCTCTCTCTTATGTAGTTCAACAGAATCTGTCTCTTGACAATACTCCTTTCTTTCTCATGTTATCTAGGTAAGGCAATCTACCATAACCCATATTGCATCTTGGCCTTCCTTTGTCAAGGGGAGACTTACCACAACTTCCATAATGGTAAACTCCCACTCCCTTTAGGGGACTCTTTATCCTCAATGTCAAAGCATTGGGTTACTGGTGTTCGTCCTTCACCTACTATCATGCATGGGCACAAGCCACATGAATGATCATCTTAAGCATCCAAAGTGCTACTATCTCTTAAGGTCTTTGTAGTATACGGTGCATGGTAGTTTAACAATCATGATCTCTTATATGTCATAATTCCTCAAGATCGATTCCTTATAAACCCTAAACCAATCTCATCATGGTTTCGTCACCTTCCTTTCCAAAGAAGTGCATTTGAGGTTCTACAACCATCTTTTCATTATATCACGGACTAGGATGGCTAACCAAACAATCATTTACTTAATTAACCACGATAGATACATCTGGGTGTTAGCCAAACTCATCTCTTTGTCTCAACTTAAGGTTAGCCTACCAACCTCAACTTCTTCTAGCTTCTAGCTAAAATAGACAACTATTTCTCAACCAGAGAATTCATTACCACTTCACATCCTTTGGTATTAGGTAATGTTTGAAGACATATACTTCCATGTATTCTACTTATCATCTCATCTCTAAGTTTGTCTTCATCAATAAACTTTGAGCTCCTCTTCATAGTGATCAAACTCAACCTTGCGTAACTTGCAAATTCCAGATAGCTCATGGTATCACATCCTCACAAGATGATCTCCCTACTACTCTTAGTGTTTGTAAACCATCCATGTATCATTCTCTCCACAAAGGTATGTTATCATCTCTATCCTCATACCTTGTAGCAACGTTCCAACTCACATCATCTTTATCCTCAGTGTATGGCATGCATATTGTCCTATATCTCACTCTCATAACAAGAGCAAATAAACATTTGGTTGTAGTCCAAATACAGAGTTCTTCTTGTTCCAAGAGTATAGATGGTACATCCCACCTTGCGAGTACACCTTTAAGTTGAAACGTACATCTTTTGTCTCTACATCACAATCATCTCGATATCAAAGTTACTTCCATGGAAAAGTGGTCTCAAACCTAGTTGGTCACCACACAATCCTTGGTCATCACCTCCAGGTCTATAGGGAGATGACACTTTTGGGGTCATCCCTCTTCCCTCATGCATCAGAGAGTGCCCTACTCATTTGCCCTTTGGGTCCCATGAGTTCATGAAGGTGATCAATCTCCTAACCAATGGCCCTCAGACAATGATAGTTGTTACCTCCCGACCCTATGGTCTGTTGGTATGTATGCCCTGAGAGCCAATCATGGGATGATTGGTGGGATACATTAAGATTGATTTGATAAACATCAAAGGCAAGCTTCCAATTCTTTCTGGTTCAATCATATGAGATAGTGATAGAACAGATTGAATGGCTAGAGAATGATAGTACTCAATGACGTATGTTTTCAGGTTAAGGACCTAAACGATGAGATCATACGGATGCTAAGTGTTTGTACATTCTTGTTATGTCCCTAGTTGGATGTCATTGTGGAAGGTAGATAGATAGCAATGACACATAAGGCTAGATTGTGGTGTTGGTTGATGGAATCTCATTAGTCATGATATAGAGATATCAAACCAAACACATAGGTACTTGTTAGAGAACCAGTGTACCGGACAGACCCACCGTGAGTTTGACACATGGAACCATGACGTGGTAGTCACAGTCAGTACTCACAGTGATGGTGGTGAGTGTGATTCTTAGACCTGAAATCACTGCACTCAACACATGTCGTTGGGCACACTTTGACATCATCAAACGCAGTCCTGAAACATGGGTTGTTATAAAGGTGATGATTGGGTGGCTTTGACACATGGGGCTTTTGAGGGGTGAGTGATAGATATGGGATTTGTCCCTCCTGAGGGATTTTGATATCCATGGCCACTTGATGAGTAGGATTGACATAGGCATGCACACGCATGTGTGAATCAGTATGTGATATTGATGTCATACATATCTCGTTCAATCTGCTCTGAGATCAAGAAAGTGAATTAACGTTGACAGGATGACTGTTCCATGCCTCGAGTTCATTCGGGATATCAGTGACAAAGGTTATACATTCACTGTAACACCATTCACGGATTGTAGGATTGAAAGTTGTTCTCCAACTTTCTACTTTCACTTGGGTAGCACTGATGTGTGACTAGGCACCGCTCTTTGCTTGTGAAGTCATAAGTGTTATGGACTTTCACTGCCAATGTGAAATGGACCTACAGGGTCACACACATAAGATTTAACCTGGAAGAGGATTTTTGTCCACAAGCAACGTTTAGATTGATTACTAAAGGAGTTTAGTAGTTCAATTAAACACTCAATCAATTGATAGCTCAATATCATATTGTTCAAGGTGTTGGACACATTGATTGGAGTATCGGATTGATTGAAATTGCAATTGACTGATTCTGCATGATCTACACTCCCAACCGATCGGCTCATGAGATGAACTGATCGGTTGAGCTCGGTGAATCGTTCGGCTCAAGTGTTGAGTCGATCAGCTCAAAGATGGGTGAACGATTGCTTCAAGTGTTGAAATGATCGGTTCAACTGTTGCAACCAGGCAAGTTGGGAAAGTAGGATTGGTGAGAATTTTCCTTTCGTTTCACTTTCCCAATTTGATTGGAACAAGGATTGGTATTTGATACCAATTAGAAACAAAAGTTGGAAAGTCAATTGGGAACTGGTCAGGACCACGAACCGACCGGTTCAAAAGTGAACCGACCAGCTCATGGGTCCCAACCGATCGGTTGAGGTGTCAACCGACCGGTTCAGGTCCCCAACTGACCATTTCAGTTGTGAAACGATCGGTTCAGGTTGTGAGTTGGTTGCTTTTGTGGAAAATCTCGAACCCTTCTACTCCTACTTTTAGTCCCATATTGTCGGGGACAGAGAACCCTGTCCCATGACCCGCCTATATATAGGGGTATTGGGGGCTTCTCAAAGTACAACTCAGTGCAACCAGTTACTCTGCAAAGTTGTCCTTCTCTCTGGTTTTGGTAACCGAGAGAGAGACCGAGCAAGTGCTACCCGCAAAGGGAGGTGCAGCAAGGGAAAGACAACTGTAGTTGCAACTGGAGGCAGGAGAGTGTGTTGGTGACTAGTACGCCAACAGGAGGGTGCGACTCCTTCCACTTCCTTGTGGGACAAGGAGTGTGGAGTTCCAGGTGGTCTGTGTGGACTACTTCAGAGGCGGGAGGTTTCTGCCGCTTGGAGGACAATTGTCAATCCCGATAGTCCCGGTGAGAGGAGGAGTCGTCAGTCCCGGTGCGAACAGGAGCTGCACAGACACCATCCAAGACCGGAGGTGAAGACCACGCAAGGCGCGAGGTATTGTCGCCAAGCAAGCCTCGGGACAAGGTATGATTCCACAAACCATCCTTTCCTATTATATAGACGTTGACGCGTTTCCTTGTTCCGGGTTTGGGGGAGAAAATTTTTGTTTCCGCTGCCTTCTCTACCTCCCCTAAATCCCAACAGTGGTATCAGAGCCACGTCAACTGCTCTGTATTTTAGGAATATCGATATGATCGATTTTGGTTTGTCGTATTTATTTATTGCATATGATGCGAATAAAATTGGCTTTATGCATGTCCAATCCTAAATCCACAAATCCCAATTACATATATGATATGTATTATTAATGCACTCGATACACGTCGCCCTTAAATGAGTTTTGTGGTGGATGTATAGCGTGGTTATGGCCAATAAACCCTATCTATGTATGGTTGTATGTGGTTTCTTGCATCTCAGTCTACGCATCGATCTTCCCTCTCCTATTCCTGATGTAACTCGAAATAATTCAAGATTCTTTCCTACCTTTCCTCCCCCCGAATGTAACTCGGGGTTTCCCTTTTAAGCAATGTAAAATTAGGATAGATTTTATTTCCTATTATGTTAAAGAATGGAGGACATCGAGACGACAACTGAGACAATCGGTTCAAGGCGTGAATCGATCGGTTGACGTTCCAGACGATCGGTTCAAGGAGTGAACTGATCGGTTGATGACCGGTTTGAGGAGCGAGATGAGCGGGTGGCGGCCATGACGAGATGTACGACGACCAGGAGAACCGATCGGTTGGAGGAGCCAACCGATCGGCTGGTGGCACCCAAACGACCGGGCCAGAACGAGCAAGTCATTCATGTGATGAGATGATCTACTCAGAAGGCAAAGCACATAGTTCATCTTGTAAAGGTTGCATGTGATGTAGACATAGATGACCGTGATTCTACTTGGCTCGAGGAATCACATTAGGATGGCCATAATCATTGCTTTTATCGTTTGTGCATGTTTAATGTGGGATATAGCATGTATATGATATGTACTATGTATTGTGGTGATTGGATATGTATATGTATGTAAAAACCAAATCCCTCATTAAATATTAAGTTTTAGATGCCTTCCAAATGTGACACACGTGAAAAGCGTGATCGGCCAAGTGTGGGCACGCCCATGCGTGGTGCATCGTCTATCTCGTGGAAGCGTGAAGGATGAATGTGTGGGTCTGCCCAAGCAGGGTGCATATTCATCGTGTTGTCTTTGGGTCGGACTTAACAAGGTGTCCTAGATAGGATCTAGCACCTTGAGGCATGGATATGCTCATGGCAAGGAGTTGCATATGACATCTTATCAAGAGTTGCATATGATGCAATTGGCAAGAGTTGCCTACTTGAGAGATCTAAGTTGTGGGTGACAGCCCTAGTTGGTTCATGACTTAGAGGATTTCAGGATCTTGCCCACTAGAAGGTTGTACACTGCAATCTTCCGAATTGATGGTGAGGGCTATCAATTTGAACTAAAATAGTGGAGCGATAATTAATTAAAGGCCTAATTTTATCGTCAACTTTTCAAATCAATCAAACAAGTCAAAAAGAGTTTTGGACTAAAATTGCATATATTTCCTTTTGTTAATATAAATGGTTAATCAACAATAATCACTTTATTTGCGATCGGTCTTTGAGAGCAACAAATTAAATGGGAATAATTCCACGACTGGTTAGGATGATGAGAAGTGTTCTCAATCGTAGAGTGAAAGCTTTAAGTCCTAGTTATACCAGATCCAGATGAACTCAATCCCACCACATCAATGGCTGAAAGTATGCTTATAGAAGCATACCGAGGATGACATTGATGAGGAGTGCTTGATGTTGTGTTCTCTGAACTATGAGTTGCAGAGACAACATGAGACATATGATGTCTCAAGTACACTGTCCTAGTATGTCATGATAGAAGGAGATCCAGTAAGGTATTCACACACTCAATGTGATTGGGTATGTGGAAAAACCTGACTAAGAAGGATTCCCTCTGAGCCAAGAGTTGGCTATTGGTATGATACTGCAATTGTTGCAAGAATCATACAATTCATGATAAGCTACAACATGATCAACTTTGACAAGCGTTAACAGAGTTGTTGGACATGTTGAGGATAGTAGAGGCAAGGATGAAAAAAGACAAACCATAATCTTTGATGTGATCAAAGAAAAGGTAATTCTTAAGGGTAAGGACAAGGGCAAAGCAAAGAAGTGTTCTGATGCTAGCCAGCAATCCAAGCCGTCTTCAGCCTCAAGGCACATCGTGAAAGGGTGTATGAGGGAATTGCCCTCTATATCTGGAAGAACAAAAGAAGATGAAAGGAGGGGATGGAGATCCCAACCTAAGGTATCATAAAATGAACCGCTTCTTTATCTGAGGTATACGATACCAAGATATGGATATGTCATATATGATATGCAATATTTGCAAAGAAATGATGGCCTTGGTGAAAGGACCAAGAAAGAAGCACCCATCATTGGAGCAAGTGTTGTTTCCATAGATAGGAGTATCTTTCAGTTTATTTCAGCCTAAAAGGCATGTAATACAGTTATGAACTGCTATTTCATATTTGCCAATAGATAGAAACACTTTATTTTTTGCATATTGTATGACAATGATGGCAATCAATAAAGAGATGTTTCAATTTATAAAGATATGATCTTTGTGGCAATGCCTTGTTTATCTTGTGGTATTTGATATGCATAAGATAAAATGATACCTAAAAGTTATATATAACTCAAACAATCAAATTAGCATCAATCATGAGAAATTCATTTCTAGCTTCCATGTGATGGATAAATCTAGATTCTTTTGGTTAGAGAACCAATAAGAGACATGAATATCTTGTACATGATTAATCAATATTCACTAATGGTAGTGAGAGAATGATTGTCCTATTAGGTATAATACATGTGATATATTTACACCTATTGAAAAAAAATGCTAATACTTCAAATGTTTTTTAGAGAAATACCAATATGAATATCTTGAAGTGTTCAAGATTATCATAGATGAAGTACAAAATTGGTAAAGTGTTAATTCTTGATGAGATCAATGAATGAAATACTTGGACCAAATGTTTGAGATCCTTATGAGTGATTATGATAGTGTATCATAGTGAACTCATGATTAAGGAATGGTGATGTCTAAATCAAGAAGGAATCATACTCTAAGGAGTTAGAGAATGATTATCAAATAATTGAATTCTTCTTAATAAAAGAATACCCCTCACTAATAAAAGAAATTAAGAATCACAAGGGTTGTGAATTCTTATATCCTTACACCTCAATTATCTATGTGATGAGTTATTCATATGATGAGTCAACTATCTAGATAAATATGAGGAACCGAATTTTGAGTTACGGTTTATAACCATTTCATCCTAAATGACATCCATGTGAACCATAAGGTATGACCTTAATGGTAGCACCCATTGGAGTGAAATCCACAAGTGCAAATGAGTCTTAAGTGTTAAGACACATGGATAACATTTTGAGAAGGATGATGCTTGTTGATTACAACTTAATGACTGAGACATTTGGCATATGGATACTAAAACCGCATTCCTATGAGGAATAAAACAAGGATGTGTATGTGACACAACCTATAAGGTTTATGAATCCACTAATGCAAATGAAGTCTATAAGTTAAAATAGACTAATCAATGTGATTGATTGAGTGCAAGCAACTCAGAATTGGATCTTTACTTTGATAATATAGTCAAAGGGTTTGACTGATATGTCAATGATAAAGAAGGGATCTGTGATTTAGTGGGAGAGTATTTACATTCCACATGTTGATGTGAAATGGAAATGTTCTAGAATGGAAATCCAAAAGTAGAAATTATCTTTAAGGAAGATAGAGATGTTTCCTATGTGATAGGAATAGAGATCTATAGTGATAGTTCTCAAAAACCTCTTGACCTAAAAGAAGAGAAAACATACATTGGAAATCTGTACTGAAGGGTTCAGTATACACAGATTAAGTGGGAGAGAACTTGTCCATGTTACATGGAGTTAGTATCCCAAGGCCAAGTGTTCAATTCTTATGAAGAATGAGAACACTAATAATAGATATGGATCTATCATGTATGTGATCATCCCAGCATTCATCATCTTGTATGTATGACATGGCAATATGATGTGCTCATCCTGATAACTCATATGTGAGACATGACGAGTGGATGTCTGTCTACTTCCAGTAAGGGTTACTGGAATGCCATGAGAACTTGATAAGTACATGGGAAGTACTAGTTCTATGGATAAAAGGAAGAGTTTAATGTAAAGAGTTACATTGATGCGAACTTCTGAAAGGACAGAAAATTAATCGCAATATATATATATATATATATATATATATATATATATAAGTGAAAGTTTGTTGATAATCAGAAGTGTTCCAATAAAACCATTTAAAAGGAAATGCCGAGTATCCGTGTGTTAAGAGAACATCAGTGGATACTATATGGATCTGGAAGTTCATGAGATGAACTTATAGATATTCCGGTCATTGATGACAAGTTTGGAATCCTTGATCATGCAATGTGGCTAAAGGTTAGCAAAGGAATACTAGATCGCATATTACGGCACCTCCATCTCATACGTATGACGTATAGCAAAGAGATGTGAGACATGCAATTTAAAACTGACTTTGGCAAGGTGTTTCCATTACTCACTATCTAAGCACTAGAGCATAGTAACATGTGGGACATGTTTGAAGATCACTATGAATATGATTCAAGTGTGATTGGCTCGTAGTGTAAGTGAGAGTATGTTGGTATGTATGCCCTGAGAGCCAATCATGGGATGACTGGTGGGATACATTAAGATTGATTTGATAAACATCAAAGGCAAGCTTCCAATTCTTTCTGGTTCAGTCATATGAGATAGTGATAGAACAGATTGAATGTATAGAGAATGACAGTACTGAATGACGTATGCTTTCAGGTTAAGGACCTGAACGATGAGATCATACGGATGCTAAGAGTTTGTACATTCTTGTTATGTCCCTAGTCAGATGTCATTGGGGAAGGTAGATAGACAGTAATGACACATAAGGCTAGATTGTGGTGTTGGTTGATGACAGAATCTCATTAGTCATGATATAGAGATATCAAACCAAACACATAGGTACTTGTTAGAGAACAAGTGTACCGGACAGACCCACCGTGAGTTTGACACATGGAACCATGACATGGTAGTCACAGTCAGTACTCACAGTGATGGTGGTGAGTGTGATTCTTAGACTTGAAATCACTGCACTCAACACATGTCGTTGGGCACACTTTGACATCATCAAACGCAGTCCTGAAACATGGGTTGTTATAAAGGTGATGATTGGCTGGCTTTGACACATGGGGCTTTTGAGGGATGAGTGATAGATATGGGATTTATCCCTCCTGAGGGAGTTTGATATCCATGGCCACTTGATGAGTAGGATTGAGATAGGTGTGCGCATGCATGTGTGAATCAGTATGTGATATTGATGTCATACATATCTCGTTCAATCTGCTATGAGATCAAGAAAGTGAATGAACGTTGACAGGATGACTGTTCCATGCCTCGAGTTCATTCGAGATATCAGTGACAAAGGAATTATACATTCACTGTAACACCATTCACAGATTGTAGGATTGAAAGTTGTTCTCCAACTTTCTACTTTCACTTGGGTAGCACTGATGTGTGACTAGGCACCGCTCTTTGCTTGTGAAGTCATTAGTGTTATGGACTTTCACTGCCAACGTGAAATGGACCTGTAGGGTCACACACATAGGATTTAACCTGGAAGAGGAGTTTTGTCCAAAAGCAACGTTTAGATTGATTACTAAAGGAGTTTAGTAGTTCAATTAAACACTCAATCAATTGATAGCTCAATATCATATTGTTCAAGGTGTTGGACACATTGATTGGAATATCGGATTGATTGAAATCGCAATTGACTGATTCTGCATGATCTGCACTCCCAACCGATCGGCTCATGAGATGAACCGATTGGTTGAGCTTGGTGAACCGGTCTGCTCAAGTGTTGAGTCGGTCGGCTCAAGGATAGGGTGAACGATTGCTTCAAGTGTTGAAACGATCGGTTCAACTGTTGCAACCGGGCAAGTTGGGAAAGTAGGATTGGTGAGAATTTTCCTTTTGTTTCACTTGCCCAATTTGATTGGAACAAGGATTGGTATTTGATACCAATTAGAAACAAAAGTTGGAAAGTGAATTGGGAACTGGTCAGGACCACGAACCGATTGGTTCAGAAGTGAACCGACCGGCTCATGGGTCCCAACCGATCGGTTGAGGTGTCAACCGACCGGTTTAGGTCCCCAACCGACCGTTTCAGTTGTGAAACGATCAATTCAGGTTGCGAGTTGGTTGCTTTTATGGAATATCTTGAACCCTTCTACTCCTGCTATTAGTCCCGTATTTTCGGGGATAGAGAACCCTGTCCCATGACCCGCCTATATATATAGGGGTATTGGGGGCTTCTCAAAGTACAACTCAGTGCAACCAGTTGCTCTACAAAGTTGTCCTTCTCTCTGGTTTTGGTAACCGAGAGAGAGCTCGAGCAAGTGCTACCTGCAAAGGGAGGTGCAGTAAGGGAAAGACAACTGCAGTTGCAACTGGAGGCAGGAGAGTGTGTTGGTGACTAGTACACCAACAGGAGGGTGCGACTCCTTCCACTTCCTTGTGGGACAAGGAGTGTGGAGTTCCAAGTGGTCTGTGTGGACTACTTCAGAGGCTGGAGGTTTCTGCCGCTTGGAGGACAACTGTCAATCCCGACAGTCCCGGTGAGAGGAGGAGTCGTCAGTCCCGGTGCGACCAGGAGCTGCACAGACACCATCAAAGACGGGAGGTGAAGACCACGCAAGGCGTGAGGTATTGTCACCGAGCAAGCCTCGGGACAAGGTATGATTCCACAAACAATCCTTTCCTATTATATAGACGTTGACGTGTTTCCTTGTTCCGGGTTTGGGGGAGAAAATTTTTGTTTCTACTTCCTTCTCTACCTCCCCTAAATCCCAACATGGTCACGTGCAACTAGGAAATTAGGCAACTCCTACTTCCATTGGTCTTATCCCTACCTGACCCTAGGATAGACTTAGGATTATATCATAGTACATGTTCAACTTAGAACCTTACCCAAGCCTTCATCATCTCTCTACATTCCTGGGTTGTTTTTCATCTTTCCACGAGGGTCATGGCAACCTGCCTACCTCGGTCAGGCCCCATAATGGTTATATTCACATGCACATAGAGATGGTTATCTATGGGTCTACAGGTTCATTCTTATACCATGTACTTTTCACTTAGCTTCTCAAGATCCTATGAGACCTCTTTAGGTTACCTCAAAACCAACTAAGCTGGTATACACCCTACCAAGGGTCCCTCTCCTAGGATGGGAGGAAACTACAACTCTTGACAATAACGTCACAACCATCCTTAGGGTTTACATTCATATGAGCATGCCTAACCCAGAAGCTACTAAGGCACAAGCGGATCACCTATTAAACCATGCTAGGTCACACTCATTCTCTTTCCTCAACATTAGATCAACTTAGTTGTGAGGGGTTCATCAAACATACCCTTAACTTAAGGGGTTTCTTTTACCTTTACACATGAGAAGTACCATGCTCGAATCTATTAAAACAAAAACCTCATCATGAGCGTCAAGTACACCACTTCCCTTCTTAGGCCTAGGAACCCTACATTCTCCTTTAGGTATCCAACTGCATGCTCAATCTCTTAACCACGAATCAAGCATGTCCAAAGTATGTCATGTACTCCCATGATCCTTTTATATGAGCAACACCTCAGAGTTGAGTCCTCCTCACGGACAACCAACTAGGTATAAGGCCTCACAACCTGTTACTAAACCTTTCTAGGTCTAAGGAACTCTTCTTCCTATCTCATAAGGTAACTCCTATACCACAGACACATAGGTACCAGAAGCATCATCCCCTCTCTAGGGTTTGGTTCCTCTAAAGGCTACCAAGATATCATCAGCCTCCAGGGGTCAAGCATAAGGCAACCACTATCATCCACTTAGGTCGTATCATCCTCAGCTCCCCACATTTCCTCATGTCTTGGAATCTAAGTTTCCAAATTTTTTGTTCGGGTCCTACTTTCTCTCTCCAGAGCTAACTCCACATTCAGCCTTACAACTAGAGGTCCTCTCTCCATGAAGTTAGATCAAGCTCACAAGCATATCTCTACTTGGTGAAGCCTATGTTCATGCTTATGTTTGCTCATGTTTATCTGTATCTCTTTATGCTTATCTCATAAGCCATCTAACATGCTCCCTTTGCCAGGCTTTTTAACTTACTGCTCATACTACTAATGTACTCTGGGTGTAAGATATATCCTACTTGCCACCACCCATCAGGTTTCTATAGGTTCTTCACTAACCTCATCAATGAAGGAGCTATCCTTCACTCTAACATGCACGACCCTTCCTAGGGCTGGGTCGTCAAAGGCACTAGGTCATCTAACCTCTCATGGCTCGTATGGCATCCCAAGGTGTACCTATCCAAACACTCAGTCAACCATGACATCTAACTCATCACGTCATCTCTCTCTCTCATACCTTCACTTAGGGTTAGGGTTAACATCATCCTCAGAGGATGTGCTAGGTCTACACTTTTAACGGAGGTCTCTACCTCCAAGACTAACTCTCTCTACTCATCCTCCTGACAAGGAGGTCTATCCTCAGGTTTCTCCTAAGAGCAATGACAACTCGTGTCATACGACCTAAGCATGTATCTATTCTTCAGTTTGCGCTTAATCTATTAATCTTATGTCCATGACATCTTATTTACATGCTTTTCATTAATTTGGTGGAGGATTCCTTAGACCTTATTAACCTTTCCCATACCTCAAGAGGGTGAGGGGAAGAGAGAAAACCCTAATACTTAAGGTCCTTAATAGATTTTGAGTTGAGAAGGGATGAACAAGATGATAGAGTCCTAAAGGTATCTTATTTTGAGTCATATCCTAAGACATCGACCAGGCAGTCACACAATCCGGGAGTCCTCGTATTCTGACTAGCGGTGCGGAGGAAAATATTGCCAGCCCCCGGAAGTGATCCTTTTCCAGACACCTCAATCTTTTAGACACTCCTCTAAGAACTCCCTTGTTTCTATTGAATTTTGTAAAATTTAAAAATTATTAATGATTAGATGAGGAACCTATGCTCTAATACCAATTTTAATGACCCTGCCTCCCAGTAACCCCCAATTAAGGGAGACCGAAAGGTCGGTGCCGTTATCCAATTAACATGATCAAAGGTTCGACAAATAATCAATAATAATTATGAAATTCTACTAACTAACTAGAATTTGGTATAAAATTAAAACTTTACTTAGCATTGAAAACCTTTGGAAGTTTATATATCTAGAGCTTGAATCTACTCTATCTAATCCTCCTGGCACTTTATGTTTTATTTTCACAATGTGTCACTTTACCATTTGTTCATTTCAGGGTTGTACCTAAAACGCCGACAAACAAAACATCAGTCAGTATATCAAAATATACTGGTATGTGGGGACAACCAAAAGTTTGCACATATGGATAACAATCTAATTATCACAATCAAGTTAATTAACCAGCCAATTTACATTTTCCAGTATGACATTATGCACTGCTTTTTCCCTAACCCTGGCATACCCACCTTAGGGTTTCCTTTGCTAATGACTTAAGGCCACCTACTCAATCCCGAGCTTGGTACCTGGAGTCACCACTCATGGTGCCCTCTAGCCATGCAATATCATAGGCCACCTTCTCATTCCCGAGCTTGGTGCCTGGGGTCACCACTCAAGGTTTCCATTGGTCTACCCATCTGGGCCTGACCTTTGGCATCATCCATCAGGGTGGCATGTAGCTGCAAGAATACATACTTATATTATTAATGTGATAATCATAAAGACTTTATAGTTTGCAAGTATGAACATATAAACTGATAATTTGAATTCAATGTGGTTAACCATCCGAAAAATCATCGAGAATCTAAGGTGGTTATTCATAATTAACCACATACATGTTAAGCAGACTTGAATGCAAAAATAACCAATCAAGAAATCAAACAAGTGCACACAGGTTGATCCTGAAAAAGGCATCCAATTTCTCTATCCTTAATCATGTCATCTTCATCCATTAATCCTAGTTGTTTTCTAGGTTATTTGTCCTTTTTAGGGTTTTGACCATAATTAGGGTTTCACTTCCTCTTTACCACTTTTACTTTATCTTTATAAAAATATCCATCAAACCCTAATTATCTCAGTTTATTTTCCATTAAGATCTTAAGATCATATTTGGATCACAAAAACCCTAATTTTCATATTACTATATCTTTCTTTTCTTTTTCCCTAATTTATGGTTTCTAAACTTGTTAATCAACATATTGAGTTAAAAATCCTAAACCTTGTAATTCTATCATCAAAACAGGTTAAAAACCATCTTAATCATTAACCAAGTAAACCATGCTCGAATTAATCTATTTGCAAGATTAAAACCATCTTTGGTTAACAATTAGGGTTTTCTATCACAAATTAATACATTTTCTATCCAAAATATGCACTTTTACAAAAAAAATATACAGATTTAGGTTTCCAAACCATTTTTAATGTATTCCTCATATTTTTCTGATCATTTTTCATGTATTAACTTCCTTAATCCGAGTTTTCTAGCAAAATATACAATTTTAACAAGAAAATTCCCCCTTTTAATTTATTTGCTAATTTTCGGAAAAACACAGTCCCTTTGATCCGTGGTCCGTTGGTCCACATAGGATCCAACGTCCAAAATCTCACGTGCCCTTTCTTTGCAAACAAAAGAATCAAAAGTCTATTCTAACCTTGGCGCGACCAAAGGAGGTGAGGGCAAAGCGGTACTTTCACGAGAGGCCTTCTTCAACCTTGCGTCGTCTCCTTATTGCTCTGATGGTCAACTTCAGCGTTGACTTCACGATCCTAGCCACATGCGACCACGCCAATAGGTTAGGAAGCTTCGTCTTCCGTTGACGAACTCGACCAGATGCCTAATTACTTGCCAAGGGTGCACCCAAGCTGCTCCTACTCGCCGCACTCCGACGAGGGTCTCCGAGGTGGTGGGGGTCCAGATCTGGACGAAACGTCCAATTGGGGCACGAAATTTCTCCTTTCTTCCTTTCGCAGAGGTTGGGCTAGAGAAAAGAGGTGTTGGTGCCCTCACACATCCTCCCCTATATATAGGGTCGAGGCATGCATTGTGGGGTTTGGGCGTTTCCCAAAACCACGTCCAATCCCAGCCGAACCAGGGATGTTTCCCTGCGATTTTCCCTCCTGAGTTCAACAGAGCCATTACTAATCGAGCACATGCAGTGGATTGCGAGGAATCCAAGAGGGAAAGTTCCTCTGTAAATCATGGAATTATAGTCCCAGCGGGACCTGGACGATGATTGTCCCACGTTGGATCAAGATCCAACGGCCTTCGTTGCCCGCGATCAAAAGAAAATTCCTTTTTCTTTCTAGTTGTCAAATTAATGTCTTAATTTGGAGTATTCTTGTGAAATTAATATCTCCCAAACTATAACTCCTTTTTGGCTCAAATTTTAAGGGAAGGTTTGTCTTGGAATTATCTAGCTTTGTACGAAATTTGGGAAACAAATTCCAACGGATGGGAAGGCTTCCTTCTCTCCTAAGTTATTCATTAATTTATTCAAAATTAATTGTTATTTCCTTTCCCTTTGCCATTATCTTGTTATTTTGGGTCTCTTGGACCTCAAGAAATCCCAAAGGCACGGATTCCCATATTGGGGAAAATCTATTTGTCCTTATCTTCTTTTGAAAGTCAATTTCTCATATTTCCCTTTTATTAATCAATTTCTTTTCTTTTTTAATTCTCTTTTTGAGGATTTCTCTTTATCTCTCCTCTATTTTCCTATTGGAATTACTTTTAACATTAGGAATCCTTGGGATACGAAAATCCACCAAGGATAACTCAATTATACCTCTTTTCACTTATTTTCCACATTTTATCATTATTTTCAATTTCTTTCTTAACAAGGAAATACTTAATTGGTCTTTTCTTTTCTTATTGCATTCTCTATGCAACTTTGGACTACATGGGACCCTAGTAACCCAAGAGGCATGAAATCAAACTTTGGATTGTATTCTTTTGCCTTCTGGAGGTTTCCACACCTTTCTTTTCTCAAAAACTTAATTATTCATTTACTAATTGAATTTCCTTGTTATTGGGCCCAATAGCCAATAAAGCCCACAAATCAACCATCAAGGCTATTGAAATTCATGCATTCAATCAAAAGTCATCATTATTTTTTCATTTATCTTTAATATGAGAAATTACATTTCGCAGCAAATGAATCCAAAATTGCGGTTGTAACAAATAATCTTAGTAAAAGGGGGATCTTTTGCACTTCCATATGTATGTTGTATAGAAACATAGATGAGTCTACCAATCATGCATTTTTCAAATGTCCTTTGACTAATAATATTGGGTGCACAGCTGTTGAGTATGGCTTCCTTGATTGTATCCCCTTTTTTCTTTGATGATATCATGAAGTTTGTGAGTAAAATTTCCTATAAGTTAGCAATCTACATACCATATTACATCTGGTGGTATAGGAGTAGATTGATTTTAAAGAGAAGATGGTTGATGTGAATGAGTTTTGGTCTATTATCTACTCTATGTTGTTGTAGGGAGTCGACTTTTTCTTCTATCTAAGATATCCTTTTGATCATGATTTTTGATGATGCAGACCTGGACAGTTTCCTTTTATGCTGGTAGTTTAGAATCTCTTTTGTCTGTCAAGGATTATTTATATGTTGATGATCAAGTTTGAAAGTTCGATTTTGGCTTTAGTTCTGGATTGTTTCTCCCCTTTTATGGCTAATGTGTAGTGTTGATGATGGTGTTTGTGTGTTTTGTTCTTGTATATGTCTCCCCTCTTTTTTGTATATTGATGAACATGCTTAAGTTTGTTTCTTCTTTTCTTTTATGTATTGTTTCCCTTTGCTTCTCCTCCTATACATTTTTAGACTCTAGACTTTGGTGCACAGGTGTGGTTTTGGACCCACCCATATAATAAGAAGAAGGCAACACGCTTGTTTGACCCAAAAAAAAAAGTGGAAATTTTTGAAACAGAACCCTAAGCTCGATTCACATTGGGTATATTATTTGAAAATTTTATTTTATAAGTAAATTGGGATATATTGGGTTATCCAAAAGGGTTGAAACTTGGTCCCTAATATGATTCACCTATTAATATTATGATTTTTATCCTAGATATTACTATCCTATATGGGATCCAATACAATTAGGTTTTAACTCCAACATCTTCATACTAATTGTTATACATGACATCATTTATCAATACTTAGGGTTCAAAGCCCCATTACCATCATCTTATTCCCATAAGATCCCCTTGGCATAATTTTACACCTATTATGATATTTTATTCATTGAATTCATTATCCCTACTAAATCAATTAGAACTTATATAAGGCACACTAGAATATGGTTCAAGCAACAAATTTTAAAATTTAGGGTTGCTAAGTTGGGTTCATTTATAAGATTCATTAGTAGTTATAGTATATAAGGATGACTCCACCACTCCACAAAAGGAAAAGGATCCCCATTTCTAACTACCGCTTTCTTGGGAAAGGCAAGTAGATATTGATGTTCCTGTGGGTATGGTGTTGAGCATCCTAAAGATATATAAAGCATCTACTAATAGATACAAGCATGAAAGATCTACACATAATAAAATATGAAATTCATTATCAAAGGGTTATATTTTAAAACATGCTAGAACAAAAAGAGGAATATAATGAATATGTAGAAAAAGTATATAAATCAAATTACACTTCCCTTGCTAATTTGGAATGTACCGTCAGATATATAAGATGAAGATACTAAACCACTTTGCACACAATAATTAGTGTTAGTATTTTTGGTCTCACTAAGATCCCACCATTCCTTAGTAGGTTCAAGCATAAAGAGTAGGGACTCAACATCTTGATATGTACACTAATATTAGGTCCATCATGGGTTCTCATCACACCACATGTGGAACATCTTTTGGAAAAATTAGGTAAATATATTTCCAACCCTACAAGAGGGGAAAAGGTACAAGCTATAAACAACTTATAGCTTACATGAAATTAAGGAGCAAGCTAGAATTAAGGATATAGGTATTGGTTATAGTTCCCAATTCCTAATTACAATAGGTGAAATTGTGGCTAGCTTATCCTTGTACAAATTGTAAAGACTTAAGTTCTTTCTCGATATTAGTAAAACGCCTAAGGTTGTCCATTCCTTGATCTCCATACTACCTTTTATTCCGCTCTTTCCATATGAAATGAGCACATCTAGTGATCGTCCATAGCACTAGATATTGTGTATCATTACCTCTTCTATTCACCTTAGTGAGGCAGTCATAGAGATTGTATGACGTTTGGACATTTAGCTTGAATTGTGCATGACCCCATATATATTTCCAAGGAGCAGCTACCAAAAGATATGGGTGATATTTTTAGTATAAGAATGACACAAGAAGCACATATCATCAACTTGATTGTTCCAAATCTTGATTCGTCCCATTCTTGGTAGTAGATTCTTTATAGCTTTATAGGTGGTCAAGCTCCATCTTGGTTGATGCATTTTGAACCAGAGGTTCTTGAAGGTTGGATCAATTTCATTCTTCTGTCTGCATGCATCCTATATGATGGCATCATCAACACAGGCGAATTAAGGCCATAGCTTGATCATCCTCCTCCAAATCATGGAGTAGCCCCATGAATGAGTTGGAGTAACTTCAAGATTGTTACCATATCTTCCTCTCATCCAAACGCTCCAAGTAGAGTCACTATGGAGAAGCTTCTTGATATGCCTATGAGTATGGAAGTCAGTGATCTCATTCAAGTTCTTAAGATTGAGAGCCCCTTCATCTTTTAGAAAGGCCAGCTTGCTCCAACAAGCTGGATGAACTGGGTTGCACCAAACAAAATCATTCATCAAAATTTCCATTCTTCTTAGAGTAGCTAGAGAAACTTCACCTTGTCATATCCAGTAATTGATCAAACACATGGCACAATGGTTAATAATTATTATTCTTCCCACCATTGATATCTTTGAACCTGGTCATCTATCAATCATGTCCTTGAGTTTATCCAAGCATTCATGGAAATGTTTGCGCCTAAGATTACCCCCTGCCTTAGGAAAACCAAGATACTTTGTTCGCTACTCCCATTTTTGAATGCCCAAAGCATGAGTCATTCTAACTTTATCCTTACAAGACTTATATAGATAGATATTTGTTTTGTGTGGATTATATTGCATACCATAAATCCTACCAAAATCCAAAAGAAGAGACTTAAGATTTTTTAAGCTTCAAGTGTGACCTTCGATGAAGATAAGAACATCATCAAAGAATAGAAGACGACTCACAACTTTTATGCGTCTAACAGTAAATAATTTGATCAGCTTAAGTTGATGAGCTTTATCAATTATTTGACTAAAACCCTCCATAGAAATAGCAAATAATAATGGTGAAAGTGGGTCACCTTGACGAAGCCCATTGGAATTCTTGAAGAGACCAACAGAACTACCATTCAATATAAGAGAGAAAGAAGGGGTTTCGATTCTTTGCTTTATCAAAGAGATCCATCTTTCACGGAAGCCCAAACCTGGTAGAGATTTCCAGAGATAAGGCCATCTAACGTAATCAAAGGCTTTGGTAATATTAAGCTTGACACATGAAGAAAGAGAGTTGTTCTTGTCGTTAAAGTTAAGCGTGAACTCAGCAGCAAGCATGGAGCAATCTTCAATACTGCTACCACTAACAAAGGCTCCCGGATTAGAGGAAATTATTTTCATAATGATTGAGGACAGCCTTTTTGTGATGATTTTGGTGATGATTTTGTACAACATGAAGTAACAAGAAATGGGTCAAAAATCAGCAGGTGAGGTGACAAGTTCTTTCTTAGGAATGAGAGAAATAAACACATTATTTACTTGTTGGACCATATTGCCTCCTTGAAAGAACCATTGGATAGCTTTAGTAAGACCAAAACTAATCTGGTTCCATTTCTCTCTATAGAATAACCCATTGAATCCATCAGGATTGGGACTTTTATTTGGTCCAATATCCTAGACAGCATACTTGATCTCAAGAAGATCAGGTATTTTGCAGAGAGCTTCATTTTCTTCATCGGTGACATGATCAATCGAATCACAATTAGGAATAGGGAGATCGGATGCATCTTGATTGTATAGGTTCTCAAAGAACGAAAGAGTCTTGGTAGCAATATCATTCTCCTCATTTAAACAAGTGCATGGAGCATCATAAAGTTCAATAATAGTATTAATAGAATTCCTTCTTTTAACCATGGAATGGTAAAGGTTGGTGTTTCTATCATCATTAGCTATCCAGTCCAAACAACTTCATTGCCAGAAGTATTGTTCCTCAACTTTGGAAAGAAGCTCTAATCTTTCAAACGAGGTCTTCTTAGCCAGAATAAGATCGGGATCAAGGGGGTTTCTTCTGAGAGCTTTGGAAATATCATCCATTTCCATATGTTCTCTAGAAATGAGGTTCTTCATGTTAACAAATTCCTTCGACCATATCTTCATCTCCTGTTTGATACATTTAAGTTTCTGTGTAAAACAAAATAAAGGATTACCTTGAACTTGCTTTGTCCATGCTTGATTAATAAGATGCTTGAAACTAGGCCATTCCAACCAAAAATTTAGGAAATGGAATGTTCTTTTCTTCTTAGCTAGTTCTCTAAAGATGTCTGATGTTCAGAGAACTAGCTAAGAAGAAAAGAACATTCTATTTCCTAAATTTTTGGATGCAATGGCCTAGTTGCAAGCATCTTATTAATCAATCATGAACAAAGCAAGTTCAAAGTAATCATGTATTTTGTTTTACATAGAAACTTAAATTTGTCAAAGGGGAGATGAAGAATATGGTTGAAGGAATTTGTCAACTTGAAGAACCTCATTTCTAGAGAACATATGGAAATGGATGATATTTCCAAAGCTCTGAGAAGAAACCCCCTTGATCTCAGTCTTATTCTGGATGAGAAAACCACCTTTAAAAGATTAGTGCTTCTTTCCAAATCTGAGGAACAGTACTTCTGGAAATGTAGTCATTTGGATTGGACATCTAATTGTGATAGAAACACCAAGTTTTACCATTCCACAGTCAAAAGGAGGAATGCTATTAATACTATTACTGAACTTTATGTTGTTGTAGGAACTTGTTTTTTTGGTCAGTATAAAAAGCGTATTACTAAAACCAAAACTTGAGGTACAAAAAAATGCCCCTAAAAGAATCTACTCCTTGATACTCAAAACAGTAGGGTATCAAGGTACACAAACTGTCACTCATAGGCACATACACAGAAAACCCTCCAAGAAACCCATACAACCAGAGACAAAATGAAGGAAAGCCCAAGCCCCCAAAACCACTAAGCACACCCACAAAAGAGGGGACCCCAGCCCACCAACACCTTGTATCCAAAGGAATAGGAAGCACTGAAAACAGATCCATGCATACACCCAAGATTACAAACCATTTCCAAAAAAACATTTCTAGTAGACCAAAAAAACTCAAGAAAACCTAAGGCAAGCCAAACTAGATCTAACCTACCACTAATCAGCCAGGAAAGAAGATGAAGGCCAAGAAAGCCCCCTTCACTGCAATAAAGAACACCCACAAACATGGAAGAAAGACTAACTCCCTTCTTCATGATAGCCTCCCAATCTCATGCTGCAAGAAAGAGAAAAGAATGTAGCAAATTGTAGGAACTTGTTTAAATGAGGAAAATGATATTGCTATCGAGAATCTTCAATTCTTTGAGAACCTATACAATCAAGATGCATCTGATCTCCCTATTCTTGATTATGATTAGATTGATCATGTCACTGACGAAGAAAATGAAGCTCTCTGCAAAATACCTGATCTTCTTGAGATCAAGGATGCTGTCTGGGATATTGGACCAAATAAAAGTCTCGGTCCCAATGGATTCAATGGGTTCTTCTATAGAGAGAACTAGAAACATCACATCCATAACCTATGTCACATTTGAAGGAGTCTTGTACCATAAATGGAGATATAATATCTATCGCTCTAATATATAATGAGTGATTCCATGACGATGACGGGACATACCTCATACAAATCCTTGGTATGTTGTGTATAATCAGTTGTATACTGTGAGAACCTTGAAATGATCCCTTAATTGCTACTAGGATACCTTATTTTACTTCATTGACTTATAAACATGAGGGAAATTCAATAACGCATAGGTTGAATTAAAATAATGATAGTCCTTTTCATTAGTTAGTCCTATTACTCATATTTCAGATAGAAGGTGTCAATATGTATAATTATATGATAATTTAAGAAACAAAATTAGGAAAACCCTAATTCTACTCCAACAAAAATATACATAAGAAATCAATTATACTTAACCTCTTAAATATCACATTATGTTAAGATAGGCTTATCAACATTCAATTTGTTTTTTGAATTTTCATGATTCCATAAGGAGGGACATTTCTTAAATTTTCACAAAGAAATCTCATAGAGATTAAAAGGTTAAAACATGTAATGTTTACTATATTTGAAAATTTTGGAGAATTGTTTATGTGAATTAAACCACTTTTGGTTATATATATATATATATATATATATATATATATATATATATATATATATATATATATATATATATATATATATATATATATATATATATGTGTGTGTGTGTGTGTGTGTGTGTGTGTATATGTAGATATATAGATATATATATATACATATATATATATATTAGATGTAAATATAATAAGTAAGTATTCAACTTGTAATCAAACTCAAACTTGTAATATATTTTATTGTAGTAGATTGCAGCACATTTTAGGGTATTTTGGAATACCCCAAATAAACACATACCTTACCTAATTTTTCCTTAATAAAACTCATATGAAAAGACTGTTGAGGTATCCCTAAATACCTACACCGCTTGAGTTTCTTTCCATAGAAAATCTATCAACCAAAAAACATTTTAGAGGTAGGAAGTTTCATTGATTAGGATTTCAAATGAGAAATTGATTGTCCTAATTGGGTATAAAATGGATAAATGTCAATCAAGACTATTTCAGTGAATATTAGTCTACTAGTGTTTTTTTAGGGAGGGCAGGAAGCCCTATGATTGGGGCTCCCGCAATCTACTAATTTAATAAATCAAGGTTTACAAGGGATAAAAGACTGGAAGGAAAACACTGAGAAAAAGAAAAGCTATCTACTAGGCCCCTACGGGCAGAATTGGCCACCTCATCGGTGAACCTATTAGCCCTACGACTGACATAACTCAAACTACAAAAGGAAAACAGATTGCATAGATAGACAATGCCATCGGCCATAGCACCCAAGTAGTCCTTCCTCATCTTCTTGTTGATGCATGCATGGACGACCTCTAGAGAGTTCATTTCAACATCCACTTGACCGTAGCCCTTCCCCCTTGCCCAAATCATCACTGTGTGAACTGCTAGAGCTTCGGTTATGGTGACATCCTCCCCCGAGTTTACTTTCTTCCCCACTATTCCCACCAGACTGCCCGTGTCATTCCTAGCCACCACTCCTATTCCTTCCCTCCCATCGTCCCCTACCGAGCCATCTACGTTCAGCTTGATTCTGCCCTGTGCAGGTCACACCCAGCTACTCCGCCTACTCGTGGCTATTGCACCGTCCCCCTCCTCCCCTTTCTTTTGGTCATCGACCCCCCTCTCTACCCAATGATGGGCATCATCCCTTTGCTTTAACCTCTGTTGGATACCACCATTCACGCCCTCCTGGATCCCCTTTTCACCTCCATATGATATTCCTCTAACCAGCTTTCTTCATGCAGACGTACTCATCCCCTGTACGTTGTTGTTGGCTGGACCAACCTCACGTATCTCCCATATGATGCTCATATCTTCTCCTTCCCAATCTCACCACCATCAGCGCATCCCTATAGATATAGCCACAGTAAACCTCATTGACTTGAAACGTCCTTCTACACCTGGCTCTCCATGTTGTCCACATAGCAGCCACAATGTCTTCTGCCTCCTGTATGGATGGCCTATCTAGCGCAGACCCCACCGTCGTGCCAACTTCCTCATCTCTAAACTCATCCACCCATGCTTGGGTCTCTCGTGGCGTTTCTTCCCATACTTCAGTTGTGTTTGGGCATCAGAAGAGCATGTGGGTAATAGTTTCCTTTTCCATCCACACAGCGAGCAAGTACTGTCATCTACACAATGCCTGTCAAAAAGGAGTCCTCTAGTCGCAAGACATCCCGTGCAAGTCCTCCATAGAAATTAATAGTGTTATATCTATTTCTTAGTGATAAAATATAAATTAGAGGTGGTAAAAATTGAAAGCATTTCAATTGGATTCCTTTCTACTCTCTTAAAATGGTCATGATTTGTCCCAATAAAATCTACTGGCTAGTCGCACCCTCAACTATAAGTAGCGGTTAATTGAGAGATCTTCTTAAAGGAACTAGTGTGCATTGTTCTATAAATGTGGTATATGGCATCAAAGATCCCTTAGTCACTCATTAATCTTTTATCTTGCTTACATAAGCTAAAGTGAATAGGATACTTACAAGAGAGTTATATGTAATTATGATCTTGTAAAGATCTCATCCTACTTCCATTGGTTTACTCTCTTTCTCACACACAAAGGTTGATTGAATATCTACCTTACCTAAGGAAGGTTAAGGGAAGGTGTCCAAAGTTTTTTGGGGTAACCCAAGTTCTCCTTGCATCATTTTTAATATATTTTCTGATTGAGGTTTTAAAGATGTAGTTTCTATACATGTTTTGGTAGATCATGGACTACATAGAAAAAGAAAAAAGAAGAAGCAGTTATAGAAACATCTTCTCACCGCCCTATATTGAAAATCTCGCTCTATTAGGAAGAGCTAAAAAACTACAATAGCGATGGGTGGCCCCATGTTAAGGGAAGGTTGTCCTTTAGGTAAGGTTACTATATCCTTGCTTATAAAAGGAAGCTAGTCAATCTTAATATGAAAAGAGAGATCTTGCTGGTGTATGCTCTTGTGGCGGTTATTTATAGGTGTTACTCAAAATGTTGAAAATCATAGTGGTAGACCTCTCTAGGTAGTGGTGTTGCAACATTTCAAGCTAAAACCACTCTATGTACTTGTGTTCATCTATAGTTTTCTCAATCTCTCCCATGCTTTCTTATTTTACCTATATGAATTTCCTTGTGATATAATAAGAATGTATAACAAATTTTATTGAAGTTTTTAATAGATATTTTGATATAATTTGAAGGTGTAACATGTTTTGCATATCCCCCTCTTGATCCTACATCCTACATAATCAATCATTGGTATATATGACTAGAGGGTTGATATAGGTAATAGTCCATATGAATTCCTACTGGTACCCCCTAGCAACTACTTTCTAGTTAATTAGACATAACAATGGCTAGCCCACAACCTAATCGCCCTACTAGCAACTAGGCAATGTAGCAGTCTGGACATGATGTTGTGGGCTTTGTACTATTAGTTGGTCCATTTTTCATGCCAATCAAACAATATTACATAGACTAGTGGCCTAGTTAAGATCTATAGTGATTAATACACAACAATTGATGTTGATATATTAGTAAGTCTACTAATTACCCAATTTAGCTGATTAAGGGCTGAAACATAACAAAACCTATCTATGGTTACCTAAAGGCCCTAGATCTAAGACCCCTGACCTATGTTTTGGTATAAACGTATTTGTTTGTCTTGATTAAGTGTTTAGAACCTTTCTCTAATCCTTTGAGATGCTTTTAAAGATGTAAGAAAGCTTAAGTTTCTATTTGATCATGTTTGGATGATGTTTGTGATTCTATGCTTATATTGGAAAAAAATACAATTTACCCAATCGAGAGGGTTATCATTCAATTTCCCACATCTAGAGTGTGCCCTTAGTGCTTTATAATCATGAGATAGAGGGTCATGCTTTGTGTCACGTTGGTGGAACCTCATATGAGTGGTGACATCACTAGAAGTGATTAGGGTTTCTAGGGTTTTGTTGGTGTCAATCATGTTGAGCATGGTTGAGTGTTGCGACCTTTGTCTTGACCATGTTGGTGTGTTTTGGTTGTGTCTTAATAGACACACCTTCCTTGGGTGATTTTGTTTCAACCTTAATGCCCTATATGTGGTTAGGTCGAGATGGTTTGTATCCTAGTGGTGTGTCTCGACCTTGAGAGTTTGGTGACCTTTTGTTTTGACGCAAGCATGTACCTTGATGATGTTATGACCCCTTGATGTGTCTCGACCAACACCAATGAGTTGGTGACCTTAAGTGGTTGATACCAAGCATTGGTTGTATCACCATCTTATGCATGCATGCATGCATATAGTGATTGCATTGGAATTTTCTTTGTGGACAAGGGTCCCCTTAGTGCCTTCTTATGTTGACATATCATCTCCACCTTACCTCTCTCCTCCTTGAGTATATAACCTCTTTCTTCTAATTGTGGGTGAACCTTTCATACATCTTTCTTTCCTCCATTCTTGTGTTTGAGTTTTCTAGTTTGAAGAGCTTGGGAGTGTTTACCTTGAAGCTTAGGTGGTCGATCAACTCCCCTTTGTGCTTGTGGTGACTCTTGGTCATCTTCAATCTTGGTAAGTGTGTGACATTCTTTGATGGGATTTTTCTTGGATCTTCTACCTTCATTTTCCCCCTTTCTTAGCCTTAGACTATAGACTATCCATGGTGGTCTATTCTGAGATGAACTCCTCATCACAAGAGTCGAGACCATGTTTTTACAAGGTGGTACTCAAGTGTGAGGAATTTTTCTTCTCTTTTCTCCCTTCTTCTTTTTGTTAGCCCTAGAGTTTCTTATCCTATTTTCTTGATATATCTTTGACTTTGGTCTCTTCTTCTTCTTGAGTTGCTCTTGGGGCCGAGAAGTTGAGCTTTTAGTGGAGCTTCATCTTCCTCCTTGGTGATCGAGAGCTTGGAGCTTGTTCTTTCACTTAAGGCGAGTTACATAACACTCTACCCTCTCTATTATTGCACTTTTCTTTTCTTGCATGTTGTTGTTTCTCTCTCTAAATCATGGTCCTGACCTTCTAGTTGATGATATCATGTTCTAGAGTTTGGATGATGGTGATTCTTGGTTTGTTTAGAATCTGAAACCCTAAATATTGGTGCCCATTTTTGAGATGTTGGTGGAATGGATGATTTCCTCCTACCTTTGATCTTGGTTTATATCACATGCATAAGGCTCGTGGATCTTAGTGTAACATGGAGATTAGGTTCTATTTTTGAGGTTCTGAATGTGAGTTTATCTCTCCCTTACATGAGGCTATCCATGGTGATTTTCCATAGTACACGTTTTAGGGTTTTAGGTGACCATTATTATGTGAAGCTTTTCCTACTTGATGATGATTATTATCTTCAGTTTTGGCCATGACTATCTTCTATTTTGCTTGAATTTTATCTCAATTTTGATGATGGTTAAGTGTTGTTAAGGTGGCTTGACCTTGGTAACACCTTGTTTTTGTTTTGGTCGATACCTTGTTTCGGTTGGGCGGTCTCTACCCTCACCAATGGTAGCGGTCAAAACCCTAACCCTAAGGGGTGAAGGTTGTAACACTTGGTCGCAATTCATTTGTGGTTTAGTTTCAGTTGAGACATTTGTTACTTGTGTCTTTGTAGTCACAACATAGGTTTTCGATGAGTGGACACTACCTTGAGGGTTCATGTTATGGTCGACACCCCTTTATTTGGGTTTGGATGGTCGTGAACTTTACTTAGTTTCTATCAAAACCTTAATCATAGCTTGGTGGAGACGCCATGTTGAATGGTGCTCAAGACACTTGGTTTGTTACGGTTGTAACACATTCATTGAAGGTGGTCGATACACTTTCTTTGAGAGGGGTCATAACATTTTTGGTGATGTGTATCGGTTGTAACCAATCTTTATGGGTGGTCAAGACACATATGTTATGGTTGGTTGATTCATACATGAACGCATGGTTGTTATATATATATGATGCAGTGAGAATGCTACAAGTGTATAGGTAGGTGATGGTTGATATGCCTAACTAATTACAATAATGGTAATGCTTAACCCTAATGCACTCCAACTGTGTGGGAGATCAGCAATCTAGGGTTTGGTGATTGCATGATGTAATGGAACCCTAATCAGTTATATTTGTGAAACCCTATCCCTATTTTTGGGTCATGTGATGTTTTTTCCTATCATACTTGGTATGATTATCGTATAATGATGTTTTCTCTCTCATGTTTATGAATCCCTAAGCTTACAGATGTTATGAATGTCATAGCTTTGTGAATTCTATGGTGAATTTTATATTATACAAGATGGTGATTATACACAGTGTTGGGGCGTAATGTGATGATGTACATGAAGGGATTATGTATGATATGGTGAATTCTATATTATACAATATGGTTAATGTACATACTGTTGAGGCATAATGTGATGATGTATATGCATGGATTATGTGATTGGATCCTATGACCTGGCAGAGGTTATATGCCTAGTGTGAGGTGCTATCCTCCAAAGATGAGATAAGGGGTTGATATACCATGACTAGGTGATTATGTTGATAGCCTTGGAGTGGAAATCATGACAAGTGATAGTATGATGAGCTTGCACCTTATATGCCTTATACTTTATCAAGTTGTATTATGCCCTTATCCTTGTAGGATTTATTTATGGTTTGTACGTTGTAACTTCATTGATGCTAAAAGACACTTAATTGGCATAACTAATGTCGTGGAACCTTAATTATGTAGTTTCCCTTTTCCATGGATCCATCTTTAGTGTTAATACTTTTTGGATGATGAAACATGTTCTCCCTTAGTGGAAGCTCAGAGTTGTATACTTTTGAGTATATACATTTCATAAGATTGGTTGTGGTCATGCCCTGACATGAAAATGATTGAAGTCGTATCTCAATGATGATATATAGTGGATATATACATGATATTTTGAGGATGGTTTTGGTTGTACCTCGGCAGGAGTGTGGTTGCCATCATAACTTAGTTTCACTAGTGTTGTGCCTAGATACCAAGGTTGGCTAGGTTGATTTGTAGTTGGACTCTATATGTCATGGAAGCGGACTCAGATTGACCGAGGTGTGTGGTGAGATCATTGGATTCCGGCTCTTCCAATGATCTTGTATGGCAGTGATTTTGACTTACTAGTGGTCAGTTGGAGTATGAGTGGTATACCTCATCTCCTCAGGGTATAATAAAACATGCAATACAGCCATGTAGTATATTTGCATAGGGTTAAACACAAATAACATTGGATGACCCTTGACTTGCTTTGGTACAGTTTAGTTAATAGAGGATATACATGTTCTTCATATTTCTTATTAAATTATAAGATGTTCTACAGTTCAGTTGTAATTACTCTTAACTTCTTTAGTAGTATTATCTGCTTTAAGAACATCATTTACCTGAACTTCTTATCCTGATATAACTTTACTTTCTTATCTTCTTTACTTCATATCTTTGTTATAATATATGTTGGTGGAGAATTATATCTCTCGTTGAGATATGGATCTCACCCCCTGGGTTTCCTCATCATATAGATTGTCATGAATGAAGAGGTAGAGATTGTGTAGCTGAGGAAGAGCAGCAACAAGAGTACTAGCTAATAAGTTGGATGTGTTGCTAGTCTTTTTGGTGATAGTGTCATGGATGTCATCCCTGTACACTTAGGTCTTTGGGGTTGTTATCTATGTGTTTTTTGGATATGTTATCAACATGAGGTTTTTGGCTTGGAGGCATGCATGTAAGATATGGCATGTGTATATGTACATAGTGGAACATGTACCTCATGTACAGATGGACCACAAGAATGATAGTGTACAATGATGTAAGTACCTTGTGATATGACATGTAATGGATGTGGTATGCTTGTGGACTTATATGTGGTAAGTTTTTTTTATGATGCTTTTGTAAAATCAGTTTTAATTTCCTATATTTTTTTGTAATCTTCATGCTTAATTATAATTCCATGCTTTGTTTTGAGTAATCTCATTTGTGGCGCGTCGAGGGATCATAGTTTGGTTGGTATCAGAGCTTTAGGTTCGCCGAGTCTACAGGGACCTAGGAATATGATGTGTCTCTATTCTAGTGTCCTCTAGTATGTCTTATAGTGACTTCTTATAATGTAGAAGAAGAAGAAGAGTAGTAAAGATGTCTGGAGAATACGAAGAACACACTGTGGAGAGCAGTGTTGTTACACCTGAAGATGGTGCAAGGGACCAGGAGAGAGAAGATCGGGCATGTAACATACCGAATTTTGGAATTTTGTCTTTTGAACCTATTTCCCATCTTTTCCTTTCATTTCTATCCTTATTGGCTTTTCTATTTAATTAGTGGAATTTGTAGTGGTTTAGTGAACATGTATTCACTAATTGCACCAATATAAGGGTTTATGCAATAATACCTCAGTGAAATCTTAATTACCATAATTAAGTGCTCTAAACCTTAATCTAACTTTTTTATATGATTCGAAAACATAAAATGATCCTAATTTTCAAATTTGGTTCAATTTGGATGTTGTTTGTGCAAGTTATGCAATTTTAGGTACATTCTGGACTTTTATGCAATTTACCCAATTGGGAGGTTTTCTTTGCAAATTATCAACTGAACTTTAATCCTTAGATATTCCCTTACCATTAACGATATTTTAAACCATTGGAGAACCTAGTTTCACCTTGGTTTGATGGTATTTCTTTCCCAAGGGCATTATAGGGATTACCCTCTTTATATAGATGCTTAAAAGCTATCAACCAATGAGGTTATTTCTTTCTTGAAAAATGGTGGGGATGTCCTAGAAGGATCTATGGGCTCTTAGGACCATTTTTTATATGCATGAAGCCTCTATGATCTGTCCTCTTGCATGGCCATCAATCCCTCGGCTAAAGACACATGGAAAGTCCGTTAAGACACCTCATGCTTCACCTCTTTCTATATATAGCCATGTATACCCCTTCCCAACTCACAATTCAAAAACTCTTGCTCTCCTTTTCTTTACACTAGCTTAGATAATAGTTCCTTCTATTTTTGGCCGTGAAGTTTCTGCCCCAAGGTAATAGAGGGAGCCTACCTTGGTGAAGAAGGCTCATAGGGCTTCCAAATTGCTCTATTAGGGTTTCTAAAGCTCCTCCTTGGTAATTTCGACCAAAACTAGTAAGTTTCCCCCCTTCCTTCCCTGTTTTCATGTTTATAGTATTCCTACCACCTTATTCCATGTCGGAACCATGACCTTCCATGGTAAAACTCCACCTAGAACCCTAAAACATCTCATATCCATGCTCTTTTTCTAGGGTTTGCACCTCTAAAGTGGAGAAGGTGATCTTTTCTCAAGAAAGGAGTTTGTCTTGGAGAAACCAAACCTTATAATCTCGGGATCATTTCTGTTTAGACCTTCTTACCTTCCTAGAGGCAAGTTTGGTTAACACCCTTCTCATATATTGCTTAGTACATGCTTAAAACTCATGCTTTTATGTTGAAAATCGATGATTTCCATCTCTTTTTACCATGCTTTTCTAAAGTTTTGATTTCTTGCCATTTTATCTTCTCTAGAATAACTAGTTTTGTTAAATAAGAAACTTCAAACCTGATCTTGGATCAAATGGTGTTTTCTCCCTCTCCCTCTCTCTTTAATTATCTCGATCGGTTTGATGATGTGGCAATTTCCTATTGGTCAGTATTGCAAAAATCATATCTTCTAAACCGCTTATCCAAATTTGAAAAATAAATATGTTTTGGAATTGGAAAATTAATATCTATCTAATACAAATATTTACAAAAATAAATATATGTTTTATTGATCAGGAAAACTTAATAAGTTCATTGGTGATATTTTCAAAAGATAAATCCGAATTTTGCTAAAAATCTCTAAAAATAGGGTTTCTATATATTAATGTGCACTATGTATTCTAATACATTTTAATATATTGAAAATAGGAAAAGTGGAACTTGGACTCAATTAAAGTGGTGAAAGTTAGTAATTGATATCAGTAAGAGAGGTATGTGCATTCCTTACACCCTATGTTGGGATAATTGTAGTCCAACCCTATATTTCCCTAATGAGGCTTAAATGAACCCTAAATATTATATTTTTGAATCCTAATGTTGTTCATGCCTCAAATTAAATTATAATTTCTTCTTGTTTGGGTCTTATACCCCACTGCCATGCTTAATGAATATAATGACTACTCTTTCCATGACTACTTTTTCTAGCATGTGGATTTATGTTCTATTTAAAATAAAGTAGTGGTACTTATCTACAACCACCCACAGACGGCATGTAAATAATCACCCTGGGGAATGTCTTATTCTCCCCATAATATTGTAGGTGACTGGGAATGTCTTATTCTCCCCTCACCTAAGGTTAGAGGTCTGGTAGGTGCCTCAACCCTACTTAGTTAGGTAGACATAATTCTCTAACATGCAAATCTTTTTTATTATATTTGTTAATGGAAAGCTTCTTTGATATATAGCCTCATACTCTTGTTATCTTCATCATATGATGAACCCTAGCCTATTTTTATTTGCTTTACTTATATTGATATCGTAGACTAGTTTTGTGACACATACTTTTCTTCCCTTTCCCTTTTTGTTGGGTGCCTTCCCAACCACCCAGGTGTTGAGCAAGGTGATGGATAAGGCAAGGAAGATCTTAGCTTTTGGCTTGGACTCGGTTGATGGATATGTTACTTGGAGACAAGATTGTAGTAGTGTAGACTTCCCTCTATCTAGATCCTGATTGTGTGTCTTGATGTAAACCCTCATGGGAGAATTTGATGTATTTTTGTAAACCTTTTATGAAATTGAATATATTCAGTTATTTTTATTCCGCTACTTTCTAATGGTCTTTTGTATACCAATGTTTAATAAGTTTGGAAAATTTATGCTCATTCCATCATATATCTGAGAGTATTTGGAATGGATGTCAATTCTTCAAATTTTTAGTAAAGGGGTGAGCACACTCTCCTTACAGGGCACCTGAGGTGCCCTAGTTTGACGTGGTCATGATGGGAAACCCTGCCTTTAAATCCTTATTTGGGAAGTTCATGGCAATGATGATGTACATAGTAGACAAGATCCCCACACCACAGCCTAGGGCAGTTGTTCCTAGTGATGTATCTCGGGCTCATGGAAGACCATTGAGAGGGTAAGACGTGTTGGGGCTATGAAGTATGTTGGTATGATAGATCCATCTGATGTTGACCTTTGGTTGACAGAGTTGAAGAAGGCATTCATGATCCTCAACATCCCTAAGGCTAACAAAAGTGAAGCATGTCGTGTATCTTTTGAAGGGGAGTGTTGGCCATTGGTGGGCCATTGAAGAGGAGAAGAGGCCCGATGTTTCTATTATTTGGGAGGAATTCTGATGTGAGTTTATTAGTCGGTACTTTCCTAAGACCTATTTGGATGAGAAGATATCCCAGTTTGAGAGGATCCAGTAAGGATCCATGTCGACCAATGAGTATGAAGTGAAGTTTATGAAGTTGTTGAGGTTCTGTCCTCACATGGCTGCTATAGATCAGGAGAGGATTTGATGCTTTGAGAAGGGTTTGAGTTTGGAGTTGTCAACTCCAGTGGCTTCTTTGTAGAACCTTGAGCGATTTTCCATGTTTGTGGAGTTAGTTTGAAGGATAGAGAGATCAATGGTTGACAAGTGTGAGAAGAGTGCCAAGAAGAGACCAGCATAGTATCAGGGATAGTCGTTTGGAGGATTCGAGAAGCCTAGGCTCTTAGCACTGTCAACTCCATAGAGGTCAAGTGCGAAGATGTAGTGGTCACTTAGTAGAGATAGAGGTCATAGTTTTCCACCTACTACAACTCATAGTACAATTTCATTATAAGTGATAGCGATAGGTCTGTTTAGGCCACAGTATGAGAACATGACTTGCCATAAGTGTGAGTAGGTAGGATATCTAAGGTGGGTGTGTCTGGTAAAAGATGATGAGGTGGCCTAGTAGTCAAGATAGAGTCAGTAGGGCTCACAACGGTAGTAGTTTAGCAATGGTGGAGGTCGAGGACATGGACATGCATCTCAAGCCAATTCTTCGGGACAAGCCAGCAGAGGAAGAGGGTGACAACATGCAATGATGTGATTCTATGCCATGAGTCAGCCAAAATAAGTGGTCAATCTACGAGTAGTGATAGGTCAGATGGAGTTATTTCATTTTGCTTTGTCTTTTTCTTGCTTTATATCTATTTTGGTTGACCCAAGTGCAACAAACTCTTGTTCACTCGGGAAGTGATTGATAGTTGTTCTTTGCATGTTAGTCATAGATGGGATAGTCTTCATTTAGAAATCTCGTTGGTTGGTTCTATCGAGTTGTGGGAGGTGTGTCCAACCTGTGTCCATTCTTTTTCAGGGCACAAAATTCAAGTGGATCTCATACCATTTGATATGCATGGATTCGATGTGATCCTTGGAATGGACACTTTGGAGAAGTATTAGGTGGTTTTGGATTGTGGTTCCAAGGTGGTGACGTTTGTATGGTGATGTGACATGGATCTTCCAAGGAGATAGGAAGATTCTTCTAATGTGTCTGGTGTCAGAGATGGTGGTTGAGAAGTTGATGAGACAAGGCTGCAAAGCGTTCTTGGCACATGTGGTGGATACTAAGGTGAGGAGTCTTAGCATCCAGAAGTGCCACTTTTCCAAGAGTTTGAGGATGTGTTCCTAGATGAGTTCCCAGGTGTCCCTCCACCCTAAGAGATTGACTTTGAGATCAACATAGTCCGAGGTACATAGTCGATAGCTCAAATACCGTACAAGATGGCACCAGCTAAGATGGCAGTTGAAGAAATAGTTGCAAGAGCTACTTGAGAAAGGTTTCATCAGACGGTGCATGTCTCCATGGGGTTCTCTGATGTTGTTTGTAAAAAAGAAATATAGATCCATGAGGATGTGTGTAGATTACACAGAATTGAATAAGGTGACAAAAAAGAACAAGTATCCCTTCACGCATATTGATGATTTGTTTGACCAGTTATGAGGTGTTGTATTCTTTTGCAAGGTAGACCTGAGATCGGGTTATCACTAATTACGGATCAAGGTGGATGACATACCTAAGACAACTTTTCGGATGAGGTGTTTTCATTATCAGTTCTTGGTTATGTCATTTGGGCTAACCAATACACATGCAACATTCATGGACTTGATGAACAGGGTGTTTCAGTTGTTTCTAGATCAGTTCACAGTGGTGTTCATAGATGATATTCTAATATAATCCAGAGACAATAAACAATATGAGCAACATCTTCGTCAGGTGTTGACTTTGTTGAGGCAACATCAGTTGTACACCAAGTTCAGTAAGTGCGAGTTTTGGCTGAATGAGTTGTCTTTCCTAGGACATGTGATATCTGCTGAGGGTGTTCATGTGGACCCCTAGAAGGTTGAATCCATTCTAGAGTGGGAATAGAAGAAGACGCCAATAGAAGTATGTAATTTTTTGGGTTTAGTAGGCTATTACAAGAGGTTCATCAAGAACTTCAGTTCCATATTGTTACCCTTAATGAAGTTAACAAGGAAAGATGTGCCTTTTGTCTAGAATGAAAAGTGTCAGTGTGCCTTTCAGTTGTTGAAGGATAAGTTGACAAGTGCATGAGTGCTAGTTTCTCATGAGTAAGGGAAATGATACATAGTTTTGTGTGATGCATCAAGTAATGACTTGGGTTGTGTATTGATGCAGGACAAGAATGTGATTTCTTTTGCTCCATGAAAACTTAAGAAACACAAGGAGAACTACCCAACCCATGATCTATGTAATGCCTAGGCCCACTATTCAAGGCTCTAATAGACTAGAATGATGAATGGCCCCACAGACCACGACTTTCCTTAATTGTGCACTTTTTCCTCACTCATGCACAAGACATGATCAACTTCTCGGCTGGTCACCCATCATAGTACTACTCCAAGTTGAGCACGCTTAACCATGGAGTTCTTTAGTGACATTTGTAATGTCTGAGCCCACTTCCCAAGGCTCTAATCAAGTTTTACAAATGAGCCCACAGACCACCATTAGCCTTAGTTGTGTGCTTTTTCCTCACTCACGCACAATCCCGGATCAACTTTTCGATTGGTTACCCATCCTAGTACTACTCCAAGTTGAGTAAGCTTAATTATGGAGTTCTTTAGTGATGGGAACACTAAAAATGAGGCGTACCTTGTTGATATGGGTAGTCGAGTCATTCGTTTTAAGATCATTTTATCTGAGGCCTAAAATCTTGGGACGTTACAATCTCCCCCACTTAGACTCTTGACGTCCTCATCAAGGATCAACTATATGGCCTCATAATCTCTACCCATTTTGGTGCAGAACCAGAATGGAAAATGTACACCTAGATCCCATCCATGGATACCAACAAATGGGTGGCTCCCATCAACTAGGATATGGCTTTCCAACATGCCCGGACCGCACGGCTTCTGACTAGCATGTCATGACCAAGTGTGCCCCACCTACTAGTGGGTATCTAGATCTAATACCATTTTTAATGCCTAGGTCCACTTCCCAAGGTTCTAGTAGAGTTTTAGGAATGATGATTGTCCCCACAGACAACCACTAGCCTTAACTATGTGCTTTATCCTTACTCACACGCAAGCCAAGATCAACTTCTCGACGGGTCACCCATCCTAGTACTACTCCAACTAGAGAACAGTTAACCATGGAGTTCTTAAGTGATGGGATCCTTGAAAAGGAGGCACACCTTGGTGATGTGGGTAGTCGAATCATTTGTTTTAAGATCATTTTGTCTAAGGCCTAAAATCATGTGACGTTACAATCTAGAGTTAGTTGTAGTGGTCCATGCTTTGAAGATCTAGAGGCACTACCTATATGGTGAGAAGAGTCAGGTCTTCACAGATTACTAGAACTTGAAGTAAGTGTTTTTGCTATAGGAGTTGAACATGAGGCAGTGATGCTGGATGGAGTTAATCAAGGATTATGATTGTACTATTGCTTACCATCTAGGGAAGGAAAATGTCATGGCAGATGCGCTGAGAAGGAAGTCTTCTTAGTCATCATCTGTGGAGAAGGCAAAGTTGTGTACCTTGGTGTGCCATAGGCGAGACATGTTGGTTTCCTTATGTTAGATGAATGTACAACTAGACATTTCTTTCTTAGTTGGTTTGTTGGCACAGTTGTAGGTGAAGCCTACATTGAGGTATAGGATCAGAGAGGCACAATGAGATGATATTGTGATACAACATATATGATTATAGTTTGGCAATGAGAGGCATGATGGCTTCCATGAGTCAGAGGATGGGACAATGTGTTACCACAGTAGAGTCATGGTTCCCAAAGTTGATGATCTCAGAAAGATGGTTTTGGAAGAGGCTCACTCTTCAATGTATGATATGCACCCAGTTAGCACCAAGATGTACCACAATCTGAAGTTCTTATATTGGTGGTATGGCTTGAAGCGTGACATGGCAGAGGTTGTTGCAAGATGTATTATGTGTCAGTAGGTCAAGGCAACCATTGCTTATTTTGCAATGGAAATGGGATCATATTATGACGGACTTTGTGGTTGGTCTCCCAAGGACAACTAAAGTTCATATTTCCATTTGGGTGATCATTGACAGGTTGACCAAGTCAGCATATATCCTCACTATGAAGACAGTGTATATGATAGAGGAGCTCACTCAGATATATGTTGATGAGATTGTCCACTTGCATAGTTTTCTAGCTAGTATCATGTCAGATAGAGGTCCTCAGTTTACAAGTCACTTTTGGGAGTGTTTGCACACAACTTTGGGCATGCAATTAAAGTTTAATATTGCTTTCCACACACAGATGGCTGGTCAGTCTAAGACGACCATAAAAACTTTGGAAGATTTGTTGAGAGCTTTTTTTTTGTAGTTTTTGGGAAGTTGGGATGTGCACCTCATTTTGATAGAGTTTTTTATAATAACAGTTATCATAGGAGCATAGACATGGAACCATATGAGGCATTGTATCGGAGGCATTGTAGATATGTGCCGTGTTGATATGAGACAGGTGAATACCAACTCTAGGTCCTGAGCTTATGCAACAAATGATAGAGAAGATCAAAGTGATTCAACATCACTTTAAAGAAGCCTAGGAAAGACATAATTCATATGATGATAACCATCGTAGACCCTTAGAGTTCAAAGTGGGAGACAAGGTGTATCTTAAGGTCTCTCCTTGGAAGGGTGTTTTGAGGTTTGGGAAGAAGGGTAAGTTGTCTCCCAGGTTAATGGGACCTTACTCTGTGGTGGTACATGTTGGGAAGGTTGCCTGCAAGTTGGAGTTTCCACCTGAGTTTCACAAGTTTCATCTAGTGTTCCACATGTCTATGTTGAGGAAGTTCCACCCTGATACTGAATTAGTGCTTCAGCTAGTGGAGGTTGAGTTGGAAGGAGATATGTCCTATGTGGAGGGTCTTGTGTTGATCCTGGATAGGAGGATCAAGAAGTTAAACAATAAGGACATTGTGTTGGAAAAGGTTCTATGGCTTCACAATGGCATTGAGGAAGCCAAATGGGAGCTTGAGGAAGATATGTGAAGGAAGTACTCATCTCTTTTTGCTTAGGATTTTGGGGGTGAAATCCTTGTTAGGGGTTTATGGCTTGTAATACCTATGACATGTGTTTTGGGCTAACCTTGTTTTTTTGGCTTGATTAAGTTCTTAGAACCTTTCTCTAATCCTTTCAGATGTTTTTGGAGATTGAGGAAATCTTAAGTTTCCAGTTTGATCATGTTTGAATGATGTTTGCTTGTTTTGGGTCAGATTACAATTTACCCAATTGAGAGTGTTATCGTGCAATTTGCCACATATAGAGTGTGCTTTTAGTTCTTTAGAATCATGAGAGAGAGAGTGATTCTTTGGGGTGCCTTGGTTGAACCTTGAATGAGTGGTGACATCACTAGAAGTGATTAGGGTTTTGTTGGTGTCGACCATGTTGAGCATGGTTGAGTGTTGCAGCCTATGTATAGACCATGTTGGTGTGTTTTGGGTGTGTCTTGACCAAGGAACCTTCCTTGGGTAATGTTGTTTTGACCTTAATGTCCTATATGTGGTTAAGTCAAGATGGTTTGTCTCCTAGTGGTGTGTCTCGACCTTAAGTGTTTGGTGACGTTTTATTTCGACCTAGACATGTGCCTTGATGTTGTTATGACCGTTTGATGTGTCTCGACTAAAACCAATGAGTTGGTGACCTTAATTGGTCGATACCCAACATTGGTTGTATCACCATCTCATGCATGCATGCATATAGTGGTTGCATGGTTGTTTTCTTAGTGGACAAGTGTCCCCTTGGTGCCTTCTTATGTTGACACATCATCTCCACCTTATTTCTCGCCTCCTTGAGTATATAATCTCTTTCTTATCCTAGTAAGTGAACCTTTCATCCATCTTTATTTGCACCCTTCTTGTATTTGAGTTTACTAGCTTGAGGATCTTCGTAGTGCTAACCTTGAAGCTTGGGTGGTCGACCAACTCCCCTTGGTGCTTGTGGTGACTCTTGGTCATCTTCAATCTTTGTAAGTATGCACCTTTTTTTGAAGGAATTTTTCTTGGACTATTCATGGTGGCCGTTTTGGAGAGAAACTCCTCATCACAAAGGTCAGAGACCATGTTTTGACAAGGTGGTACCCAAGTGTGAGGAAGTTTTCTTTTCTTTTCTCCCTTCTTCTTTTTGTTTGTACTAGGGTTTCTTACCCTCTTTTCTTGATCTTTCTTTGAATTTAGTGTCTTCTTCTTCTTAAGTTGCTCCAAGAAATTGAGATTTTGGTGGAGCATTATCTTCCTCCTTGGTCATCGAGAGCTTGGAGCTTGTTCCTTCACTTAAGGCGGGTTATATAACACCCTGCCCTCTCTATTATTACACTTTTATTTACTTGCATGGTTTTGTTTGTCTCTATAAATCATGGTCCTAACATGCTAGTTGATGATATCATGTTCTAGAGTTTGAATGATGGCGGTTCTCATGCTTAGTTTGTTTAGAATCCAAAACCCTAATTCTCAATACCCGTTTTGGAGATGTTGGTGGAATGAATGGTTTCCTTACATCTTGGTTTTAATCACATGCATAAGGTGCGTGGATCTTAGTGTAACATGGAGATTAGGTTCTATTTTGGATGTGTTGAATGTGAGTTTATCTCTCTCTTACATGAGGTTCTCTGTGGTGATTTTCCACAGTGCATGTTTTAGGGAATTTGGTGACCATTTTTATGTGAAGCTTTTCCTCCTTGATAATGAAGATTATCTTTGGTTTTGGCCATGACTATCTTCTATTTTGATCGAGGTTTATCTCTATTTTGATGATATTTAAGTGTTGTTAAGGTGGCTTGACCTTGGTGGTATTAACACCTTGTTTTTGTTTTGGTTCATACCTTGTTTGGGTTGGATGGTCTCTACCCTCACCAATGGTAGCAGTCAAAACCCTAACTCTAAGGGGTGAAGGGTGTAAAACTTGGTCATAATTCAATTCTTATTTTTTTTTTGTTGATACATTTGTCTATTGTGTCATGTTGGTTGCAACACATGTTTTGTATGTGTGGTCATTACCTTGAGGGTTCATGTTTTGGTTGACACCCCTTTGTTTGGGTTTGGATTTTCGTGACCTTTGCTTAGTTTTGGTCGAAACCCTAATCATAGGTTGGTTGAGACACCATTTTAGATGGCAGTCAAGACACTTGGTTTGTTATGGTTGTGACACCTTCCTTGAAGGTGGTTGAGACACTTTCTTTGAGATTGGACGTAACACTTTTGGTAATGTTCTATCAGTCATGACCAATCTTGATGGGTGGTCGAGACACATATGTTATGAATGGTTGATTCATACATGAACACATGGTTGTTATATATATATGACATTGTAAGAATGCTACACGTGTATATGCAGGTGATAGTTGATACCTCATGATGTTGATATGCCTAACTAATCTCAATAATGGTAATTCTTAACCCTAATGCACTCCAACTATGTGGGAGATGAAGAATCAAAGGTTTGGTGATTGCATGATGTAGTGGAACACTAATCTATTATATGTTTGAAAGCCTAACACTAGTTTTGGGCCATGTGATGTTCTTTCCTATCATATTGGATATGACTATCATATTATTATGTTTTCTCTCTCCTTTTTATGAATCCCTAATGTAGTAGGTGTTATGAATGTCATAGTTATGTGAATGCTATGGTGAATTATATATTATATAGGATGGTGATTATACACATTTTGAGGCATAATGTGATGATGTGCATGCAGGGATTAGTGATTGGGTCCTATGATCGGGAAGAGGCTATATGCCTAGTGTGAGGTGATATCCTCTAATGATGAGATAAGGGGTTGATATCCCATGACAGGGTGATTATGTTGATAACCTTGGATTGGGAATCATGACAAGTGATAGTATGACAAGCTTGCACCGTATATGCTTTATACTCTTTGAAGTTGTATTATGCCCTTATCCCTGTAACATTGTTTATGGTTTGTACGTTGTAACTTGATTGATGTTGAAAGACACTTAATTGGCACAACTAATCTAGTGTAACCTTAATCATGTAGTTTCGATATGCCATAGATCCATCTTCAATGTCGATACTTGTTGGATGGTGAAATGGGTTCTCCCTTAGTAGAAGCTCAGAGTCTTATACTTTTAAGTATATGCATTTCACAGGATTGGATGCGATCATACCCTGGTAGGAGAATGGTTGAGGTCATATATCAATGATGTGATACAATGGATATATACATGATATTTTGAGGATGCCTGTGATCATACCTCGGTAGGAGTGTGGTTGTGATTGTAACTCACTTTCACTAGTAATGTGCCTATATACTAAGGCAGGCTAGGTTGTTTTTGCAGTTGGGCTCTATATTTCATTGTGGTAGACTTGGACTAACTGAGGTGTATGGAGAGATCATTGGATTTCATCTCTTCCAATGATCTTGTATGGCACTAATTTCAACTTAGTAGTGGTTAGTTGGAGCATGAGTGATATACCTCATCTCCTTAGGACATAATAAAAGATGTAATACTATCGTGTAGTATATTTGCATATGGTTAAACATGAATAACATTTGATGACACTTGCCTTGCTTTTGTAAAGTTTAGTTAATAGATAATATACATGTTCTTCATATTCCTTCTTAAATAATAAGATGTTATACAATCCAGTTACAATTACACTTAACTACTTAAGTAGTATCATCTTCTTTAAGTACATCATTTAGCTGAATCTGCTTATCCTGATATAACTTTACTTTCTTCTCTTCTTTACTTTATATCTATGTTGTAATAGATGTTGGTGGAGAGTTATTGTTACAACCCCAATTTTGGGTTCATTTGCTGAGAATTGTAATTTCTCATATTAAATATAAATGAACAAATAATGGTTGAATGCATGAATTTTGTTACAATAGCCTTGATGATTGCTTTGTGGGCTTTATTGGCTATTGGGCCCAATAAAAGGAAATTCAATTAATAAATGAATAATTAAGTTTTTGAGAAAAGAAAGGTGTGGAAACCTCCAGAAGGAAAAATAATATAATCCAAAGTTGGATTTCGTGCCTCTTGGGTTCTTTGGGTCCCAAGGAGTCCAAAGTTTCATAGAGAATGCAATAAGAAAAGAAAAGACTAATTAAGTATTTTAAGAAAGAAATTGAAAATAATGATAAAATGTGGAAAATATGTGAAAAGAGGTATAATTGAGTTATCCTTGGTGGATTTTCGTATCCCAAGGATTCCTAATGTTAAAAGGAATTTCAATAGGAAAATAGAAGAGAGATAAAGAGAAATCCTTAAAAAGAGAATTAAAAAGGAAAAGAAATTGATTAATAAAAGGGAAATATGAGAAATTGACTTTCAAAAGAAGATAAAGGTAAAAATATTTTCCCCAATATGGAAATCCGTGCCTTTGGGATTTCTTCAGGTCCAAGGGACCCAAAATAACAAGATAATAGCAAAGGGAATAGAAATAACAATTAATTTTGAATAAATTAATGAATAAATTAGGAGAGAAGGAAGCCTTCTCATCCATTGCAATTTGTTTCCCAAATTTCGTACAAAGCTAGATAATGACAAAACAAACCTTCCCTTAAAATTTGAGACAAAAAGGAGTTATGGTTTGGGAGAAATCATTTTTTCAAGTTATCTCCAAGTTTGGGAATTATTCTAAAAATATATTTCCTTTTGATGAACACGTGCTTTGAGGATCGTTGGATCTCAATCCAACGTTGGTCGCTCATCTTCAAAGTCCCATGTGGACTGGGACTTTGTAGGTTACAGGAAGAACCTTCCATCCCAGATTTCTCGCAAACCAGTGGATATGCAAAGTTTTTAATAGCTCCTTTGGACTTGGGAGAAGAAACCGCATGGAATCATCCCATGTTCGACTAGGATTGGTCACCGTTTTAGGAAGTACCCAATTCTTGTAAGCCTGCCTCGACCCAATATATAGGGGAGGATGTGTGAGGGCACCAACGTCCCACTTTTCTACCCAAGCCTCTACGGAAGAGAGTGAGGATCACTTGCGTGCGCTCAATTGCCCCATCCATCTTGACATGCGACCTCCATACCTTAGCAAACCTCGCCGGAATCCGGCGAGTAGGAGGAGGATAATGCGTGGTCGTAGTACACAATTGGGGACATGGTTGAGTTCGGTGAAGGGAGGCAAAGCTCCCTAGATGATCAACACACTCGCAGGAGATCGAAACCCCAGAGTCAACCCTGAGGTTGACCATAGGCAAGCACCGGCTCGTGAACAGGGATGGACTTGTGAGGAAGAAGAACACGAAAAGGGGGGGGGGAGACCTTGTTGCCCCCGACGGCTGTGAAGGAAGGTAAGGACATACTTGTCCTTCGTCTCCTTTTGATTTCAATGATAGGCGCATGTGTTCGTGGCCGTTGGATCCTAAGTGGATCAACGGACCACGGATCAAAAGGTCCATATTTTTTCTGGAAAATAGCAAATAAACAATAAAAGGGTTTTCTTGTTAAAAATTGTATCTTGAGCTAGAAAACTCGGATGAGGGAAGTTAATACATGAAAAATGATCAGAAAAATATAAGGAATGCATTAAAAATGGTTTGGACACCTAAATATGTATAGTTTTGCAAAAGTACACATTTTGATTAGAAAAGGTTTTAATTTGTGGTTAGAAACCCTAATTGTTGATAAAAATATATATTTAATCTTGCAATTAGGATAATTCGAGCATGGTTAACTTTTTTAATGATTAATATGCTTCTTAACCTGTTTTTATGATAGAATTACAAGGTTTAGGGTTTTTAACTCAATCTGCTGATTAATATGTTTAGAAACCCTAATTAGAGGAAAAGAAAAGAAAAGTGCTCATAATCTGAAATTAGGGTTTCCTGTTGCTAAAAGATGAATTTAGAATCTTTTGTAAAAGAAAAATGAAATAGTTACAGTTTATAAGTGATTTTGTGAAATTAGGGTTTAAAGTAATGGAGATGAAGTGGAACCCTAATTATGCTCAAAACCCTAAAAAGGGCAAATAACCTAGGAAACAACTAGGATTAATGGATCAAGATGACATGATTAATGATAGAGAAATTGGATGCCTTTTTCAGGATCAAGCTGTGTGCACTTGTTTGATTTCTTGATTGGTTATTTTTGCATTCAAGTCTGCTTAATACGTATGTGGTTAATTATGAATAACCACTTTAGTTTCCCAAAGGATTCCTAGATGTTTAATCGCATTGAGTGCAACTAAACAGTTTGGATGTTCATATTGCAATTATAAAGTGACTATGACTATCACAATTTAATATAAATGTGTATTCCCGCACCTACATGCCACCCTAATGGAAGATGCCATAAAGGTCAGGCCCAGGAGGGTAGACCAATGGGAACCATTAGAGGTGACCCCAGACACCAAGCTCGGGAATGAGAAGGTGGTCTATGATGCATGACTATTGAGCACCATGAGAGGTGACTCCCAGGCACCAAGCTCGGGATTGAGAAGGTGGCCTTAAGTCAATGGCAAAAGAGAAACCCTAAAGGGGGTAATTCCAGGGTTAGGGCAAAAGCGGTAGGGAATGTCACATGGAAAATGTAAATTGACTTGCTAAATATCTTGATTGCAATATTTAAATTGTTAAACTTAATTGTGAAATTTTGGTTTCCTCCACATACTAGCAATTGCTGACCGACGTTTTGTTAGTCGGCGTTTTAGGTGTAATCTTGAAAGCACAAATAGTAAAGTGACACATCGCGAAATTAAGAAATAAAGTGCAAGGAGGATTAGATGGAGTAATCCAAGTTGTGGATAGATAGATTTCCAAAGTTTTAAAAAGGTAATAAAAGTTTTAATTTTCTACCAAATTTCAGTTTAGTCAGTAGAATTTCATAATTATTATAGATTATTTGTTGAACCTTTGATCTTGTTAATTGAATAATGGCTCTGACCTTCGAGTCTCCCTTAATTGGGGGTTACCAGGAGGTGGGGTCGTTACAACTGGTATCAGAGCATATGTTCCTCATCTAATCATTAATAATTATTAAATTTTACAAATTTTGTAGAACCCAAGGGAGTTATTAGAGGACTACCTGAAAGATAGAGGTGTCTAGAAAAGGATCATGACTGGGGGCTGGAAAAATTTTCCTCTACACCGCTAGTCGGAATACAAGGCCTCCCGGACCTGTGTGACTGCCTGGCCAAAGTCTTAGGGTATGATTCGAAATAAGATACCTTTAGGACTCTCTCATCTTATTCATCCCTTCTCAACTCAAATTATGTTAAGGACCTTAAGGATTAGGGTTTCCTCTCTTCTCCCCACCCTCTTGAGGTATGTTTAAGGTTGATAAGGATTAAGGAATCCTCCACCAAATTAATAAAAGTATGTAAATAAGATGGCATGGACATAAACTTAATAGAGTAAGCGTAAAAGAATAGATATATGCTTAGGTCGTATGATATGAGTTGTCATTGCCTCAAGAGAGACCCGAGGCTAGACCTTCTTGCCAGGAGGATAATTAAAGAAAGTTATTCTTGGAGGTAGAGACCTCCATTAAAAGTAGAGACCTAGCACATCCTCTGAGGATGAGGTTAACCCTAACCCTAAGTGAAGGTTAGAGCATGAGATGACATGAAGAGTTAGATGTCATGGTAGACCAAGTGTTTGGATAGACATGCCTTTGGATTGCCATACGAGCCATGAGAGGTTGGATGACCTAGCACCTTTGGAAACCCAACCCTGGGAAGGGTCGTGCATGTTTGAGCAAAGGATAGCTCCTTCATGGATGAAGTTAAAGAAGAACCTATAGAACCCTATGGGCTTGTGCAAGTAGGGTGTAGCTTGCACCCAGAGTACGTCAGTAGTGCTGGCAGTAGGATGAAACCTTGGACAAGGGATCATGATGGATGGCTTATGAGATAAGCATAAGGGGATTGGATAATATTGAGCAAACATAAGTTTGAGCATAGGCTTCACCCACATAGGGGTATGCTTGTGAGCTTGAGCCTTCATGGAGAAAGGACCTCTAGTAGTAAGGTTGGATGTGGAGTTAGCTCTAGAAAGAGAAAGTTGGACTCAAGCAAGAAGGTTGCTTAGTTTCTGAGACATGAGGAACTGTGGGGAGTCAGGATGATGCGACCTAAGTGGATGATAGTGGTTTCCTCGTACTTGATCTCTGGAGGCTGATGATATCTTGGTGGCCTTTAGAGGAACCAAACCCTAGAGAGAAGATGAGACTGTCGGTACCTCTGTACCTAAGGTATAAGAGCTCCTTTAACCATGAAGAGGTTTAGTAATAGGTTTTGAGGCTTTGTACCTTGTTGACTATCCTTGAGGAGGACTCAACTCTGAAGTGTTGCTCGAATACAAGAATCATGGGAAGTGCATGACATACCTTGGACATGTTGGGTTGAGCATGTAGTTGGATACCCAAAAGTGAACCTAGGGTTCCTGGGCTAAGAGGGGAAGTGGTGTACCCAATGCTCATGATGAGATTCGAGTCTCTATAGTTTCGAGCATGGTACTCCTCTTGTGTAGAGGTAAAGGAAACCCCCTTAAGTTAAGGGTATGTTTGATGAACCCCTCACAACTAAGTTGATCTAATGTTGAGAGAGAGAACAAGTATGACCTTGCATGGTTTAATAGGTGGTCTTCTTGTGCTTTAGTAGTTGTTGGGTTAGGCATGCTCATGTGAATGTAAACCCTAAGGATGCTTGTGACCTTTGATATCAAGGTGTAGTTTCCTCCCATCCTGGGAAAGGGACCCTTTTGTAGGGTGTATACCAGTTTTGTTGGTTTTAAGGTAACCTAAAGAGGTTTCATAGGATCTTTAGAAGCTAAGTGGATAGTACATGGTATAAGACTGAACCTATAGACCCATAGATAACCATCTCTATGTGCATGTGGATGTGTTACCATGGAGGTAACTGGTATGGGGCCTGACCAAGGTAGGCAGGTCACCATAATCCCTGTGAAAGGATGAAAGTCAGCCCATGAATGCAGAAAGAGAGATGATGAATGCTTGGGTAAGGTTCTAAGTTGAACATGTACTATGTTAGAATCATAAGTATGTCCTAGGGTCAGGTAGGGATAAGACCGATGGAGGAAGGAGTTGCCTAATTCCCTAGTTGCACATGACCATAGATTCGGGAGGTAACAACTATCATTGTCTGAGGGCCCTGGGTTAGGAGATTGATCACCTTCATGAACTCATGGGACACAAAGGGTAGATGAGTATGGCACTCTTTGGATGAATAAGGGAAAAGGGATGACTCCAAAAGTTCCAGCACCATATAGACCTAAAGGAGATGACCAAGGATTGTATGGTGACCCAAGTAAGTTTGAGACCAGTTATCCATGGAAGTAGCTTCGATATCAAGATGATTGTGAAGTAGAGACATTTGTGGCACGTTTCAACTTAGATTTGAAAGTGTACTACAAAGGTGGGTTGTACCATCTCTACTCTTGGAATAGGAAGAACTCTGTATTTGGACTGCAACCAAATGCTTATTTCCTCTTGTTATGGGAGTGAGAGATAGGACAGTATGCATGCCATACACCAAGGATAAAAGATGATGCGAGTTAGAACGTTTCTACAAGGTATGAGGATAGAGATGATAACATACCTTTATGGAGCAAATAATACATGGATGGTTTACAAACACTAAGAGTATTAAGGAGATCATCTTGTGAGGATGTTTTATCTTGAACTAGGTGGATTTTTGCAAGTGTTACAAGGAATCACAAGGTTGAGTTTGATCACCATGAGGATGAGCTCAGAGTTTCTTGATGAAGACAAACTTCAAGTTGAGATGAGATAATAAGTGGAATACATGGAGGTGTATGTCTTCAACATTACCTAACACCTAAGGAGGTGAAGTGGTAATGAATGCTCCGGTTGAGATATAGTTGCCTAGTTTAGCTGGAAGCTAGAAGAAGTTGAGGTTGTTCAACTAACCCTAAGTTTGGAAAGAAGATGTGTTTTGGCTAACACACAAATGTAACAAGATATTTGAAAAGTTAATGGTTGTTTGGTTAGCCAGTTTAGTCCTTGATGTAGTGAAAGGATGGTGATAGAACCTCGGATACACTTCTTTGGATAGGAAGGTAATAAAACCCTAATGAGAGTGGTTTAGGGTTTATGAGGAATCGATCTTGAGGAATCCTGACATACAGGAGATCATGGTTTTAAGATCACCAAACATTGTGATACTACTAAGATAGTAAGTGATAGTAGCACTTTAGTTGCTTGATATGAAGTTGAATGTAGCATGTGGTCATGCAAGCCAAGGGTGAAGGATGAACACTAGTAACCCAGTGCTTTGACTTAGAGATTAAAGAATCCCCGAGAGGGAATGGAGTTCATACACTATGGATGTTGTGGTAAGTCTCCCTTTGACTAAGAAGGACAAGATGCAATATGGGTTATGGTAGATCGCCTTACCTAGATGACATGAGAAAGAAAGGAGTACTGTCAAGAGATAGATTTTGTTGAACTACATAAGAGAGAGAGATGGTTCAAATACACCATGATGTGAGTTCAAAAGTTCTTGAGTATGACCTAAAGGTTCACTTCCATGAGGTGGAAGTAGAAACATGCAGAACTCGATGTTAGTATCGTTTATCACCCCTAACTAATGGTTAGTATGATCCAAACTAGAGAGTCTGATGTGAGCAAGTGATCTTGCCTAGGGTGATATAAAGAGATAGTTCTTAAGATGTGATGTTAACCACCATAGCATTTATCGGGATGAAAGAAGTCCTAGAAAGAGGTTGTGTCGTTCACAACTTCATTGAGATGATGCGGGTGAAGGAGGCCTCGCGAAGGTTAGAAAAGAACCACAGTGTATGCAGATGAAGTCACTTTGATCATGCAATGGTTGATAGAGAGAGCCCAGAGGAGACATGAGTCATGAGCTGATGCAAAGCAGACTAACACACTGTTCACTATGGGAGAGTATGTGATGTGAAAATCTGAGCCCTCTAAGCTACAACTGATAAAGCTGAGTCCCCAATATATGGGTCCATTGGAGATGGATTGGTGGAAATGGTTGTGTTTAACCTTACCCCTCAGGATAACATGATGTGTAATGTGTTCCAGGAGTCCGATCTAGAGCACTATGTGAGGTACCCAAGCCATGTGTTGAGCCATGAACCTATTCAGCTTTTGAGAGGCTGAAATGTCCTGAGTCACCTATGAGGGTATGATATACCAAGGTAAGAAAGAACTCAGAAGGAAGAATATGAGATGATGAAGGTTCTTGGGAAGCACTTTAAAGAAGTGAAATCAATCCACCTCTCTACTAATAACAATGGTAAACAAAATCCAATTTAGATAGCAGCGGAAGATAAAATTTTGACTATATTCAATTTAAATAAAGTGTACATAAAAATTCTCCCAATATGGGTGTACATGCTTTATACAAAAATAGTATCTAATTAGAGGGAAAGTAGACTACTCCACTTTTGTCTCCAAGCAACATATCCATCAGCTAGTCCATGTCCACACTAAGATCTTCATGCCTTATACATCACCTTGCTCAATTCCTCGGTGGTTGGGAAAGCACCCAGCAAGAGGGAAAGGAAAGGCAAGTATGTATCACTAAACTATACTAAAGGTGAAAAGATAATAAAAGCATGTAAAAGTAGGATAGGGTTCATCATAAGATGAGACATCAAGAGTATGAGGCTTTTTATAATGAAACTTGCCAATAACAAAAGTAAATAAGGATTTTGCATGTAAATTAATATGTCTACCTAACTAAGTAGGGTTGAAGCACCTACCGGACCTATAGCCTTAGGTGAGGGGAGAATAATACATTCCCAGTCACCTATAATATTATGGGGAGAATTATAAACATTCCCCTAGGGTGATTTTATACATGCCCTTTGTGGGTGGTTGTACATAAGCACCTCTACTTTACAATTAAATAGAACATTTAATTACATGCTAGCAAAGAGTTATGGCAAGATTAATCAAAAGATTTATATAACATGGAAGTGGGATATGAAAACCCAAACAAGATAATATTACAACTGATTTTTAAGGAATGAATAAATTAAGTTTCAAGAATCATGAATTAGGTGTTATTAAGCCTCATTAGGGAATATGGGTATTGGTATAAAATTTTCCCAACTGAAGAGGGGTAGCTGCACATACCTTATCCTCAAGAGTTCTAGAACCCCCTTTCCAACCCTTCACACGAAATCAGAACCCACTTTCCCTAACATCATCATTAGATCTATGAATTAGAATTAAGTACACTCATTAAAGGTTGAAAACCCTCATATTACTAACTTTTTTCGCAAACCATTGAATTAGACTCCAAAAACATCACCATCGTCTTAGTTAGGGTTTTCTAATCAAAAAAACATATAATATTGTATATTTTGAAGATATGGACTTTTAGGGTTATTTTTGGTGATTTTTAGTTAATTAAATCATTCTAAAAAAACATTTTAGCAAACATCAAAATCAAAACTCAAAAAAATTTTAATGGATAGATATCGTCTTCCTGATTTCAAAACACTATTTATTTTTAATTTTTGACCATTGGAATAATTTATAGGAATTATTTTACTTTGGCCAATTAGGGGGTGCCACGTAGGCACAGCGTGAGAGAGAGAACTAGCGAGAGAGACAGAGAAGGCAGAGGGTGGCCTACGTCCTGTGACCTAGACCCCTCGCTGCTGATGTGTGGGCCGCGGTCAGCGCCTGGTCAAAGGATGGGTAAAGGAACCAAGGACCAGGATGCTCCTTGCGCGGAATAGAGAAAACAAAAGAACAGGAGGGTAAAATTGTAAAAACGCATGGGGCTTTCTTCCCAAAGCACCCGACGATGACCGGTTGTAGCTTCTTGTTGCTTGCAAGTGGATTTGGGGGAAAATGAAATACTCAACCAATTTCGACGCACAGGTATGCAAAAGAAAGAAGAGAACGAGACGAATCTATTGGTACCTTTTATTAGAACAAAGACGCAGAGACAAGAGAGAGAGAAGCGCCGCAAGACTTGAGACTTCGGCTGCTAGACAAGGGTCGAAACGTCCACCAAACATAAAATCAAGGATATGGTTTAGTTGCTAATGTGTCAGCGGACCTATGGGTATGAATATTTATAGGCAAGGTGACCTAAACTAGGGTTTAGGTAGGTGAAGGTAGAGACTGGTGGCGCAAGCATTGGGCATTTCTCAGATATTCGCCAAAACCCAAAAACTTTGGGATAAAACGGTGCAGATTTGCGCAAGGAACTTGTAAAGACAAGAATTATTGAATTTCGTTGAGTAAATCTCGAGAAAAGTGGATTTGAAATCTTGGCAGTCAAGCAACCGATTGCCAAATCAGGCCAACGAAGAAGACAATCCACAGACCCCCCGATCGAGATCCAACGGTCAAAGATCATCGTGATATTCCTATTCAAAATCGAATAAAAAGGCTTATTCATTTAAATTTTTTTCTCTCTCTTCGTTTGGAGGATCAAACGTTATCCAAAAATTACCAAATTGTGTATTCTGGCTGATTTTGATGCGTATAATCTATATATTGAATTAGTTTTGCATTTTGAGAACGTTTAATCAGTTAAATAATTATAAACTTATTTTCTCTTTCCTCCTTTATTAATGACATTAGGATTATTCAAAAATTACAAACCTACACCCATAACTCATATTAATTATAGGAATTTGCTATTATTTCCATTTTTTGAAATTGTTTATTATTTTAAATAATGATTTGAAAGTTTTGTACACTTTCTTTCTCTTTAATTTATCTTCTCATCAAATATTTTCCAAATTGATTCAAAATTCATCCGAAGGTCTATTTTAACATGTAGAACACGAATTTGGCATTATTATATTTTTTGAAGACTTTATTATTTTATTTAATTCATTTAAATTTTATCACTTATTTTATCCTTTTAATTTATTAGAGACATCTAGAAACCTTCTAAAAATATGAAACTTGGTATACAAGTAATAATAAACATTAGGAACACGTTTTTGAGATTAATTAATTTTTATCAACATATATTTAATATTTTTGGTCTTTAAATCATTTTCTCTCTCCTAAATAAAATAAAATATTAAACACTGGCCAAATTAAAAAAAATTCAGACATAGACTAATTTTGATATATAGATTACGAATTTGGAGTCAGTTTTCCAATTTGAGGATATTTGATATTTTATTTCACCTTATTGTCTTATTTCCCATTATCTTATAATAAAGGCTTATATTTATTTATTTATTATCCAAATTAGATTATATTTGGCCATTATGAAACTTTTAAGTCAAGAAAACGAAATTAATATCAAAATTATTTTCTTGGGTTTCTATTTAGGATTTTTGGAACAATATATTCCTCATTATCTTCTTTTATCCAAAATATTCCATATTATCCCCAATTACTGCATTTATCATCTCCTTTATTTATATTTCAAGATTTTCTTTCTTTTTCATATTCTAAAAAGAACTAGAAAGTTATAGGACGAATTTCTTTATTCTTTTTATCACTTAAGTGGACATTTTACATATTACACCCATTACTAAGCTTTCACTGAGGTATTTGTGCATAAACCCAAATATTGGAATAAAAGGTAAACAAATGCTCATTAGGCCATTATATTATCCACAAATTGAGCAAAAAGGCCAAAGAGGATATAAATGATAGGAAAAGATGGAAAAGATGACCAAAAAGGCAAAAAGTCCAGAATTCAGTATGTTACAACACTCCACCCCTTAAAGAGGATTTCATTCCCGAAATCACTAGTAATTAGGGAAGGGTGAGTGTGCAACCTAACATCACAAAACTTCATATTGTTCCTCCAACCATACAACTTCCACCAAAACTTATACTTCAACTACTCCTAAGGGTTCAGAAACTTCACATACAACTCAACATAGGTTGGGTTCTCAAGGATCACCTAGGGTTCCACTATTAAGATATTCTTTTTAGGAGATTTAACATCATTTACATTTTTGGCTTATTAACATTATATCACATTATCATCATTATATTAATTATTTCATGTCATATTCACTTTATTTCCAATAGGGTTATATTTCATTATTATCCATTAAACTATTTATATGTATTTCTCATTTAACTTATTAAGGATTTTATCACAATTAGGGGTCACTCAATTAACTCAACATTCATTATTATATTTGATCATTGTCCTTAATAATTCAGATTTATACTTCCTTATCCTCATATTACCACTTTATTAATTATAACAAATTATTTTACATGAAATAGGACATTCTATTCACTTCGTGGTTAAGCATATAATTATTCCAATTAATGTCACATTAGTTACTTATATTCATATTAACGTTGTCACAATGTCACATTATCTTTATTGCTCACATTAATGTCACCATTAATCATTTACTTATATTTATTCGTTTATATTATTGATTTTGCACATATATGTGGATTCAATCATTTCATATTCATATGGAAGCCATTACATGTATGTTAATGATCAAGGTGAGACATATAACTTATCAATAAATTGATTCACATTAAGTGACTAATCACATGTATATTAGTTAACAAGGTAACACACATTTCCTATATATGATGTGAACAAATAATTATATATATATATATATATATATATATATCATTTATGTGTATCAAAGTATGTTAACTGATTATGGCACTTAACATCATTAATGTATCATGAAAGGCATTAAGGGTGTATATGTTAAGGTTAGATGATTACAACTTTAGGGTTTAGGTCAACATGACCATTATATTTCACTTATTCATCCTTAGCATGCATTAATTATGAATTATAACCTTACTCATCATATCATTAGGGTTTATTGGTTCATGACATTATTAACATCTTACTTATTGACAATTAGCATTGATATTCATATTATGTGCATTGGATATTCATTAGGGTTCAAGCATATGATTTATTCCTTAGATGATAATTATGTGTTCATTAATATATAAACTAGCACGTTAGGGTTACAACTATTAACTTGTTTGGTCAAAACTAAGGATCCGAGCATACTAACCTCCTATCTATGGAGTTAGGGTTTCTAAAGATAGATCAAGATGTTATAGGGTTCCATCCCCCTAAATAGGATTTCGTCCTCAAAATCTAACCACTCAAACATCATCAACCTAACCATACTCCACCCCTTAAGGGGTTTGACCTACTACACTAGGGTTAAAGGATAAGTCTAACTAAACCATTATCAAGATCCATCATGCTTCCACTGTGCACTCTGATATTCTCACAAACACCCAAACTCTAAGGTCTAGGTTCAAAGGACATAAGAAATTATCTTGGTAACCATCCTCAAACAAATCATCATACACATGAAACTTAGGGTTCCCAAAGATATACAACATAGAAGTCTAAGGTCACTATTGCCTAAAAGCAAACTATTTCAGGCAATTCGTATCAGCGCAGACCAGGCCGGTATCATATGGGAACGGGAGTCCTCGTATACTAAGCTAGTGGTGCGGAGGAAAATTTTGTCAGCCCCCGAAACCATGATCCTTTCTAGACACCTTTGCTTCAACTTCATGCCCTAATAGTTGCCTAAAGGCAAACCTAAACAACATTAAGTTATGCACATTTTAATTATGAGCATATTAGAGTTTTATTCATCAAGACTCTAAGGTGAAACTATAAGGTCCTAAATCAACCTATCATCATCATAGATCAAATCTTGGAAAACATGTCACTTAAAGGAAACTATGCAAGTCTAGGGTTCTAATTAGGGAGACAAACTGAAATAGTCAAAGATCTGACTACCATTGGCTCTGATACCATGTTGTAAAGAAGTGAAATTAATCCACCTCTCTACTAATAACAATGGTAAACAAAATCCAATTTAGATAGCAGCGGAAGATAAAATTTTGACTATATTCAATTTAAATAAAGTGTACATAAAAATTCTCCCAATATGGGTGTACATGCTTTATACAAAAAGAGGATCTAAGTATAGGGAAACTAGACTACTCCACTTTTGTATCCATGCAACATATCCATCAGCTAGTCCATGTCCACGCTAAGATCTTCATGCCTTATCCATCACCTTGCTGAATTCCTAGGTGGTTGGGAAAGCACCCAGCAAGAGGGAAAGGAAATACAAGTATGTATCACTAAACTATACTAAAGATGAAAAGATAATAAAAGCATGTAAAAGCAGGCTAGGGTTCATCATAAGATGAGACATCAAGAGTATGAGACTTTTTATAATGAAACTGGCCAATAACAAAAGTAAATAAGGGTTTTGCATGTAAATTAATATGTCTACCTAACTAAGTAGGTTGAGGCACCTACCGGACCTCTAACCTTAGGTGAGGGGAGAATAAGACATTCCTAGTCACCTATAATATTATGGGGAGAATTATAAACATTCCCCTAGGGCGATTATATACATGCCCTCTGTGGGTGGTTGTACATAAGTCCCTCTACTTTATAATTAAATAGAACATTTAATTACATGCTAGCAAAGATTTATGGCAAGGTTAATCAAAATATTTAAATAACATGGTAGTGGGGTATGAAAACCCAAACAAGAGAATATTACAACTGATTTTTGAGGCATGAATAAATTAAGTTTCAAGAATCATGAATTAGGTCAGATTAAGCCTCATTAGGGAATATGGGTATTGGTATAAAATTTTCCCAACTGAAGACGGGTAGATGCACATACCTTATCCTCAAGAGTTCTAGAACCCTCTTTCCAACCCTTCACACGAAATCAGAACCCACTTTCCCTAACACCATCATTAGATCTATGAATTAGAATTAAGTACACACATTAAAGGTTGAAAACCCTAATATTACTAACTTTTTGTGCAAACCATCAAATTAGAATCCAAAAACATCGCCATCATTTTAGTTAGGGTTTTCTGATCAAAATAACATATAATATTGTATATTTTGAAGATATGGACTTTAGGGTTATTTTTGGTGATTTTTAGTTAATTAAATCATTCTAAAAATACGTTTTTGCAAACATCAAAATCAAAACTAAAAAATATTTTTAATGGATAGATCTCGTCTTCCTGATTTCAAAACACTATTTATTTTTAATTTTTGATCATTGGAATAATTTATAGGAATTATTTTACTTTGGCCTATCAGGGGGTGCCACGTAGGCACAGCGTGAGAGAGAGAACTAGCGAGAGAGACAGAGAGGGCAGAGGGTGGCCTGCGTCCTGTGACTTGGACCCCTCGCTGCTGATGCGTGGGTTGTGGTCAGCGCCTGGTCAAAGGCGGGGTAAAGGAACCAAGGACCAGGATGCCCCTTGCGCGGAATAGAGAAAACAAAAGAATAGGACGGTAAAATTGTAAAAATGCATGGGGCTTTCTTCCCCAAAGCACCCGACGACGACTGGTTGTAGCTTCTTGCTCCTTGCAAATGAATTTGGGGGAAAATGAAATACTCAACCAATTTCGACGCACAGGTATGCAAAAGAAAGAAGAGAACGAGACGAATCTATTGGTACCTTTTATTAGAACGAAGACGTAGAGACGAGAGAGAGAGAGAGAGAAGCGTCACAAGACTTGAGACTTCAGAGGCTAGACAAGGGTCGAAACGTCCACCAAACGTGAAATCAAGGGCAGGGTTTAGTTGCTAATGTGTCGGCGGACCTAGGGGTATGAATATTTATAGTCTAGGTGACCTAAACTAGGGTTTAGGTAGGTGAAGGTAGAGAGGGGCAGCGAAAGCATTGGGCATTTTTCGGATATTTTCCAAAACCTAAAAACTTTGGGATAAAACGGTGTGGTTTTGCGCAAGGAACTTGTAGAGACAAGAATTATTGAATTTCGTTGAGTAAATCTCAAGAAAAGTAGATTTGAAATATTGGTAGTCAATCAACCTATTTCCAAATCGGGCCAACGAAGAAGACAATCCATGGACCCTCCGATCGAGATCCAACGGTCAAAGATCATCGCGATATTCCTATTCAAAATCGACTAAAAAGGCTTATTCATTTAAATGTTTTTCTCTCTCTTCATTTGGAGGATCAAACGTTATCCAAAAACTACCAAGTTTTATATTCTGACCTATTTTGATGTGTAGAATCAAAATATCGAATTAGTTTTGCATTTTGAGAATGTTTAAATGGTTAAATAATTATAAACTTATTTTCTCTTTCCTCCTTTATTAATGACATTAGGATAATCCAAAAATTACAAAACTTCACCCATAACTCATATTACGTATGCTAGATACGAATTTGCTATTATTTCCATTTTTTGAAATTTTTTATTATTTTAAATAATGATTTGAAAGTTTTGTACACTTTCTCTCTCCTTAATATATCTTCTCATCAAATATTTTCCAAATTGATTCAAAATTCATCCAAAGGTCTATTTTAACATGTAGAATAGAAATTTGGCATTATTATATTTTTTAAGACTTTTATTGTTTTATTTATTTCATTTAAATTTTATCACTTATTTTATCCTTTTAATTTATTAGAGACATCTAGAAACCTTCTAAATATATGAAACTTGGTATACAAGTAATAATAAACTTTAGGAACATGTTTTCTAGATTAATTAATTTTTATCAACATATATTTAATATTTTTGGTCTTTAAACCATTTTCTCTCTCCTGAATAAAATAAAATATTAAACATGGGCAAAATTAAATAAAAATTCACACATAGACTAATTTTGATATATAGATTACGAATTTGGAGTTTGTTTTCCAATTTGAGGATATTAAATATTTTATTTCACCTTATTGGATTATATCCCATTATCTTGTAAGAAAGGCTTATATATTTTTATTTATTATCCAAATTAGATGATACTTGGCCATTAAGCAACTTTTAAGTCAAGAAAACGAAATTAATATCCAAATTACCTTCTTGGGTTTCTATTTAGGATTTTTGGAACAATATATTCCTCATTATCTTCTTTTATCCAAAATATTCCATATTATCCCCAATTATTGCATTTATCATCTCCTTTATTTATATTTCGGGATTTTCTTTCTTTTTCATATTCTAAAAAGCACTAGAAAGTTCTAGGACGATTTTCTTTATTCTTTTTATCACTTAAGTGGACATTTTACATATTACACCCATTACTAAGCTTTCATTGAGGTATTTGTGCATAAACCCAAATATTGGAATAAAGGTGAACAAATGTTCACTAGGCCATTATATTATCCACAAATTGAGCAAAAAGGCCAAAGAGGATATAAATGAAAGGAAAAGATGGAAAAGATGACCAAAAAGGAAAAAAGTCCAGAATTCAGTATGTTACAAGCACCATGGAAAGCGTGAAGCCACATGGGAGCCCTGACAGACATAACAAAGGATTATCCCGTTTGTTTGCTTGCTTGATGGAATTTGGAGGACAACATTCTTTTCAGAGGGGAAGGATGTTACAAACCCAATTTTGGGTTCATTTGCTGAGAAATGTAATTTCTCATATTAAAGATAAATGAACAAATAAAGGTTGAATGCATGAATTTCATTACAATAGCCTTGATGATTGCTTTGTGGGCTTTGTTAGCTATTGGGCCCAATAACAAGGAAATTCAATTAGTAAATGAATAATTAAGTTTTTGAGAAAAGAAAGGTGTGGAAACCTCCATAAGTAAAAATAATACAATCCAAAGTTGGATTTCGTGCCTCTTGGGTTCCTTGGGTCCCAAGGAGTCTAAAGTTGCATAGAGAATGCAATAAGAAAAGAAAAGACCAATGAAGTATTTCCTTGTTAAGAAAGAAATTGAAAATAATGATAAAATATGGAAAATATGTGAAAAGAGGTACAATTGAGTTATCCTTGGTGGATTTTCGTATCTCAAGGATTCCTAATGTTAAAAGGAATTTTAATAGGAAAATAGAAGAGAGATAAAGAGAAATCCTTAAAAACAGAATTAAAAAGGAAAAGAAATTGATTAATAAAAGGGAAATATGAGAAATTAACTTTCAAAAGAAGATAAAGGCAAATAGATTTTCCCCAATATGGGAATTCATGTCTTTGGGAATTCTTGAGGTCCAAGGGACCCAAAATAACAAGATAATAGCAAAGGGAAAAGAAATAACAATTAATTTTGAATTAATTAATGAATAACTTAGGAGAGAAGGACGTCTTCTCATCCATTGAAATTTGTTTCCCAAATTTCGTACATAGCTAGATAATGCCAAAACAAACCTTCCCTTAAAATTTGAGACAAAAAGGATTTATGGTTTGGGAGAAATCAATTTTTCAAGTTATCTCCAAGTTTGGGAATTATTCTGAAAATATATTTCCTTTTGATGAACACGTGCTTTGAGGACCGTTGGATCTCAATCCAATGTTGTTCGCTCATCTTCAAAGTCCAACATGGACTAGGACTTTGCAGGTTACAGGAAGAACCTTCCATCACAGATTTCTCACAAACCAGTGGATGTGCAAAGTTTTTAATAGCCCCTTTAGACTTGGGAGAAGAAACCGCAAGGAATCATCCCTGGTTCGACTAGGATTGGACACCATTTAGGCAAGTACCCAATTCTTGTAAGCCTGCCTCGACCCTATATCTAGGGGAGGATGTGTGAGGGCACCAGCGTGCCTCTTTGCTACTCAAGCCTCTGCGGAAGAGAGCGAGGATCACTTGTGTGCGTTCAATTGCCCCATCCATCTAGACCTCCGACCTCCATACCTAGGAAAACCTCACCGGAATCCGACGAGTAGGAGGAGGATAACACGTGGTCGTAGCACACAATTGGGGACATGGTTGAGTTCGGAGAAGGGAGGCGAAGCTCCCTAGATGATCAGCACGCTCGCAGGAGATCGAAACCCCAGAGTCAACCCTGAGGTTGACCACAGGCAAGCACCGGCTCGCGAACAGGGATGGACTCGCGAGGAAGAAGAAGACGAAGAAAAGGGGGGGCGGGAAGACCTTGTTGCCCTCAACGGATGTGAAGGAAGGTAAGGATAGACTTTTCCTTCGTCTCCTTTTGATTTCAATGATAGGCGTGTGTGTTCGTGGCCGTTGGATCCTAAGTGGATCAACAGACCACAGATCAAAAGGTCCATATTTTTTCTAGAAAATAGCAAATAAGCAATAGGTTTTCTTGTTAAAAATTGTATCTTGAGCTAGGAAACTCGGATGAGGGAAGTTAATACATGAAAAATGATCAGAAAAATATGAGGAATGCATTAAAAATGGTTTGGACACCTAAATATGTATTTTTTTGCAAAATTACATATTTTGATTAGAAAATGTTTTAACTTATGTTTAGAAACCTAATTGTTGATAAAAGATATATTTAATCTTACAATTATGATAATTAGAGCATGGTTAAGTTTTTTAATGATTAACATGGTTCTTAACCTATTTTGATGATATAATTACAAGGTTTAGGCTTTTTAACTCAATATGTTGATTAATATGTTTAGAAACCCTAATTAGAGGAAAAGAAAAGAAAAGTGCTCATAATCTGAAATTAGGGTTTCCTGTTGCTAAAAGATGAATTTAGAATCTTTTGTAAAAGAAAAATGAAATAGTTAGGGTTTATAAGTGATTTTGTGAAATTAGGTTTTGAAGTAATGAAGATGAAGTGGAACCCTAATTATGGTCAAAACCCTAAAAAGGGAAAATAACCTAGGAAACAACTAGGATTAATGGATCAAGATGACATGATTAATGATAGAGAAATTGGATGCCTTTTTTAGGATCAAATTGTGTACAGTCATTTGATTTCTTGATTGGTTATTTCTGCATTCAAGTCTTCTTAACATGTACGTGGTTAATTATGAATAACTGCTTTAGTTTCCCAAAGGATTCTCGGATGTTTAATTGCATTGAGTGCAACTAAACAGTTTGGATGTTCATATTGCAATTATAAAGTGACTATGACTATCACAATTTAATATAAATGTGTATTCCGGCACCTACATGCCACCCTGATGGAAGATGCCATAAAGGTCAGGCCCAGGAGGGTAGACCAATGGGCACCATGAGAGGTGACCCCAGACACCAATCTCGGGAATGAGAAGGTGGTCTATGACGGATGACTATGGAGCACCATGAGAGTTGACTCCCAGGCACCAAGCTCGGGATTGAGAAGGTGGCCTTAAGTCAATGGCAAAAGAGAAACCCTAAAGGGGGTAATTCCAGGGTTTGGGTAAAAGCAGTGGGGAATGTCACATGGAAAATGTTAATTGACTTGCTAAATATCTTGATTGCAATATTTAAATTGTTAGACTTAATTGTGAAATTTTGGTTGCCTCCACATACAAGCAATTTCTGACCAACATTTTGTTTGTCGGCATTTTAGGTGTAATCCTGAAAGCACAAACAGTAAAGTGACACGTCGTAAAATTAAGAAATAAAGTGCAAGGAGGATTAGATAGAGTAATCCAAGTTGTGGATAGATAGATTTCCAAAGTTTTTAAAAGGTAAGCAAAGTTTTAATTTTCTACCAGATTTCAGTTTAGTCAGTAGAATTTCATAATTCTTATAGATTATTTGTTGAACCTTTGATCCTGTTAATTGAATAACGGATCTGACCTTCGGGTCTCCCTTAATTGGGTGTTACCAGGAGGTGGGGTCGTTACAGTTATATCTCCCATTGCGATATGGATCTCATCCTATGGGTTTCCACATCTTTTAGGTGGTCGTGCACGAAGAGGTAGAGATCTTGCAACTGAGGAAGACAAACAACAAGAGAAGTAGATGATAAGGTTAAATATGCTACTAGTATTTTGGTGATAGTGTCCTAGATATCGTCCCTGTACACTCAGGTATTTGGGGTTGCTCTCGACGTGTTTTGTGGATATGTTATCGATATTAGGTTTTTGTCTTGGGATCCATGTATGTGAGATATGGCATGTGTATAAGTATATATGTGGAATAGGTACCTCATATACAGATGGACCACATGATTGATAGTGTATAATGTTGTAAGTACCTTGTGATATGATATGTAATGCATGTGCAAGCTTATAGACTTGTATGTGATAAGTTTTTTCTTTTGGTGCTTTTGCCAATTTGATTTTAATTTCCTATATTTCCTGGTAATCCACATGCTTAGTAATAGTTTCGTGCTTTGTTTTAAGTAATCTCATTTGTGGCACGTTGGGACGTCATACTGGAGGGTTTTGTTAGTGAACTTATAGTTTTGTAAACTCTAAATAAGGTCTAAAACTCTGTGAGACTTGTTCAAATGCCCATATAAACGTTAGATGTCAATCATTGATGGCTTTCATGTTTTGATGTTGTGAAAAGATCAAAGTTAAAATATTAGAACTCGTACTTTATATTAGAGTTTTAGTTTTTATTAAAACATCACTATAAATGACTAGAATATGGAAAATATTTTCTTACATCAATTAGAGTAGATAGTTTACTTGTAGAGAACTATTCCTAGTTATGGTCTTGTAAATATCTCATCCTACTTTCATATTTTCTTTCTCACATGAAGTTTAATGAATCTCTACTTTATTTGAAGAAGTTCAAGGGTAGGTGGTGAAGTTAAGGGGAGTTTTTCAGTTAGGTAAGGTCATTGGCACATTGCTCAGAAAATGAAGCTAATGAATCTTGATATGAAAATAGATAAATTCTTTGAGTATCCTCTTGAGGTTATTAAATTTGAGTTTTACACAAGATATTGAAAATCCTAGTAGTTGTCCTTTCTAGGCGGTATACCTCCAATTCAAGATGAAACTACTCCAATTATTTGCGTTCATTTGTGGTTTGTTGAATTTCTCTCATCCTTGCCTGAATACTTGTCCACTTATTTCTTGATATAATTTGAATGTCTAATTATTTTTTAAGCTTTTGAAAGCTATTTTAACCTAATTAAAAGGTATAACATGTTATACATATTCCCCCTTCTTACTCCTAGATCCTACATATCCAATAGTTGGTATAATTGGAGGTTTTAATGGGTCTGACTAATTGATAATGAAGCCTACTAGTGGCCACGACCTCACTACTAAGTGGCTAGTTACGTAGTCAGACTAATGGTTGGTCTGCTGGCTAATGCCCCGAGAAGAATTGGGCTAAGAAGAAGTCCTAACATCCTATTGTTGGTGGCTTGTTATTAGTTACTCCACTAATCAGACTGATGAAACAATATTAGATAGACTAGTGACTCGATGAAGATCACAGAAAGTGATTAATTCATAGACATCACTATTTATAGATTAGTAGGTTTACTAATCACCTAATCCACTCAACTAAGGGCTGAAACAAAGAAACAACCTACTTAAGGTTAGCTAGAAACCCATCTTTAGAGACCCTAAGGTTTATAAATCCTAAATCAGGTCCAAACTCTATCAAACATATAGAAAGCCCCATATAAATGTCAGATATCAAACATTTATGATTTACTTTAGGTTTAAATGTTGTAGAAAGACAATAAGCACTAGTACATAACCGACCTTTAGTGTCAGTTATTTAAGGCCTTCAGTGTCGATTTTTAAGTGACACCTATGTGGGCACCGCTAAAAGCCCAATTGTTACGCGTCGGTTCTCAAACCGATGCCACAACCCTTCACGTGCCACCGAAAACGCGCCAGTAGGGGGGTATAGGCGTCAGTTATTAACTTTGAAACTGACGCTATATACCTTCGTGTCACAGAAAGGGCGCCATCTGGGGCACTATCAGCATCGGTTTGTTAGTGATAACCGACACCATCTCACCTGATGCCACAGCCGTGCTGGCCAGCACGGCCGTGGTGTCTGGTCCGCTACCACGTCTGTGTTGGCCAGCATGACCGTGGTGTCTGGCCCACTACTACGACCGTGCTGGCCAGCACGGCTGTGGTGTCTGTCCTCATTAGGGAAATCAACGTCGGTTACTAGTAGGGCAACCGATAACCATATGTCGTCGGTTTTATACAAATAACTGATGCCTATTTTATGTTTTTTTTTCTGTCAGTCTGCACACCTGTTGTGGCTGGTCGTAGGATGAGAAACCTACATTTTAGTTATGAACTGCAGGTTTTATGACATCCATTGATATCAACCAACAACATGCCACAAACCTGCAAAATTAACAACATAAATGTTCACACATTTATCAACCTGCAGTTCCATTCAATTTTCACACATGTAGAAACATTCATGTAGCAATTTGTAGTTCCATTCATTTTCACATTCACACATGTAGAAAGATTTATATAGCAACCAACAATTTCATTCATTTTCACTCAGACACATGTAGAAACATTCAGACATGTAGAAACATTCACACATATTATAATTCAGAAATTCATTTACAAAATATCATTCTTTAGTCATTATTTGCTATCAACATCCCAATTATATGTTAAATCCCCACTACTTGTATGGTCCTTTCCCATTCTTCTCTTACATCATTTAATTCTTCCGTCATATAGGAAGCATGTACATCTGGTAAGGCCTTTCCTATATTGTGGTCAGTTTTAAATACCTGCAAAGAGAATGATGTATATATATAATTAATAATATATAAATAAGAGTGATATATTTCATATTATCTAATGACACTATATATAATACCTGAGGAATGGTATCGATGTCCACTGTGGCATATTTGATAATCATGTGCATAAATCGCATCACATAGTATGCACATGCCCATCTGTTGTCTTGTATAGCACACTAGAAATTGAAACATACAAAATATTAAAAAATACAACTAATTAAGCATTGTTCACATAAATAATATATACATTGCAGTCGGGAACTTACTTCCACGTTTGTCCAAATTATTTGTTGGTTCTTTTTCTTGGGGACCTTTCCTCCAGCCTTTTTGAACTCATCTAAACCCCTACATGTTAATGTAACACAATAAATAGTAATGTAATAACATATGTTAACGGATATGAAAATGAAATATTTCTCACCGGAATAATGCCATTTTCATTTTGTGTCCATATTTTGAATTCAATTTAGTCCCCTTAGGATCTAGATAATAGACAGTGAATGTCTCGAGGACAATAACTAGTAACTCCCATTGCATACCACTAGAGGTAAAAAAGTTAAAAATTAATAACTCAAAATCCACAATAAAAATGTAATTTTCTTAAGTCCAAATTATAAGCAAAGTAAACTTACTCCACATTGAATGGAGCTATTATCAACGTCTTCTTATTTTGAGGAAAACTTGTAAAAGCATCACAGTAGTATTGTCGAACTGACGGATGGTCTTTAGCTACTACACTAATCAAAGATGGAATCAAAAATCCTACATGTTCGAATGAAAAATCTAGACATATCATGTCTAAGTAGCTGCAAAATATGTATTATGTATGCATTAATAAATAACAAACCAGATCACCAGATCCTACACAAGGTATATGGATGTATAAAGAAGATCTCACCTTATCCATAGCTCTATCACAGATGTATTCAACCAATCATATCGAAACAACTCCAAAATATTTTGTATAAATAGGTTGCTTTCGTAAGATTGACCTGTAGCATCCGCATCTATAGAAACAGTTATAGGGAAATTTATATCATGTTCGCCTAACCATATTGCCATACCCCTACAATCAGGACCTAACGGGACACGTAGGTCCTGTGGAACCCAACTTGGTAATGTTGGAGGTGGAGGTGGAGGCCTAGATGTTGTGGGTGTCTTCTTTTTAACCTATATATATAATTTCAGATCAATTGACATCATATACACACACACTAACAATTTAACGTAATGTAAATTTACCATACAGTTTCAGTATAGAGGACAACTGCTTTTGGCCACAATATCACTCTGCCTTCTGCCTCACCAAGAGTTTCACAATCTGGGTGGGCATATGGCAATGGAAGATCCATCCAGTTGGGGAATATACGTAGAGGGCTCACACGAACCCAACAAGATGGTAATGGAGACCCATGAAACATTTCCCCTGGTAGGGATGGGTAAGTTGACACCTCTACAATGACAAATTCTTTACTTTTTAGACGGCATGGCTTCAACCGCTACAAATTTTTGTGTAAAGAATGTTATATACATATATACATATCATCTTGAAAACATATCATCTTGAAAAGACTAGTTATTATGTCATAAAAATACTTACATTGGATGTGCTAGGTGGTGGGTCTACATGATTACTCCCAACCTCTATAGTAGGAGTAGTGCGGGATGCCATAGGTACTGTCTGTTGAGTGGAAGTCTGAGATGTCTGCCACTTGCTCAGTGCTTCTTCGAGTTTCCTATCAACTAGCTTATCTACCTATACATGGATAAAAGAAACGTTAGCATCTGATTATTGAATTCTTTTTTACAGTAACATTATAAAGAAAGAATAGGTTACCTCTTCTTGTAAAAGTCCCGCTTTTGGGACATATTTGCGCTGGGATGGCCCAAAGAACGCTTTGATGCCCACACCAACACATGCATCCCTAACACGTCCAGGATGCTCTGGCTTACCCAGAGCAACTGTCAATTCATCCCTTGTGCCTTCAGGGATGAACTTTCCTTATTTCCTCATCTCGTGCAGCTCCCGCTAATTGCCAAAACAAAAATTTGTAATTAAGTAAATACCACAAATAATCAATATTCGAACAATTGTTGTAAGAGTTGTATTTTACCATTTTTGCAGCCGCCTCAGCAGTTGCGGGCTTCCTTATTTCTCCCTTCTTATTTTGCCTCCCAGCTATCTACACATCATGGCGAGGCAGAGGTGTGCTACCTATAGTAGAGGACTCCTGAGTAGCAGCAGACTGAGCAGTAGCCTCAGACTGTAGTCTTTGGCATATGCCTGCATACCCCTTTGGACCCATTGTGTGGTCATGCACATTCAGTGCACGCCTTGCTTTTTGCGCCTCACTGAGGGCCTAGTTAGTATGCACATTGATGATTTGGTTAGTAACATTAAATGTTAATCTTGAATAGGTGAATACAATGTATATTAATTAAATTGGGGGTGACGCCTAATACCTTAAATTCATCAGTTTGTCTTGAAGTAACAAATGCATCCCATTCTTCTTGGTCCAGGAAGTTCCACTATTTTGTGGCTGTCTTCTTCCTCTTGTCACCTTCTTTTATGTATTCTCGGGTGAGATTTGTCATATAGTTCCTTAGGACTCTCGCACAACATTGCATCACACATTTGCGATGTAGCTTTTCATCCAATTCAAATATACTCTACAAAATAGAATTTCTATTAACTAGTATCCAAAAAATTAGTAATCTTACATATAGAATTGCAAATTAATAATGACTCACGCATAAATCCTTCCATATTACGTCTTTCTTCCCCTTAGGAACTTTATCCCAAGATTCTATCTTACAACCGCAATGGCAACGAGTAACATACCCAAGATATGAAACAAACGAATTGTGATTCACTCCAACTGCATTTCCTACATTATCAAAATCCACAACAAGTGTGGGTCCATTGCCCCTTTGTGCTATTAACTTCTTCATCATAGTGATGCCCCTTCTCTTGTCAACTTTTTGGTGCTTCTCATCAAGTGCCTCAAGTGCTTCAGAGGGTACATTTGCATCATCAACCTAAAATTTGACAAAATAAACACACTTACAGGATATAACTAGAAATTGACATATAGATATAAATATATGATATATATTTTAAAAACTTATATTGTGAGGCAGCGCATTGATGTCCTCACCCTCACGGTAATCATCAGCACGGTCATCAGGAGAATGCTCAGCCATCTGAAAGTTCACATTCACATTGTAAAGTTCACATTGTAAAGTAATTCATATTGTAAAGCTCACATTGTAAAGTAATTCACATTGTAAAATTCACATTGTAAAGTTCAGATTCACATTGTAAAGTAATTAACATTGTAAAGTTCAGATTCACATTGTAAAGATCACATTGTAAAGTTCACATTGACATTGTAAAGTAATTCACATTGTAAAATTCACATTGTAAAGTTCACATTCACATTGTAAAGTAATTCACATTGTAAAGTTCACATTCAGAAAAATAAAACATATAAAAAAATCTAAACATGCTTCAATATTTGCTGGTATTGGTAAACCAACTAAGAATGGACTGGAGTCATCATACTTATCATAGTACTCTTCTTCATCTATAGGATCTTCAACGAACTGTCTTTTACCATGAAGATTAATCGACCATTTATCATTTGCAGGATCATCGATATAAAATACTTATTTCGCCTGTGATGCCAATATGAATGGTTCACCCTTCTCGCCAATCTTTTCAAAGTTCACTAAAGTGAAACCCAATTCATCCACTATAACTCCTTTGGTGTTATCAACCCAATTACATTTGAAGAGCAGAATTCTGAAATCTATGTAGTCAAACTCCCATATGTCTTCAATGACACCGTAATATGACATTTTAGCTTCACGTGGACTCTTATGTTGTACACTTGCAAAAAACATAGTCGACGCTTGAAGGGTGACCCCACTATTTTGGACGACACTCTTATCATCTTGGCGCTTTGTGTAATATGTAAATCCATTAATGTCATACCCTTCATAAGACATAACATTCAATTTCAGTTTAAAGGTGTGGCATTTGATAGTTTCAGTAATATCATCTGCTTTTTGATATAGTTGATGTAAGACTTTATCTTCGAACCACTTAATAAATGTCTTGTTATGCTCTCTAGCAAGTCACATTGTATTGGCTCGAGGATATTGTCTCTTGATGAAATTGGTATGTTCCTTGATATAAACACTCACTTCGTCCATGTTGTGTAAAATATATAAGTGACCTTGTTCCAACTGCTCACGACTGATTACTTTCACCCGTGATCCCAAAATTCCTTTGCCAAATTGCTCCTCAATATTCTTGTCATTACCAGGAGTGTCATTACCACTGAGAAAGTCATTGCAAAAATCCATAACCTCTCTCGCCACATAACCCTCAATAATACTCCCTTCAGGCTGATAACAGTTTCAAACATCACTTTTAAAAATGCTCATGTATCATTCAAAGGGATACATCCAATGCAAGAAAATTGGTCCCAACATTTTCACTTCCCTAGTCAAGTGGACAACAAGATGTACCATGATATCAAAGAACGACGGAGGAAAATACATCTCAAGCTGACATAGGGTAACAACCACTTCTCTTTGCAAATTATCAAGAGTATCAGGGTCAATAACTTTGCTACACAGACTGTTGAAAAGGAAACAAAGTTTGGTGATTGCAAACCTTACATGCTTCAGCAATATAGATCTAATTGCCATAGGCAATATTTGTTGCATTAGAGTGTGACAATCATGAGATTTAAGACCTATCAACTTCAGATTTTTCACTGATACCAATCTACAGATGTTGGATGAGTAACCCTGTGGCACCTTAACATTTACCAAACATTCACAAAGAGCTTTCTTCTCCTTTCTAGACAATGTGTAACAAGCGGGTGGTAAGTATGTTCTCCGATTTCCCATTTCACAAAATTCTGTTAATTCTGACCTTATTCCCATTTCACGTAGGTCCAGTCTGGATTGTATCCCATCTTTAGTCTTACCTGGTATATTCAACAAAGTACCAATGGCACTATCACAAATATTTTTCTCAACGTGCATGACATCGATACAATGTCTGACTGTCAAAGAACTCCAATAAGGAAGATCCCAAAATATTGACTTCTTCTTGAATAAAGATTTGCCACTCCGTGTGGCCATAGTACATTGTGATCTCTTACCAAATTCATTGACAAAGTCTTTTACTCTTTCATAAACAACCTCCCCTAGTATAGGTTTAGGTGCACTCCGTTCCTCATTCAATCCATTGAATGCTTTGCGCTTCCTATGATATAGATGGAATTTTGTAAGAAACCTCCGATGACCGAGATATACAGTCTTACTATCATGTTTTAGTCTTGTTGAATCAGTGTTCTCTTCACATATAGGACACACTTTAGCTCCTTTGACACTATATCCAGACAAATTCCCATATGCTGGAAAGTCATTAATAGTGCAAAACAACATAGCATGCAAACAAAATGCCTCTTTTCGTGAAGCATCATAGGTCATCACACCTTCACCCCAGAGTTTCTTTAAGTCATCAATCAGAGGTTCAAGATAAACATCGATATCATTTCCAGGTTGTTTAGGGGTCGATATCAACAACAACAACATTACGTACTTATTTTTCATACACAACCAGGGAAGAAGATTGTATATAACAAGCATGACTGGCCAAGTGCTATGTTGGCTGCTCAATGTCCCGTACGGATTCATCCCATATGTACAAAGCCCAAGTCTTAGATTCCTGACTTCTTCACCAAATTCAGGGTACAATAGATCAATCTTCTTCCACTGTGGGGAATCAGATGCATGTCGTAGGATTCCATCATTATTTTTCTTAACATCTGCATGCCACATCAAATTCTTCGCATCTATCGGATTGGAAAACAAGCATTGAAACTGTGATATTATAGGTAGATACCACATCACCTTGGCAGGAGAACCAATTTTGGACTCCCCCGAAGTCATCAATTTATATCGTGATGCACCACATTTTGGACAATCTTTCAAATCCACATAGTCCTTTTGAAATAATACACAATCATTCAGGCATGCGTGTATCTTCTTGGCATCTATTCCCATTGGGTACAACAATTTCCTTACCTGGTATGTTGAGATTGGCAGCTCGTTTCCTTCAGGAAGCATTTCTTTCAACAAAGACAACAATGACGTGAAGCTTTTATCGCTCCATCTATTGTTAGCTTTCAGCTTATACAATATCAACACAGCGGTAAGCTTCGTAAACTTAGTATAACCTGTGTATAACGATATCTCAGCATCATGCATAATGTTTTTAAAAATGGGAGGTGGATCGATGTGCTCTACCCCACAACTATCTAGCATCGCATCAACGATGTCTACTAGAACTGGTTCATTCACATCTACGTCATCGGAGACAATTTCTTCTTCCACACAAGCACTGCTATCGACATCCACTACTTTCGAGTTTGAAATCTCTCCATGCCAGTGCCATTCTGTATAGCCTTGTATAACCCCGTTGCACATGACATGACTTTTGATTTTGTCACCAGTGCTGACTTTCAAGTTGTTACCGCAATGCCTACATGGACAGTAGAACCTATCTCCAGGTTGTTTCCTACGTTCCTCGACAAATCTAATAAACTAGTCAAGACCAGATATAAACTCTGGGGTGTAGCGATTGCGAATGGACATCCATGATCTATCCATTCTATGATCAAAGAGAATACAAGTATATATTACAACAAGATTAGGGTCTAGGGTTAACAAATACATGTGATGTCATTCTTATATATAATAAATGTGTACCACCTATCCCATCCTTGAACACCTACTCTCACTAGTAAGTGTATAATGTGTATTGGGTTTTCAAGAAAATTTCAACAGCATTTCCCCGCTGTTCTCTAAGTACATATGTACTTAGAGAACAAACGGGGAAATGCTACTGAAATGTTCTCGAAAATCCAATACACATTATACACTTACATCCTAAGTGAGATTATGTGTTCAAGAACAGTCCCAAACCGGGGACTATCCAAGATTTACTCATTATGAGTAAATCTTGGACGGGTATCTAGGCCAACAAATACATGTGTTGTCATTCTATAACATTGATTTCAACATTTTGAGTGTCCATGCATGTTCATCATCAAGACAAAGATTAGACATAAATTAGTATGACCTAGGGATGGAGAGATTCATAATTGATTTCAAAATTTCAAACTAGCTCATTCATTATCATCAATCTACATCATACAATAGGGATTCATGTATATGCTAGGGTGACACATCACTACAAATTCAGAGATTTAACAATAGGATTTTAATATCTTACATAGGTTGATCACAAGATTTCAACAATATACTTAATTCAAGATTATGGTGAAATGTGTATTAGGGTTTTAATATCTTAATTCAACATGCATCAAAATTCACAGAATTAGGTCAAGCATTAGTATTCAATTGCAAATGTATCTTCTTCTTCCTACTCCCTCCTTACCAAATGGATAAAAGCAAGGCCACGACCGTGTGGGCTGGCCATGACCGTGGCTGTGTTGGCCTACCACGGCCCACATCTGTGGCCAGCCCACACGGTCGTGGCCTTGCTTTAAACCATTTGGTAAGGAGAGGGAGCAGGAAGAAGAAGAGGTGGAGGAAGAAGAAGACGTGGAGGCCCACACGGTCGTGACCTCCTCATGTTGCTTCCAGGAAGAAGATCGGGCAGCAGAACGACAGGGTGAACAGGTGTTGAGAAAGCAAAAGAGAGGGAGAAAGCGAAGAGGGTACCTCCTCTGTGGAGCGGCGGTGGTGGGGAGCTGCAGGTGTTGAGCGGCGGCGAGAAGACGACGGGTATCGCGTAGTGACGACGTCCAGCAGAGGCGGCGGCGTGGCGGCAACGGAGGCGGTAGCTTGAGCGGTGACGGCGGTAGGCGTGGAGGCAGTGGCAGCGAGCAACAACAGAGGAGAAAGCGTTGGACCAAACCCTGGAGTAGCATGAGAACGAATGAAATAGAGAAAGGGGAAGAGTCGGGGTCGTGCGGGTGTTGTTCGGTGTCGGTTCTTACATAAAACGACACATAAAGCTAAAGGTGTCAGTTCTACAAACACACCGACACCTATTCTCAATGACAGTCATCAGTTTTTACTAGAAAAAACTGAAGTCTATCTACATATGTCGATTAAAAAAATTGTTCTCGATTAATGACCATAGCCGTCAATTTCTTTAAAAAACCGAAGCTCAAAGGGTGTGAAAAATTTCCCGGGAACAACGCGGGAAAACTCATAAACGTTGGTCATTGTAGCAAAATCGACGACTAAAATGTGCCCAATTTATGTTTCACGAATAACCTTTCGTCGTCGATTCAGTAGTTAATAACCGACGCCATATGTTAAATTTTGGAGGTAATTTTTTTCACTAGAAATTTTGGATTTGGCGGTTAATTTTAGGCGTCGGTTTATTATTAGGGAACCAACACTGAATAAAAATGATACCCGTGTCTGGTCGCCCTTCACAGATAGATGTCGGTTTTTTTATTAAATCGAGGCTTTAGGGTTTAGGTGTCGGTGTATTTATACAACCGACGCCTTTAAAAGTGACGTTATAAGCCATTTTTGTAGTAGTGAAGCCATAAAATTCAAGTTTTACTAAATCCTCAGTATTCAAAATAAGGAAAATATGTGTATAAAACTTGAAGCATGATTGTCATTATTAAATACTAATATCGAGTCAATTGGGAATTTAAGTTGTTAAAACATGATCATGCTTAAATTATGAAATAGGGTGCAAAAAACTATATCAAGGAGTAATTTGCATATTTTTATCTTTATGCTCCCCATTTATCCGTTGTCTATTAATTTCATTTAAACCCTAATTTTTCTCCAAATGAGTTTGTTTTAGTTCCCACCTAATTCCTTATATAATTTTATATGTCGTTGCTCGTGTTTGAAAATATTAAGTTATATTTTGAGGGTGTTAAACTAGTTGAAAACATAACTAGTCATGAAAGATGTGAGATAGATGACATATGGATAGAGAGCATTCTATCGAGTATTCACTATAGTACAAGAATTTCATTACCAATGCAGGGATGTGCTATATGATTGGTGCAACATAGGCATGATCAATTTAAAATATCATCAGTCTTGAGACTCATAGGAGATGAAGCCTATCAAAAAGTTTGTATATTACAAACAAAGTACATCAAGTGAGGTGACCCTACGATATGTGTTGTAGGAGAGTAATAAATCTGGTTACTTTACATAGCTTCACGCCATTGTGTAGAAATTTCATAGGAAAACAAGCAAGATTCAATTATGTTAGGTCTTTACTTCCTAGACTCTTGATCTTGTTGTTTTTGTCCTATATTAGAATTGGTAGAAAGTGGAGTGATCCTTGAATAATATAATAACGAATCAAATGAGTAGTAGAAATGTCCGCATTGTGACTGATCACTCAATTATTGGTAATCGCATAAGTTGACGCTTCAACCTTTAAGAAATGACAAGTAGAGTTCAATGGCAGCAACGTTGAAGCCATTATGAATAACAACAATAACCTCTGTTATGCAACCTGGGGCTTAAAAAAAGTGGAATTTTGTGGAGTCGTCAATGTGAGGAAGGGGTCGTCTAGAAGGGGAATCAGGAAATCGGTAACTAAATCGATAGAGTGAGCACATATATAAGCCGAGTTAGATATTACTGACTACATTTGCCCCCAGTTTTACGGATTGCGAAGGTCCTTCCCTTCTAGAACTTCCAATTACTCTATACTATGCAATGCTCGTATTTTCAGTACTTCTGTCTGGTTGTGTCATCAAATAGAGCTACCCTACACACAACCGGCCAGCCGCCCGCTAGTATACTCGGTTCTCAAAATTATGCATCTCCTGCGCCCACTACCTGCAATAGCATTTATCAGCAATTAATGCAATAAAGGATGAGGGAAGTAGAAAAGAGAGAAAATATTTTTGTCCATAACTTTTAATCCGAAACATATTTTTTGACAAAATAAATTGCATTAGAATCTTTGTAGAAAATACTTTCCAACGAGACTAGTGTTGATATATTTTGAAATAATGATATTACACGAAAAATATAGTACCATATATTAGGATATCATACGCATATTCTGAGTACAGACGTACAGTACTCGTGAGTACTGTACTTTTGAATGAAGGAGGATCAACAATACTCGTGAGTCCTGTACTTATGGATCCATAAGTACTGCAGCACTTGTTAATACTCAAACATAAGTACAATATTTACAAAATTACAAAACCAAGCATAATCGTATAACTGATGTAGAAGTATAAGTACAGTACCTTCGGAATCGCATAGCAACATTAGTCATCTGGACAATTTCTTTTACATAATGCATACATAAGGAGTACCTACTTGTTAATGATCTCAAAAGTATAATGCACATCAGGTCAAAAATTACCTATAAAATGCAACTATAAGTATTGTACACACATGTTAATTTCAACTCAGTTACTGACGCATAAGTACAATACCTAACAAATTATAAATCAAGCACAATTGTATAACTGGTCTAGAAGTATAAGTACAGTACCTATGAATTGCCATAGAAACATTTGTCATCTGGACAATATTTTTTTACAAAATGCAGACATAAGTTGACTACCCACTTGTTAATGATCTCAAAAGTACAATGCACATCAGACCAAGAATCAGCTATAAAATGCAACCACAAATATTGTACCCACTTGTTAATTTCAACTCATTTACTCAAACATAAGTACAATATCTAATAAATTATAAAATGAAGCATAATTGTATAACTAGTCTAGAAGCATAAGCATAGTACCTATAAAATCTCATAGCAACATTGGTCATGTAGACAAATATTTATTTCAAAATGGAGACATAAGTTGAACATCTACTTGTTAATGATCTCAAAAGTACAATTCACATCAGCTCAAGAGATCAGCTATAAGATGCATCCATAAGTACAGTACTAACAAGTATTGTTGATCCTCCTTCATTCAAAAGTACACTACTCACGAGTACTGTAGGTCTGTACCCAGAACATGTGTATGGTATCCTAATATATGATACTATATTTCTCGCGTATTATCATTATTTCAAAATATGTCAATACTAATCTCGTTGGAAAGTATTTTTTATAAGAATTCTAATGCAATTTATTTCATCAAAAAATATGCTCTGGATTGAAAGTTATGGACAAAAATATTTTCTCTCTCTTTTACTTCTCTCATCTTTTATTATTTTAATTGTTGCTGAAATGCACAGTTGATGTGGCGGAATTTTTCATAGTGTTTTACCCACAAGGACCAATCCCAATAGCCAACAACAAACTTGACCTCAGTAATGGGGGAACCTGTATTAACCCAAGACCCACGGCAACTGGGCTTATTGACGGGATCGTGGCATTTCACCACAATGCCCAAGCAATTATAAAGCAGCCGCCGGGAATTAAATGTTCACCTAAGTTTGCCCACAGGACTATAAGATGAACCGCACTTCCTCCCTGATACATTCAGAGTTCAGGTGACCACTCTTATCTTTCAGCTAATCTACAAGCGATTGGTCATGTCTTTCCTGAGTGTTGCTTCGACAGCACCTCTGCTCATCAGTCTCTTGCTCCTTGTGGATTGGGGCTGTGTCAGTGAAGCTCGCTTTGCAGTGAAGCTGAGCTCGTCCCATTTGGTGGTGAAGGTGGACAGCTTGATTCCGGCAGCAAGCACCTGCTCAACTGCTGAAGGTAAGATATTGTTCAGTTTGAATATGAAAAGGAAACGTTTTTCACATAACTGGCATCAAAATAAGCAGCATTGTCTGTTTTTTTTTGGTTCTGCAGGAAGTTCGAGTAGAGGCAGAAGTTCGTGGAGCATATCGCACCGGGATGGCCCCTGCTCGCCGTTGCGCGCAACGTCGACGATCCAGACGATCAACTGGAAGGAGTACGCTCGCCAACTGCTCCTGGAAGACGAGGAGAGAGTCTCCATGCTCCAGAAGAAGCTGTCCAACAGAAGATCCACCAAACTAGTGCAGTCAGCAGCCGCACTCCCTCTCCGTCGAGGCCGGGCGTTTGGCACGGGGAACTACGTCGTCACAGTGGGCATTGGAACTCCCAAGAAAAACCAGACCGTGGTTGTTGACACAGGGAGCTCCCTTGCTTGGATCCAGTGCAAACCGTGTACCAGCACCTGCTACTCGCAACAGGAGCCCGTATTCGACCCTTTGGCGTCATCCTCCTACGCCAACGTGTCCTGCGCCGACACGGCCTGCGAGCAGGTCATCAGCAAAGACTGTGACAACAACAGTTGCCTCTACCGGGTGCACTACGGCGACGGTTCCTCCAGCGTGGGGTTCCTCAGCAAGGATGAGCTGACCCTCCCGACGGCTTCGGGCACCGCCGATGTGTTCCCTGGGTTTATCTTCGGGTGCGGGCAGAACAACCAGGGTTTGTACGGAAGCACAGCAGGCTTGCTTGGCCTGAGCCGCAATCCTCTGTCAGTGGTTTCACAGACGGCCAGCAAGTATGGGGCAGTCTTCTCCTACTGTCTACCGCCGACCAGTGCCTCCACCGGATACCTCAACTTCGGCCCAACGGAACAGTCCGCAGATGGAGTTACCTACACCCCGATGCTGTCGAATCCTATAGACCCAGACCTCTACTTCCTGCGCATGACCGGTATGACCGTCAAGGGTGAACTGTTGCCGGTATCCGCCCCTGACTTCTCCGCGGGGGGAACCATCATCGACTCAGGAACCGTCATCACCCGCCTTCCGAAGACAGCATACGCCGCGCTCCGGTCGGCGTTCCGGAGCGCCATGTCCAATTACACGCTGGGCGAACCACTGGGTGGTCTGCTCGATACCTGCTATGATCTATCAGGCACGGACACCGTGACGATCCCAGTGATAACGCTGCGGTTCGACCGTGGCGCCGTAGCAAGGTTGGGGGGCCAGGGCATGCTGTTCGCCGCCGATATCTCCCAGGTTTGCCTCGCCTTCGCCGGCAACACCGACGGAAGCGACATCGGCATTATCGGGAACGTCCAGCAGCGAGGGCTCGAGGTGGTGTACGACATTAAGCAGGAGCGTATTGGCTTCGGTCCGGGAACATGCGGTAACGCATAGAAAAGTTATCACCGTGGTCAATCCATAATTAGCATCACCTTTTCCCCGTGTGTCCAATCCTTGCTCGAGCAATCTATGGATCTTCATTTCGGTAGCATACAAGTAATAATGTGGAATTAATGTGGCAGGTAGCCCACTGTCGGTTGGTGGTGCATTCATTAAAAAGAGCCAACCGGCATTTACGCGTTATCGAGTACAATTATTTCTTTCTCTATGCATATATATATATATATATATATATACCAGAAAAGAAGGGAAACTGAGTCAAAACTTACAAAGTGTTTTTTCTAGAGATTTACCCTAGTTTTTTTGATGCTACGCCTAACATTATTTATCTATACTACTATAAAAAAAGCGAGTTTGATGTTGCGCTTTCCTTGATTCACTCTCTTCTCTCCTTTTTTTAAAGAAATTTTGCTCCTACAAATATTTATTGCCACACTCTACTATTAACTTTTATTATCTTTAATTTTATATTTCTCTCTCCATCACACGGAAACAGTTCTTTGATTCTCTCATTTCAAACAACCTAACACAAATATCTTTTACCGTAGGGATCCTTTCACGGACGAGTCATCTCCCCGCACATTTCTAACAAATTTTATATGTCACGTGCGTGTTCACTAGTAATTTTAGAAGCATCTAAGTTAACCTAAAGTCAATGGAACCCCCTCCCGTTACCATGCATTGCCGGAGGAAACCAACGATAGCTTTTTTTTTCTTTTTTAACTATAGGTAACTTTAATGATTAGTTTCCTTATTTCGTGGACTAATCTGTTACACACTAATATACAAGTATTATTTATTGATATATATTATTACACTGTCACTAATATATTTGTACCTATTACTTATAGTGTTGGTAATTCATATTTAAACAATAATATTTTAAATATATTGTACAGTTGTTTTAACATTAAATTCTTCAAATAATGTATTGTAATTATGTGTGGGTCTCAAAAGTTGACCATATCTCAAATGTTACTTGAAACGTAAGATAGATAAATATAACATGATTTCATTCATGCGCAACAAAAGGCGATCCGAAACCCAAATCAACATGAAAGATTTAGCACAACTATAATTAGCATCAAATAACCTAATATAATCGTTGTGACACAACCGTATATTCACTTAGTTAAATATTTAATTGGATGTAATGTTCGTAGAGAAAAATATTATATTTATGCTTGCTTTTTTAACTATCCGCATAAAAATATCAATTTTGTTTACACACATATACATCTCAAGTGCTACTTACTTGAAACGTAACAAGATTTGAAATTTGAGAGATAAATATGGCATGATTTCATACCAAACAAAAGGTGACCCGAAACCCCAATCAACATGAAAAGATTTAATACAGCCATAATTAGCATCAAATAACCTAACACAATCGTTGTGGCGCAGCCGTATATTCACTTAGTTAAATGTTTAATTAGATGTGATATTCGTAGAGAAAACTGTTGTACTTATGTTTGCTAGTTCAACTATCCACACAAAAATATCAATTTTGTTTACACTCACACACATAATAGTAAACGTACACATGCACATACATGTGTCACAATATTTTCTTACAATTTTGTTGTATAAGCTATCAATATAATGAAAATACTTTTGTACCTGCTTAATTTATCAAAGTAGAATTTGATATTTTTTTAAATTATAACTAACTCTATTTTAAATATTTATCTATAAAGAGGTGATTGTGTCAGTGATCACTTAATTTTTTATTATAATAAGGTTACTTTGACAAAACTGCCAGATGTATATGTTAAAGCTAAATTTGACATATAAGGTAATTTTTCAAAAGCATTTCAGACGTCGTTATTCTATCCGTGCTCCAATCTATTATCTGGTCGTGAACAAAGTTTTCTAAAAAGATGAAGCAATATGAAGGAGATATGTTTATATTCCGCTCTCCTTAGTTGCTGAAAGGAATCAATTAAGAGAACATTTTCGAAAATTAAATTAACAACACATGTGAACAAGTTAGGTATGACCGGGCCAAGTCCAGTTGGGCTGCCCAGCCATTTGTGTGCATAGCATACTCAAGTTCTCTTTTATTTCTCAAATATTGAATGGATAAGAAATCATATATAAAGAGGAGGAAAGTTTCACAACTCTCTGATATGGAACTAAAATATTGTCTTTTGATTTTTAAATACAACAATATACAACAGATTGCAAATGCATCTTGTCTAAAAATGGATTGGAATTTGCAGGATGCATAGCTCACAATTGGCAAAGTTGCAGGTAGTATTATGTGAGTAGGCATTCAATGAAGATCACGACAACAGTGATACATATAGTTGAGACCATAACGGAAAACCCAACGCAGGAGGTATCCATGGTATTAGTTCAAAAACATGTTATCAAAATCAATGATTTGAAATTGATAAAATTTTGTTTGATTTGGTGCAGATGAGACTTGTCTATTAAACTTTCATTGTCTTCTCAAAATACAAATATTGTAAAGTCTTGGAAATGTCATGGGCTGCTTTCCAATCATCGCCCCTATCCGCACACCTCCACCTAATCTAAGGGTGCAATCCCACTCTGAGATGGCACAATCAACCGTCAAGTAGAAATTTAAGAGTTCACTGACCCAAATGGTGGAAGCAATTTTGTCACCTTGCTAGAAAGATTATCAACACAACCCACAACGGTCTTGTCTCAGGCGCAATGTGGTTATAGACATAAATATCATTATTTATACTAGTAAACTCACACGTGTCATATACATGAACAACTAAACTAGTAAAACTTATGTCGGATAATAATTTATTTGAAATAACATTAATTTAATCTACGTATGTAGATATTACATAATTATGAACCAACTAATTGTTTTTATTTTCCGCTACATATATGACAACATTGGTTTATATTAGAGAAGAATATTTAATAATAAGTGTAGATAAACTACTTGTACTATGTTGGGCGGAGATAGCTTATTCGGCAACCCAAATAAATCATAATATAATGATGTTCTAAATTGTATAACTTTGAAATATTTACTCAAAGATTTAAAGTATTAAATTTATTTGTCAATAGATGAACCAAAAATACAACAACAGTTATCCAAACGGAAAAAGTATATATATATATATGTGTGTGTGTGTGGGGGGGGGGTGTGTGTGTGTGTGTGTGTGTGTGTGTGTGTGTGTGTGTGTGTGTGATAACCATTCTTTATAAATAAATGAAATGGTAACTCAAAGATAATGAATCTTTTTAAATTCAGTGATAACCACCTTTGATGGTTACTAATAGGAAAGTAAATGAGAACCTTTTGGAAAAGGAGTTTATTTGTATGTATCTAATTTCCTTATTACATGTTCTATAATACTTCAAGTTAATGGTAAACATAAAGAGGTTTTCTCAAACCTTTATATAAGAATCATTGAATTTTGTGAGTGTAGGTTCAACTATGTTGTTAACACTATTAACTTGGATATCTCAATTATCATTTGTGAAAATATGCATTCAACTTTGAAAGATTTTCTATGAATATAAATTATCTAACCTACATAGGTAACAAATCAATCAATAATAAGTATCAAAACTTTATAAATATGATCTTGAAAGTAAAATGAATGAAGAAGAAATAGATAATCTCTTAGCAATATTTTTGGAATTTGTTGGACTATAGGAAACTCGGCAAGACAAATGAACTAAAGGGTTAACACTATATAGTGAAGCTATAGAATGAGAATGAAATGGAAGTCACTACGATTTATGATGCAAGGAAGAAGTATAGTAGAATGAGAAGAGGAGGTTCAGGAAGCAAGGGAGAGATAAAGTGGGAAGATCTAGGACGATTGTACGCATTGAGGAGAAGATGGCTGACGGGCAAATCACATCACCCGTGTTTTCATAGCACATTGTTTGTGGTCAACAGAACCATTGATATGATCATGATTGTGATAAGTACTAGTGAACGCACACGTGCACATGCACGTGACATATAAAATTTGTTGGAAATGTGTGGGGAGAGGACTCATCCGTGAAAAGGTCCCTACGGTAAAAGATATTTATGTTGGTTGTTTGAAAGGAGAGAATCAAGGAACCGTTTCCGTGAGATGGAGAGAAAATACAAAATTAAAGATAATAAAAGTTAATAGGAGAGTGTGGGAATAAATATTTGTGGAGCAAAATTCCTTGAAAAAAGGAGAGAAGAGAGTGAATCAAGGAGAGCACAACATCAAACTCACTCTTTTTATAGTAGTATAGATTTAATAACCGTCCCAGAGGAGAGACGACGTGAGATTTCAGTCGATTTTGCTCAAATGTAGATGGTTGGAAAGTGGGGGAAATTATGTTGTGGATTTACTGATTTTGAGGAGAGGATTTCTAATGGGTATCCTTTATTAAAGAACTCTTAACATCCATGAATGGTCATGAAGAAATGGAGAGAGTGAACGAAAAGGGAGTATTTTTAGATCAGCGGAATGTTTGACCAGTATTTTTTCAGAAAAAAAAACCCATTGCATAAAAATAATTAATGAAATAAACTCCTTTGTCTATAGTAGTACATATTACAACTATTCAGGCAATTGAGTAATGATATAGAGCACACCTCTTCTACCAAGACTTACACCCAGATATCGATTAGCGCAAACACAGAATACAAAGTGATCGTCTGGTAATGTATAAAGAAAATGTTAGCACAGTGCCATAAGTCGAAGAGTTTCGAGACGACTGAGAGGATAAAAACTATACAAGGAATTTTTGTTAGTGATAAAAGTCATTATGAACAATACCAATTCTAAATCAAAATTGTGTCAATATATATACTAAACAATACTATATATAATTGTGTAAATCATGTTTTATAAGTTATATATATATTTTATATAATATTTATACAGTTTTGTATTTATACATACTACAGTGAGCATTTTTGAAACAAATATTACTTATAAACAAGTATTATAAATACTATATGTATTTTTAAATTAAACATTGCTCATTAATATGTATTACAATACTTACTTTATTAGTGCACAATATCACTAGTGTTGTACGAGTTATTCTGTAACACACTCTCTCTCTATGTCTCTCTCTCCATCCATCTCTTGTATTTAATACTCCATCTCTCTCCATCCACTACCACCTTGTGTCTATTAATTACAGTCTCTCTCTCCTTCTACTATCTTCATTTCTTTTCCAATGCACTTTATCCATCCACTAACAGTAACTATTCTATCTCTCTCCTATCACAAAGCAATAATGACATATTTTTGGCACAATGCTAATTGTGTCCTGCGCATATTCCCGAGGTACAAGTGTGAGTTTTGGTGGATGGAGTGTTGCATAAATAATTTCCCCAGGAAATAAAGGGTATCACATAGTTAATTATGAAACATTGATTACATGAGGAGAATAATGAAAATAATTATAATTTTCGGTTAGAGATAATAAATCAAGAACAATGAATTGATGATAGTCAGAGAGCTAGAGTCAGAGAAAGTGCAGATTTTGATGAGAAGTGGTCAATGAGCTAACCTAGTTCTATGTACAACATGAGTGAGAGAAGTAATGAGATATGAGTGGTGGTAATAAAGAAAATGGGTATGGATAGAGATAAAATTAGTTGGTGACGAGGGTACTTGAATTGTTTTGATTTTTTCTTTTATTTGTAGACCTTTTTCCAAAATAAAAAGTTAAAATTAGTAGGAATCACTACCAAAAAAGTATGTATTAGCTACAATTATTCTAGTTACATGCATTATATATGTAGCTAAAACCACTTTTAAATACAAAATATAAAAATATAAGTAAATAAGTGTAGCCGGTCCACAATTGAATATAAATAAATCTACTTTTACACACTCTCTCTATCCAAAACAAAAATTAATTTACTCTCGCTACTCATCTCCCCCACATCTAAATTCATTCTGCAATCTTATTTTCACACTCTACAACCTCTGCATATCGGGCTCTCCGCCTGATCCACAACCTCTCCCTCTCCCCATTCGCCCCCATCCTATTTTTTCTGAAGAAAAACATTGTGCACCATCGTGTTTTCCTCAAGATGCCAACTTATCATTGCCTCGCCACATGATAGGAAATTATTTCTCAACACCTCCACCTAGAGGGTTCCGCCAGTGGTTCTTCTTCTTATCATCTCGCCCTAGCAGCCCGAGGAATCTGCTGGCAACTCCTCTTCTCTATGGCTCAGCCTAACTGTCTGAGGGTGTTGTAAATTATAACCTTGTCACTCCATCTCACAACCAACCATCTTATACCCCTCACTGTGGTTGCTCTATTTGTTTCCATCTCAATCATGTATCTCACTATTTGCCCTTGTTGTGATATATTCAAATTCGTTGCCTTGGGACGTTAGAATTTCTGGTGGTTTATGTATGGATTTAGGGCCCGTTCGGATATCTTTTTTGAAACTCCTGGTATTTCAATACGGGAACAATACACAACGTTTGTGTGGGCTCTGATCTCTAAAACACAAGATAAACGTAGCGGAAGCGGTTCGATTAACAGCGGAATATGAAAAATCACGAGAAATTAAAACCTTTTGAAAATGAGATCTCGAAAACTTGAAACTCCTTTCATAAAAGCAAGATGAACTGTTTACATCTCTGTTAAATCACTTCTCGAGTGATTATATACATCATGATACAAAATCTCAAGACTTCAAAATTCTTAGATCAACAAACTCCTAGGACCTGAGTGTACAGAGACGACATAAGACTATTCTAACTATAAGACTAGACAGCACAATGTTTCCACCTGAAATCACTACTGCTCCTGGTTTTGCTGCTGCTGCTGTCCACCTGCAGATCGGTCCCTTCGTCCTTGACGTCCACCTAAAGGTAGAAATCTACGGGGTGAGACAATTTCAAATAATTGTCCCAGCGAGAGTTATAACTCTCCACCAGAAACTTTGTTAAAAGCAATCAAAGGAATATCATGAGAAGGTAACTTAGATTACTCACAGCAGTCTTGATAACAATTACTCACCTTTATTAAGGAATATGAAGAACATGTATACTAATACTTGAACAGGATGTTAAATGCAAGCAATGTAATATCAATCAATGTTCCTCGTAGTTCAACCTAAGCAATTATGCTACGTGGTTGATTATGTTTTACAAACATCATTATGCCCTACAGAGATGAGGTCTACCGCTCATGCTCCAACCGATCACTAGTAAGTCGCATCGGTATCATACTAGGTCATCGAAAGAGCCGGATTCTCATGACCTTCAACTACCTCAGTCAGAATGAGGATAAACATGCAGGACATCTAGTGTCTCTGCTATTATAGCTCACCAGGGTATTCTGGTACTTCGCTATTAGAGTCACAGTGGCATTCTGCACTCTCTTCGCTATCGAAAGATTTCATGTTTATCTCTCATCGATGCGGTATAAAAGATTCCTTTGGGAGAATAGTGTTACATCATCCCGGTATAAACATATAGTGAAGGGTTGATGGATTAAGATATATCCACATCAAATCCTACACTAGGATGTAAGGATATACACATCCATATCCCCCTACATACTCTAAAGTATGTGATCCAGGAGTTCCCTTAGGAAAACCTATTTCTCCATCATTTAAACTCTGACAATGATGGATCTATGATCAGGGCTCTACATGGTATGATTATACTTGGTTATTAGGTACATTTCAGTATTCTTTTAGCATCATACATGTTTCCAAGCATTCAAGTACTAACATGGCTATAACAGAAGAATACTAAATGTGACAGGTATTACTCATATCAGTTATCATATGGATATCAATTCTTAATCATCTTATCACTTATGATTCAGGAACATGGGTGCTCACACCCTTATATCATCATAACACTTGCTATCAAGTGACATGTCAACATCAAGTCATCTATTAGCATGACCTTGATGTCATTCATGGCCCTTAAGGCATATCAGTTTCATATGATGCCGCTTGCATCTAGGCAACATAGTTATTTCTGTTCATAAGCTATTGACATGCTTTCAATGAAAATAATGTCATAACCGTTACCCTGGCTATGATTACATCTTGCTAACCGCCTGCATGATTAGTATAACTGAGATTATGCATGTTTAACAACATCCTTACAAATACCAAGACTTTTCAATTTGTTTCATAAAGTACCACGGCCGTGCTTCCTTTCACGGTCGTGCAAAGGAAGGTTACCACAGTCGTGCTCCATAGCACGGGCGTGCTATGAATCAGTATACCTCTACTGATTTTAGGGTTTGGATGCATTCCTCCTTATCATGGGGTTATTGAATCTCTTTAGTTTACAAGGTAAATAGATTCCTGATGCTACAACTTGTAATTAGGGTTTCACACTCATAGGTATAACCTAGAGTTACTTCTTTTTACAACCTCACCCCAATTTAGGGTTTACTATTCACATTACATGTTATTACCCTAGAATTAGGGTTTACTATTCACCTCATAGTGAATTGAGCTCATATTATCATCATGTATGAGGAACATTATCATTTATGCCCTCCATTTAGGTTAAGATTCATCAATCATCATAGTTAGGGTTTCCTTGATCTCACCTTGATGGATCATACCCTAAACCTGTTCATTCTTATGCATTGAAGATATGTTGCTTGATTATATTAGGAGTCCTCTCTCTCCTCTTACTTCTAGATGATGATTACATCACTCTAGATTAGGTTGGGTTAAGTCCTCATTGACCAACACAAGCCAACACATCACTATCATGTGATTAGGTTTTGATTAAAATAAGGTATCCTTTAATTGAACCCATTTAAGCTTAAACGAGTGTGAACCCATTTGAGCTTAAACGAGTGTGGACCCATTTGAGCTTAAATGAGTGTGAACCCGTTTGAGCTTAAACGAGTGTGAACCCTCTTGAGCTTAAACGAGTGTGGACCCACTTGAGCTTAAACGAGTGTGGACCCATTTGAGCTTAAACGAGTGCGAACCCACTTGAGCTTAAACGACCTTGAGGTAGTTTGGATCCAAATGGGTTCAAACCGCATGGACATAAAAGGTGAAACAAAGGTTATGTTTGAATAGGATTTCCTATGTTGAAGCCTTCAATTGGCCATGCCCTTGTTAACCATTTACAAATTGAGTCAATTAGGATTAGACTTAATCAATTGGACACCAAATGGATTCTCAATTGAAAGCTAATTGGTGTTAAATCCCACTCAATTAGGGTTTTCAATTGGCTAATCATCAATTTTCAACAATGTGAAACAAATTGTAGTTGAACCCATCAATTGAGCTCCAATTGGGCCCAAACTTGGCCCAAATGGTATTGGGATCATTTGGATATCCTCCAAATGGTCTTCAGACTGTTTGCCCAAAGTTTTATCAAACACTAATTCAATTTGATAAGGATTGAACCCTAACTAGGTCCAAAATCAGCATTTTTATCAATTCATCAACCTATTGAAATTGGACCCTCAAACCATCAAATTTCCTTAACCCTAGACCTTCAAACGGTCTTGGGTTGTCACCAAACGGTCTTAAGACCGTTTGAGTGAACCCCCAAATGGTCTTGAGACCGTTTGGGTCCTTCAACCCAAAGTTCACCAAAATCTATCATTGAAAAACTCAATTCAACCCGATTAGGGTTTAAGGAGTTGAAGTGCCTTCAACTTGTGATTGGTTTATGATTCTTTGTAGGAATTAAATTCAATATGTTTAAAAAAGTTCCTTAAACGGTATTCCCTTGGTCAACCCTATCAAACGGTCTTGAAGACCGTTTAAAACTAAACGATCTTGCAAGATCGTTTGAGATCAAACAGATTGAACCCCTTTTTGATTTCAAACAGTTGCAAACCGTTTAGACCTATTGGTCCAAGATCGTTTAATAAAGTTGGATAAGGACCAACATAGGTATTAACGCCCTTCGTCTTCAACCTTGAAACCAAGGTCTGTTCTTCACGAAAAAGCTTGCAAGAGTGCAAAGAAAGATGGGGAAGAAGAAGAACTAACTATTATTTGCAAGAATAAAACTATGCATAACAAAGCTAGGTTTAGAGTTATAAAACCCGCCTCAAACGTTGTTCCTATAGCTCCAAGCTTCCAAGCTTCCAAGCTTCAAGACTTTAATGGCATCTTGAGCTCCATAGGTTGGCCAAAGGTGATTCTTCAAGGAAAAGATGGAGATGATCGGCTAGAACAAGAAACCTAAGTGAATTAACCATGAAACCAACCTTATACAAGGATTTCCTCCATGAATCCAAGATAGAAGATGGTGCTCTCTTACCTTAGAACAGGTTGGTCGTTTCCTTGAGCTCCAGAGCTTTGCCTAAGTCGGTCTATGCAAGGGAATAAGAAGGGAAGAAAGGAAACATTGCCTTTGGTTGCAAAGGAAAGGATCATATATACTTTGAGGTTATTTTCATCATAAGGACAACTTACTCGTCCTTTTCACAACTAGGTCCTTCCTTTCTTTTAGGCACGTCCCTCCTCTTCATATCTAAGGTAAAAATTATTCTAAGACCAAGGACTAAAGGCAAGGAAGGTCAACTTGTCACTATGGTGCACATATACATATAAGGGTCTCCTTTACTTACAACTTTGGTGGTTTAATTACAAAGGTGTTTCTTATTATATGATTATTCAAATGAAGTGTCTCCTTCATTATTATAACTTTAAAAGATGTAAAAAGTCATAAAAGATATTCTAGAAAGTGTATATCACAAGTTGCACCCCCAAATTTTGGGTAAATTGCACTTTACACCAAAATTAGGGTTTAAGCACAAGAATTGCTCCACAAGCTGCACCTTGGTGCCCAAGCTTGGAGAATCCATCATACCTCATCATATTCATTCATATGATGTCTCATCATCAAAGGAACATTATATCATGTTAATATTGCAAGTTAACCCTTCTAATTGGGTAATTTTCACATAGGTCCCTGCATAACAAAACAATACTACAATCATTGTTTTAAAAGGACATTAATGAAATTGTATGTTCCTTAGGAACTTAATTACATGCCAGAAGTTAATCACAAGTATCTTAATTACATGATTTAAGTAAAACACCTAGGGTTAACTTATAACCCAGGTCAGGGATGTTACAAATTATCCACCCCTCAAAAGGATTTCTTCCCCAAAACCGATTTAGCATATTAGGAGAAAAGAGCAGGGTATTTCCTCCTCATCTCTTCCTCCAGCTCCCAAGTGGCTTCTTCAACACCACAAATTTAACTTTTTAATTCTGTTATCAAGGATTGACACTGGTCCCTCCTCATAAGTTATATCTTCATTCACTTCTACTTCCATAGGTTGTAGAACTGACTCGGTATCATGGTGACATTTCCTTAACACAGAAATGTGAAACACAGGGTGTAACTTCTGTAATTCTTGTGGAAAATCTAGTTTATAGGCTACCTTTCCAACTCGTTCAATGATTGGATAAGGCCCCATAAATCTAGGAGCTACCTTTCCTTTCCTTCCAAAATGAAGGACTCCTTTCCAAGGTGAGACCTTGAGGTACACTCTGTCTCCAACCTGGAACTCTAAAGGTCTACGGCGTCTGTCAGCGTAAGACTTCTATCTATCCTGTGCAGTCTTAAGCTGCTGTTGAATTACCTTAATCTTTTCTGTGGTCTGCTGCACAAGATCAGGACCTAACAACTGATGCTCACCAGTCTCATACTAGCATAAGGGTGATCTACAACGTCTACCATACAAGGCTTCATAAGGTGCCATATCAATACTATGTTGATAGCTATTGTTATAAGGCAAACTTAAGTGTAGATCCCAACTTCCTATAAACTGGAGAACACATGCTCTCAGCAAGTCTTCCAAGGTCTGTATAATCCTTTCTGACTGTCCATCAGTCTGTGGGTGAAAGGCTGTACTAAACCTTAACTTGGTGCCTAAAGCTCTGTGCAACTACTCCCAAAAATGACTTGTAAACCGGGGACCTCTATCAGAAACTATAGTGACAGGAACTCCGTGCAGTCACACTATCTCTTGAACATACAACTGTGCTAACTTCTCGGCAGAATAGGTTGTTTTGACAGGCAAGAAATGAGCTATCTTTGTCAACCTATCAACTATTACCCAAATGGAATCATATCCCTTGTTTGTCCTAAGTAGGCCAACAACAAAGTCCATGGTCACATGGTCCCACTTCCACTGTGGTATGGGTAAAGGTTGCATTATTCCTGCAGGCTTCTGGTGTTTAGCTTTAACTTGCTGACACACAGGACACTTCATCACAAACTCTGCAACATCTTTCTTCATCCCAGACCACCAATACATATCTTTCAAGTTTCGATACATCTTGGTGCTCCCTGGATGCATAGCATACATCGAAGAATGAGCTTCTTCCAGGACTAACTTTCTCAAGTTATCCACATCCGGTACTATCATCCTCCCATGATAACATGCCACTTGATCATCTGAGTCATGGAAACCATCTCGTTTCTCATCACCATACTCCGATCTGATATGCTGAACTGCAACATCAACATGTTGTGCCTCCTTAATCTGCTCTCTTAGGGTGGGTTTGATATGCATCTCAGCCAACAACCCGGCAATCCATGACACCTTCATCTGTACATTGTCTTGCCTTAAGGAGATAAGCATATCTCTTCTAGGGCATATTAAAGAGTTTAATTGTGCCCTACCAGAGGTTGATGTTGCTGATTTCCTACTCAAGGCATCTGCAACTACATTGGCCTTCCCTGGATGGTAATCTATTGTACAGTAATAATCCTTGATTAACTCCATCCAGCGACGTTGCCTCATGTTAAGGTCATGCTGAGAGAAGATATACTTTAAATTCTTATGATCAGTGAAAACCTGGAATGTTTCTCCATATAGATAGTGTCTCCAGATTTTCAAGGCATGAACCACAACAGCTAACTCTAAATCGTGTGTCAGATTATTCTCCTCGTGTTTCTTAAGCTGTCGAGAAGCAAAATAAATCACATGCTTATCCTGCATCAGCACACATCCGAGTCCATTCTTGGAGGCATCACAGAAAACTATGTATCCTTTGCCTTGCTCAGGTAACACAAGTACAGGTGCACTTGTCAACCTCTCCATCAACAACTAAAAGGACTACTGACACTTGTCATTCCAAGTAAAAGAAACATCTTTCTGGGTCAACTTCGTCAAGGGTAGGGCTATAGAACTGAAGTTCTTAATGAACCTTCGATAATAGCCAGCCAATCCTAAGAAACTACGAATCTCCGTCGGTGTCTTCGGTTGTTCCCATTGTAGAACAGACTCTACCTTTTTAGGGTCAACATGAATTCCCGAGGCAGATACCACATGTCCAAGAAAAGATACCTCCGGCAACCAGAACTCACACTTGCTAAACTTAGCGTATAACTCATGTTGTCTTAGCAAAGTTAGAGCCTGACAAAGATGTTGTTCATGTTGCTGAGCATCTCTACTATAGATCAGGATGTCATCTATAAAGACAACAACATTCTGATCGAGAAAAGGTCGGAAGATTCTATTCATAAGCTCCATAAATGCAGGTAGGTGCATTAGTTAGTCTAAACGACATAACTGTGAACTCATAGTGACCATACCTTGTCCTGAAAGCAGACTTGGGTATGTCACTGTCCTTAATATGAAGTTGATGATATCCAGACCTCAAGTCTATCTTCAAGAAGACGGTTGCACCACGCAACTGGTCAAAAAGGTCATCAATCCTCGGCAGAGGGTACTTATTCTTTATCGTTACTTTATTTAGTTGTCTGTAATCAATGCACAACCGCATTGATCCATCCTTCTTTTTAACAAACAAGACCAGAGCACCCCAAGGTGAAGTACTCAGTCGGATAAAACCTTTCTCAAGCAACTCTTGAAGATGTTTCTTGAGTTCTGCCATCTCAACAGGCGCCATCCTATACGGTGTTTGTGCTATGGGTTGGGTATCTGGGATCAAATTGATTTCAAAATCAATTTCCCGAGGCGGTGGCATACATGGAAGTTCTTCAGGAAATACATCTTCAAATTCCCTGACTACAGGAACTTCAGCAGGGTTTGGACTCACCTTGGTGGTATCTATTACGTGGGCCAAGAATGCATAACATCCTTGCCTCAGCAGCTTATCAGCAACCATAGCAGTCACAAGATAGGTGGGTAGAATCTTTCTCTCTCCTTGAAAGATCCATGTATTTCTCTCATCAGCAAACACAACCTGCTTGGATTCACAATCCAAGACAACTCTATACCTTTCCAAGGTATCCATCCCAAGGATTATGTCAAATCCTTGCATATCAAGTGGTATAAGATCCACTTGAATGCGATAATCAGAAAAGAAGATGATGCAGGGAGAGCATACCTCTTGCAAAACAGCAGAACCTCTCAACGGAGTCTCGAGCAACAAGCTATCTTCCCTATGACTAACCGTCATATTGCAGTTACGAATCACTCTTCGAGTGATAAAAGAGTGTGTAGCACCTAGGTCAATCAAAACAGATACAACACAGGATTTAGACATATCGGAATATAAAAGTTCCATCTGACTTGCCACAACCCGTGGATTGACCACTGCTTCTGGTGGGTTCATAGCATAGACCCTCGTTGTCGCCTGGTGTTGAGTTGGTGCTGACGATCCAGCCTGAGACGCTTGCCCACGTCCTCTAGCTGCTCCTTGAGATTGCCTTCTCTGTGATCCCTGTTGATTCTGCCTCTGAGGCTGTGTCACACTTACATGCCTAGACCTACAGTCCTTCATCAGATGTCCCACCTTCCCACAGTTATAACAACTTCTTTCTAGTTGTTGTGGTCTTGGTGGTCCTGTGACTGACATTGATGCTGAACTGCGAGTCGCTTGTGGCGGTAAACCTCGTCCTCTACCTCTACTTGGGGACCACTGAGTCTGAGAACTAGATCTGGGTGGTGGAGGTGTAGGTGCAGAGAATCTAGGCTTCTGAAAGTCTCTAGATGAAGATCCCTGGAACTGTGGATATCTCTTTTGGGTTTGCCTTTTCTCGACTACAGATCTCTCTATCCTTCGGACTGACTCAACAAAGGTAGAGAATCTCTCCCGGTTTTCTAGAGCAGACACGGGAGTAGTCAGGTCGGCATTCAAACCCTTCTCAAACCTCCTAATCCTTTCTTCCTCTGTGGCAGCCATATGCGGACAGAATCGCAACAACTCCATGAACTTAGCCTCATACTCGCTAATGTTCATCATACCTTGCCTCAGTCTCTCAAACTGAGAGATCTTCTCATCCAGGAAGGTCTTAGGAAAATATCTGTGGACAAATTCCTGACGAAAGTCTTCCCACGAGATCTCTATTCTAGGCCTCTTCTGCCCTTCCATGGTTCACCAGTGACCATCACTACCTTTGAGAAGATAGACAACATGTCTAACCTTCTCACCTTCGGGGATGTTAAGGATTCTGAAAGCTTTCTCCAACTCAGTTAACCACAGATCAGCATCAGCAGGGTCATCTGTACCAAAGTATTCGGTTGCTCCGACCCGACAAAGTCGCTCGAACGTCTTACCGATACCTTGACCCTCAAACTGGACAGGTGCCCTAGGTGCAGGCATGGGCATCCTGTCGGTTATGTGTGTCATGGCAGTCATAAACTGCCCGAACATAGTTTGAACAGCTGGGTTTCCCATGTCAGCTGGGTCAAACTGAGGTGGCTCCATAGGTGGCTCAGGTATAGGTTGCTCTATTTCTAGGTTCCTTGCACCTTCTCGAGGTGCAACAACACTACTTTCTGCCTCATACTCCTCCTGTGGTCCAGACATCCTTAATTATCTTCTTCTCCTGAGGAGCAGAAGACTCTATTAGATAAGAAAGAAGTACTAAGGATAGACTCGACATTCTAAGTCCTATGTCTCTGTAGACTCAGCGAACCTAGAGCTCAGATACCACTAATTCCAAGAGCAGCAGTGATTTCAGGTGGAAACACTGTGCTGTCCAGTCTTGTAGTTAGAATAGTCTTATGTCGTCTCTGTACACTCAGGTCCTAGGAGTTTGTTGATCTAAGAATTTTGAAGTCTTGAGATTTTGTATCATGATGTATATAATCACTCGAGAAGTGATTTAACAGAGATGTAAACAGTTCATCTTGCTTTTATGAAAGGAGTTTCAAGTTTTCAAGATCTCATTTTCGAAAGGTTTTAATTTCTCATGATTTTTCGTATTCCGCTGTTAATCGAACCGCTTCCGCTACATTTATCTTGTGTTTTTAGAGATCAGAGCCCACAATTAGTGGTATCAGAGCCATAACCCCTCCAGTAGGTGGGGCCCACATGGGCATGTGGCATGCCAGTCTTGAGTCGTGCGGTCCATGCAAGTTGGAAAGGGCTATCTGTAGAGACGAGATGGAGCCACCCTTGCGCTGGTAGCCGTGGACGGGAGCTGGGTGTCCATGGGCCATTGTGGGTCTGCACTGAAATGGGGTCAGATTATGAGGCCATATAGTTGAGTCTTGACGAGGACGTCAAGAGTCTAAGTGGGGGAGATTGTAACATCCCATGATTTGAGGCCTCGGATAACATGATCTTAAAAGGAATGATTGGACTACCCATATCACCAAGGTGCACCTCCTTTTCCGGGAGCCCATCTCTAAAGAACTTTGCGGTTAAGCGTGCTCAGCCCAGAGTAGTACTAGGATGGGTGACCAGTCGGGAAGTTGATCCTGGCTTGCGCGTTAGTGTGGACAAATTGTGCAGTTAAGGCTAGTGGTGGTCTGTGGGGTCAGTCGTCATTCCTGAAACTCTACTAGAGCCTAGGGCAGTGGGCCCAGTCGTTATAGTTTGAGGCACCAGCGTCTCAAGAGAGGAAACGCATCAGTCTGTAGATGTTGGTTGACATGTACAACTGAAGATTCCTGCTCGGAAGTTTGATTTAGAATGCGGTCGCACATGGCTCCTAAGTTCCTTTCACGTTTTTCTGTAGATTTTATTTAACTCAATAAACTAAATGAATTGCTAGCCGAAAAACTTATCAGAGAACATGGCATGATCTCTCTCTCACTCTCTCCCTCCCTCTCCCTCTTCTCACGGATGTGTGTGTCAACATGCCCCGTCTCCTTAGACTCATACTTATATTTAATTGGGATTTGGGTGAAGATGACAAGACTCAGTCTGGACAAAAGAAATGAATAGGACTAATTCTACATAATTGGTAAGAAGGTTGGTATCATCTTGCTGAGCTAGGAGGGGTCGTTGAAAGTGATAATGGTATTTAGCTTTTTATTCTTTTTCTATAGACTCAAAGTTGCTCGATACATGGTCCTTTGGCCCTAGTAGATAAATATCTACCTATAATTGTCATTGCCACCCGTGATGACTGCTTTAGTAAGCAGCAATCAAGCATTCAACAACTTCATGCTCGGAAAGGACGCCTAATTGTTATTTGTTCAAAGGGTAACGCTTATCTGGTTTCTGCAAGTGGATCTTGCACAACGATTGAAGTTCCTCAAGTGATTGATTGTCTTCAAACTGTTATTAACATCATTCCATTATAGTTAATGGCATATCATCTGACTGTGCTTCGAGGACTTGATGTAGATCAGCCCCGTAATCTTGCAAAGAGCGTCACTACTCTGTAACGGATTGTTTTGGAGACTGAACTTCTCTTTCAGCATAATCTCTCTGTTTATAGGCAGTTTATAGTCACAATCTTTCCCATTCTTTTGCAACTTCTATCCCTTGTCGCTATTTCACTCAGAGGGCTCGAAGTTAACAGCTGATCATATGAACATCAGGGAATGCTTGTTCCTGTTGCTCGCTGTTCAGTTGTCACTAGTTTGTCTTAGTGTGGGATGACTGATGTTTATGTAACCCTGTCCTATGTAAAAATACGGTACATTGTGTTAGGAGAGAGCATATATGGTAATCTAGTTGCCACTTGCTAGTGGTTAGATTGAAAAAAAAAAGTTGCTCGATACATGTTTGGAATGTGTTGCTGGGGAGTTCTAGACTGCCAACACGAGCATATCACTTTTTGGTGTATGCATCTTGGTTTGTTAGTTTTGTGAAAATGCTAATGATTACTAAATATTTGTGTATATATGTAGTCAGTGTTTTCTATTCTATAGGCAACCGAGGGAGAAGTGAGTTTTTCCCTTCTCATTGTTCTGAGAACGCAAATCAAGCCTTGAGATCCCTCTATGATTTAAAACTTCTTTTATTCAAGAAAAAAACTTGTAGTGTTTGATGCTTCTAGAAGGAAAATCTTTACAAAGAAACCAATGTGTGAATAACTTGATATTTATTTTTTATGGATAGCCTGGTTATATCTTTTGACTGAAAAAAAGGGTACAATTTTATTGATTTCTCTTTTTTGATCCCAACGATGTTGACCACTCATCACAGATTTTGACATCGCCCCATCTTAAATCTTGATTGTTTCCTTACTCCTTAGATTTCTTCTTCAGACTAAAATCTGAAACTATATACTAATCAAACTATATACCGAGCTAATGACATTCGATAGTCATGACCCACCCAAAGTAGCCTATAAAACCAGACTTGCTTCATTGAGTTTTCAAAAGTGAACCACCTGAATTATTTGAGAACTTTTTCTCTTTATCAACTTATATAGATGCCTTTATCATAGGTAACAAGTTAGTTTTTACAATGCATGCACGGATATCATTCAGACCATGCCTTTTTATAGTACCAATAGATCATCTAGAACGGATTTCCCTACTAAAAAGGAATGTTTTACACATGGCTAATCTATGAGCATCGTATGTAGTTTCCTCACCCAATGTAAGAACTTATTAGAAAAGTACCAGACAGTCTAAATATAGCCCTCACATGTATGACTACAAGCTTTTAACATCTTGAATGCACACTGCAATATAATTATAATATAGAAGAAATTTGTATGCATCATTAACCTAATCACGTAAGATGATGTCAAGAGCTGATGATCTCTTTACATGAAGAATAACAGAGTACTGATGCATTCATTCAGAAAATAAAAATTTATAATCATCAGTTAAATATCTCGAGTAACAGAATACCTCAAAGGACGACATGGAATTTGAATTTTTCTTTAATAAATGTGAACAACAATGTGGGTCCAGAAGCTACATCAATACAACTACATGAAATTAAGGCCCTATATTTGACATCACCACCTCATGATTACAATGCGAAACCCCATCAATATCGTAGGATACTACAACTAGAGGAGGAAAACACAATCTACAAACTAGAGGATGAGTGACAATAGCTCCATATCAGAAAAAAGAACCTTACATGTTAGACGAGCGACATGGGTGAGTAAAGATTATGGGTTAAACATACTAGGTTCAGATTAACCGCCTCACCTATTTATTAAAGAATATGAGCGAATTTGTATACCATACGAGACTATATATAATATTATTGTACATGTATAACTATTGAACATGTATTCTTAAACTTTTGGCAATTTAAACCCATGTTACACACATTATGTAGTATGCAGCCAATTTGAGTTTCCAAATTGGGAGATATGAACAAAAGTTATAAACAACTACTAGATAAGTCTTGTTCAGGAGTGTAGAAGCCAAATATGAGTTTCTTAATCGACTATAGCTATGTGCGATATATGTATATTTTACACTAGATCAATGTTATGTTTATGTATGACGGTCCTGATTATACCGGAACTCCTGTGAATGGTCAGTCATTGATGTAAATGAACGCAGGGTCCAAACTTACAACATACATTAACTTTGATTATTCAAGAATCCAAGTGAAGCTCCATTCCAAAGTCAGATGAACTGAGCCAGCCAAAATAAAATACAGATTGTCAGCAGCTAGCCAAAAATAAAGTGCAAATTTTTAGCATCAAGCAACTGTCAATTTCATTTTGGAGCCAGCCAAAATAAGCTACAAATCACTATGTTGCATATGATCTAGTATCCACTATCATTGATTCTCAGAACTTAGTAGTTTGGAATTGGAACACTCCAGGGATATATATATAAACTTGTTTCAGATCATCGTGGCATCACAATGATCAGTCTGTTGATGTCATTTTCATATGTTCACACTAGTAGGGAGCTGGTTAGTACAGAATGAATTCTTATTTTGTCAGAGACAACAAAATTCTTATTCTATGTTCTCAATGCTTATGCATGCATAAAAGATGTCATAGGTGGGGTTTGTCTTGATATATAATCTTCTACCTTCTTGAATACTTATGGTTATTAATTGAAGGTGCAATTTAAATCCACATTGGCTGATACCATTAAACTCCAATTCTCTATTGAAGTGCCTTAAATTTTTTCTCGACTTAGATTTATAAATTCTTGTCTCATTTATGATAATATTTATAAATTGTTAAGCTTCCTCTTTTCATCGATGTTCATTCTTTCTCAAAGATGATCTCCTGAGGGCTTTGATATAGATACTTCTGGTTGGGAATAAAGATGCCCAAACATCGTTCCTATTAAAATTAGCTACACACCTTGCAGTCTTTTGATGTAAAAGCTTAGCTCTTGCTCATCACCTAAGCTGCCAAAATAGTAGGATAAAATTTCAATCATGTTTGAAGCTCTTGTATTGAAATCTTGTACTAGTCAACTAAAAGTGTATGCTTGCCTCTCCATATAGTTATGATTGATCAAACATTTTATAAGAATAATGTTTTACATTAGTTGGGGATTTCCCTATTAAATGTGTAACCAGTTAACACTTTTGTATATGCTATATGTTTATCATTGATCTTGCTTTCATGATTCACATCTAATCTTATCAATGCTACACATATTTGCAATTTTTAGGGCTCATAATATGGGGATGGTTCAGACTTTGGTAAGTCTTTGTTTCTTTAGTTGTTAATTACATCCAAATCTCTTTGTATTCTGATTACAATGTTGTTGGGAATCTTGAAAGTGCTTCCCAACAACACAAAATGTTGCTTTATTAACTATTAGGTTTCTGCTAGCACTATGGTTTGTGTTATTGATGATTCTTGAAGTTAACATGATGCATCTAAGTGAAACCATGATGGATGGGCCAATTCACAAATATTATCAATATCTAATTTGTGAGTTGTCCTATGAATTGTCTTCTTCTAGGTTGCTCTCTTGTGTTACATTCCTGGAGTTCTACTTTCTCCTGGATCTATGCAACTAAACTATTCTGATCATTCATATATTGGATTCAAAGTCTAGATAGTTGTTTGTGCTCCTTATCTCCAGTTGGATAATTTTGATACTTTTTGCTTGACTAAGGTTTTGCTTTTCTGAGAAGTTTGAATAGTTTCCAGATATTCTGGAAGTAGATTATTTTAATAAATAATTGGATGTCACTTGTTCATAGACTTCAGATTTAGTATGTTTGTACACTTATCTTGTAGTTGTTAAACCTTCCAAATCATCCTAAAAACTTTCTCTACTACTATCTAACTAAACATAAACTTCCTTTATGTGACATTAAGGATGTTTTCAGATATATCCTATAAACATAATTGATGAATCTTTTTGTGAAATGAGTACTCTATGCAGGGGGTTTCTGTTAGATCTGAAGATGATCATAGCCATATTGTTGGGAATGTTGAGAATGACATCCTGGAATCTCCAACCAACTGCTCCTTATTTCTTTACCCAGAGAATTGAAATTACCAAGACAAAGAATAAACTTCACCCTCACAAGGAGTTATGCATTTATCGGATTCATTTTATTTGTCAGTACTACTTTACTATAATTTTGTATTACAGCTTATTAATGAGTACCTCTTTCTTTTGGGGAATTTCCTTTTAATGTAAGGGGAGATTGACATCTTTTGGGGAATTTCCTCTTGGTACCATGTCTATTTTATTGTGGGATATGTGGGGGATATTCCAAGAGTAAATAGAAAAGGATCTTCCATGTAAAGGTAACTATTGGTTTCTTGCTGACATGAGTAACACAATTACAGACGTATGGTTCTCATAAAGCCACCACCTTTTTCTTTAACTCCAAAATCATAATTACTTATCTTAGTTACTATGAACTAAATATAATAAGGAATAGCCTAGACTCTGAGAAAACCCACCACTAGAACAAGTCTAATGGGAAACTAACTCTAGTAGCTAGAAATGGCAGTTGTTGCTCATCCAAGATATCAATAGCATGCATTGGAACATAACATCCTTCATTTCTTAGTTACTTTAAAGGAGGTGAGCTCGTTGTAGCATGAAACTACTCTAGTGTAGGAACAATATCCAGTACTAATACTAAATCTAAACATGCTATACCATTAGGGCTCCACAACTTAAGTAATAGGTATCAGTATTATGGCTCAAATAACCTAACAATGGCAAATATATCTCTGTGCACCAAAGAGAAAGGGTATTATGTAAATTATAGAGAAATAGAAATGTAGGGCTCATAAATCTTCATATTTTCTTATCAATTTATTCATCTCCACCAATTTTCCATTATCAATGCTAGTATGACAGTAAGAATTTGGAATTATATTTGTTAATGTAACTTATTGTTCCATTTTTGGATGATAGTAAGAATTTGGATTTCCTGTTTCAGTAATACGTCTTCTAGTAGTTCTTCATTTTTGGATGGCTGATTCTGAAGTGCTACCCTCTTTGTCATTGGGCATAGGACAATCACATAACAATCTGGTGGTTGTGACCCACGTCGACATCACTATCTTGGTTGGTATAGTTGTGATGATCTGGTTCATTTGACCTAGGTGTTATCTACCCTAGCAGTGGCTTCACCAATAGACTGTGATAGAGACCACCATGTTCGATCAAGTGCACACCGAAGGATCTAGATTGCCATTGGTTATGAGATGGATGGAGTATTCATGATCAATGATATAGATATCAATACATACATCAATCATGGTATGCAATTTATTAACTTGATCAAAGTATATTACTTGCATAAAAAGGTGCATATTCTTTTAGATCTCTTTTCTTATCATTGGTAGCAGAGGCATTATGGATGCTCCAGAGCAACCTTACAGTTCTCCACAATTGGACTGACAATTTTTGCCTTCCAAAGGACTAAAAGTAGGAGTGGCTGGGTTGAAACTACCCAGACATATATCCTTCATGTATAATATGATGCAGGGGCGTAGCCAGAGGGGGGGCTGCCGGGGCTGAAGCCCCCTCCAAAAAATATTTTTATTATTATTATTATGATACCATGTATAGATTTGTATTTTGTAAAAAAAATTATTACATCATACAAAATGCAACTTTTAATCTTATGATTTCAATCAATCCTACCATTATTCTTTGTATGAACTTCTTAATAGTTAAACTTAATATATTTTGGATTATGCATCGTATATACTCACAAATCATAAATTTACCGTCCTAATATGCATGCCATCAATTATGAGCTTAAGAAATCATATATTTCATTTTTATCCTACTAAAATTTGTTTAATAGTTTCATATTAATTGTGTTAAGAGTTACACAAATCATCTCCCTATAAGACTAGGGGTATGTACCCAAAAAGATATAAATAATTATAAAAAATGAAGTTTATAAAAATATATCATTCATCATGTTGACCTATTAACTGAAATTTGATGTAATATAGTTGACTTATTAATTAACATATATTATTAGCTATAAATTGAGTAGTTCACTCAATTATAATTATACACCATTGGGAAAAATGATAACCATACATGCACAACTATCACCTTCTATTTATATATTTTTCTTTCAAACTTTTATTAGTCAATCACTCTCAAATTAAGAAAAGATCTATATTACTATATAGAAATAAATCCAAATAATATTTATGGTTACATGATATTTCATAAACTTTTTTAGTTACATAATATTTAGATATTATAAGTTTTAAGCCAAGTAACAATCATTACAAATTTACAAGAACTTGAGAAGAGACAATATTTCTATCTATAAAAGAAAATAAGACGATTAAATTGGCATAAGGTAAAAAAAGTAGAAAAAAATATAAAATGTGGGGTAAGAAGGAGAAGAAAATGTGAGAAAATCCATCTAGTAAATATAATTTTAATCAAATAGAGAGAGAAAAATAAGGATGATATGTAAAATGAAAGTCAATAAAAAATATACAATTTTTTCTTTCATATCCTCTCTTCTTCAACTTTTAAATAAAAATACACACGGATCTTTCCTCTTCATTCTCTTCACTTTTAATTTCCCAATGTGCTTCTCCATCATATGTTGTTCGTACAACCACATTAAATATTTTCTTTCTTTTTTTTCTGAAGTTTCCTTTAATGGATCACTGTGTCAATATCTTATAATATACAAAGTACATTATACTTATATCATTTATAGTATAAGATTTGACTGCTACAATTTTCTGATTCTTTCAGTATGACAACATCTAGTAAATGACGTCATATTATATTTTAATACTTGTTCTCCACTTAAAAGATGATTTTGTTCCCATTTTTAATATAACTATTATTTTTCTTACACATTGCCAATTGTATGCACATTGTACTGATTAAGTGATCATGAACTATGATTATACTGTTGATCTTCTAGTTGTTTAATATGAAAGACATATCAAATAATGTGTTTGTTATGACCTTAGACATATAAACAAAATCATTATTTTGAATAGTGAATTTATCATTTCATTTATGTTAGATTTTTTTACAAATAGCTTACTTTATATGTTGGAGAAAATGAGACACTAATTAGGTGTGTTTTTCTTATTTTGTCTTCTAATTAAGTATTATTTTCCTCATCGTCACTACTCATAGTAATTCAGCCCCCCCTGTGGTAGATTTCTAGATCCTCCACTGATCTGATGCACAGTTCATACTCAAAGCCTTACTTCAGTGCTCTTGATACACATATCTACAATAACGTAGATCAATTTATTGCATGCAAGTTTTTGCATGTGAACACAATCATGCAGAATACATAAACTTTAAGGTTGACATCCGTTTATTTCTTATTGATGATTTTTGTTGTAGCAATACATTGCTATCCTCTTCATTTCTATCTCTAAAGGTCTTGAAGTCAAACATTTTCTAGGTTTTATTATATCTTAGGTGAAAGTGGTTATAAGATTTGAATTTCATTAAATTACATACAGTGGATAGACAATCTTTTTGTATCATTCTCACTTAAGAAACGTACCTCACCTAGTGGTTGTAAAGCTGACCATAATTCTTGGCTTGTTGTGCAGCTGGGAGTTTCTGGTCTCAAAAATCATAGTTGCATGCAGTGATTTCTTCATGTTAGTATTAGTTGTTTCTACTGGTCCTCTGCTTTTGGTGATGGATCTTACTTTAATTTTTCTTGATCATTTCATCTTGTGAAAAGGGGATCAATGCTACTGAGTAATTGTTATGTTAATGTGTAGTAGGAATGTGTAGTAGTAATTTTTCTATCATTCCTTGGCCTTTTGGGAAGGTCAATCAGATTGCACCATGCTTTTATCAACATAGTTATGCTTACATTCTTAATAACTGATATTTCATCTGTATGATTGTTCATTCTCTTTCAATTGTATCCTAACTAAGCTGCCAGCATGGACAATTCTAGTCAAATATTTTGATGTGATGACAAATTTGTGAAGCCAAAAAGGACATGTTGACAATCCCAATCCTTGGTCCACTTCTTGAGGAGGTTGTGACCAACAACAACTCGAAATTGAGTAAACTACAAGTATTCTTGGCCTAATTTGATGCTTGGTATTTGATAGAATTAAATTACTTTCCTTAGACTTTTCTCCATTGTCCAAAACCCCTGTTTTAGATATATATATATCTTAATGGTACTTGTACAGCTTGTGTGGCATCCAAGGACCCCCTTCTTCCTCTTCTTTACAAACTAAATCTCTGATCTAGCTGATACATGTGTCCTAGCAGTGTGCTTATGTTGCTATATATCTCCCTTGACTTCGTATCATACTTGATAAATGAGAAATAAAGGATTACTTCCATATATAACTTCTAGGACCTTGCACTATTGAACATTTCTCTAAATGATGAAGTTCAAAAATGCATTCAGTAGGAGTAGGAAATTTTGTCCTCTTATTGTTCTAATTCTAAGTCCTCCAACTTTATTAGGAGCAATTACTTTTTCATTCCTGAATTTTTGGCTTTTTCATTCCTGAATGATCTCAATTCGCTTTCGGTTTTGTTGCAGGGTATACGTGTAAGAGAGATTTTCTTATGGACATGCATAGCATCGGTGTTGTCGATGTTGACAATAACCATGAAGACCCACAACTCTATGCCTCTCTTGCAAGTGACATCTATAAGCACTTACGATTAGCAGAGGTTGGCCATTTTCATAAAATTTTAGTGTTCGCACGTTTTAATTCCTGCTGTGACCTTTTCTTTCATGGGGATGTTCTTTCCAGCTACTATTATTCTGTTCTGGCTGCTCCCCTTTTGTGATGGTTGTTTATGGTTCTGCTTAGAGGATGAAATTGCCATCTTGATAGCCATGGTATATGTTCGATGTTTATGGCTGGTTGATAAATTGTTGTGTCTATGCTGCTCCTGCTACTCCCCTCTCACTCTTGGAGTGATGGTCGAGCTTCTGTGATGGTTGTAGTCTGTCCTGTGCTATGATGCTATGTTGTTGGCCTGGTCTTCTGGTTTATGTCTTCTTCTCACTAGTGATGATTCTTTGGTTGAGTGGATGGACTCTCCCTATTCTATATCTTTATGGGTTGGCTTTGTTCTTCTGTTTCTGCTAGCGTGTTCCTTCTCATTCTTGGGGAAGCTCATTCTTGCTACTTTTGTTTCTGTTTGAGTGCTCCCTTTTTGTGTTGGTTGTTAGTGGTTTGTTTGGACCTGGAGGATGTAGATGTTACCTTGATAGTTATGGTCTCTATTCGATGCTCATGGCTGGGTGCTGAGTTGTTGGCTCTATGTTGCTTTGGTGCTCCCCTCTCACTCTTGGAGTGATGGTCGAGTTGGGTTTTGATGGTTGGGTTTCGGGTCATCAGTTCTTTGTTCTATTGAGGTAGCTTTTTGTTGCTGCTCCCCTCTCACTCTTAGAGTGATGGTCGAGCTTCTTTGATGGATGTAGGCTGTCTTTGTAACGTCCCCGATTCAACCACCTGATTTGATTCCGTCGAAAATCAAGTAGCAGAATCTGAGCCGTTAATACGGCACCAAGAATCAAAGAACAAGTGTGAGATAAGCAATATTTCATTTCAAAATATTACACCCTTACAAAAGGTAGATTTACATTATCTCCTGAATCAATAAAATGATACATGAGTTTAAAATTAAGCTTGATCCGCCTTTAATTCTTGACGCCCTTCAGGATCTTTTCAAGATGACTCTTTCACAAGGAAATGTCTCTTATAAATAATATAACCTGCAACATGGAAGAATATGTCGCAGCCCAAGTGGGAGAGTATGGGTTAGACAATTGTCTAAGTATGGAAAAATAGAGATCAGTAGCAGGACACTATTAATATAACTGTATTCTTAATGTATTACTCAGATAACTAAAGTAACAAAAGTCCAAACCAAAATTATTGACCATCTACTATCATGAAGCATAAGGAATGTGTATGTACATATATGTATAAAGCATTTATCAGATGACAACTCTATCAAAATGTTAGACCGATACTGTGCAACATAATCAGGATTATTGGTATAATTATAACAAAAAGGGAGACCTTATTCCATAAACGAGTTTAACTACAACTCTCAGAGAAGGTGTCAATTCACCTAGGGCAACTGGCCTACAACAACAAAAACTTGCTTGGCCAAGACTTTAGTCCATTAGGGTCACCAAAACACCTGTAAGTACCCTGGCACACCCCCAGCCACTCGTGCACACTGCATGCTCTATTCAATGAATCAGATTACCACATGCAGCCATTGGTCGCCTTGCCAAGACCAGAAGAGGGTGCTCCTTGCACAAAATGCCACTTGAATAATCATTAGTTAGCATGCTTAATCTTTGTAGGAGATTATTCCCCATTACTAACTTGATCATGCCTGACTCTACATGACCAACCCAAGTGTGGGCCTGAGTATGGTAGAGCATTATACTCATCCATCCCTGACTCCAAAGGACTTAGATCTAGATCCCAAATGTATCAATCCTCAGCCAAGACATGCCGACTCTGTTACCAACACATCTCCCAATATGAAGTTTAGAATCAAAAGGACATTATCAGAGTTATACAACTATTTGATGGATATTCAGAGTTGTAGAGATCAAAAGGTAGTCAAATAAATGAATCATTGGTTATTATTTCACTATGAAACCTAAAATGTAAACTTGTGGGATTGTGGTTTTGAATCAGACAAGTCTATGGCCAGGAGGGTGCAAGAGATTAGGGAGTCCCCCCGTGCGAACACGGAACCAATTAAATAACCTTTCCTCTTTACTGGCTACAAACATCAGTGAAACATGCTCCTAGTCACCGTAGAAGTGTCTGATAGAATTCCACTTTCCAACAATATCACATAATACAATTAATAGAGAGAAATAAAGGAAAAGGGAACCAAAAGACAATAGGACCAGAATCCAAATAAATGCTTGATTATCATCTAAATCCTTTAAACTCAATTGTAAAGGATAATATGGACGAATATATGGAAGTCATACCAAGCTTATTAATAAAGAGGTTGAGTATAGTTGATCACTTATTCATTCTTTAGGAAAGTATATGAAGTATACTATATTCTTACTGCATATAATACCAGACCATTCTATACCATACCTTTTATTGATGTTGATATAATAGATTACAATAGGAATTGAATATCATATTAAACAATAATAAACTATACTGTTTGGATGATAAAATGTGAGAACCATACCTTTTATTGATGTTGATATAATAGATTACAATAGGAATTGATTATCATATTAAACAATAATAACCTGTACTTTTTGGATGATAAAATGTGGGAACCATACCTTTAGATGTACATTGATGCATAGTTCCACAAGAAGACCATATCATCATTAAATATATCCAATCTTGATATATTTGGGCAGCACTCTGTCGCATTTGCCATTACCTCGATCCTCATTCCTAGCTAGATCAGCTTCTAGGGTTTCTCTCACTAGGATAGAAGAGAGATGGCGTATATATTCTAGAGAAAGGATATTTTGGAAGACATAGTATTGGGTTTCTCTTACTATGGTGGAGGAAGGAGGTAGTAGGTTTCTATAGAGAAAGTATTTTTTGGGAGGTGGTTCCTTTCACTAACATAGAGAAAGAGAGAGTGGTTTGCTAATCTAGTGAGAGATGAGAGGTTTATGGTGAAGGAGATGGGAAAGGAGGGATAAGGGACGTTCATCTTTGCTTTGGGATGAAGAGGAGAGAACTTGTGATTATGGTGGGGTGGATGGGGGCTCTTTATATAGGAATGGTGAAGGGTAGCATGGTCTAAATAGGAAAAAGTGTGTGGATGACACATGGGTGCAAGATGTCATCTTTAGGTGGATGTTTACTAGTTAGGTTACACATGGATGATTAGGTGTCATCTCAAGAATTGCTAGATGACACATGGAAGCATATGTGTCATCTCAAGATAGCTATTACAAGGTGGTTGACACATGACAGGATAGGTGTCAACTTTTGGAGGTGTTAGGTGTCAAGGAAAGGAGTGTGCCACTCACCTACTTGCTTCACCAACTAATGTGCTTGCTTAAGCTACCTACTTGCTATCCATCTATATGCTTGCCTCCATAAGCAACTTTCTTGCCACCCAGCTACCTGCTTGTGTGCTTACCCACCAATATATATTTTTTTTCTATAATTTGGAAAAAGTACCGCAATTATATTTTCAATATATAAAATCATTAAATTAATCAAAATGGATTATTTTAATATTAAAATTGATTTTACAAAAAAATCCTCAAAGAAGCTTGTTTTTATGAATAGCTCTAAATAAGGAGTTTTAACTTAAGCTGGAGATCAGGATGTTACATATACCACCCCTTCAAAGAATTTTCGTCCTCGAAAATTATAAGATTTAAGTTATGACTTATTTTAGTCTATTCTACTTAAGATTGTCTGAATCTAGTTTTAAGTTTATACTTCTATGATTTTCCTTGGGTAAGGTCTCATCTTGTTGCTCTGATACCATCTCTGTAACGTCCCCGATTCAACCACCTGATTTTATTCCTTCAAAAATCAAGTAGATGAATCTGAGCCGTTAATATGGCACCAAGAATCAAAGAACAAGTGTGAGATAAGCAATATTTCATTTGAAAATATTACACCCTTACAAAAGGTAGATTTACATTATCTCCTGTATCAATAAAATGATACATGAGTTTAAAATTAATCTTGATCCGCCTTTAATTCTTGATGCCCTTCAGGATCTTTTCAAGATGAGTCTTTCACAAGGAAATGTCTCTTATAAATAATATAACCTGCAACATGGAAGAATATGTCACAGCCCAAGTGGGAGAGTATGGGTTAGACAATTGTCTATGTATGGAAAAATAGAGATAAGTAGCAAGACACTATTAATATAACTGTATTCTTAATGTATTACTCAGATAACTAAAGTAACAAAAGTCCAAACCAAAATTATTGACTATCTACTAGCATGAATCATAAGGAATGTGTATGTACATATATTTATAAAGCATTTATCAGATGACAACTCTATCAAAATGTTAGACCGATACTGTGCAACATAATCAGGATTATTGGTATAATGATAACAAAAAGGGAGACCTTATTCCATAAACGAGTTTAAATACAACTCTCAGAGAAGGTGTCAATTCACCTTGGGCAACTGGCCTACAACAACAAAAACTTGCTTAGCCAAGACTTTAGTCCATTAGGGTCACCAAAACACCTGTAAGTACCCTGGCACACCCCCAGCCACTCGTGCACACTGCATGCTCTATTCAATGAAACAGATTACCACATGCAGCCATTGGTCGCCTTGCCAAGAGCAGAAGAGGGTGCTCCTTGCACAATATGCCACTTGAATAATCATTAGTTAGCATGCTTAATCTTTGTAGGAGATTATTCCCCATTACTAATTTGATCATGCCTCACTCTACATGACCAACCCAAGTGTGGGCCTGAGTATGGTAGAGCATTATACTCATCCATCTCTGACTCCAAAGGACTTAAGATCTGGATCCCAAATGTATCAATCCCCATCCAAGACATGCCGACTCTATTACCAACACATCTCCTAATATGAAGTTTAGAATCAAAAGGACATTATCAGAGTTATACAACTATTTCATGGATATTCATAGTTGGAGAGATCAAAAGGTATTCAAGTAAATGAATCACTGGTTATTATTTCACTATGAAACCTAAAATGTAAACTTGTGGGATTGTGGTTTTGAATCAGACAAGTCTATGGCCAGGAGAGTGAAAGAGGTTAGGGAGTCCCCCCGTGCGAACACAGAACCAATTAAATAACCTTTCCTCTTTACTGGCTACAAACATCAGTGAAATAGGCTCCTAGTCACCGTAGAAGTGTCTGATAGAATTCCACTTTCCAACAATATCACATAACACAATTAATAGAGAGAAATAAAGGAAAAGGGAACCAAAAGACAATAGGACTAGAATCCAAATAAATGCTTGATTATCATCTAAAGCCTTTAAACTCAATTGCAAAGGATAATATGGACAAATATATGAAAGTCATACCAAGTTTATTAATACAGAGGTTGTGTATAGTTGATCACTTATTCATTCTTTAGGAAAGTATATGAAGTATACTATACTCTTACTGCATATAATACCAAACCATTCTATACCATACCTTTTATTGATGTTGATATAATAGATTACAATAGAAAATGAATATCATATTAAACAATAATAAACTATACTTGATGATAAAATGTGAGAACCATACCTTTTATTGATGTTGATATAATAGATTACAATAGGAATTGAATATCATATTAAACAATAATAACATGTACTTTTTGGATGATAAAATGTGGGAACCATACCTTTAGATGTACATTGATGCATAGTTCCACAAGAAGACCATATCATCATTAAATATATCCAATCTTGATATATTTGGGCAGCACTCTATCGCATTTGCCATTACCTCGATCCTCGTTCCTATCTAGATCAGCTTCTAGGGTTTCTCTCACTAGGATAGAAGAGAGATGGCTTATATATTCTAGAGAAAGGATATTGTGGAAGACATAGTATTGGGTTTCTCTTACTATGGTGGAGGAAGGAGGTAGTAGGTTTCTATAGAGAAAGTATTTGTTGGGAGGTGGTTCCTTTCACTAACATAGAGAAAGATAGAGTGGTTTGCTAATCTAGTGAGAGATGAGAGGTTTATGGTGAAGGAGATGGGAAAGGAGGGAGAAGGGACGTTCACTTTTGCTTTGGGATGAAGAGGAGAGAACTTGTGATTATGGTGGGGTGGATGGGGGCTCTTTATATAGGAATGGTGAAGGGTAGCATGGTCTAAATAGAAAAAAGTGTGTGGATGACACATGGGTGCAAGATGTCATCTTTAGGTGGATGTTTACTAGTTAGGTTACACATGGATGATTAGGTGTCATCTCAAGAATTGCTAGATGACACATGGAAGCATATGTGTCATCTGAAGATAGCTATTACAGGGTGGTTGACACATGGCAGGATAGGTGTCAACTTTTGGAGGTGTAAGGTGTCAAGGAAAGGAGTGTGCCACTAACCTACTTGCTTCACCAACTAATGTGCTTGCTTAAGCTACCTACTTGCTATCCATCTATATGCTTGCCTCCATAAGCAACTTGCTTGCCACCCAGCTACCTGCTTGTGTGCTTACCCACCAATATATATTTTTTTCCAAATTTTGGCAAAAGTACCGCAATTATATTTTCAATATATAAAATCTTTTAAATTAATCAAAATGAATTATTTTAATATTAAAATTGATTTTATAAAAAAATCCTCAAAGAAGCTTGTTTTTATGAATAGCTCTAAATAAGGAGTTTTAACTTAAGTAGGAGATCAGGATGTTACAATCTTGGGCTATGATGTTTCGTCTGTTGGCCTAGTCTTCTAGTTTATGTCTTCTTCTCTCTGGTGATGATTCGTTGGTTGAGTGGATGGACTCTTCCTATGCTATATGTTTGTGGGTTGGTTTTGTTCTTCTGTTCTGCTGCTGTGATCCTTTTCCTTCTTGGGGATATTCCTTCTTGTTGCTGGCTGTTAGTGGTTTGTTTGGACCTGGAGGATGTAGCTGTGATAGTTATGGTCTATTTTCGATGCTTATGGTTGGTTTCTGAGTTATTTGGCTCTATGTTGCTTATGTTGCTCCCCTCTCACTCTTGGAGTGATGGTCGAGAATGGGGTTGGATGTATGGGTCTTGGGTCTTCAGTGTTCTATTGAGTTAGCTTTTTGTCCCTTTCTCTTAAGAGCCTGATGATAGTGTTTCTCTTATTCTTGCTCCCCTCTCACCTATGGTGATGGTTGAGTTAGCTTCCTTTCTTTCTGGGTTTTCTCAGGACTGAGCTCATAGATACTATACTCTGATGTAAAGATAGTTTTGTTTTTCTAGTTGGTTCTCCGTCTGAGAACCAACAAGCACTGTATACTCTTACAAAAAAATGAAAAAAAAAGAAACATGAGTTTTGACCGACCAAAAAAAAACTGTTCTGTTAATTTGGTTAAGTCTTTCTTTTCTAAGATTAGCTTTAAACAATTAGATGTGTAGTTAGGCTGTGTGTAGCCTTCTATCATGTAGACAAAGCAAGTAACATTGAGGTATATTACATATACATATAGGTACTGATAGTATAACAACAAAGAAAATTATTTGTAAGTAGAGATAGAAACTTGCTCTAATAATGAATTCTTTCTGCTGAATGTATATAATAGATAGGATATCAGCCTAATTTTGAGATGAATACATAGGAACTTACTTTTGACATGACATGTAGTCTTGAAAAGTACTACACTAGTGTAGTAGAAAAGGGTTTGTGAGATGTAAAGTTTCTGTAATCAAAGTCGTTGAAGTTAGATCGTAGTAACTCCATAGTCTTTTTCCTATTGATTCATTCTTGTTTATAGTGGTTCTTTCATATTTTTCTGAAGTTGTTTTCTGCAAGCTTTTAATTTTTTGATAGACAAAGAAGAGGCATGCTGTCGATTTCATAGAGGCAACTCAAAAAGATATAAATGCAAGCATGTGTGCTATTCTAGTGGATTGGCTGGTTGAGGTGAATTACTTAACGTGATGGGTTTTGCATAAATTAGATTTTTTTTCTTATGATTTTTGTCTAACCTATATCCTTTTTCTATTGGAAGGTTTCTGAAGAATATAGGTTGGTTCCGGACACCTTATACTTGACAGTTAATTACATTGATCGCTATCTTTCTGGAAATGAAGTGAATCAGCAATGTTTGTAATTGCTCAGACTAGCTTGTATGCTAATCGCTTCGTAAGATTGACCTTTGTCTATAATATTTCCTCCTGCCCACCATTTCTTCCATATGCTTAAAGAGATGAATTATTCTTTTGATGCAAAAAAAATGAAGAAGTATGTGCTCCTCAGGTGGAAGAATTCTGCTATATAACTGATAACACTTACGTTAAGGAGGAGGTGAGAATTGATGTCCTTTACCGTGCTCGTCTTGACACTTCTATGTGTACCTAACAATGCCATATACAAGTTCTGCAAATGGAAGCCGTTGTACTTAGACACCTCAAGTTTGAGATGACTGCTCCAATAGTGAAATGCTTTTTGAGGTATTCCACATTGCATTGATGTATATAACCCGTGAACACTCCTTTAAAATTTTCTTAACTTGACCTTGACAAACCTTTTCTTCTTCTTCTTTAATTATAGGATATTCTTCCATGTAGCTCAATAGTCAGAAGGGGTAAGCATCTAATTCTCACTGCTATCACCTTTTAAATATAGTTCAGGTTTTTAAGTATTTATCCATTTTTTTGTTGTAGGTTCCTTCTCTGCAACTTGAATTCCTAGCTAGTTATATAGCAGAGTTGATACTCTTGGAGTATGGTTTTCTTTCTTATGCTCCATCGTTAATAGCTGCCTCAGCGGTCTTCCTTACAAAATTTATACTACAGTCAATGAGGAAACCTCAGGTAAACAGTGAAAATAGGTCCAACCATCAGCTTGGTAGCATTCTGCAGATCAATAAGAATAACAAAATGTAATATAGAGGTCATCATGTATAGGTAAGAGCTTATTCTTAAATGCACTGGGAGAAGAAAGCTTATGGAATAGGTAAGTTATGAGTAAGAGAAACTATGTTTTCTTGTTTCTTTCGGGAGCTATATCTAAAAACGTGTATGTTTCTTTGTAGGTATCCATGGTGGTTCGCACAAAGTGGATGCTACCATCAACTTGATGGCGCTTGATCCACAAATACAAAAGTATAGAACGTATAGATTATGAGAAGAAATGCCAATATGTTCTAATCCAGGGGATTCACCAACCAAAACTAACCATACATGAACCTCTACATGAGTTGCCAATAGGAAAGGCTGCAACTCGAGCTTTGGGAGTTGATGAGGACATGGCACATACCTCTATCATATTTGGGATTGGAAGATTCACCACTAAAGCTGAGATTCATAGGGTTGTTAAACTCACTGTGAATTAGGTGGGGGAACAAAGGGAGATGAGTCCTCTTTATATTGTGCTTTGTAGTCTGCAGTGGATAGATGTAGTCAGAAGAAGATATTGTATACATGTGTCTTTTTTCCATGCATATTGTAAAATAGGGGCCAGGTTAATGTCCTCCCCATGTGTACTCATTGTTCAAATATAAATAAAAGTATCATTGGTGACATTGTAAGAACAACTCAATCTTGAATAACATTCATATGTTTTCTTATTGAAAACCACTCTATATTGGCAAGCAACTGACTGGATACATAATGTCTCTCACTACATATGTATGTATAGTACATGGTGTCTTTCACTACACACTAGCTATAATTACATGTGTAGCAAGTGCTAATTTTTGCTATACATCAACTACAAATACAAATTGTAACCAATACCATCTCTCCCTACATATCATAGGTACAAATTGAATTGTAGTCATACATTTGGCTACAATTGAAACTACATGTTTATGTGTAAGGACATTTTTACCTACAATTAGGGTTACATATGAATTTGTAGCGAGAGGAATAACTAACTACAACTTTAAAAAATGTAGCCTAAACAATTAGCTACACGAGTATTAGCTATATATTATAAATGTAAGGATAAATGTAGCCAAAGCTTTTAGCTACAAATTTTGGGGTTTTCGCTACAATTTTTTTGTAGTTAAAGACCATAGTTTTCGTAGTGAATATTTATTGGGTAATAAAGATAAACTAATGAGATGAATGGGGAAAGCAGTCAATGGCAAGAAAAGGGATTAGAGAATGTGAAGTGAGGAATAACATGGGGACTGGAAGTTGGATTTGGGCAATAAGTGTGTGTAGAGGTATTAAGTGGAGAACTATAAGGAGTAATTAATTGAGGATAATTGATAAGTGTATCGAGAGAGAGAGAGAGAGAGAGAGAGAGAGAGTGTAGAACAACCCCGCCTCCCGGTAACCCCCAATTAAGGGAGACCAAGAGGTCAAAGTCGTTGTCCCAATTTCCCAAATCAAAGGTTCAACAAATAATCAGTAACAATTATTAAGTTCTACCAAACTATATTGAAAGATGGAATAAAATAAAACTTTTCATACCTTTTTAAAAAACTTCGATATCTTCCACATCTGGACTCTATTCTAACTAATCCTCCTTGCACTTTATTTCTTAATTTCATAATATGCCACTTTACTATTTTCTCCTTTTCAATTTTGTACCTAAAATGCCGACAAACAAAACGTCGATCCGCATAAATGAATATGCCAGTATGTGGGAACAACCAAAATTTCACATATATGGCTAACAATCTAAATATCACAATCAAATTAATTAATAAGTCAATTTATGCTTTCAATGTAACATTCTCCACTGCTTTTGCCCTAACCATGGAATACCCCCTTTAGGGTTTCTCTTTCATCAATGACTTAAGGCCACCTTCTCCATCCTGAGCTTGGTGCCTGGGGTCACCTCTCATGGTGCCCATTAGTCATGCAATAAAACCCACCTTCTCTATCCTGAGCTTGGTGTCTAGGGTCACCTCTCATGGAGCCCATGGGTCTTCCCTCTTCGGCTTGACCATTTTGCATCATCCATCAGGGTGACATATAGGTGCGAGAATACACACTTATATCATAATTGTGATAATCATAGTGACTTTATGATTTGCATGTATGAACATCCAAACTGATAGGTTGCATCCAATGCGATTCATCATTCAGAAAATCTTCGGAAAACTAGTGCGATTAACAATAATTAACCACATACCTGATCCAAAGCATCTTGATGTCCAAGAAATAATGATAGGGAAAAATACAACAAGCAATCAACAATATCCTGAAATTAATGCATAACATCCAAGTGTTATAGTTTATCCAAAACACACTCAAGATTGACTTGGATTCCACCTTATGGTTTCTAGGCCAACCTTAGGGTTTTAGCCTCCATAATACCTTTATCATTTTTAATACTCTTTTAGTCCACAAACCCTAATTTCAACATCATAAGCCTACTTAAAAGTCAATTACGTCTATTATTTCCCTTTACACTAAAATTACCACTTTTATCCTTTTAAGTTATTTAAAGATCATTAGTCCCAATTATCATCTTATATTCCTTCCAAATTGACAACTCATATTTCATTATAATCTAATTCATATATGGACTACATTTATTACTATTCACATTTGTCCATTAGAAAACCCTAATTACCAAATTAAGGGTATTTATCCACATAATTAGGAACTTTTTTACTCGAAATAGCTTAGACTCATCATATCTTAGCTTCATACACGAATTTGAACAATTAAATTCATTAAGAATCTTAATTAGGGTTTCAAGGCCCATTAAAGCCTATTTAAGCACATGGAACCCTAAATTAATCAAACTATGCATAAAGATAATCCTTTTAGATCTAATGTGTCATTCTATAATCAACATGTTAATATAAACTTAAAACATCCATATAACCCTTCCCAATTCATAAATCATCAAACATTAGGGTTTTTCATTAATTAAACCATTAAAGATAGCATCTTTACTTACTTTTTAAAATTTCAAGTAGAGAAAGGGTTCAATTATCTTTTCATTGCATTCCTCGTGTTCTCCTGATCAATTTTCATATATTAAGTTCCTTCGTATGACCTTCCTACTAATTACTATGATTTTTGCAAGAAAAATCATTTTTTGGATTTTCTAGTTAGAGAGGTGGATTACCTGAGTTTTTCGGAAATTTGACAACCGTCGGATCGCTAGTATTCATTGACTGCACACGATCACATGACTTTCAAAGCTTGTGCCCACTAATGACTTATTGAAGTCACGAAATAGCTAGGGTTGTTGATCAACTCTCGCGGCCCATCATGGTCTTTGATCGGACGACGACTGCTTCTTCTTCCCCGCCCGATCTAGCAGTAGCTTCGCGGCGGTGCCACAGATGAGGGCTTGTCGGAGCAAGGCCAATATGATGGCCTAGGGCACAAGGGAAGAGGGTAAGCGGCCGATTGGGTTCGCGTAACTCTGAGAAGTCGAAAGGGGATACTATATATAGGATTTAGGGGCTCTTCTAGGGTTGTCGCCACCCTTACTCACGACCTGATTGGGCATTTATTCTAGAATGAATGAAACCACCCAAAACATAAGTTGGTTGGGTGTAGAATCCTCGTCCAAACCCAAAGGAGCAATTTCCTCAGGTGCACACACATCATATCATGAGAAAATCGAAGTGGAAAAACACCATCCAGCCACATGTTTCCCATTTTGGCTAGAACTGGACGATGAGCGGCTCTCGTTGGATCAAGAGTTAATGGCCCTCCTCTCTTGCGTTCAAACAAAAAGGAAAACGAATTCCTATTTTCAAGATAATTCCTTATTATTTAATATAACTTGGAAAAATCATAACTCCTACACCATGGAACTATTTCATCCCAAATTTTGAGAGAAACTTAATAATGACTTAATCTACCTCTCTGCCAAATTTAGGCTCATTATCTGAAAGAAACCATGCCTTTTCTTTAGGTGAAAGATATTACTCAATTAGGCTTATTTCTCACATATTTTCTCTTTCTTCACTTATTATCTTGCAACTTGGACTCCTTGGAACCCTAGAAATCCTAAGATTTTGAAATCCTTTTTGAAGGATTCTTATTATCCTTCTAGATGCATCCACATCCTTTATTTCTCATTATCTTACTTATTTCTTTTATTAAAAGATTTATTTTTAAGAATTTCTCTTTATCTTTTATTTCCTTTTTCCTCTTTTCCTATTGCTTTTATTAGAAATCACATATAAACGAAATTTACTCAATTGTGGCCATTAATGCCACCTTGTAGATATTTCTATATAATTCTCATAAATACTTTGCTTAATATTCATTATCTTGTATCTTTTTCTAATATTTGGACTTTTCTTCTTTTCTTCCCTTTTATATCCATTATTGGATTAATCTAAAAATAGGAACCATGAAACTCCTATCAAAAGGGAGATTTACAAAGAAATCCCTTCTTTGAAGCAAAGCATACAATCTTTTCAATTATGTCCATATTCATAAAAGCATTACATTTCAATTATGAAAACATATTCAAAATTAAGGTTGTAACATCCTTCTCCTCTTATAGGAATTTTGCCCTCAAAATTCAACCAAACATATAAACAATTCAGGATAAGACTTTTCCGTATCCATCATTGGCTCCCATGTGGCTTCATCCTCTCCATGATTCATCCAGAGAACCTTTATCATCTAATATTATTTACTCCTAAGCTCTCTCTCACCTTGGTATCTCATACCCTTATATGTGACTCCGGGTAAATTAGCCTCCCTTGGGAACTCACTAGGTTCATTGCTCAGCCCATGGCTCGGGTACCTCACATAGTACTCTAGATCGGACTTGTGGAACACATCATACATCATGTTATCTTGAGGGGTAAGGCTAAACATAACCATCTCCACCAATCCATCCCAAATGGACCCATGTATCAGGGACTCAGCTTTCTCAGCTACAACTCAGAGGGGTCAGATTTTCATATCACATATTATCCCACAATGAACTACATGTCAGTCTACTTTGCATCAACTCACGACTCATGTTGCCCCTGAGCTTTCTCAACCATCGCATGATCAAAGTGACTTCATCTACACTCCCTGTGGTCTCTTTGAACTTCACAAGGTCTTTCCACTGACATCATCTTCGTGACATAGTGACTGACACAACCTCCCTTACATAGCTTCTTACATCATGATACTGGATATGGTGGTTATCATCACAACTTTCATAGGATGAGAACTGTCCCCATATATCACCCTGAATGAGCAAATGCACTCTCATCAGACCCTTTAGTTTGGATCATGCTAACCATTAGTTAAGGGTGATAAGTTGTACTAACATCGAGTTCTTCATGTACCTACTTCCACCGCATGGTAGTGAATCTTTAGGTCATACTCAAGAACTTTTGAATTGCATCATGGTGTAGTTGAAACACCTCTCTCTCTTGCAAGTAGTTCAACTAGATTTGTCCCTTGATAGTACTCTCTCTTTCTCTTATATTATGTCATCTAGGTAAGGCAATTTACCATAACCCATAGTGCATCCTAACCTTCCTCGGTCTAGGGAAGACTTACCACCACAACTATAGTGGATAACTCCCATTCCCACTCAGGGACTCTTTATCCTTTATATCAACTCATTGGGTTACCGATGTTCATCCTTCGCCTCTTGACTTGCATGGCGACAAGCTACTTGCATCTTTGTACACTTTTCATCTTAAGCATCAAAGTACTACGACCACTTACTATCTTCGTAGTACCACGGTGTATGATGAACTTAGAATCATGATCTCTTGTATGTCATGATTCCTCAAGGTTGATTCCTCAGAAACCCTAAAACACTCTAGTTGTGGGTTTCATCACCTTCTTTTTGAAAGAAGTGCATCTGAGGTTCTACAACCATCCTTCTATAACAACAAGCACTAGGTTGGCTAACCAAGAAACCACTAACTCAATCAACATATCTCGTAATATCTGATTGTTAGCCAATCACATCTCATGAACTTAGGGTTCACCTAACCACCTCTTCCAACCTTTCCACTACCTAGACTATATAGTTGCATCTCAAAAAGAGCATCCATTACCACCTTTCATCTTTATGTGTTAGGTAATGTTGAAGACATACACCTCCATGTATTCCACTTATTATCTCATCTAGGACTATAAGTCTATCTTCATCAAGAAAACTCTGAGTTCATCCTCTTGGTTATTGAACTCAACCTTGTATAACTCATATATTCCACATAGCTCATGATAAAAACATCCTTATAAGATGACTCCCTTAGTTCTCTTGGTGTTTGTAAACCATCCACATATCGAACACTCCTCAAAGGTATGCTATCATCTCTATCATATTTCATAGCAACATTTCCACTCACATCATCTTTATCCTTGGTGCATAGCATGTGTATTGTCCTATCTCTCACTCCCATAACAAGAGGAAATAAGCATTTGGCTGCAGTCCAAATATAGAGTTCTTCCCATTCTAAGAGTAGAGATGGTACATCCCACATTGCCAGTACACCTTCAAATCTAATTTGAAACGTGCACCACATGTCTCTACATCATGAACATCTCGATATCAGGGTTACTTCCATGAAAAACTGGTCTTGAACCCACTTGGGTCTTCATACCATCCTTGTTCATCTCCTCTAGGTCTGTAGGGTGCCGGTAATTTTGGGGTCATCCCTCTTCCCTTCTGCATCAAAGAATGCCCTCCTCATTTGCCCTTTGGGTCCCATGAGTTCATGAAGGTGATCAATCTCCTAACCCATGGCCCTTAGACAATGATAGTTGTTACCTCCCGACCCTATGGTCATGTGCAACTAGGGAGTTAGGCAACTCCTACTACCATCGGCCTCATCCCTACCTGACCCTAGGATAGACTTAGGATTCTAACATAGTACATATCCAACTTGAAACCTTACCCAAGTCTCCATCATCTCTCTCAGCATTCGTGGTCTGACTTACATCCTTTCATAGGGATCATGGTGACCTACCTGCCTCGGTCAGGCCCCATCCTCATGCACTTAGAGATGATTATCTATGGGTCTATAGGTTCATTCTCATACTATGTACTCTCCACTTAGCTTCCCAAGATTCTATGAGACCCCTTAAGGTTACCTAGCTCAAACCAAAAGCTGATACACACCCTACAAAAAGGGTCCTCTCCCAGGATGGGAGGAAACTATCTCTTGATGGAAACAAAGGTCACACACATCCTCACATCTAGGGTTTACATCAACATGAGCAGGATTAGTACTATCAAGATACTATGGCATGTATCTAACAAATATACCACCTACTAAACCTTACTAGGTCTCCATGGTAGGTCATACTTGTTCTCATTCCTCAACATTGGACCATCATCATACATGCCCATGTCACCAACCTATATGTGAGGCGTTCATCAAACATATACCTTAGTCTAAGGGGTTTCCTTTTCCTCTAAACATGATGAGTGTCATACTCCCATGCATAAGAACTCAAGCATCCGTGTGAGCATCAGGTGCACCAGGAACTACTACTTCCCCTCTTTAGGTCTAGAAAACCTAGGTTCACTTTTTTGCATCAGTCGTATAACTGCATGCTCAACTTTCCAACCATGAACCAAACATGTACGAGGTATATCATGCACGTTCTATAATCCTTCCACTTGAACAACACCTCAGAGTTGAGTCCTCCTCAAGGTCAACCAATTCGATATATGGCCTCACAACTTGATACTATACCTTCTCAGGGACTAAGGAACTCTTCTTCCTATCCTTAAAAGGTAAGGTAGGCACCTACTACTTCCATTGATCGGTTCAAGAAGTATCTTCCCCTTTCTAGGGTTTGGTTCCTCTAAAGGCAACCTAGATAACATAAGCCTCCAATGATCATGCACGAGACAACTGTAACCATCCACTTAGGTCGCAACATACCCAACTTCTCAGGGTTCCTCATATCCCATAGTATAAGCTTCCAACCTTCATATTCAGGTCTTGCTCTCTCTCTCTAGAGATAACCCTACAAACAACCTTGCCACTATAGGTTCTCTCTGTAAGGTGGATCAAGCTCACATGCATACACCTACATGGGTGAAACCTATGTTTACTCAAAATTATCCATAGCTCTTTATGCTTATCTCATAAGCTATCCAACATGCCCTTTTGGCATGAGTTTTAACCTACTACAATCACTACTGATGTATCCTAGGTGCATACTCTACCATGATCATATAAGCCCATAAGGGTTCTATAAGGTCATCACTAACGTCATCAATGAAGGAGTTATCCTTCACCCTAACATGCACAACCCTACTAAGGTTGGGTTTCCTGAAAGACACTAGGTCAGCCAACCTCACATAGTTCATACTTCTCATAGGTATACAAAACCAAAAGCATGTCAACCCACACACATGGTCGACCATGACATCTAACTCATTATGTCATCTCTCTCTAACCACCACTTAGGGTTAGGGTTAGCATCATCCTCAGAGGATGCACCAGGTCTCTACCTCTAATGGAGGTTTCTACCGCCAAGACCAACTCTCTATTCATCCTCCTAACAAGAAGGTCTAACCTTAGGTCTCTCTTGAGGGCATGACAACACATGTCATACAACCTAACCATGCGACTATTCTTTAGTTTATGCTTAAACTATTAAGTTTATGTCCATGACATCTTATTCACATGCTTTTTCATTGATTTGGTGGAGGATTCCTTAACCTTATCATACATACCCTGACCTCAAGAGGGCGAGGAAGAGAGAGAGAAACCCTAAACCTCATAATATTAACAGAATTAGGGTTGAGAAGGGATAAAAATAGATGAGAGAGTCCTAAACGTATCTTATTTTGAGTCAGATCCTAAGACATTGGCCATGCAGTCACACAGATCCCAGAGTCCTTGTATTCCGACTAGAAGTGCGGAGGAAAATATTGCCAGCCCCCAGATGTGATCCTTTTCTAGACACCTCTGTCATTCAAAAAATCCTCTAATAACTCCCTCGGTTCTATGGAATTTGTAAAATTTAATAATTACTAAAGATTAAAGTGGAACCAATGCTCTGATACCAAATGTAACAACCTCGCCTCCTGGTAACCCCACATTAAGGGAGACCAAGAGGTCAAAGCCGTTATCCCAATTTCCCAGATCAAAGGTTCGACAAATAATCAGTAGTATTACTAAGTTCTACCAAACTATACTAAAAGCTGGAATAAAATAAAACTTTGCATACATTTTTCAAAAACATGGATATCTAACTTCTATCCACATCTGGACTCTACTCTAACTAATCCTCCTTGCACTTGATTTCTTAATTTCACAATATGCCACTTTACTGTTTTGTCCTTTTCAATTTCGTACCTAAAATGCCGACAAACAAAACGTCGATCAGCATAAATGAATATGCCGGTATGTGGGGACAACCAAAATTTCACATATATGGCTAACAATCTAAATGTCACAATCAAGTTAATTAACCAGTCAATTTACGCTTTCAATGTGACTTTCTCCACCACTTTTTCCCTAACCCTGGAATACCCCCTTTAGGGTTTCTCTTTTATCAATGACTTAAGGACACCTTCTCCATCCTGAGCTTGGTGCCTGGGGTCACCTCTCATGGTGCCCATTAGTCATGCAATAAAGACCACCTTCTCTATCCTAATCTTGGTGCCTGGGGTCACCACTCATGGTGCCCATGGGTATTCCCTCTTGGGCTTGACCTTAATGCATCATCCATCAGGGTGACATGTAGGTGAGAGAATACACACTTATATCATAATCGTGATAATCATAGTGACTTTATGATTGGCAAGTATGAACATCCAAATTGATAGGTTGCATCCAATGCAATTAATCATCTAGAAATCCTTCAGAAAACTAGTATGATTAACCATAATTAACCACATACCTGATCCAAAGCATCTTGATGTCCAAGCAATAATGATAGGGAACAATCAAACAAGCAATCAACAATATCCTGAAATTAATGCATAACATCCAAGTGTTATAGTTTATCCAAAACACACTCAAGATTGACTTGGATGCCACCTTAGGATTTCATTAGGGTTTTAGCCTCCATAATACCTTTATCACTTTTAATACTCTTTTAGTTCACAAACCCTAATTTCAACATCATAAGCCTACTTAAAAGTCAATTAAGTCTATTATTTCCCTTTACACTAAAATTACCACTTTTATCCTTTTAAGTTATATGAAGATCATTATTCCCAATTATCATCTTAGATTCCTTCCAAATTGACAACTCATATTTCATTATAATCTAATTCATATATGGAATCCATTTATTACTATTCACATTTGTCCATTAGAAAACCCTAATTACCAAACTAAGCGTATTTATCCACATAATTAGGAACTTTTATACTCGAAATAGCTTAGACTCATCATATCTTAGCTTCATATATGAATTTGAACAATTAAAGTCATTAAGAATCTTAATTAGGGTTTCAAGGCCCATTAAAGCCTATTTAAGCACATGGAACCCTAAATTAATCAAACTATGCATAAAGCTCATCCTTTTAGATCTAATGCGTCCTTTTATAATCAACAAGTTATTATAAACTTAAAACATCCATATAAACCTTCCCATTTCATAAATCAACAAAAATTAGGGTTTTTCATTAATTAAACCATTAAAGATAGCATCTTTACATTTTTTTTAATTGCAAGCATAAAAAAGCTTGAATTATATTTTTAGTGCATTCCTCGTGTTCTCCTGATCAAATTTCACATATTAAGTTCCTTCATATGACCTTCCTACTAATTACTATGATTTTTGCAAGAAAAAGTATTTTTTGGATTTTCTAGTTAGAGAGGCGGATTACCTGAGTTTTTCAGAAATTTGACAACCGTTGGATCGCTGGTATTGATTGACTTTACATGATCACACGGCTCATAAAGCTTGGACCCACTAACGACTTATTGAAGTCACGAAATAGCTAGGGCCATTGATCAACTCTCACGCCCCATCATGGTCTTTGATCGGACGGCGGCTGCTTCTTCTTCCCCGCCCGATCCAACATTAGCTTTGCGGCGGTGCCGCAGATGAGGGCTCATCAGAGCAAGGCCAATCTGATGGCCTAGGGCACGAAGGAAGAGGGTAAGTGGCCGGTTGGGTTTGCGTAACTCTGAGAAGTCAAAATGGGATGCTATATATAGGATTTAGGGGCTCTTCTAGGGTTGTCGCCGCCCTTGCTCTCGACCCTATTGGGCATTTCTTCTAGAACAAATGAAACCACCCAAAACCTAAGCTGGTTGGGTGTGGAATCCTCACCCAAACCCAAAGGAGCAATTTCCTCAGGTGCACACACATCATATCATGAGCAAATCATAGTGTAAAAACACCATCCAACCGCATGTTTCCCAATTCGACTAGAACTGGATGATGAGCAGCTCTCATTGGATCCAGATCCAATGGCCCTCATCTCTTGCGTTCAACCAAAAAGGAAAACAAATTCCTATTTTCAAGATAATTCCTCATTATTTAATATAACTTGGAAAAATAATAACTCCTAAACCATGGCTCCATTTTATCCCAAATTGTGAGGGAAACATAATAATGACTTAATATACCTCTCTGCTAAATTTGAGCTCATTATCTAAAAGAAAACGTGCCTTTTCTTTAGGTGCAAGATAATACTCAATTAGGCTTATTTCTCACATCTTTTTTCTTTCTTCACTTATTATCTTGCAACTTGGACTCCTTGGAACCCAAGAAATCCTAAGATTTCGAAATCCTTTTTGAAGGATTCTTATTATCCTTCTAGATGCATCTACACCCTTTATTTCTCATTATCTTACCTATTTCTATTATTAAAATATTTCTTTTTAAGAATTTCTCTTTATCTTTTATTTCCTTTTTCCTCTTTTAGTATTTCTTTTATTAGAAATCACATATAAAAGAAATTTACTCAATTGTGGCCATTAATGCCACCTTCTAGAGATTTCTATATAATTCTCATAAGTACTTTGCTTAATATTCATTATCTTGTATCTTTTTCTAATATTTGGACTTTTCTTCTTTTCTTCCCTTTTATATCCATTATTGGATTAATCTAATAATAGTAACCATGAAATTCCTATCAAAAGGGAGATTTGCAAAGAAATCCCGTCTTTTAAGCAAAGCATACACCCTTTTCAATTAAGTCAATATTCATAAAAACATTACATTTCAATTATGAAAATATATGTGAAATTGAAGTTGTACCAGAGAGATAGAGAGAGTCAAGGAATCCATTTTAAAAAAGGGCATAGAGAGTGAGAGAGGTAATGAACGTGGGAGAAATGTGGATGAAGTGAGGTGGAGAAGAGATTGTGGGGATGTGTTATTTTTTAGGGGTGAAGAATGTGTAATGCATGGGCTCACTGTCCAAGGCTCTAGTAGAGTTTCAAGAATGACAACTGGCCCCATAGATCACCACTAGCCTTAACTGCGTGATTTGTCCTCAATCACGTGCAAGCTAGGGTCAACTTCCCAAATGGTCACCCATCCTAGGACTACTCCAAGTGAAGCACGCTGAACTATGGAGTTATTTAGAGATAGGATCCCTAAAAAGGAGGTGCACCTTGGTGATATGGGTAGTCTAATCACTCCTTTTAAGATCATGTTATCTCAGGCTTTAAATCTGTGGACATTACAATCACCTCCACTTAGACTCTTGACATCCTTGTCAAGGCTCAACTATATGGCCTCATAATATTCCCCATTTTGGTGTAGACCTAGAACGACCCATAGACACCCAACTCCCGATCATGGAATACCAACACAAGGGTGGCTACGTCAACCATGGACATCCCTTTCCAACATGCATGGACCTCATAACTCAATATTGGCATTCCAAATGCCTATGTGGGCCCCAGCTACTAGAGGGGTCACGACTCTGATACCATTTGTTACGCCTGGGCCCACTGCCCAAGGATCTAGTAGAGTTTTAGGAATGATGACTGGCCTCACAGATTGCCACTAGCCTTAATTGTGTGCTTTGTCCTCACTCATAGTTAAGCATGCTCAGCTTGGAGTAGTACTAGGATGGGTGATCATTCGGGGTGCACCTTGGTGATATGGGTAGTCTAATCATTCCTTTTAAGAACATGTTATCTGAGGCCTCAAATCCTTGGACGTTACAATATCCTCCACTTAGACTCTTGACATCTTCGTTAAGGCTCAACTATATGGCCTCATAATATTTGAGTTACGCTACACACACCCCCCTTACCCCCGAGCTCCCACCCGGTTCTTGGGAAAATACATCTGCAACATTTGCAGTTGTCTTTGTATTAATACTCAAGTAAAAGTCATGCAAAGTCCATGCAAAGTGCAGAGAATGGCACAGTATGTCTCTCCACTCTTCTCTCTAGATCTCATATTTATTAATTCATTTTTTCTCTTGTAATTATTCTCTCTCGTTATAATCCACCCACCAGCATTCCCGTATTAGTACAGTACCTACAGAATCCAATAGCAACATTGATCTGGAAGCATAAGCACAGTACCTACAGAATCCAATAGTAACATTTGTCATCTGGACATATTTTTTACAAAATAGAGAGATAAGTTGAGTGCCCATTTGTTGATTATCTCGAAAGTATACTGCACATCAGATTAAAAATCATTTATAAAATACATCCATAAGTATGGTACCCACTTGTTAATTTCAATTCATTTGCTGAAGCATAAGTACAATACTTAGCAAATTACAAAATCAAGCATAATTGTATAACTAGCCTAGAAGTATAAGCACAGTACCTACGGGATCTTATAGCAACATTGATCATTTGGACATTTTTTTTACAAAATGCAAGCATAAATACAATACCTAGAAAAATACAAAATCAAAAAATAATTATATTACAGGTCTAGAAGCTTAAGCACAATACCTACATAATCACATCGCAACATTGGCCATCTGGTCAAGAATCAACTATAAAATACATCTATAAGTATTGTACCCACTTGTTAATTCCAACCCAGTTTTTTCAAACATAAGTACAATACCTACCAAATTATAATAAGTACAATACCTAACAAATTATAAAATCAAGCATAATTGTATAACTGATCTGGAAGAATAAGCACAGTACCTACGGAATCCAATAACAATATTTTTCATCTAGACATAATTTTTTTACAAAAGTGTGGTACACATCTGGTCAATAATCAACTATAAAATGCATCTATAAGTATTGTACCCAATTATTAATTTCCAACCCAGTTTGTCAAACGTAAGTACAGTACCTATCAAATTCACTTGTGAATGTATATGTATTTATTGTAGGTACAGTACTTACGTAATTTGCAGTGGGGATAAATATGCAATAGAACTTTTTGTAAGCTATAGTGGATTGATATCTACAATTTGCATGACTGTTGCATGGAGTGCATAGAGTATATGTACCTTGCATGTATTTTGCATGTTTTTACATGGGTAATAATATCAAAAACCGACTGCATGCTGGGACTAATTAAAAATTGCCTATTCCCGAGTTCCGGGTAGGCCAGCAGGTAGGCCATGGGTTATGGGTATAATTTTCCTAATATTTCTCCATTTTGGTGTAGACCCAGAATGGCCCATAGACACCCAACTCCCGATCATGGAGTACCAGTGCAAGGGTGGCTATGTCAACCATGGGCATCCCTTTTCAACATGCATGGACCTCATAACTCAAGAATGGCATGCCACATGCCTATGTGGGCCCCACCTACTGGAGGGGTCACGACTCTGATACTATTTGTAACACCTAGGCCCATTGCCCAAGTCTCTAGTAGAGTTTCAAGAATGACGATTGGCCTCACATATCACCACTAGCCTTAATTGTGCGCTTTGTCCTCACTCACACGCAAGCCAAGGTCAACTTCCCAACTGGTCACCCATCCTAGTACTACTCCAAAGTTAGCAAACTTAACTATGGAGTTCTTTAGAGATGGGCTCCCTAAAAAAGAAGTGCACCTTGGTGATATGGGTAGTCAAATCATTCCTTTTCAAATCATGTTATCTAAGGCCTCAAATCCTTGGACATTAAAGAAAATATCCATAAAAGGAATAAAATCTCAAAAAAAGGAGAAAAAAGTGAGAGTTAAGGAGAGTGCAATGTTTGCAAATGGAGCAATCTGATTTATTAGTGACCATTTTTGTAATTCACACAACAAACTCTCTTTTTATAATATATCCATGTCATTGAAATGGCACGTGTACAATTTGTTAGAAAAATCCCACCATACATGTTGAATCGATATTGTTTAGATTAAATTTATAAAAAACACAACCATATGTTATTTATACAATGAGATATAACAATATCTCATCAAATGGTTTCTAATTTTCATAACTTCCTATTGATTATAATATGTACATCTTCTTTATTTAAATGATTTGGGAATGCCGGTTTGAGGTGATTTTTTATACACATTTTATCTAAGCGATACATGTCACATCCATAAGGTTGGGTTTATTTGTATAATTTTGTAGTCATCATAAAAGAAAATAGGTACATGTAATCTACGCATACACATATAATATATATATATATATATATATATATATATATATATATATATATATATATATATATATGTTTGTGTGTGTGTGTGTGTGTGTGACTGTGTTTGTTTGTTTGGTTGGTTGGATGTTAAACTGTTCTCTTCATGTCTCTTTTCTTCCTCTATAGCCCACCAACATCCATCACTACATTTATGAAGATAGATTTTATGTAACATCTTCTCCACTTCTGGTATATGGTATCTATAGGATACAAAGGATCTTCTCCAAGTCTATAAGCCACAAGTGTACATCAATGGGGTTAGCAATGCCTTTCCTACATGATGTAGATGTTTGAAGGTCTTCCTAAGGTGTGCGTAGTTTCAATAGGTTGAGGCAATTCTTAAGGTTGAGATATAGTCCTCCTATCTATTGTATGTATGAAAGTGCACAAAAGTTTCTCAAACATATCCTAGATCTATAGGTCACTAGTGTTAAGGATTCATGGGAAGAAATAGATGTTATGTAGGCCCCACAATTATCACTCTCACATCGTGTTTCCTCCTCTTCTCCTCTGCTTAATGCTCCTTAATCATCACTTGTTCATACTACCATTCCTTTATGTTATGTTGTTTTATATATCTATTTCATCAACAAGAATAGTGATTCCATATGATACATGTAAGAACACATCATGAAAAAACTTCCAATGTCTTTGTACGCTCTATTCAACCTAGAGCTATGATACCACCAAACATGACACATGATCCTTGGATCACATAGAAACACATTCTACTTAACTAGGGTGACAAGATAATTCAATCAAACTAAACAAATCAAGTCTTAAAAAAGACAAATTACAAAGTAAGAGTTATGTCGGAAGTATAGTAATTTTTTCTATTTTAGAACTAACCATCATTATAGAAAGGTAGTATACACAACACTTTTATACATGTAAGATTAACTACACGTTGTATATGATGTGAAACCAAAGGATGCATCTATAGTTTTAAAAATGGGTACTTCAACATGCTCCATATTGACATCATTTACATAAGAATACTACAAAACTAGAGTCATGAATACCAACCTATGTAGATTCCTACTTAGGCCCAAGAGTACCCAAAGAATTATACTACATGACAACAAATACTAGCCACAAGTCAAGATGATTTTACCTATACAACTAGTGATATAGTGACTCCTCACTGGCATAACCTTGAAAGAGTATATTTGAGACTACAGATGAACATATGACATGACAAATTTCAATCTAACCCATATCTTGACCCGCATACCTACTCCATACCCAATTCATATAAATTATATGGGTGTGATTGACTTAAGATTTTGACCCTAATTTTTATGGGGATTGTTTCTAGGCAAAGGTAAACTTAGATTAAAAATTCCATATTCCAAAAAACTCATTAAATATATATACTTATAATCTATCTTTTATGCACTCTATGTACTATTAAACATTTTTTTGAAATCACTACCTTTCATTCATAGATAGATTGAAGGAATAAACAATACACCATCTTCAACTATCACTCGCCTATTAACAGGCATATAGGCCCGTTGTATAGTGTGACCAACCAAAGCAAATGCATCTTGAGCAACAAAATGAGCCATAGGATTTTGTACCCTTTTGACATGGACAAAACAAGAAGAGAGAAAAAGAGAAGCAAGGCTACATATGTCTTTAGCTATCAAACCCAGGTAATTTAGTCTTTTCTTCTTGTTCTTCAAGGCTCTAATCACATTCATAGAGTCCGAGCATAACACCAACTTGTTTACCCGGTCAAGAGATGCCACCGCAAGCTGCAGACCTTCCCTCGCCGCCATGGCCTCGGCTAAATTTGAGTTCCATGGCACACACACCTTACTTTGGACTGATCCCAAGAAACTTCCCTCACCATCCCGTAGTACATCCCCCAGCCCACAACCATCATTCTCCCACACCACTGCATCCACATGCAGCCACCACCATCAGTTGTCCATGCCCATAGTACCTAGCTCACTTGCTTTCATCACCCCTACTCCCATCCCATCTGCCCGGCCATCCCCTCCATTCATGCTAGGCACTACATCCACCCCTCCTTTAGCTTTCCTATAATCTGCAATCATGGCCCTATAAGCATGGAGAATGCGTCTAAGGAACAATGCTTCATCATTAAAAATCTTATTTTTATGGCAAGTCCAAATAGTCCACCACAATGCTGCTAGCTCATCTTGTTCCTCCTCTGTGCAGCTGCTCAGAAGATCTAAAAGGTCATCGTGCAAGTTCCCGCTGATATCAAGAAATTTTGTACTATCCAGCCAACTCTCTTGCCTCACAATCACAGCCCCAGAATACTACTTGAGCATGTGTGGAAAGGTTTCTTCATAGGTTGCGCATATGGGACATATTCCCTCCTCTGTGATGTGCCTCTCTCAGATCCTTCCTTTGGTTGCTAAGCTACCCATTGCTATTTTCCAGAGGAAATGAGATAACTTTGGGAGTCATCTTTTATCTCAGATTACTTTCCAAAGCTCATGAGGAACCTCCATTCCCATCCCCCTCATGCAAGTACTTCCTAGTTTTCCCAATTAGTAAGCCGAACAAATAGTGAAGACACTGTCCTTGCTCGGCCACAAAATGCACCATCCGCTACCTACCTGTTGGATAAAGGAATAGACTTGATTTGTGCTGCAATGTCTCTTGGGAAAACCTTAAGTAGTATGTCCACATTCTATTCTCGTCGGCTCTCACACGTCAAGTCGCTCACCATTGTGAACCACGGATTAGCATGTGTCCTAGCCATGCTAAGATCCTCTGTTATATCTTCAAACTACCTTTCTGACATATCTTTATGCTTTTCCCGCTTCCAACCCTCCTCATAATGCCCTTCATGTACAGAACTTTTACCCCCCATAGACTGTGCCATGTGTAGCTCGGTATGAGTCCAAGACGTGCTTTCAGAATGCTGTTGTTCGGATAGTACTGAGATTTTAAAAACCTTGTGGTAAGGGAATCTGGTTTTGTGTAAAGCCACCATAACTGTCTAGCAAGTAGAGCCTGGTTGAAGACCGACATATCTCTAAATCCCTTCCCTCCATCTCTTTTCGATTTGCACAGCCCTGCCCAGCATAGCTAAGAAATCTTCCTCTCTCCCACCTTTGCCCCGCACCAGAAACACGCCACCATAGAATTCAAATCATCAATTAATCCCACCGGTAGTTGGAATATGCTCATGACGTATGTAGGAATTTCCTGTACCACTGCGTTAATAAGAACTTCTTTTCCTGGCTGGGATAAGAGTTGCTCCTTCCACCCTTGAAGTTTGTTTCCCACCCTGCCTCTTATATAGTCAAACACCTTCTTCTTTGACCTCCCCATAACCGTAGGAAGTCCCAAGTAGGATGCATGCCTATCCACCTCCTTGACTCCTAGGATATCCCACAGCTCATCCCTTTTTCTTCTCAGTATCTTTTTGCTAAATGCAATTTTAGACTTGGTAAGGTTAACTTTTTGACCCAATGCCAGCTCATATTGGTTGACAATTTTAGCTATTTTCAGGCATTCATTCCTTGTCCCTTGAGAAAATATAATATTGTCATTTGCAAAAAGCAAGTGTGAGATATGGGGTGCCCCTCGGTAAATGCTCATGAATGGTATTCACATTTACAGCAAGGTTTAGGAGGGTGGAAAAAAGCATCGACACAAAGAATAAAAAAATAGGGAGAAAGTGGGTCACCCTGGTGAAGTTCTCGTGAAGGCTGGAAGGCATTTGATCTTTCCCCATTGACTGTGAACATGTGAGAGACCAAAGAAACACAATCCAAAACTCTATTGTGCCACCTACCGTTGGACCCAAAATTTTTCCATCACTTTCCCAAGAAAAACCCACTCAACTCTGTCATATGCTTTAATCATATCAAGTTTCAGTGCAACATGTCCTTTCGTTTCCCCTTTTCCTCCCTTCATGGCGTGGAAACACTCACAGGCAATGAGAGCATTATTCGCAATCATTCTTCTCGACACAAAAGCACTTTGATTTTCAGAAAGGATTCTATCCATAAATGGTTTCAATCAGTTCGTCAATACCTTGGTGGCAATTTTGTATATAACGTTGCACAAACTAATAGGCTAGAAATTAGCAACAACTCTGGGCTTCTTTATCATTGGAATCAAAACCACAAAGGTATCATTAAAACCCTGAAAAATGTACTCCCCCTTCCACCACCCTTTAATGTAATTGGCAATGTCACACCCCACCACATGCCAGACTTTCTGGAAGAACATAGGCTTAAGTCCATCAGGACACGACACCTTATTTGGATGCATTTGAAACACATCCACCTTGATATCTTCATCTCCAAGATCATCATCCATAGCCTCAGACATATGAGAATTTATTTTGTTTTCAATACCTGCCACTGGCTCTTCCACCCCCACCGTGTTCCCTGTCACAAAAAGCTCATGCAAAAAAATTTCAATAATACCGATAATGTCTTTATCGTCAGTTATCCAAATCCTACAAGTGTCCTTTAGGCCTACAATGTTATTTTTCTTCTGTCTCTGTGATGCTTTGTGGTGAAAGTATGAAGTGTTGTTGTTACCTGATACTCGTCATTTTGCAATATCAATCACTAAGATGGTTAATCCTAGAGTTTAAACCTTTTTTACTTCCGGTTTTAAGGGTAGTATAGAAGGGTCGATCCCACAGGACAACTTTTTTAGAGATTGTTCTTAGAACCCAAAGTTTGAAGAACTTGTTATTTGTTTTTGGTATTTTTCTTCTAGATTGAAACAGAAAATAAAAGTCAAGTTGGGGGTTTGATTGATTACACTAATGCAAGAAGAAATGCACTCAACAAGAATAAACATGCACAAAGAAAGAATAAGATGATTGTTACCACAAGAAAAACTATATGAATGAAAGAGTAAGAATTAAAGAAAACAAAGGATGCGGTGATTAAATCAAGAGATGGGAATCAAGGCTCATAGGGGTTTTCACCACCTTAGCCTAGGTGATAACAACTAGTTCTTAAATGATGATTCGATGAAGGTTTGCGAATTTAAAAACTCATAAGAGACAAACTCCACATGAGCCCATTGGTCTTGGTGCTCATGCTTCCTAGTTAATCATCCTAAAAGATGAAAATCCACGATCATATCAAAACATTTATGTAATCAATTTTATTATTCTAAATCCGGATTTCCATGGTCATATCCATCCGGATTAACATGCGATCCAAAGATCAACCTTTAATTAAATCGATTACCATCTAGTCGTTTAAGAAGAAATCCTTAAAACCATGGCTAAGGGGTTATTCCCCTTGCCTCGATAGAAGTCTACTCACTCATGGAGAAAGGGGAGACTGAGGAAGAAAGTACAAAAGCCATAGTCTAGCCCAAAAATCAGGAGATTAATCCTTATGCTAGAGACAATGAAATGGCTTAGTTCTTTGTTCCTTTCTCCAGAAATAAAGCATAGAGAAAAGTAGACTAAGACGAAGGCGGAATGAAGAGACAAAAATAAGAATGAAAGAACTATGATTGAACCAAAACCTACTTTATTTCACAATAAGAAGATGATTACAAGATTAATTGCTTCAGAATTCCAAATACAAGACATCCAAGATGCCCCAAAGAGGAGGAAGTGCCCCTCCTTTTATAGGAAAAGGAGGGGGGGCTATACATTAGGTTTAGGGTTATTTTGAGGTTGGCGGCTGGGATTTTTGCTGTCTGCGCGCCGCCAACCGACCGATTCAGGAACCAACCGATCGGTTGGAAGGTTCTGGAATGCGCAGCCCATCGATCGGCTACCAACCCTAATTAGGGTGGCAGCGCAGTTGAAACCGCTCGGTGTTGCTCAGCAATGGGCATCAGCCGGGCGTCTGGTAGCTAGAATCGGGCGATCTCAGCCATCGTCTGATGAGATGAATGATCGACGCTTGAATGCGAACTGAGCGTTTTAGATAGTCAGACGGTCAGTTTGATGCAGTGAGACGATCGGTTGAAGATACCAGTCGATCGGCTCAGGTCCTGAAACTGCATTAAAATGCACATGATTGTCAAATTGGTGATAAAACGAGAAAATATCAATTTGTGCAATTTTTAAGAGATGAATGGAGTATTTTTGTGTGACAAGCTTAATAATTCGCAAAAAATATGTGTTGTAATAGCACACATCAAAATATCGTGGAATTAAAGTTTTGCTTGTCCTCAAGCAATTGAAAAATCAAAAAGATTCCAAGAATTTTTGGAATAACAAGTTCATCCTCCCTAGATTAGCAATTTTTCTATCCTTTTCATGACCAAGCAACCCATCTCCTAGAACCACGAATTGCAAGCACTATGTTTCTAAAAAAAAACATTTTTCATAACTTAATTTTTTAAACTTATACTTTGTAAAGACAGTCTTGATCTAACTTGTGCTTCGACACTCTTTTTTTTATTGTTGGTTGATTGTTACACGGGAATAAAGAATTTGAGGTGTGACGGAAAAAATCCCTCCTCTATTCGACTTGGGATATAATTTTTTTCATGGACTTGTGATTACATTGACCACAATTTTTTTGTGTGCCTTTTTTGACATCTTTTGATGGTACGCCCCTTTTGTGGGGTATGGAAGAAGGGCATGCCACCCCGGACTTAGGGTTTGGCGTGCGATTTATTTTTCCCGGGCAACAAAAAACCTTTTTTTGTGAGATGTCATTGCATAAGATAGAAAAGACATGTAGCTACATAATATAAGAGTAAAAAGAATGAGTTAATCTAATGCTAAAATTAATAATATCTGCATTTGATTCTATTTGATACTCTAAGGCTTGCCATCGTTTCCAAAAATTTCTATCATGATCATAGGGAACTTGATATTGCAAAGGTTTTTTGAAATAAATTTGATAATGCAATTGATTTTTGAAGATAAAGTACAACATTCGGCCGGCTAGATAAAGGCCTTATGTTTGAAAGTAAACAAAGAAAAACAAATAAAATGCAGAAAAAAATGTTAAAAAGGGAAGATAAAGGGTGGATCACGTACCACCCACCCCCACCCCAGACTTAGAAATTTGCTCGACCCGAGCAAACTCTAAGAGCGAGATGGAGGGAAGAATCACTGCGGTGGAGGGTACTTCTGGTGGGAGGAGTAGTAGTTTTCCCAATAAGAAGAATCAGGGCCTGGATAACTTTGGTGTGCTCCGTACTCATCATAAGCTGGTCGACTGGGGGCATAGTGACCGCAATCCACATGCCCAGACTCCTGCGAATGCTGCATCAGGTACATATGATTGAGCTGGTGGCCCTGTCTCTGCTGCTCGTGCTGAATCTCATCTAGCTGAGTCTGGATCTCGTAGAATCCGTAAGGACCCGAGTCATCATTTGGTCACCACCTGGTGCGACGTCTAGAAGGTGGCGGTGGCGGTCCAGTGTCGTCGTTGTGTGCCTCTAAAGAGAGGCTCCTCCTGTGAGGTTGTGTCTCGAGGATGAGGTCTGGATCTGGATGCTCCAGGTAGAATCTCTGGATATGGCCCGGTAAATCAGTCAACTCATAGACGTAGTTTGCTACTGCAAACTGCGAATGTAACGAGAGCTGGAGGACCACCTGAGTGTCTTTGAACAAAAGGTAATAAACGCCCTCAGTGCCCAAATGGATAAACCTGCTATTCTTCAAATAGTGAGTGTTGATGAGGTGGTTTTTGGGCTCAAGCGGAGGAAAGGCGATGTGGGTGTAGCCCAAAAAGATGGCGAGTTGGGTAACATAGTGGCCAATGCGGAAAGAAGAGGAAGTGGCTCGACTAGCTTGGGTACCAAAATGCTCAATGATAGCATTGCCCCAGTTAAAAGGTTCTTCGTGTAAAAGAAACCAAAGAGCATAAAGTTCTACCTGAGTAATTTCACACGGAGTACCTTCCCGACTGAAAATGGTGCAAGCGAAAATACGGTGAAGGCAACGGAACACCGGGTTGTGAATGCAGGAGGCCTTGGGGCCACTAGGAAGACGGGGAAGAATCCCGGTGATCTCTGCCCAAAACGTATCTCTGTCGTAATGGTCAGGGTAGGAGTCGTGAGACCGTGCCATACATTGGTCTAGCCAATAGTCATCCCTGCCGTCGAGGATGAAAGAAGCGATTTGCTTGGCGGATGATTCCAGATTGTCCCCAGAAATCCGATACTTACGACTCGAGTTTCTGAAAGAACAGTGTAACCTGCGAAAAGTGCTCAAAAACACGAGGGTAAGATCACAGTAAACAGAGGTGACATGGTAGGGAAAGACAAGGATGTGGTTTCTGTGGAGGATATCGTCGAAGGCGTCGCGGATGCCCAAAGCATCAAGGGTTGTGCTGCACGCCCAACGAGGCAAGAAAACACCAATTGCGAACATATCCTCATAACGCTGGCGGTGGTCAGTGCTAGTGAACTGGTCATAGCTACCCGGAATAGGTGCTATCCGAGGTGAATGGGGGCGGTTGTGTCTGGATCATTGGCCGCCTTCTGAGTTCCCTCCATCTCGCGGAGAAGCTCATCCGCCTCGTCGATGTCCCAAAGCATCTCCTCGACTAACTCGAGAGAAGACTCACCCGTAGGAGAGGGTGTGCGGAAATGGATTTCGAGATGCGAACTGGAACGACGAGGAGGATCTCTGGAAGAGGATGCAGGGGCCTTGCCCTTGCCCTTGTGGAAGCGGATAAACATCACTGCTGCAGGGAGAAACCGATCGTTTGGAGAACTGAAACGGTCATTTCGGAGGCTGAGACGGGCAATTGGATTAACCAACCGATCGGCTGAGTCTGGGTCTGAGCACTCGGCAGATCTGGCTCTGCCGTCTGTTGAGGAGGTGGTGACGCGGACGACGTCGGTCATCTCGAGAAACCGACCGATCTCCGGGCAACTGAATCGGGCATTTCGAAGGTTGAGACGGGCGACTGGATTAACCAACCGATCGGTTGAGTCTGGGTCTGAGCACTCAGCGGATCTGGCTTTGCCATCTGTTGAGGAGGTGGTGACGCGGACGACGTCGGTCGTTTGGAGAAACCAACCAATCTCCGGGCAACTGAATCGGGCGTTTCGGCCCCTAAGACGGACTTCTGGGATGGTGGCATCGCGGCTCCCGTCGGTCGTCTGGAGAGAAAGACGGGCGACGCTAGAAGCCAGGCGTGCGGCTGAATCCCGGACAAGCGGACGGCTGGCTCAGGTGAGACCTTCGGCTGAGAAACTAAAATCAGAGCGGCGATGATGGAAGCTCCGTCGGTCATCTTCCAATCGAGACGGGCGGGCGTCGTCGTCGGGCGGGCGACTGAAGCACTAGACGTGCGGTGGAACCAACGAGCGATCGAGTGAACAACGGAGGGGGGGCAACTAGGGTTTGCGAAGTGGGGAGAAAGGCCTTGCGTCTGGTGCATTATATATATCAATGTACTCACAAGCCGATCGGTTGGATAACCAATCGATCGGCTGGTCTGCCTTGGCCGCCAAACGCAAAACAGTAAAGGACAGAAGCTGCATTCAGACGAGCCAAGCATCTAGAAATCCAACCGGTCATTTCGTAGAGTCGAACCGAGTGTCTAGCTGTGCGAACCGATCGGCTCGATAGCAGGAACAAGGAAAAATAGAATGAATAGAATGAAAACAAGAAAACAAACGAGATGGGAAGATAGGGCTTGGTTGCCTCCAAACTAGCACCTTATTTTACGTTGTGGCTCGACCAAGATCAGGTTAATTGGAATCTGGGGAAGATGAAGGGTCAGTGAGGTTCAGATCCTGCAAGGGTGGAAATTTGGTTGAGTCTGAAGTGACAATATCTTCAGTGGTGATATATCTTTTAAGACGATGTCCATTGACCTTAAACTCACCCAAAATTTTATCCCTGAGAAGAAAAGCGCCATGTGGATAAGCACACTTGACAATGTAGGGGCCATACAATCTCGACTTGAGTTTTCCAGGGAAAAGTCGTAATCTTGAATTAAAAACTAAAACTTGATCCCCTTCTCTAATGTCTTGGCGCTTGATGTGACCATCATGCCACATTTTAGTTCGGTCCTTGTAGATTCTTGTCTTTTCGTAAGCACTCATCCTAAGTTCATCAAGCTCATTCATTTGGAGAAAATGTTTCTCTCCAGCCATGGAAAGGTCAAAATTCAAACTTTTGATGGCCCAGCTTGCTTTGTGCTCTAGTTCAATTGGTAAGTGACATGACTTACCGTAGATTAGTCTGAAAGGGGTGGTGCCAATGGGTGTTTTGTAGGTAGTACGATATGCCCACAGGGCGTCATTGATTTTTAACGCCCAATCTTTCCTAGTTCGTCCAACAGTTTTTTCTAAAATGGATTTGATTTGTATGTTGGATACATCTACCTGCCCACTGGTCTGAGGATGGTAAGGAGTGGAGACTTTGTGATAGACCCCGTATTTTTTCAAAAGAGCCTCAAAACTTTTCTCCAAAAAATGGGATCCCCCGTCAGAAATGACGGTGCGAGGGACTCCAAATCTAGGAAAAATGACATCTTTAAAAAGTTTTTTAACGGGTTTAGAGTCACATGTTTTTGTAGGTATGGCTTCAACCCACATTGACATGTAATCAACTGTGACTGAAATGTAAGTAAACCCATAAGAAGAAGGAAATGGGCCCATATAGTCGATCCCCCAAACATCAAAAATCTCTAATTCCTGCCAAGAGGTGAGAGGCATTTGGTCACATTTGGAATTATTACCCGTCCTTTGACATTGGTCACATGAAAGCACATAATCATACGAGTCTTTGAAGATGGTGGGCCAAAAGAATCCGCATTGTAGGACTTTCCTAGCCATTTTTTGGGAACTCATGTGACCACCATAGGGGCCAGAGTGACATTGTTCCAAAATGGTGATGCTTTCTTCGTGGGACACACAATGACGATATAAACCATCGACACAAGTTCGAAACAAATAAGGTTCATCCCAATAATAATTTTTGACATAATGTAAAAATTTATCTTTAGAATGTCCCGTATACTCAAGATGCAATACACCTGCAGCTAAATAGTTTACAAAAGTAGCAAACCAAGGAAATTGGGAGTCAACCTTGAGCAATTGGTCATCGGGTAAGGATTCATTTATGGGATTTTCATCAATGGGGCTATATCTAAGTCTACTGAGGTGGTCAACCATGACATTTTTAGAGCCCTTTTTGTCTAGGATTTCTAGATCAAATTCTTGCAATAACAAAATCCATCTTATGAGTCTAGGCTTGGCATCCTTTTTGGTCATGAGGTAGCAAATAGCTGCATGATCAGTGTACACAATAACCTTTGAACCAACAAGATATGAGCGAAATTTATCGAATGCATAGACAATGGCTAGCATTTCTTTTTCGGTGACTGTGTAATTTCGTTGAGCTTCATCTAAGGTCTTGGATGCATAATAAATGACATGGTGTTTTTTGTCAATTCTTTGTCCTAAAATGGCACCTACAACAAAATCACTAGCATCACACATGGTTTCAAAGGGTAAGGCCCAGTCAGGAGCACGGATGATAGGAGTGGTGGTGAGAGCCTTTTTCAAACATAGAAAGCTCTCCATGCATGCCGTATCAAAATGGAAAGGCACCTCCTTTTGAAGAAGATTGGTGAGAGGTTTTGCGATTTTGGAAAAATCACAGATGAATCGCCGATAGAAACCGGCATGTCCTAGGAAGGCTCGGATGTCTTTGACTGAGGTTGGGAGTGGAAGCTTGGTGATGACCTCAATCTTAGCTTGGTCTACTTCAATGCCCTGGTTTCTCACCTTATGGCCTAGAACAATACCCTCCTTGACCATGAAGTGACACTTCTCCCAATTAAGGACTAAGTGTGATTCAATACATCTATCAAGGACAAGGGAGAGGTTTTGAAGGCAGGAATCAAAACTGTCTCCATAGACAGAGAAATCATCCATGAACACTTCCATGATAGTTTTAGTCAACCCTGAAAAAATGGCAGACATACATCTTTGAAAAGTGGTGGGTGCATTGCACAAGCCAAAGGGCATTCATCTAAAAGTGTATGTACCAAAAGGGCATATGAAAGTGGTCTTCTCTTGGTCTTCATGATGAATGGGAATCTGATAAAAACCCGACTAGCCATCTAAATAGCAAAAGTATTGTTGATGAGCTAAACGTTCAAGAACTTGATCAAGGAAGGGAAGAGGGAAGTGATCTTTCCTAGTTTCTTTGTTGAGTTTCCTATAGTCAATGCACATCCTCCACCCTGTGACAGTACGGGTGGGGATGAGCTCATTCTTCTCATTCCTAATGACTGTAGTCCCACCCTTTTTGGGGACGACCTAGACAGGGCTGACCCAAGGAGAGTCAAAGATGGGGTAGATGATTCCTGCAGTCAAAAGTTTAATTACTTCAAGACGGACAACTTCCTTCATGTTTGGGTTGAGTTTCCTTTGCGGGTCTTGGGAAGGTTTACTATTTTCAATCATTGGGATTTTGTGGATGCAAATGGATTGATCTATCCCAACTAAATTCGTCATTTTGTACCCCAAATCTGTTTTCTTTTTCCTAAGTTCTCCCATAAGCATGTTTTCCTATTCAATGGTAAGGTCAGAATTGATAATGACAGGACATAATTGTAGTTCATCTAGAAAGACATATTTCAGGCCTATGGGGAGAGTCTTCATTTCCGGGGCCTTTGGCGGGTCAAGTTGTTCTTCTATGGTGGAGATCATTTTAAGGTCTTAAATCTTAGCACATGGGATTTCCTCAAAGTTGTCCAAATGAATTTTGAGTTGATTTGATGGTTCATTATCAAAATCACATTCGGTGGAGATGGTGAGAGTAGTGTGTAGGGGATCATCAACTAATTCCCATTCTTTCCTTAGTTGCGTTAATTCATCAATGCAATCAAAGAGGTAGACTTCTTCCTCAAGACTAGGTCCCCTCATGCTTTCAAACACCCTAAACTATAGGGTTTGCTTCCCTAGTCTTAACAAGATGGTACCAGCCTCAACATCAATTAAGGCACGAGCAGTGGCTAAGAAGGGACGTCCGAAAATGAGAGGGTAGCATAAATCTTCCTTGATATCCATGATCACAAAATCACAAGGGACGTATGCATCATTTCCAACTTTAATCGGAATGTCTTCTATGATTCCCATGGGTTTAGTGGTGGATGCGTCTGCCAGTTGGATGGTCATGGCTGTGGGTAACATGTCATTGAATCCTAGTCTTTTGCAAAGACTATATAGCATGATGGATATACTGGCTCCTAAATCTGCTAGGCCCTTTCTACAAGCATTGTCACCCAAGTAGCATCCTATTCCAAAAGAACTTGGATCCTTCAGTTTTTTAGGCATCTTACTCAGGATAATGTCTGATGTGGTCCTCGCAAGTTTAACAGTCTCGTATTCTTTAGTAACATACTTCCTAGTCAAGAGAGATTTCATGTACTTGGACCAGGCGCGCATGTCTGCCAAAGCATCAAGGAAAGGAATGTCAACATGTATTTTTTTCATAGCATCCCTAAATTTCATGAAGCGGGCATCAAGTCTTATTTGTTTGATGTGGGCTTGATAGGGAGGTCGGGGTTTGTAAACTGGTTCTTCATCTTCCACTTGAGGGGTTTCGGGGATGGATGGGTTGGGTGTGGCTTCGGGTTCGACAACTACCATGTCCTCATCCTCGAATTGTAGAGGTGGGTCTGAAGATTTTTTTGGAGGGGGAGGGCCGTGCTCTTTTCCCGAACGAGTAGAGACAACCTTGAGTTGTTCAATATGTTTGGGGTTATTTTTAGGCTGCCCTGCAAAAGTCCCAGCAGGAGGTTTTTGTTGGGCAAACAGACGGGCCAACTGTGTGTCAGTTGCCTTTTGGTGGGCTTGTATGGCCATGAGGGTTTGTTCTATGCTTGCCAGGCTTGGATGACTTGGAGGAGGAGGAGGGGGAGCATTTTGAGGAGGCTGGGGAGGTTGAGGTTGGTTTAGATTTTGGGGTGGAAGGTTTAGGTTTTGGAATTGTTGGTAGTGTTGTCGATTTTGATGATTTCCAAAATTTCTTTGATTGTTGTATGGGAATCCACGTGGTGGTCGATTGTTACTTTGAGGGTAGGGAGGTCTTTTTTGAAGTTGGTTAGAGTTCTCAGTGCCTGAAGGGTTCCCGTATTGGAAACCAGGATGGTTTCTAGGTTGGTTGGGATTGTAGTAACCTTGTCCTGGTATTGTATGAATTGAGTTGAGGTCTTCTGGTTGTTGTCCTACTTCAGGCTGTACGGGCATGTTGTAGAGATATTGACAGTGGAGGGTGGTATGGTCGTATCCTTGGCAAATACCAAAAAGGGAATCCATGGCTTTTAGTTGTTGGGGTGACTCCCTAAGGGTGACCAAGAATGATTCTAACCGATCTTGTTTTAAGGCAATTAATTTTAGGCTTTCCTCTATGCTTTGGATATCATTATTAACTTCTGCCTTGGCTACCTTAAGGATTCCACCAATCCATCTTCTAGAACTTGTTTTGGAAGCCCATTTAACTACCTCCCATGCACTAGTTAAACTTTGATGCATGAAATTTCCTCCCAATGAGGAATCGAGAAAAAATTTGGTATCATCATCAACACTACGATAGAAAATCTCTATGAGTTGGGCTTGAGAGATATCATGGTTGGGGCACTTCCTAAGTAAGTCTTTGAACCTTTTCCAAGCTTCACCTAAGGATTCTCCTGGGGACATAGAAAAATGAGTTATTTGACCCCTAAGTTCATAGGTGAGAGACGGGGGGTAGAATTTCTCAAGGAACTTGCTTTGTAGAACTTCCCATGTTGTGACATGTTCTTCACTCTCCATGGTGTTGTACCAGCTACTAGCTTGGCCGAAGAGGGAATACTTAAACAACCTAAGACGGATGGCATCTTCAGAGACACCCGGGAGTTTGTTCAAAGAACAAAGGTCAATGAACCTTTAAAGATGATCTTGGAAACTTCCCCCATTGTTGCCTGAAAAGGGGTTGGCTTGCATCATGGTGATCCATTGTGTTCAGATTTCGAATTGTGGAGCAATAATATCAGGGGGTATACCCAGATATTGCGCATAGGCCATTTTAGGAACAAAAAAGTCTTTTAATTATTTTTGCCTTTCGGCTTCCCTCCTATCGGCTTCTATGGTCTCTTGTTCGTCCGTAAAGGCTGCTCGCAAAGCGGCTTCTCTTTCTGCTTGTTCGGCTTGGATGAGCTCTCTTTGAGCTGCGAGAGCTTGGTCGATCCTACGAGCAACCTCGTCTTCATTCATTCTCACTAGATTTTGACAGTTTAGACGATGAAAGGTCCTTTCTATTTCCGGATCAACCGGTTGAAAATCGTCGTCGAGCGTCGCATGCACAATTAAAGCAGTTATTCGTGTGCAGAAAAAATGTACTGCCGGAATGGAAACTCGGCAGAAAGAGGAGTACACTTCCAGAATGTTACTCGGAAGGTATAAAAAAAAGAAAAAAAAGTTTTTCAAAATTGTTTTGGGGTTCAAGAAAACAATCCGTTCTCCCCGGCAACGACGCCAAATTGATACTCGTCATTTTGCAATATCAATCACTAAGATGGTTAATCCTAGAGTTTAAACCTTTTTTACTTCTGGTTTTAAGGGTAGTATAGAAGGGTCGATCCCACAGGACAACTTTTTTAGAGATTGTTCTTAGAACCCAAAGTTCGAAGAACTTGTTATTTGTTTTTGGTATTTTTCTTTTAGATTGAAACAGAAAATAAAAGTCAAGTTGGGGGTTTGATTGATTACACTAATGCACGAAGAAATGCACTCAACAAGAATAAACATGCACAAAGAAAGAATAAGATGATTGTTACCACAAGCAAAACTATATGAATGAAAGACTAAGAATTAAAGAAAACAAAGGATGTGGGTGATTAAATCAAGAGATGGGAATCGAGGCTCGTAGGGCTTTTCACCACCTTAGCCTAGGTGATAACAACTAATTCTTAAACGACGATTCGATGAAGGTTTGCGAATTTAAAAACTCACAAGAGACAAACTCCACATGAGCCCATTGGTCTTGGTGCTCATGCTTCCTAGTTAATCGTCCTAAAAGACAAAAATCCATGGTCATATCAAAACATCTATGTAATCGATTTTATTGTTCTAAATCCGGATTTCCATGGTCATATCCATCCGGATTAACATGCGATCCAAAAATCAACCTTTAATTAAAATTGATTACCATCTAGTTGTTTAATAAGAAATCGTTAAAACCATGGCTAAGGGGTTATTCCCCTTGCCTCGATAGAAGTCTACTCACTCATGGAGAAAGGGGAGACGGAGGAAGAAAGTACAAAAGCCATAGTCTAGCCCAAAAATCAGGAGATTAATCCTTATGCTAGAGATAATGAAATGGCTTAGTTCTTTGTTCCTTGCTCTAGAAATAAAGCACGGAGAAAAGTAGATTAAGACTAAGGAGGAATGAAGAGACAAAAACAAGAATGAAAGAACTATGATTGAACCAAAACCTACTTTATTCAACAATAAGAAGATGATTACAAGATTAATTGCTTCAGAATTCCAAATACAAGAAATCCAAGATGCCCCGAAGTGGAGGAAGTGCCCCTACTTTTATAGGAGAAAGAGGGGGGCTATACATTAGGTTTAGGGTTATTTTGAGGTTGGCGGCAGGGATTTTTGCTATCTGCGCGCCGCCAACCGACCGGTTCAGGAACCAACCGATCGATTGGAAGGTTCTGGAATGCGCAACCCATCGATCGGTTGCCAACCCTAATTAGTGTGGCGGCGCAGTTGAAACCACTCGGTGTTGTTCAGCAATGGGCATCAGCCGGGCCTCTGGTAGCTGGAATCGGGCAATCTCAGCCATCGTCTGATGAGATGAATGATCGACGCTTGAAGGTGAACCGAGCATTTTAGATAGTCAGATGATCGGTTTGATGCAGTGAGACGATCGGTTGAAGATACCAGTCGATCGGCTCAGGTGCTGAAACTGCATTAAAATGAACATGATTGTCAAATTTGTGATAAAACGAGAAAATATCAATTTGTGCAATTTTTAAGAGATGAATGGAGTATTTCTGTGTGACAAGCTTAATAATTCGCAGAGAAGATGTGCTGAAATAGCATACATCATTACCTTCTTTCAGTTCCTTCACCCTTGCTCTTACACACCAATAAGTTTCATCATCATGGTGAACCTTTTCTAACTCTTTAGAGAGCTCTTCACAACACTAAAGAGTCCTCCCATATGGACATTTCCCCAAGAAGCCTTTCTATTGTTTTGATTTTTTTCTTCATCACATCATATTTAATAGTTTCCCATTTAGATAGCTCACCAGTGACTCTACTCAACCTCCCTTTCAGATCCACCTCACCGCTCGTGTCCCAAGCCACAACCACTGTCAACCTATAGCCCTCGTCAGACAACCACATGGGTTCAATGAAAAAACATTTTTGACTCCTTTTCCTCTCCTCATCCACCACAACATGCAAAACAATGGAGGCATGATTCGATTGGTAGAACAGGAGATGATGGACCCAACTGCTTGTGTAAGTATTCCTCCGGTCATCACTAACAAGAAACCTATCCAGGCATTCTTACATGAGAGTTTGAACAGTAAGACCCCTCCTCTAGGTATAAATATTTCCCACAAAACTAATATCTAGAAGAGCACAATCATCAATGACATCCTGGAAAGCCTTCATGTATCTGTCTGGCTTTGTGTGTCCCCCCCCTCTTTTCCCCGTTATTTGTTATCTCATTTAAATCCCCAAAGAAAATTGTCTATCCCTCACTCCTGTCTGATACTTTCCTCATCAGCTCCCAAGTTTTGTGCTTCTCCACCTGTGTCGACCAGCCATATATGCTACATGCAAACCATTTGGTGTCAGTCTTCTCATCTTCTATCGTGCATTCCACGTGTCTAGCTAAGTAGCCAGTGACATCCACTATAACCCCATGCCACCAGAAACCCAAACCCCCACCCTGCCAGTACTAGATATGCAGATACCATCCACCAAGCCACATATTCTTTTTTTTACAACATCTTGTCCTCCAACATAGTTTCCATGAAGAAAATTATGTCAGGTCTCTCACCCTAACACAAAGATCGGAGTGCTTCTATGGCTGTCGAGTGGCCCAGACCCTGGCAGTTCCAGCTGAGAAGTTTCATTGCTATTCACGGGGTTGGATCTGCACCTGTGCAGATTAGACTGTCCCTCCTTGACTTTTTTGGTTGTATGTCCAATGAAATTTCTTTCAGCTCCAAAAGACTTATACACACCTCCTTCTTGCCCGGTTTCTCCAGCTCCCTATGGCATTTGTTTGAGCCCAAACTCATAGTCATCTGGCCCTTTCCTAAATGTGAAGATTGTTCCTTGGTTTGAATATCTTGTACTGTCATCTTATCACCCTTAGACTTGAGTCGTATTTTCTTTGCAGCCTTTGTCTTCCTCCATTGTTTCTCTAATGCTTCTCCTACCTGTTGGCTAAATGGACATCAGTAAATCCCTTTGTTTTGATAATGACAAACATTTCATTCTTGTTGATCTAACGTGCTACTTGAGTGTTGCAGGAATGAGGTGGATGACAAAGCACTAGGGAATCTATATGCTTGAATGCTTACAAATTTCATGAAATGTAATCAATTGTAAACTTGTACAAATATATAATGTACAAGTACTTAGACTTCATGTAAATCAAGCGTTAGATCTTCCCTAGCCAATCACTACACTTAGATAGATCATCCCCTTCAATAGTGTCACAAATGCACACTCACATACACACTTAGTACTTTAATTGAAACATTGAAACAGGGTCAATCCCGGTCGACAAAATCCTCGACCGAGACACTCTCGGTCGACAAGCTTCTCGACTGAGAAAGACCCAGGTAGCCGTTAGACACAGCTGACAAAGTAGTTGGCAGTTAGAGATGAACGTTGATCCAGAGAGCCTGTCGGTCGACAAAACTTCGACCGAGTAAGTGTCTCGGTCGACAATTCCTTGACCGAGATGGACTCTGACAGCAACTGTAGAATTAATTAACTATCCGTTGCTAATACAACTAACTTATACCTAACAGCTAGTTAAGCACTTAGAAACCCCTAGAAAGTGTCTAGAACGTCCTTAAGCACTTGTAGGTCATTCCTATAAATAGGACATGCCTTAGGACACCTAAATTCACTTGATTCCATACTTGAGCAATCTTTGAGCATACACTTGCATTAGCAACCTATTTTGAGCAATTGAGCAATACTTGCAATTGGCTACTCTTCACCTTGCTCTAAATTCGTGTCCTATAGGCTAGTATCTCCTATCCACAGCAATCACACTTCCATATACATTGGTTAGGAGATCTACATGCTTGATATAGGCAAATAAAGCCTTGTGCTTCAAAGGATAAGTTGTAATTTCCATTTTCCTTTCTTGTTCACTTTCATTGCTTGTACTCTCCTTGCTACTCCTAGGTTGGAGGCTGCGGATTGGAGAGGGTCGTGATCTTCTTGGTGAAGAAGGAGACTTTGAACTACTTCACGAAGGCTGGTGCAACGGGAGGTTACTTCTAAGAGAAAGGCTACTTTAAGGGGGAGCTTGGAGTTACTTCAAGAAGGCTACCTCAAGTTGGTGCATCTACTTCAAAGTGAAGGCTGTTCAAAGGGGTGTAAGAAAGTATTGTATTTTTTGTAATTCCTTGTGAAGGTAATAAAATTAATACTTTCAAAATCTCGGTTGGGTAAGCAACTGGGTAGTGGACTGACTGCCTTAGTATTTGCTAAGGTAGGAACCACTCTAAATCCCTTGTCTCCTTCTTATTTTTTCACTTGTGGTTGTTTGAGTTAAATAATTGTTAAATTAATTTTAAAACCCTATTCACCCCCCTCTAGTGGTTTTTCAATTAGTATCAGAGAAGGCTTCAAGGAGCTCTAATCGAGTCTTGAAGGATGAAGGGTGGTGGTGTCTACAACCGCAAGCAAAGGAAAAGCATGAACCAATCTTCAACAAGTTGCAATTGGTGCTTAGGAACAAGCCACACAACACTTAGTTGTGCATGGAAGTCAAAGAAGGAAGAAGTACATAAAGAATGTCTAATTGCTACTATAAGTGAAAAAGAAGAAGAAGAGGTAAGTCTTTTTGATCTACCTAAAGAAGAGTTAATTGCTAGTCTTGAAGAGACACATAATAAGTATATTGAGTGCAAGAAGAAATTAAAGAAATCTAATAAGGCAAATGATGAGTTACATGCTAAACTTCTTTCTCTTACATCTGAAAATGAGGATCTTAAAAAGGTTATTGAAGATCATGATATTAAACTGAAATCCGTTGAAGGAAATTGCAATCTTCTTTCCCTAGAAAAGTTAAACTTGCAAACTCAAGTAAATGATCTTCAAAAACAACCTATTTTGTGTACACATCTAGATTATGATACTATTGTGAAAGAAAGAGATTCCTTATTATCCAATCTAGATCAAGCAAAGCTAGACATCAATAAGAGAATGGATGAGATTGTCAAGTTGCAACAAAAGATTAGTAGTTTGAATAATAATGATACCCTTGACAAAATCTTAAATAATTCTTATCATCAAATTGGAAGGAGAGGACTAGGTTATAATCCTAAAGGAAAATCTTATCAAAAACCTAGTTGGAGAAAGACACAAGCACTAGAAAATCAATCTATGTATGTACCTAAAGGCAAACATATATATGTACCCAAAAACAACCTAGAACAAAATCATAGAAAGAGATATGAGGTTGATTTGATATGTTGTCATTATTGTTTATGTCTTGGACATTACTCTTTCTCATGTCCCTACAAGAAAAAGGATGTTGAGTTAGTATGGGTTCCAAAACCCCCAAACTAAATGGATAAAATTAAGTTGAGATATGACCAAAGACTCTAAATTTGTATATCTCTCTGTCTATCTCAACTTAACATAATAGGACACCAAGTTAATCCAAGAAATTAAAATTTCCAAAATATACATCTTAAACTACTTGCTTTAGTTTGGATTCTCAAAATGTATATGATTAGTTGAGATTTAACCTAAATTATGATTTGATATTTAAATATCTCAACTAAATCAAGCTTTAAACTTTCATATTCATGATTTACTTAGAAACAATTACTGAAACAATACAGAAACTTTTTCGGTCGAGAAACTGTTCGACCGAGAACAGTATCGGTCAAGAAATGGTCGACCGAGCAGGTTCCTATTTTCAAGTTTGCAATAAATCTGAACCTGTTTTTAACTTAATTCATCTTGCTATCAATTTGTTGTTGATGATTGATCAAAGAATGAATCTTGGAGACCATCTTTGAAACAAGACATATTGATCTTTTTTCATTATGAATTAAGGTATAACATTATGAATATGAAATCCTTAAATATATTGCAAAAGTGCTATATGAAGACTGATTTTGAACAAACCTTATTCATTGATTGAAAAAGTTTATTAAGCATGATCATTTACATGGTTTGTCTTAAATTTGAAAATCCATGAATCATGAATGAGATTATTTTGGTTTATCCTCTACATAGCTTGGCTTAAAACTAAAAATTATAAACCATGTTGATTTATTCAAGGAAATTAGTGTTCTATCATAATTTATGTGCCATGATCACTGTGTTTCATTGGTTTGTCTAAAATAATCTTTGATTCATATATACAAACCATAAATGGGTATTATTCTTGATCATCATTGAAAATGCCATTAACATTAAAAGCATCTTGACATAATAGATAATGATTATTATGGGCATAGCTTGTAATAAAATAATGATGGTGCTATGACAAGCCAAATAATGTATCTTAGAACAAAAATATAATGTTTTATCTAGAAATCTACAGCACAATCATGACTTTGAGATATCAATCTTGCTTTCAAGGATATCACTTAATGTGCTTCAAATTGATATTTATTTAATCAAGCTATCTACAGAAATTATATTTCACAAATGAATCTACATAATTTGCCTCTTGGTTGAAATTAAATTTGACCAAGGGGCGCTATGGTCGTAGTCAAGGTCGGCCTAAAATAAGCTTGACACAATACTTATTTGGATAATCATTCTCTATAAAAATTGTGATCAAAAGACAAATTAAAATCATGACCACAAAAATTGTCCAAATATTGGTAATAATAATCACAATATTACTCCCTTAGAAAATATAGATATGCTCTACAAATTCAGTCTATCATTTGCATCAAAAATCAGCTTAAAATTTCATTAATAGAAAGTTTCTCGGTCGACGAATTGCTCGACCGAAAACATCTCGGTCAGCTATCCCTTTTCGACCGATAGAACTACACGGGCAAAACTCAGACACACTTTCGATCGACAATTGTTTGACCGAGAATTGACCGTTGGAATCTGACCGTTTGAATATGACCGTTGTCGGTCGACCGTTGGGTGACCGAGAGGCGCGCCTAGGATATGACCATTGCCGGTCGTCGTTCGACAATTTGTCGACCGAACTGGTTACTGGATTGCTATAAAAAGGACCAAAAACGGGTCATTGCATCACACTTTCACATTTTCACTTCTTTAGCTTCTCTCTAGTGCATTCTTGTGCAACTCTTTAGCTTTTCCACCTCCAAGACTTTCTTGCTTCTTCTCCACCTTAAAGCAAAGAAATGGCTTCATCATCTATGCATGGAAAGAAGAAAGTTGTTGGCAGGAAAGGAAGGATGGCTTCCCCACCATTGGCTATCATCAACGACATCCCCTTCATCGACGCAGCTGCTGGTGATCGCTACCTCAGGCTCTCCTCCAAAACTCCTCTTCCACGACGGGCGGTTGACGTCATGGACTTCTACAACATCGTCGACCTGGAGGATCTCTTCGAGGTGCAAAAATTGAAAGATTTTCTGAACCCTTCCTACTCTTCCAAAGTGGTAAATGAGTTCTATGCAAACTTAACCTCACATCCCGAAAGTGACTCCTTCTACTCTATGGTCAATGGGCATAGCTTTCACTTTACTGAAGAAGGTATCCTTGACATGCTCAACATAGACGTAGAAGAATACCAAGACACCCTTGACCTTACCACTGGAAATCCACTCAATACACTTTCCCAAGATGACAATACGGTCAGTCTTAGTGACATTAAACGAGCTATTTTTCAATCTAACACAACTTGTCACGAAGATAGGGGTACCTACTATGCCATTAACCTCAAACCTGCTGCTAGGATTATCAACCTTATTGTTTCCACAAACATACATCCTAGAGCAAACAAGTCTGAAGTTCCTACTTTTCACATGTATCTCATTTATGCCATTATCAAACGCATTCCCATAAATTTTATCCGCATTATCATTAAGAATATGCTTGAGTTTTCTGGCAATCCCCCTTATGCTGATTTTGTATGCCAAATCACTCAACACTTTCTTAAGAACCATATTGAGGATCTAGGGTACACATGGGAAAGAAAACCACAAAAAATAAGCAAAAACACAGTAGAAAAGAAGGGAATTGATTTTGGTCACAAGAGGGCTAGGACAGAAGGGGAGACATCTACTCAAGACATACCACCACCTCCTCCTACCAACCTACCCTATGATCCCATCCAAAACACCCTAACCTACATTGCTGGATCCCAATATCATCTAAGTAAACAATTAGATTACAGTCACCATGCCATGACCTACTTAAACCAAAGGATGCAAACCCTCTCTCCAAATCAACCAGGTGAATATCCTTATTCTCTAAATCTTGGCATGATCAACCCATATAACCCTCCCTACAACTACTACCAAACTCCACCTCCACCATCTCCTGATCTCACACATACTCAGTTTTCTAACATGCAACTACAAGACATTGTTGCTCATTTCCGCTTTGATCGTGTTCGCACCTTCTGGGAAGCATATGCATTAACCAAGATAGGTGCTTTGGAGTGGCAAACTTTAGTCAAGTATTATGGAGCTGAGCCATTTCTTGGAAAAGACCCAGATATCGATGTAATACTTAGGTCTTTTCAGTGAGATTATGAGTGTCCTTTGTAATAGTTGTAATGAAATGGTTATCTTTACATGATTGCAATGAATTGGTTATCTTTCAGTGAGATTTAGAGTGTCCTTTGTAATAGTTGTAATGAAATGGTTATCTTTACATGATTGCAATGAATTGGTTATCTTTGCATGATTATAATGGATATCTTTCAAAGCATATGAGTCATTTTGTAAAATGTTAAGCTGTTGTTCGTCTATGAACATAGTTTATAAGACTATTATAGTAGAGCATACAAAGTAAGGGGAGTAATATATATGCAATGAATCATAAAAAATGAAATCTTTGCAAATACTTGAAATTTATGGCTAAATTGACCATCTATTGGAGTGCATTAATCCCTTAATTATAATTGGGATATCTATTTGAGGGGGAGCAATGCATAAGGATTCTTAATGGGATTTTCTAAACAAATCAGGGCCTAACATCCCGTGCGTTTGGTTAGAAATATTTTTCAAGGCTTCACAACCTTTGCAAGAGATTGAGTAATTACTTATGACTAAAAGACACACAAATATTTATCTTGGATATCTTTTTGAAATGACAAAGGGGGAGAAAGAATATAAAATCAAAAACATAAAATTTTAAAATGAGTTTCATAACACCTCAGCCAGCACTCACTTGCACAACAAAAATTGCTACAAAGGTAATCTTCAGGTATGAAATTCACATGTTTTATATTTCCTTAATTTATATATTGGAAATGTTTGTCATCTTCAAAAAGGGGGAGATTGTTGGCTAAATGGACATCAGTAAATCCCTTTGTTTTGATAATGACAAACATTTCATTCTTTTTGATCTAACATGCTACTTGAGTGTTGCAGGAATGAGGTGGATGACAAAGCACTAGGGAATCTATATGCTTGAATGCTTATAAATTTCATGAAATGTAATCAATTGTAAACTTGTACAAATATATAATGTACAAGTAAGACTTCATGTAAATCAAGTGTTAGATCTTCCCTAGCCAATCACTACACTTAGATAGATCATCCCCTTCAATAGTTTCACAAATGCACACTCACATACACACTTAGTACTTTAATTGAAACATTGAAACAGGGTCAATCTCGGTCGACAAAATCCTCAACCGAGACACTCTCGGTCGACAAGCTTCTCGACCGAGAAAGACCCAGGTAGCCGTTAGACACAGCTGACAAAGTAGTTGGCAGTTAGAGATGAACGTTGATCCAGAGAGCCTGTCGGTCGACAAAACTTCGACCGAGTAAGTGTCTCGGTCGAAAATTCCTCGACTGAGATGGACTCTGACACCAACTGCAGAATTAATTAACTAGTCGTTGCTAATACAACTAACTTATACCTACCGGCTAGTTAAGCACTTAGAAACCCCTAGAAAGTGTCTAGAACGTCCTTAAGCACTTGTAGGTCATTCCTATAAATAGGACATGCCTTAGGACACCTAAATTCATTTGATTCCATACTTGAGCAATCTTTGAGCATACACTTGCATTAGCAACCTATTTTGAGAAATTGAGCAATACTTGCAATTGGCTACTCTTCACCTTGCTCTAAATTCGTGTCCTATAGGCTAGTATCTCCTATCCACAGCAATCACACTTCCATATACATTGGTTAGGAGATCTACACGCTTGATATAGGCAAATCAAGCCTTGTGCTTCAAAGGATAAGTTGTAATTTCCATTTTCCTTTCTTGTTCACTTTCATTGCTTGTACTCTCCTTGCTACTCCTAGGTTGGAGGTTGCGAATTGGAGAGGGTCGTGATCTTCTTGGTGAAGAAGGAGACTTTGAACTACTTCAAGAAGGCTGGTGCAACGGGAGGTTACTTCTAAGAGAAAGGCTACTTCAAGGGGGAGCTTGGAGTTACTTCAAGAAGGCTACCTCAAGTTGGTGCATCTACTTCAAAGTGAAGGCTGTTCAAAGGGGTGTAGAAAGTATTATATTTTGTGTAATTCCTTGTGAAGGTAATAAAATTAATACTTTCAAAATCCCGGTTGGGTAAGGAACCGGGTAGTGGACTGACTGCCTTAGTATTTGCTAAGGTAGGAACCACTCTAAATCCCTTGTCTCCTTCTTATTTTTTCACTTGTGGTTGTTTGAGTTAAATAATTGTTAAATTAATTTTAAAACCATATTCACCCCCCTCTAGTGGTTTTTCACTACCTTCCCCAGGAACATCAGTATGTCCTTTAGTAGTGATATCTTTGTCACCCTCATACCTGTCCTTAGTGGTATTGCCCCTCCTACCTTCTCATCCTTTCCGAGTGAAAAGGAGTCATCCCCACTTGACACTGACATCTTCCACGTACCACCTTCTCCTTATCCCTCACCCATTAGACCCCTTCTGTGTTACCCTACCTAGTAATCCACTCTATCGTCTTCAACTTTCTTGTCATCCACCCTTCCTCCGCCGCACCTTGTGGGTATCCACGCTGCTCCTGACCACTACTAGACTTGCTTGGGTTGCTCATCGTCATAGTACCTATCTTCACTTTCATGGACCCCGATTGATCATGCATCACCGTCATCGGGCTATTAAGGTTCATCAAGTCGGTGTTAGTATAGTACCTTTGATGATTGTGAGTTTCCTATTGTCTTCTAGATGTTGCCCCGCTCTCCTCCCCCCCAACAACCATCACCAGGTCTTACTCATTTGTCCCTTTGTGAAATTGCTCTCCTTGTCTGACCGCTGATTGGGCATCTTTGTCCCCCCTGGACGAAGCCTTCACCTCAGATGCAGTGTCCCCTGACTGAGAATTTATTAAACCACTATGAGTGTGAAAGAATAGGTTCTTCTTGATTCATGATCTAGTGCCCCCTAGCGTATCCTCCTCCAACGGTATCCTCGACCGTTGCGGCGATGCTTTGTGTAATGATCCCCATCCCCTCCGGTTCTCTCCTTCATCATCAAACTCCCTACAGTCTTTATCAACGTGCCCCAGTTTTCCACAGATGAAACAAAAAGCCAGAAGATGCTCGTATTTCAACTCAATGTCTAGAATCACTCCATCAAGCCCCCTCACCCTTTGGAAGTGTTTAATGGTTTTGTTTACATCAACTCCTAGTCAGACTCTCACTGAGGTTTCCCAACCTAATGTGTCATAGTCCATCTTTATTATTCTACCTATCTTCTCCGCAATCCTTCTTGTCATTTTCGTCTGGAACCTTAGAGGCACATTATATAGCCGCACCTAAAATTGGCACTCTTCAAACTGAATTTTTTTAGGTTGATCCATCTGATCCACCTCTTTGATAAGCAAGACTTTATTATTGATGTTCCAAGGACCCCCATCAATGACCCTCTGTTTATCCTTCCAGTGGGTGAATTGAATAGCAAAAGTCATAGTTAACAAGTTTGATGTAACAAACTAGAACCCAGAATCATGTCCTATTCTAGGATTAGAAGTCGTGTGAGGTTAGTCCCTTAGATTTGACCAAACAAGGATAAAATTAGACCACATTTACATAATAGCCTACATATGTGCCAACATGTAAATAAAATCAAAAAATATATTACATATATTTCCTTGACTAGCATAGTGGCTAAATAAAAATGAATAATATGCGTTGGAGTAACTATTGGTAATTTTACATCCATAAAAATTAATAAGGTGTCATAGTTTTAATAAATATGGAAATAATGGACACAAAATGTAAAGTAAGTAAAATGTATAATTTCATAATTAATAATAATATATAACTCTTTTAAAAATGTATTGAAGATAATGAGACTCAATTGAGTGGGTGTTTTAATATAGGTAAAGCATTTTAGTAAACAAAATGGTAATAAGAAAAAAAATTCTAATGGTTCCATAACTCATAAAAAAAATCTCAAAAGTATAATATAATGGTAAAAACTTGTTCCTTGGGTCCCAATTGCCTCAAGTACCAAGTTTCACATTATTTGCATAATAATAAATATCTTAATTCTATTTGAAAAAAATAAGAATAAGATCCAAAAGTGTTAAATTAATTATTAAAAGTCTTTAAAAGTGAAAAAATACCTCGAATTCAAAATCTAGATACCAAAATTTGCCTTTGTGTGAATTTTCATCTTATTTGGAAAAACTTATTTATTCATTGTATTTAGGATAGATGATGTATAATATAACTGAAAATAATATATAATATGCTAACTAACCTCAAAAATAAAAATTATTGTAAAATCATATTCCTCAAGTTTAGATTTTCTTGTAGGACTAGTTTCACACCATATAGGTGTTTCTAGATGGCACAAATTCATTAAAGAAAGAATATGTATGATATAATCTAAAAGAATTAAGTAAAATATTAGATGACCTCAAAAATGAAATATAATTCCAAAATTAGAATCTAGGCATCTTAATTAGCCTCGGTATCAAATTTCATGTTAATCAAACTTTGTTTGGATCCTCAATTTGAGTGGGAAAGAAAAGGAAATAATACACTTTATTCTAAACAAATTTGATTAAGGATTCCATATTTAAGTCAAGTCACAACTGGTTTTCCTTTTTCAGCTATGCACATCAATAAGTACCACTCGATCCCAACGGATGCTGTGAAACTGATAGGAAGCATATGCACAATAAAAGTGGACCATGTATTTTGCGAATTTCTCAATCGTTTCTCAATCATTCTTTGAGATTTTTAGCCCCTTGAATAATTGAAAATATTTTGCACATGGCAAGCCTTTACTCGAACCCTTGTTTCCTTTCTTCATGAAATGACCAAATCTCCTTCTTTGCCTCTCGAATCTACCACCCATATAAACCATACTACTATATCCTACAAATACCTAGACCTAGATTTACTTCCTCCGCACTTCATGGACTCTTGTTCTTACCTCAATTTCTCCTCTCACTCCATCCATCTATGTCACCTATCTAATCTTCTCTACTCTACATAAGTCCTTCTTGGCAGATCATATGTTCATATCCTCCCAATTGAACCAAGGTTAAGGTACTTCAAGGTCCCCTCTTTGCTCTTGATTGCTCAAATATCTCTGTGGCTCCTCATTCCACTTTTCACCAATTCTATGCATGGATGGCAAGCTCCTACTCACGGCCATGGTGTGAGGACAAGGGAAAGAGATGTTTCTCGATAGTGATTTCTCTATTAGCACTCGCTTCCTTTCTAGTTTTCTTTTCCTCGTCTGGGGCATTTTTATCTTTTTGCACATGTTTTGTTTCCTTAAACACATGCCTTGCTGGTCAATGATGATGTGAGATAATAGCTGAGGGTTGTGGCACCTCAATAGGCTAATCTCCCCCACACAAATTCTATTTTGCCTTGTGGCTTTTCCCAATTTTCTAATTGGATGAGATTTTCAAATTTCATACTTATTCTCTAGTTATACAAATATTGCACAAAATATATATTAGAATAATGAGAATTGTCTCTATATTTTGGTATAGTTTTTATTCCTAATTCCAAAGTTTTAAAGATTTGATATTTAGAGTTTTTACCTCTCTTAAACTCATAGTTATAATTTAAGGGAAACCTTGTAATTAACAAAGTTGATGTTTTGACTCAGGATATTAATAAGTAACCCTGAACCCAATGTTAGGCTAATAATAAGAGCCAACCTAGGGTTTTGCCAAAGGATTTGAATTTCTAGTGTTTTAGCCAATATAATATAGTTTGAACCCTATTTAATGTACCAAATTATTGTATGTGGGTTCAAGGGACTTCAGACATGAAAGGGTAGGACTCGATCTCTAATTTAACACTCAAGTCAAGGTATGATTTCATTTACTATTATTCTATATGGAGAAATTAACCTCAATTATCTCTCTCTTGATATCCTACACAATCTCTCTCTTCTGAGAATTTATTCCATGTGAAATATTCTACTTGATTTTGATCTTATGATCATCCTACTTTGTTAGACTTTCTTTTCGGCTGTAAGTTGTACTTTTGTAATTGATGAAATCCTAATTTTCCCCACTTATGTGGTTGATGTTTATTTTGTCATTTTCATGATGGAAACTTTATTTATTCTATAAATGGCTAAACTTTATACTTGCCTCTACACTCTGCATGCCTTGTGATTAAATATCCCTGGATTAGTGTAATTACATTGGTTTTTAGGTTGTGTTCCCATGTTATATTTTTAGGATGGAATTTGTGTACCCCATACCCCAGTTGCGTGCCCACTTTTATATATATTAGGGAGTTTGGAAGTAAGTTATTCTCTATCAAGTTTCAAGGTTGTGAGCCTTGTCCTTCATTGATCTTTATATTGTTCTAGTGCTATGTTTATCTCACATGCATTCAAGTTAATATTCTTGTTATGGGTTTTGTACCCAAAATTTTATATGTGCTTGTGTGGGGTTTTGAATTTTTTGCATGGGAAGAATGCCACCCCAAACTTGATTTTTGTCAGGTGGTGATTCTTTTCTTCTCTTTTTTAGAAAAAAAATAGGGGGGGAACGAAAAGGTGTCCTTGTGCTTATAACTTCAAATATATTATTTTTTTTTCAAAACTGTAATTGCATCAGATAGAATATTCATATCAAACATATTATACGAAATGTATATCAAGTTAATCCATGTTATACATAGAGAAAAATTGTTCTTGGTTCTTATTGATTCCATACGACTTGCCAATCTTTTCCAAGGAGTGATGCTAGTTGGGGGCCTAGGTGACATGGAGGTTTCAGACATGATAATTTTGTGAAATTGTTGCAAAAAGATTTATTAAATTCAAAAGGGATACAATGATAGACATTTACTCGTATTGGACAACTAGGTAATGTCCATATGAGAGAAAATTATAAAAACAACTACATGAAAAACAAAAGATAAAAGTTGATGCAGAAAAGGCAAGATAAGGAGGTGGAATAGAAAGATACCCCCACCTCCACCCTATGCTTAGATGATTGCTTGTCTCTAGAAAAACCCAAGTCTGAGATGAAGAGAATAAGATCACTCTAGCGGTGGGTGAGAAGAACATGGAGGATTAGTGCTCAGGGTGAGGTGAATAGGGATCGACACCATCGTGGGAGACGATACAACCGCTTGGCTGGGATGAAGGCAAGTTTTGAATTTCAAAATTCAAACATCGTCTAAAGGAACGACTATCTTAAATGCCCAGATGACTATTTCATCATCACCAGATGGGAATATCTATCAGTGGGGAGATTTGCTTTCATCAAAGTGATATGTTGGGTTGCGTGGCCAACCACTTTTTTTATTTGAAAACTAATCTGAAATTGAAACAACCAAATTTAGCTAAAACAAATACAAAGAAAATGCAAAAATAAATAAAAGATTGGGTTGCCTCCCAATAATTACATAGTTTTATGTCGAAGGCCCGACACATCCGAATCATTGAGCCGTTTCAAGCTCAGGTGCAGGAGGGGGTGGAGGGTCTTTGAGGTTAAAGTCTTTGAGAAATGAAAGTTGATGTGCTTCAGAAGATAAAAAGTCCTCAACGGTAATGTACCATTTTAGTCTATGTCCATTGGCATTGGACTCACCTAACACCTTATCCCAAAGAAGAAAGGATCCATGTGGGTAAGCACGTTTGACAAGATATGGTCCGTACCATATAGATTTAAATTTCCCAGGAAAGAGCCTTAATCTAGAGTTATAGACAAGAACTTGGCCACTCTCTTCAATATGTTTCCTCCTAATGTGGCCATCATTCTATAATTTGGTTTTGTCTTTGTATATTCTAGCATTATCATAGGATGTCATCCTGAGCTCATGTAGCTCATGAATTTGCAAAAAACAATTTTTACCTACAACAGATAGATCAAAATTTAGAGTTTTGATGGCCCCATTAGCATTATGTTCTAATTGTATAGGTAGATGGCAAGCTTTTCCAACAATTAATATGAAAGTTGTGGTGCCTATTGGAGTTTTGTAGGTAGTTCTGTATGCCCACAAGGCATCCTTAAGTTTCAAGCCCAATATGTCCTAGTGTAATGGACCGTTTTCTCTAGGAAGGACTTGATTTGCCTATTTGAAACCTCAACCTGACCACTAGTCTGACGATGGTAAGGAGAGGTGACCTTGTGATGGACCCCACATCATTTGAATAAGGATTCAAAACTTTTTTCTAAGAAATTGGAACCTCCATCTAAAATCACGATATGAGGTGCCCCAAATTTAGGAAAAATAATGTCTTTGAAAAGTTTTTTCACTAGTTTGGAATCACAAGTTTTGGTGGGGTTGGCTTCAACCCATTTCAAAATGTAGTCTACAACCACCAAGATATATTTGTACCCACAAGAAGAAGGGAACGAGCCCAAATAATCTAGCCCCCCAAACATCAAAGATTTCAATCTTTTTCCAAGAAGTCATGGGTATTTGGTCTCTCTTAGATATGTTTTAGGTCCTTTGACATTCATCACAAGAAAGAAGAAATTGGTAGGAAACTTTGAATAGAGTGGGCAAGAAAAAACTGGATTGTAAAATCTTCCTAGTAGTTTTTTGAGAGCTCATGTGATCTCCAGTGGGGCCAGAATGGCATTGCTCAAGAATGTCCTTAGCCTCTTCCTCGGTGAAACACCTACAATACCACCCATCAGAGCATATCTTGAAAAGGTAGGGGTCATCCCAATAATATTTTGTTACATCATACTAAAATTTAGCCTTAGAATGTCCCTTATATTTAGGGTACAATACACCTGCTTCTCAAAAATTTACATAAGATGCAAACAAAAGATATTGGGGTTCCATTTTCAGCAATTTATCATCAGGAAGAGATTCATTGATGGGAATACCATCATCATCAAAAAATTCAAGGTGGCTCAGATGGTCGACAACTACATTCTCACAACCTTTCTTGTCAAGAATTTCTAAGTCAAACTCCTGAAGTAGAAGGACCCAATGAAGAAGGAAAGGTTTCCCATCCTTTTTTGTCATCAAATATCTGATGGTGGTATGTATAGACAATAACTTTGGACCCAACTAAGTAAGAGTGGAACTTGTTGAAGGCATAAACTATGGCTAGGACTTCCTTCTTTGTGGTAGTGTAATTCTCCTGAGCATAATCTAGACTTTTGGATGCAGAGTAAATCACATGGTGTTTTTTGTCACCGCGTTCTTTGAGAATAGTACCCAGTGCAAAATAACTCATGTCACACATCAATTCAAAAGACAAAGACCAATCAGGGGCCCGAATGATAGCTGTGGAAGTGAGGGCGTCATTCAATTATAAAAAACTAGCCATGCAAGCCTTATCAAACACAAAAGGGTGTCTTTTTGGAGAAGGTTGGTTAGGGGTTTGGTAATTTTTGAAAAAGCACAGATGAACAACTGATAAAATCATGCATGCCCAAGAAGGCATGAACGTATTTGACAGAAGAAGGGGTGGGATTTTGAAGATGACCTAGATCTTGTCTCTATCAACTTCTATGCCATGGTCTTACCCTATTGGTCCCTGACAATGACGCCAAAATTGATACACGTCGAAGAGCACACCAATTCACTAAGATGATTCCCAAGAGTTTAATCCTTTTTTACTATCTAGTTAAGTCTAGTATAGAAGGGTCAATCCCGTTGGACAATGTTATTAAGACTGTTCTCTTTTATCCCAATTGATTTTTGAACTTATTTCTTTTGGAGTTTTTTGAATATATGAACAAGAGGGTAAATTCGAATTTGGGGGTTGATTTTTTACACTAGAACAAAAAATTAAAATACAAAAGAATTAAAAGATTACATGAAAGCAATGAAAGAAAATGATTATACTAAGACAAAAATAAAGAAATAAGATTGTTAGCAAACAAAGATTATCTAAAATAAGAAGTACAGTGCAAGAAATAAAAGGAAGCAACAGAAACTAAGCGTTGAAAGAATGATTGAATCAAAAGAGAAAGCATCGAGACTTAGGAGTTTTACCACCTTAGACAAAGTGAAAAAAAGATCAAGAGATACATGACAAGTAAGATAGAAGCAGGATTGCAAGTTATTCATAAATAAAACACAAGAGTCGAACTACACATGAACCCATTGGTCCCAGTGTTCACGTATCCTAGTCCTTCATCTGAAAAGAGGATTTTTCTGCAATCACACCAAATCCTCATGTAAACAGTTTAAAGATTCTAAATCCCAGTATCTACGGTCATATCTGCCGAGATTAACTTACGATAAAAATGATTAATTACTTTGTTTAAATCGATGATTTTTAAACCAAAAACCATCCGTCGAAATGTCATGTAAAAACTCGATCCAATCAATACATGTCTAAGGGGCTACTCCCCTCACATCAATAATGATATTTCCACATCAATTTTGCACAAGGGGAGACAGAGAAATAAAGAATTTCAGCCATAGCCTAGACTTAGAAATAATGTCTTTATCCTTTGTTCCTTATTCCCAAGAATTCCAAGGAAGGAGATAAGAAGAGTCGGATTCTGGATCTAAGGAAGAGCAGACAAAGGACAAAAAGAAAGAAAGAGATCTACAATCTTGAGAACAAATACTTTTTTATTGCTAAATAAAGAGACTACACAACGAGATTGTAATAACATTTGATCTAAACAGAATTCCGAATACAAAAGATGATCCCCTTCTTGTGGAGTGCCCTCTCCTTTTATAGGAGGGGTGGAAATCATAAGAAAAACACACATATTGTGTGGCTATTGTAAAGACTTGGTCAAGAGAATTATTATTGCCTACTTTGATTGCTTTCCCCAATCTTTGCTACAGATTTCTATCAAGTACATTTGAACGAATTTCATACTTGTAAAACACTAAGAAAAGGTTCAAATATATACTTTTCCTGTAAAAATTGAAATAATCTTTCTAAAATATATCTAAACTTTAAATTTGAAATTTGTATACGATTTTGGTGTGAGACATATCAAACTCTATGAGAAAACGAACATGTACGTTCACTGGTTGATTGGATGGTCAAATGACTAGCAAAGTTACTTAAATTATGTTTTACCTATAGACAATAAAATTATCTTTCCAACCCATGCTTAATCTTTAAATTCCACCTTGAGATGCAAGAGATATGGCCATTTTGGTGTCGGATATATCAGGCACTGCGGGAATATCTCAAAGGCATCATGTCTTCATCTTTTCTTAACTTGATTTAAATGCTTTGATAATTCCTAATATTTGAGAGAAATCTTATAAGAATTCAAAAAATAAACATCGAGAGGAGGAAAGTACAATTAATTTCCAAATTAAACTAAAGTTACCAAAAAATTCTTAATTAATTATCTTAATTGATGCATAAATAAATGATGAATATGCATTCATCACCTACACAAAATATCTTCTGAGAATGTATTCCATGTCAAATATTCTACTTGATCCTAATCTTATGATCATCCTACTTTGTTAGAATTTCTCTTTGAATCTAACTTGTACTTTTGTTATTGATGAAACCCTAATTTTTCCCACTTATGTGGTTGATGTTTATTTTGTCATTTTTGTGATGGCAACTGAATTTATTCTATAAAAGACTAAACTTTAAACTTGCTTCTACTTTATGTGTGTCTTGTGATTCAGTGTCCCTAAAGTAATATAATATATTGGTTTTTGGGTTGTATGCCCATGTTATATTTTTGGGATGGAGTTTGTTTGCCCCATACCCCAGTTTTGTGCCCACTTTTATATATATTAGGGAGTTCGGACGTAAGTCATTCTCTATCAAGTTTCATGGTTGTGAGCCTTGTCCTTCATTATTATTTATATTGTTCTAGTTCTATGTTTATGTCGCATGCATGCAGGTTGATATTCTTGTTATGGATTTTGTGCCCAAAATTTTATATGTGCTCGTGTGACACAATCTTTATGTATTATTTAATGGAAAGTATTCTACATCTATATCATCTTTTGAAATTCCTTGTCTTTATATGAACATGGATTGTTCCTTTTTTTCTATGGGAAGTCTTGTTTATTTGACAATCCTTATTCCTTATATTTCTCAATCCTGATTTAATATGCTCATACCAGCATTTATGTTGATTCATCTCCTTTTGCTATGATACGCTTCCTAGACCAGTGTAGGTCAAGATGAATTTAATGAAGTTGGACTAGGACATCATCAAGTATAACTGAACCTTTTTGGAGACAATTTTGAGGTAGTTAGATGATCATTTGTTGATCCAATGATTAGTTTAGTCTAATTCTCATAAATATTAACCTACATTATGAAGGATAGTGATAATATCAAGCATTGGTATAGTTAGATATTTTGAATTCTGGTGCTATATTTACTATCTTGATACATACATTTTTAATAAATTGGTTATCATCCCTTTTGCAAAAAATTATAGTGGTGAATGGTTTATGAGATGTTTTCTTTTTATTTGAATTAGTAGGGAGTGGATCTGGTCACATGTCCCACTCCTTACAAGTATGTTGTTAGAGCCATTAGCGGTTCGTTAATTAACTATTTCAATCTTGTCTCCATTAGGATGTTTACCTTTTTCATAGGTAGCTTATACCTAGTACCCTTGTCTTGTGCAAGCATACCCTTATGGATGGAGAAAATTCATCCTTTGATAACCAAGGTTGTTATGAGACACCCCAAAACCCTAAGAAGTACATAATGTTGATGATGGACCCTTTATATACCCCTCCAGTGTCTATGTTACTTGTCCAACTAGAAGTCAGCCATCAGTGGGTCAGGATAGCCCAACATCTGTAGTTTCTAACGGGGGTATTGCCATCTCTCTTGAATAAGAGTTAGCCTTGTTGTGGTGATTCCTCACCACAACTATGGTGGGAAACTTGAATATCCCTCCTGTGTCTGATAAGACAAAGGAGCACTCATTAATCTATTTCATGAAGATGCAACCACCCTCATTCAAGGGTGAAGGGGAGTTGGAGATGGTTGATAAGGCTAACATCTGGGTTTTATTCATAAAGTAGATTGTTGACTGTATGTCATGCCCTCCACACCAGAAGGTCAAGATTTATTTGTATGTGCTAGATGGACCAACGTCTATCTGGTGGAATGGGATAGCTTAGACTTGTGACATCTCTAGTTTGATCTGGGAATAATTCTTGGTTCTATTTTAGGAAAAGTACATCTGCATTGTTTCCCTAAAGAAGAAGGAAGTGGAATTCTACAGTTTGAATAAAGGTTCCATGTTTGTTTCCTCATATGTGCAAAGGTTCTTGTTGCTTGAATGCAATGCTTCTTGTTTAAGTGAGGATCGTAGGGTTGACCTATTCTTTTAAGGACTCAACTATAATATAGGTCGTGCTCTCGTCCCACAACTTCCTATGACTTTTTAATAGATGGTTGACAAAGCTTTAGTTGTTGAGTCTTATCTAAGATATCAACCTAAGGAACATGACAAGAAAAAAAAGTTCTCAGTTCATGATTAGAAGAGGGATAGATGTGGTAAGTTTAATGTTTATCATCCACCTAGGAAGTGTTCTTATGAACAAAATAAAAAAATGAGCCTGGCCATGTTTGACCAAGATTGCACCAGCTTAGTGTTGGACGTGCACCATCTCCACAAAAACAACCTCAGGAACCTTCTCAAAATAATGGCAATAATAATGGAAGAATACATGTTGAGAGACGTACGGGAAGTGTCTTTGGTTTGGATGAACAAGAAGTATCTGAAGAAGATCATGTTGAAGGTAACCCATAATCTCTTAGTTTAACTTTGACGAAATGCTTCCATATTGCATGATACCTTTGAGGATTAAAGTATCGTAGTACATAAGACTATTCTTTGTACCTATAGGGTTGTTTGATTTATTAGGTTACACCTTTAAGGGGTGGAGTATAGGTGACTGATATTACATGGATGGTCAAATTTCAAGGACAAATCCTTTTAAGGGGTGAAGTGTTGTAATGAACCAGAACCTAGAATCCTACCCTATTCTAGGATTATAAGGCTAGTAAGGCTAGTCCCTTAGATTTGACCAAACAGGGATAAAATTAAAACACATTTACATAATAACTTGTTTATGTTCCAACATGTAAATAAAATCATGAAATATATTACATATATTTCCTTTACTAACACGATGGCTAAATAAACTGAATAATATGATTTGGAGTAACTATGGATAATTTCATGTCCACACGTATTAATAAAGTCTCATATTTGAAACAAATATGAAAATAATGGACATAAAATGTAAGATAAGTAAAATGTAGAATTTCATGCATAATAATAGTATATAAATCTTTTTAAAATGTATTTAAGATAATGAAACTCAATTGAGTAAATGTTGATAATAAACGTAAAATATTTTGATAAACACAATGGTAATAAGACAAAAGATTATAATTGTTCCATAACTCATAAAAGGAAATATCAAAAGTAAAATATTATGATAAAATCGTGTTCCTTAGGTCCCAATTGCGTTAGGTACCTAGTTTCATATTATTTGCATAATAATAACTATATTATACTTATTTGAAAAGAAAATAAGAATAAGAGACCAAAATGCTAAATAAATTACTAAAAGTCTTCAATAGTGAATATAAACACCAAATCAAATACATATATCAAAATTAGTATGTGTGAATTTTATCTTATTTGGACAAAACATATTTGTTCCAGTGTATTTAGAAGACATAATGTATAATAAAACTGAAAATATTAAATTACATGTTAACTAATTGCAAATGACCAAATTAATTGTATAATCATATTCTTCATTTTTAGATTTGCTTGTAGGACAAGTTTCACACCTTTTATATGTTTCTAGATGCCTCAAATTCATTAAAGAAAGAAATATATAATCTAAAAGAATTAAGTAAAATAATAGATGTCTTCAAAACTAAAATCTAATTTCAAAATTGTAATTTACACATCTTAATTAGTGTATGTATCAAAGTTCATATTAATTGGACTTTGTTTGGATACTCAATTTGAGTGGGAAGAAAAAGATAATGCACTTTATTTTAATCCAATTTTATTAAGATTTCCAGTTTTAAATCATGTCCCAGCTAGTTTTCCTTTTTCAACTACATGCGTCAACTAAGGACCGCTCGATCCTGGTCAGACAGTGCAAAACCCATCTCCTACCTTGAGTAGGAGGGGTGCGCTCAAAGATCTAGAGGGGGGATGAATATAGATTTATGATAATTTTAGAGAAAATAAATTAATTCAACTTAAAGTGTAGCACAAAATAAAAGATGCAACCACAAAAGGACACACGATATAGAGTGCTTCCATTAAATGACGTCAGTCCACTACCTGATTGTTTTCAACTAGGATTTGCAAAACATGTATTTTACTGCTTTTGTACATCGATACGCAGTACTCAAAATTTACGTCTTTTGTGGTGAAAGACTAACCTTCCTTTTCAACTAAAGGAGAACTTTCACCTTCTTTGATGGGTCGTGGAATGTCACCCTCCTCACCTTTTCTTTGAACAGATGTGGAAGAGCACTGATTACCTTGATCACAATCTTCAACCTTGAAGTAGCACCAAAAAAGTTTCACCACAACCTTCCTTCTTGAGTAGTGAGAAGCAACAGCAAATCAGACCACATGAACAAGAAAGGAAGAAGGCGATCACAATGCTCTTTCACAAGATATACAGTCAAGCACTATGGACAAGTGATGATGATCCACTCCAAAAAGGTTTAGGCAAAGTAGTATTAGGTGGGGAGGATACTAGGATTGATGCTTCATCTTAGGCTATAATGATGGTAAGGTGTAGTGTAGACTTAATCTCTTTGGGAATGATAGAAAGTAGTAGTATACTTAAGTTTTTGTGTAAGATCCCAAGTCTTGTATGAAAACTTGTTGTCTAGGTGTCCTAAGGTCACTCATACTTATAGAAATGTGTGACAAGTGTCTAGGGAACCTTACGTAAATGTCTATAGGGTTCTTGGATTAGAAATATTTGTTATAGTTGAGTCAAGTTAGGTGAAACAACTAATTTAGTTGTTTCTAGAAATATCATTCCAGAACCCAGTTTGGTCGACAAGTTTTGTGACTGACAGTGTCTCAATTAAGAATTTGGTTGACCGAGTGTGGTTGAGTGCTCAAGTTTGTTTCTAACAGCTAGTTGTCATTTTGACTTCTTGGTTAATTGTCGGTAAAAAAATATATTCTACCGGATGTGGCCCGGTCAACTAATTATTCAATCGAGAATGACTCTGAGCAAGTGTAATGTAAACATTTTTCTAGTGCATTAGGTCCATCAATCGAGGGGAGTCTCAATTGGCAATTTTTTCGACAGAGAAGGACTTTGTGCAAAAATTTACAATGTATGTGAGGTTCTATTAGTGATTTATATGAAGCCTATCAATCATGGAGTAGTCATGTGAGTGTAGAATAGGGTTTTGAGTAGGTTTTAGAAGATCATAACTTGTCCTTACATCAAGTTGTACAAAAAATAATTTGTACAAATATATTCATGTACAACTTGGCCACCAAGCATCCAAACAAATAGAGTTGCATAGTCTTTGTAGTTGGATCTTGACATAGTTTCTTGATCACTTGAAATACTTAATACACATGTTAGTAACACCATTTGGGACATATTTGCATCATCAAAATTTGAGTTTGGCTATCCAAAAAGCCAACAATCCCCCCATTTCCGATGATGAAAAATATTTCCATAAGATAATTTAAAATGGTAAATTTTGAACTTCATAACTTTATACCTTTAAATTGCATTTATAGATATCAAATTTATCTCATGGGTTATTCCCCCCCTTTTGTCAAAGTAAAAAAGGGTCAATACTTACCAATGCTCCCCCTCAAGGAGACACTCCCCCTCAATAAGATAATCAATACTTATTTCCATAAGAGGGAAGAAACTTATACTTGATGTGTTAATTAAAAAATGAATATCAATACACGGGAAATCTAGAAAGATAGACATTAAGGCATAGTCCAAAAGCCATATTTGATCAAGGAACATCAAAAATATTGTCTAGTTATCAATGAAAGGAATGTTAAGTCCTTCATGATAAAAAGATCCCATAAAGCACAAATACCAGAAAGATACTCTAAACCAACGGTAAGGAATCTTATGTCCGCCTTGATATAGAGATGCCATGATAATCAAAAGCCAATAATTGTAAATCATTTCTCAATCATTTCAAGGGATCTTTAGCCCAAAATTGATTAGAGAACTAATTAAACACAAGGATGAGGTCAACACAAGTATCTGTAGACCAAATATAAGGGATGTTAAAGCCCATATTGGTATAAAGGAGCCATTAAGTACCATAATAATAGGTATGAAATGATCTATAAACCAAATGTCAAGGATGTTACACCTACATTGATATAGAGAATCAATTCCGAGTAGAAAGATATGCAAGTTATATTAAAGGGCTTTGAGCTCACACTTAATCTCATACCACATTAATAGAGCTCAATTATAAGAAAAAGAGATTCACTAAAAAGATAGCCATTTAAGATCTCACACTTTATGATAAATCATTCATGTCAAATATAGAAACAAAGAAATCAAGTAAATATATGAATCTAAAAACTAAGTTTCAAATTATTTAAATAAACTCTATTAAACACAAATGAAGGAATTTTTTTGAATTATTTAATCCCCTTTGTTATCTCAAAAGCTAGAAATTATAAATACAAGATGACTTAGTCTTATTGGGATACTACCCCTATATATGATGGCTAAATTAAAGTGGATGAAGGTGATGGAACATATTAAGACCAAAATATGATTTGCAAATAAGGTTGATGATCTTTTTACTTCTTATGTAGAGATAATTTATGGTACCAAAATTATTTTTTATGACATGAGAATGCATGATATTTGAATCTTTTATAAGAAAGACATGTTTCATGAATAATGCATTTGATTAGATCATGTTAAGGAATATAGCCAATTTCATGAGTACCAACTTGAAAATGTAACAAGTTATTCAACATATTTGAAACTTTTTCAAAATATAAATTAAACTTTTCACTTTAGAAAGAGATTTATTAGTAGTAAAAATCCAACATCGTATAGCAAGATCATCTTCAATCATACAAAATTATCATTGAAATTAAAAAAATCTCAAAAAGAGGTAAATTATAGATATAAGGCTCTTTTCTTTTTATACAAAGAATTAATTTTGGAAAGAAGTATTTTTTTCTTTAAGGTCATGAAGTCAAGCATAATAAATTTTTTTCTTATTTCTCAATTTTATCCAAGGTAATTACAACATGTCATATATGATCATTTTTTATAGAGTATAAAGAGATACCTCATCATAATTATTATCGTGAATTTTCTTCTTCATTATATGCACTTACATGTATTTCTTATTTCCTTGATGATGCTTTTGACACTATCTCTAATGTGACTGATTTTCTCTTTCTCTATTCATATGCCAATATCACTAAATCCTACAAAGTTGAGAGGTTTTTGATACTCAAGTAGATTCCATGATGGTTAGTATAAAATAGGATAACTTTGCATGATACTTATATTATCAAGCCAAAATTATTTCTATAGGAACTATTTGAAATATTCAAATTGAAGTTCATGACAAATTTTTATTTGAACTTTATTTCAACTCAGAGGTTCCTTGGTTGGGGTTTTTGTCGACCAGGAGTAGTTCCAAACTTTATATTTACAAATTAATCTTTGTTTAAATAAAATACATGCAAATAATTAACTTAAAAGTTATGAAAATAAGTTTTATATGAAAAAGATCACAAATTTAACCTCAAATTAAGTTGAGATATGACATAAATATATTAATCAAATTAAGCATATGTCAAATCTCAAAAAAGGTCCCGTTTTATTCTATGTTAGGGATTTTGTAACCCAAACCATGTCAAGGGCTCCTTTCTTTTGATGTTCACATGAAAGAGAATAATGTCCAATATGTTCACAATAATGACATGAGATAAAAGATATTTCATTTCTCTTTTCAACATTTTGTGAATTTAGAACTTTAATCTTAGGTACATATGTTATACTAGTCTTGGAATCATATATCTCTTTGGTTCTAGGCATATGTGAGTATATATATATATACATGTATATATGTATATATATACATATATTTATATATATACATATATATACATATATATATATATGTATATATACATATATACATGTATATATATGTATATATATATATTCATATATATACATATATATACATGTATTTATATATGTATATATATACATGTATATATATATATGTATGTATATATATATCTATATGTATGTATGTTTATATATATATATATATATATGTATGTATGTATGTATGTATGTATGTGTATATATATATATATATATATGTATATGTATATATGTATATGTATATATATGTATATATATATATGTGTATATATATTTATATATGTATATATATGTGTGTGTATATATATATATATATATATATATATTCTTTGGCACATATCCTAGACCTCGTCTTCCACTTTGTTTAGAAGTATTAACTACGATGTTATCAAGACTTAATTCCCTAGCAAAAATCTAGAAACTTGTTTTCCCAACTCATCATTTTGAGTAATCTTTTTAGTTATATGTATGTTTACTTGAGAAAGATTTGAAAGTAAAATATCTCTTTCTTTTATCAAAGAATCATAATCTGAATGATTGCATAAAAGAGGTTGAGTTTGATAATCAGTTGGTTTAGTAAGCATATCAACCTTTTCTTGAGAAAGAAGATTGTTTTATTTTTAAGATCAAGCATTTTAGCCTTACAACTTTAAATGTTACTTTAATATATTATTTGAAGTTCTTAAAGTATCATTTTTAGAACTAAGGTTATTTAGATTATCGTGAAGTTCATCAATAATTTTAGAAAGTTTCTTCTTTTGTCTTTTGTAATTGTAGTCTTTATTTGTCCCCAAGTTGAAGAACATGGAGGATCTAGTGGATTGTAAGCTACAGTTTCTTCATGATTGTGTCGATATTACCATATATTTCTATCATTCTTGGTTTACATCATGAACTTCTTGAGGCACAATAGGTTAGTCCTGATCTTGAAGAGCTCTCCTCTCTCCTAATAAAACCTCAAACACACTTGTTTATGGGTCTCGATTGTGGTCTTTGGTATAAGAATCATATTTGGGTTCCTAAGCAGTCAGCTATGGGGACAAAGATTCTCAGTGAGGTGCTTGGGTCAATGTACACACTTCATCCTGGCACAACTGAAATGTACAACGACATGCAATGACTTTTCTGGTGGAGGGGCATGGAGTGTGATATTGCTAACTTTGTGTCCAGATGCCTGACGTGCCAGTGAATCAAAGTAGAGAACTAGAGACCAGGTGACCTACTACAACCTCTTGAAATCCCAGAATGGAAATGGGAACACATCACCATGGATTTTGTGGTGGGGCTATGTAGGACCAGAAAGAGATATGATGTCGCATGGGCTATAGTGGATCATCTCACAAAATCAACTCACTTTACTCCTGCGAAGACAATAGAAAAATTGCTCGATCTTGCAGACCTCTATATAAGGGAGATAGTATGTATCCATGGAGTTCTAGAGTCCATTGTTTCAGACAGGGACCCAAATTTCACTTCAAATCTATGGAAGAAGGTTCAAGAGAAACTGGGCACAAAGTTAAATTTCAGCACAACATACGATCCAAAAACATACGGGAAGTAAGAACGTACAATATAGATTCTGGAGGATTTTCTACGAACTTGTTTTCTCAATTGGGAAGGCTCATGGGACCGTTATCTGCCTTTAATTGAGTTTTCATATAATAATAGATATCAGGCGAGTATTGGGATGCCTCTATATGAAGCCCTCGATGGCAGACCCTGTCAATCTCCACTACACTGGGATGACATTGGGGAGCACACCCTGATGAAATCTAAGGAGATGTATATATATATATATATATATATATATATATATATACAAATTTGTATTAATTAGGAAGAGAATGAAGCAGGTACAAGATTGGTAGAAATCTTATGCAGATGCTCACTGGAAGGAATGTCAGTTCAAAAAAGGTGATCATGTCTTTCTATAGATCATGCCTATCCGAGCTTTGTCCAAAAATAAGGGGAAGCTCATTCCTTACTTTGTGGGACCCTTTGAGATCTTAGAAAGGGTTGGTGAATGTGCTTACTGTCTTGCTCTTCCACCTCAGTATAGTTCAATGCTCAAAGTCTTTCATGATTCTATTCTAAAGCCTTATGTTAAAGACCCTAGTCATATTCTATATCATGAGCCTTTAGACCTGAAAGATGATCTATCCTATGTTGAATCCCCAGTCAAAATTCTTGATTTCAAGACAAATGAGTTTTCCAGTAATCAACGCATAGATATGGTGAAAGTTATCTGGATCCATCATGATTAGACTGAAGCAACATGGGATCTCAAGTCTGAGATTGATTAGAAGTATCCACATCTCTTTTAGGCTACATGAATTTTGAGGGCAAAATTCTTATAAAGGAGGGGAGAATGTGATAAAGTGAGATTTCTATTATTTATTCTCCCTCTTTTGAAATTTAATGATATGTATGGTCACTTCAACTTGTTTCCTAAAATACCCACAATCATCTCCCTCTACTATTTTGATTATATGGGTAAAAAAAATTAATATAATGCAAACCCTAAGTACATATTAGGGTGAATAATGTATTATAGCACTTAGTCAAATTACAAACTTAACATTTAAATTTGAATCTCAATTTTTCACCAAAATTAGATAATAATATCACAACACATTACCTAAAATTTCCTTTCAATTGGATGAACCAATTTAGAGTTATAAGTAATTGAAAATTATGCACATTATTTCAATCATTTAACCCTATGACCTAAGTTTCAGGTTTAATTCATCATATGAGTGACATTTATATGTCACACAGATGTAATTTCACCTGAGTGCGGACCTTGTTTGGTCTAGAATTAGATATGGGATTTCAAAAAAGGATCTAACAATGCAGATGTCGTCATCTATCTCTATACAGCTCGCGTGATTCTTGTACACTGATTCAAGATTGTGATCATGCCTCAACCCAATAGATGAGGATGAATCCTTGCGAGATATTCGGAGGAGCAACTCCTCTCCCTTGTTGAGTCCAACGAATCCTAACACTCACCCTCTAAGTCTCAGATCGGCGAGAACACCCTCCTCCATTCCCGCTTCTCTCACTGGCGGAGGCAACCACATTAGGGCTTCTTCACCCTTGCCACTATTTGCCTATTTAATTCTTCCATCACCTTTGCCACCTTCCCTTTACATGTCCTCCACCCTCAATTGATCACAACCCTATCTCACTCTCATTCACCCAACCTCTTCTCCTTTCTCTGCTGCTCAACCCCACAAAGGCAGGGGACCTCATCACACCACAATCAACACCCCAATCCACCTTCACTGACCTTAGGTGGACCCGTGCGGCACCTCCCTAGCCTTACTCCTCCTCCCTTCCTTTCTCTCACCTTTCTTCCAGTGAGCTATCCCACCGACACAGCAGTGCAAAGATCCAAGGGGAGTCATACCGCGTGAGCCTGCTTCCTGGAACCAGGATCTTTGCCCAAAGCTATCTAGGATTTTGCTCGGCCTTGATTAGGGCTGAAGCCATCCCTTATCCTCACCAGAGTTGAACCCAGTTCCCCAAGCACACAATAGAAGAGCAGAAGGAGGGCAGCACATGGAGTCAGTGAGGACCTGAGGTGGTCCAATCCTAAGTCAGTGACTCAGCACTCCCCCCCAAGTCATCAAGGCACATGGGAGGTTGCACAAACACTATTAGATCATGTCAAAGATGATCCAGACCCATGATCAGTTGACCAAGGTCACGGGTGCATAGTCATCTTCTTCTCCACTATTTATTTATTTTAATTAACATAAGAAACTTAATTATCTTAGAAAATGTTAGGTTTTAGGGGAGACAGAGAAGGCAGCGGAAACAAAAATTTTCTCCCCAAACCCATACCGAGGAAACGCGTCAACGTCTATATATTAGGAAAGGATGGTTTGTGGAATCATACCTTGTCCCGAGGCTTGCTCAGCGACAATACCTCGCGCAATGCGCGGTCTTCAACTCCGGTCTTGGACGATGTCTGTGCAGCTCCTGGTCACACCGGGACTGACTCCTCCTCCTCCTACCAGACTGTCAGATGACAGTTGTCCTCCTGAGCGGCAGTGTCCTCCCGCCTCTGTAGTAGTCCACAAGGACCACCTAGAACTCCACACTCCTTGTCCCACAAGGAAGTGGAAGGAGTCGCACCCTCCTGTTGATGTACTAGTCGCCAACACACTCTCCTGCTACCAGTTGCAACTGCAGTTGTCCTTCCCTTGATGCACCTCCCTTTTGCGGGAAGCACTTGCTCGGGATCTCTCACGGTTACCAAAACCAGAGAGAACGACAACTTCGCAAAGCAACCGGCTTGCATTGAGATGTACTCTGAGAAGCCCCCAATACCCCTATATATATAGGCGGGTCATGGGACAGGGTTCTCTGTTCCCGGCAATATGGGACTAAAGCAGGAGTAGAAGGGTTTGAGAATTTTCCACAAAAAGCAACCAGTTCGCAACTTGAAATGATCAGTTCACAACTGAACTGATCGTTTCGGCCATTGAGCCGATCGGTTGGACCTAAGCCGATCGTTTGGGGCACTCCAACCGATCGGTTGGTTCCCTGAACCGATCGGTTCATGGTCCTAATCCGGCTCAAAAAGACTTTCCTTGTTTCGTTCTCAATTGGTATCAAATACCAATGTTATTCCCAATCGAATTGGGCAATTTGAAACCAAAGGAAAATTCTTGCCGACATGACTTTCCCAACTGGTCGGTTGCACCAGTTGAGCCGATCGGTTCAACTCTTGAATCGGTCGTTTCAACCTGGGCATGAGTCGATCGGCCTGGACACTCCAGCTGACCGGTTCAGCACCTCATCCGACCGGTTCATCACATGAGCTGATCGGTTGGGACCACAGGTTGGGCAAAATCAGTCAATTGCGATTTCAATCAATCTGATACTCCAATCAATGCGTCCAACACCTTGAACCATATGATATTGATCCATCGACTGATTGAGTGTTTAATTGAACTACTAAACTCCTTTAGTAATCAATCTAAACATTGCTTTGTGGACAAAACTCCTCTTCCAGGTTAAATCCTATGTGTGTGACCCTGCAGGTCCATTTCACGTTGGCAGTGAAAGCCCATAACACTTATGACTTCACAAGCAAAGAGCGGTGCCTAGTCACACATCAGTGCTACCCAAGTGAAAGTAGAAAGTTGGAGAACAACTTTCATCCTACAATCCGTGAATGGTGTTACAGTGAATGTATAATTCCTTTGTCACTGATATCCCGAATGAACTCAAGGCATGGAACAGTCATCCTGTCAACGTTCATTCACTTTCTTGATCTCAGAGTAGATTGAAGGAGATATGTATGACATCAATATCACATACTGATTCACACATGCGTGCACACGCCTATCTCAATCCTACTCATCATGTGGCCTTGGATATCAAACTCCCTCAGGAGGGACAAATCCCATATCTATCACTCAACCCTCAAAAGCCCCATGTGTCAAAGCCACCCAATCATCACCTTTATAACAACCCATGTTTCAGGACTGCGTTTGATGATGTCAAAGTGTGCCCAACGACATGTGTTGAGTGCAGTGATTTCAGGTCTAAGAATCACACTCACCACCATCACTGTGAGTACTGACTGTGACTACCATCACATGGTTCCATGTGTCAAACTCACGGTGGGTCTGTCTGGTACACTTGTTCTCTAACAAGTACCTATGTGTTTGGTTTGATATCTCTATATCATGACTAATGAGATTCTGTCATCAACCAACACCACAATCTAGTCTTGTGTGTCATTGCTATCTATCTACCTTCCACAATGACATCCGACTAGGGACATAACAAGAATGTACAAACTCTTAGCATCCGTATGATCTCATCGTTCAGGTCCTCAACCTGAAAGCATACGTCATTGAGTACTGTCATTCTTTAGACATTCAATTTGTTCTGTCACTATCTCATATGACTGAACCAGAAAGAATTGGAAGCTTGCCTTTGATGTTTATCAAATCAATCTTAATGTATCCCACCAATCATCCCATGATTGGCTCTCAGGGCATACATACCAACAGACTCCAACTTGCACTGCGAGCCAATCACCCTTGAATCATATTCATAGTGATCTCTAAACATGTCCCACATGTTACTGTGCTCTTGTGCCAACATAGTGAGTAATGGCAACACCTTGCCAAAGTCAGTATAAATTGCATGTCTCTCATCTCTTCGCTGTACGCCACACGTATGAGATGGAGTTGCCGTAATATGCGATCTAGTATTCCATTGCTAACCTTTAGCCACATTGCATGATCAAGGATTCCAGACTTGTCATCAATGAGTGGAATATGAGTTCATCTCATGAACTTCCAGATCCATATAGTATCCACTGTTGTTCTCTAACACACGGATACTCGGCATTTCCCTTTTAAATGGTTTTATTGGAACACTTCCAATTATCAACAAACTTTCACTTTTATACATCCTATGTATATTTTGCGATTAATTTTTAGTCCTTTCGGAAGTTCGCATCAACGTAACTCTTTACATCGAACTCTTCCTTATCTCCATAGAACTAGTACTTCCCAAGTACTTATCAGGTTCTTATGGTATTCCAGTAACCCTTACTGGAAGTAGACAGATATCCACTCATCATGTCCTACATACGAGTTATCAGGATGAGCACATCATATTGCCATGTCCTACATACAAGATGATGAATGCATTTTATTCTTGTCATGTCATACATGCAAGACAATGGGATGATTACATACATGATAGATCCATATCTATTCTTAGTGTTCCCATTCTTCATAAGAATTGGACACTTGGCCTTGGGATACTAACTCCATGTAGCATGGACAAGTTTTCTCCCACTGAATCTGTGCATACTGAACACTTCAGTACAGATTGCCAATGTATGCTCTCTCTTTTCAGGTCAAGAGGTTTTTCAAGAACTATCTCTATAGATCTCTATTCCTATCACATAGGAAACATCTCTATCTTCCTTAAAGATAATTTCCACTTTTGGATTTCCATTCTAGAACATTTCCATTTCACATCAATATGTGGAATGTGAATACGCTCCCACTAAATCACATATCCCTTCTTTATCTTTGACATATCAGTCAAACCCTTTGACTATATCATCAAATTAAAGATCCAATTTTGAGTTTCTTATACTCAATCAATCACATTGATTAGTCCATTGTAACTTATAGACTTCATTTGCATTAGTGGATTCATAAACCTTATAGGTTGTGTCACGTACACATCCTTGTTTTATTCCTCATAGGAATGCGGTTTTAGTATCCATATGCCAAATGTCTCAGTCAATAAGTTGCAATCAACAAGCATCATCCTTCTCAAAATGTTATCCATGTGTCTTAACACTTAAGACTCATTTGCACTTATGGATACGATCCAATGAGTGCTACCATCAAGGTCATACCTTATGGCTCACATGGAAGTCATTTAGGATGTAATGGTTATAAACCATAACTCAAGATTCGGCTCCTCATATTCATCTTGATAGTTGACTCATCATATGAACAACTCATCATATAGATAATTGAGGTGTATCTGTTAAAGATATAAGAACTCACAACCCTTGTGATTCTTAATTTCTTTTATTAGTGTGGGGTATTCATTTATTAAGAAGAACTCAGTTATTTTATAATCATTCTCTAACTCCTTAGAGTATGATTCCTTCTTGATTTAGACATCACCATGCCTTAATCATGAGTTCACTATGATACACTATCATAATCACTCATAAGGATCTCAAACATTTGGTCCAAGTATTTCATTCATTGATCTCATCAAGAATTAATGCTTTACCAAATTTGTACTTCATTTATGATAATCTTGAACACTTCAAGATATTCATATTGGTATTTCTCTAAACACCATTTGAAGTATTAGCATTTGTTCCAATAGGTAAGTAAATACATCACATGTATTATACCTAATAGGATAATCATTCTCCCACTACCTTTAGTGAAGATTGATTAATCATGTCCAAGATATTCATGTCTCTTAATGGTTCTCTAACCAAAAGAGTCTAGGTTTATCCATCATATGGAAACTAGAAATGAATTTCTCATGATTGATGCTAATTTGATTGTTTGAGTTATCAATAACTTTAGGTATCATTTTATCTTATGCATACCATGTATCACAAGATAAACAAGGCATTGCCACAAAGATCATATCTTTAAGATTGAAACATCAACTTTATTAATTGCCATCATTATCATACAATATGCAATAATAAAGTGTTTCTATCTATTGGCAATATATGAAATAGCAGTTCTCAACTCTATTTCGTCCCCTTTAGGCTGAAATAAACTGAAATATACTCCTATCTATGGCCGCAACACTTGCTCCAATGATGGGTACTTCTTTCTTGGTCCTTTCACAAAGGCCATCACTTCTTTGCAGATACTGCATATCATATATGACATATCCATATCTTGGTATCATATACCTCAGATAAAGAAGCGGTTCATTTCCTGATACCTTAGGTGGAGATCTCCATCCCCTCCTTCATCTTATTTTGTTCTTCCAGATATAGAGGGCAATCCCTCATACACCCTTTCCCTATGTGCCTTGAGGCTGAAGACGGCTTGGATTGCTGGCTAGCATCAGAACACTTCTTTGCTTTGCCCTTGTCCTTGCCCTTAAGACTTACCTTTTCTTTGATCACATCAAAGACTATGGTTTGTCTTTCTTCATCTTTGCCTTTACTATCCTCAACATGTCCAACAACTTTGTCAACGCTTGTCAAAGTCATTCATGTTGTAGTTTATCATGAACTGTATGATTTTGCAACACTTGCAGTATCATACCAATAGCCAACTCTTGGCTCAGAGGGAATCCTTTTTAGTCAGGTTTTCCACATACCCAGTCACATTGAGTGTGTGAATACCTTACTGGATCTCCTTCTGTCATGACATACTAGGACAATATCTTGGAGACATCATATGTCTCATGTTGTCTCTGAAACTCATAGTTCAGAGAACACAACATCAAGCACTCCTCATCAATGTCATCCTCAGTATGCTTCCATAAGCATACTTTCATCCATTGATGTGGTGGGATCGAGTTCATCTGGTTCTGGTATAACTAGGACTTAGAGCTTTCACTCTTTGATTGAGAACACTTCTCATCGTCCTAACCAATCGTGGAATTATTCCCATTTAATTTGTTGGTCTTAAAGACCCATCACAAATAAAGTGATTTGTTGATTAACCATTTATTTTAACAAAAGGAAATATATGCAATTTTAGTCCAAAACTCTTTTTGACTTATTTGATTGATTTGAAAGGTTGACGATAAAATTAGGCCTTTAATTAATTATCGCTCCCACTATTTTACTTCAAATTGATAGTCCTCACCATCAATTCAGAAGATTGCAGCGTACAACCTTCTAGTGGGCAAGATCTTGAAATCCTCTAAGCCATGGACCAGCTAGGCCTGTCACCCACAACATAGATCTCTCAGGTAGGCAACTTTTTCCAATTGCATCATATGCAACTCTTGATAAGATGTCATCTACAACTCCTTGCAATGATCATCTCCATGCCTCAAGGCGCTAGATCCTATCTAGGTCACCTTGTTAAGTCCGACCCAAAGCAAACACGATGAATATGCACCCTGCTTGGGCAGACCCACACATTCATCCTTCACGCTTCCACGAGGTAGACGGTGCACCATGCTAGGGCGTGCCCACACTTGGTCGAACAAGCTTTTCACGTGTGTCGCATTTGGAAGGCATCTAAAACTTAATATTTTAATGAGGGATTTGGTTTTTATATACATATACATATCCAATCACCACAATACATAGTACGTATCATATACATGTTATATCCCACATAAAACATGCACAAACGATAAAAAGCGATGATTATGGCCATCCTAATGTGATTCCTCGAGCCAAGAGGAATCACGGTCATCTAGGTCTACATCACATGCAACCTTTACAAGATGAACTTCTGTGCCTTGCCTTCCGAGTTGATCAACTCATCTCATGAATGATCTGTACTCTCCAGCCGGTCGTCTGGGTGCCACCAGCCGATCGGTTGGCTCCTCCAACCGATCGGTTCGCCTGGTCGTCGTGCATCTCGTCATGTCCGCCACCCGCTCGTCTCGTTCCTCGAACCGGTCATCAACCGATCGGTTCACTCCTTGAACCGACCGTCTGCAAGGTCAGCCGATCGGTTCACGCCTTGAAACGATCGTCTGAGCAGTCGTCTTGATGTCCTTCGGTCTTCGACATAACAGGAAATAAAAATATATCCTTTTATTACATTTCTTTAAAAAAGGGAAACCCCGAGTTACATTCGGGGGGAGCAAAGGTAGGAAAGAATCTCGAATTATTTCGAGTTACATCAGGAATAAGAGAGGGAAGATCGGTGCACAGACTGAGATGCAAGCAACCACAAACAACCACACACAGATAGGGGTTTATAGGCCATAATCACGCTACACACATCCACCACAAAACTCATTTAAGGGCGACGTGTATCGAGTGCATTAATAATACATATATATATGTAATTAGGGATTTGTGGGTTTAAGATTGGACATGCATAAAGCCGATATTATTCACATTGCATGCAATAAATAAAGGCGACAAACCAAAATCGATCATATCGATATTCCTAAAATATAGAGCAGTTGACGTGGCTCTGATACCACTGTTGGGTTTTAGGGGAGACAGAGAAGGCAGCGGAAACAAAAATTTTCTCCCCAAACCCATACCGAGGAAACGCGTCAACGTCTATATATTAGGAAAGGATGGTTTGTGGAATCATACCTTGTCCCGAGGCTTGCTCGGCAACAATACCTCGCGCAATGCGCAGTCTTCAACTCCGGTCTTAGACGGTGTCTGTGCAGCTCCTGGTCGCACCGGGACTGACGACTCCTCCTCCTACCGGACTGTCGGATGACAGTTGTCCTCCTGAGTGGCAGTGTCCTCCCGTCTCTGTAGTAGTCCACACGGACCACCTGGAACTCCACACTCCTTGTCCCACAAGGAAGTGGAAGGAGTCGCACCATCCTGTTGACGTACTAGTCACCAACACACTCTCCTGCTACCAGTTGCAACTGCAGTTGTCCTTCCCTTGCTGCACCTCCCTTTTGCGGGAAGCACTTGCTCGGGATCTCTCACGGTTACCAAAACCAGAGAGAACGACAACTTCGCAAAGCAACCGGCTTGCATTGAGTTGTACTCTGAGAAGCCCCCAATACCCCTATATATATAGGCGGGTCATGGGACAAGGTTCTCTGTGCCCGACAATATGGGACTAAAGCAGGAGTAGAAGGGTTTGAGAATTTTCCACAAAAAGCAACCAGTTCGCAACTTGAAATGATCGGTTCACAACTGAACCGATCGTTTCGGCCATTGAGCCGATCGGTTCGACCTGAGCCGATCGTTTGGGGCACTCCAACCGATCGGTTGGTTCCCTGAACCGATCGGTTCATGGTTCTAATCCGGCTCAAAAAGACTTTCCTTGTTTCGTTCTCAATTGGTATCGAATACCAATGTTATTCCCAATCAAATTGGGCAATTTGAAACCAAAGGAAAATTCTTGCCGACATGACTTTCCCAACTGGTCGGTTGCACCAGTTGAGCCGATCGGTTCAACTCTTGAACCGGTCGTTTCAACCTGGGCATGAGCCGATTGGCCTGGACACTCCAGCCGACCGGTTCAGCACCTCAGCCGACTGGTTCATCACATGAGCCGATCGGTTGGGACCACAGGTTGGGCAAAATAAGTCAATTGCGATTTCAATCAATCTGATACTCCAATCAATGCGTCCAACACCTTGAACCATATGATATTGAGCCATCGACTGATTGAGTGTTTAATTGAACTACTAAACTCCTTTAGTAATCAATCTAAACATTGCTTTGTGGACAAAACTCCTCTTCCAGGTTAAATCCTATGTGTGTGACCCTGCAGGTCCATTTCACGTTGGCAGTGAAAGTCCATAACACTTATAACTTCACAAGCAAAGAGCGGTGCCTAGTCACACATCAGTGCTACCCAAGTGAAAGTAGAAAGTTGGAGAACAACTTTCATCCTACAATCCGTGAATGGTGTTACAGTGAATGTATAATTCCTTTGTCACTGATATCCCAAATGAACTCAAGGCATGGAACGGTCATCCTGTCAATGTTCATTCACTTTCTTGATCTCAGAGTAGATTGAAGGAGACATGTATGACATCAATATCACATACTGATTCACACATGCATGCGCACGCCTATCTCAATCCTACTCATCAAGTGGCCTTGGATATCAAACTCCCTCAGGATGGACAAATCCCATATCTATCACTCACCCCTCAAAAGCCCCATGTGTCAAAGCCACCCAATCATCACCTTTATAACAACCCATGTTTCAGGACTGTGTTTGATGATGTCAAAGTGTGCCCAACGACATGTGTTGAGTGCAGTGATTTCAGGTCTAAGAATCACACTCACCACCATCACTGTGAGTACTGACTGTGACTACCATCTCATGGTTCCATGTGTCAAACTCACGGTGGGTCTGTCCAGTACACTTGTTCTCTAACAAGTACCTATGTGTTTGGTTTGATATCTCTATATCATGACTAATGAGATTCTGTCATCAACAAACACCACAATCTAGTCTTGTGTGTCATTGTTGTCTATCTACCTTCCACAATGACATCTGACTAGGGACATAACAAGAATGTACAAACTCTTAGCATTCGTATGATCTCATCGTTCAGGTCCTCAACCTGAAAGCATACGTCATTGAGTACTGTCATTCTTTAGACATTCAATCTATTCTGTCACTATCTCATATGACTGAACCAGAAAGAATTGGAAGCTTGCCTTTGATGTTTATCAAATCAATCTTAATGTATCCCACCAATCATCCCATGATTGGCTCTCAGGGCATACATACCAACAGAAAAGACATAGTAAATGGTGGGAATGTCAAATTATAATGAACCTACATACCTTTTTCATCCGAAAAATGTGAGCTATCCAAAAAAATACTTTTAGAACATGAATCCATCCCCTTTTTAAAGATAGTATCCTAAGGCCTTAATGATCATAATATTATTATTTTATTGTGTAATAATGGTTATTCATGCTTTGGCATCTTATATTTGTGACATTTAAACCCTAATAAAGGCCCTGATGCTCATACATCATGAAATTGTATTTAGGTAATGACTAGTAATCCAAAGATTATGGAAACCCTAATACTAAGATTTTCTCTTCATATAACGAGCCTTTATGTATTATTTGTCTAAACCTAATCAAATAAGGATCTATTATGAGTTTGTATGACTACCAAAACCCTAGATTCAACTATGATTATGTTGGATCATGTGAACCTTAAAAGGAAGCAAATGATGACCTAGATCCTATAGAAGCCTTAATCAGAAATGTTCCTTTTAAATAATAGAGGATATCATAATCGATGTGTAAGCCTAAATCTGAGATCTGATCCTATTACACCAAAATGAGATGAACTCAATAAATAACCATTGATCTAAGCATAATAGGGTGATAATAACCTTGAGTAAAGAATAAACCCTAGTCTTGAGTCATATGGACTCATAGTAACATTATACCCTTGATTTCCTTTCTGGGTAATCAATTTATTATTTCTCTAGACTCTTGGGAATTCAAATTTGATACAACAGGTACATGTTTTTTAGGTGTAAGACTAGTTTTCATGGATGCATAAAATATTTAATACTTTGTATGCCTTATTTGTAGATAAGTTCTTGGATGCATACTAGTAGTATATTCTTTGCCAAAACATAAATGAACATAAATAAATAGATGGGTTGTATGGATTCAAGTGAGATAACTGTGACAACCTCAATTTTCTCTCTCCTCTATTATACTCTTCCTCTATCATCAAGTGTCTCTTACCCAATTTGATATCAATTTTATAATTGGGTAGTTGTGATGTTCCAATTTGGCAACTACCATGGTGAATTATGCAATGTGTGACTTTAATTTGTACTTTTAACCAAGTATCTTGCTATATCATGTCACCTTCTTGTATCTAATTTTGAAACTCATCACCATAATCCTTTAGCTTTGTAATATATATCATATTGTATAGGATTCAATTATGAATCTAGCGGAGAAAAAATGACCTCACTTGGACCATCGGACTCCAAGTTATGACACCTTGAAATTTGGCTTTTATTTTACCTTGTTTTATCTCAATTCTATGTCTTTATCTCTATTGGGCCGCCAACATGGGCCCAATACAACACTGCAGTCCAATCACTTTTTTCTACTCTCCTTCCACTTCAAGAAATGAATGAACGGCTGGTGCAAAACTCTCCGCCTCCATCCAGTTTTGGTAACTGACAGAAACCATGATCTCACAACCCTAACTTATCTAACCCTAACCTTCCTGTTTATAAACCCCCCATCTAGATCTAGCCCTTCTTCTTGTTTCCTTCCCCTCCCTTGTTCTTCCCTGGTTCCTCGACTGGTTTGTTGATGGTGGCCACGGTGGGCAGCAAGATTCCCCCATATTCCATCAATGGCGATCACGACTGGAAAAACCCAGTTGTCGGAATGCTTTAGATCTTTGCCCACCGGCCTGCTCCTTTTTGGACTTTTGCAGGCACAGTAGCCATTGGAGGCTGGGGCGCCACCATCTCCTATCCCTCTCCTATTCCCACATGGGAAACAGAGGTGTCACTGGGTGTCGGGCAAAGGAGACGAGCCAAAGACCGGGTGATGTTAGCGCTTGAGTGAGAGAAGCCCAATAAACACCTCAACCCAATAAGAGGAACTCGGCCCAGGGACCAGAAGGTCCACTGCGGGGCGCCCTTGCTAGGTGTGGGAAGCGCCTCCCTAGCCATAGATCTAGGATCTAATGATTCAGGATGGTTACATTGAGGTAAATCTTATGAATTTTATGAATTTATGCTCCTTTGGCTAAACCTATCATGCTATATATGAAAAACTATCAGGAGAACAAGATCTAGCTCCTAAAAATGGTTTCAGACAATATATCTTCCTCTAGTTCCCTTAATTTGTTAAAATATGAACTTAGACCCTCTTTGACTATGTTTAATGTACATTTATGATCAAGCTTGGAACATTGGAGAACTTTCACACTCATAATCATGAAATCGGTAATATTTATTCACCTTGAACCAAGTTGAGCTCCTAAGCTCCCCTTTTGATCCATGGTTGTCCCTAATGCATGTTTTAGTTTGTTCATGGATCTTAATGTATGATTATGATGAAGTTTGAATCTTTGATATACTTATAGCCTTCTAAGCATAAAATCAGTAGCTCTTTTGCTCTTGTGACCCTAATGAGTGCCCTAATCAACCCATTGTTCATGAATGACCTCAATTGTACATATGTGCCTACTTTGGACTATAATGTTGAACTTTTCCTAGATTGCTAATCTTGCTTCTAATGGACATACACCTACTTTGGTTATGCTTCTTGTGTCCTACCTTGCTGATCTAAACTTATGTCTTGCCCCAAATCATGTCCTTATGGTTTATAATCTTGTCTTCTCTATTATGAGTCTTTTGACCTAGTTATGTTTTTAGGGGACCTTAACCTTGAAGAGATCTTATATAATGAATGGAATGTCGTAATGACATGAAACTTGAACCACCCTCTTATGATGGACCCTAAATTAGTATAAGGTCATCAAATGTACTAATAAGCAACTTGTAACCTAACTTGGCCAAAACCCTAAAATACACCTAATCATGGTTAATGATGAGAATCTAATGTATATATGTAATCTTTTTCTTAATCAAGTTTGGCTTATGATCTAGATGGTAATGGACGTGTTAAGTTAAGAATCTTTGAATCAGGTATGGGCCTTATCTAGTTATATGACTATCACCTTTTTGCTTGAAAAGACATATATTGTATGCTTGTTTGTTTACTTGCTCAAATATTGCCATGTAGTATTGATATGTCTTAGTTGATGTTTTCCTCGTCAGTTTTGTAACTTGAACACATATATAGACATAACTCCATTATAATATTGTTGATAAAGGGTTATCTCTTGGCTATGACCTTGAGGTCCCTCTCGTATAAAGGGTTAGCTAATCTTGAGCACCCTTACGAACCCTTCCGACGGGAAGATGGTCAAAGGCCTTAAACATGCTTGATATTGTTGGTATAATGGAATGAAATGACATAAAATATGGTTTTGCATTTGTTAAACAATTAACATGTTTATTCTTGTTCGTTTAGTCTTGAAATCTTTTCAAAATTATGCAAATCTTATACATATATGTATCTTTCTGCCCCATACTCAACACCTCGTGTGTTGACTCATTTCTCGTATGTTGTTTTTAGGTTCAGAGATGGCTAGAAGGTTGATGAGCTCGGTGAGATATGCTAGGTGTACTTTTTGTAAGATCCAGATATAGTATACATGAGCATACTTGTACAAAGTGACTCTTGAACATGTAATTCAAATTGTGTTATATAATAATGTTGCTTAATATATATTGTTGATTGTTGAGATTATGTTGGTGCCTTTATCTTATTATCTATTCATGTGTGCTAAGACTTATGCTTTCGCATGTTGCCTTTGATATCAGTTTTGTTCATGGGATTGGGATTCTGGTTCCGTGACAGATGGTATCAGAGCATGAACAATAACTACACAAAACCTTGCTCACATGAAACACAAAGTAAACTCACCGTACATATCAACCCTAGAAACTTAATGAAATATCCTTGTGGATTAGGTTGACTTAGCCTCTAGGTTAGAACTTAGATGTTCTAGAACTAGGTGTAGACTTGTGTAAATTACCTCCCTTGAAACAATTCGCGACATGTGCTTAGGATGTCTACACAAGTGTGCACCATGTTCTTGCTAATTCTCTAGGTGTCATGATACTAGACTGCCTAATGAGTGTGGTAACTTGTTTTGGATTTGGTTTTATTCGGATGGAGTATGGTGGTTTTCATCGCCTGTTTAAACGTTGGAGAAAACATATTTCAAGTATTATTATATGTACATATGAAAAATGTTACCACACACAGAACGGTAGTGAGTTCCATGCAACCTAGGAGAAAGAGATGTAACATCAAGTCTAGATGAGAGAGTTTAGATGATAGTGATAGTCTCTAGAGTTGTCTAGAGCCATGGTATATGTTAGGCAAATGAGTAACCTAGAAACCTAAGAAGATGATAATGATATTGATGATGATGTTGATATTGATAAGACCCCAGTTTGTCCTTTAGAGGGCCAAGTAGTTTGATGATATGGAATGAATTTGACCATGCAACCCTAGCTAGACCTAGTGCCTTGTTGATACATATGACTTGGTTGATGTGCTAAACATAGCTAGTGGGTTGGCATGTTTTCTTGTACCTAGTCTTGTGCTTGTTGAGATATGATATGTGACATATAGTTTGAGACCAACATGGGCCTCAATCTCTTTACAAAGGAGGACCTCTAGCATGGGACATATGAATGGGGTGACCTTTTGATATGAGTTGACCCACCTCGGGAGAAGGTTAGAGTACCTAAACTCCAAAATAATTGAAATCTTGAAAAATAATACTTGATGACGAGTCCCTAGCTAGAATACTTATAAGTATATGAGATAAGTCACCTTGTTTATGATCCCTAGAAATTGTTGAACCCTAGACTTCCTATTAAAATAATTTTAACCCTAGAGAAAGAGGCAATTGAAAATTTGATGCTTGTTATATAGGTGAGGGGGATGTCCCAATACCCTAAGATAACGTATATGATGTGTGATATCCATGATGAGCCTCATACTCGGGTTAGTAATTGTATATAAAGGGAGTATAGTGGTTACCCTTATTCCTCGAAAGATGGGTAAAATTTTTGTTATGGGTATAAGTTGTGGTTAGCATGTCTTCTTGAACATATTTATGTCATAGCTCGAGTGGCTTGAGCTTGTGGAGAACTTTTTAGATACAAGTTATAAAACCTCAATGTTGATGATAATGTTGTTCCTAAAATGATGCTTGATACATGAAAGAATCTCACTTAAATTAAAATATTGATATGTGCAATGAGCCACTCTCATAAGCTAGACCTAGTATGAAATCATACTATACATAAAGGATGTAGCCTTGAAATCATGAAATTGATATGATGATGTCATAAGATCTTAGCATGAATAATTAGGGGTAACATGCCTAATCTCGCACCAAAAAAAATGATCAACTTGACATGACAATGGTCTTGGGGGACATAACTTGAATAAGCATAATGAATAATTTTTTTAATTTCAGATCCAAAAATGAGAAATGATGAACATGATTCGATAAAGTTGGTAGAATTTTGGGGAAAGCAAAAACATGCATGAAATCTATAATAAAGATGAGATACACACTATAGATGATAATATAAATATATACCCCATTGTGGGTAAAGTACCTTCACAACCATGGTGGGATACCTGGACTATTTGTTTTTTCGACTTTGACACCTAACAATGATCTTGGGTGAATTTTGAGGACTAAATTTCTTGTAAGGAGGGAAGGATGTTACAACCTCAATTTTCTATCTCCTCTATTATACTCTTCCTCTATCATCAAGTGTCTCTTACCCAATTTGATATTAATTTTATAATTGGGTAGTTGTGATGTTCCAATTTGGCAACTACCATGGTCAATTATGCAATGTGTGACTTTAATTTGTACTTTTAACTAAGTATCTTGCTATATTATGTTACCTTCTTGTATCTAATTTTGAAACTCATCACCATAATCCTTTGGCTTTGTAATATGTATCATATTGTAGAGGATTCAATTATGAATCCAGCGGAACAAAAATCACCTCAATTGGACCATCGGACTCCAAGTTATGACACCTTGAAATTTGGCTTTTGTTTTACATTGTTTTAGCTCAATTCTATGCCTTTATCTCTATTGGGCCACGCACATGGGCCCAATACAACACTGCAGTCTAATCGCTTGTTTCCTACTCTCCTTCCACTTCAAGAAATGAATGAACAGCTGGTGAAAAATTCTCCGCCTCCATCCAGTTTTGGTAACTGATGGAAACCATGATCTCCCAACCCTAACTTATCTAACCCTAACGTGCCTATTTATAAACCCCCCCCCCTCATCTAGATCTAGCCCTTCTTCTTATTTCCTTCCATTCCCTTGTTATTCCCTGGTTCCTCGACTGGTTTGTTGATGGCAGCCAAGGTGGGCAGCATGCTTCACCCACATGCCATCAATGGCGATCACGGCTGGAAAAACTCGACTTCCGGCATGCTTTAGATCTCTTCCCACCGGCCTGCTCCTTTTTGGGATTTTGTGGGCACAATAGCCACAAGAGGTCGGGGCACCGCCGTCCCCTGTCCCTCCCCTATTCCCACATGGGAAATAGAGGTGTTGTTGGGCGTCGGGCGAAGGAGACGAGCCAAAGACCGGGCGATGTTAGCGCTTGAGTGAGAGAAGCCCAATAAACACCTCGACCCAATAAGAGGAACTCGGACCAGGGACCAGGAGGTCCAGTGCGGGGCACCCTTAGTGGGTGTGGGCAGCGCCTCCCTGGCCATAGATCTAGGATATAACGATTCAAAATGGTTACATTGAGGTAAGTCTTCTTAATTTTATAACTTTATGCTCCTTTGGCTAAACCTATCATGCTATATATGAAAAACTGTCAGGAGAACAAGATCTAGCTCCTAAAAATGATTTTAGACCCTATATCTTCCTCTAGTTTCCTTGATTTGTTAAAATATGAACTTGGACCCTCTTTGACTATGTTTAATGTACTTTTATGATCAAGCTTGGAACTTTGGAGAAATTTCACTCTCATAATCATGAAATCAGTAATATTTATTCATCTTGAACCAAGTTGAGCTCCTAATCTCCCCTTTTGATCCATGGTTGTCCCTAATGCATGTTGTAGTTTGTTCATGGATCTTAATGCATGATTATGATGAAGTTTGAATCTTTGATATACTTATAGCCTCTTAAGCATCAAATCAGTAGCTCTTTTTCTCTTGTGACCCTAATCAGGGCCCTAATCAACCCATTGTTCATGAATGACCTCAATTGTACATATGTGCCTACTTTGGACTATAATGTTGAACTTTTCCTAGATTGCTAATCTTGCTTCTAATGGACATACACCTACTTTGGTTATGCTTCTTGTGTCCTACCTTGCCGATCTGAACTCGTGTCTTGCCCCAAATCATGTCCTTATGGTTTATAATCGTGTCTTCTCTATTATGCATCTTTTGACCTAGTTATGTTTTCATGGGACCTAAACCTTGAAGAGATCTTATATAATGAATGGAACGTCGTAATGATATGAAACTTGAACCACCCTCTTATGATGGACCCTAAATCAGTATAAGATCATCAAATTTACTAATAAGCAACTTGTAACCTAACTTGGCTAAAACCCTAAAATACACCTAATCATGGTTAATGATGAGAATCTAATGTATACATGTAATCTTGTTCTTAATCAGGTTTGGCTTATGATCTAGATGGTAATGGACGTGTTAAGTTAAGAATCTATGAATCAGGTATGGGCCTTATCTGGTTATATGACTATCACCTTTTTGCTTGAAAAGACATATATTGTGTGCTTGTTTGTTTACTTGCTCAAATATTGTGATGTAGTATTGCTATGTCTTACTCGATGTTTGCCTCGTCGATTGTGTAACTTGAACACATATATAGATAGAAATCCATTATAATATTGTTGATAAAGGGTTATCTCTTGGCTATGGACTTGAGGTCCCTCTCGTATAAAAGGGTTAGCTAATCTTGAGCACCCTTATGGACCCTTCCGACGGGAAGATGGTCAAAGGCCTTAAACATGCTTGATATTGTTGGTATAATGGAGTGAAATGATATAAAATATGGTTTTGCATTTGTTAAACAATTAACATGTTTATTCTTGTTCGTTTAGTCTTGAAATCTTTTCAAAATTATGCAAATCTTATACATATATGTATCGTTCTGCCCCATACTCAACACCTCGTGTGTTAACCCGTTTCTCATATGTTGTTTTTAGGTTCAGAGATGGATAGAAGGTTGATGGGCTCGGTGAGCTATGCTAGGTGTACTTGTTGTAAGATCCAGATATAGTATACATGAGCAGACTTGTACAAAGTGACTCTTGAACATGTAATTCAAATTGTGTAATATAATAATGTTGCTTAATATATCTTGTTGATTGTTGAGATTATGTTGGTGCCTTTATCTTGTTATCTTTTCATGTATGCTAAGCTTTACGCTTCTGCATGTTGCCTTTGATATCCGTTTGGTTCATGGGATTGGGATTCCGGTTCCGTGACAATAACTATATATTTCCCTCTACTAAATACTCATGTCAGCACATCCCCATAGCCCTAGGGGCAAGGATCTCCATAGCCCAAGGGGCAGGGAGATCCCAACATATATGTATGATAAGGTGTTGATCCAATTAGTAGTACAACCACATCTGAAGACATGTATAAAATAATGGTTTACCTGATTCTCACCTTAAATAATGTTTTCTTTTACTTTATTTCTTCAAATCTTTCATTATGCCAGTTACTATACAAGTATTTCACCCACGTACACAACTTTTGATGATTCTTCTACTTAACATATTTTCTAAGTTCAATGAACAAGTAATGCACATAAAAAAACCAGAAGACATGTAATAAAGTTGCCTTGGAGGATACTAGATAGATGGATGTTCATCTCTATTTTCTTATAATAGTTGCATCTCTATTTTCTTATACTAGATAGATGGATGTTCACTAATCCACTACTCAGTCTAAGGAGTCAAAATATAAAAATAAGTAAAAAGTGATATCAGGTGTATAGGATATCATATGTCTTGTGTACTTCTCAGTTCCCAGAACTAGTCTTTCTTTCCATTGAATAATGTAATCATGACTATTTATCCCTATGGATGATGTTGTTATATGACATTTTATATGATGTTTTGTGAACACGGTTTTGCTTCTGTATATTCTAGATGACAATCACAATCCCTTATATTTCTCCTCTTGACATCTTATAGATATGAGTGCATGCATATCTAGGGAATGTCATCCTGGAAAGTATATGGGAAATGGGGATGTCACATGCATGTAAGCCTCATTTACTAAGGAACACAATTATTTCATTGTATTATATATATATATATATATATATATATATATATATATATATATATATATATATATATATATATATATATATATATATATATATAAGTGTGTGTACAAGTATATATGTATATGTATATGTATATCTATATCTATATATATATATATATATATATATATATATATATATATATGTGTGTGTGTGTGTGTGTGTGTATACTTGTATATATATGTGTATATATAGAGATAATTTTGTTTGTGTGTGTATAAATACGCACATACAAAAATATATGTAATGTACATAATACATATATATTTGTATATATATACATAAGAGTGTAGAAACTATACATATGTATATATAGAGAGAGAGAGAGGGAGAGAGAATGAGGGTCATGGCTACATTTTAGTGTAGAAACTATACACCCATGTTTCTTGCCATTGGTAGTAAATATGTGAATTTTAGATGCATTTGTGTTATCATTGGTTTCAAACATCGTGCTAATCATATTCTTCTCCCATCTCTCTCCTAGTTTAACTTTAAATTTCCTTTCTTTCTCATGTGACCCCTTTGTCCTCTCATTTCTGAGAAGGTTGTTGTGGTTGTCATTGGCCTATAAACATACCAAAACCAAAGCGAGGATAGGCTAGGAAACCCATATGCTATTATTATATATTAGTATATAAATTAATATATATGTGTGTGTTTTTCTTCTTCTTTTCTTTCTTTTTATCATTTTTTTATTTTTATTCTATTCAACAACTTTGATCTCTATATATTTATTATTTTAGGTACCCCATGCATGAGTTGATCTGTTAGCAAATGGAATCCCTTGTGTCTAGAACTAGTGATTGAGTGAAAACTATGCCACATACATGCGATAAGAAGAAAGGATTATTCAAGATGGTGGGTGAGAAAAGTAATTTTTCATTGTGCCATCCTCTTCATGGTCACATCATTATGTGTGTCATAAAACTAACCATTGGAGCTTACAACTTTGAGATGAAGACACCCCTCTTCCAGATAATCTAGCAAAACTAGTTTGTTGGGACAATAATTGAAGACCCAAATAAGAATATCCAGGACTGCACGCACCTATGTGATAGTTAAAAGATTAATGATGTATGAACCACCTCTCTATGGGTGGATGTATTCCAGTTGTCTCTACAAGACTGAGCACTTGGTACACAACCATCCCCACAAGTAGCATAACAACACGTGAAGATCTTGTCAGGTTGTTTGTGATGAAGTGAGTTATTTTCACTCTCTTTTTATAATTACTTCCTTACCTTCATTTTTTTCACTCTTTGATTCACCTCATCATTTCATATAGCCTTGACCTTTTGCAACACCCAATTTGAGAATACAATGTTTTGTTCAAATGATATGTACCCCATGGCATAAAAATGTTTCTTGATTAATGATATAACTCAACCTAAATAATTTTGTAATCTTAGTATATCATTTATGTCTTAAAATTTTCATACATGATTTACTATTTAGTATCTACATATATTCCAAGTCTAAGCTAAAATGAGACAGCCATACAATTGTTGAAAATGTTATACAACTAAATTAGAATGTTCATAACTTACATATATATTATCTTTGATTAGAAAAAATTTACAATCATGTACACAAAAACATGTGACGTGCATGGTTCTTTGGTATGGTATACAAATTTTATTGTCCTTTTAAAACTACTTAATAATATGAGGATAACCCCACGGAAGATAAAATGGTGGTTTTATAGTGATTGTGCTCATACACATTGTAAGGAGTAAATTTGTTAGGATCTAATGAGAAAGGAAACTAATAAAGCTATGAGTTTTACATTCAAAGTAAAATTAACATGCCATGGATGATGTACAAATATTTCTTCTAGGTTTTATAGTCAAAGGAAGAGTTGAATGGAAGCACTGAACTATTTAATCTAGTCAAGATTTTAGTTTCTATAAAGATTATCATGATAGGGTGATGAAATACTAGAATGATTTGTATTTAGAGGACTGTAATAATTTTCCTTAACCTAAAATGTACACTGGTTATGATGGAGCACATTGTATCTATAATTTAGATCCATTTTTGTTTATAGATAAGTCTAATCCCCAGTTTTGCTATCAAATACAATAGTAGCATGTTAAAAGACATGAATGGTCTCAAGGTGAAGTATGGCTATTATTTTATTTTAATTCTAGGTCATTTTTAGTGGCATATACATTAAGACTTGTTGGATAGTCCAAAATTTAGAGAGTTATTTATGACAACTATGAGTCTACAAAATTTAATGACATGTAATCAGATAATACTTGGCTATACATAACAACGCAAATCATGTATAATTAGGACAATGCATTTTAGAAATAAGGTTAGCTCATGAAAAATAACCTATATAAACCTTGAACTAATGAATTAATATTTTCACCTAACATGTTGTGTCTTTCTAGAATATAAGAGAAAATTTACTAGAAGGGTTAATGGGTTCGTTTTACTCGAAAAATATAGTAGGATGCATAGAAGTACCATGCCAATGATGGATATAAACAATACTTAGTAAGCACATATTACTAACTACATATGTGAGATGATTGAAAATGTGATCACTCACTGACGTGAGTCTATTGCACACACAAATTCCCTAAGAAAATTATCCTATGTTTCAAACTTTATCACAAACACAAATAATTCACCCACTAGTGGATAGATCAATCGCACTATAGCAAAAGGTTGAACCCAAAAGGCAACATTTTTAAGAAATTGACTATGGAAGTAATCATTAAGAATAATACTTAAAAGATGGGTTGAATTCAATGTTAAGATGACACTAAAACTTTATGATTTCAAGCCATCACCCACATACCTATCATAGTCGTTACAACTTAGTAACCTCAACAATTAAACTTGGACCAAGTGAATTCTTCTACTTTAGTCATCTTGTAGGATCCCTTCAATGATCACAATGGGAATCATATGCATCCAATTGGGGATCTAATCCTAAGTTTTGTGGTCTCTATGCTTAGGTATCAAACATGGTAGATGAGAGATAGATTAAATAAGAAATCATATATCGAATGTAGAATGATCTAATATACTGAGAAAATTTGAGTTTGATAACAAGTGAGATGGAATATTGGGCGACGGGGCTACTCCCCATGCCCCAATGAGAAGGTGTACTGGCCCATCTTCATGGAAAGAATACATATATAAGAAGAGAGGGGATAAATCATGTCAGATGGAGAATAGAGAAGTAGGATGAGGTATCTGACTCCTGCAATCTTCTTTGACCATGACAAGTCTAACAAACTCCACAAGGATGGTCCTCTTCCTTGTCTTCTCCTTTGCCTCCTTTCTCCCAAAATGTGTTATGGACTAATACTAAAAATAATGAATGATTATTATGTCAACCTCCCATTTTGTTATTAATCATCTTCCTATTGGTGTATGTGTAAAATATGTCTATCTACTATGGTGATCGAGTGACCATGTGGTCTTGTTATCCTATCACCCATATGGCAGGGAAAATGATGGACTTCTGATCGACCGGCCAACAACACCAATCAGTCGATTACCATTCTAATAAGAGTTATGGAGAAAGTGTTTGGGTTGAACCTAGGAGGGATCAACTATTCAACAGGGCACTCGAGATTGTTGTGGCCTTTTCACTTTGTAGTCACAATTGCTAATTGGTAGACCAACGAGGTGGATTGGCCGATCAACCTTATTTGTGAGGCACTCTACTACATGTGGATTGAACTGTCAATTTAGCAGATTGGTCTATCATTTAATGTCAAAAATCCAATAGAGTTACTTTCAATTAGAGACGATCGTCTTATTAGTCGATCTATGATGGTGATCAGTGGATCTAAAGCTTGTATTGGAAATACTTTGGATGGGCTGGTTGGTTAAAAGACCAGGAGGTCTGATTGCGCTATCAACATGTCTAGCATGTGATGTTTAGATCCAATTTGCTTTGGAATCATTTCTATGTCCTTGTCAGGAGTGCAATGAAATCCATCTTGCTTTTGAGTTGATGTGTGCTTTTGTCATCATAAAACCAAGAAATCTAATCAAAGTCCTGATATTTAAGACCGAGACCAAAAAATGATGAAACTAAGCAAAACATGGTGAAAATGACAAATAGAACGAACAAAACTAATTTAAAAATAAAAATAAAAAAGTGGTGAATATAAATATATCAAACTACCCTGAACTTTAACTTTGCTACTCCTCGAGTAACATAGAATCAAAGCAACCTGTCAAATAATACTACCAACATGTCATCCTCTCTTTCATAAAATCACTTGGTTTCCTTACAACCTAGTATAGTTCAATGCTCAATGTCTTTCATGTTTCAAATTTGTAGCCTTATGTCAAAGACCCTAGTGATATTCTACATCATGAGCCTCTAAAGGTAACAAACGATCTATCCTATGTTGAATCCCCAGACAAAATGCTTGATTTCAAGACAAAGGAGCTTCCCAGTAATTAGCACATAGATATGATGAAAGTTATCTGGATCCATCATGATCAGGGTGACGCAACATGGGATCTCAAGATTGAGATCGATTAGAAGTATCACATCTCTTTCAGGCTACATGAATTTTGAGGGCAAAATTAGGGGAGAATGTGATAAAGTGAGTTTTCTATTATTTATTTTCTCTCTCTTGCAATTAAATGATATGGATGATCACTTAAACTTGTTACCTAAAATACCCACAATCATCTCTCTCTACAATTTTGATTATATGGGTACAAAAATTTTATAGTAATGCAAACCCTAAGTACATATTAGGGTGAATAATGTATTATAAGACTTAGTCAAATTACAAACTTAACATTTGAATTTTGAATCTCAATTTTTCACCACAATTAGATAATCATATCACAACGCATTTCCTAAAATTTCACTTCAATTGGATGAACCAATTTAGAGTTATAAGTAATTGAAAATGGTGTTCATTATTTCAATCATTTAACCCTATGACCTAAGTTTTAGGTTTAATTAATCATATGAGTGACATTTGTATGTTACACAGCCACAATGTCACTTGAGCACAAACCTTGTTTGGTCTAGTATAAGATATGGGCTATCCAAAAAGGATCTGACGACGCGGACGTCATCACCTATCTCTCTGCAGCTCTAGGAATTCCTATAGACTGATTCAAGATTGCGATCATGCCTCAATCCAATAGATGAGGTTGATTCCTTGTGAGATATTTGGAGGAGAAACTCCTCTCCTTTATTGAGTCCAATGAATCCTAACACTCACCCCCTAAGCCTTAGATCAAAGAGAATGACCTCTTCCATTCTTTCTTCTCTCTCTAGCGGCGCCAACCACATTAGGGCTTCTTCACCCTTGCCACCATTTGCCTATTTAACTCTTCCATCACCTCTTCCACCTTCCCTTTAGTCATCCTCCAACCTCAATTGATCACAACCCTATCTTACTCTCATTCCCCCAACCTCTTCTCCTTTCTCTGTTGCTCAACCCCACGAAGGCAGGGAACCTCATCACACTACAATCAACACCCCAATCAGCCTTCACTGACCTTAGGTGGACCCGTGCGACACCTCCCTAGCCTCACTCCTCCTCCCTTCCATTCTTTCTCCTTTCTTCCGGTGAGCTCTCCCACACACGCGGAGGTGCAAAGCTCCAATGGGAGTTGTACCTCATGAGCCTGCTGTCTGGACCCGGGATATCTGCCCATAGCTATCTAGGATTTTACTCGACCTTGGTCAGGGCTGAAGCCATCCCTTATCCTCGCTGAGTAGAGCCCAACTGCCCAAGCACACAACAAAAGAGGAGAAGGAGGGGAGGACTTGGAGTCAATGAGGACTTGAGGTTGTCCAATCCCAAGTTAGTGACTCAACACTCCCCCCCCCCCCGCCCCAAGTCATCAAGGCACGTGAGAGGTTGCACAAACACTCTTAGTACCGATCAAAGATTATCCAAACCCATGATCAGTTGACCAAGGTTGTGGGTCCATGATTAGTTTCTTCTCCACTATTTATTTATTTTGATTAACATAAGAAACCTAATTATCTTATAAAAATCATAGTAAATGGTGGGAATGTCAGATTATAATGAACCTATACACCTTTTTCATCATAAAAATGTGAGCTATCCAAAAAGAATTACTTTCAGAACCTAAATCCATCCCCTTTTTAAGGATAGTAGCCTAAGGCCTTAATGATCATAATATTATTATTTCATTATGTAATAATGGTTATTCATGATATGGCATCTAATATTCATGACACTTAAGCCCTAATAGAGTCCCGGATGCTCATACATCATGAAATCATTATTAGGTAATGACTAGTAATCCAAAGATTATGGAAACCCTAATCAAAGAATGATCTATTATGAGTTATGTATGACTACCAAAACCCTAGATTCGAATCTGATTATGTTGGATAATGTGAACCTTAATAGGAAGCAAATGATGACCAAGATCCTATATAACCCAAATCCTAATTGTTCCTCTTAAATAATAAAGGATATCATAATCGATGTGTAACCCTAAATCTAATATCTAATCCTATTACACCAAAATGAGATGAACCCAATAAATAATCATTGATATAAGCATAAGAGGGTGATATTAACCTTGAGTGGAGAACAAACCCTAGTCTTGGGTCACATGGTCTCATAGTAACATTATACCCTTGATTTTCTTTCGGGGTGATCTATTTACTGTTTCTCTAGACTCTTGGGAATTCAAATCTAATACAATAGGTATGTAGGTTTTATTAGTGTAACTAGTTTTCATGGATGCATAAAATATGTAATACTTTGGATGCTTTATTTGTATATAAGTTGTAACGACCCTGACTCCCAGTAACCCCCAATTAAGGGAGACCAAGAGGTCAGAGCCATTATCCCAATTAACAGGATCAAAGGTTCAACAATTAATCTGTAATAATTATGAAATTCTACCGAACTAAACTGAAATTTGGTATAAAATAAAACTTTGCATACCTTTTTCAAAAACTTGGATATCTACTGCTATCCACATTCCGAGTCTATTCTAACTAATCCTCCTTTGTACTTTAACTCTTATTTAATTCCACATATGCCACTTTACTATTTGTCATTTTCATTCTTGTACCTAAAACACCGACAAACAAAACGTCGGTCAGCATAAATGAATATGCTGGTATGTGGGGACAACCACAATTTTGCAAATATGGCTCACAATCTAAATATCACAATCAAGTTAATTAACACGCCAAATTACGCTTTCAGTGTGACATTCTCCACCACTTTTGCCCTAACCCTGGCATACCCCCTTTCGGGTTTCTCTTTTGCCAATGACTTAAGGCCGCCTTCTTAATCCCGAGCTTGGTGCCTGGGGTCACCTCTCATAGTGCCCATTAGTCATTCTATAAATACCACCTTCTCAATCCCAAGCTTGGTGTCTGGGATCACCACTCATGGTGCCCACTGGTCTTCCCTCCTGGGCTTGACCTTTGGCATCATCCATCAGGGTGGCATGTAGGTGTGAGAATACACACTTCTATTATTATTTTGATAATCATAGTAACTTTATGATTTTCATGTATGAACATCCAAACTGATAAGTTGCATTGAATGTGATGAATCATCTGGGAAACTCTTCGGGAAACTAATGCGATTAACCATAATTAACCACATACCTATTAGGCCAATTTGAGACAGAATTAATCCAACCAATGCAAGAAATCCAATAGGCAAGAAAGCATACAAAGAGATCCTAAAATATGCATATAATTTCCTATCATTAATTATTCCATCAAGATCTATTAAACCTAACTCTCTTCCTAGGGTTTCTAGTCCACTTTTAGGGTTTCCATTGCAATTAGGGTTTCACTTCATTTACACTATTTTAAACCCTAATTTCATACAATTACTCACAAACCCCATTCATTTCATCTACTTCTCATGAAAGATATTAAGGTTACCTTTTAACAACATATAACCCTAATTTCAGATTAAAGGCACAATCAAACATCAATTAAGTCAAGTATGCCTCTTTTCTTTAAAACTACCAATTTATCCTTTTAATTCATGACAAGATCATTAGGCCCAATTATCATCTTTGGCTCCTTTCAAATTAACAACTTATCTTTCATGAACTCTATTTTAATCACTAATTCCACCTTTATCCATTAGAAAACCCTAATTACCATATTAATGGTATTTATCCACAATTAGGAATTTTTATACTCGAAATAGCTTAGAACCATCATATCTTAGGTTTATTCACGAATTGAACAATTCAAGCCATTAAGAGTCACAATTACTAACTTTAGGGTTTCAAGGCCCATTAAAGCTCATTCATGTACATGGAATTCTAAATTAAACCAATTACATGTAAAATTCACCCTTTTCGATATTAATGTATCATTTTATGATTAACAGGTTAATATCAACTCTAATCATCCATTTAACCCTTTTCAAATCATTAATCACCAAAGATTTGGGTTTTGCATTTATTAAACCATTAAAGATAGAATTTTTACACACTTTTTGAATTCCAATCATAATTAGGCTTCAGGTATATTTTTATTTCATTCTTTGAGTTTTCGTGATCAAAATTCATATATAATTTATCTATATCCAAGCTACTAGTGATTAGTTATGAATTTTGTAAGATAAACACATATGGACCAATATGGAGGTGCCACGTAATCAACTCACTCCCACGCACGTACCTTGCGGTCAGATTTGCATTATAACAAATTCTCTCTTTTACCCTCGGGTCGCGAACCGCTTCTTCTCGCTCGGGAGGGGCATTTTGGTCCAGAACGTCTGTGTCGTCTTCTTCCGCTCAACTACGCATTGCTGCCGCTGCAACAATGGTTTCCACCGTGACCAGGTGACTTTCTATGGTAGGGGTGGACCGTGCGAGGGTCCCCACCCCTCCGTAGCCCCTGACGCACCCGACCAAGTTGCAAGTCGGGGCCAAGACAGTCTGGTTGATGAAGACTAAGGTCGAGCATAGGTTCCATTTTGTAGAGAAAACCTCCTTGGCAGAGGTCGCATCCTACGAAGGAAGAAGGGGGGAGGAGGTTTCATCGCCCCTGAAGCTTCTCTGAGAACTAAAAACCTCCCCTGGACACCTCCCCATGCAAGGGTAGGGCTGTGATGGTCCATTGATGCAACTCTTTCTTCCTTCTAGCAGAGTTTCTGTCAGCCTTGTTACTCGATGCGTCCTTGGCATCGTCACGAGATGTATCCATGGTTGGCAAGGATATGAGGACTGTGGTCAGGGATCAGCTTATACATACAACCATGGTTGGCTTTCATGTCTCCCTATGGTGTGGGATCATTGGGGTCCTTTTATATCAGTAACTATGCAGAACCCTAGTGGTTAGATAGAGAAAATGTGGGAATTGTTAACCACTAATATCCTTTGTCCACGAAATCTTATTTTCCTAAAGCAAATAACATTTCTTTTGATAATATCAAAAGGTTATTAACTATGTATCACATTATTCTCATATTTTGTATTATTTTGCATTTTCTCTTTCTTCTTCTCCATTGGGGCTCCTTGGACCCCAAAAAACTCTAATATTTCGAAATTCCTTTTTAAGGATACTTATTATCCTTCTAGATGCATCTACATCCATTGTTTCACATTATCTTTCTTATTTCTTTATTAAAATATTCTTTTGCAAGGATTTATCATTATCTTTCATTTCCTTTCCTATTTTTCCTATTTCTTTTTATTAGAAATCACATATAAATGAAATTTACTTAATTGTGGCCATTAATGCCACTCTCTAGATATTTCCAAGTATTTTTCAAAAATACTTCGCTTAATATCCATTATCTTTTATCTTTTTCCATTATTTGGACTTATCTTCTTTTCTTATCTTTTATATCCATTATTGGATTAATATAATAATAGGAACCACAAAATTCCTATCACAAGGGAGATTTGCAAAGAAATCCATATTTTAAACAAAGCATACAACCTTTTCAAACAAGTCCATATTCATAAAATCATTACATTTCAATTATGAAAACATGTGCAAATTTGCGGTTGTAACATCCTTCCCCCTTATAAGAATTTGTTCCTCAAAATTCCACCAGGCACACAAACAAATAGGATAAGCCTTTCCTATGTCTATCATGGCTCCCATGTGGCCTCACCCTTTCCATGGTGCTTCCCAAGAACCTTCATCATCTCATATTCTTTCATCTGATTTCTCTCTCACCTTGGTATATTGTACCCTCATAGGTGACTCGAGATATTTCAGCCTCTCATAAAGCTGAATAGGTTCAGGGCTCAGCACATGGCTTGGGTACCTCACATAGTGCTCTAGATCGGACTCATGGAACACATTATACATCATGTTATCCTGAGGGGTAAGTCTAAACACAACCATCTCCACCAATCCATCTCAAATGGACCCATATATCGAGGACTCAGCTTTCTCAGATGTAGCTTAGAGGGGTCAGATTTTCACATCACATACTCTCCCACAGTGAATTGCATGTCAGTCTGTTTTGCATCAGCTCACAACTCATGTTGCCCCTGGGCTCTCTCTCAGCCATTTCCCGATCAAAGCAACTGCATCTACACACACTGTGGTTCTTTTCTGACCTTCATGAGGTCCCTTCACCAACATTATCTTAATGAAATGGTGATCGACACATCCTCCCTTACAGAGCTTCTTTACTTCCTGATACTGGCTATGGTGGTTATCATCACATCTTGCAGAGGACAAGAACTATCTCTATGTATCACCCTGAAGAAGCACACATGCTCTTATCAGACCCTCTAGTCTGGATTATACTAACCATTAGTTAGGGGTGATAGACTGTACTAACATCGAGTTCTTCATGTACCTACTTCCACCACATGGAAGTGAATCTTTAGGTTATACTCAAGAACTTTTGAACTCGCATCATGGTGTAGTTGAACCATATCTCTCTCATATGTAGTTCAACCAGATCCATCCCTTGATTGTATTCTTTCTTTCGCATGTCATGTAGGTAAGGCGATCTACCGTTACCCATATTGCATCTTGACCTTCCTCGGTCTAGGGGAGACTTACCACAACATCCATAGTGATGAACTCCCATTCCCTCTCGGGGATTCTTTATCCTCTATATCAAAACATGGTTTACTGGTGTTCGTCCTTCACCTCCTGAGTTGCATGGTGACAAACCATGTGCAACTTCATCTTAGGTGTCCCAAGTACTGCCACAACTTACTATCTTAGTAGTACCACAGTGTATGATGAACTTAAGATCATGATCTCCTGTATGTCATGATTCTTCAAGATTGATTCATCAGAAACCCTAAACCACTCTAGTTAGGGTTCATCACCTTCTTTTCGAAAGAAGTGCATCTGAGGTTCTACAACTATCCTTTTATTGAATCAAGGCCTAGGCTGGCTAACCAAACAACTACTAACTTGTTCAACAGATGTCGTTACATCCGAGTGTTATCCCAAACATATATCCTTTTTCAAACTTAGGGTTAACGTAACAACCTCTTCTATCCTCTAGCTAACTAGGCAGATGCATCTCAACCAGAGCATCCATTATCACCTCACATCCTTCTGTGTTGAAAACATACACCTCCATGTATTCCACTTATCATCTCATCTCATACTCTAAGTCTATCTTCATCAAGAAACTCTGAGCTCATCCTCTTGGTTTTCGAACTCAACCTTGTATAACTCATAGCTCATGATAAAAACATCCTCATAAGATGACTACCTTATTTCTCTTACTGTTTGTAAACCATCCACATATCGTTCACTCCACAAGGGTATGTTATCATCTTTGTCCTCATACCTCATAGCTACGTTCCAACTCACATCCTCTTTATCCTTGGTGTATGTCATGCATATTTTCATATCTCTCACTCCCATAACAAGAGGAAATAAGCATTTGGCTGCACTCCAAATACAAAGTTCTTTGTGTTCCAAGAGTAGAGATGGTACATCCCACCTTGCCAGTACACCTTCAAATCTAAGTTGAAACATGCAACTTATGTCGCTACATCACAATCATCTCGATATCAAAGTTACTTCCATGGAAAACTGGTCTCGAACCTACTTGGGTCACCACACAATCCTTGGTCATCACCTCTAGGTCTGTAGGATGCCAGCACTTTTGGGGTCATCCCTCTTCCCTTATGCATCCATAGAGTGCCTTACTCATCTGCCCTTTTGGTCCCATGAGTTCGTGAAGGTGATCAATATCCTAACCCATGGCCCTTAGACAATGATAGTTGTTACCTCCTAACCCTATGGTCATGTGCAACTAGGGAATTAGGCAACTCCTACTTCCATCGGTATTTTCCCTACCTAACCCTAGGATAGACTTAGGATTCATGTATAGTACATATCCAACTCAGAACCTCACCCAAGTCTCCATCATCTCTCTGTACATTCACGGGTTGACTTTCATCCTTTCATAGTGGTCATGGTGACCTGCCTACCTTGGTCAGGCCCCATACCGATTACCTCCATGGTAACACATCCACATGCACTTAGAGATGGTTATCTATGGGTTTACGGGTTCATTCTCTTACTATGTACTTTTCACTTAGCTTCTCAAGATCCTACTGAGACCTCTTTAGGTTACCTCAAAACCAACAAAACTGGTATACACCCTACAAAAGGGTCCCTCTCCCAGGATGGGAGGAAACTATCTCTTGATAGAAACAAAGGTCACAAATGTCCTTATGTCTAGGGTTTACATCCACCTGAGCATGGTTATCCCTAGCATGCTACTAAAGCACAAGAAGACCACCTACTAAACCATGCTAGGTCATACTTGTTCTCATTCCTCAACATTGGATCAAGATCATACCTTCCTATGTCACCAACATAGCTGTGAGGGGTTCATCAAACATACCTTAGACTTAAGGGGTTCCCCATTCCTCTCAACATGAGGAGTGCCATGCTCGAATCTATAGAAACTCAAATCTCATCATGAGAATTAGGTACACCACTTCCCCTCTTAGGTTTAAGAACCCTAGGTTTGCTTTTTGGATGTCCAACTACATGCTCAACCTTTTAACCACGAACCAAGCATGTACAGGGCATGACATACATTTCCCATGATCCTTATACTTGAACAACACTTCAGAGTGGAGTCCTCCTTAAGGACAACCAACAAGGTATAAGGCCTCACAACCTGTTACTGAGCCTCTTCAGGGTCTAAGGAACTCTTCTTCCCATCTCAAAAGGTAAACACCTATACCATAGGAACATAGCAGTCTCATCCTCCCTCTAGGGTTTGGTTCCTCTAAAGTCAACAAAGATACCATCAGCCTCCAAGAAACATGCATGAGGCAACCACAACCATCAACTTAGGTCGCATGATCCTCAACTCCCCATTATTCCTCATATATCTGAGTCTAAGCTTCCAACCTTCTTGCTTGGGTCCTTCTCTCTCTCTCTCTCTAGAGCTAACCCTACAAACAACCTTACTACTAGAGGTCCTCTCCCCATGAAGGATCAAACTCACGGCATACCCCTACATGGGTGAAGCCTATGCTCAAACTTACGTTTGCTCAAGATTATCCAGAGCTCCTCATGCTTATATCATAAGCCATCCAACATACTCTCTTGACTAGAGTTTAAACCTACTGCTCACACTACTGACGTACTATGGGTGCATGTTATGCCCTACTCGCATAAGCCCATAGGGTTTCTATAGGTTCTTCACTAACCTCATCATTGACGGAGCTATCCTTCGCTCTAACATGCATGACCCTTCCTAGGGTTGGGTTGTCAAAGTCACTAGGTCATCCAACCTCACATGGGCATCCAAAAGCATGTCCACACACCTGGTCTATCATGAAATCTAACTCATCATTCCATCTCTCTCTAACCACCACTTAGGATTAGGGTTAGCATATCCTTAGAGGATGCGCCAAGTCTCTACCTCTATGACTAACTTTCTCTACTCATCCTCCTGACAAGGAGGTCTACCCTCAGGTCTCTCCTGAGGGCATGACAACATATGTCATATGACCTAAGCATATATCTATTCTTTAGTTTACGCTAAATCTATTAAGCTTATGTCCATGACATCTTATTTACATGATTTTCATTAGTTTGGTGGAGGATTCCTTAAACCTTATCAACTTTACCCATACCTCAAGAGGGTGAGGAAAAGAGAGAAAACTATAATCCTTAAGGTCCTTAACAACATTTGAGTTGAGAACGGATGAACAAGATGAGAGAGTCCTAAAGGTATCTTATTTTGAGTCAAATCTTGAGACATTGGCCAGGCAGTCACACAAATCCAGGGGTCCTCGTATTCTGACTAGTGGTGCGGAGGAAAACCTTGCCAGCCCCCAGATGTGATCCTTTTCTAGACACCTCTATCTTTTGGAAAATCCTCTAATAACTCCCTCGGTTCTACAGAGTTTGTAAAATTTAATAACTATTAAAGATTAAATGACGAACCTATGCTCTGATACCAAATGCAACGACCTCACCTCCAAGTAACGCCCAATTAAGGGAGACCAAGAGGTCAGAGCTATTATCCCAATTAACAGGATCAAAGGTTCAACAATTTATCGGTAATAATTATGAAATTCTATCGAACTAAACTAAAATCTAGTATAAAATAAAACTTTGCATACCTTTTTCAAAAACATGGATATCTACTTCTATCCACATCTCCAGTCTATTGTAACTAATCCTCCTTTGTACTTTAATTCTTATTTAATTCCACATATGCCACTTTACTGTTTGTCCTTTTCAATCTTGTACCTAAAACACCGAAAAACAAAATGTCGGTCAGCATAAATGAATATGATGGTATGTGGGGACAACCACAATTTCACAAATATGGACAACAATCTAAATATCACAATCAAGTTAATTAACAAGCCAAATTACGCTTTTAGTGTGACATTCTCCACCACTTTTGCCCTAACCCTGGCATACCCGCACCTGTCGGGTTTCTCTTTTGCCAATGAGCTAAGGCCACCTTCTCAATCCTCATCTTGGTGCCTGGGGTCACCTCTCATAGTGCCCATTAGTCATTCTATAAAGACCACCTTCTCAATCCTGAGCTTGGTGTCTGGGGTCACCACTCATGGTGCCCATTGGTATTCCCTCCTGGGCTTGACCTTTGACATCATCCATCAGGGTGGCATGTAGGTGCGAGAATACACACTTCTATTATTATTGTGATAATCATAGTGACTTTATGATTTGCAAGTATGAACATCCAAACTGATAAGTTGCATTCAATATGATGAATCATCCGAGAAACTCTTCGGGAAACTAATGTGATTAACCATAATTAACCACATACATGTCAGGCCGATTTGACACAGAATTAATCCAACCAATGCAAGAAATCCAATAGGCAAGCAAGCATACAATGAGATCATGAAATATGCATATAATTTTCTATCATTAATTATGCCATCAAGATCTATTAAACCTAGCTCGCTTCCTAGGATTTCTAGTCCACTTTTAGGATTTCCATTGCAATTAGGGTTTCACTTCATTTATACTATTTTAAACCCAAATTTTATACAATTACTCACAACCCCTAGTCATCTCATCTACTTCTCATGAAAGATATTAAGGTTACCTTTTTACAACATATAACCCTAATTTCATATTAAAGGCACAATTAAACATCAATGAAGTCTAGTATGCCTCTTTTCATTAAAAGTACCAATTTTATCCTTTTAATTCATGACAAGATCATTAGGCCCAATTATCATCTTTGGTTCCTTTCAAATTAACAACTTATCTTTCATGAACTCTATTTAAAACTAATTCCCCCTTTATCCATTAGAAAAACCTAATTACCATATTAAGGGTATTTATCACAGTTAGGAATTTTTATACTCGAAATAGCTTAGAACCATCATATCTTAGATTTATTCACAAATTGAACAATTAAAGCCCTTAAGAGTCACAATTACTAACTTTAGGGTTTCAAGGCCCATTAAAGCTCATTCATGTCCATGGAATTCTAAATTAAACCAATTACATGCAAAGTTCACCCTTTTCGGTCTTAATGTATCTTTTTATGATTAACAGATTAATATCAACTCTATTCATCCATTTAACCCTTCTCAAATCATTAATCACTAAAGATTTGGGTTTTGCATTAATTAAACCATTAAAGATAGCATTTTTACAAACTTTTTGAACTCCAATCATAATTAGGCTTCAATTATATTTTTATAGCATTCTTTGATTTCTCCTGATCATAATTCATATATAATTTATCTAAATCTGAGCTACCAGTGATTAGTTATGAATTTTGTAAGATAAACACATATGGACCAATAGGGAGGTGCCATGTAGGCAACTCACTCCCACACACGTACCTTGCGGTCAGATTTGCGTTATAGTAAATTCTCTCTTTTACCCCCAGGCCGCGGACCGCTTCATGCTCAGGAGGGGCATTTTGGTCCAGAATGTCTACGTCGTCTTCTTCCTCTCGACTACGCATTGCTGCCACCGCAACGATGGTTTCCACCGTGACCAGGTGACTTTCTAGGGCAGGGGTGGACCACGCGAGGGTCCCCACCCCTCCATATTGTTGGGTTTTAGGGGAGACAGAGAAGGCAGTGGAAATAAAAAAAAATTCTCCTCCCAAACCCAGAACAAAGGAAACGCGTCAACGTATATACAATAGGAAGGATGGTTTGTAGAGGTGTACCTTGTCCTGAGGCTTGCTCGGCGACTTTACCTCGCGGCTTGCACGGTCTTCACCTCCGCGGTCTTCACCTCCAGTCTTGGAGGTGTCTGTGCAGCTCCTAGTCGCACCGGGACTGGCACCTCCTGGTCTCACCGGGACTGTCGGGATTGATAGCTGTCCTCTGAGCGGCAGAAGTCTCCTGCCCCTGAAGTAGTCCACACAAACCACCAAGAACTCTGATCTCCTTGTCCTACAAGGAATCAGAAGGAGTCACACCCTCCTATTGGCATACTAGTCACCAACATACTCTCCTACCACCAGTCACTTTCTGCAATTGTCTTTCCTTTGTTGTGCCTCCCTTATCGGGTAGCACTTGCTCGATCTCTCTCTCGGTTACCAAAACAAGAGAGAACGACAACTTTGCAGAGAAATTGGTGCACTGAGTTGTTCACCAGAGAAGCCCCCACTACCCCTATATATAGGAGGGTCATGGGACAGGGTTCTCTATCCCAGGCAATGCAGGATTAAAGCAGGAGCAGAAGGGTTCGAGATTTTCCACAAAACAACCAACTTGCGCCAGCTGAACCGATCGTTTCAACCCTGAAACGATCGTTTAGTGACCTCAACCGATCAGTTCACACATGAACCGATTGTTTGGCACCCCTGAGCCAATTGGTTCATCAAAGGAGCCAATCAGTTCATGGTCCTGGTCCAACTCAAATTGACTTTCAAATTTGTCTCCGATTAATCAAATATTAATCCTTGTCCAAATCGAATTTGTACAAGTGAAACAAATTGTATAAGCAAAATTGACTTTCCAAATGATCTCCGTTGGTCACATGAGCTGACCGGTTCAACAATTGAGCTGATCAGTTCATTGCATATGAGTTGATCATCTCACCAGTTGATCTAATCAGTTCACCAACCTAAGCCGATCGGTTCATCTCATGAGCCGATCGGTTGAGGAAGCTTACTTGTGCAAATCAATCAATCACAATTTCAATCAATTTGATACTGCAATAAATTGGTCTAACACCTTGAACACTATGATACTGAGCTATCAATTGATTGAGTGTTTAATTGAACTACTAAACTCCTTTTGTAATCACTCTAAACATCATTTGTGGATAAACTCCTCTTCCAGGTAAAATCCTATGTGTGCGACCCTACAGGTCCATTTCACGTTGGCAGTGAAAGTCCATAACACTTATGACTTCACAAGCAAAGAGCGGTGCCTAGTCGCACATCATTGCTACCCAAGTGAAATAGAAAGTTGGAGAGCAACTTTCAATCCTACAATCTATGAATGGTGTTATAGTGAACGTGTAATTCCTTTGTCACTGATATCCCGAATGAAATCAAGGCATGGAACAGTCATCCTTTCAACGTTCATTCACTTTCTTGATCTCTGAGTAGATTGGAGGTGATATGTATGACATCAATATCACATATTGATTCACACATGCATGCACACACCTATCTCAATCCTACTCATCAAGTGGCCATGGATATCAAACTCCCTCAGGAGGGACAAATCCCATATCTATCACTCACCCCTCAAAAGCCCCATGTGTCAAAGCCACCCAATCATCACCTTTATAACAACCCATGTTTCAGGACTGCACTTGATGATGTCAAAGTGTACCCAACCACATGTGTTGAGTGTAGTGATTTTAGGTCAAAGAATCACACTCACCACCATCACTGTGAGAACTGACTGTGACTACCATGTTATGGTTCCATGTGTCAAACTCACGGTGGGTTTGTCCGGTAAACTTGTTCTCTAACAAGTACCTATGTGTTTTGTTTGATATCTCCATATCATGACTAATGAGATTCTATCATCAACCAACACCACAATCTAGTCTTGTATGTCATTGTTGTCTATCTACCTTCCACAATGACATCTGACTAGGGACATAATAAGAATGTACAAACTCTTAGCATATGTATGATCTCATCATTCAGGTGCTCAACCTGAAAGCATATGTCATTGAGTATTGTCATTCTCTAGACATTCAATATGTTCTATCACTATCTCATATGACTGAACCAGAAAGAATTGGAAGCTTGCCTTTGATGTTTATCAAATCAATCTTAATGTATCCCACCAATCATCCCATGATTGGCTTTTAGGGCATACATACCAACAGACTCCCACTTGCACTGTGAGCCAATCACCCTTGAATCATATTCATAGTGATCTTCAAACATGTCCGACATGTTACTATTCTCTAGTGCTAACATAGTGAGTTATGGCAACACCTTGCTAAAATCGGTATTAATTGGATGTCTCACACCTCTTCGATGTATGTGTTGGGTTTTAAGGGAGACAGAGAAGGCAGCGGAAACAAAAAAAAATTTCTCCCCCAACCCATACCGAAGAAACGCGTCAACGTCTATATAATAGGAAAGGATGGTTTGCGGAATCATACCTTGTCCCGAGGCTTGCTCGGCGACAATACCTCACGCAATGCGCAGTCTTCAACTCCGGACTTCGACGGTGCCTGTGCAGCTCCTAGTCGCACCGGGACTGACAACTCCTACTCGAACCGGACTATCAGATGACAGTTGTCCTCCTAAGCGGTAGTGTCCTCCCGCCTCTGTAGTAGTCCACACGGACCACCTGGAACTCCACTCTCCTTGTCCCACAAGGAAGTGGAAGGAGTCGCACCCTCCTGTTGACGTACTAGTCGCCAACACGCTCTCCTGCCTCCTGTTGCAACTGCAGTTGTCCTTCCCTTGCTGCACCTCCCTTTTGCGGGAAGCACTTGCTCGGGCTCTCTCACAGTTACCAAAACCAGAGAGAACGACAACTTGCAGAGCAACTGGTTGCACTGAGCTGTACTTTGAGAAGCCCCCAATACCCCTATATATATAGGAGAGTCATGGGACAGGGTTCTCCATCTCGGGCAATGCGGGACTAATGCAGGAGTAGAAGGGTTCGAGAATTTTCCACAAAAAGCAACCGGTTCGCAACTTGAAATGATCGGTTCACAACTGAACCGATCGGTTCGGCCATTGAGCCGATCGTTTGGGGCACTCCAACCGATCAGTTGGTGCCCTGAACCGATCGGTTCATGGTCCTAATCCGGCTCAAAAAGACTTTCCTTGTTTCTTTCCCAATTGGTATCGAATACCAATATTATTCCCAATCGAATTGGGCAATTTGAAATGAAAGGAAAATTCTTGCCGACATGACTTTCCCAACTGGTCGGTTGCACCAGTTGAGCCGATCGGTTCAACCCTTGAACCGGTCGTTTCAACCTGGGCATGAGCCGATCAGCCTGGACATTCCAGCCGACCGGTTCATCACATGAACCGATCGGTTGGGAGCACAGGTTGGGCAAAATCAGTCAATTGCGATTTCAATCAATCCGATACTCCAATCAATGCGTCCAACACCTTGAACCATACGATATTGAGCCATCGACTAATTGAGTGTTTAATTGAACTACTAAACTCCTTTAGTAATCAATCTAAACATTGCTTTGTGGACAAAACTCCTCTTCCAGGTAAAATCCTATGTGTGTGACCCTGCAGGTCCATTTCACGTTGGTAGTGAAAGTCCATAACACTTATGACTTCACAAGCAAAGAGCGGTGCCTAGTCACACATCAGTGCTACCCAAGTGAAAGTAGAAAGTTGGAGAACAACTTTCATCCTACAATCCGTGAATGGTGTTACAGCGAATGTATAATTCCTTTGTCACTGATATCCCAAATGAACTCGAGGCATGGAACAGTCATCCTGTCAACGTTCATTCACTTCCTTGATCTCAGAGTAGACTGGAAGAGATATGTATGACATCAGTATCACATACTGATTCAGACATGCGTGCACGCCTTTCTCAATCCTACTCATCAAGTGGCCATGGATATCAAACTCCCTCAGGAGGGACAAATCCCATATCTATCACTCACCCCTCAAAAGCCCCATGTGTCAAAGCCACCCAATCATCACCTTTATAACAACCCATGTTTCAGGACTGCGTTTGATGATGTCAAAGTGTGCCCAACGACATGTGTTGAGTGTAGTGATTTCAGATCTAAGAATCACACTCACCACCATCACTGTGAGTACTGACTGTGACTACCATCTCATGGTTCCATGTGTCAAACTCACGGTGGGTCTGTCTGGTACCTTGTTCTCTAACAAGTACCTATGTGTTTGGTTTGATATCTCTATATCATGACTAATGAGATTCTGTCATCAACCAACACCACAATCTAGTCTTGTGTGTCATTGTTGTCTATCTACCTTCCACAATGACATCCGACTAGGGACATAACAAGAATGTACAAACTCTTAGCATCCGTATGATCTCATCGTTCAGGTCATGAACCTGAAGGCATACGTCATTGAGTACTGTCATTCTCTAGACATTCAATCTGTTCTATCACTATCTCATATGACTGAACCCGAAAGAATTGGAAGCTTGCCTTTGATGTTTATCAAATAAATCTTAATGTATCCCACCAATCATCCCATGATTGGCTCTCAGGGCATACATACCAACAGACTCCCACTTGCACTGCAAGCCAATCACCCATGAATCATATTCATAGTGATCTTCAAACATGTTCCACATGTTACTGTGCTGTAGTGCCAACATAGTGAGTAATGGCAACACCTTGCCAAAGTCTGTATAAATTGCATGTCTCTCGTCTCTTCGCTGTACGTCACACGTATAAGATGGAGTTGCCGTAATATGTGATCTTGTATTCCATTTGCTAACCTTTAGCCACATTGCATGATCAAGGATTCCAGACTTGTTATCAATGAGTGGAATATAAGTTCATCTCATGAACTTTCAGATCCATATAGTATCCACTGCTGTTCACTAACACATAGATACTCGACCTTTCCCTTTTAAATGGCTTTATTGGAACACTTCCAATTATCAACAAACTTTCACTTTTATACATCTCATGTATATATATTGCGATTAATTTTATGTCCTTTCGGAAGTTCGCATCAATGTAACTCTTTACATCGAACTCTTCCTTATCTCCATAGAACTAGTACTTCACAAGCACTTATTAAGTTCTCATGGTATTCCAGTAACCCTTATTGGAAATGGACAGACATCCACTCGTCATGTCACACATATGAGTTATCAGGATGAGCACATCATATTGCCATGTCCTACATACAAGATGATGAATGCATTTTATTCTTGCCATGTCATACATGCAAGATAATGGGATGATTACATACATGATAGATCCATATCTATTCTTAGTGTTCCCATTCTTCATAAGAATTGGACACTTGGCCTTGGGATACTAACTCCATGTAACATGGACTAGTTTTCTCCCACTGAATCTGTGCATACTGAACACTTCAGTACAGATTGCCAATGTATGCTCTCTCTTTCCAGATTAAGATATTTTCGAGAACTATCTCTATAGATCTCTATTCCTATCACATAGGAAACATCTCTATCTTCCTTAAAGATAATTTCCACATTCGGATTTCCAATCTAGAACATTTCCATTTCACATCAACATGTGGAATGTGAATACGCTCCCACTAAATCACAGATCCCTTCTTTATCTTTGACATATCAGTCAAACCCTTTGACTATATCATCAAAATAAAGATCCAATTTTGAGTTGCTTGTACTCAATCAATCACATTGATTAGTCCATTGTAACTTATAGACTTCATTTGCATTAGTGGATTCATAAACCTTATAGGATGTGTCACGTACACATCCTGGTTTTATTCCTCATAGGAATGTGGTTTTAGTGTCCATATGCCAAATGTCTTAGTCATTAAGTTGCAAGCATCATCCTTTTCAAAATGTTATCCATGTGTCTTAACACTTAAGACTCATTTGCACTTATGGATATGATCCAATGAGTGCTACCATCAAGGTCATACCTTATGGTTCACATGGAAGTCATTTAGGATGTAATGGTTTTAAACCATAACTCAAGATTCAGTTCCTCATATTCATCTTGATAGTTGACTCATCACATGAACAACTCATCACATAGATAATTGAGGTGTATCTGTTAAAGATATAAGAACTCACAACCCTTGTGATTCTTAATTTCTTTTATTAGTGTGGGGTATTCATTTATTAAGAAGAATTCAGTTATTTGATAATCATTCTCTAACTCCTTAGAGTATGATTCCTTCTTGATTCAGACATCACCATGCCTTAATCATGAGTTCATTATGATATATTATCATAAACACTCATAAGAATCTCAAACATTTGGTCCAAGTATTTCATTCATTGATCTCATCAAGAATTAATACTTTACCAAATTTGTACTTCATTTATGATAATCTTGAACACTTCAAGATATTCATATTGGTATTTCTCTAAACACCATTTGAAGTATTAGCATTTATTCCAATAGGTATGTAAATACATCACATGTATTATACCTAATAGGATAATCATTCTCCCACTACTTTAGTGAAGATTTATTAATCATGTCCAAGATATTCATGTCCCTTACTGGTTCTCTAACCAAAAGAGTCTAGTTTTATCCATCACATGGAAACTAGAAATGAATTTCTCATGATTAATGCTAATTAAATTGTTTGAGTTATCTATAACTTTTAGGTATCGTCTTATCTTATGCATATCAAATATCACAAGATAAATAAGGCATTTCCACAAAGATCACATCTTTATAAATTGAAACATCTCTTTATTAATTGCCATCATTGTCACACAATATGCAAAAATAAAGTGTTTCTATCTATTGGCAAGTATGAAATAGCAGTTCATAACTGTATTACATGCCTTATTGGCTGAAAATAAACTAAAGTATTCCTATCTATAAAGGCAACACTTGCCCCAAGTAAGAATGCTTTACACTTTACATCTTGATATCATATATCTCAAAAAGTGTTACAAGTTTACTTTTCATGACACCTTTAAGTAGAGGTTTCAGTCACCTCCTTCTTCTTTTGTTCTTCCAGGTAGAGAGGACAATTCCTTTTCCAATGTCCTGGCTTTTGACAATGGTGACAATTTCCTTTCTTGGTCACGCCTCCCTTGGCCTTGAGAGCTGAAGATGGCTTGGACTCCTGGCTAGCTTCAGAACCTTTCTTAGCTTTGCCCTTGCCCTTGCGCTTGGACTTGCCTTTCTTGCTCGTGATCACCATCACGGACTTAGGCTTGTCCTTCTTCATCTGTAACTCAGCTGTCCTCAACATGCCCAACAAATCTGACAGTGGCCTATCAAAGTTGTTCATGTTGTAGTTCATCACAAACTGACTGTAAGATTCTGGCAACGATTGCAGTATCATGTCAGTAGCCAACTCTTGGCTCAGTGGAAATCCCAGTCTCTGCAGGTTCTCCACATACCCAATCATCTTGAGTGTGTGAGGACCAACTGGATCTCCTTCTGTCATGACGCACTTGAACAGTGCCCTAGAAACATTGTATCTCTCTTGCCGTGCCTGATCTTCATACATGTTCCTGAGATGCAGAATCATCTCTATGACACCCATGTTCTCATGTTGCCTCTGCAACTCATGGTTCATTGAACATAGCATCAAGCACTTTGCATCAATGGCATCATCAGAATGCTTCTTGTAAGCATCCCTTTCTGTCCTTGGTGCATTAGGAGCGGGTTCCTCTGGAATTGGAGTATCCAGGACATAGAGCTTACGCTCTTGAGTGAGAACAATTCTCAATGTCCGATACCAGTCGTGGAAGTTTGTCCCATTTAGCTTGTCCTTGTCAAGGACCGATCGCAAAGAAAAGTTGTTCTGGTTTGTTGCCATTTGAACTACAAAAGGAAAATATGCAATTTTAGTCCAAAACTCATTTTTGACTTATTTGATTGATTTGAAAATTTGACGATATAATTAGGCCTTTAATTAATTATCGCTCCCACTATTTTACTTCAAATTGATAGCCCTCACCATTAATTCGGAAGATTGCAGCGTACAACCTTCTAGTGGGCAAGATCCTGAAATCCTCTAAGTCATGAGTCAGCTTTGGCTGATCGCCCACAACTTAGATCTCTCAGGTAGGCAACTCTTGCCAATTGCATCATATGCAACTCTTGTTGAATGAACATGCACAACACCTTGCCATGAACATTCCTTGCCTCTGGGCTTAGACGCTCTAAGAATCACCAGTTAAGTCTAACCCAAAAGCCGACACGGTAGAACATGCACCCTGCTTTGGCAGAACCTACATGTCTACCCTTCACACTTCCACAAGATAGATGGCGCACCACGCTTTGGCGTAACCTACGCTTGGTCGATCGAGCTTTTCATGTGTGCCGCTAATGGAAGGCATATAAGACTTAATATTTTAATGAGGGATTTGGTTTTATATACACATACATATCCAATCACCACAATACATAGTACGTATCATATACATGCTATATCCCATAGAAAACATGAACAAAACGATAAAAAGTGATGATCATGGCCATCCTAATGTGATTCCTCGAGCCAAGAGGAATCACGGTCATCTAGGTCTACATCACATGCAACCTGTACAAGATGAACTTTGTGCCTTGCCTTCCGAGTTGATCAACTCATCACATGAATGATCTGTACTCTCCAGTCGGTCGTCTGGGTGCCACCAGCCGATCGGTTGGCTCCTCCAACCGATCGGTTCGCCTGGTCATCGTGCATCTCATCATGTCCGCTACCCGCTCGTCTCGCTCCTCGAACCGGTCATCAACCGATCGGTTCACTCCTTGAACCGACCGTCTGGAAGGTCAACCGATCGGTTCACTCCTTGAACTGACCGTCTGAACAGTCGTCTTGATGTCCGCCGGTCTTTGACATAACAGGAAATAAAATCCTATTCTATTTATTACATTGCTTTAAAAGGGAAACCCCGAGTTACATTCGGGGGGAGCAAAGGTAGGAAAGAATCTCGAATTATTTCGAGTTACATCAGGAATAAGAGAGGGAAGATCGGTGCGCAGACCGAGATGCAAGCAACCACACACAACCAATCACAGATAGGGGTTTATAGGCCATAATCACGCACACACATCCGCCACAAAACTCGTTTAAGGGCGACGCGTATCGATTGCATACATATCATATATGTAATTAGGGATTTGTGGATTTAAGATTGGACATGCATAAAGCCGATATTATTCGCATCGCATGCAATAAATAAAGGCGACAAACCAAAATCGATCATATCAATATTCATAAAATATAGGGCAGTTGACGTGGCTCTGATACCACTGTTGGGTTTTAAGGGAGACAGAGAAGGCAGCGGAAACAAAAAAAAAATTCTCCCCCAACCCATACCGAGGAAACGCGTCAACGTCTATATAATAGGAAAGGATGGTTTGCGGAATCATACCTTGTCCCGAGGCTTGCTCGGCGACAATACCTCGCACAATGCGCGGTCTTCAACTCCGGACTTCGACGGTGTCTGTGAAGCTCCTGGTCGCACCGGGACTGACAACTCCTACTCGAACCGGACTGTCGGATGACAGTTGTCCTCCTAAGTGGCAGTGTCCTCCCGCCTCTGTAGTAGTCCACACAGACCACTTGGAACTCCACTCTCCTTGTCCCACAAGGAAGTGGAAGGAGTCACACCCTCCTGTTGACGTACTAGTCGCCAACATGCTCTCCTGCCTCCTGTTGCAACTGCAGTTGTCCTTCCCTTGCTGCACCTCCCTTTTGCGGGAAGCACTTGCTCGGGCTCTCTCACAGTTACCAAAACCAGAGAGAACGACAACTTGCAGAGCAACTAGTTGCACTGAGTTGTACTTTGAGAAGCCCCCAATACCCCTATATATATAGGAGAGTCATGGGACAGGGTTCTCCATCCCGGGCAATGCGGGACTAATGCAGGAGTAGAAGGGTTCGAGAATTTTCCACAAAAAGCAACCGGTTCGCAACTTGAAATGATCGGTTCACAACTGAACCGATTGGTTCGGCCATTGAGCCGATCGGTTGGACCTGAGCCGATCGTTTGGGGCACTCCAACCGATCGGTTGGTGCCCTGAACCGATCGGTTCATGGTCCTAGTCCGGCTCAAAAAGACTTTCCTTGTTTCTTTCCCAATTGGTATCGAATACCAATATTATTCCCAATCGAATTGGGCAATTTGAAACGAAAGGAAAATTCTTGCCGACATGACTTTCCCAACTGGTCGGTTGCACCAGTTGAGCCGATCGGTTCAACCCTTGAACCGGTCGTTTCAACCTGGGCATGAGCCGATCAGCCTGGACATTCCAGCCGACCGGTTCAGCAACCTCAGCCGACCGGTTCATCACATGAACCGATCGGTTGGGAGCACAGGTTGGGCAAAATCAGTCAATTGCGATTTCAATCAATCTGATACTCCAATCAATGCGTCCAACACCTTGAACCATACGATATTGAGCCATCGACTGATTGAGTGTTTAATTGAACTACTAAACTCCTTTAGTAATCAATCTAAACATTGCTTTGTGGACAAAACTCCTCTTCCAGGTAAAATCCTATGTGTGTGACCCTGCAGGTCCATTTCACGTTGGCAGTGAAAGTCCATAACACTTATGACTTCACAAGCAAAGAGCGGTGCCTAGTCACACATCAGTGCTACCCAAGTGAAAGTAGAAAGTTGGAGAACATCTTTCATCCTACAATCCGTGAATGGTGTTACAGCGAATGTATAATTCCTTTGTCACTGATATCCCAAAGGAACTCGAGGCATGGAACAGTCATCCTGTCAACGTTCATTCACTTCCTTGATCTCAGAGTAGACTGGAAGAGATATGTATGACATCAATATCACATACTGATTCACACATGCGTGCATGCCTTTCTCAATCCTACTCATCAAGTGGCCATGGATATCAAACTCCCTCAGGAGGGACAAATCCCATATCTATCACTCACCCCTCAAAAGCCCCATGTGTCAAAGCCACCCAATCATCACCTTTATAACAACCCATATTTCAGGACTGCGTTTGATGATGTCAAAGTGTGCCCAATGACATGTGTTGAGTGTAGTGATTTCAGGTCTAAGAATCACACTCCCCACCATCACTGTGAGTAGTGACTGTGACTACCATCTCATGGTTCCATGTGTCAAACTCACGGTGGGTCTGTCCGGTACCTTATTCTCTAACAAGTACCTATGTGTTTGGTTTGATATCTCTATATCATGACTAATGAGATTCTGTCATCAACCAACACCACAATCTAGTCTTGTGTGTCATTGTTGTCTATCTACCTTCCACAATGACATCCGACTAGGGACATAACAAGAATGTACAAACTCTTAGCATCCGTATGATCTCATCGTTCAGGTCATGAACCTGAAGGCATACGTCATTGAGTACTGTCATTCTCTAGACATTCAATCTGTTCTATCACTATCTCATATGACTGAACCAGAAAGAATTGGAAGCTTGCCTTTGATGTTTATCAAATCAATCTTAATGTATCCCACCAATCATCCCATGATTGGCTCTCAGGGCATACATACCAACAGTATGTCACGTGTATGAGATGGAGTTGCCGTAATATGAGATCTAGTATTCTTTTTCTAACCATTAGCCACATTGTATGACCAAGTACTCCTTACTTGTCATCAATGACAGGAATATCTATAAGTTCATCTCATGAACTTCCATATCCATATAGTATCCACTAATGTTTTCTAACACATGGATACTCGACATTTCCTTTTAAACGTCTTTATTGGAATGTTTCCATTATTCAACAAACAATCACTTTTATATATCCCATATATATTTTGCGATTAGTTTTCTATCCTTTTCGAAAGTTTGCATCAGTGTAACTCTTTAAAGTGAACCCTTCCTAGTTTCCATAGAACTAGTACTTCTCAAGTACTTATCAATTTCTTTATGGTATTCCAGTAACCCTTACTGGAACTAGACATACATCCACTCGTCATGTCCCACATATGAGTTATCAGGATGAGCATATCATATTGTCATGTCCTACATACAAGATGATAAATGTGTTTTGTTCTTGCCATGTCAATACATGCAAGATAATGGGGTGATTGCATACATGATAGATCCATATCTATTTTAGTGTTCCCATTCTTCATAAGAATTGGACACTTGACTTTGGGATACGAACTCCATGTAACATGGACAAGTTTTCTCCCACTGAATCTGTGTACACTGAACTCTTCAGTATAGATTGCCAATGTATGCTCTCTCTTTTCAGGTCAAGAGGTTTTCGAGAACTATCTCTATATATCTCTATTCCTATCACATAGGAAAGGTCTCTATCTTCCTTAAAGATAATTTCCACTTTGGATTTCCATTCTAGAACATTTCCATTTCACATCAATATGTGGAATGTGAATATGCTCCCACTAAATCACAGATCCCTTCTTTATCTTTGACATATCAGTCAAACCTTTTGACTATATAATCAAAATAAAGATCACAATTTTGAGTTGCTTGTACTCAATCAATCACATTGATTAGTCATTTGTAACTTATAGACTTCATTTGCATTAATGGATTCATAAACATAGTAGGTTGTGTCACGTACACATCCTTACTTTATTCCACATAGGAATGTCGTTTTAGTATCCATATGCAAATCTCTTAGTCATTAAGTTGCAATTAAAAAGCATCATCCTTCTCAAAATGTTATCCATGCGTCTTAATGCTTAAGACTCATTTGCACTCATGGATTTCATCCCAATCGGTGCAACCATCAAGGTTATACCTTATGGTTCACATGGAAGTCATTTAGGATAAACCATAACTCAAAATCTGGTTCCTCACATTTATCTAGATAGTTGACTCATCATATAGATAATCGAGGTGCATCTATCAAGGATATAAGAACTCACAACTCCTTGTGATTCTTAATGTCCTTTATTAGTGTGGGGTATTCTTTATTAGGAAGAAATTAGTTATTTGATAATCATCCTCTAACTCCTTAGAGTATGACTCCTTTGATTTAGACATCACCATGCCTTAATCATGAGTTCACTATGATACTCTATCATAATCACTCATAAGGATCTCAAACATTTGGTTCAAGTATTTCATTCATTGATCTCATCAAGAATTAACACTTTACCAAATTTGTACTTCATTTATGATATTCTTGAACACTTCAAGATATTCATATTAGTATTTCTCTAAACACTATTTGAAGTACTAGCATTAACTCCAATAGGTATGTAAATACATCACATGTATTATAACTAATAGGATAATCATTATCCCACTACCTTAGTGAAGATTGATTAATCATGTCTAAGATATTCATGTCTCTTACTGGTTCTCAAACCAAAAGAGTCCAGATTCATCCATCATATGAATTTCTCATGATTTATGCTAATCTGATTGTTTGGGTTCTCAATAACTTTTAGGTATCATTTTATCTTATGCATACTAAGTACCACAAGATAAACAAGGCATTACCATAAAGATCATATCTTTGATATTGAACCACCAACTTTATTAATTGCTATCATTGTCATACAATATGCAAAATAATGTGTTTGTATCCATTGGCAAATATGAAATAGCAGTTCATAACTCTATTACATGCCTTTAAGGCTGAAAATAAACTAAAGTACTCCTAACTATGGCAGCAACATTTGCCCCATTTATTGAGTGATTTACATTTTATATCTTGGTATCATATACCTCAAAAATGTTACAAGTTTATTTCATGACACCTTTAGGTGGAGACGTCTGTCACCTCCTTCTTCTTTAGTTCTTCCAGATATAGTGGACAATTCCTTTTCCAATGTCACGGCTTTTGATAATGGTGGGAATTGCCTCTCTTGGTCACGCCTCCCTTTGCCTTGACATGTGAAGATGCCTTGGGCTGCTGGCTAGCATCAGAACCCTTCTTAGCTTTTCCCTTGCCCTTGCGTTTGGACTTGCCTTTCTTTCTTCCAATCATCATCGCAGACTTAGGCTTGTCCTTCTTCATCTGTGTCTCATCTGTCCTCAACATTCCCAACAACTCTATCAACGGCTTGTCTAAGTTCTTCATGTTGTAGTTCATCACAAACTGACTGTAGGATTCTGGCAATGATTGCAGTATCACGTCAGTAGCCAACTCTTGGCTCAGGGGAAATCTTGGTCTTGTCAGGTTCTCCACATACCCAATCATCTTGAGTGTGTGAGGACCAACTGGATCTCCTTCTGTCATGACACACTTAAACAGTGCCCTGGAGACATCATATCTCTCTTGTCGTGCTTGATCTTCATACATGTTCTTGAGATGCTGAATCATCTCAATGACGCCCATGTTCTAATGTTATCTCTGCAATTCGTGGTTCATGGAGCACAACATCAAGCACTTTGCATCAATGGCATCATAAGAATGCTTCTTATAAGCATCCCTTTCTTCCTTTGGTGTGGTAGGAGCAGGTTCCTCTGGAACTGGAGTATCTAGGACATAGAGATTTCACTCTTGAGTGAGAACAATTCTCAATGTCCTAAACCAGTCGTGGAAGTTAGTCCCATTCAGCTTGTCCGTTTCAAGGACAGATCGCAACGAAAAGTGATTGTTGTTTGTTGTCATTTGTACTACAAAAGGAAATATATGTAGTTTAGTCCAAAACTCAATTTTGACTTATTTGATTGATTTGAAAGGTTGACGATATAATTAGGACTTTAATTAATTATCGCTCCCACTATTTTTGTTCAAATTGATAGCCCTCACCATTAATTAGGAAGATTGCAGCGTATAATCTTCTAGTGGGTCAAGATCCTGAAATCCTCTAAGTCATGGACCAGCTAGGGTTGTCACCCACAGCTTAGATCTTCCGGGTAGGCAAGTTTTTCCAATTGCATCATATGTAACTCTTGAAAGATGTCATGTGCAACTCCTTGCCATGATCACCTCCATGCCTCAAGGTGCTAGATCCTATCTAGGTCACCTTGTTAAGTCTGACCCAAAGCCAACACGATAAATATGCACCCTGCTAGGGCAGACCCACATATCCATCATTCATGCTTCCACGAGATAGACGGTGCACCATGCTAGGGCGTACCCACACTTGATTGATCAAGATTTTCACGTGTCGCATTTAGAAGGAATCTAAAACTTTAATATTTAATGAGGGATTTGGTTTTATAGGTACATATACATATCCAATCACCACAATATATAGTATGTATCATATAAATGTTATATCCCACAGAAAACATGTGAAACAATAAGAGCGATGATTATGGCCATCCTAAAGTGATTCCTCGAGCCAAGAGGAATCATGGTCATCTAGGTCTACATCACATGCAACCTATACAAGATGAACTTTGTGCTTTGCCTTTACTGGGTTTGATCAACTCATCTCCATGATTGATCGACTGTCCATCAGGTCGGTCGGTTGGGTGCCACCAGCCAATCAGTTGGCTCCTCCAACCGATTGGTTCTCCTGGTCATCATGCATCTCCTCATGGCCTCCACCCAATCATCTCGCTCCTCGAACCAGTCATCTGGATCACCAACCGATCAGTTCATGCCTTGAACTGATCATCTCAGTCATCGTCAGAAGGTCCTCTGTTCTTTGACATAACAGAAAATAAAAGATCTATCCTATTTTACATTTAATTAGGAAACCCCGAGTTACATTTGGGGGGAGCAAAGGTAGGAAAGAAATCTCGAATCATTTTGAGTTACATTAGGAATAGGAGATAGGGAATCGGTGTGCAGACTGAAATGCAAGCAACCACATACAACCAAGCACACACAGGGTTTATTGGCCATAACCACGCTATACATCAACCACAAAACTCATTTAAGAATGACGCATATCGAGTGCATTCATATTACATATCATATATGTATATTGGGATTTGTGGATTTAGGATTGGACATGCATAAAGCCAATTTTATTCGCATTGCATGCAATAAATAAAGGCGACAAACCAAAATCGATCACATTGATAATCCTAAAGTATAGAGCAGTTGACGTGGCTCTGATACCACTATTGGGTTTTAGGGGAGACAGAGAAGGTAGCGGAAACAAAAAAAATTATCGTCCCAAACCTAGAATAAAGGAAACGTGTCAATGTCTATATAATAGGAAGGATGGTTTGTAGAGGCGTACCTTGTCCTGAGGCTTGCTCGGCGACTTTACCTTGCAGCTTGCACGGTCTTCACCTCCAGTCTTGGACGGTGTCTGTGCAGCTCCTGGTCGCACCAGGAATGGCACCTCCTGGTCTCACCGGGACTGTCGGGATTGATAGCTGTCCTCTGAGTGGCATAAGTCTCCCGCCTCTAAAGTAGTCCACACGGACCACCTGGAACTCCAATCTCCTTGTCTTACAAGGAATCAGAAGGAGTCACACCCTCCTCTTGGCGTACTAGTCACCAAATCACTCTCCTACCACTAGTTGCTTTTTGTAGTTGTCTTTCCCTTATTGTGCCTCCCTTATTGGGTAGCACTTGCTCGGGCTCTCTCTCGGTTACCAAAACCAAAGAGAACGACAACTTTGTAGAGCAACTGGTGCACTGAGTTGTTCACCAGAGAAGCCTCTACTACCCCTATATATTGGAGGGTCATGGGACAGGGTTCTCTATCCCGAGCAATGCGGGATTAAAGTAGGAGTAGAAGGGTTCCAGATTTTCCTCAAAACAACCAACTTGCACCAGCTGAACCGATCGTTTCAACACTAAAATGATCATTTGGTGACCTCAACCGATCAGTTCACACCTGAACCGATCGTTTGGCACCCCTGAGCTGATCGTTTCATCACATGAGCCGATCAATTCATAGTCGTGGTCCAACTCAAATTGACTTTCAAATTTGTCTCCGATTAATCAAATATTAATCCTTGTCCAAATCGAATTTGTACAAGTGAAACAAATTGTATTTGCAAAATAGACTTTCCAAACGATCTTTGTTGGTCACATGAGCCGACCGGATCAACAATTGAGTCGATCGGTTCATTGCAGATGAGCTGATCATCTCACCAGTTGAGCCGATCAATTCACCAACCTGAGTCGATCGGTTCATCTCATGATCCGATCAGTTGGGGAAGCAGACTTGTGCAAATCAGTGAATCACAGTTTCAATCAATCTGATACTCCAATCAATTGGTTCAACACCTTGAACACTATGATACTGAGCTATCAATTGATTGAGTGTTTAATTGAACTACTAAACTCCTTTAGTAATCAATCTAAACATCATTTTGGATAAACTCCTCTTCCAGGTCAAATCCTATGTGTGTGACCCTGCAGATCCATTTCACGTTGGCAGTGAAAGTCCATAACACTTATGACTTCACAAGAAAAGAGTGGTGCCTAGTCGCACATCAGTGCTACCCAAATGAAATAGAAAGTTGGAGAACAACTTTCAATCCTACAATCTGTGAATGGTGTTACAGTGAATGTATAATTCCGAATGAACTCAAGGCATGGTGGTGTCACTGATATCCCGAATGAACTCACGGCATGGAACGGTCATCCTTTCAATGTTCATTCAATTTATTGATCTTAGAGTAGGTTGGAGGAGATATGTATGACATCAATATCACATAATGATTCACACATGCGTTTGGATGCCTATCTCAATCCTACTCATCAAGTTACCATGGATATCAAACTCCCTCAGGAGGGACAAAGCCCATATCTATCACTCACCCCTCAAAATCCCCATGTGTCAAAGCCACTCAATCATCACCTTTATAACAACCCATGTTTCAGGACTGCGTTTGATGATGTCAAAGTGTACCCAATGACATGTGTTGAGTGTAGTGATTTTAGGTCAAAGAATCACACTCACCACCATCACTGTGAGAAATGACTGTGACTACCATGTTATGGTTCCATGTGTCAAACTGACGGTGGGTTTGTCCGGTAAACTTGTTCTCTAACATGTACCTATGTGTTTGGTTTGATATCTCCATATCATAACTAATGAGATTTTGTCATCAATCAACACCACAATCTAGTCTTGTGTGTCATTGTTGTCTATCTATGTTATGACCCACTCCATGAATAACTAATAAATACCTTGAATTACGTGAAGACATCTCAATTAGTGTTGAACATCAAATTAAAATGTCATGGTTAATCAAATAAGTTAAAATGTGAATCAATAGTTGAGTTTGAAGCATCATAGGTAATTAATGTTAATGGCTATGATGATCGTTAGGTTAATTAAGTTGAGTTGAGTACTCACTGTTGCAATTAGTGATTTGACCTGTTGTGACAAGCTAGTTAACATAATTTTATGCCCTGGGATGATAGAGAATCTCGTGCTTGAGAGTTTGCAAGAAGAATCATTTGAATCCGACCTTCAGATCATGAGTTACGAGTTTTTGGAGCTTTGAGGGACTAGATTGTAATTTTGGATAGTTGGTGGGGAAATTGCATTTCGCCCCGTAGCCCTTTCTCGCTTATCTCTTCTTCTTTACCCTTACTTCCCGATAGAACAGGGAAACCGCCTAGAGCGACGCCCGAGCGGCAGAGAGGAAGGGTGATCAGGGGCGATTTCGAGCCCCAAAGCTCCGACCAGCAGTGCCCCTTCCTTCCCCTTCTTCTTCGTCCTTCTTGCCCTAGCTTGCGCCCACCTATGCCCCTTCCAGTTAGCGGTGTCTCCCTACCGCAGTAGCAGCTGCGTGCCATCGGCAGCAGCAAAGGAGGCTGAGACGGTCAATTTTGGAGTTGGTGAGGTCGTCTCGGCTGCGCCTTGTTCCTCTGCTCTCCATCTTCCTCCAGCACGCCCTAGTAGTGCCCTATCAACAACCTCACCCTAGCCACCCACCCTAGCCAGAGCGCCGGCCAGCAGCAGGCCGACCAGCAGACCAGCAGTGGCGGTCAATTTTGGGCTCCCTTTTTGCTTGATTTTGGATGAGCGACACCTCCTTGTACTTCCCCTCCATCCTCCCCTTATACCTGCCCTAATCGCGGACCTAATAGCCTGGACAGCCAGCCAACCAGCAAGCTACTGCTGCGGTGGTGGCTAGAGTCCCTTGGGGCGCATGAAACGGCGAGCTAAGGTCAGCTCCGAGCTTGACTACGAGGTTAGGATCCAAATCCGCAGCCATTAGTTCGATTAGTAATCAATTGAAGCTCAATTAGATTTACAGTTAGATCAGTTATTAATCGGCCGAGTTATACAATGATTAGGCCGAGTTCCTTTATTAGGATTAACGAACAGTGTTTTGATCGGCCGAATTGGGTGTGATTCGGCCAAGTTTCCTTTATAGGTTATCGATCAGGGTTTGGATCGGCCGAGTTGCGGGTGGATCGGCCGAGTTCCCAGCCAATCGGCCGAATTCCCAGAGTGGTCGGCCGAATTTCAAGTGTGAGTAGTAGTTCATTCAGTAATCATTATTTAACTCAATTTAAATGTTTAATTTCTTCTGTATCAGTTAGTATAACTTCTAAACAGTGTAGTACATACAATAGAGTATGTTAGTTTCATTGGAACTTGAAATACTTAATATGCTTAGTGATAATGATGAAATTTTCTTGTATTATACTTGCAATGTATTTGCTGATTTAAAAATAGATGTTTAGCATCGAAAGTGGATAAATGATACGGAATCATGTTTAATGATGATAAAGGATATATTTTTGCTTCATGTGATACTTATATTGTGCAATATGCATGAAATGTGATATTCCTATTTAAATGTTTATTGTTTAATTAGTTATTAGACTTAGGTGCCCTAACACCGTAGAACCCCTAAGAGGAGTCTGCAACTTAGGGGTGAAACTCGTGTTGCAACATCATCCGTGCTTGTGTCACGGACAAACAAGGAAAGAGAGGCAGTGTCCAACAACAATCGTGCTTGTGTCACGATGGCACTGGGAAAAAGAAAACACGGTTATCTAACACCATTCGTGCTTGTGTCACGAAGGTAACCCTGTGAGACTCTCCGCCGGTGTACTCAGGTTAAAGGAGGAGTCTGGAGCACACGTGGTTGTGCAGCACACGTGGTTGTGCATTGAGGCCGTGGAGCCTAGGGTCCTGTAGCAGAGCAGGGCTGGCGTCAGACTTAGCATTTCCCGGGTGTGTCGCTAAGTCTTGTACGGTGGGATCGTAGCATGAACTTGCTGCGGATCTTTATATGCAGAGTACACTGCATATGATTAGGGCATAATAATATGAATAAGTAATTATGTAGGATCACAGTAAATTTATATAACTGCTTAATTATCTGAATTACCTGTTGATGCTTGGAAATGTGATTATATTCTGCAAATCTGTTATGTTATTAGAACTGCCTTGTTTAGTTCTGCATTTATGTTTAATTTCAATTTATAAACCGGATGAGTTGTTTGGTGATAGCTAAGTGAAATGCTATTCACTGAGCGAGTAGGCTCATACCTCTACTCAAAACATTTTCAGGTTATCATCAGCAGTAGGAAATCTGAAGGATCGTTTCATCCTAACGCCTAGTCTGTAGAAGGAATATGTAGTTAGTAGTTAGAGGTCTCTTAGTCCTTTCCCCTCGATCTGTGGGACAAGGTGTGAGTGAGAGAGAGAATGTGTATAAAGATGTAAATTGTCTATTATGCTTTATTTTATGTTGGACAATGTAATATGCTGTAGACTCTGTTTATTTTGTTAGTCAGTTTAATAAAGATGCTTCCGCAGTTTGTTTAGTTTCATTTTACAGCATAAATTAGATTACCCTATTAATGTCTTTAAAATGTTTTAAAAAGTGAAGAGTGGTTGGCTTATGTGTAAATCCCATCCTGTCGCGTCCTAATCTCGTGGTTTGTGGCGAGTGTGAGATTGGGGCGTGACAATTTTGGTATCAGAGCTTTGGTTTGAGTACATAGTTACTCAAGGTCAGGGGACGATAAGAGACCAATAGGATTAAGGTTTAGGAGTCTTTCTTCTATCTGTAATTTTCTAACAGGAAGTGTTCTGTTATATTATTGCAGATAGCAGGAAGAGGATGTGGTCACGAGAATCAAGTAATGAGCTTAAGTTGAGCCGATAAGAATCATTAAGGTCAAAAGATAAAGTTATAAGTAAGGCGAATAATAAATGATGTGTTTTAGCTCTGGAAGGTTTGAGTGTTTAGATACCCTGGCTAGGTGTCTGAATATTTAGATTGACCAGTATCAAGCTACTCTGTCTGTTCTTCTCTGGATGCCCTGGCCAGGTATGCAGAGGAAGGATAGGCTAGAGAGAAAACCCTAGAAATCTTAGGGTTAAGAGATCAGAAATTAATGTAGGAGTAAGAGATAAATAAAGGATGTGATATAAATCCTACTTTATATTGCTTATTGATTAAAGATCATTAGAAACGCTCTTATATGCATGAATTTTAGACTTTCAGTTTGTACAATAAGTATGATTCTATTATATTGTTGTGACATGAAGTGAATTGTTTAATGTTTGTTTTCTTTGTATTAAAGTAGACCCGAAATCATGTATACATGAGTTGCCCTAGGTGGATATTCTTTCCACATGTTTAAGATTAATAGGGGTTGATTAATCTCGAGTAGCTCTTGGCTTCAGGACTACAGGTTCGGCCTGGTCCGGCTGGCAGGATGCGTTACTGAGATCTAATGACTCCTATTAATAGTAAAAATAAGAATAGACTCTGGATGATTTAGACCCGTAACCTAGTGAGAATGTACATACACTTGGATGTTTTAACTATGATAAGAAGTCTAAATATTCTTTTGTCTTGAGAATTAGGGTTTGAGAAGCATAGACCCTAATTGGCCCAAATTAGGATTCAAATGACATATGCATACAGAATTTGATAAACAGGATGCCTCACTAAATGATTTTTAGTATTTTATGTGTAACTCTGATTTGGCTAAAATTAGGATATGATTTGGATATATAAAATGTAGACAACATTGGAAAATATCAGAATTTTTGAATAATGTTCTGACTTGTTTATCGGCCGAGTTTCAAACTCGACCGATCACATTTTCAGATTTATATAGCAGTGTGGTAATTGAATTTTATCTTTTTATTTGTATATCCAATTGATCTCAAATTTTAACTGTGCTTGAAAAATACAATTTTAAGCACTCTGTTAAATTGGTGAAATTTTTGGATGACTTTTGACCTCTACAGTAAGGGTGTCGGCCGAGTTTGTAACTCAGCCGAACCTGCTGCAGACTGCAATATAGCAGTGCACGGTTTCATTTTTAATTAATTATTGGTAACTTGAAATGATCTGAAATTTTTACTGGAGGTCTGAAACTTCATTAGTAATAACATATAAAATTTCCAGAATTTTTGTAGCTTCTGTTAGCTGTTTAATAAACGAATTACAGAAACTATTGTAAAAAAAAAAAAAAAAACTGAATTTTCAGCCATATAATTAAGTTGAGTGTTGGGTTAATATGTCATTGACCCAGGCAACTCAATTTGATCTATATGATCGACCACACATACACACAATAATGCTATGTTACTTATATAGACCAAAACCCTAGAATGATTAAAGTTGTAGTAGTTTAAGGGATATCATTAGTGATGTAACCTTGAATACTAGTAACTTTGTAAAATAAGACCTTGAGATTTGTTCTATGAAAAGTAAACTGGCTTTGATAGTGATCTAGGGTTTTGAAGTAGATAATCTGAACGGTACATGAATAACATGAAATGACTTAGAGGAAAGAGTAAGACATAAACCTAAAATGTAACAATAAGTAAGTAACATAGGAAGCGGAGTATTATCCGATTATGATCTGAAGATAGTTGATGTAGTTCATGTTTTTTTTAAGACATGGTGTCACTATCTTTATGATGTGACAATAGATTATCACCCTGGTAAAGAGAATGTGGTGGATGATGTTTTCAACAGAAAGTCAAGTTCAACATCTAATGCATTCTCTATGACAGGTTTCAATAGAGACCTGTTAGTAGAAATGTGGAAGTTGAACTTAGGCTTAGGGGTGACAACACAAAGTGATTTGATTGTATAGATGTAAGTTAAGCCTACTTCTTATGATCAAATCAAGGAACTACAAAAGGGTGATAGTGAATTAAGCCAGATCATGCATGAACTGATAGGAGGAAAAGAGACTAGAGTTTAAGTTTTTTAGATGATAAGATGTTGTATTAGCATGACATGTTGTGTGTACCGCGAGATAGAGTAAAATTCTTTTAAGGGGAAAAGGCTGAAAGAAAAGATTCTTATAGAAGTGTATGTATTGATGTATGCTATGTTTTCAGGAAACACTAAGATGTATATGAATCTCAAGAAGTTGAAATGGATGGTCAGATATGCAGAAGGATGTAGCTGAGTACGTGGTTAGAAGTAGGGTGTACCAGTAGGTTAAGGCTGAACCCTAGAAATCTATAGCTACCTTGTAATCTTTTTTTTATGCATGAATGGGAGTGGGAATTTATCACAATGGATTTTGTGGTAAGATTACCCAGGACACCTAGAGGTTGCGACTCGATATGAATGATTGTGGATAGACTAAATTAGTCTGCTCGCTTTCTTCATATTAAGTCAACCCTTGATGTCTCGAAATTTGACTAAGATATATATGGATGAAATAGTTAGATTGCCTGGTAATCCAGATTTAATCATACCATATTGAGATTCTAAGTTCACATTTAGGATTGTAGAAACAGTTGCATCGTGCTTCGGGCACAAAGTTAAGATTTAATATAACCTTTTCAACCGCAGACGGATGGCCAGTCTGAGAGAACCATTCAGACTCTTGAGGACATGCTGAGAGCATGTGTTATACTTTTCAGTGGAAGTAAGGATGAACATTTAAGTCTTATAGAGTTTTCTTAGTGTGAATGTTGAGTTTAGAAATACACAACTGATAATGGTACAGTTTGGGTATAAACCCAGGCAATACAAATTTGGTAAACCATTAGGTGCATGATTTCAAGATAATAAGATAGCATTAAAATATGCAAATAAATCTAGTTGCATGTTTCCTGTTATGTTAATGTGTGTAACCTGACATTTACATGAAATGGCACATTTTTCTGAAATATTACCAGAAATAACTCTTAATTGAGCTATGTGATGCATAAACCAGGAATTCGGTTAATATGCACGTACTTCGAGAAATTTCAGATAATTGATAAATATTACAGATGGTTCCTTATTAGTGGAGAAAATTACTTTTATTGGTGTCATAGGATGTTCAATTACATGAAATTCAGTATGTATGTGCCAAAACTGATTTGAGTTTGGAATATTTATGATTTTTTTTTTATCTGTCTGCATGCATGATATAAACATTACTTAGTAACTACAATGATTTGAAATATACTGCTCTGCCAGTTCCAGAATGATACTGTATTGTGATTTGAATTGCAATCAAACAGATGAGATAATGGAAACCCTAAGAGTAGGGTGTTGCCATGTGATTAGTGAATGAGATAACCCTAAGAGTAGGGTGTTGGCATGTGATGAATGAACAAGGCAAATGAAACCCTAAGAATAGGGTGCACGATGAATCAAGTATCTTGATATCAATTTTCATTAAAAGATGTGATGATATTTAACAGTTAAATTGCATGATTTAGTTTTAGTACCAAATTGACATGCATTCGGTTTATTTAAGAATTTTAATTTGTCTGCATGTGTAGTATGATAGTTTCTCAGTAGTTATCATAAATTGAGTTACTGTTATAACAGTTCTGGAAAGACAATGTTTTGTGGGTCGATCTGGAATCAGAACAGATGTGTCCTAGGTTAAGGGATCTATACAGAGGGTTGCTCGGAGAATCAAGAAACTCACGAATTGTGAGATACCATTAGTGATAGTTTTGTGGAAAAATCTTAACCTAAAGGAAGGCACGTGGAAACACGAGTCAGGAATGAATGACAAGTTTCCTTTCTCTTTTAGGAATTTCGGGACGAAATTCTTTTAAGGGGAAAAGGTTGTTATGACCCACTCCATGAATAACTAATAAATACCTTGAATTACGTGAAGACATCTCAATTAGTGTTGAACATCAAATTAAAATGTCATGGTTAATCAAATAAGTTAAAATGTGAATCAATAGTTGAGTTTGAAGCATCATAGGTAATTAATGTTAATGGCTATGATGATCGTTAGGTTAATTAAGTTGAGTTGAGTACTCACTGTTGCAATTAGTGATTTGACCTGTTGTGACAAGCTAGTTAACATAATTTTATGCCATGGGATGATAGAGAATCTCGTGCTTGAGAGTTTGCAAGAAGAATCATTTGAATCCGACCTTCAGGTCATGAGTTATGAGTTTTTGGAGCTTTGAGGGACTAGATTGTAATTTTGGATAGTTGGTGGGCAAATTGCATTTCGCCCCCTAGCCCTTTCTCGCTTATCTCTTCTTCTTTACCCTTACTTCCCGATAGAACAGGGAAACCGCCTAGAGCGATGCCCGAGCGGCAGAGAGGAAGGGTGATCAGGGGCGATTTCGAGCCCCAAAGCTCCGACCAGCAGTGCCCCTTCCTTCCCCTTCTTCTTCGTCCTTCTTGCCCTAGCTCGCGCCCACCTATGCCCCTTCCAGTTAGCGGCGCCTCCCTACCGCAGTAGCAGCTGCGTGCCATCGGCAGCAGCAAAGGAGGCTGAGACGGTCAATTTTGGAGCTGGTGAGGTCGTCTCGGCTGCGCCTTGTTCCTCCGCTCTCCATCTTCCTCCAGCACGCCCTAGTAGTGCCCTATCAACAACCTCACCCTAGCCACCCACCCTAGCCAGAGTGTCGGCCAGCAGTAGGCCGACCAGCAGACCAACAGTGGCGGCCGATTTTGGGCTCCCTTTTTTCTTGATTTTGGATGAGTGACACCTCCTTGTACTTCCCCTCCATCCTCCCCTCATACCTGCCCTAATCGCGGCCCTAGTAGCCTGGACAGCCAGCCAACAAGCAAGCTGCTGCTGCGGTGGTGGCTAGAGGCCCTTGGGGTGCATGAAACGGCGAGCTAAGGTCAGCTCCGAGCTTGACTACGAGGTTAGGATCCAAATCCGCAGCCATTAGTTCGATTAGTAATCAATTGAAGCTCAATTAGATTTGCAGTTAGATCAGTTATTAATCGGCCGAGTTATACAATGATTCGGCCGAGTTCCTTTATTAGGATTAACGAACAGTGTTTTGATTGGCCGAATTGGGTGTGATTCGGCCGAGTTTCCTTTATAGGTTATCGATCAGGGTTTGGATCGGCCGAGTTGCGGGTGGATCGGCCAAGTTCCCAGCCAATCGGCCGAATTCCCAGAGTGGTCGGCCGAGTTTCAAGTGTGAGTAGTAGTTCATTCAGTAATCATTATTTAACTCAATTTAAATGTTTAATTTCTTCTGTATCAGTTAGTATAACTTTTAAACAGTGTAGTACATACAATAGAGTATGTTAGTTTCATTGGAACTTGAAATACTTAATATGCTTAGTGATAATGATGAAATTTTCCTGTATTATACTTGCAATGTATTTTCTGATTTAAAAATAGATGTTTAGCATCGAAAGTGGATAAATGATACGGAATCATGTTTAATGATGATAAAGGATATATTTTTGCTTCATGTGATACTTATATTGTGCAATATGCATGAAATGTGATATTCCTGTTTAAATGTTTATTGTTTAATCAGTTATTAGACTTAGGTCCCCTAACACCGTAGAACCCCTAAGAGGAGTCTGCAACTTAGGGGTGAAACTCATGTTGCAACATCATCCGTGCTTGTGTTATGGACAAACGAGGAAAGAGAGGCAGTGTCCAACAACAATCGTGCTTGTGTCACGATGGCACTGGGAAAAAGAAAACACGGTTATCTAACACCATTCGTGCTTGTGTCACGAAGGTAACCCTGTGAGACTCTCCGCCGGTGTACTCAGGTTAAAGGAGGAGTCTGGAGCACACGTGGTTGTGCAGCACACGTGGTTGTGCATTGAGGCCGTGGAGCCTAGGGTCCTGTAGCAGAGCAGGGCTGGCGTCAGACTTAGCATTTCCCGGGTGTGTCGCTAAGTCTTGTACGATGGGATCGTAGCATGAACTTGCTGCGGATCTTTATATGCAGAGTACACTGCATATGATTAGGGCATAATAATATGAATAAGTAATTATGTAGGATCACAGTAAATTTATATAACTGCTTAATTATCTGAATTACCTGTTGATGCTTGGAAATGTGATTATATTCTGCAAATCTGTTATGTTATTAGAACTGCCTTGTTTAGTTCTGCATTTATGTTTAATTTCAATTTATAAACCTGATGAGTTGTTTAGTGATAGCTAAGTGAAATGCTATTCACTGAGCGAGTAGGCTCATACCTCTACTCAAAACATTTTCAGGTTATCATCAGCAGCAGGAAATCTGAAGGATCGTTTCATCCTAACGCCTAGTCTGTAGAAGGAATATGTAGTTAGTAGTTAGAGGTCTCTTAGTCCTTTCCCCTCGATCTGTGGGACAAGGTGTCAGTGAGAGAGAGAATGTGTATAAAGATGTAAATTGTCTATTATGCTTTATTTTATGTTGGACAATGTAATATGTTGTAGACTCTGTTTATTTTGTTAGTCAATTTAATAAAGATGCTTCCGCAGTTTGTTTAGTTTCATTTTACAGCATAAATCAGATTACCCTATTAATGTCTTTAAAATGTTTTAAAAAGTGAAGAGTGGTTGGCTTATGTGTAAATCCCATCCTGTCACGTCCTAATCTCGTGGTTTGTGGCGAGTGTGAGATTGGGGCGTGACAATCTACCTTCCACAATGACATCTGACTAGGGACATAATAAGAATGTACAAACTCTTAGCATTTGTATGATCTCATTGTTCAGGTCCTCAACCAGAAAGCATATGTCATTGAGTACTGTCATTCTGTAGACATTCAATTTGCTCTATCACTATCTCATATGGCTGAACCAGAAAGAATTGGAAGCTTGCATTTGACGTTTATCAAATCAATCTTAATGTATCCCACCAATCATCTAATGATTGGCTCTCAGGGCATACATACCAACACATATCCCCCTGACACACCCAACCATGTTGTAGGTCAGGGCCAAGACAATCTGGTTGATGAAGACCAAGGTCGAGCATAGGTCCTATTTTGTAGAGAAAACCTCCTTGGCAGAGGTCACAGCCTACGAAGGAAGAAGGGGGGAGGAGGTTTTGTCACCCCCAAAGCTTCTCTGAGAACTAAAAACCTCCCGCAGATACCTCCCCTTGCAAGGGTAGGGTTGTGATGGTCCAGTGATGCAACTCTTTCTTCCTTCTAGTAGAGTTGCCATCGGCCTTATTATCGATGCGTCCTTGGCATCGTCACGAGATGTATCTAGGGTTGTCAAGGATACGAGGATTGTGGCCAGGGATTGGCTTCTACATACAACCATGGTTGTCTTTCATGTCTCCCTATGGCGGGGGATCATTGGGGTCCTTTTATATCAATAACAATGTGGAACCCTAGTGTTTAGATAGAGAAAACATGGGCATTGTTAACCACTGATATCCTTTGTCCATGAAATCTTATTTTCCTAAAGCAAATAGAATTTCTTTTGATAATATCAAAAGGTTATTAACTATGTAGCACATTATTCTCATATTTTGTATTATTTTGCATTTTCTCTTTCTTCTTCTCCATTGGGGCTCCTTGGACCCCAAGAAACTCTAATATTTCGAAATTCCTTTCTAAGGATACTTATTATCCTTCTAGATGCATCTACATCCATTATTTCTCATTATCTTTCTTATTTCTTTATTAAAATATTCTTTTGCAAGGATTTCTCATTATCTTTCATTTCCTTTCCTCTTTTTCCTATTTCTTTTTATTAGAAATCACATACAAACGAAATTTACTTAATTGTGGCCATTAATGCCACTTTCTAGATATTTCCAAGTATTTTTCAAAAATACTTTGCTTAATATCCATTATCTTTTATCTTTTTCCATTATTTGGACTTTTCTTCTTTTCTTCTCTTTTATATCCATTATTGGATTAATATAATAATAGGAACCACGAAATTCCTATCACATGGGAGATTTGCAAAAAATCCATCTTTTGAAACAAAGCATACAACCTTTTCAAACAAGTCCATATTCATAAAATCATTACATTTCAATTATGAAAACATGTGCAAATTTGGGTTTGTAACATAAGTTCTTGGATGCAAATCAGTAGTATATTCTTTGCCAAAACCTAAAAGAACATAAATGAATAGATGGGTTGTAGGTATTGAAGTGAGATAACTATTTCTCCCTCTACTAAATACTAAGGTCAGCAGATCCCCTTAGACCTAGGTGCACAGATCCCCATAGCCTAAGGGGCGGGGAGGGCCCAAAATATATGTATGATAAGGTGTGGAACCTCTTAGTAGTACAATAGCATCTGAAGACATGTATACAAGAATGGTTTGCATGATTCTCTCCTTAAACAATGTTTTCTTTTACTTTCTCTCTTCAAATCTTTTATTATGCCATTTACTATACAAGTATTTCACCAAAGTACACAACTTTTGTTGATTCATCTATGTAACATATTTTCTAAGTTCAAAGAACAAGTAATGCACATAAAATAGCAGAAGACATGTAATAAAGTTCCCTTGGAGGATACTAGATATATGGATGTTCATCTCTATTTTCTTATAACTAGTTGCATTTATTTTCTTTCTAGATGATGTATTGCATATCTTATGTCCTATGTACTTCTCAGTTCCTAGAACTAGTCTTTCTTTCCATGGAATAATGTAATCATGACTATTTATCCCTATGGATGATGTTGTATGACATTTTATATGATGTTTTGTGAACACGATTTGGCTTCTATATATTCTAGATGACAATCACAATCCCTTATATTTTTCCTCTTGACATGTTATAGAAATGAGTGCATGCATATCTAGGGAATGCCATCTTGGAAAGTATATAGGAATTGGGGACGTCACATACATGTAAGCCGCATTTACTAACGAACATAATTATTTCATTATATTATATATATATATATAAAGTGTGTGTACAAGTATATATGTATATGTATATGTATATGTATATGTATATGTATATGTATATGTATATGTATATGTATATGTATATGTATATGTATATGTATATGTATATGTATATGTATATATATCTATGTATACATGTATATATATGTGTGTATATATAGAGATAATTTTGTTTGTGTGTGTATAAATACACACATACAAAAATATATGTAATGTATATAAATATAAATATATATATGTATATATTTGTATACATATACATATGAGTGTAGAAACAATACATATGTATATATAGATAAGTATATATATATATATAGAGAGAGAGAGAGTGAGAGAGAGGGAGTGAGCAAGAATGAGGGCCATGGCTACATTTGAGTGTAGAAACTATACAACCATGTTTCTTGCCATTGGCAGTTAATCTGTGAATTTCAGATGCAGTTGTGTTATCATTGGTTCTTAACATCGTGCTTATCATATTGTCCCCTCATCTCTCTCCTACTTTAACTTTAACTTTCCTTTCTTTTTCATGTGACCCCTTTGTCCTCTCATTTCCAAGAAGGTTGTTGTGCTTGTCATTGGCCTATAAATATACCAAAACCAAAGTGAGGATAAGCTAGGAAACCCATATGCTATAATTATATATTGTATATAAATTAGTATATATATGTGTGTTTTTTTCTTCTTTTCTTTCTTTTTATCATTGATTTATTTTCATTCTATTCAATGACTTTGATCTCTATATATTTATTATTTTAGGTACGCCATGTATGAGTTGATCTGTTAGTGAATGGAATCCCTTGTCTAGAGCTAGTGATTGAGTGAAAACTATGCCACGTCAATGTGATAAGAAGAAAGGATTATCCAAGATGGTGGATGACAAAAGCAATTTGTGATTGTGCCAATTTCTTCATGGTCACATCATGATGTGTGTCATAAAACTGACCATTGGAGCTTACAACTTTGAGATGAAGACACCCCTCTTCCAGATAATCTAGCAAAACCACTTTGTTGGGACAATAAATCAAGACCCAAATAAGAATATCCAGGAACACCCACCTAAGTAATATTTAAAAGATTAAATATGTAAGAACCACCTCTCTCTGGGTAGATGTATTCCAGTTGTCTCTATGAGACCAAGCACTTGGTACACAAACCATCTCCACAAGTAGCATAATGACATGTGAAGATCTTGTCAGGTTGTTTGTGATGAAGTGAGTTCTTTGCACTCTCTTATTAAAATTACTTCCTTCCCTTCATTTTTGTCACTCTTGAAGTCACCTCATCATTTCACATAGCTTTGACCTTTGTTAATACCCAATTTGAGAATACAATGTTTTATTCAAATGATATGTCCCTCATGGCATCAAAATTTGTCTTGATTAATGATATAAATCAACCTAAATAATTTCGTAATCTTAGTATAGCATTTATGTCTTAAAAATTTCATATAAGATCTACTATTTATCTACATATATACCAAGTCTAATCTAAAATGAGATATCCATACAATTGTTGAGAATGTTATACATCTAAATTAGAATGTTCAAAACTTACATATATATTATCTTTGATTATAAAAGTTTTACAATCAAGGATAAAAAAACATGTGACGTGTATGGTTCTTTGGTCCTGTATACAAATTTTATGTTCCTATTAAAACTACTTAATAATATGAGGAGAACCCCATGATGGATAAAATGGTGGTTTTATAGTGATTGTGCTCATACACACTGTAACCAGTAAATTTGTTAGAATTTAATGAGAAAGGAAACTAATAAATCTATGAGTATTACATTCTAAGTAAAATCTGGATGATGTACAAATATTTCTTCTTGGTTTTATAGTCAAAGGAAGAGTTGAATGGAAGCACTCACTATTTAATCTAGTCAACAATTTAGTTTCTATAAAGATTATCATGATAGGGTGATGAAATACTAGAATGATTTGTATCTAGAGGGATATAATATTTTGTCTTAACCTAAAATGTAGACTAGTTATGATGGACCACATTGTATCTATAATCTAGATCCATTTTTGTTTATTGATAAGTCCAATCCCGAGTTCTGAGACATGATTCTATCAAATACATTAGTAGCATGTTAGAAGACATGAATGGTCTCAAGGTGAAGTATGTCTGTTATTTTATTTTAGTACTAGGTCATTTTAAGTGGCATATACATTGATACTTCTTGGATAGTCCAAAATTTAGAGAGATTTTTATAACAATTATGAGTCAACAAAATTCAATGACACGTAATCTGATAATACTTGGCAATACATAACAATGCAAATCATGTATAATTAGGACAATGCATTCCTCAAACTAATGAATTAATTTTGTCACCTAACATGTTGTGTCTTTCTAGAATATAAGAGAAAAATTGACTAGAAGGGTTAATGGGTTCGTTTTACTGGTAAAATTTAGTAGGATGTGTAAATGTACCATGCTAATGATGGATATAAACAATACTTGGTAAGCACATATTACTAACATCAAATGTGAGATGATTGAAAATGTGATCATTCACCGATGTGAGTCTATTGCACACACAAATTCCCTAACAAAATTATCCTAGGTCTAAAATTTTATCACAATCACAAATAATTCACCCACTAGTGGATAGATCAATCGTAGTATAGCAAAAAGTTGAACCCAAAAGGCAACATTTATAAGAAATTGACTTCGGAAGTAATAATTAAGAATAATACTTAAAAGATGGGTTCAATTCAATGTTAAGATAACACCGAGACATTATGATTTCAATCCATCACCCACATACCTATCATAGTCATTACAACATAGTAACCTCAACAATTCAACTAGGACCAAGTGAATTCTTCTACTTTAGCATCATGTAGGAACCCTTCCATGATCACAATGGGAATCATATGCATCCATTTGGGATATAATCCTAAGTTTTGTGGTTTCTATGCTTAGGTATCACACATGCTAGATGAGAGATAGATTCAATAAGAAATCATATATCAAATGTAGAACGATTTAATATACTGAGAAAATTGAGTTTGAAAACAACTGAGATGGTATATAGGGTGATGGGGCTACTCCCCATTCCCCAATGAGAAGGTGTACTGGCTCATCTTCATGGAAAGAACACATATATAATAAGAGAGGTGAGAAATCATGTCCAATGGAAAAGAGAGAAGTAGCCTGAGGTCTCTAACTCCTGCAATCTTCTTCGACCAGGACAAGTTTGAGGAACTCTACATGGATGGTCCTCTTCCTTGTCTTCTCCTCTGCCTCCTTGCTCCCAAAATATGTTATGGACTAATACTAAAAAAAATGAACAATTATTATGTCAACCTCCCATTTTGTTAATAATTATCTTCCTATTGGCGTATGTGTAAAATTTTTCTATCTACTATGATGATCGAGTGGCCATGTGGTCTTGTTGTCCTATCACCCATATGGTAGGGAAAATGATGGACTTTTGGTCGACTAACCAGCTACATTGATCGATCAATTACCATTTTGATAAGAGTTATGGAGAGTAAGTGTTTGGGTTGAACCTAGGAGGGGATGAACTATTCAACTGGACTCTTGAGATTGTTGTAGCCTTTTCACTTTGGAGTCACAATTGTTGATTGGCAGACCAATGAGGTGGATTGGTCGATCAACCTCATCTGTGAGGCACTCTACTATAGGTGGATTTAACGATCAATATAGCAGATTGGTCTATCATTTGATTTCAAAAATCCAATAGAGTTACTTTCCATTAGAGACGATCATCTTATTAGCCGATCTATGATGGTGATCAGTGGATCTAAAGCTTGTATTGGAATGACTTTGGATGGGCGGGTTGGTCAGAAGACCAGGAGGTCTGATTTCTCTATCAACATGTCTGGGATGTGATGTTTAGATCCAATTTGCTTTTGAATCCTTTCTATGCCCTTGTTATGAGTGCAAGGAAATTCATCTTCCTCTTGAGTTGATGTGTGCTTTCATCTGTATAAAACTAAGAACTCTAATCAAAGTCCTGATATTTAAGAGCAAGAACAAATGATGAAATTGTGTTGTTGTAGCTAGGGATGCTAACGATAAATGGATGGGTGGCACTGCAGAAACCATTAGAATTACTAAAGTAGTCAAAGCTGAACTCCAGGGGATTTGGTTGGTGCTAGAAATTGCATCAGTAAACAATCTAAGAGAGGTCGTTGTGGAATCTGACTCACAAATTGTTGTGAATATGATTCATCAAGATGAGCGCATGAACCCGAGGTATGCAAAATTGATCGGAGGAATTCAGCAGGAAGTACGCCCTAGATGGGCAATCAAGTTTATTAGAAGAGAGAGCAACTCAATTGTAGACAAATTGGTGAAATACAACAAAAAAACTCCATGGCATATACCACATATGCCCTTCCACCTGTTGAGGTCTGGGATCTCCTAAATAAGGATATATGTAATGGTAGTAGTACTACGATGTTTACTATTTCCTGCTTGATTTGTGATTGTAATTTATCTTTGCAATTAGCTCGCACGCGGAGGGCGGGATGAATAAGATAGCCTCCTGACTTACTTAAAAAAAATGATGAAACTAAGCAAAACATGATGAAAATGACAAATAGAATGAACAAAACTAATCTATAAATTAAAATAAAAAGTGATGAATATAAATATATCAAATTACCCTGAACTTGAACTTTGCTAGTCCTCGAGTAACATAGAATCATAAAAACCTATCAAATAATAATACCAGCATGTCATCCTCTCTTTCATAAAATCACTTGGTTTCCTTACAACCGAATATGGCCTAGAAACTCGATCTCATAGAATCTCAAATTAAAATTCCCTAAATCGACTACACATTCATAAATCTGTATATATATCAAAAAATTTGCATCACAATCATGACATCATCAGTGTCTCAGAAGGTTCCCTATATTCTAATGAGATTTTAGACAAGTACAATGTTCAGGTATGAAGAAAATTGTTTTTGGGGTGAATACTGCCCCATGGGAAGAAATTGGAGTGAAAGAGGGTAGAAATAGGGAAATCACAAATCTCTCCTATATTTGACTTGAGATTTCTTTATTTTTGTTGAATTTACTTTGATTCCATTTTTTTCTTTTTGGGGTGCACATTGGCATGTGTTTATTATGGTAATCTCCTCTTACAAATGAAGAGTATGGAAGTGTCTGAGGGTGAGAGTGAAATGCCACTCCAACGTGGAGTTTGGCACATTCTTTTTGGCTTTTTCATTTATTTTTTGTAGGTGGTGGGGTGAGATTGTGGTAGGAGAAGTGTTGAAAAGGCTGAATTTGTGCATCTCATAATTGGGAATTCGGAGCATAGGATCAAACTTCAGTAGCCAATTCAATCATGTCATATAAATTGTAAAGTAATCACTATTCTACAAGAAGTTTATGTTCATCAATAAGAGGAAAATTGTAATTGGACTCCTCACGATCTCATACAGCTTGCCACATTTTCAAGGGAGTGATATTATATAGGATCATTGGGGACATGATAGGTTCTAGCATTGCAATTTCATATTCATTATTCCAAAAAGGATTTGTTTCATTCAAATGGAGGGGTACACTACTAATTTTTCAAAACAAAACATGCAAATAGAAATTGAATATAGGATGACTGGGCAATGGCCAATTACACGCAACTAGTCATGCAAATTTGGAAAAAAAAATGACAGAAGAAAACATATGAAATTCTAATATAGAAAACCTAATGATGGAAAAGGAAATATAGAGGTGGTGCATTGGATAAATACCACCCACCCTCGACCCCATACATAGAATTTTTCTCATTCTCAAGAAAACTCTAAATCCAAAATGGAGGGGAAGAAGATCATTGAAAATAGCACCAATTATCATGTTGAACTGATGGTGGTAGTTGTTGTGGAGGTGAAGGGGATGATGATCAGGCGTTCCGGAGTGACTGGGTTAGCCGATCAAGGTCCATGGTGTCGAGGAAGTACATGCATGTGTCAAGCCATTTTACCAACATGAATTGACTGATTAAGCAGTTGAATGCTAATAATTTCCTCAAGTTAATCAATTGATCAACAAGCTTGATTGGATGATGATCCTTAAAATTCATTAGACTAGAAGTTACTAATTTTTGGGCTTCATTTTGGTTGGGTGCTCGATGTGCCTAATTAGAGAATCTCGATAATTCATTCACTCTAGTAGATACTGGAATTTTTGGTGCTCTTTGGTCTCCCAATATATAGGCCTACTCGGGCAATCATCTTTGTGAAGAAAATATCCTCTACACGTAGGTAGGTCAACTAGAGAGGTTGGTTGGCTAGTCAACCTATGTTTTAGTTCCTACAAAAAATTGAACCTCTTTGTTCGGCTGATTAGAAGGTCTAGTCGGCCGATTAGGGGGTACAATTTTGTATAGGTACTCAAACACATGTTGATCTTATGACCACACAAGCAATGGATTAGATAGATGCAAATATACCCTAAAAGTAGAATTCAAAAAATGCTAATCACTAAGTGTTCAATTGAGAGCTAAACTAAGAAATTAAAATCATGAAATAGGAATGTTATCTAATTATTCCAGCAAAATCAAAATATAACTAGATAAACATCGGGTTGCATCTGGAGACCACCTTGTTTAACATTGTGGCTCGATGTCTAGATTCTCAATTAGGAAATTTCCTAGAAAGAGGTAGTGGAGTTACTTCCTTTGCTACAAAATCATTAGTTGTGATGTATCATTTTAGTCTATGTCCTTCATAACAAATTTTCCTTTGATTTTGTCCCATAAGATAAATGTTCCATGTAGGCAGATCCTTTTCACAAGGAATGGTCCATGCCATTAGGGTCATAGATTCCTAGAAAACAATCTCAAAAGGGAGTTTTAAAATAGGAACTTGGTCTCCTACTTGGATGTCCTTTTGCTTGAGGTGTGCATAATGTCACAACCCCGACGTTCTTTTTAGATGTACATGTTCTCATATGTAGACATGTGTAGTTTCTTCACTGTTGCAATTATAGGAAGTAATTGTCTTAGGTAAGAGACAAGTCCAAATTCATAACTCAGATTTCCCATCCATCTTTTTGCTCCATCTCAATAGGGAGATGAAAAGATTTTCCATAGATCAACTGGAATGGAGCGGTATCGTAGGGTATCTTGAATGCAATTTAGTATGCCCATAAAGAATCATTGACCTTAAATGATTAATCGTTTCTTGTTCATCCAACCATATTCTACATGATAACTTTTCTCTATTAATTTAATATTTTAACTTGGCCACTAGTTTGAGTATAAAATGGCATAGCTAATTGGAGATGAATGTCATACTTCATCAACAAAAGCTCAAAACTTCTTCTTTATAAAATAGGATCCTATGTTGGATATGATGGTGTGTGGTACCCCAAACCTAGGAAAAATGATATCCTAGATAAGTTTTGAATCACACTTGGGGTCTCTGATAACACCTATTTTTGTGATGTTTTTTCCCTTTATTTTGTTATCAAAACTTCCCTTTTCTGCTATTTTCCTCTTTTTTATTAGCATTTTTGCAATAATTGGCCAAGCAATGCTTTTGATCCAATTTTTCCATCTTTTGCAGAGGTTTCCCTCATTTTGGTACAATAAGGTCGTCCCGTCCCAGCCCACAAATAAGTCCAAGTCTGTTTCGGCCTTCCTGACCTGACGCCCGATACAACCTCTGCCCGATAGGGTGGAGCGACACAATGACGCATGACAAAGGGATGTCGTGCAAGAAGAAGCCGATGGACGCGACGCCTTCTACCCGACAGGGAGCCAAGCTCGCCACGACAACTCAGCTTGTCGGGCGACACAGCCACCCACCGGCAGGCACGCTGCTGTCATGTGACCGATAGCCGACACCCCTGTGCCGAGCGATACCCGTATCGCCTGTCCACCGACCCGCGAATAAGTAGGACACGTGGCACTTCGAGCACCATAACTTCCCCCAACCGCTGCCTATAAATAGCAGCTACAGGAAGTCGAAAAGACAGGTTCGGACCGTTGGGACTTTGAGCGATCTTTGAGGGAGAGCTGCGAGAATATCGTGCCCCAGTGCTCGTGTTGGGTGACTCTAGGTGAGCTCTTCCTCATCCCGAGAGGGAGGGGATGGTTCACTTGGGACCGTCCCGGGCGACACTGGGGGCCGATATAGGCCAACGTTGATAAGAGACACAAGCGCCCGATACAAGTGCCCGACAGTAGAACGCGCCGCTCCATGCCAGACAAGATATCGAACCCGATACGCTTCGCCCGTCATGCGTGCCTCCCAAGAGGGTTCGCCGCCCGACATGAGCATATTGGCCAGGGTCCTTGAGCGATACAGTCGGCCGCCAAGCGTACCGCCCGAGAGGGTGTGCCGCCCGACACCGTTGTATCGGGCTAGGCTCCTGACCGATATCGGGCTGGAGAGCCGCAATACCCTGTCGACCTTATACATCAAGAAGGCGACATCTATCTTTAAATTCTGTTATTTAATTCTTTATTTACGCATTGTAATTAAGACCTTTAATGTTTATGGAAATAGAATAGCTTAATTACTTGTTTCTCTATGCTTGGTACATGTGTTGGATGGATGCTATGTTTGATATCCGGACTATAGCTTGTATGTTTGGATCGCGTTTCACTTAGCTACCGAACTGTGTTTTCCTATTGCAACAACTTCGAGAGTTGTGTTGTGGATCTAGTATTTGGTCCGATTCTGGAGTACGAGAGTGCCTGGAACGGAGTTGTTTCAGTAACATTCCACTCTAACTTGAGTCCAGCAACCTCAAGAGGGGTTTTGATGCTTGGTTAGAGGTACTCGCTCTGAGAGGAGGGGTGTAGGGTGTCTCTGCTACCGCTTGTTTTACTGAAGTCTTATCCTTCATACCTTGCTCTAGCTCTAGTTTTATCTTTCAGTTTCTATTGCATGAAAACCCCTAAAAACTGCTAAATGACTAAAAACCTTAAATCTCTCTAGTAGCTCCAGTTGGAGATAGTCTTCTTGTTTTGTTTGAGACATCTTGATGTTTCCCTTTTTGGGAAATTTGTTATCTCTTTATACCTGTTGGAGTGTAGCGTGTCGATTCTAGGTTCTCAACACTACCCCCCTTGTCCCTGTGTTCGACCTCGTATATCTACTTCGACCTCGTAAACAAAGTTGTGGGGGGCCTAGAAGGATTCAGGTTTATAAATGTAAAAGCTCGACTACCTCAAATCCGCCTCCACTTTTGGACGCACGATTTAGGCCGGTCAACTTTTTGGCGCCGTTGTCGGGGACAAGGCAAAAATGGTATTGTAGACGAATCTGAATCCACTAACTACACTCCTGTGCCTCAAGCTCAGAAATGAGTTTGACAACACTCTTTTTCTTTTTTCTTCTTATTGGTATTCTTTTAAAAATAAAAACTCAACTTCCTAAACTTGATTTTTTTGTGTCATTTCAGGAACCCTGAAGAACAGTAGTCCGCTTCCCCGAGTTCCGACACCACTCAACTGTCCAATCAGGTACAGTTATCAACGCTATGCCTCCCCGAGTCAACCCACAACACTCTGAAGGGGAACGACAAGGAAGATCTGGGCATGAATCACCTCCACCAGATGGCAACGACTGCTATGACGGCAATAACCAGCTCGAAGATCAGGAATCAGAACACTCTGAGGAAGAACACCCTCGAGCTAGGCGTCACCACCGCCACCGAAACTGGAGAAATTAAGATCAGGGACATAACCGACGAGACGACGAAAGTGACGCCTCCGATGAGGAAGAAAAGACATTTAGAGAGTTGGCATCGACAAAAGCCAACAACTCCAGATGTCCTGTCATCATCCCGCGATTCAACACAGCCAATTTTGAGCTTAAGCCTTCTGTGATCTCTATGATCCAGAATAAAAGCTTCAGGGGAAGTTCGAAAAATGACAACCCCTACCACCACCTCGATGCCTTCGAGAACATCTGTGACACGATAAAGATGCAGGGGGTCCCCCGGGAGGTTATATATTGCAAAGGCTTCATCTTTTCACTAGAGGACAAGGCACTGTCCTGGTACCTCGAGTTACCCCACCGGTCCTTGAACGGGTGGGGAGCCTTAGGTGAAGCCTTCGTAAATAAGTTTTACCCCACCGAGAGGACGGTCAGAACCCGGCAGAAAAAAACCTCCTTTACGCAAAAGCCAAACGAAAGCCTCCACGACGCCTGGGAGCGGTTCCAAGAGTACCTGAGGGATTGCCTCCATCATAATTACAAGAAGGGCTTCCTTGTCACCACCTTCTACAATGGCCTGACTCCCGATGAACGGGTATCATTGAATGCAGCAGCAGGAAGTGACTTCTTAGGGAAAAAGCTAAGCAAGTCTGAAAGGATCATCAAAAATATGGCCGAGCTGCAAGCCGGCGCTGAATATGATAGTTCAGATAGAAGACAGGTGAAAAAAGGTCGGTGAAGGGTCCTCTCTTGAGTCCAAGGCTCTAGAGACCATCACTTCTCAAATTCAGAAAATAGCCACAGATGTATAGCAGCTGAGGGAATCCGGCGCGAAAGGGAAGAAGCAGGTGGAAAAAGTAATGAAATGTGTAACATGTGGAGAAGGCGGTCATGGGATAGATAATTGCATCTACACCCGAACAGAAGCATCAAGCAAAACTGAGTCTGACGTCGAAGAGACTGAAAAGGTCTCTTTCATAAATTTCAAAAGACCAGACCACCCTGGTTTCAACGATGGCAACAAGGAGGCAGCTGAGAATTCTCATCAGCTGCATAACTCCACTAGGGCGCCCCAAGCTTTTGAGAAGAGGGGAGGGCTGAGTCAATACATCAAAAACACCCCCTTCCAGCCAAACAAAGGAGTTTTCCAGGGGCAAACTAAGTATCAAGGATCAGCCAGAGAGCAAGGACAGGACAAGGCTTCGAACCAAGCAGATGTGGTGGGACAATTGTTTGATTTTGTGAAAAGGCAGGACACAATTAACAACCAGTTGGCGCAGAGCGCGTTATCAAGTTCAGGTGTTTTGAACTCATTGCAGGTTCAAATGGCAGATATGCAGACGCACCAACGCTAGATGGATCAACAATTAGCTCAAATGGCCGAATTAATGAAGAATCCCTCAGGCAAAATACCATCCAACACTGAAACTGCAAAGAAGGCAGGGATGTGATCGAGAGAAGAAGGAGATTGGGTTGCAAGAGATGGATGTATGATGTCAGCGGATAAAGAGTGGAAAGGCTGGAGCCGTCAAGCTGGAGACGAAAACTATATCGCTTCTCAGGAGGCAACCCGAGCTCGTTTTTCTTTCCTAGAATAGCATGCAATTTACTTTCCTGCAAAACAAACATTACAAACATTTGGATTGTAATATGGCCCGAGTTAGTGCATGCGCCACATACGCTGACTCTTGTGTTTTATGGGACACCGCCCTAGTTTTATTAGCCGGGATGGGTAATACCATCTAAGACCGGGAGCTTAGTCTTAGGCCAATGATGTTTTACCCGTCAGCCGCAGTTTAAACCGTTTTGTTTTCATGTTGAAGCGGGAGGCAACCCAACCGGCTATGTGAACACCCATATCAGGCGATGGGACTTTGTGGAGCGCAACAGCCGAGCCGACGGTTGGACTTGCTGACTTACGTGTTTCCTTAACGACCGACGCGCGCCCCGGTTTTACTGTTGAGTTTTTATATAAAGAGGCGAGTTTTTACCGTGTCGGGCTCCTTGCCTTACTGTTTTCCACGCTCCCATATCGTGCTAAAGAACTTGTGTTTCTGCTCCCGTGTCGTGCAAGACTGCATCTCGCTCGTATCGTGCGGTAGTTCGGATCACAGTAAGGTATCGCCCGGCAAACCGTGTCACCCGACACATTTCTTTCTTTAAGCAGGTAGCCTATCGGCCTTACGGCCCCTATGCTGAGCAGTTTTATATCGCCCGATATGGATGTCGCGCAACATACCTATGCCAGATACACTGTGTCGGGCGATAGCCATGTCGCCCATTTTTGTATCACCTTGCCTATTTTTGCTATCAGGCGACACACTGCTTTTCTTTCAAGAGAACTGTATCGGGCATCTTATCCTATCGCCCTCGTACCACCCGACACGCTCGATTTGAGCGACAGACCTAACGCGCGTTCATCGCCTTACCGCCTTGTCATTATCGCATGCTTGACCTTTTGACGAATCGGGCGATACCCACCTCTTATATCGGGCACAAGGCTTCACTTCTGAAACTAATGTGTCGCCCGATATGGGGGTGTCTGACAGTTTTTATACAGAGAAATCCCGGGTCATAAATTTATTCTTTATTTAATCAAAGTATTTTTCTTTCTGTCTTATAGAGATGGCCCGCATCAAGACAACCGATGTCCCAGTTGATGCACAAGGCAGGAGAGTCTACCCAGAGACTGCTGCTAAAGGGCAGTCCGCCAGGCCTAAGCGCCCGCACTCAGGACCAGCTGGGACGTCGGCAGCAGGAAAGAGGGCTAGGGTTGGAGAGGCGGCAACTCCAATCCCAACACCTACACCTCTAGCAGCAGCGGAACTCCCGGAATTCTTGTCAGGGAGTTTTGAACCAAGAGATGACGAGCACTCTCACCGATATGCTGAGCTAGTGACCAAGCTCTACCGTCCGAGCAGGTTCTGCCATAGAGCCTCGTTTGCTGAGCTAGGAATCGTGAAGAGTCTGAAGGGCGTACTAGCTGCGGCAGGGCTGAAGAAGATCTGTTTCAGCCGATCTTCTTCGTACACTAAGCTTACGATGGAGTTTATGTCTTCGCTCCACCGGGTGAGGAACTTTGCGGCGGAGAGAGAAGAATTTGGCGGGCCAGACAGACTCCAGGCCCGGCTCTAGAATTCGGAGTACACCATCTCTGAGAAGCTCTTGAACAAGATCTTCTCCTCCAACGAGGAGGAAAAGAACCTGATGGACAACGGTGAGAGGATCACTGAGGGAGACAGGTTCAATCCCGTGCAGCTTTGGGGAAATCTTACCAGCGAATCTTCGTTCAATCTGGGAAGAAAGGTCGTGGCAGTGCACTCCTTCTTCTGGAGGATAGTGCACAAGCTTGTGGCATGCTTGTTGTTCAGCAAAAACGAGTCCAACAACATTTACACAGAAGAGATCCACGTCATGTGGCACATAATGGAGGGCCGAGTGATCAACCTCGGTCGGTTTTTGCTGAATAGGCGGAACCCAATGAAGGAAGCCACCAAAGAATACTGCATGGGTGGCATCGCCAATCTCATCGCAGTAGGACTCGGGTACCCAAGCGAGCCGCGCAGCCTTTCGAGGACGCAAGGCGACGAGGTGCTTGACACCAAATACTTGATGAGGACCAACATCATTAAGAGGGAGGGGAGGAACATCTTCTACAAGTTCTCAAGGACAGATATACTCCTCCCCCTCCCTCGCTGCGCCGACTACGACGCAGAGAAACTGATCTTCACCATCGCTGAGTTTGAAGCCGTAGCAAATAACACAGCTCCCACTGCATCGACCAGGGCCCCAGAAAGGGCCACCCCAGAGCTACCGACGACAACCGCTGATAGAGTTCTCGCCGCTCCGACCATACCAGCCACCTCCACAGCATGGACGGTAGCTGTTGAGAAAGCGCCGATGATTGTTGAGGTCACCGGGACGGAAACTACGGGATCTGACGCGAAATAGATGGCCGCAGTTCCCGGCACTGTATCAAGACCTGCAGAGTTGGAAGGGGAATTTCAGCAGGGCAATAGCAACGGGATGTTCGACGAGATCATGAGAGAACTTGAAAGAACATCAACACCACCGCCGAAGTCCCCTCCTATAGCAGTCGAGGAGATCGCCGACAGTGCAGAGGTGGAACAGAGTCTGCCCTCATCACGATCATCTCCACCCAGACGAGAAGGCAAGGCGGCGACTCCTGAAAAAATGCTGACGCCCCACCTGGGGACGTCTGGATCGCGTACGATTTTTATAGATTCTACCTCTCCTGTTGGACCATAGCGCGAACAAGATGTCGCGAGGAAGGAAGGGAGACCCACCCAAGCTCCTCCGTCGCTCGGAAAGATGCTCGGGCACGAGCTCGATAATTTGCGTGAGGTAACGGATATCAACTCTGACGTTTGTATTTCCCTAACCCCCAAATTTGCGTCTTTCCAAAACAGGCTGGATAGCCAAGAAAGAGAGCTGCTGACTCTAGCGAGCCTGCCCGGTGGACTACAAGCCTTGAATGCAACAATGTAGCAAGTTCTCCTATGACTAGATAGGCTCGAGGAGAGAATGGACAGAAGTGATGACCACCCGCACCAAAGGCAGCTGAGACGGTCACCGTCACCTACCAGTCAGGGCTCTCATCCCTCTTCATCAGGTTCCCCCTCGGGAACAGCATCGTCCTCCTCCTCCAGTAGATGATCCTCAACGCCCAAGGAGGGGACGCAACAAGGATCGGCCGAAGGAACTCCCAACAGACAGGAGAACTCCTTAGGATTGGGAGATGCAAACATCTCTGTCCCCGTGGATGAAGTCAAGGACGAAAGCGTAGATATCATCATCGGGGGAGACTCTTCCGAAGAGTCTGAGGGAGAAAAGGGGGATGTCTACACAGTCAATAAAAGACATCTACCCCGAGGGAGACGCTCGATGGCGGACAGATTTCGTGAGCCATCTGAGATATCCTCCTTCGAGATGGCCGATTTTGACAGGCAAGCCATCGGATGCCTGACGATCAGAGACCAGAAGCTGCTAAATAAGGTCTTGCGATCGCAGGCAGATGAAGATGAGGTCGTCTGGACCGACGGCTACCTTTCGGTGTGGAAGAAGGTTCTTCGCGGCATGTTCCGCACACCGGCCGTGGTCGGTAAGAGACTATTCAGGGTCCTGGAGAATGCGTTGATAGAGAATATCAGCAGCAGGACAGGTCGGAGAGCAGTATACACAGCCACCCTGACCTTGGCAAAAAGGTTGATGAAGGGAGATCAAGACTCTCGTGTGGTGGCCAACATGCTGCAGCACATTGAAGAGCATAGGTCGAACCTAGTTTTGGCCCCATACAAGCACCGGAACGTGTGGTTTCTATGCATAGCAAACTTCAGAAACTGTGACGTCCGGTTGCTGTGTTGCAGAAATGCTGAAGTGCCACACTCCGGGGGCATTTTCTGCCGCCCGGATGACGCGAAGCTGAGACTCCTGCCACTACGTCTGCAATGGGCCATAAAGCGTGGAAGCCAACGTCACCAAGGACCTTGGAACTTCTTCACTATCTGAGACCTCCCTGCACAGATAGAAGAGGGGAGTGGAAACAGCGCTATCGCCATCCTAAGTGCAATTGAGGCGCTCAACACATTTGGAAACTTGGGAGTCCTCAAAGGCACGTCCTTCTATCAATGTCGGAGCATTTACGCCATGTTGCTATTCAAGGACAAGCGCTATTTCTGGGACGCAGGGGTACCGAAGCAGCTGCTGGACAGTGACCTGGATGAAAACCCTTCTCAGTCCTGCAGCTCCTCAGAAAAAGAAGAGGAAGTGGCAACCGTCACACATGGGGCAGGCAAGCAGTTGGCAGTCCTGAAGAAAGTGCATGGGATGGAGGACACTGCTTTTCCTGAAGCTTCAGAAGGGCTGATCACAATTTTCGACCTCTTTTCGTGCGCAACTCTCACACAGGAGTAGGTCAACTTTATCCAGAAGAAGTTAGCTGATTCAACCCCATCGGTTGTTTCCTTTCAAGCAGGCGATGTCGTAGTCCCGGTTGATGATCTAAGGGACATGGTGAAGGAAGGAGGGTGCTTGGCTGTAACAGTTGCAACCGCTTACATCCAGTACATACAGCCAAAGCTAGAACAAGCATACATTGCCCATCCTATGTTGTTCAATGACATATGCCTCGCCAATGAAACAGGAGCGAAGAAAGTATTTCTACAGAAGTTGGCGAGTGGAGTTCCCTGCGAGATCTTCCTCCCAGTTCTACATTACCACAACTGGACGCTCCTAGCAGTATACACCCGGGAACGAGCAGGAATTTTCTACAACAGCTCGGACGGCAACAAGAACCATCTTGTGCCGTGTACTTATGAACCTTTGTCATCCGTCGAGCGCTTGGTCCGAAAATACTATGACAAGGTGGCAAAGATGATCCAACCATTCCTGGATACGCAAGCAAGCAAGTGGCACAAGCTCCAATTCTACCACCGCAGTCTGCAGCAACTCCCTTTATCCAACGACTGTGACATCTATGTCATGGAATGGATAGCAAACAAAGAAAAGCCTGACCAGCTCCACCACACCGTCTATCACAGCAAAAGGGGAGAATATGTGTGGGAGCTTCTATCTGACGCATGCGTAACCTCATTGGAATAAAACATTACCTCACCTTATCTACTTCACAACTCTGGGACAGAGTGTGGAGTATGTTTGGGGGGTACCATGTACCAGTGAGGGAGGTACAAATTTTGAAATTTCTTTATTCTTTTGCCCCTTATTCGTAATTCTTTTGTGTACATATTTATCTTCATACCAAAATTTTGAAAAATTTTGTTTATATCATTCTCCATGCTTATGTACAAAGTTGCTATAATAATGAAAACTTGTTGTGACTTCTTGCAAAGTTAGTTTTCTTTGTGCTTAACGAGATGCAAGTTATGTTATATCTTTTTGATAATGCTGCTTCAAACGAACAAAAGAGTATGTTTTCCCATGCCAAAAATTTCAAAAAATATAATAATCTCGCAAAACAGCTAAGAGACGAGTATGGAGAAGGAAAAAGCTGCCCAAATAGTAGAAATCTCTTTATTTCCCCTCACCCAACGAAAATCCCAAAAAGAGAGAGAAGCCTTATGAGTGTGAATAAAAGCAAGAGAGTTGTTCCCAATAAAAGAATATATATATATATACACACTTGTTTTCCAAAAGTACCCATCTTTAGGCATGGTAGATCTGGGGAAGTGGTACGTAGGATGTGAAATCACTGCTCTAAAGCCAACTGGCTTGGACTGCAGGGACCACTTGCCCGCTAATGGACCCTTACCTGGATGGACCGATGGGAAACAAGGAAAAACCCCAAAAAGCCTTAGCCTACCCGATACACAACTTTCTTCCCCAAAAATAACGTTGTTTGGTGTGTAAGCTAACTTCAGAATCATACAACAAAGTCTCGCCGAAGCTGTAGAGAAGAATCTTACTTAAACAATAAGCAGGAAAAACTAAGTCTTTTGTTCGTAATGAGACAACATTATCTTTTAGGCATTACGATTCTTGTTCCACCTTTTGAACAGAGAGCTATCCCGAGCAGAAGAAACATCACTAAATATAGTTTAAATATTGATTGAGGACAATCAAAACGCTAAGTTTGGGGGAGTTGATAACACCTATTTTTGTGATGTTTTTGCCCTTTATTTTGTTATCAAAACTGCCCTTTTCTGCTATTTTCCTCTCTTTTATTAACACTTTCGCAATAATTGGCCAAGAAATGCTTTTGATCCAATTTTTCCATCTTTTGCAGAGTTTTCCCTCATTTTGGTCCAATAACGCCGTTCCGTCCCGGCCCACAAATAAGTCCAAGTATGTTTCGGCCTTCCTGACCTGACGCTTGATACAAAATCTACCTGACAGGGTGGAGCGACACAATGACGCATGACAAAGGGATGTCGCGCAAGAAGAAGCTGACGGACGCGACGCCTTCTACCCAACAGGGAGCCAAGCTCACCCCGACAACCCAGCTTGTCGGGAGACATAGCCACCCACCGGTAGGCACGCCGCCCGTCACGTGACTGATAGTCGACACCCCTGCGCCGAGCGATACCCGTATCGCCCGTCCACCGACCTGTGAATAAGGAGGACACGTGGCGCTTCGACCACCATAACTTCCCCCAACCGCTGCCTATAAATAGTAGCTACAGGAAGTCGAAAAGACAGGTTCGGACAGTTGGGACTTTGATCAATCTTTGAGGGAGAGCTGTGAGAATATCGTGCCCCAGTGCTCGTGTCGGGTGACTCTAGGAGAGCTCTTCCTCATCCTGAGAGGGAGGGGATGGTTCACTTGGGACCGTCCCGGGTGACACTGCGGGCCGATATAGGCCAACGTTGATAAGCAACACAAGCGCCCGACACAAGTGCCCGACAGTAGAACGCGCCGCTCCATGCCCGACAAGATATAAAACTTGATACGCTTCGCCCGTCATGCGTGCCGCCCGACATGAGCGTATCGGCCAGGGTCCTTGAGCGATACAGTCGGCCGCCAAGCGTACTGCCCGAGAGGGTGTGCCTCCCGACACCGCTGTATCGGGCTAGGCTCCTGACCGATATCGGGCTGGAGAGCCGCAGTACCCTGTCGACCTTCTACATCAAGAAGGCAACATCTATCTTTAAATTCTGTTATTTAATTCTTTATTTACGCATTGTAATTAAGACCTTTAATGTTTATGGAAATAGAATAGCTTAATTACTTGTTGCTCTATGCTTGGTACATGTGTTGGATGGATGCTATGTTTGATATCTGGACTCTATCTTGCATGTTTGGATCGCGTTTCGCTTAGCTACCGAACCATGTTTTCCTGTCGCAACAACTTCGAGAGTTGTGTTGTGGCTCTAGTGTTTTGTCCGATTCTGGAGTACGAGAGTGCCTGGAATGGAGTTGTTTCAGTAACATTCCACTCTAACTTGATTACAGCAACCTCGAGAGGGGTGTTTATGCTTGGTTAGAGGTACCCACTCTGAGAGGAGGGGTGCAGGGTGTCTCTACTACCGCTTGTTTTACTGAAGTCTTATCCTTCATACCTTGCTCTAGCTCTAGTTTTATCTTTCTGTTTCTATTGCATGAAAACCCCTAAAAACTGCTAAATGACTAAAAACCTTAAATCTCTCTAGTAGCTCCAGTTGGAGATAGTCTTCTTGTTTTGTTTGAGACATCTTGTTGTTTCCCTTTTTGGGAAATTTGTTATCTCTTTATACCTATCAGAGTGTAGCATGTCGATTCTAGGTTCTCAACACTACCCCCCTTGTCCCTGTGTTTGACCCCGTATATCTACTTTGACCCCATAAACAAAGTTGCGGGGGGGCTAGAAGGATTTGGGTTTATAAATGTAAAAGCTCGACTACCTCAAATCCGCCTCCACTTTTGGACGCACGATTTAGGCCAATCAGTCTCTTTTCACCGTGGAGATTGCCCCAATATACTTCAAGACATAGTCCACTACAATAAGAATGTAGGGGTAGCTACAAGAAGGGGGGAATGGACCCATGAATTTCACTTCCCCAACATCAAATATCTCCGCTCCTGTCAATATTTCAAAGGCATCTTGTTACACTTCAAAATTTTGTCATATCTTTGGCATCAATAGCAAGAAATAATTTCTCATAAGCATCTTTGAATATAGTAAGTCGGTAGAATCAGCACTAGAGGACTTTCAATGTTTTCTTCTTAGAACTCATTTGGCCACCTGTTAGACCCAAGTGGAACTCCATGAGAATTGTGTTCGCATATTCTTTAGCAACACACATTTAGTACAGACCATCACCATTAAGGCAATAAAGATATGGCTCATCACAGCAGTAATGCTTGACATCATTTATGATTTTTTTCTTAGAGTGGATTGTGTACACAGGGTGTAGAACATCTACAAAAAGGTAGTTCATAATGTTTGCAAACCATTGAGTGTTAGTAGATACCTTCATCATTTGGTTATTAGGGAGAGAATCATGGATCTAGTTTCTATCATTGTCAAGAAGATGAACATGGTTGAGGTGATTAGGCATCACACTCTTTCTTCCCTTCTTATGATGGACTTCTAGATCAAGTTCTTGTAACATGAGGACCCAATGAATCAATCTGGGGTTGGCATCATTCTTTGTCTTCAAGTATTGGATGGAAGTAGGGTTTGTGTATTCGAACACCTTAGAATCAAAGTGGTACAATCTAAATTTTTCAAAGGAGTACACAATAAGAAGTTTCTCTTTCTCAATCATGGCATAGTTCTTCTGTGATTCATCAAGCATCTTAGAGGCATAGTAGATGACTTGATGCCTCTTGTCAATTCACTAGCATAATACTACTCCCACAATGTAGTCACTAGCATAACACATGATCTCAAAAGGATGGGAACAGTTCAATGCTTGGATGATGGGTGTGGTAATGAGTGAAACCTTCAAGTTGGTGAAGCATTCCATGCAAGCACATCAACATAAAAGACAACAACTTTTAGAAGAAGATTGGTCATTGACTTTGCAATGTTTGAGAAATATTTGATGAACATGTGGTAGAAACTGACATGACCTACGAAAGCATGAACTTTTTTTTACACGTGACGATGATTCGTATTTGTTATGACTTCAATCGTAGATTTATCAACTCAATACCCTATTTCTCACCTTGTGGACAAGGAAAATACCCTCCTTCACCATGAACTGGAATTTCTCCCAATTCAACACTAGATGTGCTTCTTCATATTTTTCTATCACCAGAGATAGTTAATGAAAACAAGAGGCAAATTAGTTTCCATAAATAGACATAGTCCATAAACACCTCCATTACATTTTATGTCAATCCTAAAAAGATAGTTTCCATATAACACTAAAAAGTAGTGGGGGCATTGCAAAATCTGAAGGGCATCCTCCTAAAGGCATAACTAGTAAAAGGTAAATGAAACTAGTCTTCTATTGGTCATCAGGAAGAATGGTAATTGTTAGAAACCAGAGTTGTCATCAAGGTAGCAAAAGAACTCTTGATGTGCCAAGCTCTCAAGGACTTGATCAAGTAAGGGAAAAAGGAAGTGATCCTTGCTTGTAGATTTTTTCAACTTGTTGTAGTCAATGCACAATCTCCACATTGTGATGGTGCATTTGGTGATGAGTTTGTTCTATTCGTTCTTTAAAACAATGGTGCCCCCTTTTTGGAACAATTTGAACAAGATTACCCAAGCGGAACATTATATAGGGTAGATAATATCTTATCTGAGAAATTTAATAACCCTAAATGGACCAATTCATTCATATTGATATTCAGTTTGTGTTGAGGGTCTCTAGATGGGTTGTAGTCCTCTACCATGGGGTATCTGATGCATACAATTAGCTTGATTGACACATGTCAGACTAGTAATTTTGTGAGCCAAGGCTACTTTTCTCTTCTTGAGCTTGGACATAATTGTCCTCTTGTTCTTGTGTGAGATCTGAATTGATGACCACAGGGAAAACTTGTTGCTCATCAAGAAAAACATACTTCATCCCCACAGGTAGGGTTTTCATATGTAGTGTCTAAGGTGGTTCTAGTTTCTCTTCAACAGATATCATTTCCATCTCCTCAAATTTAGATTTGGGCTCTTCTTCAATATTGTACAAATAAAACATGCATTATCTAACCTTCAAATCATCAAAATCTAAACTGTCTAGAATTGTGAGGTTTGTTTTTTGCAAAATATCTTAAACTATTTCATTGTCTTTTCTAAGATGAGATGGTTTGTCAATGAAGTCAATCAAGAAAACTTTCTCATGAATATTAGGGCCCTTCATGCTTTCAAATACCATGAATTCTAGAGTTTCCCTTCCTAATCTCATAAGAATGATGTCTAACTCTACATCAATCAAGGTTTGAGGTGTGGCAAGCAATGAGCAGCCAAAAATGAGAGATATTGAAAATACTCCTTAACGTCCATAATCACAAAGTTTCAAGTGACATAGGCATCCTTTTTTTATCTTCACATGAACATCCCATATGATACCCATGGGTTTCATCATGGAGGAATCAGCCAACTAAATGGTCATGGTAGTAGGGAGAATCGTAGTGAATCCAAATCTCTGACATAAGGTATATGGCATGATGGATATGCTAGCACCTAAATCTATAAGTTCTTTTCCTCCCAAGTCTTGTCACCAAGGTAGAAACCAATCCAAAAGGAACCAAGATCCTTGTTTGAAGATGATTTCAAAATTTGTTCTTGCTAATTATCATCTCATACTCCTCAGTGGTTCACTTCTTGGTCAATATAGTCTTTAGATATTTGGACCATTTTGGGATTTCAAAGAGGGGATCCAAGAAGGGGATGTCAACATGAAGCTTTTTCATAGCTTCTTTGAATCTTATAAATTTTGTGTCCATACTTGTTTTCTTGAGACAGGCTTGATAGGGAGTCATTGGATAGTAAACTAGCATGTTGGGCTCAACAAAACCAACATGTGGTTTTACATCACTAGCAACTTTACTTGCATCAACATCATCAACTGCATCTTGTACATGTTCGTTCTCAACGTCATAGTATCATCTTTTTCAAAATGAATAGGAATGGTAGCTAGATTCAATGTAGGAGGAGCATACACGTTGCTCGAATGTTTACATTTAACCTTTAGCTACTCATGATGCTTGGGATTGTTATTAAATTGCACATCAAAGGTACTTGTTGGGGACGTAGGGAGGAAGACAGTTCGGACAATTAAGAATCAAGGGATTTTGGGTAAGCTTGTTGATTATAAATTGTGGTTTGTGGGGTGGCAATCATGGACTAATGTGATTGAAGAATCTTCTCTATGTCTAAAAACGTGTCATCTATGAAAGAAGGAGTGGGCTTTTGTATCTATGCCTTTTTTTATTCTAAAATTGTTGTCCTTGCTTGTAGGCATTGTTTTGTAAATTGACTCAGTAATCGCCTTGGTTTGTGAAGTTTTGTTGTTGATTGTATTGGAACTTGGGAGGCACATCCTTGCTTGTTTACTTAAGATAGTTGTTGATGTGATGTATTCTCCATAGTGTTTAAATTGGTGTACTAGAAATTGGTATGGTTTCTATTTTGGTTCGGGTTGTAGTAGCCTTGTCTAGGAATATTGTTGATGGATATGAGGTCCTCCATCTTCCCTCCTTCTTATTGTATGTGAGGATTGTTCACCATCACATTATACAAAAGCAGGAAACTGAGAGTGGGGTGGTCATTGCTCTTACATGCCTCACATGAAAGTTTCCATACTTGATGTCAAGGAACTGTTCTTACCTGAGTCCTAATCCCTCTGCCTAAATATTGGTAAATGGATTGAAGTACCCATCCCTGGGTGGCCCAAATGGATCTCACACACTAGCACATACAATAAGAAATAATAACTCAAAACATAAAGGATTTAACAAAACTAACCAACCCACTATAAGATATTGTCAATTTGTCCTTGTTGTCAGAGTTGTTGAGTGGGGAAACTATTTAGTCAATCCTCATAATGATCCATCTTGTTTGCCTAAATAAAAAATTATGACCCGAAGTCAATGAAAAAACATTGACTAAAGTTATGAAAAACAAGAAACTATTTATACATTCAAAGAGGTAACCACTTGGCAGTTTACGCAAAAGGATATTAATAAAATATCAACTTTTGAATAGCCAACAAGTACAAATGTCCACAAGCATACATGAAAATATACTCTGTAATGAAAATCAATCATCCCATATAGCAAGTGTGGATGAGAAGTTTATGAGGAGCCACTTAACCATAAGGGAAAGGCCACAACCCCTTGATCCTAAGGGAAAGGTAAAAGGTTGCCACTTGACCCCTATCTACGAAATGGAGAAAGGAACAAGCATGAGAATTAGGGGAGTATATTGTGAATCCAATAATTGAATAAAAGTAGGATCAATATACATATTAAATTTGAAACTCTATTCATAGGGAACGACATAGCTCAACCACATGTAGCCAAGTGTTTTTGTCCATACGTACATAATCACAGTCTACATCACAACATCCAGAACCCTACTACCGCTTCCAGAGCTCGCAGATTACGACAAGGAAAAGCTCCTCTTCACTGACGTGGAGCTTACCAAACTCATAGCTACGGTCAAAGCGCCAACAAAGAAAATAATGGCGGGACAGACTGAACTCAGCATCAACGCCCTAACAACTAGGACAACAAAAATTCCTGTGAAACGACCATCCACAAGACTTTCACAGAATCAACAGTTGTCGGGGACACCAACTTCCAAACCACATCCAGAAGACAACCCCCTCCCCGACGATCACATCACCACCTCATCTTTAGACTCTTTCATTATGAGTCTAAATGCTGAGCTAATTGCCACCACCTCACCACCCTCCACCTTTCCAACATCCACCACCCTTCCTTTTTTCCCCACAACCACACTACCACCCGCATCCTCTTCTTCACCCCTTTTCCCTTCGGGTTCTCCCTTCTCCACTCCTACGCCCATCTTTACCACTTTCCCCTCCACCTCCACAGTCTCTACCCCATTACTATCACTCCCACCGCTTTCACCAGAGATACCACCACATTTCCCATCCACCACCACCCCGCCACCGCTGGTGACCCCATCCATAGTCACCACGCAGTTCGCGGCACCATCAGTGTCTCTTCTGCAAGGCACTACCACCCTCCCACACAGACCCCAGCCACCCCACCCTTCTGCCTCTGGGGTCCCCTTTTCGAATATCGATGAGGAATTCAGACGTCAATTTGACGTCATCCGAAACCTCATCACCGATCCTTCTAACATTTTACATTCTATTTTTCTTGTGTGCAGGGATTATCCAAACAGGTGGCCACGATTGACGAACAGAACCGCGCCTTGCCCAACATCCTCCAAGGTTTTCAACAATGACAAGATGAGGTGGCTAAGCAAGTTGATCACATCAATAGCCACTACAACAACCTGCCCAAGCTGGTCCTTGCAGCGAAGCACCAGCAAGAAGCGATGGCTAAGCAAGTCGATGAGATCTCTACGCAGACTCAACCTCTACCCGAGACTCTCCGCGAGCTCAAGCAGCAACAAGCAGCTCTTAGCACGCGCTTGGACACCATCAGCAGCACCCTCACACACCTAAACAATCGCCAAGAGGAGTCAACAAATAATGAAATCCAGCAACTACGTGCTCAAGTAACAGATCTTACAGCACGACTCCTCTCCGCCGAGGGCCGATATAACGACCTCAAAGAAACATACGACGCACTGCTCGAAACACACGAGCATGTGCAAGTGGCGTTCAATGAGTTACAAGTCGTCCATCGGTGGTGCAAAAAGACCACACACAAGTAGCCAGCAGAAAAGGCAGCGGCTGACAAAGATGATGATAATGACGATGAAGAAGACTCATACTCCTCTGCTGATTCGAACAACGATACTACCTCCTCAGGTGATAAATCTGATGATGGAGAGGACCCAGGCCAAGCAGCAGAACCTTCTCAGAAAGGTTTCGACAAAGGTCACCAAGAAGGTGGACATCACCCCAAGTCCCCCCACAATGAAAATGTAAACATGTCATATGGGGACCAATTCCTTGATTATTCTGCTCTGGGATCCATTGGGGAGTCTGCTAAAAACGCAGCTTTTGCTGAGTTCCACCAATGTATATTAGGAACCAGCACAAGCCCACCCGCAACAACCGCTCATCCTTTCTCCGCACTTGATAAATCAGTGCCTTTCTCCGATGAGCAGGACGAGTCAGAACGAGTGTGATTAGATACAGATGAAGAACTCGATTCTTCTTCTGACTCGGATGACGATCTGCAAGGCTATGCAGAAGTCCTGGAACAACCTTCTTCCCCCCCTCCGCAGAATCTTCCCCCGCCACCACCTCTACCGCACAAAATGCACGATTTAGATATGGCGGCCATCTCCACACTAGATGCTCAGGACATTTTTATACTGAACACTATTGTCGACGATGCAAAAGCGGGGGAAGACATCATCTATCATAACACAAAAACTAAGCGCAAGTTGACACGAGAAGACTTCCGCAACATCTTGCGACCACGGTCCATGATGCCAATGGTAATCTTCCATGTCCTACTCGCCAACTATATAGAAGTATACAGAAGCTCTAAGAGGCAGCAGCCAAAGTTTAACGCCTCACCTGCTCTATCTATCGGCCTTTTATACAAAGATATATGAGCAAAGTCCATAGAGCGGTTGCGTGCTGGTTTAGCCCGGCGGGCACGTTATCTTACCGTGCCCTTCCAAGTTTCAGACCACTGGCTATTTATGATTGTAGACACTGAGGCTTGGGAGGCCAAGGTTTATAATTTTTGCGGCACTAAGCTACCTGTCGGTACAATAAATTTTGTTGGTGAAGCAGTAGGCGAAGCGAGATGTATACCCTTCCGGCTACTTAAGTTAATTTGGGCTGCACGCCCATCCCTCCATCAAGACTGGAGCCAACCCTGGTTCCAAATAATTAATCCACAAGTTCAAGCTGCTCTGGGATCTGGGGACTGCGCTTTTTGCACCATCCTTCACATCCAAGCGTTGAACCAAGAAATCCCTTTTGCTGATATAGTCGCTGAAGATTTTCACTCTTTGCAGGGGCGTTACGCCATGGAGCTCATTTGTGATAGAAGGTTCTTCAAGGACCCGACTATGGCACCAGATGACATCCCTCGTTACCTTTTTTCAGCGATACAACGTCCGCAGAGGTGACCTTTCTGACAAACTTTGAAAGAGTTGGAGAAATCCAAGGAGCCAGCCACCGCTCCCGAGCAAAGAAAAAGTGACATAGATCTTTTGTCTGCCAGAGAACCAACCTTCTCGAATTTTGACCTCAGTGCTTGCAATGGTCTCTCCGAAATTGAACTACGCCTCATCATGTCAAGGCTTTCCGCCGAGAAGGATGAACTCGTATTCATGTCTGGTGACATTCTAATAATGACAGACACGCTTCGAGAGACTATAAAGCTTAAAGGATCTCTCTCTGTAAGCTTAATGGCCGCTTATCAATTTCTCCTTGGCCAAAATAACCCCACAACATATATGGCGTCCCCATACATGAAGGATGATCTTTTAAAGCTAAAGAACTTTGGAACAACTGAAGCGCTAATCTCCTTTCTCCAACACACAACGCCGAAGTTCATCATGCTACCCTTCCTTTATCATGAGCACTGGATGCTCCTGGCAACAAACCTACCAGATGGAACAACTACAATCTATAACAGTTCCGACAGTCAGTACAATCCACGGCAGAAGAATTATGTCGTGACACCAAATACGCCCACGGAGGTAGTGGAGAAGGAATGTGCTGACAAATTAATCGCCTTTTTAAGTCAGCATACAAGGGCTTATGGCAAAGAACATTTTCATCACCCTTCCTTCAACCACAAATGTCCCCAACAAATTCAGGAATCAAATGACTACGGCTTCCACGTCCTCTACTGGATGTACACCATCATGGTCCTTCAAAGACCAGTAGAGGATATGACTGACGTGGATTATCACGCTCTACGCGGACAGTTTGCAGCTAATCTACTTCAAACACCAGGGGCAAACTCAGGATTAACTTAGCCTGCAGCCCTTGTCATCGTACTTCTCAACCTATCACTTTGACACTCTGAGGACAGAGTGAGTGATAAGTTGGGGGGGGGGTACATTAGACAAGGGCGAGGTATCATTTCTATATCCCTCTTTTTCCATATCCTCCTTCCTTTTTTGTACATATTTTCTTATTTTCCTTTACACATTCTTTTTAAATTAATTCTTTTGGAATAAAGTCACCCTCAGCTAACTTTAGAATCATGTTAGTCCTCAAAAGTACATAGCACTTAGACATATAATGGCGACTTAATAATGTCTCTCCACTATTGATTTTCATGCTTTTGTTTCACTTCTACATCTGACTCCCCACTGGTCAATATCAAGGCAGAAATAAGCCAAGCTCTCAAGGATGAGAGGGGCATCAGGCGACTTCCAAATCAAGAAGTCTTACAAGTGGACCACAAAAAGAAACCAAATAAGTGCATGTTGAAAAACTCTAAGAACAGCTTTCCTCTCTTCAAATAAAAGAGGCTTGGCTGCCCAAAGCAATTTCCCGAAAAACCCCAAAACCCAAGCCTGCGAGTCTTCGAATAAAAGCCAGAGAGTTGAATAAAATTATGAGAGTTGTGCCATAAATAAGGATCTATATAAAGAACCAATGAAGGTCTCACCCGGCCGGCACATTCAGCTTCCCTCATGAAGGCAGATGTGTCGTGCCCGGTAGTGAAACCCTAAGGTATCTAAATATATGAAAGGCTTATAAAGGACTCACCCGGCCGGTACATTCAGCTGCCCTCACAAAGTCAGATGTGTCGTTCCCGGTAGTGAGTTTCTAAAAGCATAAACAACCCCTCCCCCACTTGAAGGGGGAGTTACACTTCAAGCCTTTAGCCAACCCTCATACCCACTCTAGCTTCCAGTAGGTTCTTCAGAGAGGTATAAAGCTGATTAGAGTCAACAACATGCACAGAATAAAAGTGGTCCCGATGCAAGCTACGAGATACGGAAGGAACTTGAGACCCAAGCAACTCTCAAAACCTGAAAGAGTCAAGGCAAACAATAAGACCTGATATGACTTTAGGAGAACTCAGGTTGAGAATTGAAGCAAGAGTATGGAAATCCTAACTAAATAAAATCGCCTCGCCATTATATGTCTCAGCTCTATCTAACTTGAGGACAAGCTAGACTCTAAGTTGAGGGGTGATAACCTCCAATCTTGGGATGATTATCTCAGTCTTTTTTTTAGTTTTCCACACTCTTTCTTAATTAGAATTAGACATAATACCTAAATATTCCTTCTTATTGTAAATATACTATTAGACTAACTTTTCCCCTTTATATTTGCAGAAAAATACACAAAAAAATCATACAAGACTCAACTAGCCTCAAGATCGCATGGGCTCAAAAGGTCCCAAGACCGCATGAAGCCAATTGGTCCCGAGACCGCATGGAGTCACACGGTCCCAAGACCGCATAAAGCCAATCGGTCCCGATACCGCATGGAGTCACACGGTCCCAAGACCACATGAAGCCAATCGGTCCCGAGATCGCATGGAGTCACACGGTCCCAAGACCGCATGAAACCAATCGGTCCCGAGACCGCATGGAGTCACACGGTCCCAAGACCGCATGAAGCCAATCGGTCCTGAGACCGCATGGAGTCACACAGTCCCAAGACCACATGAAGCCAATCGGTCCCAAGACCGCATGGAGTCACATGGTCCTGAGACCGCATGAAGCCAAACGGTCGTGAGGTCCAAACGGTCTTGAGATCCAAACGGTCTTGAGATCCAAACGGTCTTGAGGTCCAAACGGTCTTGAGGTTCAAACGGTCTTGAGATCCAAACGGTCTTAAGGTCCAACTGGTCTTGAGGTCCAAATGGTCTTGAGGTCCAAACGGTCTCCAAACCGTTTGGACTTCACTTAAGGCCTATAAATAAGACCCCAAGGGTCCTCCAAAATCTATCAACTTTCAGACGTCCAGAGGCTACCTCAATCACTCCAGAGAAAATCCAACTTCCATCCTCCGCCCAGGGGCTGCCGGTCTGAGACCCACACTCCATCTCGAAGCTTCTTTCTCTCTCTCTGCCAAAGAAGGTGGGAAGAGGGGATCTCGTCATCAAGCAACATGTGAAGCTGGTGGATCGTCTCTCTCTCTTCAAGGGGTTGACTTTCCTCTCTCCTTTGTGGGGATGACACTCTCTCTCTTCTTGCCTCCTTCTTTGTCCTAGTTATGAGAGAGTAGTCTCTCTCACTAGGGTACGGGGAGTATCCCCGCTACCCATGTTTTCATATCATGTAAATGTAATCCATATTTTGTAATATAGAGTTTATATCTTTTCAGTTCAACATCAAACATTTAATGAATGCTTGTTGCTTGATCACCAACTTGTTTATCTTTTATCTTTTAGTATGAATTGTCTACGTTTGTACTATTAGATTCGAAACTCTTTGTATGTTGGTTCTTGGTGCATGTATCCACCATGTGCTTGTTTCGGTATCTAGGAGTGCTTTCGAGAAGTGGAGTAAACTCACTTCCAAATGTTGTACTTTCATACTATGAAATGGAATCATTTGACGTATAAAAGTACAACTTTGGTAAGTCGAGGAACACACTTTGAGAAGGGAATGATGCAAAGAAGTTGACCATTCGTTTGGGGATGGCTGGCGTTGCATCATTCCCACACTTCTTGTAGTTAGTTCTCCAAAAGGAAACTAAGTCTACAAAGATACTAACTGACTAAACTCTTGTTGCAGGTTATGTTTTACTTTGCACGTCTTGATCCATGTGTAGTGGCGGTGAAAAACTAATCACACCCTAGTGACTTTTATCATTGTTTAACTTCTTTAAATTTACTTGTTTGCTTTATTTTACATGTTCTTAGTCTAAAAACAACAAAACCAACCTTTCGATTTAAGTGCCTACTTTTAAGAGACTAAGTGAAGTTCTAATGTTTTCCATCTTGTTGCTTGCAACAAGACCGTTGTCCTGAGGATTCGACCCTTAAGTATAATACGATAAGACTTCCATGTATCTTAGCATACGTGGGTGGAGTTCTCTATCTAGTATAAGAAAGGCTAAACCTAAAGACTTACCATCTTTAGGATTTTTAGTTGGTGCACACAATTCCACATAAGTGGAAGCTCCATCATAAATATTTTATGTTTTTTAGATTATCAAGATTAGTATCAAGATCTATACTTTCATAGTATAAGCTTACTCAAATACAAGGTCATTGGTCAACTTCAAGATCAAGATTGATATAGTAATTTCTGCAAAATAGTATTTCATGATCTTAGAAAGATTACATTACCATATTTGATCATTTTTAGGTTCAATAATCCCAAGGTCAAGAGTGGATAGTAATATTTAGATTTCATGAGAAAAAGTATCATGTATATAAGATTGAATCTAGACATTATTTTTGCTAGATCTAGGCCACAAGGAATCAAAAGTTATTGAACTGATAAGTCCATAGATCTAGAATCATAATATTGATGTCAGATCAATTAAACATTGTCAAAAGTGATCGACCCATTAAGGGCTAAACTGGCTCAAAAACATGAAAAATATATAAAAAGGTTTATTAAGGTGCCATTTTTACAAATTTTTATAGGGAGATAGAGAACTTTGTTTGGGTAGAAAATTGGACACGAAGCTAGAAACAATGTCTAAAATATACACAAAAAAATTAGATCCTAAGGAAAAATATAGATACTATTATGCAATAAAAGATTAGCAAGTCTAAAAAAGAAGAAATTCATGTATTCAATGCTATCAAATTCCTCAAAGTGTCATTAATGTGCTCAAATCATATTATTATCCAATATTCCTTGAAAATGAGTGTTTGATACATCTTGGATGATAAAGGGGGTAATTGTAGTAAAGAAATATAGAACTAGATTTAAAAATCAAAGGGTGAAAATTCCACCTTATCATCGTCCCCCATTTAATGGAATTTTTCCTCAAAATTGAAAAATATCCTCAAAGAATGGAACTATTTCATCCACGTAATATCCTCATCATTATGATCATATCATAATTAAAAATATCATATACACATGTTGATCAGCTAGAGGTCAAAGGATCATATCTCACTGATTGAGTTCAATTCCATGTCATGTCTCTATAGCGAGTGAGGATCAAGAATAAGAGTGGAGATTATCCTTCATGGATTGAACCGAGTTATGATATGAAATAACTATGATTCAAATATCAAATTATTTTTTGTGTTCCGTCATTTGATGTCACGAGTATTTCCTATTTAGACCCTAGGTATGATCATTCATCCAAAAGAAACAATCTAGAAAGATATCAAGACATCAATGATCATTCATAGTCAAGAATAATCAAGGTTGATAATGATGAGACCTAGGTTTCTTTTAGGAAATTAACCCTATAATCGAAAATGTCATCCTCAAAAATCATTATCGAGTTATCATCTACAAGATCAGATTTTTTGGGTCTAAGATCAAAACTTTGGATGATCATATCCTAAATCAAACTAAAAGAGTACTTAGGTCAAGAGTAAAATATAAATTTCATTCCTGACATTTTAGGGTCCTAGCTTCTACATGTCCTAGGTGAGGTCATACATCCATGATAGAGATTCCATATTTCAAAATTTTGAAACAAACATCATATTTCAATATTGTGATTTCATGCTCAAAATTAATGGAAGGCCCCACCCTAGTCCATATGAGAGTCATACCTTAATGCATAAAATAGGGTCAATTACACATAGCCAAAATTTGGTGATTTGGGAATATGAATGTCACTAATTATATATCGAGGGTGATCTCATGATCCAGATTGGGTGATTACCCCAGTCACGTCAACATAGAGATCATGCATTGTAGATCAATATTGAGAGTTAAAGTTTGGACATCAAGACAATATGATATTTTAAATCTAGGGTTTAGATTCCCATTTATACCTTAGGGGAGATCATTCATCCATATTCAATAATCAGGAAACAATCAAGCAATATTTGTGACATCAATCACCAATTTAATCACCACGGTATCAAAGTTTGATGAATGATATAGACCTAGGCCTTTCTAGGAATTTAGCCACAACCTATAGTCACTATAATATTTAAATCAAAATTCAAAATCAAGTATCAATATTGTCATAGACCTCACCTATTGGATACTTAGGTCAATGAATCAAAGTCGTATGGAAGGGATTACCTTTCCAAAATCTAAATATTCAATAAGATGACAATTTAGGGGTAGTCATAAATAGGGATGTGATCAGGATTAGGAAATGCATAAGCTAACTACCACCCTAACCTAGAGCATTAGTACTCATAGTAATTAAATGTTGATCACAACAAAATACAAGGGGTACCAATTATCAAATTGTACTTCATAAGGTCATGGGATCAAAGATCAAGGTCATAGAGTGGGCAACCATATTCCACAATTTTGCAAACTTGGGATTATAATATAGCTTTCATCCTTTCATAGATCAAGTAAAGAAATATCTTTTGGATAATGAGAAGTCAAATTTAGAACTCAAGAACTTAAGCATAATCGTGTGTGACCAAGGCTTCATATTGTTCAAAATTGAGTCTTACAAAGAGGCATAATAGTCAATAGGGAAATTTTCTCTTGTAACAAGTCTTCACATCAAGATCTAAGAGTCCAAAGACATAGTCATATCAAGGTACGGAGCATGATACATATAAATATATAAAGATCTGTTTAATCATGTGTGAGGTTTTATCAAAAATAGTAGTTGCATAGGTTCAATCAATAGGGACCTTTTTAACTATGAGGTGCAAAACATAAGTTCCACATTTAATCACCATATCTCAAATTTACCTCAAACATAGAAAGCACTTATATCTAGTTCGTGATATTGAGTTTTCATAAACATTACATATGAGTACTTCACCTTTAATAGTACTCTCATGTATCAATTAGGGATTTCAATTCAAGATCAAATCATGGCACGATATTGGTCCATATTTTTTGGATTTTCTCTCATTTTTTAGTTGTGGCCCCATGCTACCCAAAATAGGGAGAGTACATGTCGAGTCAAGACACTCTATCAAAGATGAGAAGATGAGAGGTCATCCTAATACTTTCCAATAGGTATCTAGGGGTAGTCCTTAAAGGAAGACGAGAAGTGGGATGACTCTATAAGGTTAAAGGAAATCCATTCTGGATCAACTTTGGTGAGGTAGAGTGAGGAACCTTAGCCATCGTTGTGTTACAGATAGGAGGTGATTACTAGCTAGAACCTTGATCCTAGACACTCAATATCACCATTAAGGATTTTCCACATTTTCCTTGGTTCAAGAAACTAGAAAATATATACTTACTACATATGAGAGTGTGTATTCTCTTATACCAACTGTCATTGAACCATTCTTACCCCAATCCCAATCCCACTTCCTAGACAATGGTAAAGGGATTGAAGTGCCCATCCCTAGGTGGCCCAAATGCATTTCACATACTAGCATATAGAATAAGAAATAATAACTTAAAATATAAGGAATTTACCAAACTAACCACCATGTTATAAGATTTCATCGATTTGTCATTGTCATCAGAGTTGTCCAGTGAGAAAGTGATTTAGTTGATTCCTCATAGTGATCCATCTTTTTTGCCTAAATTGAAAATCCCAACTCAAAGTCAATGCAAAAACATTGAGAACAGTCATGAAAAATAAGAAACAATGTATACATTCAAAGGGGTAACCACTTGGCATTTTAGGGGAAAATATATTAAAAAAATATCAACTTTTGAATAGCCAACAAGTACAAATTTCCATGGGCTTACAAAATGAAATGATACTCTGTAACAAAAACCAATCATTCACAATAGTGAGTGTGGGTGCAAAGTTTGTGAGGAGCCCCTTAACCCTAAGGCAAAGGCCATGGCCACTTGACCCTAAAGGAAAGGCAAAAGGTTGCCACTTGACCCCTATCTACAAAAGGGGAAAGGCACAAGCAAGGAAATAAGGGGAGTATATTATGAATCCAACAATCAAAAAATAGAACGACCAATATACATATTAAATTCAAAACTCTAGTCATAGGGAATGAGGTAGCACAACCATGTATGCAGTCTCTTTATTTTTGGATCCCACACCAGATCCACCTAATGTCTTTCTCGAATCAAGCACATTCAAGAAGTTTCTATACCCAAGAGTTTCTTCCTCCATGGGTGCTTCAGCTCCCTTTTGTGCACTTATCCTTGACTTTATACCTATATAACACTCCTTTGAGTTCCTTTCTTCCCTAGGAACGCAACCCTAGCCTTGACTATTTCTCTCAAGCACTATCTTAGTTTTGCCCAATCTAGGGCCGGCGCACCACGACCATTGTTGATGTGGAAAGCTACATTTTTGCGAGCTTTCTCTCTCGTCGAGTATGTTTTTCTCTCTTTTCCTCTCTAGAAACTTGCTTTTACCATAACATGTTATTTCATGATCGAAAATATATAAAATTATAGTCTTTTTTAATTGTGAGAACAAGCCAAACACAATGGAACTATTTTCAACATCTAATTCCTGATATTTTTCCAAAATATATTTATGTAATGATCTTTTGATGGTGACTTTTTGAAACCTTGATCATATTATCATGGAATCTTGTGAAATTAGTATTAGTTCTATTTCCCAAATCGTATTTGCTCCACTTTTGACAAGGTTTAATTGATCTAACATAAATCTTATGACTATAGATCTATGGACTTATCACATTTAGCAAATTTTGATTCCTTGCATCCTAGTTCTAACAAAAATAATATCTAGACTCACTCTTATATCTATTGGATCCTTTTCTCATAAAATATGAATATTACTATCCATTCTTGACCTTGAAATTATTGAACATTATCAAGATCAAGCTTGGTAATCTATCTTTCTAAAATCATGAAATACTATTTTGTAGAAATATCTATATCAATCTTGATCTAGAAGTTGACCAATGACCTTGACTTAGAGTAAGGTGCTACTATGTATTAAATATGGATCTTGATATTAATCTTGATAATCTCAAAAACATGAAATCTTGATCATTAACATATACCACATTCATGTTCATTTATAAGGCTTCAAAACCTTAAATGTTCATTGTGACTCCTTTATGATAAAATCCCTATTTTTGATGCATGTGTCCTTGTTTACATACCTAGACTTTTGATACTTGACTTGAGTTACTCAAGATCTTACTCTAATCTTTAGTGAAGGTGTGTGTACTCTACCCTCTTGAAATTTTATGTTGTGATGTAGGGTATGATTGTATAGTATGGATAAAATTGAGCAAACTGGTTGAGGCATGGCCAAGATCTGCGGCTCGGTTCATGGCCAACCGGGCGGATAGTCACCCTACCCAGGGTAGGAGATGACTCCCTACCCAAGCGGGCTGGGTCAGCATGCGCTCGGCCCATTAAGGGCTAAAATGGTTCAAAAACATGAAAAAGGGATAAGAAGGTGTATTTATGTTCTATTTTGGGGGATTTTTATAGGAAGCTAGACAGCTCTATTTGGGCTGAAAATTGGACAGGAGGCTAGCAACATTGTCTACAATATTCACAAAACTTTTGGGATAAAGATAGATACTAGAATGAAATAAATATTAGCATGTCTAACATAAATAGAAATTAATGTATTCAATACTATAAAATTCTTCAATTAAGTGTCATTAATGTCCTCTAATCATACTACTATCCAATATTCCTCCAAAATGAGTGTTTGATAGCTATTTGATGATAAATTGCGGTAATTGGGTAAAAAAAATATAGAACTAGATTTATAAATCAAAGGGTGAAAAATCCACTTTATCACATCCTTCCCCCTTAAAGGGAGTTTATCCATCCAAATTCCAAAATGTCATCAAAGAATGAAACTATTTAAACCATGTAATATCCTCATCATTATAACCATATCATAATCAATAATCTATTATACACTTGTATTGATCACCTAGAGGTCAAAGGATCATATCTTACTAATCGAGTTAGATTCCATGTCATGTCTTTATACCAAGTGGTGATTAGGCTCAAGAGTCAAGATTATCATTGATGGATTAAATTGGGTCATTATATAGCAAAATTGTGATTCAAATGCCACGACTAAAATATCAAATTACTTTATTTGTGTCCCATCATTTGATAATGAGAGTATTTCCTATTGACACCCTAGGCAAGATCATTCATCCAAAAGAAACAATCTAGCAACATACCAATACATCGACGTTCAATAATATTCAAGAATAATCAAGATTGATAATTATGAGACCTAGGTCATTTTTAGGAAATTAACCCTATAATAAAAAATGTCACACTAAAAAATTGTCACTGAGTCAATATCTTCAAATCTATGTTTTTGGGTCAAAGGTCAAGAATTTGGATGACCATATTTTAAACCAAATGAAAAGAATTCTCCGATCAAGAGTACAATATAACTTTCATTCCAAACGTTTTTGGGTCCTAGATTCCACATTCCCATGTTTGACATTTCATATTCCAACAATTCAAAAAGAAACATCATATTTCAATATTGTGATTTCATGCTCAAAATCAATGGAAGGTCCCACCCTAATCCACATTACAGTTAGACCCTAATTCATAAATAGAGTCCATACACATATCCAAAATTTAGAGACTTGGGAATATGAAAGTCACTAGTCATATATCAAGGGTGATCTCAAGATCCACATTGGGTGATTATACCAGTTATGTCAATATCAAGATGATGCATTTTACATCAATTTTGAGAGTCAAAATTTGGACATCAAGATGATGTATACATATATTTCAAATCTAGGTTTTAGGTTCCCATTTATACCTTAGGGGATATCATTCATCCATAATCGAGCAACAAACGAGCAATATTTGTGATATCAATCAACAATTTTAATACCATGGTATCAAAGTTTGATGAGTGATCTATACCTAGGTCTTTCTAAGAATTTATCCACCATCTATAGTCAACGTTGTATTTAAATTAAGATTCAAAATTGAGTATCAATATTGTCATAGACCTCACCTATTAGAGACTTAGGTCAAGGAATCAAAGTTGTGTGGAAAGGGTTACCTTTCCAAAATCCAAATATTCGACAAGATGAAAATTTAGGGACAATCATAAATAGGGATGTGATGAGGATTACGGGATTCATATGCTAGATACTACCCTAACCTAGTACATTAGTTTATATAGTCATTAAAAGTTGATCACAACAATATATAGGGAGTATCAATTATAAAATTGTACTTCATAAGGTCATGGGATCAAGGATCAGGGCCATAAATTGAGCGACCATATTTCACAACTTTGCAAACTTAGGATTATAGTATAGCTCTCTTCCTTTCTTACAACAAAGAAAGAAGTCTTTTGGAAAACAAGAAGTCAAATTGAGAACTCAAGAACTTAAGCATAATCATGTGTGGCCAAAACTTCATATTGTTCAAAATTGAGTCTTATAAAGAGACATAATAGTCCATAGGGAATTTGTTTCTTGTAACAAGTCTCCACATCAATATCTAGAGGTCCAAAGACATATTCATATCAAGGTAAGGGGCTTGATACATATAAATATATAAAGATGTGCTTAATCATGTTTGAGATTTGATCAAAAATATAGGCAATATAGGTTCAATCTATTGGGACCTCATGGACTATGGTTGTAAAATATGAATTCCTCATTATTTCACGATATCACAAATTTACCTCAAAAATAGAAAGAACTTATATCCAATTGGTGATATTGAGTTTGAATAAACTTTACCTATGAGTCAATCACCTTCAAGAGTACTTTCATAGATCAATTAGGGATTTCAATTCAAGATCAGGTCATGGCACGATATTGGTCTATATTTTACAAATTTTTATATCATATTTTAGTTGTTGTCCCATGCTACCCAAAATAGGGAGATTACATGTCGAGTCAAAATACACTATCATAAATGAGAAGATGAGAGGTCATGATAATACTTTGTAATAGGTGTCTAGGGCTAGTCCTTAAAGAAAAGATGAGAAGTGAGATGACTCTCTATGGTTAAAGAAAATATGTCCTGGCTCAACTTTGTAGAGTGGGGAACCTCAGCCACCATTTTGAGATGGATAGGAGGTGATTACTTGCTCAAACCCCAAGCCTAGACACCGTAGTATATCCATTAAGGATTTTCCACATTTTCCATGGTTCAAGAGATTGAAGAAATTATTGACTTAATGCATATGAGAGAATGTATGCCCTGATACTAACTATCACAGAACCGTTCTTACCCCATTCACAATCCCACTACCTAGATAGTAGTAAAGGCATTATATCTCCCAACCTTGGGTGGCCTAAATGGATCTCACATGGTAGCATATACAATAATAAATAATAACTCAAAGTAAAGAGAATTTAACAAAACTAACCAACCCATTATAATAATTTTTCTATTTTTCCTTGTCATCAGATTTGTCAAGTGGGAAAAAATTTAGTCAATTCCTCATAATGATCCATCTTGTTTTCCTAAATAAAAAATCATGACCCAAATTCAATTCAAAAACATTGAGTACGGTTATGGAAAAACATGAAACAATTTATATATTCAAAGGGTAATTGGTTGGCATTTTAGGGCAAACAAATATTAACAAAATATCATCTTTCGAATAGCCAACAAGTAGAAATGTCCACAGGTATATGAAATGAAAATATACTCCATAACGACAATCAATCATCCCACAAAGCGAGTGTGGGTGAGAAGTTTATGAGGATCCACATAACTTTAAGGGAAAGACCATGACATTTGACCCTAAGGGAAAGACAAATGGTTGCCATGTGATCCCTATCTACAAAATGGGAAAGGCACAAGCAAGAAAGTGAGGGGGATATATTGTAAATCCAACAATCGAACAAAAGAAAAATCAATAAACATATTAAATCTAAAATTATAGTCATGGGGAACGAGGTAGCTCAACCATGTATGCAGCCAACTACTTTTATCGATGTGTATATAATCACACTCTACATCACAACATCCAATTTCAAGAGGGTAGAGTCCATGTACCTTTCATTGAAGATTAGAGTAAGATCTTGAGTAACTCACGTCAACAATAAAAAGTCATGGTATGTAAACAAGGAGACATACATCAAAAAGGGAGTTTATCAAAAAGGGGGTACGATGAAATATAGGGTTTTGAAGTCTTATAAATAAACTTGAATGTGGTATATGTAAATGATCAAGATTTAGTGTTTTTGAGATTATCAAGATTAGTTTCAATATCCATACTTAGTACATTGTAGAAACTTATTCAAAGTCAAGGTCATTGGTCAAATTCTAGATCAAGATTGATATAGTGATTTCTGCAAAATTGTATCTCATGATATTAGAAATATTAGGTTACCAGCTTTGATCAATATTAGGTTTAATAACCGCAAGGTCAAAGTTGGACAATAATATTTGGATTTGACGAGAAAAAGTATCACATAGATGTAAGAGTGATTCTGCATAATATTTTTGCTAGATCTAGGTTCCAAGGAATCAAAATTTATTGAATGTGATAAGTCCATAGATCTAGAGTCGTAATCTCAATTTTATACCAATTAAATATTGTCAAAAGTGGAGCAAATATGATTTGTGTAATAGATCAAAAAATAATTCCACAAGATTTCATAATAATATGATCAAGATTTCATAAAGTCACCTTCAAAATATCATTAGATAAATATCTTTTGAAAAACAATATTTGGAATCATATGATGACAATAGTTCCATTGTACCCGACTTGTTCTCATTATCAAAATGGACTACAATTTCATGCATTTCCTATCTGAAATCTAAAGTTATGGTCAAAGCAAGTTTCTAAAGAGAGAAAGAGAGAAAAACACACCTGAAGAGAGAGGAAGTTTGTGAAAATAGAGCTTGATACAAGAGAAATGGTAGGAGGTGGATCGGGTGTGGGTTTTGAAAATGAAGAGAACAAGCCAGGAATCGAGCAAAATGGTTGAATGATGGCCGAGTTCTGCAGCTCAGTTCATGGCCGGCCGAGTGACTGGTCATTTTACTCAAGGTAGGAGATGACCCCCTACCGTGGTGGGCTTGTTTAGCATGTGCTCATCCCTTAAGGTCTAAAATGGCTCAAATTATGAAAAAAGGACAAAAGGGTGTATTTAGGTGCCATTTTTGCGAATTTTTATAGGAAGCTAGAGAGCTCTGTCTGGGATGAAAATTGGACATGAGACTAGAAACATTGTCTAGAATATTCAAAATATTTTTGGGATATTAAGGATAAACATAGATAATGGAATGAAATAAAATATTATCAAGTGTAATATAAGTAGAAATGCATGTATTCAATACTATCAAATTCCTCAATTAAGTGTTGTTTATGTCCTCAAATCATACTATTATCCAATATTCCTCTTAAATGAGTGTTTAATACCTCTTTAATGATATAGTAGGACAATTAGGTACAAGAAATATAAAACTAAATTTTAAAATCAAATGGTGAAAAATCCACTTTATCATACTTGACTTGTAGCTGCAAATTTGTGGTTTTCCTCTTCTTTCATATGCTTTAAAAGAAGACTCCACATTGTCTTGATTCAAGGATATCTTCTTGAGGGATTCCACTATATTTTTGAATTTTGAACTATCTTCATGCTTGTCTACCTTTAGGATAAAATCTTGTCCCTGGATGGTATTAGACCGGGACTGATTTTCAGGACCTCTTCTGACAAACACCCATGTATTGTCAAAGTTTGGGACATGAAATTTCCTCCATATGACAAATTAAGAAATGCATTAGTGTTATCGTCAACACCTATTTAGAATGTCTCTATCAACTAAACTTGTGAGATGTCATGATGGGGTCATTGGTAAAGGAGCTCTTAAAACCTTTCCCAAGCCTCAACTAGGGACGCTCTTGGGACCATGCTGAATAGTGTAATTTGGCATTTGATCCAGAAGGTGAGAGAAAATGGGTGTTAGTTCTATAGAAATTTGGATTGAAGAGCCTACCCGATGGTGACTTGGTCTACCTCCATTGCATAGTACCAACGCCCTACGTTGTCTATCAAAGAATATTTGAATAGTCAGAGTTTGAAGGGCATCTTCATAAACCATTTTTCTTAATTAAAGAAAAAAGGCCTAAAAACTGATGTAGGTGATCTTGGCGATCTAGTGAAGCCAATACTCTATATCATGGTGATCAACTGAGTGCAGATCTCAAACTTGGGGTGGTCATAGCAGTAGGAATCATGAGATGGTTTGTATTAGTAAGCTTAGGGATTGATAAGTCCTTAAACTACTTCTACCTCTCTTCTTTTTGTATTTCTTCCTCTATAGCTCTATTCTCAATGACCATATCTTCTCTTGTCTCTTAGACAAGGGCTTCTCTCTAGGTGTCTAGAGCCTAGTTCACCTTGTGGTTTATCTCTTACTCATCCATCCTATTTCAGAAAGCTTGGTTCAAGTGGTGAAAGGTTTTTTTTATCTCAATGTCAACTCAAAAGGTGTAGAGTCAATGCTTTGGGAGAACACATGTACTTGGTACTAGAGAAGAGAATTCACAATGTCAAAAATTGAGGAAGAAGAACTTCAAGTAGCTATGAGTGAATATCATTTGAAAAAATATCTAACTATTCAAAACAATGGATTCAAAGGCTCTTTCATGTCTCTGGAAATGAAGACAACATTTTATGTGAGTTCATTACACACACAACTATCACTAGAAGAATTATCTAAGGTGTTAAACCTTTATCATGATCACATATAACTCACCCACAAGAAGATGGATAAATCACAATATAGCAAAGGGTCAAACCCAAAAGATAACACTTTTTAAGATCGCCTTTGGAACTAATCATTAAGAACAACTTTTAAAATAAAAAAAATTAGAGTTATTATAAACTAATGATTGAATTTAAAGATTCCAATATTAATAGAATAGATTAAAATATAGGTTAAATTCAATATTAAAATAATATTGGGACATTTAGATTTCTCCATCTATCCTAGTCATTACAACTCATTAACCTCAATAATTAAACTAGGACCAAGTGAATTCACCTCCTTTCGAAAGTTAAATTACACCAGGACCAAATTACCCATTGGCTCGAGTTCTCAAGTCCCACTATTTATTATTCAATCATCCTATAGGATCTTTTCTATGATCACATCTATAATACACATCCATTGTGGGATCTAATCCTAACTTTCATGGTATCTATGCTCCTGATTGTATCAAAAATGCTAGATGAGAGATTAATACAAGAAGCAAGCATAAATTGAATGGATAATAGTTTAATATACTCACAAACAAATTGATTTTGATAATAACTAAGATAGATTATGGGTGATGGGGATACTCCCTATGATCAAATGAGAAGGTCTACTCGTTCATCATCATGACAAGAACACATATACAACAAGAAATGTGAGATATCATGGCACTGATATAGAAGAGAGAACAAGTCAGAGGTATCTAACTCCCACAATCTACTCTAGCCATGACAAGTCTGAGGAACTCCACTAAGATGTTCCTCTTCCTTGTCTTTTCCTTTGGCTCCTTGCTCCCAAAATGTGCTCTGGATTGTGAGTGAACCAAATGAATGATTATTAGGTCAGCCCCCCTTTTTGTTAGTAATCACCATCCTATAGATGGTTGTGTAATTTTTCTCTATTTGTCATGTTGATCAGGTGGCCACGTGGTCTAGTCGGATGATAACCCACTTGGTGGCACAACTAATGGACTTCTAGTCACCGCCAATAGGACTGATCGACCAATTATTTGGATTGGTCAATCAAGGAGGAGATTAGACGATTAATTGGACACTTCAGGTAGTTGTGGACATCTGACTTTGGAGGCACAAATGTTGGTCTATTGACCAATGGGGTGGATTGGCCGATTAGAATCAACTATGAAGAATGCTACTACATGTGGATTGGCCAATCAAGAGAGTGGAAAGACTGATCATTTGATCTCAAAGATTCATCAGAATTACTATCAACTTGGGATGGCCTTTTATCAACCAATTTGTGATGGTGATCACTTGATCTGGAGCTTGTCTTAGAAATTCTTTGGATGGGTAGGTTTGTCAACCTATTAGGAGGCCAGATCACCCAAGCAACATGCATGACTTATTTTGATTAGCTCCAACTTGCTTTAGAATCCTTTCCATGTCTTGGTCATGAGTTTGAGGAAGGAATCTATTTCATTCTTAAATTGATGTGTGCTTTTGTTTGCAAAAGATCAAAAAATCTAGTTGAAGTTTTGATATATAAGAACAAGAACAAAAATGATGAAATTAAGCAAATAATGATGCAAATGACAACTAAAACAGGCAAAACTAATCTGAAAACACAATGAAAAGGTGATTAATATGCATTCATCACTCACCTTACTCATGTTTCACATAGAGAGTTAAAACTAATAGATCTTATACGGAGAACCTAGTCTATGAATATTTGTGTTTTGTGTTTGAGATGAATTTGAGACTATGTTAATTCATGAAGGACGAGTTTATGTCATGAATATATAGCTCAATTTAGTAGTAAAATTGGCATTCTTAATCCTCAGTGTCCATAGTTAGATGTTGTTAACATTGTAAAAATGCATAATGAATCGGGAGGCGAAATATAAAACATCTAACATCAATGAAGTGGAATATTAGTCATAAGACATCATTTGATAAATTTTGTTTATGTATAGTAGAAAAACTTTATCTTTTTTTCATAAAATGAAGAAAAATTAACATTAATTTCAAATCAAGGTAATTTGATAACTGAAGTTGAGGACAAGTTGCTGATACTTATTGTATTAATTCATATATTAGTTTGTAACTAGGAACTTATAAGATTGAATACCCAAGGTGAGTGGATCAGTAGAAATTTTGGTTTTTCTAATATTGAAACTTAAAGTTCACTGATTTGGTGATGTTGAAAAGTAATTACCATTTATACATGATTATTTATTTGAAATATCTCCAATCTTTCTTTATTAATACAAAACTCAATACAAACACTAATAATATGTCATAATAATAAAAGAATATAACACAAAACATAATTAAAAAAGGTCATGATTATGATTTTATGATTCCATACAATCTTTGTTGTGTCTATATTTAATTTTTTTTATTTTTTAGTAGTAGATTTATGTGGTTAATGTTTATCCAATGTGATGTATTTGTAACTATTGAAATAAAGTAAAAATAGACAAGGAACAAACACAATAACTACCTATTAACACTAATTCTATATTGCAAGGCATGCATCACCTCTTCTCTCTCATGACATCGACCTAGAATTATATGAAACCATGTTATATGAGAAAGAACACGATAGTAACTTACTAACACCAATTTAATATTTCAAGGCATGTACAAACTTTTGTGTCTTTCTATGTTGACCTCGCATTCTAATGAATAATCCATATCATATGAGACTTTACATATAGAACCATCAATAAGGTGAATCTTTTCACTTAAAGATTTTATGTAATCCATGTGCATGGGTCATTTCGTATTTAGAATATCAAAGTTCAAATAAACAATCCATGTGTTATCAACTCTAGCAAGAACTTACTAAGAAAGAAAGAGTTCTTCTATAATAACATTTTCCATGCCAACTCAATAATGAATATCGCATGGCCTACATGTTGTCTATATTTATATATCAAGCTATTGTTTTAACAATTGTTTGACTATGATAGGGAGTTGATAATGCAATCACAAATAAACAACAAAGTTTATTTATTTTAGAAGATCTTATGGATGAAGGCTCATCACAACGACCACTACCGTGAAGACAAATATGTAGCTCCTATGTATGACCCGTCCAACGACTTGACTCCTAGATTTAGTCACCCCATCTCTTGGCACCACCTCCCGATGCTAGCAAGAGGTTAGTTTCGAACGGTCTTTTGTCCCTTGATGTCTCTGCAAAAACACATCGTAGGAATCACACATTAGGTAACAACAAGTGGAGAAGTAGGAGGAAGATGAGCTAGAATAAGTTGATGTAGCGGGCTAGTGGCAAGGTGGTGGAGGCCCGACACAACAACTAAAAGTAGCACATAGTAGCAAGCAGAGAACAAATCTCGCATACAATAGTTCTCTCACACTCATGTATTTGTTGTAGTTTGTCATGTTTTTAGATGTGTTAGAAATGGCTCAAAGATGCCCATTTTATAGAAGGATGAAACCCATAGAATAGGCACCCAACTATCTTTTTCTTCTCTAATCATAATTGATTTATTAGTTCTAAAATACATGGTTCATTGGGTGCATCCAAATAATAGCCAAATGGACTCAAACTAACCAACCAAAGGGTTAACAAACCTGGATGGAGTATAGGTTGGGAGAAATATTCAAAGGCAATGAAGACTTGTACGGATCAAGCGAATTGCTTTTCTAAGGCAAGTAAAGACTAAACAATTGTGCATATTTTGGACTCCAAATGACAAAAATTAAAGCTTCATGTAAGCAAAACAATATTAAATAATTATATCAAATCCCATGCACGCATCGAACCTAATCGGGTCGTGCATGGCATGGCGACGTGCGCACGTGAACACGTATGTATGTTTTAATATCATCAAAGGCCAAAGCATATACAAGCCCAATCAACATTAAATTCAAAAACCCCAAGAAAGATCCATGATCCTTTAGTGTCCACTCCCACTTAAGTGAATCCCTCTCACTTTATAAGTGAGAAATGTGGGACAAAATATGGCTAAGAGGTCAGAAATACAAAAAATGTTATGGCTAGAATACAATATTCTCCCATATATTTTATGAACCTTGTAAAAAGATATAAATAACAAAAAGGAAGACAAATAAAACTATGTTTTGAACATAGGTAACTTGTGCCTTGGAACGTTGTCTAGCAATGGTTCATCTAAATACTGAGAGGCATGGTGAAATGCATCTTGAACCAAACTCTCTGACTCAAATTTCAATATGATACAAACGTAGTGAGGGCACAAGGACATGTTTGCATCAGTGTGTGCAATTACAACATTTGCAAGAATCTATTTCAAGAGCATTGTAGTGAGTATGCCCAACTCACATGAACCCTATCCTAGGGTTACACTCTCATTGTAGGGATCTCCCAAGAGTGTACTATGCAGTACTACACCATGCCAAACATATACCCTCGACTTCATTCAAAGCAAAACTCTTCCTTTACTAAGACAACATTGAAGCACAAACTCTAAAGGGACGGGTCCAAAGTGAAACTCCAAAGTTGCAATTCTATTGAACACATTCACAACTTTGGTGTCCCTTCAAAACATTCCTCATGGGGTCTTTAGTTTCATATTTGTAGGGTTACCGCTATGGTGTTCAACTCATGGTCAAAAACACATTCCCCTCAATGAATTGAATATTAACTTTATAGCTAGACCTTTTGTGAATGGATCAACAATATCCTCTATTGACCTATCAAATTTTAGAGATATAACACCATGGGTAATGAAGTCTCTCACCTCTTGATGCTTCAATCTCATAAAATGCTTTCCCAAGATTCCGTTAGATTTTTTAGCTTTGTCTATGGATGACCTACTATCACAATGTATTGAGATAGGAGGAAACAACTCTAAAACTACATGTAAATTAAGCATGATATTTCTAAGCTAAACATCCTAACAATAACCTAAATCTTAGGATATAAACTCATACTTCATGGTGGATATAGCCCTCATAGTTTTCTTAGATGATTGTTGATAAACTACGACACCACCTAGGAAAACAACATAACCACTACTTGACTTGGTTTCATCAGAGTTAGCAATCCAATTTACATATGTATAGCCTTCTAACCCAACTGGTAAACTATTGTACTGAGCGGTCATGGTACCTTTAAGATACCTAAAAACTCTAACTAAATCCGTCCAACGATCAACATCAGGACAAACATTGTACCTACTGTAACATCCTAGAATTAGATGCCTCAGATAAAATGATCTTAAAAGGAGTGATTGGACTACCCATATCACCGATGTGTGTCACCTTTTTAGGAAACTCATCACATTGAACTCCAAAGTTAAGCGTTATCATATTGGAGTGGTACTAGGATGGGTGACCAGTCAAGAAGTTGATATTGACTTGCATGTGAGTGAGAACAAAGTGCATAGTTAAGGCCAGTGGTGGTCTGTGGGGCCACCCGTCATTCCTGAAACTCTACTAGAGCCTTAGGCAGATGACCCAGGTTTTACAAATGGTATCAAAGCCATAACCCCTCCAATAGATGGGGCCCACATGGGCATGTGGCATGCCAGTCTTGAGATGTGTGGTTTAGGCATGTTGGAAATGGTTGTCCATGGTGATGTAGTCACCCTTATACTAGTATTTTGTGATTGGGAATTGGGTGTTCGTGGGCCATTCAGGGTCAGAAATTAAGTGGGGAAGTATTATGAAGCCATATAGTTGACCCTTTATGAGGATGTCAAGAGTTTAAGTGAGGGAGGTTATAACGTCTTAGGATTTGATGTCACAGATAAAATGATATTAAAAGTAATGATTGGACTACCCATATCACAAAGGTGCATCTCCTTTGCAAGTAACCCATCCCTTAGAACCTCAGAGATAAGCATTCTCATCTCAGAGTAGTACTAGGGTGGGTGATCATTTGGAAGTTGATCCTAACTTGCATGTGAGTGAGGACAAAGTGCGTAGTTAAGGTGAGTGTTGGTTTGTGGTGTTGGGAAATCAGGGTGACGGATTATGAAATGAAACAAAAATTTAATGCTTGATTACCCAACTAGAAAGTTGTGTCAACAAAAATCTATCTAGGAAGGAAACTAACAAGATTTATAACTGGTCTTGGAGCAAGTCCAAAGACAATTCTTATTGCAGTGTGCTTATTTTTCAAGCAACACGCGAACAACTGGTGACGACGGCCTCCTGGTGTAGCACCACATACATACCAACATGTGGGGCCAATCATCATTCCTAAAATTTTACTAAAGCCTTGGGTAGCAGGCATGAGTGTTACACCTATTTAGCCTACTTACATCATAATCAATATCTAGTCTAGGTCAATTATTTAAGTACATCAAGCTTCCTATAACTTGGGCATATGTCACGGAACCGTTTGTTACCCAAATACTAACTTCAAATGACTATAAAGTCAATGACAATAGGACCTAGGAACCCATCCCTAGCATGATATTGTCAAAGTGTAAATATGGAAGCGTAAAGCTTAGGATACATGAACAGATAACAAGATAAAAGTATCAATTGTAATCTCAACATTCAACAAGTATTATTAAGGAACATTGTTTATTACAAGCTTTCAATTACACATTCAGGAGTACAATTTTACCATTATGCTCATGGATAGTAGGGATCTATAACAAGTACACCTAACATAGCTCACCAAGCCCATCAACTTGTAGCCATCTCTAAACTTCTTAAATATGTGAAACAAGGTGGGTCAAGCACACGAAGTGATGAGTACGGGGCAAAAGGATACATATACATAATCTTTGCATAATTTGAAAATATTTGCATAAGTAAACAGGCAAGAATAAACAATTTAAGTACTTATCAAAGTGAGAGCCCATATTTTATGTCATTTTACTCCAATTATACCATCAACATCATGGAAGAGTTTGTAAGGGTGCTCAAGATTAGCTAACCATTTTATATGTGAGGGACCTCAAAATTGTCACAAAGAGTTACCCTATTTTAACATTGTATAATGAAGTTTTTATATTATGTTTGCAAGTTATAAAAAATTATGCTAGAAAATCATCTAGTACATACTAGAATACTACATGACAGTATTTGAGCAAGTAAACAAGCATACATATGTATCACATTCATGTGACAAAGTGAAATTTAGCATAAACAATTAATTAATTACTCTTTTGTCCTCTGTATGTTTACTCATGAACTCAACTTATTTTTTATTGGCCTCTAAATTAGTGTGAGACTCAAATATGAAATATGGTGATCAATGTGAATTTTATACACATTATGACACCACAAATTAGATTCATTCATCACTTTTTCCAGTGAAGTAAATTTGTCCATCAAACTTCATATTTTGGTTCTCAAACTTATACTAAATATTCTACACTTAATTTTGAACCTATGGTCCAAATTTCATCACAATTGGACATTCCTACAATTTTCTACTTGAAGTTATTGTCTCGAATATTGAAACATGATTTTCTGAATATCATGATCTTGACCCTCGATCCAAATATTGTTGATTTAGGATCAGAAGCAAAGGGTTGACCTATTACTATTAAGATTTGTACTCTAAATCTTCAGTGAAAGGTACGTTATTATATATCCTCCTTGATTGTTTTGAAGATACTTTTTATGTATTTTTTGATTGTATGCTTGGCTATATACTTGGTTGAGCTATGGTTCTTATTTATTAGGTTTCCATTTTTCCTATATTATTTTTTGCGACAAACTTGAAAACATAAATGAGATTACCCATTATGACTACCCGTATATTGATGATGATATTGTTGATAATGTTGATATTGAGTGTAACAGACCTCCTCACTCAGAGGGTGGTACTTGTACATTGACCTCCTACCTCATATGGAGACAAGGAGCGTGGTGACCTTCCCCATCTCGTTGGGGCGATGAAGCCACACAAAATATATAAGCATTCTTCTTGAATTAGCATAATGGGAACTCGTAATAAAAATTAAATTGTTCAAAATAAACATCTTGTTGAATGCATATTGGTTTTGGAAAATCGCTTGTTATACTTCTTGAATATAAGTCCTGCCAATTTTACTATTTTGCTATAAATTGTTTTACTTGTTTTTGATAGTGTACTGTGCAATTGCATTTATTATGTCATGATTTTCTTGGTTTTAGGCAAACCAAATGAAACATTGACTAGATCGCTTCTGCACTCGATATACTCTGATGATAAGGATAGATCTGCAATATCTCATATTTGGATTAGTTTATTCTTTAAATCTACTATTTTATGGTTTATTATTTCTTATTATATATGTCAGTGTGTGAGATCCTATTAGGCCACTTAGGAATGGGCACTTCAATCCTTTTACCACTGTCTAGGAAGTGGGATCGGGATTGGGGCAAGAATGGTTTCGTGTCAATTCAAACAAGAAATCCATAGTCACATAATAATAAAAAGCTTGTACCTAATTTTAGAGATTTCATGACCTATCCTTGACCATCTAGCCATAAGCAACACCTGATTAATCATAAGATGGCATACATGCATTAGATTCTCATCATTAACCCTAAATAGCTTCATTTTAGGGTTTTTAGCCAAGTTAGGTTCAAGATTGCTTATTAGTACATTAGATGGTGTTTTCCTGATGTAAATAACTTTATCAACGTGGGGGTTTAAGTTTCATGTCATTTTGAGCTTCCACACATTATATATTATCGTGGTAATATTTTATGTCACTTTGGTACATTTCAAGGTCAAAGGACTCATAATAGGGCATGAAAGATTAAGGATCATCAATTCAAGGGGGGTCCAAGCATAGAAGTTGATTTAGCCCAGTAAGATGTAGACACAAAAATCATATTCAAGAATAGGTGGATGTCCCCTAGGGTCTAGGAATCATCAAATCAATATATACAACATGTATTCCCAAGTTAATATATAAGGCCCATGTCATAAGGTCCCAACATAGAACGAAAGGGAGTAGATATTAGGTGTTTAAGTCACAAAACATCATAAAACAACTAATTTCGAGGATCTGAAGTAGTTTGATGCATGAGAAAGTCAAACAAGTCATGAATGTTACATTAGGCAATTACTAGGACATGTAGCGATCTAAACACCAAAATATCACAAAGGAGGTTTGTAACAACCCTGACCTGGATTATGAGGTAACCCTATTTGTTTTGGATAATAAAGTTGCTTAGAACTTTAATATAATCCTCTAAGGTGCTTTGTTATCATGTGACACGTTTATGTTTCAATTTTGGTCCCGATTGAATGTTGTTTGAGCAATTTCCCTTTGTTTTGGACCAAAGTGCAATTTACCCAAATTGAGGGGCTATAATGCAAAATGTCACATTTTGAACATTCCTCATGTGTTTTAGCATCATTATTGAGAGAATGATGCAAGGTGGTGGCTTTTGGAAAGTCTAAATTCCAAGTTTGAACTTGTTTGAACAATGCTGGTACCTTGTGCACCAATTTTGGTACAAATTGTAATTTACCAAAAATATGGGGTTGATATGCAAATTACCACCTCCAGAGTGTTACCACCTCCTCTATGTATCATTTAGAGGAGATGGAATGAATTAGACACCAAGTTTGATTCCATTATGAATGATGGTAATCTTGGTGAAGAAATGACCAAGAAAAGGGTTGAATTTGGAAGCTTAACTTGAGTTGTATCAAGTTGAAAAGCTTATATATGAGTGCCTATCGGACATGGAGCCCAAGGAGGTGTCCCATATAGTTTTGTGAACTCTTGGCAAAGTCCATATCATGCAAAGCACCTCAAGGAGGTGAGGTGTGTCGGCCAACAAGTTTCCTTAGAAAACGTGTATCGGCTTGACATGAAATAGTGATTAAACCTAGATAACTTATCCAAATGGATAAGTAATGGACGAAATTGCATCTCTAGATGATCCTCAACTGTTTTGCAAGACAATATAAATGATGGTGCATGCATGGACACGTGTTACCCATGCATGACACGTGGCACCTACTAGCTCAAAATGTTGACACCTCATTTTTGCCTTTCTTCATGATCAGCAAGTATATATACCCCTAGTTTGACCCCTTAATGGAATTTTTCGACCCTTACCACCCTCCTACCTTATGGTATCGTGCATGGGGATCTTGTATCGTGTAGGAGATCAAGCATATCATGCATAGTTCCTTGGATATTGCCCATAGCAAAAGCATATCGGCCAAGTAGGTGAAATTGGCCATATAAGGTGATATCGGCCAATAGGGTGAAGAGTTGAGTGCCATATCATGCAAGTGAGTTCCATATCATGCAAGAGGGTTGGCATATCGTGCAAGGGAACAAGGGTATCGTGCATAGGTCTTGGGTATCGGCCATAGCAAGTGTATCGTCCATACCATGTTGATATTGTCCATAGCAAGTTGATATCGGCCAATTGAAGTGATTTTGGCCACAAGTGAGGGGGTATCGGCCACAAGCAAGGTTGTGTCGGCCAAGAGGAAGTCTATATCGCCCAAGAGTGGTGGGGTGTCGGCCAAGGAGCTAAGGAACTCAAAACTTAACCCTAAGAATAGTTTTGAAGTTCATCTTCAACCTTAGGAACTTGGAGCTTTGGAGCTTGGAGCTTTGAAGCCGTTCTTAAGGCGGGTTATATAACTTGAACTCAACCTTTATTCTTCACCTAAATTGTTATAATTAGTGAAATACTTTTAATTCCGAAATGTCCTAAAATAGTTGATGAAACTATGAGTTCTAGTAGTTGCTTAGACCTGTTTCCATGAACTATAACTGTTACAACAAAGGTCTAGAGCTTGAAGATGATGGAATCACCTTATAAAAGTGATATCGGGTGCAAGCATACAAGAAAACACCTTTAACCCAATATGATGATGCACCTACGTTACTTGAACGATATGGATATGAATGAATACATTGTTGCACGATATGGGGGTGTAGTATACACCTCTTGCACGATAGGGAGTCAAGTATAGACTCCATGCACGATACAAGGTTGAATGAATACTTAAAAGTTGACATGAAACCCTAATTTGGGTAACCCGATATTAGTGAAGTATAACAAGTGCTATTGCATGACATAGTTGCATGACATGGTGGCACGATATGGTAGCCCAATACACAACCCTAGTTGGTGTCTAGCCCAACATGGGTGATACATATAAAACCCTCTAGCCCGATATGAATGGTGTGTATATACTTCTAACTAGATATGGTGGTGCCTATACACCTATAATCTGATATGGTGAACATATGCACACCTTTAACCCGAGACACCTTGTAAAGGTGAGGGCAAGATACCCTTAGGAGTGATGAGTGAAACACCAAGTAATGGTATGGCTAATACCTTGATAGGTGAAACACCTAGAATGGTTGATAATGGAGAACCTTATATCAATAATATCTCAACCTGAGATAAGTCCATATCAATTGATGATGGTTGGACAATTCAAATGTATGACTTATGATCAATACACTACAAAATGAATGTGATGGGCTAGTGCATAAAGTATTAGGATGGGAAATACCCTAATACAAGATAAGTTGATGAGTTTAAGTAAGTTAAAAGTGATGAGGGAAGTGATACATCAAGACATGATATATATCACATCCAGCATTTCAAGGTTTATGTACCTTGATGCACCTTAAATACAATATACTTGGATGAGTAACACATGAAGTGTGTTATGTCAATTGTTACATTGAGATGTAATAAGTTTAATACACTTTGATAAGTGTGGGCTAACATACCTTGAGAAAGGGTTAAGCCAAGTTAATAAAGTATGATGTAATCATACCCTGATAAGGATGAGAGAGGAACTCATACCTTGTGTTGATGATTCATTTAATGATAAATGATGAGAATAAATAAGTATGATTGAATACTTATGATATTAATGTATGCTCCTAGATGTGTGGAGCAATGAATTAGGGTTTGGATTGATAATATGAACTTGAAACCCTATTCGGCTATAAAGGGGAAACCCTAACCCTAATAGTTGTTGCCTAGTGAGAGGTGACAAGATGTTTAATGGCCTTGTGAGCCATGTGAATATTTGTTGCCTAGTGAGAGGTGACAAGATGTTTAATGGCCTTGTGAGCCATGTGAATAGTTGTTGCCTAGTGAAAGGTGACAAGATGAGTAATGGGCTTGGTGAGCCATGTGAATAATTGTTGCCTAATGAGAGGTGACAAGATGCTTATATCTAATGTAAGGAATGGTAATGTGCAAAATAAACTAAGGGAAATGGAAACCAGTAACTTCATAATAATAATAAATGGTTATAATAATAACAAAATCTTGATCATACATGCTTTATGCTAATAACCAAATAATGGCTATAGTGTTTTGAATATGCTTAAAGGAGATAAGAGGAACACTTGTAGTACTTAAAGAATGTGAATTTATATAATGGCTTGCCCCAGGGTATAATGCCTTGTTAAAGGATGTGATAACCAATGATAAATTTAAGGGATTGATATCCCATAACGAATGTGTAATCCGGAGTGGTTAGAGTCCACTGCCTGGTTGTGTAATCAGGATTGGTTAAAGTCCAATACCTGGCAGAGGCGTAAATCCTGTAATCACGATTGGTTAAAGTCCAATACCTGGCAGAGGCGTAAAGCCTGTAATCAGGATTGGTTAAAGTCCAATACCTGGCAGAGGCATGAAGCCTGTAATCAGGAGTGGTTAGAGTCCACTGTCTGGCGGTGTAATCAGGATTGGTTAAAGTCCAATACCTGGCAGAGGCATGAAGCCTGTAATAAGGATTGGTTGCGGACCAATACCTGGCAGAGGCGTGAAGCCTGTAATCAGGAGTGGTTAGAGTCCACTACCTGGCTGTGTAATCAGGATTGGTTAAAGTCCAATACCTGGCAGAGGCGTGAAGCCTGTAATCAGGAGTGGTTAGAGTCCACTGCCTGGCTGTGTAATCAGGATTGGTTAAAGTCCAATACCTGGCAGAGGCGTAAAGCCTGTAATCAGGATTGGTTGCGGACCAATACATGGCAGAGGCGTGAAGCCTATAATCAGGAGTGGTTAGAGTCCACTGCCTGGCGGTGTAATCAGGTTTGGTTACAGACCAATACCTGGCAGAGGTATGAAGCCTGTAATCAGGAGTGGTTAGATTCCACTGCCTGGCAGAGGCATGAAGTCTATAATAACACAGGATTGGTTAAATCCCAATGCCTGGAATAATAACACATGATTGGTTAAATCCCAATACCTGGAATAATGCATATGATTGGCATAGTCCAATGCTTGGACAGGATATGGTGATGTATACTCATATGACTGGTACAATTCAATATTTGGTTAGCAGATTGGCTGAGGCCAACAGATAGAAATGAGAATGATTCATGGATGACATACCATGATAATGAGGATCACATGATAAGCTTGAGATAGTATGATGGGTAAATGATATATGTGTTCTCCATATTCCTTATAAAGTGAATAGATGAATTACTGCTCTATCATAGACAGTTGTCATGCTTTAAAATATGAGAATGTTCTAAACTGCTTATCCTCTGCTCAGTTTAATACTATTTAACTATGATAATAACATTGTTGGCAGAGAGTTATATCTCTCGCTAGGGCAATTTTCAATTGTCTCACCCCCGTGGGATCCAAATTTTTAGGTGGACGTGCATGAGGAGGTGAAGACCTTTCTGTAGAGAAAGAACAACAGTGGTAGGGACAGCAGTGACAACTCAGGTTGAGTGTACGATCTGTCATGTCTTGTAGATAGAAGTCCTATGTGTCGTCTCTGTACTCTCAGGTCCTTGGAGTTGGTTCATTATGGTTTCATGAACGATCTGAGGTTTTGGCTTGTAAGCCTCGAGGTTTTCTGTTGCTTCATTATATGTTTTGACAAAGCAACTATTATATGTTATCCTCGAGAAGAGATGGTAAAGTGTATGTACAATGTGAACAATGATGTATATAAAGTTTTGGTTCTACCTTAAAGAGTTTTCCTAGAAATGGATCTCTTTGCAAAATGGTTTTAATTTTTAGTGATTTTTGTTAATCCGCTGGTAATGTTTTAAATTCCGCTTAATTAGTAACAATTTGTCTATCGGTTTGGCGACTATCGTTTCAAGTTTGGTATCAGAGCTTAAGGTTCGCTGAGTCTACAGAGACATAGGACTAAGGTGTTGAGTCTGTGTTAGTGTCCTCCAGTATACCCTATAGTGACTTCTGCTTGTGCAGAAGAAAGGGTGAAGTTTATAAATGACTGGGGAACACGAGGAATACATTGTTGAGGGAAATGTTGTTGCATCACGAAAGGGTGCAAGGGATCAGGCAAGAGAAGAATGAATGCCTGAGAATTCCCATCATGACCTGATCAGGATAGAGAATCCTATGTTTATGCTCTTGTTGGGCAGGTTAGGACAACAATGATGCATATAGTAGACTGGATACTAGCATTACAACCTAGGTTACCAGTCCTCAATACAGAAACTTTGGGCTTTGAAAGGGTTCCTGAATGACATAGTCATGTCGGAACAGTGGAAAATATGGGAAAGATTAACATATGGCGAGAAAGTAGACTCTGCCATAAGTTTAGACAGATAGTATATCTGTGATGGAAGTGCCCAAGAAGGGGAAATAAGCTGAGAATTAAGGAAATGTCATTACAATTCCAGAGACTTTTTCCTAGTGGTTCTAAAAAGCCAAAAGTAACAACATGAAACTGCTAGACTCTATGGGTTGAGTCAACCTAAAGTGGTGGATGACCGCGAGGGGTAACAATCAGATAGAGCTTTTTCATTTTGATATGCCTTCTTTTGATGTTACCTGATAATCCTAAAAAGGATTGTTGTTATGGACTTCCCTATTGATTGTCCTATGGGGACATAGGGAAGAAATGATGAGAACTATAATTTATATTCTATTCAGTATTCTTTTAAATGCTCTATAATTGCTCTTATCTGTGTGAAAAAGGATGAGGTATAGAAGAGATGCCTGGAGAAAATCCAGGAATGTTAAATCATGTGTTGGTGATGATACAAAAAGTAAGGAATATGATAGTACATAAAGTGCATACTACCTAATCTCAGTACTTGTATACCCTGGCCAGGTATATAATTATTGGAGATAAGGTGAGTATGGAACTCTTAGATTGTTATCTTTCTGATTACTCTGATCAAGTAGTCATTTTGAGACAATCTAGTGAGTATAATGAAACTGGAAATATGGTATGGACATGTATATCACATCCTAAGTGCAATAAAGTGGAATCTGAGATGATCTCAGATCAATCTGTATGTATGAGGAAATGAAAAGTATAATCCTCATGATAAGAGAATGAGAACAAGGGAGATGATCCCTGTCAGATAAAGCATGTGTGAATAGTAAAGATCTTTTCCCATGATGTGGAAATGGGAAATGTGATAAAATCACAAAATACTCATGAACATGTTAGACAATAACAAAGAAAGGAATAATGACATGTAATCATCCTTATAATTCCTATGCTGATGGCAAGGAACCTAAGATGAAACATGAGTAAATGACTCATGAATAGTTGAAGGTTCATGCAATAATCAGAGGAGATGATAATCTATTCTCTTTGATAAACAACCCTGGATGATAATGGGGTGATAACAGGAATATGTTCCTTTGTGTTCTTTCTTTTTAGGGACATGGAAATCAAGTGGGTCTTATGACGCTTGATGTGTATAAGTTAAAAATGTTCAATTGATGGATACTTAGAAAAAGTATCAGTTTTCCTTGGACTTTGGTCCCAAGATAAAGATATGTGTGACAAGTAATGTCCCAAGATGAAAGAAAGATGAGGATGTGATGAGTTTTTGACACATGTGATAGATATAAAAGTAAGGAATCCTGGTATCTAATAAGTGTCAGGTGGTATGAGAAAGTGAAAACATAATCTCCTAATTAGATGATTTATGTTGGTTTCCTGGGATGGCCAACTGTGAAATCAGTCTAGTTACATGAAATAGTATGGGCATCATATGTTAGGGGTTTATGCTCTGCATAAACATAACATTGATGAGAATGATTTACTTGAAGGAATAATTGTAAAAATATTACAATAAAATTTTGTCGAATGAGATTAACAAACAACCTCTATCTGAGTGAGAAAAGTGTTACCTAACCCAGAATTAACTACACAGTCGATAATGAAAAAGACAGTGGAATATGTGCCTTGTGTGACAGATTTAATGATAACTCTGTGTGGAAGAACTTTGCGTTGATCAAAGTTCTATGGCATCTCCATAACATTAAGATGTTATATGGAGACTTGATGATTGATGCGCTGATTTTGAGTCGCATTTATAGACCTTTTTCATATGTGTTTTGTGCTCTAATTACTCATTTTTATGGATAATATTGCATAATTCACTCATTTCGGTCTTTGCCTTCATATTATGTCAAATCCCCTTTGTTTTACTATTTTGAGCATTATTTATCATAATATTAATATTTGTGTGGATTTACTTGGTCTTGTTGTGAAATTTCAGGAAAAACAAGTATTTTCTTCCGTCGATACCATCGACGGAAGTCGATACCATCGACCAAGCCACAGATTGCCAGACGAGAGGAGCAGCACAGAGTCGATACCATCGACACCCAAGTCGATGGTATCGAGATCCCTTCAGGTTGCTGGCGAGGAAACTGTCGATACCATCGACCCAAGTCGATGCCATCGACACATGGAGGCTACAGCGTCGCTAAACGACAACAACCGACGCTAAAGAGATTCGATACCATCGACCCAAGTCGATGGTATCGAGATGACCACAGGCGCTCAGACTAAAAGAAAGGAAAGCTGCCGCTAATCCGCTGGGTCGATACCATCGACCCGCGTCGATGGTATCGACGCCGGCAGATATGCGTTGGATTCGTTTTGATCTCGATCGGACGGCTGGAGTTATTTGACGACCTAATTAGGGACTTATACCTAATGACGGCCGCCCACACGAGAGGAGGATAGGATTTTGCATTGCACGAGTGCCGAGGAAGGAAAGAAAGGAGAACGGAGGCCAGAAGCTCATCCCGGGTGATTCGGACGCTGCCGAAGACGAATTCCACCACCGACAGGCGGGGAAGCTCGTATTCTACGCCAAGGATCTACCGGTTCTTCTCCGTTCAGGGGTTTTCCCACTTGTTTCACGTTTTTCTTATGAATTCCCCTATTTCTACCATGTATTCGTGCGAGATGAACATGAGAGGCTAAAACCCTCCATCTTTAGGACCGGGAGTAGCCCGGTAATGCATTGTATGACAATTTTATATTGATAATTCATATTTTCTCTCTCAAATCCGTGGTATAGATTCGTTTTCTCCATATATATTGTTATGCTTGATCACCATAATAATAACTTAATGCCCTTAATCACTTCGACAGAAGGATTAACGGTTGAAAAGAGACGAAATCTACATTAATCAATAAAACCCTTGACAAAGGAGTTGTAAAATTAATGGTGGGAATTGAGAGATCGTTTATAATGCGCTTAGTTTAGGGGAATGATTACTATGACGGTGGAATCAACCTAAACCTAAGTAGTGAATTACACCACGACAGTGGGTAATTCTGTTTTCAGGCCACTACCCGGATAGAGAGAGAAGAGTGAGGAATTATATAAAACCTAATACAATGTTGACCCGTGGTGAAACCGCCATCCTAAAGATACCCTTTTGAATTGATTAAATTAACATTTAATTGATTATTTTCTTTGTTTCATTTTATTTTCTTTTAATTTGGACAACAAACCTTACTTTGTTATTCGGCCTAGCTGATTGCGATTAGTTAGTAGAAGTCTCCAATAATTCACGTATCCCTGAGTTCGACTTGGGCCTCACAAAGGCCTATATTACTCGACGCGTATACTTGTGTTTAAGCGCGTAGTAAAATACACGTCAAGTTTTTGGCGCCGTTGCCGGGGATACGGCGAATTATTGGCACTTTGAGTGCTAAGAGCGGCCACTCTAGGCCACCATTTTTTTTTTATTTTGAAACAATTTTAAATATTCTTAAATTTCTCTATAATTGTGTTTACTCGTTCAAAGCATAGTACTGAACCCCGATTTTCTTATTTCAGGTACTTTGCATGGTGCATACACGTAGCGCAGACTACGTGAATCGCACACCTGAGGTTCCACCTCCGGGACCAGAGGACGAGGATTACTACGAGAAAGATCACCAAAGCGACATAGATTCTGAATCTGAGCAAGAGCGAGCAGAAGAAATGGCCGAACCACAGACAATATGGGAGAAGATCAAAGCGTCTTCTTCATCAGCTTCAAAGGGGCCTATCAAGAAATAGGCGGTCAACATACCAACATACAAGATCGATCCAGCGTTGATCAACTTGGTAAAATCAAATGCATTTCAAGGATTGAATAATGAGGACCCAGTGGCACACATCAGTCAGTTCGTTGAAAACTGCGATATGGTGAAGATAGACAGGTTCCCACAGGATGTTCTGTACCTCAAGTTGTTCTCAAGCTCCCTGGCAGGAGTTGTGAGAGAGTGGCTACATAACCTCGACGATGAGTTTGTTGAATCATGGGATCATATGGTGGAGGTTTTCTTCGAGAGGTTTTTCCCTCCTGAGAAGACCAACGACATGATTCGGAAGATTCACAATTTCACCCAACAGGCGGGTGAAACATATTCTGAGACCTGGGAGCGATTCCAGGTCATGTTGAGGAGATGTCCGCATCATGGACTGGACAAGGAGACACAGGTGAAGATCTTCTATTTTGCTCTCTCCGAGCATGATAGAAGCAACTTGGACTCGGCCGGTTCAGGATTTTTCTTGAACAACACTGATACGAGATGCTGGGAAATACTGAAGAACATGGCACGAAAGCAATCCTGGGGAGAAAGAGAGAGGCCCAGTTGAGCAAGCAAGAGTTGCCAGTGAGTCCAAGGCAATGAGAGAGTTAAATGAGAAGATGGATCTTCTCGCAAAGAAGTTATTGCAGAAGGAAGAAAATGAGTCCGAGGAGGAGGCTCAAGTCAAGTACATGAGGCAACAGCAAGGGTACAGGAACAATGACTATTCATGGCGAAAGGACAAAAAGTTCTCATGGAAGGATCCGAACAATTTTTTGCAGGATCCGGACGCCAAGCCTGCACCAGCCACAGAGAACAAGAGCACGGAGTTGCTCAATCAGGTCATCAAACAAAACCAGGAGTTAATGAACACATTTGGGCAACAAATCAAGCAACAGGGTGAATTTATGAACCAATTTGGGCAGACTTTGCAGAGTCATGGGGCTCAAATGAGAACTATAGAGACTTCCATGGCGAAGATGGCGGCTGAGATTGCAAGTTTGAAGAAGCCAGCACATCCGGGTTTTCCGGGGAACACCAATGTTCCCGGGGGAAACCAGCAGGCCAAGGCTATCCTACTGAGGAGCGGTAAGAAAGTGTTGAATCCAAGGGCGGATGACACAAGCACACCACATGACAAAGTTGAAGATGCAATCATCAAGGAGCAGCCCACACATGTCACAGGGCAAGCTGAAGATATAGCTGAGAATGGTAATGAAGAACAAGCCACTGAGGAGGAACCGCAGAAATTAACACCCTATGTGCCACCTCATCAAAGGGCACATACCGTTCCGGTCCCCTATCCCAATAGTGCAAAAGCAAGGAAGGTGGATGCACAATTCAAGAAATTTCTGGACAGCTTTAGGAAGTTATCAGTGAATATTCCTTTGTTAGAGGCAATTGAGCAAATCCCGTCTTACGGGAAGTTCCTAAAAGATGTCATCACTAAGAAGAGGAAAATACCCGACACTGAGGTCGTGGTGCTGAAGGAGCAAGTAAGTGCTTTCATTATGGGCACTTTGCCGCCAAAGAGACAGGATCTCAGATGTTTCAATATTTCTTGCTTTATCGGGAAGTTCAAATTTGGAGAGGCACTTTGTGATTCTGGGGCAAGCATCAATTTGATGTCCCTTTCTACATTCAAGAAGCTTGGATTAAAGGAATCAAGGCCAAGCAACATGACTATCCAACTGGTCGATAATTCTGTGGTGAAACCGTATGGAATCTGCGAGGATGTCTTGGTAAAGGTAGACCGTTTTGTTTTTCCGGCTGATTTCGTGGTTATGGAAATGCAGGACGAGCATGGCAATGAGTTGCTACTTGGACGGCCATTCCAAGCAACAGCCGATATGATCTTGGAGATGGGAAGAGGTCGCTTGACCTTGGGCATTGCGGATGATCGCTTTGAGATGGTCATGCCCACTAGCAATGCATCTACTAAAGCAAAAGCACAGTGCAACATGGTGAAACATGTGGAACACAATATCTCACTTTGTCTTGGGAAGCCATTCTTGGATATGGCTCATGTGATGAGTAAGATGGATAATGGGACCTTAGCTGTGGACATTATGGAGCAAACTAAAGTTGTCTCTTTAGGCAAGGCTGTTGGGTTTCCAAATGATGAGAATGAGGACATTCCACCTTCTTGGGAGGATGATGTGATTATTACTTTAGTTTTTGATGCATATCCAGAATTGCCTCTGGAGGCGTGTTTGCTAAATGTCACTTATGATTGGATGCGGAGTACTTCACTCAAGGAGTGCGCCAAAATGCTTCAGATGCTTCCATGTTTCTACACGAGGCACTATGAAGACTTAGGTACACTTCCACCACCGCTGCAATCATCTCTTATTTTCCCGCCGGAGTTGGAGTTGAAGCCACTGCCCCTGCATCTTAAGTACGTCTTTCTAGCTGAGAAGGACAAGTTACCAGTGATTGTATCTGCATACTTGAGTGCGGATCAGGAGGAGCAACTACTGATAGTGCTCAAGAACCACCGCGGAGCTTTTGGGTGGTCTGTTGCAGACATCAAGGGGATCTCCCCTACACTTTGTCAGCATAAGATTCGGCTCGAGGAGGGAGCCAAGCCAGTAATTTATCCTCAGAGACGTCTAAATCCAAGCATGATGGAGGTTGTGAAGAAGGAAGTCATAAAACTTCTTGCTGCAGGGATCATATATGCCATATCAGATTCGACGTGGGTGAGTCCCACACAGGTAGTCCCTAAAAAGGGGGGAATTACTGTTACTACCAATCTGTTGAATGAACGTGTCACCACCCGATTGGTAACCGGGTGGCGTGTTTGCATTGACTACCGCGGATTGAATGCCGCAACTCTTAAAGATCATTTTCCTTTGCCATTCATTGATCAGATTTTGGAACGTCTTGCCGGGCGGTCGCATTTTTGTTTTCTGGATGGGTATTCGGGGTATAACCAGATTTCTATTGATCCTTTGGATCAAGAGAAGTCTACGTTCACTTGTCCCTACGGGACTTTTGCTTACCGACGGATGCCGTTTGGATTATGTAATGCGCCGGCAACGTTTCAACGCTGCATGCTCGCCATATTCTTTGACATGGTGGAGCGTTGTCTTGAGGTTTTCATGGACGACTTCTCGGTTTATGGGGCGTCTTTTGATGAGTGTCTATATAACTTGGACAAGGTGCTGCAGCGGTGTGAGGACACACACTTGGTCCTCAAATGGGAGAAATGTCACATGATGGTGACGGAAGGAATAGTGCTAGGACACAAGGTGTCTAGCAAGGGTCTTGAGGTAGACCCCGTAAAAATTGAGGTGATTTCTAAGCTACCCCCACCTAATTCCGTAAAAGGGGTGAGAAGCTTTTTGGGACACGCCGGGTTTTATCGGCGATTCATCAAGGATTTTTCTAAAATCGCAAAACCTTTATCGGAATTGTTGGAAAAAGATGCAGTTTTTTATTTCAATGAGAAATGTCTTCACGCATTCGAGGTTTTTAAAGAAAAGTTGATTTTGGCTCCGGTTGTTCAAACGCCGGATTGGACAAAGCCATTCGAATTAATGTGTGATGCTTCTAATTATGCAGTGGGAGCCGTTTTGGGGCAAAGGGTAGATAATAAGCCCGTTGTGATTTTCTACACCTCCAAAACACTTAATGATGCTCAATTGAACTATACAACTACAGAAAAAGAGTTACTTGCCGTCGTGTTTGCTTTTGAAAAATTTCGGCAGTACTTAGTGGGTTCTAAAGTAGTTGTGTGGACCGATCACGCTGTGATAAAGTATTTGATGGAGAAAAAGGATGCAAAGCCTAGACTCATTAGGTGGATTTTTCTTCTACAAGAATTTGATATTGAAATCAAGGATAAGTCAGGAATTGAAAATATGGTGGCTGACCACTTGTCTAGGTTAGAAAGGGTAGATGAACAAGGTTTATACATACCGATAACCGAGACATTTCCCGATGAACAACTTTTAAAAATTGATTCTAAGGAACCATGGTTTGCTAATATTGTTAACTATTTGTCTTGCGGGATCATCCCGGAAGACTGGTCTTATCAAGAGAAAAAGAAATTCTTTCATTCTTTGAGATACTATTTTTGGGATGACCCAATTCTTTTGAAGCAGTGCAGGGATGGTATTCTTCGCAGGTGTGTTCCGGAGGTGGAGTACGAGAGTGTTCTCCACCATTGCCATGCGTCGCCTACGGGAGGACACCATGCTAGTTCACGGACAGCAGCCAAAGTGTTGGAAAGCGGCCTTTATTGGCCAACTTTGTTCCGGGATGCCTATGATTTTGTGAGGCAATGTGACCCGTGCCAGCGTGCAGGTAACATTTCAAGGAGACAAGAGATGCCCCTGAATATATTTCAGGAAGTTGAGGTATTTGACTTATGGGGCATAGAATTCATGGGACCCTTTGTGTCCTCAAATTCAAATTTATATATCTTGCTTGATGTTGATTATGTGTCGAAGTGGGTGGAAGCAATCCCCACAAGGACTAATGATTCGAATGTAGTGTGCAGATTTGTGAAAGAAAACATATTTTGCAGGTTCGGGATACCCCGAATGATCATAAGTGATGGGGGCACACACTTCCGGAACCAAAAATTTTTGACACTTTTGAAGAAATATGGGGTCAAGCACAACATCGGTACCCCATATCATCCACAGACGCAAGGACAAGTGGAGGTTTCAAATCGAGAAATCAAGAAGATTCTAGAAAGGACAGTGGCATCCACAAGGAAATATTGGAGTGCCCTACTACCGGACGCACTTTGGGCGTATAGAACGGCGTACAAAATACCTATAGGCACCACGCCTTTTAGGTTGGCGTATGGCCGGGCTTGCCACCTTCTGGTGGAGATGGAGCACAAGGCCCATTGGGTGCTAAGAAGGTTGAACTTGAGCTATGATGAAGCCGGGCGAAAGAGGATGTTCGAATTGAATGAATTAGATGAGTTACGCATGACGGCATATGAGAATGACCGCATCTACAAGGAGCGTACAAAGCTGATCCATGATCGACATATCGAGTTGCGCACGTTCAAGAAGGGAGATAGTGTTCTATTGTTCAACTCCTGTCTCAAGATGCATCCCGGGAAGCTGAAGTCCCGGTGGAGTGGACCCTTTGTAGTGGAAGAGGTGAGACCGCACGGTGTGATTCTTGTGCGTGATGGAGATGCCACGTTCTTGGTGAACGGGCAACGCTTAAAGTTGTATTTTGGTGAAAACTACAAGAGAAAAGTGAATGAGGTCAAACTCATTACACTTGTGGATGAATGAGATGATGGGAAGACGTCTAGCCTAAGACGTTAAAGAAGGGCGCTTGTTGGGAGGCAACCCAACCATTGGTACATTAGGATAGGTTAATTTTAGTCATAGATTGCTTTTATTTAGTTTAATTTTAGTGTAAAGAAGATACCTTGATCCGTTTGTTCTATGTGTAGGAATAGGCAGGGTCGATACCATCGACACACTGGTCGATGGTATCGACATGGGTTCAGGTTGACAGCTGCAAAAATCGCACTGAGTCGATAGTATCGACGTCCCCGTCGATGGTATCGACATACCTACAGGCAGGTCGCAATAAAAGTGTCGATGGTATCGACATGCCAGTCGATACCATCGAGATCTCTGGAGAAGTTCAGATGAATTTTGCTCAGTCAACTCGATACCATCGACGGCCTCGTCGATGGTATCGACATGATCACAGGTTGAATGCAACAAAATGGCGGTGTCGCAATAAAATCCATCGATACCATCGACCCTAGTCGATGGTATCGACATCCATGTCATCGATCTGCGCCAAGGCATCGACGACGATTGCGAGTCCACGTCAGCGATCCGGGTGCTGCGTCGATACTATCGACTTCCGTCGATGGTATCGACAGGTCAGCAATCCGGGTTTCCCGATCCAGCAAACGTCAGCCGTCGATACTCGCGAGGGAGGCGGATAGCATCGAGACGTGTCGATACCATCGACCCGCGTCGATGGTATCGACGAGTCGACAGTAGCGCCGGCCAAGTCTATTTAAGGAGACTTGCAACGTCATTTGACGTCACACCTTCAGAGCAAACGTCCTCCTTTGCGCCGAGCACTCCCCCGAGCCCTCCAAGACTGAAGAGCAGCGACAGCGAGCAGGGATCTTCACCGAGCGGAGAATCACTTCTCCATCTTCCCCGAGCTCTCTTCTTCTAATCCCATCTTTCTTGCAACAATGGTTCACGCCGCCGGATCATCGTCCTCGAGCGCAAATCCCATGGGGATTGTGGAGTTTGTTCCACCCCCTACTGCTTCTGTATCACGTCCGCGCTTGATTCACCCTTCCATGGAGGCAAGGAAGGTCTACGAGGAGATTATGAAGCGGAAGATTGAGTCGACCCGGTATGTGGACCGGGGAATGATCTGTGATCTGGGATTCGAGGCCAACTTGGCCTATGTGCTGAAGGGTCAAGCACGCCACACCAGCATAAGGCCAGGTGAGCTGGAGCGCCATGCGGATGGGCAGCCGTTCTTCGGCGAATGGCCCACCTACAAGGAATTGGTGGCGGAGTTTATGGCGTCCCTCGACGTCTGCGTCGTACCCAACGACGTGGTGGCGTCGGACCGTGACTGGATCAAAGGGAGGGTGTCCTTCTGACTGTTCAACATCAACTACAACATCACTCTTCTGTAGTTCAACAACATCTTTAACTGGAACCACTCCCAACATGATCACCGACGCCCAGATTCCCGCACCGACTACGACAAGATCTTCACCGAGCTAGTCACAGTGCCGGCGGGAAAGACAGTGAGCTACCACAATGCTGCGGTAGCAGACTTCGAGCATCCCTTCGTCCGGGTCCTACACCGGATGTTGAGCCTTACGTTCTTTGCTCGGAGCGATTTGGCATTGAGCAAGTTTCAGGAGAGCGATCTTTTCTTCCTCTACATGCTCCTGAAGCGACAAGAATGCAACTGGGGTGCGTTCTTTCTGCAGCGCGTCCTGGCAGTGAAGAGGAGTACAAGGAAGGCTCCGATCCATTTTGGTTGGCTCATCACCAAATTGGCGTTGTACTTGGGGCTGAATTTCCAGTCTATGACTCCGATTTCCACGAGGAGTAAGGTGAACGTGCAGCATCTGCACCGTTCAAACCTTATCCTTCTCCGGGATGGGTTGGCGTACGCACACTGCCACGTCAACCACGCTTACCAGGAATGCGCACTGTCGGACGCCGTCTTCAACATCGAGGGCGCACAGCACTTCCGGTGGCCGATCATAGCCGTCGAGTCCGATGAAGAAGAAGGCGGCAACGATGACCAAGAAGGCAAGGCTGAGGAGGAAGAGGAGGCTTTCACACCTCTTCGCGCACGAGTGGCACCACGGAAGCGTCCTAGGATGCATCTGGGTGCGTCTTCATCATCACAGCCCCAGCCGCCATCACCACAGCCCTCGCAGCCAGGCGAGGATGTCTACTCCATGCAGGGAATGTACACAATGCTGCAGGATATACATCAGACACAGCAGCAGCATCTAGAAATGTATACCGGTATTCATGATACTACAAGCTGGTTACTTGATAATCAACGGGCTATGTTCGAGAATGAACGTCTCCTCCTCGACAACCAACAGCAGATACACAATCGGTTACAAAGGATGGAGATGCAACAGGAGCCCTTTTACGACCATTACTGGAGTCAGAGCTACTTTGGAGGCTATCCACAGCCTCCGCCGAGGACCCATTACGATCCGAGCTTCCAGGGGGAGTATCCTTCTTGGGATCCTACGGCCCCGCAATACCCGCCTCCGCCTCCACAAGAATGATCAGGGTATCTCTGTTCCACTCTTAAGATTGTTTTTGACTATGAGGCCATAGTCGAATTCAAGCTTAGGGGGGTAGCTGGAACAGCTCTATCTTTTCTTTTGTTTGTTTTTAGTTTTTGCTTTGCTATTTGTTCTTGCATTTTTAGTTTTTGTTTAGGATCCACATCTATCTAGTGTAACTGTGGATGTCGTAAAAGTTGTCATCTCGTTGTGTATTCATGGGAAATTTAAGAGAATTTTAAAATTTTTTGTGTCATTTGGATAGCTTGACTTGGTTGTCCTTGGGGAACTTATCCTATGAAAATGATTGATTATGTCAACTTTAAAACAAGATGTCATACCTATACTCCCATTGACTCATGAAAAGTGGATAGTAACGGTTGTTTGAGCCTAACCTAACCAAATGGTAATGAGACCTTAATTGGATATAAGAGAGAGAACCCTTTGAATCACTACACATGTCAGTAAGGAGGGACACATAATACTCTTCTAAGGTTCAGTCATCTAATCTTGTGATCATTCCACTTCATTTTTCCATAATCCACCTAAGAATTGGAAGTAAAGTACAATTTTAATTCCTTCTTGTGTGCATAGCATTTAGATAGGAATTGCATTGATATTTTCCATACTTTTGCATAAAAAGAAAAAAAATATAGGGATTCATGCACATTACCTTTAGGTGCATGCCATGTAGTTGCACTTATGACTTTCATGGTTATCATGCATAAAGTACACCATGTATCTCAATTTTTCTTTAAGAATGATCTAATTTGTTCTATACCTTCGAAATATCGCAAAGATTTCCAATCATGAAGAAAACAGCCCAATACATGTATCTCTAAGCAATTATGGATATGTGGGCTAAAAAAAAAGAAAAAAAAGAGAGAAAAAATTTTCTGAAAATCTGAAAAAAAAATTGAAGAAAGAAAAAAAAAAGAGAATTTAGAAGGAAATGGAATAAGAGGGAGAAAGGAACATGATATCACTCGCATTACAGGAAAACTGAGTACATGATGTGGCTTCAGTAGATTTCCATCTCATTTCGAGGTGGAAGGTTAGGGCATGCATCATTTCACCCAAATTAGGCATTAGGGCATTTTTATTGTGCATTTGCATCATGTAGGACATTTTGTTTTATGCATATTGAAACTGTGCAATACTTCCAAGTTCTTCCATGAACCACCCATTCCATCCACCCGTTGCTCGGATTGGTAGGCCACTGTGAATTTCTCCTCACTAATGATTATCATGAGAACTGCTTCCATGTAGATGGTAGTTAAGGGCGAGCAACGTAGTGTAGGCGATCACAAGATGCACCAATGCTGAATCGGCGAATTCTATTATGTTAACTACCTTATGTGATAGTGTTCATCGGTTTGAAGGACAATTTCTCTTATTGACGATTATTGTCGCCTTTAGGGTAATTACTGTTATGTGGTTAGAGAAAGCCGGTTTGAGAACGTTCAGTGGGAGTCACATGGGATGTGGGTTGGTGTGTTGATTTTTAGTTGACATCTGCAATTCTATTCTAAGGATTAGTTGCTCGAGGGCGAGCAATGTTTAAGCTTAGGGGAGTTTGATGCGATGATTTTGAGTCGCATTTATAGACCTTTTTCATATGTGTTTTTTGCTCTAATTACTCATTTTTATGGATAATATTGCATAATTCACTCATTTCGGTCTTTACCTTCATATTATGTCAAATCCCCTTTGTTTTACTATTTTGAGCATTATTTATCATAATATTATTATTTGTGTGGATTTACTTGGTCTTGTTGTGAAATTTCAGGAAAAACAAGTATTTGCTTCCGTCGATACCATCGACCAAGCCACAGATTGCCAGACGAGAGGAGCAGCACAGAGTCGATACCATCGACACCCAAGTCGATGGATTTACTTGGTCTTGTTAGGGGTTTATAACTTGTAACAACCCTGACCTGGGTTATGAGGTAACCCTATTTTTTTGGCTAATAAAGTTGCTTAGAACTTTAATATAATCCTATAAGGTGCTTTGTTATCATGTGACACGTTTATGTTTCAATTTTGGTCCCGATTGAATGTTGTTTGAGCAATTTTCCTTTGTTTTGGACCAAAGTGCAATTTACCCAAATTGAGGGGCTATAATGCAAAATGTCACATTTTGAACATTCCTCATTTGTTTTAGCATCATTATTGAGAGAATGATGCAAGGTGGTGGCTTGTGGAAAGTCTAAATTCCAAGTTTGAACTTGTTTGAACAATGCTGGTACCTTGTGCACCAATTTTGGTACAAATTGTAATTTACCCAAAATATGGGGTTGATATGCAAATTACCACCTCTAGAGTGTTACCACCTCTTCTATGTATCATTTAGAGGAGATAGAATGAATTATACACCAAGTTTGATTCCATTATTAATGATGGTAATCTTGGTGAAGAAATGACCAAGAAAAGGGTTGAATTTGGAAGCTTAACTTGAGTTGTATCAAGTTGAAAAGCTTATATATGAGTGTCTATCGGCCATGGAGCCCAAGGAGGTGTCCCATATCGTTTTGTAAACTCTTGGCAAAGTCCATATCGTGCAAAGGACCTCAAGGAGGTGAGGTGTGTCGGCCAACAAGTTTCCTTAGAAAAAGTGTATCGGCTTGACATGAAATAGTGATTAAACCTAGATAACTTATCCAAATGGATAAGTAATGGACGAAATTGCATCTCTAGATGATCCTCAACTGTTTTTCAAGAATTTATAAATGATGGTGCATGAATGGACACGTGTCACCCATGCATGACATGTGGCACCTACTAGCTCAAAATGTTGACACCTCATTTTTGCCTTTCTTCATGATCAGCAAGTATATATACCCCTAGTTTGACCCCTTAATGGAAGTTTTCGACCCTTACCACCCTCCTACCTTATGGTATCGTGCATGGGGATCTTGTATCGTGCAGGAGAGCAAGCATATCGTGCATAGTTCCTTGGATATTGCCCATAGCAAAAGCATATCGGCCAAGTAGGTGAAATTGGCCATATAAGGTGATATCGGCCAATAGGGTGAAGAGTTGAGTGCCATATCGTGCAAGTGAGTGCCATATCGTGCAAGAGGGTTGGAATATCGTGCAAGGGCACAAGGGTATCGTGCATAGGTTTTGGGTATCGGCCATAGCAAGTGTATCGGCCATACCATGTTGATATTGTCCATAGCAAGTTGATATCGGCCAATTGAAGTGATTTTGGCCACAAGTGAGGGGGTATCGGCCACAAGCAAGGTTGTGTCGGCCAAGAGGAAGTCCATATCGCCCAAGAGTGGTGGGGTGTCGGACAAGGAGCTAAGGAACTCAAAACTTAACCCTAAGAAGAGTTTTGAAGTTCATCTTCAACCTTAGGAACTTGGAGCTTTGGAGCTTGGAGCTTTGAAGCCGTTCTTAAGGCGGGTTATATAACTTGAACTCAACCATGTTTTTATTCTTCACCTAAATTGTTATAATTAGTGAAATACTTTTAATTCTGAAATTTCCTAATATAGTTGATGAAACTATGAGTTCTAGTAGTTGCTTAGACCTATTTCCATGACCTATAACCGTTAGAACAAAGGTCTAGAGCTTGAAGATGATGGTATCACCTTATAAAAGTGATATCGGGTGCAAGCATACAAGAAAACACCTTTAACCCAATATGATGATGCACCTACTTTACTTGAACGATATGGATATGAATGAATACATTGTTGCACGATATGGGGGTGTAGTATACACCTCTTGCACGACAGGCTGTCAAGTATAGACTCCATGCATGATACAAGGTTGAATGAATACTTAAAAGTTGACATGAAACCCTAATTTGGGTAACCCGATATGAGTGAAGTATAACAAGTGCTATTGCATGACATAGTTGCATGACATGGTGGCACGATATGGTAGCCCGATACACAACCCTAGTTGGTGTCTAGCCCAACATGGGTGATACATATAAAACCCTCTAGCCCGATATGAATGGTGTGTATATACTTCTAACTAGATATGGTGGTGCCTATACACCTATAATCTGATATGGTGAACATATGCACACCTTTAACCCGAGACACCTTGTAAAGGTGAGGGCAAGATACCCTTAGGAGTGATGAGTGAAACACCAAGTAATGGTATGGCTAATACCTTGATAGGTGAAACACCTAGAATGGTTGATAATGGAGAACCTTATATCAATAATGTCTCAACCTGAGATAAGTCCATATCAATTGATGATGGTTGGACAATTCAAATGTATGACTTATGATCAATACACTACAAAATGAATGTGATGGGCTAGTGCATAAAGTATTAGGATGGGAAATACCCTAATACAAGATAAGTTGATGAGTTTAAGTAAGTTAAAAGTGATGAGGGAAGTGATACATCAAGACATGATATATATCACATCAAGCATTTCAAGGTTTATGTACCTTGATGCACCTTAAATCTAATATACTTGGATGAGTAACACATGAAGTGTGTTATGTCAATTGTTACATTGAGATGTAATAAGTTTAATACACTTTGATAAGTGTGGGCTAACATACCTTGAGAAAGGGTTAAGCCAAGTTAATAAAGTATGATGTAATCATACCCTGATAAGGATGAGAGAGGAACTCATACCTTGTGTTGATGATTCATTTAATGATAAATGATGAGAATAAATAAGTATGATTGAATACTTATGATATTAATGTATGCTCCTAGATGTGTGGATCAATGAATTAGGGTTTGGATTGATAATATGAACTTGAAACCCTATTCGGCTATAAAGGGGAAACCCTAACCCTAATAGTTGTTGCCTAGTGAGAGGTGACAAGATGTTTAATTGCCTTGTGAGTCATGTGAATAGTTGTTGCCTAGTGAGAGGTGACAAGATGTTTAATGGCCTTGTGAGCCATGTGAATAGTTGTTGCCTAGTGAAAGGTGACAAGATGATTAATGGGCCTGGTGAGCCATGTGAATAATTGTTGCCTAATGAGAGGTGACAAGATGCTTATATCTAATGTAAGGAATGGTAATGTGCAAAATAAACTAAGGGAAATGGAAACCAGTAACTTCATAATAATAATAAATGGTTATAATAATAATGAAATCTTGATCATACATGCTTTATGCTAATAACCAAATAAGGGCTATAGTGTTTTGAATATGCTTAAAGGAGATAAGAGGAACACTTGTAGTACTTAAAGAATGTGAATTTATATAATGGCTTTCCCCAGGGTATAATGCCTAGTAAAAGGATGTGATAACCAATGATAAATTTAAGGGATTGATATCCCATAACGAATGTGTAATCAGGAGTGGTTAGAGTCCACTGCCTGGCTGTGTAATCAGGATTGATTAAAGTCCAATGCATGGCAGAGGCGTAAAGCCTGTAATCACGATTGGTTCAAGTCCAATACCTGGCAGAGGCGTAAAGCCTGTAATCAGGATTGGTTAAAGTCCAATACCTGGAAGAGGCATGAAGCCTGTAATCAGGAGTGGTTAGAGTCCACTACCTGGCGGTGTAATCAGGATTGGTTAAAGTCCAATACTTGGCAGAGGCATGAAGCCTGTAATCAGGATTGGTTGCGGACCAATACCTGGCAGAGGCGTGAAGCCTGTAATCAGGAGTGGTTAGAGTCCACTGCCTGGCTGTGTAATCAGGATTGGTTAAAGTCCAATACCTGGCAGAGGCGTGAAGCCTGTAATCAGGAGTGGTTAGAGTCCACTTCCTGGCTGTGTAATCAGGATTGGTTAAAGTCCAATACCTGGCAGAGGCGTAAAGCCTGTAATCAGGATTGGTTGCGGACCAATACTTGGCAGAGGCGTGAAGCCTATAATCAGGAGTGGTTAGAGTCCACTGCCTGGCGGTGTAATCAGGTTTGGTTACGGACCAATACCTGGCAGAGGCGTGAAGCCTGTAATCAGGAGTGGTTAGATTCCACTGCCTGGCAGAGGCATGAAGCCTATAATAACACAGGATTGGTTAAATCCCAATTCCTGGAATAATAACACATGATTGGTTAAATCCCAATACCTGGAATAATGCATATGATTGGCATAGTCCAATGCTTGGATAGGATATGGTGATGTATACTCATATGACTGGTACAATTCAATATTTGGTTAGCAGATTGGCTGAGGCCAACAGATAGAAATGAGAATGATTCATGGATGACATACCATGATAATGAGCATCACAGGATAAGCTTGAGATAGTATGATGGGTAAATGATATATGTGTTCTCCATATTCCTTATAAAGTGAATAGATGAATTACTGCTCTATCATAGACAGCTGCCATGCTTTAAAATATGAGAATGTTCTAAACTGTTTATCCTCTGCTCAGTTTAATACTATTTAACTATGATAATAACATTGTTGGCAGAGAGTTATATCTCTCGCTGGGGCATTTTTCAATTGTCTCACCCCCGTGGGATCCAAATTTTTAGGTGGACGTGCACGAGAAGGTGAAGACCTTTCTGTAGAAAAAGAACAACAGTGGTAGGGACAGCAGTGACAACTCAGGTTGAGTGTACTATCTGTCATGTCTTGTAGATAGAAGTCATATGTGTCGTCTCTATACTCTCAGGTCCTTGGAGTTGGTTCGTTATGGTTTCATGAACGATCTGAGGTTTTGGCTTGTAAGCCTCGAGGTTTTATGTTGCTTCATTATATGTTTTGACAAAGCAACTATTATATGTTATCCTCGAGAAGAGATGGTAAAGTGTATGTACAATGTGAACAATGATGTATATAAAGTTTTGGTTCTACCTTAAAGAGTTTTCCTAGAAATGGATCTCTTTGCAAAATGGTTTTAATTTTTAGTGATTTTTTTTAATCCGCTGGTAATGTTTTAAATTCCGCTTAATTAGTAACAATTTGTCTATCGGTTTGGCGACTGTCGTTTCAAGGTTGGCCTTGGACCATTAGTCACAAGAGTTTATAAAACTACTATTTTGAAGGGTTTAGAGTAATTGAGTGCATAACTTAGGTCACCTACATGCATAAAAGTCATAGTGGAAAACATAGCAATTAGGGGCTTTTGGGGCTGATATTCAAGTCATAGAGAGATGTAAGTTATTGATTTTGTAGACTAGGATGAGTTTCATATTCAAAAGGGATCAAGATAAGCAATCTATGGTAGAGTCCATTTACATTCAAAACAAGTCACATAAGTGCATTAAAGTTCATCATTGGTCAAGAAGGGTTATTAGGATCCCCCTCCCATGTAGATCAAGGTGCACAAAAGTTACTGATTTCATGATTAGATAGGTAAAGATGCATCAAAGGTCCAATCTTTATCACAATCATGCATTAAATGAAGTCATCATGGTCAAAAACGCATATTTAGCAAAAAAAAAAACGAATAGGAAGAGAATTTAAGTTCTCAAACTATGCCCATTGGCTAGATCTCCTCGAGCAGATCTATTTTAATATATAGTATGTTGGATTTAGCCCAAGGAAGAGGAAATTATGCATTTTTGAAAATTTCAATCAGGAATTACATAGAGAGTTTCATCGAGAACATAGGAACTTTACCCATTATCATTTGGCTCACTACACGCGGTAGATGAAGATCGTGGGGCCGCGATTCGGGCCCGATCTCCCTGCTGGGCTGCGATCGGCTTCAGCGCCCTGGTCGAAGTGGCGTCGTTCTATAGACCATGGGTGGGCTATGCTCCCTCCGGCCGCAGGCCGATGACGACCGCCCAAAGACGCTGCGTGTTGCTGGCGGACACCGGGCGCCACTCGCAGACATCTCGCAAGCTCGTGAGCGCTGCAGCATGAGCCGCCACACGGTGGCGCCGCCAAAAAAAGCTCACCGGGATTCCCACCATTGGGCACGACACATCAAGGGAGGAAGCCGGAGGTGGCCGCACGCACTCCGCCCACCACCACGAGCCCCATTGGACTGTTGGACTTCGTCGGGGTCGAGCAGAGCAGGGGCCTGATGCAGGGGCGGCAGCAGCCGAGCTGCTGTAAAATGAACCAAAAAGAAGGGAGCAAGAGGGAGCGATCGAGGTGGCAAAAAGAGGAAAAAGAGAGAAGAAGTAGGGGCAGACTCGAAATGAGTTTCAATTGCTCAAAACTTTGCTGAGATCGAAGCCTATCGGCTGTCGCAAAAGGCCCTGCTGTAGCAGCTACCACAGTACGAACCAAGGTTGAAGACATAAACGAGTTAAATTCGATTAAAAATCACATGAAGGTGGCGGCTGGGCCACGTCCAGTTGGGCCCAAAAGGACATAAACGAGTTAAATTCGATTACAAATCACATGAAATTCGATCAATCTTCAATGATTCATAACTTGGGCTCCGACAATTCGATTAAGGCAATTTTTATGATGTTGGATTCGTAATCAAGAGCTCTACAACATGATATGTACTAGGAATCCAAAATATCATAGTGAGAAGGTTCAAATTATATTACAAGATGGTGACATGTTAAGGAACGATACTTAGTTCAAAAGTTGGAATTAAAGCCACACTGTGAAAAAGATCATTGTAGTGGGCAAATTGAAATGTCACAATTCTCCAATTATGAAATTAACATCAAAATGAGTAATAGGCCACTTGATGAGGGAGACATAGAACAAGATAGGGAGAGAAAAGCTAGGTTGTCTCAACATATCTACTTTGACCAACAAGATTACCTTTGTGTGCCTTAACATGTAAAGAGGGGTCATAAAACGCACTAACAGGCTTAGAAGAGTGCATGTCAAATCTATGTAAAACTTTATCTACATAGAAAGACTGATTAAAGGAATAACCAGAAGTAGATCTATTATATTTTATACCAAGAATAACATCAACGATTCTTAAATCTTTCATAATAAAATCCTTTGAAAGAAAAGATTTAGTTTCAATAGTAATTGCATGATTGGATCCAAATAGTAAGATATCATCAACATAGAAGCACATAATCACAGTTACATTATCAACATTATGAGAATAAATGCATCTATCAGAATCATTTGTAGTAAAATCATGAGACAATTGTTTCATCAAACTTGTCTTTCCACTTCTTAGGTTCTTGTTTTAGACCACATATGGATTTTACAAGTCTACAAACTTGTTTTTCTTGTCCTTCAACAACAAATATCATAGTTTGGTCCATATAGATCTCTTCATCAAGATTCCCATTGAGGAAAGCAGTCTTTACATCTATTTGATGGATTTCACGATTATGGATTGTAGCCAAGGCAAAAAGGATACAGATAGAGGTGATGTTTGTTAAAGGAGCATGGATGTCGAAGTAGTCGACTCCTTCTTGTTGTTTGTAAACTTTTCCTATGAGCCTGGCCTTAAAATTATCTATAATACCATCTTCCCTTAACTTCTTTATGTAGACCCATTTGCATCTAATGGATTAGCAACCTGAAGGAATATCAATTAGAATCCAAGCATGATTATTCATAATGGGTTCTACTTCACTATCAACAATTTCCTTATACTATTAATCATCCATAGATTTCATGGAATCTTCATAGGAATTAGGGTCTTCTTCAACTATAAGGGTGTATAAATTGGAACCAAAGTTCTTTGTTACTTTAGCCCTTTTACCATGACCAAAGTCACTTCAAGGCTCAACCACTTCATGATTCAAAGGTTCACATTTAGGTATGGGTATTCTAGTAATAAGAGCTCTTGGTTTTTTCTTGAAAGTTTTAAAGTTTCAACATTTGAAGAACCTTTGCCAAGTTTTTTGGAGCACTAGACTTGACGAGAAAGATATTTTCATAGTAAACAACTTTTACAGGTTGGATTTATAGTATGGAATTTGTTATATTGTCATGGATGCCTGAATTTATTACTAGAAATCTATTTGCATTTCTATTTTCAACATAGCGTATGAAAATAGTATGAATGATTTTGCTACCAAGCTTTCACTCCTTGTTTTTAGGAATTTTGACTTTGGACAAGCATTCACACACTTAAGGTACTTTAGAACATATTTCTTTTTAAACTAAAGTTCATAAGGTGTCTCCTCTATGTGTTTGAAAAGGTTACAGATCAACAAATAGTTAGAAGTTATAAGAGCCCCCTCCACATTCTTTGATGCAAACCTGATTTGGCCAACATGGCATTAACCATATTGATCAATGTTCTATTTTTTCTTTTGGCTACACCATTTGATCATGGATTGTATATGGTAGTGGTTTCAAGAATAAGACCATCATATTCATAGAGTTGTTAAAGTTAATTTGAATTATATTCACCTCCTCTATAAGATCTGATACTGTTATGATTTTTCTTGATTTGGTTTTCTACTTGTGACTTATAAATTCTAAGTTTTTCCATTTATTCATCTTTAGATTTCAAAAAGTAAATGCACTAGTATTTGAAAAGTCATCAAGAAATGTCAAAAAGTAGTGCATGCCATCATGTGTAAGAATACTATTTAGATCACATAGATCAATATGAACAAGGTCAAGCAAGAATGTGTTCCTATATACTGATCTAAAGGTTTTTTTAGGTACTTTAACTTGAACATATATTTGGTGTTTAACATCATTAGAGATAGGAGTCTTTGGGAATCAAGTCCATGTGATCCATATGTTTCATTGTATTCTTGTTCACATGGCTTAAACAAGCCTGTCAAATATCACATCAAATGGAACTAGAAAGGGCGCTATAGAAATTTTCACTAATATGAGACATTGAGTTTAATTAAACCCCCTTCGGTGTACCAAATAACTATATAAGAGCCAAAAACTAGTGATAACACTCTATTTTACGTACTTTCTATATATATTTTACACCACTTTTAGTATATCTTTTCTTAGCTTTTCACATAATTTTTCTATCTTTTTTACTAAAGCCCCACTTACATGGTTTCAGGTATATTCACAATCTAGATTGCAGATCAAGACCACGACCGCGGTCCACTTATACCTCAACCGCAATCGCGGTTCCAAAATTCCCTAGAGATCGTGATCATCAGACGACAAGGAGGGATCACGACTAGTTTATAGACCGCGGTCATTCCTCAACCGTGACCTCATGGATGGTCGTGATTAGAACATGTGCCTCAAGGATAGACCAGTGGTCATGGTGTGGTTAGAAGCCATGATCAAGAAGGACCGCGGTCAGCTTGGAAACCACAGTCACTGATGAGCTCTTTGTTGGCTAAATTGGACATTCGTATAATCCCTTTTGTTTTGATGATGACAAACATTTCATTCTTGTTGATCTAACGTGCTACTTGAGTGTTGCAGGAATAAGGTGGATGACAAATATTATGGAAGATCTATATGCTAGACTATTTTAATTTCATGAATGTAATCAATTGTAAATCTTGTACAAATATATAATGTACAAGTACTTAGACATCATGTAAATCAAGTGTTAGATCTTCCCTAGCCAATCACTACACTAAGATAGGTCGTCCCCTTTAATAGTGTCACATATGCACACTCACATACACACTTAATACTTTAATTGAAACATTGAAACGGGTCAATCTCGGTCGACAAAATCCTCGACCGAGACACTCTCGGTCGACAAGCTTCTCGACCGAGAAAGACCCAGGTAGTCGTTAGACATAGCTGACAAGGTAGTTGGCAGTTGGAGATAAACGTTGCAAACACTTGATCCAGAGAGCATGTCGGTTGACAAAACTTCGACCGAGTAGGTATCTCGGTCGACAATTTCTCAACCGAGATGGACTCTGACAGCAACTGCAGAATTAATTAACTAGCCGTTGCTAATGCAACTAACTTATACCTAACGGCTAGTTAAGCACTTAGAAACCCCTAAAAAGTGTCTAGAACGTCCTTAAACACTTGTAGGTCATTCCTATAAATAGGAAATGCCTTAGGACACCTAAACTCACTTGATTCTACACTTGAACAATCTTTGAGCATACACTTGCATTAGCAACCTGTTTTGAGCAATTGAGCAATACTTGCAATTGGCTACTCTTCACCTTTCTCTAAATTCGTGTCCTATAGGCTAGTATCTCCTATCCACAACAATCACACTTCCATATACATTGGTTAGGAGATCTACATGCTTGATATAGGCAAATCAAGCCTTGAGCTTCAAAGGATAAGTTGTAATTTCCATTTTCCTTTCTTGTTCACTTTCAATTGCTTGTACTCTCCTTGCTACTCCTAGGTTGGAGGCTGCGGATTGGAGAGGGTCGTAATCTTCTTGGTGAAGAAGGAGGCTTTGAACTACTTCAAGAAGGCTGGTGCAATGGGAGGTTACTTCTAAGAGGAAGGCTACTTCAAGGGGGAGCTTGGAGTTACTTCAAGAAGGCTACCTCGAGTTGGTTCATCTACTTCAAAGTGAAGGCTGTTAAAAGGGGTGTAAGAAAGTATTGTATTTTGTGTAATTCCTTGTGAAGGTAATAAAATTAATACTTTCAAAATCCCGGTTGGGTAAGCAACCGGGTAGTGGACTAACTGCCTTAGTATTTGCTAAGGTAGGAACCACTCTAAATCCCTTGTCTCCTTCTTAATTTTTCATTTGTGGTTGTTTGAGTTAAATAATTGTTAAATTAACTTTAAAACCCTATTCACCCCCCTCTAGTGGTTTTTCACTCTTGCAAACATCGACCGAGCGGAAAGACCTCGACCTCGACCACCCAGATTCAACCGACAAGCAGACCTCAACCACAGTTATCACCAGGCCATGACCAAGCTCAACCGTGGTGAAAGATGAATAAAGCACAAACCTCGACCGCGGTCTCACCCTCACTTAACCAAGACCGTGACTGCGGTCCAGGCTTAAGTCGGTGGAATGTGCCTATAAATAGCGGACCCACAAGTTTTATCAAATCATCAGATCATAGATCAAATCTCGAGGACCACGAAGTGTTGCTGCATTCCATATTCATCCCAGACCATCCCATCCATCGGTCTTGGATCTCCAAAGGTGGAAGCTGAGGAGAGAGAAGATTGAAGACCCCTTCTTCGAGAGAAGAAGACCGTCCACACCATCCACGTGATAGATCCAAATCTGAAGAAGTACTATGTCGTATCACGTCTCTTCCTTTCTAGATCTATCATTCCATCCCACTGTACTTCCCTCCTCTCTTCATGGACATCTCATGGATCAATCTTTCAATAATGTCATTATGATGTCCACAAGCATGAGCGGCTAAACACCTTAACTTGGGTTGGGAGTAGCCAATAAGGCTCTCCCAAGATGTATATTGTCTCTTTCTGTTGAATATACATTTTTTTATCAAGATTATCTCCATACACTTGTTTTAATGCTTCACTTGTATGATTAACTACCATCTTGTGATGTTCGATTGTTGATATCTCGAGAGATTAATATAGCTTTTATCATGTATCATGGAGTAGTATGAATGGATGAGAGTGTTGGAATGCTAAGGCTTTAAAACCATATGTTCTTTTGTGAGGTTTACGTGTGGTCACCTCGAGAGAGGGACTACCATTAGACTTAGATCTATCCTCATATTGAAAAAGAGTAAAATAGATGCTTTTGGTGGTTGCTTGTAATCTTGGTAAGAGTATGCAAGAGAGAGAGAGATGATGTTGCATGTTGGTGAGATGCTTTAGTAGGTGAACCCCAACCCAGGTTTCCTCCCATATACTTGTTTCATTCTATTTCTTTTGTTTCTTTTTGTTCTTGTTATTTTTGGTATTTCTTGAGCTTCTATAGTTGGGGTGTCGTTGTTCCTTAGGGAACACCCTTTTATATACCCTCTTCGGCTGGAGTATATGAGTGTTAGATTTTGTGTGCTTAACAATGCCAACCTTGTCCCTGTATTCGACCCTGATCACTACATCAGACCCTATTTATCATTGCGGGGGCCTAAGAGTCGGTTATCTTTTTAAAAGTCTGACTACTCTGAATCCACTCCTTTTGGATGTGCGATTTAGGTCGGTCAACTTTTTGGCGCCGTTGTAGGGGACAAGACAAAATGACACTATTAAGAACCCAAGTCCGCTTACTATACTCACGTGCCTCAAGCTTAGAAATAAGCTTGACATCACAGTTATTTTAAGTTTGCTAACCTAAGTTTGTGTAGAATAGTTTGCTTGGACCAGTTCAGTTTTCTAACTTGACTGTACGATCTATTCAGGCACCCAGGAAGAAGCAACTCATTCAACTTTACTCCTTTTCACCATGCCGCCTCATGTGGACGCTACCCTCCGAGGAGACGAGCGAAACGCAAGGAATGAACACCACCCACCTCCACCAAGAATGGATGAAGATAGAGATGGTCGTTACGATGACGGTCATCAGTATGAAGAACGAGAAGAAGAGCGAGAAGAGCGACATTAAGATGATCGTAGTGAGGAAGACTGTCACTATGAGGAATGTCGCCATCACCACAGGCACAGAAGAAACCATAACAACCATGAGCGCAGCCGTAGGAACAACGATAGTGAGGACGATGAGGAAGGGAAGACCCTTCATGAGTTGGCAGCAACAAGGGCCAATGAGTCAAGATGTCCGATCGTTGTACCAAACTTCAACGCAACAAATTTTGAGCTAAAGCCAGTCATTATATCCATGACCCAGAACAAGCCTTTCTGTGGGAACCCAAGGGAAAATGTGTACCACCATCTTGATGCTTTCAAGAACATATGTGATACCATTAAGATGAGGGGTGTCCCACAAGAAGTGGTCTACTGCAAGGGTTTTAATTTATCTTTGGAAGATAAGGCTCTCTCTTGGTATCTAAATCTCCCTCACCAGTCTATAGATGGGAGGAGACCCCTTGTGGATTCCTTTGTCACCAAGTTTTATCCTACTGAGAGGACCATGCGTAACATGCAGAAGATCACCTATTTTGCACAAAAGCCAAGGGAGAACCTGCACGAGGCGTGGGAACGTTATCAAGAATTCCTGGGAGACTGCCCACACCACAACTATCGTGAGGGGTTCCTTATAACCACCTTCTATAATGGGCTGAACCACACAGAGAGGACTTCTCTGAATGCTATCGTAAATAGTGAATTCTTTGGGAAAAAGCCAAACAAAACTATAAATATTATAGAGAACATAATTGCGCTACAAGTAGGAGTTGACTACGAAAGGAATGATAGAGGCACATTAAGGAAGATTGGTTCTAAAGGACCATCCATAGAGGCTAAAGCCTTAGAAAATATAACCGCCCAAATCCAGAAGATAGCGATTGATGTTAAACAGCTGAAAGATACTTGAGGAAAAGGAAAGAAACACACCGAGAAGGCGATGAAGGAGGACACAGAGTTGATAACTGCATTTACACTAGACCTGAAGAATGTGAAGACAGTGAAAACAAAGAGGAGTCGACGCAGAATGTTTCCTATGCAAACTTCAAGAGGCCATATTACTCTGGTTTTAGCTATGGGAACAAGGATACGGCTGAGAATTCACACCAGTTGGGAAATTTGCAAAAGCCACCACCAAGATTTGAGAAGAGGGGTGGACAACAACAATATACTAGTACAACCAATTACCAGACAAACAATAATAACTACTCAGTGCAAGGCAGGAACCAAACTCGTCAAGGAGCAGGACCAAATCAAGGGTCGAGTCAAGGCCAAGGTCAAGGATAGGGTCAGGCGAAAGATAACAACCAACCTGACTTGGTGACTCAACTGTTCAATTTTTCCAAGAGGCTGACTATCGTGAATGATTAGCTAGCACAAAGTGCCCTAGACAACTCTGGCGTCCTGACTATGATGCAAGTCCAAATGGCAGATATGCAAACGCATCAACGCCAGATAGACCAAAAGCTCGCATAGTTGGATGAGCTAGTAAAGAACCCCTTAGGAAAATCCCATCAAACACTAAGACTAAAAAAATGGCAATCCTCTGATCAGGGAGAACTTTGATCAATTTTGCAACAGGAAATGACAAAGAAGAAGAAAAAGTTGAAGAACCACAATAGGAGAAGGAAGTTTCTTTCGAGAAGTTTGTTGACAAGGAGGGGCCTACTGAAGAAGGCCGTGAGGAAAGTGGTGGAGTTAGGAACCCCGATCCTGTAGAAGAAATCTTTATGAAGAAAAGCCCATATGCACCAAGAATCTCGTTTCCATACAAGCTTATCAAGTCCCACCTGAAGAAGAGATATGAAAAGTTCATGGAAGCCATGAAGAAACTCCATATAGATGTCCCATTTCTAGATGCTCTAGAGGAGATGCCAACTTACACAAAGCTTTTCAAGGACCTTATCACAAGGAGAACGAGATGAAGTCAAGTCAAAATGGTATACCTAGAGAACATATCTAGTGCATTTGTTCAAGCTGAACTACCTACAAAGAAGAAAGACCCAGGGCCTTTAATATCCCCTTTTGTGTTGGATACAATGTTGAAAGAAAGGGATTGACATACTTGGGAGCCAACATAAGTCCGATGCCCCTAAGACTTGCACAGAGACTTGGATTGACCGACATGGTCAAGAAAAGTATGAGAATTGAGCTAGCCGATCATACTTTCAAGAGACCAGTGGGTATAGTGGAAGACGTTCCAATCCGTGTGGGACGATTCTTCATACCCTGTGATATTGTTGTAATAGATACTGTGGAGGTGTCTAATAATCTTTGGATGACCTTTTCTAGCCACTAGAAGAGCCCTGATAGACGTCGTAGAAGGCGTGATAACCCTCCCGGTCGGGAGTGACCACATCGACTTTAAGGTAAAGGATGCAATGAAATTGTTAGCTCTTTCCGAGTTAGTCTACTTCATGGATAGCTACAACCAGTATTGTGAAGAAATTCAAGAAGAGAAAGCCATTGTGGACCCGCTCATGAAAGACCTGAATAACCCGAATCCTTTGACAGAAGACCCTGAAGTTGTCAAAATTCGAGACTACCTTAACCAAGGTGAAGAGAGTCTTACTGATGAAGAATAGGTAATAAAAATAGTGATGTACGCTTCTTTGGAACCATCAACCAAAGAGTTAGAAACTCTGAAGCCAAAGCCAGAACTAAAGCCATTATCGGAAGGGTTGAAGTACGAATTCCTAGATAATGAAGGGAGGAATCCAGTCATCATCAACGCTAACCTCACCAAAGAACAACATGAAAGACTGCTGGAAGAATTGAAGGTGCATAGAGGAGTGATTGGATATTCTGTAGAGGACATTAAGGGAATAAACACGACCATGTGCATGTACATAATTAACCTAGAAGAATTGGCGAGACCTTTGGTACAACCCCAAAGGAAATTGAACCAAATGCTGAAGGAAGTTGTCAAGAAGGAGATATTAAAACTACATGATGCGGGAATCATCACCCAATAAGAGATAGCAACTGGGTAAGTCCCATTCATGTAGTACCCAAGAAAGGTGGAATGACTGTGATGAAGGGAAATAATGGTGATGAAGTCACCACAAGAACGGTCACAGGCTGGTGAATGTGCATTGACTATAGAAAGTTGAACTTGGCAACACATAAAGACCACTTCCCCTTACCATTTATTGATCAAGTCCTAGAAAGACTTGCCCACCATGATTACTTCTACTTTTTAGATGGCTATTCTGGATTTTATCAAGTCCCAATCCACCCCAATGATTAGGAAAAATGATGTTCACATTCATCTATGGAAAGTAAGCCTTTAGATAAATGCCTTTCAGCCTATGTAATGCTCCAACAACGTTCCAACGTTGCATGATTTCCATGTTCTCAAACTTTCTAGAAGACATAGTCAAAGTATTTATGGATGACTTCTCGGTCTATGAAACTAACTTCGACACCTACCTGAGAAATTTATCTTTAGTTTTGCAAGGATGCAAGGAGAAGCATCTCGTTCTGAACTGGGGAAAATGCCACTTTATGGTTCAAAGTGGCATTTTCCTAGTATACAAGATCTCCAAGAAAGATATTGAGGTGGATCTTAGCAAGATTGAGGACATCTGCAAACTCCCACCACCAAAGTCCATGATAGGAGTGAGGAGTTTCCTAGGTCATGATAGGTATTACATAAGATTCATAAAAGACTTCTCAAAAATATCAAAGCCGCTTTCAAATCTAATGATTAAAGACACATTGTTTGAGTTTGATGATAAGTGTTTAAAAGTGTTCAAGACCCTAAAAGAGGCCTTAACCTTTGCACCAATTCTACAGGCTCCAGACTGGGAGATACCATTTGAAATAATGTGCGACGCAAACGACTATGTCGTAGGTGCAGTCTTGGGACAGAAGAAAGACCAAAAGCACCACGTCATATGTTACGCCAGCCGCATGTTAGAGGAAGCCCAAGTGAATTACACCACCACAGAAAAAGAGATGTTGGAATTTTTTTTCTCATTTGACAAATTCAGATCATATCTTATAGGGGCCAAGGTAAAGGTCTATACTGACCATGGGGCCATACGCTATCTGATTCAAAAGAAGGACACAAAGACAAGACTGCTGAGGTGGGCCCTACTACTGCAAGATTTTGACCATGAGATAATTGATAAGAAATGAAAAAATGTGGTCGTAGATCACATGTCCAGAATAGTTTGCGATGAGGAAAATCAGTTTCCCGTAAATGACAACTATGTTGATGAAGCTCTGTTAATGGTTCGGTCTGACGAGCCAAGTTTGTTGTGGTTTGCACATATCTCTAACTATCTGGCTTGTGGCCAACTGTCACCGGATATAACCTACAATCAGAAAAAGAAGCTCTTCTCCGATGTCAAAATCTATTATTGGGACGACCCACTACTATTTAAGAGATGTTCTAACAATTTGTATAGAAGATGTATACCAGAGAAGGAAGTCTTGAGAGAATGCCACTCTTCACCATATGGAGGGCACCATAGTGGGGAAACAACAACTGCAAAAGTGCTTCAGTCAGGGTTTTACTATCCCTCCATGTTCAAAGACGCAACATCTTTTGTAAAAGCTTGCAAGGAATGCCAACTAACCAGATATATCAGTAAGAGGAGCGAGATGCCTATGGTCGACTGGGTAGAATTAGAAATCTTTGATGTTTGGGGGATAGACTACATGGGTCCTTTCCCCTCATCAAAAGGTTATCATTACATTTTAGTGGCTGTTGACTATGTGTCAAAATGGGTAGAGGCTATAGCTACCCAAACCTGTGACTCTATAATTTGGGATTACGCTATTTGAGAAAACCATTTTCCATGCTTCAGAGTGCCTCACACTGTGATAAGCGATGGGGGATCACATTTTGGAGAGAAGTAGTTTGAGGCGCTACTAAAGAAGTATGGGGTAAAGAACAAAGTTGCTACACCCTACCACCCTCAATCCTCTGGACAAGTAGAGGTATCAAATAGGTAGATTAAGCAGATTCTAGAAAGAACTGTTAGCCACAATCAAAAGGACTGGTCCATGAAGCTTGACGATGCTCTCTGGGCCTATAGGACAAATTTTAAGACACCTATAGGCACAGTGCCATACAGATTAATCTATGGAAAGTCCTACCATTTACCTTTGGAGCTCAAACATAATGTCCTTTGGGCGATCAAGTTTCTGAATATGGACCTGGAAAAGGCAGGTCAGAAAAGATTTCTACAGCTACAGGAGCTCGAGGAGCTAAGATTACATGCCTATAAGAACATGAGGATCTACAAACAAAGGACTACGGTGTGGCATGACGCCCACCTAAAGAGAAAGGATGTTCGTGAAGGAGACAAAGTACTTCTCTTCAATTCTAGCATTAGGCTCTACCCTGGGAAGCTTAGAACAAGATGGTCAGGCCCATTCTCTGTAGTAAAGATTTATCCATCAGGAATGATGGAAATTCAAGGAGAGAAGACTAGAAAATTCAAGGTCAATGGCCACAGGGTAAAAATATTTTATGAAGATGAAGCCTTTGTGAGAAGATCTGAGATCAATTTGGAGGAACTAGCTCAACCAAATGAGGAAAGGAATCAAGAGTTGCCACATCCAACTGTAGGGCTCAAGAAGTGAAGATTTATGAAATATAGCTAAGAGACTTTAAAGCAAGTGCTTCTTGGGAGGCAACCCAAGTTTTTACCCTTTTTCTTAAACTTTGTTTTCTCTTACTTTTTTGCTTTATTTATTTTTCTTCTCTTTTAAGTGATGTACATATCCATCTTCTTTTGAGTATTTCACAATTTACCTAATAAAAAGACCTTTGTTTTGATCTGATCGTGGTATGGACCGTAGTCACGGTATAGCACTTGCATAAAGAAGACAACGACCCGCGGAATAGCCCACGTGTACCTCAACCGCGACCCGAGGTCATCTTTGCAATAGTAGAGAACCGCAACTGCAGTTGTGCTTCTCGAGTACACTGCAACCGTGGTCCTTCCTTGTGATTACCGCGACCACAGTCTATCCCCTTAGATTTTTTGGTCGCGGTTGCACCTGTATATATATCCTTAAACCCTCACATCTTAGACTCTTTTCGCTCATAGTTTCCACCAAGTCTAAGATAAACCCTACTCTCCGCTCCGACCATGACCGACGACCTGCCACCACAGCGAAGCCGATTGTCGTACCCAACAACATTCAATTCCTCCATCGCGACCATCGTTAAGGTAACTCAAAAACCCTTCACCTCTGATTTAACCCCTCACCTAAACCAATTCTCCCCATTTTATCTCTCTACACCCGTAAGTCACCCCGTTGACGGTTGCCGAGGTTTCCCTGTTACCCTAAACGCCTTATGGCGGCGTCTGCAAATAACAATTAAAAACCCTAAAAACATTAATAATGGGACAATTGTTGCCGACAAAAATGAAGAACATATCATCGAACAAAGAGAGGAATCAGAATAGTAAGAAGAAGAAAGACTGTGGCTCGCGATCATCACCTCTACAACTGCAACCATGGTGTGCTCGTAAACCCTAACACCGGCTGTGGTGTTCACTCTAAAATACCAATTCCACCGCAGGTCGCAGTGTAGAAGTATGCTACTCAAGGTTGTGGTCCCCTGAACCGTGACCTGACCATAACAAGAAAGAAGACCGCAACCGTGGTCCCTAATCAGTAAACCGTGACCACAGTCCTTACTTAGGAAATTGCGATCACGATCCCTTGTCATTACACCACGATCGCGATCTCTTTCAGAGACCGGAACTGCAGTTTCATATGAGTTACCAACAAAAATGCAACCACGGTCTCTATGCACACTCTTGAACATGAAATTTAATAATTTACTGATCACCTACCCTGTGCAAGAAATACCTTCCCCAGATAATTGCAATAATGGTAATTTTTGTTAAAATCAACTAGACACTAATTCATTGAAAAATTTGTAGAATGTCTTCTCCAGCAACCAGTGATCCCTTGTACGGGAAGGCTACTTCCCTAAAGGAGGTAGAGAAGATAGTACAGGACCTAACAAAAAAATTGAAGAGGAATACTTCTCTACCAGTGGCCAAACATGTGGAGATATAGCTAAGATTGGGACAATATCAGAGGATATTGGGGGAGCTGCCACAGGAGGACTCCCCACAAGAAACAAATTAGATGGAGCATACTGAGACCTCCGAGTACCAACCAGGAGAGTTAGAGAGGCGAGTACAAGGCAACAAAAGAAAAGTTGCACCAAAAGAAACCAAGGGCAGCAAGAAGGCGAAGCCAGTGGTTGCTGAAAAACCCAATAAGGAGGAGGCAAGGAAGGACAGGGAGGTAGTAGGGGAGACATCTGTGCAATCCGGAGAACCACCATTCATGCCCAAGAATGTCGTGTACCAGTCTACCTATTACTGGATGCACCAGTACAAAGAATTCTGCCCAACATGATACCTTGACGTAGAAGATTTCAAGAAGATGGGTATCAACGATAAGATGATAAAATTCCTGGAAGGTGCAAACTTATGCGCCTTATGCACACCGGAGGTGAAATACTATAAGAAGCTGACCACAAAGTTCCTATCTTCACTTAAGAAGGTCACTACCATTAGCGAAACATAAAAGGCAGGAGGAGGTGGAGATTATCTGCTACAAGTAAGGCTAGGGGGCAAGACTCACATAGTCACGGAGGCAAGGATGAACAGAATATTCATCGAGACAGAGGAAGAATCCCATGCCTGCTCCTCTGCCCCAAGCGAGAAAGAAGTCATCAACTATGAAAGCAATGAAATGTGGGAAAAGCTAACTGGGGAGGACAAGCACAGTTCAAAGAACTCCAAGGCCTCACTAATTACATCGTGCTTTATCCACATAATGCAAAAAATCACCACCCACACAATTCACGCGAGGTCAGAAATAGGAACAGTTAGCAAGGGAGATCTGTTCCTGATCTAGTCAATGATAAACAGGAAGCTAGTTAATATCAGGAAGATACTAATCAACCATTTATTAGCAGCATTAGGCGGGGACACAAAGAGGAATTCTACATACTACATGGATGGCTAGATAACAAATATCGCTGAATACTTCATGGAAGAAGGAGAAGTCCAGAAATATAAAGAAATGGAGGAACAACAAAGAATAGACATAAAGTCCCTTATCAACACTGGTATTCTGGCAGAGAAGGGGGAGAAGCTGTACTTCGAACAAAGAGGGTCAAAAATACTACTCCCCCTTCTAGAAATGGCGTTCTATGATGCCCACAAGCTGCAACCAACACACGATGACATTGAAAAGATGTGCTCCGGGGCACTATAGGCCAGCACGAATACAGACCCAGTGAGGACAGTTGGAGAAAGAAGTGCCCCAGATGAATTAGAAAATAGGAAGAGCACAAAGCCACGAAAGAAATTGGCAGTATAGAAAAAGAAGACAGTAGAAGCAACTACATCGCCAACAAAAATGCCAACAACTGTAGTGCAACCAGCCCCCGTGGTTCCAACTACTGAAGCACCAGTGGAAATTGTAGAACCCACACCTCTTGAGTCACACAAAGAAGTGACTACTGTTGAGCCAGAGGTGGAGAAAGAGAAGGCCACATCAGTCGACCCACAACCCGACAACAAACCAGAGGCAAAGCCAGAAGGACAAGGCTCTCAGGCCATACCAGATACGGGAATTAGTGGAGCAGAGGTAGACCCACTAGATGAGCCAAAGGAGAAAGAACAAGGTCCACCACCACCGCCTCTACAACCTAAGGTGCCAAGCTCTTCAACAACACGCATGGAGCATTAGCTGCACCAGCACACACCTTCCTTTAGAGGTGCCTTAGGTACAATGTTTGATGCAATGTGGGACACATGCATCAAACCAATACAATAAGTACCACCATTTCTTCTTCTCTATCTGCATTAACGATGCAGATACAAGTCCTTGATGAAAGGACAAAAGCACTCCCTAACTTCCTCCAAAAATTTGTAAACAACCAATGGATGATGATGGGAATGCTAAAGAAAATGAAAAACAAAATGGAAGACCTACAGAAGGAGAGGCATGCCATCCGAGAAGACAACAAGCACATGCATCAGGGCTATGACGTGGATATGGCTAACCTCAAAGAAGAGCATCAACGAATAGAAGAAGACCGTCGGAAGCTCGAGAAGGAATGTGAAGAACTCGAGAACCGGCGGAAGAAAAAGAAGATCAAACATTCAACAAGCCTGACACACTCCTCAGCCAGCCCCTCCAGCCACGACAAAAATGATGATGACAATGTGGGATGAACAAGCATGGGAGAGGGCACACCAAAAGCAGGGAATGCCAACACAAAGGCAGGCTGAGCCAAAACGAAACCAGCCACCACAGCGGTCGAGATCCCATAATGAAAATCAAATGAAGAAAAATGTGACATCATCAAGGGGGCTCGACCTCAATTGCAACCTAGAAGAAGGCCAAGATGAAGCTACTAAAGACTGTGGGAATCTAGAAGAGCTTCAACTCTCCCCGACTGCACATACAATGATGCTAGAAGAGCAGATTGTTGTTGCTCATCATGAAGAGGTGGTTGTTGAACTCAGCACAGCAGGAGTGGCAGAGCTCGACAGAATGTTAGCTGAGCTGGGGGCCAGACTCAAGGAGAGAAGTGAGTTCCTCCTATTCCAACCACATCATGATCATAGAAACTATCTCTATGATGGGAAGATAGAGGCAACCTTGAAAACAATGTCGTAAGCCAAGTTAGGGCAAACTTCTGAGGAGAGTAATGTCAAAGACAACATAGCTACCAAAGCCTACTCAGAAGTAGTGGAACCTATAGTCACTACACAACCATTGCACAAAGTGGCTGAACAAGTGCCCAAGGCCATGTCAACAATAGATGAAGCTTCGACACCTCTGGCACAGGAAGCAACATCTGATGATGAGGATGGTGGGCTAGCAACCTTCTTCATAGATGAGCCCTCCAGGGAGAGGATTGCACCGGTTGAAGTAGAAACATTGGGAGCAACTCCCCCTCTACCTTGAAAGATGAAAGATATGGACATGACTATGATATCATGGATCACATGCAGAGACTTCAACATCTTGGCAGATGTCCTCAGTGACGATCTACCCGAGTCAGACATACTATATAACAACAAGGGTAGACGTCTGTCCAGAGACCACTTCTGGGGAAAATTTATGAATAAGGCACGAGTACATAAAAGTCTATTCAAGGTACTCTGCACCGCCCTCCTGGAATAATTCCTACACCCGGACAAGCCGCAACTGGTTTTCAATGGGACAACACATCTAGCCAGCCTCCTCTACAATGAATACTACAAGGCAGCAGATGTAGCTGAACTAAAGGCAGTAGTCCGACGGAAGGAAACAAGACATGTGGTGATGCCCATACAGAATACAAAGCATTTGTCATTGATAGTCGTTGATCTGTATGAGCAGAAAATGATGGTGCTCAATTGCTTGGCTGCCGGATTGGACATCACCTTGTTGGTTTACAAGGGGAAGGACGCTAGAGATGCTTTAAAGATACCATTGCGCCTACAACAAGCTATCAAGGATGCAGATAACAAGTTCCAAGGGTCTTGGAAGCTGTTCTCAATTAATAAGAAATTCCGCCAAGAAGAGGCCGGTTCAGGGGATTGCGCCTTCATAGTACTATGAATGATGGAGGCCATCAACAAGAGCATCCCCTGGAGGATTTAGACAATGAAGACCTGCATTGACTGCAGGGTATGTATGCTATGGAGGTCATCTATGATCGTTGATTCTTCAACGACCCGACGATTCCTACAGAAGCTATACCCCGAAGGCTTCACATGGATATCCCCCTACCTAAAAAGGTTACTTGGAGGGAGAAACTAAAGACCATGTGGGTTGATCCAACTAAACCAGCCAGGGCTGTAGCATGGAAAGAAGGTTGGCATGAAAGCTCTGGAGAAGCTACAAAACACACGTCAGATGAAGAGCCAAAGTAGCCTCTAGTGACAGAAGCACCTGAAGAGCAGCCTACCAAGGAACAACCTGAGCAGTGAGAGGTCGACAAAGAAGACATGTTCAATGTAGGGCTAGACGGACTGGCAGGAGAAATTACACCTTCGTTCAAGAACTTTGATAGATGGAGCTGCCTCAGTCTGTCCTTAGAAGAAGTAACAATAATCATGAGCTCCTTGAAAGAAGATGATTCGCCGAGAGATGTCAAATTCGTAAGAGATGGCATTTGTGTGCTAAAAGATGACCTCTGTGAAACGCTGAAAATAGGAGGATACGTTTCAGTAAGCACAATGTCAGCCTACCAAACACTTCTAGGCGAAGACATACCATATTCCCACATGGCATGCTTCTTGCTGGTAGATGACATCCTTAAAGACAAAAGATCAGGAGAAAAGGAGCGTCTATAACAACGCTTGATGACATCCCCACCAGACTACATCTTCCTGCCAATTCTTCACGACAATCATTGGACCTTGCTGGATGTCAATATCAACAAAAGGACTACAGTCCTCTACAACAGCTCGGACGCAGCCTATGTACTTAATAAGAAGAAAAATATGACAACAACAAAGACCCCAATGGAAGAAAAGGCAAACACATGCGCCGAAGCAATTATTGACATGATAAGACAACATTGTAGAGGGTACAACCCTACGACAGGCAAGGACTTCAAGAAGATGTAGTACTACCATAGGAGCCCCCGGTAGGTGCCCCTATCAAATGACTGCGGCTTCTTCTACCTAGCATGGATGGTGGCATTAGCCACTACTAACTTCAAGGTGGAGAACATGCAATATGAATAATACCACGCGCTACGAGGAGTTTACACAAGCATGCTTCTCGAGTCTAAGTGGGCCTCCATCAACAACAACAAAAACAAATAAAGAATACTCATTTATAAATCTCACTCAAATTTTGACACCCCGAGACATGGTGTAGGATAAGTTTGGGGGAGGAGTCATAAACGGGCTGCATAGGTACATTTACCATATTTTTTATTTTTAACTCAAAAAATTCCTCAAACATTTTGAAAATTTGAATGTTTGCTTAAACTACCTCTTAAATTTAAAATCTCGCCTCCTCTCTTGCTAAATTTTTTGATTGTAGTGTTTCATCCCTCTTAGAGAGAAATACATGAGCAACATATACATGTATATACGAGTAAAACAACAGTCATAGCAATACTGCTCTACCTTATTCTTGCAATAAGATGTTGTAAATGTAACAACCTTGACTCATGAAACCCTCAGAGACTAAAGAACTTCACCTAGTCATACTCCTGACCAACCACCCTCACCTTACGCTTTTGACCAAAAAATCCTTATATCCGTAGAAAGGGAAACAACTACCCTCTTCAAAGCATATCTAAAAAAGGCTTGGCCACCCAGAAGACCAAGTAAAATTCCCCAAACCCAAGCCAGAAAGGAGAGGTAAAAAGACAAAAAGAAATAAAGAAAAAAATGAGAGTTGTGCCCAAAAAGATGCCAAAAGTTTCCGCATGGCTGGTATATTGTTGCACTCGTGAATGAAGATATGTTGTGCCCGTAAGTGGCATCTTGAAGCCAAGATTACACACCTCCAATCCTGAATGGAAATTCACAAAACCACCTGACTTAAGGTTTGAAGCCCAAAAAATGGCAACACTGTTCTTATGATAGTTGTGGGTGAGGAGTTCAAGAGGAATAGGAAAGCATCTAAAGCGTTAAGCCTACCCGAACACATTAGCATAGGGTCAACTAAAAAATAAAGAAATGGTGTGAAAGCTACCCCTAAAAAAGATCAGGCATTAGTATTGTCATTACCTAAGGGAAGGGGTGATAAGTTGAGAAGGAGGAGCCTTTTACAATTGAAGGTAATGGCAGGGAAATGAAGTTATGCAACTCTGGTTGAGAGGTGGAGGAATGAGACCTAAGGGTTTGAAAACATGCAACAACAATCTTGATGCAAGAATGAGATATTGTAGTCGTGTTATAATGTTGTCTTCTAAGATTGTTCATTCTCTCTCTGAGTTCTCGAACCTACACTTAGCCTAAGGATAGGCTTGATTCTAAGTTTGGGGGAGTTGATAACACTATATTTTATGTACTTTTTGTATATAGTTTACACCACTTTTAGTATAACTTTTGTTATCTTTTCACATAATTTTTCTATCTTTTTGACTAAAGCCTCACTTACATGGTTTCAGGTATATTCACAATCCAGATCGTAGATCAAGACCGCGACTACGGTCCACTTATACCTCAATCGTGATCGCAGTTCCAAAATTCCCTAGAGATCGTGATCATCAGATGACAAGGAGGGATCACAACTAGTTTATAGACTGCTATCATCGCTCAACCATGACCTCATGGATGGTTGCGATCAGAACATGGACCTCAAGGATAGACTAGTGGTCCTGGTGTGGTTACAAGCTGCGATCAAGAAGGACCACGGTCAACTTGGAAACCACGGTCATAGATGAGCTCTTGCAAACTACGACCGAGCGGGAAGACCTCGAACTAGACCACCCAGATGCAACCCACAAGCAGACCTTGACCGCAGTTATCACTAGGCTGTGACCAAGCTCAACCGCAATGAAAGATGAATAAAGCATAGACCGTGACCACGGTCTCACCCTCACTTAACCAAGACCGCAACTGCGGTCCAGGCTTAAGTTGGTGGAATGTGCCTATAAATAGCACACCCAATTGTTTTGTCATATCATCAGATTATAGATCAGATCCCGAGGACCATGAAGTGCTACTGCATTCCAGATTCATCCCAGACCATCCCATCCATCAGTCTTGGATCTCCAAAGGCAGAAGTTGAGGAGAGAGAATATTGAAAACCCCTTCTTTGAGAGAAGAAAACTGTCCACACCATCCACATGATAGATCTGGATCTGAAGAAGTAATGTGTTGTATCACATCTCTTCCTTTCTAGATCTATCATTCCATCTTGCTGTACTTCCCTCCTCTCTTCATGGGCATCTCATGGATCTATCTTTCTGTAACATCGTTATGCTGTCCGCAAGCATGAGTGTCTAAACACCTTAACTTGGGTTGGGAGTAGCCACTAAGGCTCTCCCAACATGTATATTGTCTAATTTCTATTGAATATACATATTCTTATCAAGATTATCTCCATGCACCTATTGTAATGCTTCACTTGTATGATTAGCTACCATCTTGTGATGTTCGATTGTTGATATCTTTAGAGAGTAATATTGCTTTTATCATGTATCATGGAGTAGTATGAATGCATGAGAGTGTTGGAATGCTAAGGCTTTAAAACCATATGTTATGTTGTGAGGTTTACATGTTGTCACCTCGAGAGAGGGACTACCCTTAGACTTAGATCTATCCTCATCTTGAGAAAGAGTGGAATAGACAATTTTGGTGGTTGCTTGTAATCTTGGTAAGAGTATGCAAGAGTGAGAGATGATGTTGCATGTTGGTGAGATGCTTTAGTAGGTGAAACCCAACCTGGGCTTCCTCCCATATACTAGTTTCATTCTATTTCTTTTGTTTCTTTTGTTCTTGTTATTTTTGGTCTTTCTTGAGCTACTATATTTGGGGTGCCATTGTTCCTTTAGGAACACCCTTTTATATACCCTCTTTGGTTGGAGTATATGAGTATTAGATTCTGCATGCTTAACACTGCCAACCTTGTCCCTGTGTTCAACCCCGATCGCTACATCGGACCCCGTTTATCATTGTTGGGTCCTGAGAGTCGGGTTATCTCTTTAAAATTCTGACTACTCTGAATCCACTCCTTTTGGACGTGCGATTTAGGCCGGTCAACTAGTAATTACAACTTTGTTCCCTTAACAAAAAAGAGTATAACCAGACAACATGATTATGAATTCACTAACTAGGTTTTTCTCAAAACAAAGAACATGTAAAATGTTTTGTAGTCTAAGGACTTTCCTATATGTGAGCATTACATCCACATATCCATATCCTTCAATATGATTCATTAACACATCATCAACCCAAGAGATCTCATGACTGTTGTCTGCATGATAGGTTGAAAAAGCAGAACGATCATAGAAGATGTGAGAAACTTCTCTAGAGTGAGTATACCAATTATCACTACAAAAAAGACTCAAATTGAGAACAAGAGAATTGGTAGTATTTAACCTTCCAGAAGAGGTTGCATAAACCCCCACATTGATCATGTACACTTGTGAATTCTTAAAGGCCAAATTAGTTTTCTTACTTTGACCATTGTGATCCCTACAAATATTGACAAGATTACTAGGATTACCACATGCATAGGAAATACACTAGCCCCTTAAATTAGAGTTCTTATAATAACTGGGCTACTTGTAGGATCAAAAGGTCTCTAGAGGGTGGGTGGATAGAGCTAAAAATCACTTAAACAAAATTCATTAGACCTTCAGTTTATATCAAGAGATATACTTTCAAACATGGAATTCGATGTGAAACTAAGCACACATAGCAAGGATGAGAGAGATTGAGTGAGATCAAGAACAAGCTATGTAGAGTAGTTCCAATCTCCAAACTAGGTGAAAGTCAATCAACTACCTAGAGAGGTCAAGCTCTAGGATTTTGCAACAATTGCATACTTATATTCCATTATTAGACATACAATAAGACCTTCCTTTTGTAGGGAAAGGACACCTATCCTTCCTTTAAAAGGACCAAAAGGATCCAATAAACCTTACAAGATCTAACCTATCCTTCGAGCAAGTCTTCAACCTCTACAAGGGCTTTCCCACTTTTGCAAGGAGTTGGACACCTTCACTAAGGAGATCATATTCTTGCATAAGTCTTTCACCTTGAAGGAATTGTCCACTCTTCTCAAGGATCTTCAACCTTCACCTTCTCCTTCAACTTGGAGAAGCTTTCACCAACTATGCTTGAAGAAAGAGGTTGGGGAAAGAGAAGATTGAGAGCTTTACAAGGATTACAATGAAGTAGATCTCTCACAATAACCTATCTCATTCATTTAACATTTTGATTAGTAAGAAAGAGAGAGAAAGGGGCTCTATGTGTACAAAGTCACTCAACTATAGCTAGGAGCATGAGAGACAAAAATGGGATGAAGCCCAAGGGTCCCTATTTATAGTTGGTGATGTCCACTAGCTACTAAAAGCACTTGGGAATGAATTATAGTCATTTGGAGTGTTGCAAAAGATATATTTTTGATGTTTGCAACACTCCAACTGCTAGAACCACTTTTTTGTACAATATGTACAGTGCAGTCATTCGAGTTTCATAAAGCTAACTCGACCGATTACACCATGCGACAAGCTAATTTTTAGTTATCAATAGAGTTTATCTTGGATGAAACTTGACCGATGGCTTAAAATCAGTTAGCCGATGCAAGGTGTTTGTCGAGTTTATCCTCAGGTAAACTTGACTGAACCTGGACATTTGCTAAGACCCATCCTAGGAGTCGGTCAAGTTTATGATAAGAAAAGTCAACCGATCAAAAATCCTATGATGCATTTTAGAAAATGTCATTAACGTGCTTAAACATTCAAATTAAGTGATGCTGATTTTTTCTCATCTTAATTACAAGTCATAACATCAATAGAAATGATTACAAAAATCATCCTAAGTCGTTTGGGGCTATTTCCACAAAAGTGCATTTGCATTGACTTTGGTTTGTATTTGAGCAATCTAGGATTTGAATGAATTTATTAGTTTCATGTACCTAATGCCTGAAATCAATCTCAAATAGACATATTCGATTCATATGAATAAAATGGTTAAGTTATCATAAAATATGGACAGTGTATAACTGTTAGGTCAACATTCTCCCCCTTCTTGAAGATGGCAAACCATTTCACAACATATTTAAAAGTGTTTAGAATTTAAACTTTTCCTTGTGAATTGTAAGGGGATCCATGAATGAGCAATAGTAATTTCTCCCCTTCAATTAATGCTTACCTTTGCTTGTATGGTTAGTTTCTCCAAAAAGCAACCATAATGCAATATATCATATTGAGTCCTTTTACAAGTCACATGATATTTTAGAGAATTAACTAGAAAAGGATCACAATTCAATATGTACTAAGCTCACTTATCCCCCTTCATCATATCAAAAAGGCAACATGGGAAGAAGAGATAAAAACACAAGTCTTATCCATAGGTAGAAACTCTATATATCTTCTTATCTACCTTCTCACCTTGCTCATCTCTATCAAGTTTGGTGGTATTTGACATGGGGGTATCCATCTATTTGGTTTTATCCATCTGAAAGCACTTAAGGAGTTCACTTGTATACTTGCCTTGGTTGATGAAGTTTCCTTCCGTTTTTTGCTTGAGTTGGAATCTAAGTATGAAAGCAAGCTCCCCCTTCATACCCATCTAGAGCTCACTCTGCATAAGAGAACTAAACTTCTTGCAAGGATCAAGATTAGTTCTGCCAAATATGATATCATCAACATAAATTTGAATGATCAAAAAGTTGCAAGAAGTGTGGTTTAGAAAAAAGGGTAGAATCAACTTTGCCCATGACATATCCATTATTTAACAAAAAGTTCTTTAATTTCTCATACCAAGATCTTGGGGATTTTTTGAGTCCATAGAGAGCTCTTTGCAACAAGTAAACATGGTTAGGAAGCCTTCCATGTTCAAAGCCAGGAGGTTGAGCTACATAGACTTTGTTCTCTATTGTACCATTAAAAAATGCACTTCCAACATCCATTTCATAAAGCAATAAATTTTTATAGATAGAAAAGGAAGGTAACATTCTAATAGATTCAATTATAACAAAAAGATCATAAGTTTCATCAAAGTAAATACCATCATGTTGATTGTAGCCTTGAGAAACTAACCTTGCTTTGTTTCTTACCACTTTGTCACTTTCATGCAGTAGACCCACTTGGTGCCAATGACCTTCCTATCATTTGGTCTTGTCACTAAGGTCCACACTTTGATCTTATCTAACTGCTCCATATCCTCTTGCATAGCTAGGATCCATTCATCATCCTTGAGAGATTCTTTGACGTTCTTTGGCTCAAGTTGTGAGATGAAGGTGTTGTCGGTTTGTTCTTTGATGAATGCAGCCCGCATCTTCACCCTTTCAAAAGGATTGCCTATTATCAGATCTTTAGGATGATCTTTATAAAAACAATGAGTTGGATACTTCTTCTCTTCTTCTTTCTCTTCTTCTTCTACTACCACCTCTTTTCACTTATCATTGATGTTGAGATATTTAATTGAGGAATCACCTCATCTACAACATTATCATATATAATATTCTTGGAAATAGAGGGGTTATTTTCAATGTTAAACACTCTATAAGAATTTCTAGTAGTGCTATAAACAAGAAAAAAAGCCTTGCACGATTTCACATCAATTTTTTTCAGAGAATACTTGGTTTATAAAACAAAACAAGGATAACCAAAAGCATGAAATACAATAATAGATGTTTTTTACCACTCCATAACTCATAAGGGGTTTTCTTTAAAGTCTATTGAGTGAAAACATAGTTTTGCACCAAATATGAGGTGCTCACGTCTTTGGCCTAAAACTTCTAGGGAGTATCATACTCTAGAAGCATGGTCCTAGTTATTTCCTATAGTGACCTATTATTTCTCTCTTTATTGAGGTCTAAGAGGGGAATAAAAGTTGTGTGAATAATCAGATTTCTCAAAAAAACTTTCAAACATATCATTGTCAAATTCTCCTCATGGTCAATACAAATAGAGACGATCCAACAAGAAGCTTCATTTTCAATTTGTTTGCAAAAAGCTGGGAAAACATTGGGTGTATAACTTTTTGAAACTAAGAAGAAGGTACAAGTATAGTTGAGAAAATCATTGACAATCTCAAGACAATACTTTCTAACATGAAGCGATTGAGCTCTAATATGTCCAAATAGATCAATATGAAGAAGTTCAATAGCTCTATTCGATTTAAGGAATCCTTTGGATTTAAAGGAGGATTAGGGTTTCTTTCCTTGTTTTCAAGTTTGGAATTCCTCATCCTTCTCCAAATCCAATTCAGGAAGTCCCTTAACCAATTCTTTTTTTCTCAACTTCTTCAATTGATGCATATTTACATGATCAAGCCTAACTGCCATAAAGATATATCACACTTATCAACAACAAGGCATTTACCAATAATAGGTTTAAGAGAATCAAGAACAATAACATAAATATTACCATTTCTAGTTCCTTTATATATAAAACTGTAGGAGAGGGAATCTAGAAGCAATCATTCAAGTGAGGTAAATAAAAAAGATGACCATTATCACATAATTGGCTAACACTAATTAAATTGTGATGCAAGTCATCCACAAGAAGTACATTCATAGTGAATCACCCACATCGCCCTCAACTTTCACTTTAAATTTATTGTTATGAGCATAAGTCATCAATCCTCCTTTATTCTTTGTGAAATTGTTGAAGTGGTTTATCTAACTGGTCATATGCTTAGAGAAACCACTCTCAACAATCAATTTTCCTTTTACCTAGAAGAAAGGAAGATTTCAGTACCCAATTAAAACCTTGGGATCCAAAGTTAGCTTGGGAGCCCATTTCATATTTGGTCTTGTCCCCTTTTACTTATAAGGAAAATAAGTAGAATAATGATCATCACTCTTACAATGTGTACAAACCATAGGGTTCTTAGAGCAGGATGACTCTCCATGGAAGATAGGAGGTGTGATGACCCTGATTTTACTCTCTCCTCATGTATGTTCTATGCAAATCATATTTCCGCAAATTTCTCACTCTAGCCCTCAACTTCATGATTCAAGTTGTTATGATACTTTTTGAGGTTGTCTCATGTACACATGTCTTGTGTTGAACTCATTTTGCTTCTAAACCTAAGTTTTAAGACCTTAACATGTAGTTATCTTGCAAATTATTTTTAAACCTAATTAATGTCACCAACTTTCTCTCTAATGTATTTTCATAATGTAGAGGTTTCAATTATCTTGCTAACTATTCAAAAATCATCTTAATCTGACCATCATAGATCAAGTTATGGCTCTTTAAAGATGAGTGCAAATCTCATGTGCACTAATCAATTGTATGTGTTTTTGAGCCCAATTAGGCCTAATGCAAGGCGCGACCCAGCTAAAGTGGGTGCCCCCTTCACTTGGACACGTCAACGACCCACATTTTGATATTTTGAAAAATCTCACCCCTTGGACTGTATCCCGGGGATCCCCATCTGATCCAATGGCTATTGACTCATCTTCAACCTCTGTGCACCTACTACCACCACCTAACTCCCATTTTCTTTGGCCAATCAGCTCCGTTCCCACTCCTTTGTGTGAAATTGGCTCCCCCATTCACCTCCCCTTGTTTCCATCTTTGTTTCCCCCCTCATTCTGATCCTTACCACGCCCTTGAACTCCCTCTATTCCTTCTTATGCTTCTTCCTTTCTTCCTTGGTGGTTTTTGCCTCCGACGATGTCCTTTGGCACCTCTAGCGGCCTCACCGTGAGATGAACCTCCCAGATAGTGCACGAGGACCACCTGCACCCGGGCACCCAATTTCCATCCACAAAGGCCCCCTTAGATGACCTCTGTCTCAGTGCTTCAACGACCATCAAAGAAGGGTGCCACGACTTGCCAGGTGGGCTGCATCGCAGAAGCGGAAATAGGGCTCGGCTTCCCCCATAAGTTGAATCTCGAGCGGACACTCAGATCTCCTGGGTGGTGTTAACCAGTTAGAAACCAAGGAAAAAAGTATGAGGGCAATGTTCATATGGGACTCTACTATCAGATCAACATCATATGCCCAGGAATCGATCTCGCATCAGAGGAGCATATAAATGTAACACCCCTTTCCCAATTTCTATATAGTTTTATTACAATTGTTCAAAAATTGATATTTCATCATTCCTTGGTCCATTTTGGACATATAATATACGTTTTTGCATCTAGAGAAAAAGATCTTTTCAATGGAATTAGTTTCATGACCTATTTCTACTTGTGGTTCCCCTAATATGCTAAAAATGATAACTTTTGATCTCTTTATTCATGTCTTATGCTATTTAATGCTCAAGTTTGATTCCTACTATCCTAAAACTTGATGTTAGTCTTATATAAGTCCCTTGAACATATATATGAATCATGATTCGAACTTTTTTAGTTTTGTTTCCTAAAATGATCTCATGTTTCCTGAATGACCTAAAATGAACTTTTGTAGAAAAGACCACTTCTTTAATAATCAAACATGTTCAAGGGTCCTTGAAATATCTATGAATGCTCTAAATCAATATATTTCATCCTAAAATGCACTTATTTTCTACCATGGCCTTTCTTGGACCCTAATAGATGTCTTGTGATAGTTAATGTGTCTTAATATGGCCTTATGTGATGTATGGTAAACCATATGCTTTTATGGATCTAAAGTTTCTCAAAGATGCTTGTGTGGCCTTGAAATGAATAACTTATCATGTCTTGTATCTCCTTTTTCATTGTACTCATTCATGTATCCTAATGGGTCTAAATGCCATAATGTTGACTTGAAATGTGATCTAGTACACATGTTGATAATCAAGTCTCTAAGCTTATGTAAATCTTTCTCTATTGATCATCCATGTTATATACTAATATCAAATCAATAACTTGATGGTGTTTGTAGTACCTAAGTAATATAGATCCCATCTTTACTCTAATGATGAAAATCTTGCATGAGTATAACTCAATGCTACTAGGATGCTTATGTTTACTAATCTTACTCAAATATTATGATTGCTCTATCTAAGATCATGAAATTCTAATCTTAGATCCCTAAACTTAAGTTGTGATGTGTCACCCTAAGATATAGATGAATTCATGATGTATGATGTAACTTAATAAGAAGTTGCATGATTTGTCAAGATGTTGAAAATAATGTTGAAGGAAATGAGTACCTCAACTTAGGTGACATATCCAACCCCCATGATAATGATTCATGAACCTAATCTTGTTGATGTTAATCCAACTATACTTATTTGAAATATCATGATCTCTATGTTTACTCTATTGCCAATATATCCACAAAGTTGCCACATATGGTTTTCTAATCAAGGGTTATTCTTGTACTCTACTCGCAAGGTATGCTTAATCTCTTGACCCTAATATGATATTGGCTTGTTTGTATGTATGCTCATATGAATGCTTGGCTAGATAATTACTTGTTTGAGCTACTTGTTCCCTATGATTAGTATGTTCATTTTGCTTGATATATGTTGAACAAACATCGAACATAATTGAACTTGTCCAATATAAGGACCTTGTGTACCTACCTGTATTCTTGAGGTAAGGGCATAAGGTTGGGTGTCTTACTTGATATGTCAAGATAAGGAGGACCATGTCGATAAAAGGATTAGCTAATATTGAGAACCCTTGTGCACCCTTCCAATGGGAAGCTGGTTAATGGTCATAATATGTTGTTGGGTATAATGGAAATACACCAAAAACATGCCTTGTATAAAACAATATTGTTAAGTGTTTCACTCCCTTTTTCTACTTATTGCTTTATATGATGTTTCTAGCCAAGCAACTTTTATACTACTCTTAAACTGTGGTTACATGTTTTTCATAGCGTACTTAATGCTTTAGCATTAATATGTTTTGCATTTTGATTTTATGGTTTCCAAAAGAAGATCCACTGCAATCAAGATTCTAAGCTCTAAAATTCAATACAAATGTGTATACTTGAATATAGAAATGGGTACATATCTCTTATCTCCAGTTTTAGTATCTTGTTATATCTTCTTGTTACTACTTTTGCATATGTACTGCCTGTGTGACATATTTCTACCATTGTACAGAATGGTTCCCAAGTCCACTCGCCTTTGTATTTGTAGCCACTAGGAGTGTGGAGTTAGGGTAACAAACAGTTCTGTGACAAGTGGTATCAGATAAATACACATAGGGCTCTATACATGTTTAAGCGTAACACATCTTAAGAACCTAGGGAGGACTAAAATCCTTTCTTTAATTTTAGAGAGTTTTCTAGCATCTCGTCACTTCTTTAAGGGCTACCTAAGCCACCCAAGTAGATGATTCGTTGATCTTTGTATCCCCTCATGTGATTCTTCTCTCTTTACTATTAATCACATGACATCTCAATTATGGGTAGCTTATGCATGTGGAAAATTAAAAATGTAAGTGAATCAGTAAAACTTGAGTAAAATGATGATGATGTCATGATCTTACTTTAATTTGAAAACTCAATTATGTCTAATGAGAAATACTCTTAGAGCTAAGTGCTCATGTATGACCTCTCAGATCATGTTAACTTAAATTTATCAAATCTAACAACATGCTTTATATGCTTGAGGTGAAATGATAATGATCTTAATATGGCAAGGTAAGGAGGATTTGTACATCATACCTCATAGTTTATGAGGTCCCTATTTGATTGAACCCATGTTGCCCTATTCATCACCAAACCTCAAACATGATTAACACTAGTACATAACTGGCCTTTAGTGTCGGTTTTAATGTGACACCTATGTGGGCGCCGCTAAAAGGCCAAACGTTCGGCGTCGGTTCTCAAACCGACGCCACAACCCTTCGCGCACCACTGAAAACACGCCAGCACGGGGGTATAGGCGTCGGTTATTAGCCTTGAAACCGATCCCATAAACCTTCATGCCACAGAAAGGGCGCCATTTGGGGCATTATCAGCGTCGGTTTATTAGTGATAACCGATGCCATCTCACCTACTACCACGGCCGTACTGGCCAGCACGACCGTGTTGACTGGCCCACTGCCACGACTGTGCTGGACAGCACAGCCGTGGTGTCTGGGCCGCTGCCATGACCGAGGTGGCCAGCACAGCCATGGTGTATGGCCTCATTAGCAAAATCGACGTCGGTTATTGGTAGGGAAACTGACGCCATAACCATAAGTGTCGGTTTATTATTGATAACCGACGCCACATCATATGCATGAGGCATCAGTTATAATTATTAATCTGACGTTGTAATCATTTTTCGTCGGTTTTAAACAAATAACCGACACCTATTTCATGTTTTTTTTATCTTATCAGTCTGCAGGCCTGCTATGGCTGGTCGCAGGATGAGAAACCTACAGTTTAGTTATGAACTGTAGGTTTTACAACATCCATTGATATCATCCAACAACAGGCCACAAACCTGCAAAATTAACAACATTAATTTTCACACATTTAGCAACCTACAATTCTATTCAATTTTTCACACATGTAAAAACATTCATGTAGAAATTTACAGTTCCATTCATTTTCACATTCACACATGTAGAAACATTCATATAGCAGCCAGCAGTTTCATTCATTTTCACATTCACACATGTATGAACATTCAGACACATGTAGAAACATTCAGACATGTAGAAACATTCACACATATTATAATTCATAAATTCATTTACAAAATATCATTCTGTAGTCATTATTCGCTATCAACATCCCAATTATATGTTAAAACCCCCACTACTTGTATGGCTGCTGCCCATTCTTCTCTTACATCATTTAATTCTTCCATCATACAGGGAGCATGTACATATGGTAAGGCCTTTCCTGTAGTGTGGTCAGTTTTAAACACCTACAAAGAGAATGATGTATATATATAATTAATAATATATAAATAAGATTGATATATTTCATATTATCTAATGATACTATATATAATACCTGAGGAATGGTATCGATGTCCACTGCGGCATATTTGATAATAATGTGCATAAATCACATCACATAGTATGCACATGCCCATCCGTTGTCTTGTGTAGCACACTATAAATTGAAACATACAAAATATCAAAAAATACAACTAATTAAGCACTGTTCAAATAAATAATATATACATTGCATTCGGCAACTTACTTCCACATTTTCCAAATTATTTTCTAGTTCTTTTTCCTGGGGACCTTTCCTCCAGCCTTTTTGAACTCATCTAAACCCCTACATGTTAATGTAACACACTACATTGCATAATTAAATAGTAATGCAATAACATATGTTAATGGATATGAAAATGAAATATTTCTCACCGGAATAATGCCATTTTCATTTTGTGTCCATATTTTGAATTCACTTTAGTCCCCTTATGATCTAGATAATAGATAGTGAACGTCTCAGAGACAATAACTAGTAACTCCCAATGCATACCACTAGAGGTAAAAAAGTTAAAAATTAATAACTCAAAATTCACAATAAAAATGTAATTTTCTTAAGTCCAAATTATAAGCAAAGTAAACTTACTCCACATTGAATGGAGCTATTATCACCATCTACTTATTTTGACCAAAATTTGTAAAAGCATCACAGTAGTATTGTTGAACTGACGGAGGGTCTTTAGCTACTAGACTAATCAAAGATGGAATAAAAAATCCTACATGTTCAAATGAAAAATCTACACATATCTTGTCTAAGTAGCTGCAAAACATGTATTACGTATGCATTAATAAATAAGAAACCAGATCACCAGATCCTACACAAGATATATGGATGTATAAAGAAGATCTCACCTTATCCATAGCTCTATCATAGATGTATTCAACCAATCATATCAAAACAACTCCAAAATATCTTGTATAAATAATTTTCTTTCGTATGATTGACCTGCAACATCCACATCTATAGAAACAGTTATAGGGCAATTTATATCATGTTCGCCTAACCATATTGCCATACCACTACAATTAAGACCTAACGAGATAGGTAGGTCCTGTGGAACCCAACTTGGTAATGTAGGAAGTGGAAGTGGAGGCCTAGATGCTCTGGGTGTCTTCTTTTTAACCTGTATATATATATATAATTTCAGATCAATTAACGTCATATACACACACTAACAATTTAACGTAATGTAAATTTACCATACAATTTTAGTATAGAGGACATCCGCTTTTGGCCAAAATATCTCTCCCCCTTCTACCTCACCAAGCTTTTCACAATCTGGGTGGGCATATGGCAATGGAAGATCCATCCAATTGAGGAATATACATACCGGGCTCACACGAACCCAACCAACTGGTAATGGAGACCCATGAAACATTTCCCCTTGTAGGGATGGGTAAGTCGATGCCTTTGTAACGCCAAAATTCTTTACTTTTTAAACGGCATGGCTTCAACCCCTACAAATTTTTGTGTAAAGAATGTTATATACATATATACATATCATCTTGAAAACATATCATCTTGAAAAGACTAGTTACTATGTAATAAAAATAATTACAGTGGATGTGCTAGGTGGTGGGTCTCCAAGATTACTCCCAACCTCTACAGTAGGAGTAGAGCGGGACACCATAGGTACTGTCAACTGAGTGGCAGTCAGAGATGCCTGCTACTTGCTCATTGCTTCTTTGAGTTTCCTATCAACTATCTTATCTACCTATACATGGATAAAAGAAATGTTAGCTTCTGATTATTGAATTCTCTTTTACAATAACATTATAAAGAAAGAATATGCTACCTCTTCTTGTGAAAGTCCCGCTTTTGGCACATGTTTGCGCTGGGATGGCCCAAAGAACACTTCGATGTCCACACGAGCGCCTGCAGCCCTAACACGTCCAGGATGCTCTGGGTTACCTAGAGCAACTGTCAATTCATCCCTTGTGCCCTCAGGGATGAACTTGCCTTGTTTCCTCAGCTCGTGCAGCTCCTTCTAATCGCCAAAACAAAAATTTGTAATTAAGTAAACACCACAAATAATCAATATTCGAACGATTGCTTTAAGAGTTGTATTTTACCATTTTTGCAGCCGCCTCAGTAGTTGCGGGCTTCCTTATTTCTCCCTTCTTATTTTGCCTCCCAACTATCCAGACATCATGGTGAGGTAGAGGTATGGTAGCTATAGTAGAGGACTCTTGAGTAGCAGCAGACTGAGCAGTAGACTCAGCATGTAGTCTTTGGCGAATGCCTGCATACCACTTTGGACCCATTGTGTGGTCATGCACATTCATTGCACACCTTTCTCTTTGCGCCTCACTGAGGGCCCAGTTAGTATGCACATTAATGATTTGGTTAGTAACACTAAATGTTAATCTTGAATAGGTGAATACAACGTATATTAATTAAATTGGGAGTGATGCCTAATACCTTGAATTCATCAGTTTGTCTTGAAGCAACAAACGTGTCCCATTCTTCTTGGTCCAGGAAGTTCCATTGTTCAGTGACTATCTTCTTCCTCTTGTCACCTTCTTTTATGTATTCTCGGGTGAGATTTGTCCTATAGTTCCTTAGAACTCTCCCACAACGTTGCATCACACATTTACGATGCAACTTTTCATCCAATTCAAATATACTCTGCAAAATAGAATTGCTATTAACTAGTATCCAAAAAATTAGTAATCTACAAAATAGAATTGCAAATTAATAACAAATCACGCATAAATCCTTCCATATTACGTCTTTCTTCCCCTTAGGAACTTTATGCCAAGAATCTATCTTACAACCGCAATGTCTATGAGTAACATACCCAAGATATGAAACAAATGAATTGCGATTCACTCCAATTGCATTTACTGCATTATCAAAATCCACAACAAGTTTGGGTCCATTGCCCCTTTGTGCTATTAACTTCTTCATCATAGAGATGTCCCTTCTCTTGTCAACTTTTTGGTGCTGCTCATCAAGTGCCTCAAGTGCTTTAGAGGGTACATGTGCATCATCAACTTAAAATTTGACAAAATAAACACATTTACAGGATATAACTATAAATGGACATGTAGATATAAATATATGATATATTTTTAAAACTTACATTGTGAGGCAGTGCATTGATGTCCTCACCCTCATGGTAATCATCAGCATGGTCATCAGGAGAATGCTCAACCATCTGAAAGTTCACATTCACATTGTAAAGTAATTCACATTGTAAAACTCACATTGTAAAGTTCACATTCACATTGTAAAGTAATTCACATTGTAAAATTCACATTGTAAAGTTCACATTCACATTGTAAAGTAATTCACATTGTAAAGTTCACATTCAAAAAAATAAAACATATAAAAAAATATAAAGATGCCTCTAATATTGTGAATTTTTATCAATTAACAATCCTTCATTCGGATCTTCGCGCACATACAAATCATCATTAGCTTCAATATTTGCTGGTGTTGGCAACCCAATTGAGAATGGACAAGAGTCATCATACTTATCATAGTACTCTTTTTCATCTATAGGATCTTCAATGAACTATCTTTTACCATGAATAACAACCAACCATTTATCATTTACATGATCATCGATATAAAATACTTGTTTCGCCTATGATGCCAATATGAATGGTTCACCCTTCTCGCCAATCTTTTCAAAGTTCACTAAAGTGAAACCCAATTCATCCACTATAACTCCTTTAGTGTTATCAACCCAATTACATTTGAAGAGAGAAATTCTGAAATCTATGTAGTCAAACTCCCATATGTCTTCAATGACACCGTAATATGACATTTTAGCTCCATGTGGACTCTTACCCTTTGCACTTGCAAAAAACATAGCCGACGCTTGAAGGGTGACCCCACTATTTTGGATGACACTCTTATCATCTTGGATCTTTGTGTAATATTTGAATCCATTAATGTCATACCCTTCATAAGACATAACATTCAATTTTGGTTTAAAGGTGAGGCATTTGATAGTTTTAGTAATATCATCTGGTGTTTGAGATATTTGATGTAAGACTTTATCTTCAAACCACTTAATAAATGTCTTGTTATGCTCTCTAGCAAGCCACATTGTATTGGCTCGAGGATATTGTCTCTTAATGAAATTGGTATGTTCCTCGATATAAACACTCACTTTGTCCATTTTGTGTAAAATATACAAGTGACCTTGTTCCAACTGCTCGCGGCTGATTACTTTCACCTGTGATCCCCAAATTCCTTTGCCAAATTGCTCCTCAATATTCTTGTCATTACCAGGAGTGTCATTACCACTGAGAAAGTCATTGCAAAAATCTATAACCTATCTCGCCACATAACCCTCAATAATACTCCCTTCAGGCCGATAAAGGTTTCAAACATCACTTTTAAAAATGTTCATGTATCGTTCAAAGGGATACAACCAATGCAAGAAAATTGTTCCCAACATTTTCACTTCCCTAGTTAAGTGGACAACAAGATGTACCATGATATCAAAGAACGACGGAGGAAAATACATCTCAAGCTGACATAGGGTAACAACCACTTCTCTTTGCAAATTATCGAGAGTATCAGGGTCAATAACTTTGCTGCACAGACTGATGAAAAAGAAACAAAGCCTGGTGATTGCAAACCTTACATGCTTCGGCAATATAGATCTAATTGCCACATGAAATATTTGTTGCATTAGAGTGTGACAATCATGAGATTTAAGACCTATCAACTTCAGATCTTTCATTAATACCAATCTACAGATGTTGGATGAGTAACTCTATGGCTCCTTAACATTTACCAAACATTCACAAAAAACTTTCTTCACCTTTCTAGACAATGTGTAACTAGCGGGAGGTAAGTATGTTCTCTGATTCCCATTTCACGTAATTCTATTAATTCTGACCTTATTCCCATTTCACGTAGGTCCAGTGTGGATTTTATCCCATCTTTAGTCTTACTTGGTATATTCAACAAAGTAACAATGACACTATCACAAATAATTTTCTCAACATGCATGACATCGATACAATGCCTGACTGTCAACGAACTCCAATAAGGAAGATCCTAAAATATTGACTTCTTCTTGAATAAAGATTTGTCACTCTGTGTGGCCATAGTACATTGTGATCTCTTACCAAATTCATTGACAAAGTCTTTTACTCTTTCATAAACAACATCCCATGGTATAGGTTTAGGTGCACTTCGTTCCTCATTCAATCAATTGAATGCTTTGCACTTCCTACGATACGGATGGAATTTTGTAAGAAACCTTCGATGACTGAGATATACAGTCTTACCACCATGTTTTAGTCTTGTTGAATCAGTGTTCTCTTCACATATAGGACACGCTTTAGCTCCTTTGACACTATATCCAGACAAATTCCCATATGCTGGAAAGTCATTAATAGTACAAAACAACATAGCATGCAAACAAAATGTCTCTCTTCGGGAAGCATCATAGGTCATCACACCTTCACCCCAGAGTTTCTTTAAGTCATCAATCAGAGGTTCAAGATAAACATCAATATCATTTCCAGGTTGTTTAGGGCCCGATATCAACAACGACAACATTACGTACTTATTTTTCATACACAGCCAGGGAGGAAGATTGTATATAACAAGCATGACTGGCCAAGTGCTATGTTGGATGCTCAATGTCCCGTATGGATTCATCCCATATGTACAAAGCCCAAGTCTTAGATTCTTGACTTCTTCACCAAATTTAGGGTACAATAGATCAATCTTCTTCCACTGTGGGGAATCAGACACATGTCGTAGGATCCCATCATTATTTTTTTAACATCTTCATGCCACCTCAAATTCTTCACATCTATCGGATTGGCAAACAAGAGTTGAAACCGTGATATTATAGGTAGATACCACATCACCTTGGCAGGAGAACCAGTTTTGGACTCCCCCGAAGTCGTCAATTTATACCGTGACGCACCACATTTTGGACAATCTTTCAAATCCACATAGTCCTTTTTTAAATAATACACAATCATTCGGGCATGCGTGTATCCTCTTGGCATCCATTCCCATTGGGCACACCAATTTCTTTACCCGGTATGTTGAGATTGGCAGCTCGTTTCCTTTAGAAAGCATTTCTTTCAACAAAGACAACAATGACGTGAAGCTTTTGTCGCTCCATCTATTGTTAGCTTTCAGCTTATACAATCTCAGCACAGTGCTAATCTTTATAAACTTAGTACAACCTATGTATAACGATATCTCAGCATCATGCACAATGTTTCTAAAAATGGGAGGTGGATCAGTGTGCTCTACCCCACAACTATCCAGCATCGCATCAACGATGTCTACTGGAACTGGTTCATTCACATCTACGTCATCAGAGGCAATTTCTTCTTCCACACAAGCACTATTATCGACATCCACTGGTTTCGAGTTTGAAGTCTCTCCATGCCAGTGCTATTCTGTATAGCCTTGTATAATCCCGTTGCACATGACATGACTTTTGATTTCGTCACCAGTGCTGACTTTCAAGTTGTTACCATAATGCCTACATGGATAGTAGAACCTATCTCCAGGTTGTTTCTTATGTTCCTCCACAAATCTAATAAAATGGTCAAGACCAGATATAAACTCTGGGGTGCAGTGATTGCGAATGGACATCCATGATCTATCCATTCTATGATCAAAGAGAAAACAAGTATATATTACAACAAGATTAAGGTATAGGGTTAACATATTAGAGTTTTTGCATGGTTAAAACTTTAGGCCAACAAATACATGTGCTGTCATTCTTATATATAATAAATGTGGACCACCTATCCCATTCTTGAACACCTAATCTCACTAGTAAGTGTATAATGTGTATTGGGTTTTCAAGAAAATTTCGGCAGCATTTCCCCGCCGTTCTCCAATTACATATGTACTTCGAGAACAAACAGGGAAATGCTGCCGAAATATTCTTGAAAAACCAATACACATTATACACTTACATCCTAATGAGTAAATCTTGGATGGATTTCTAGGCCAACAAATACATGTGCTGTCATTCTATAACATTGATTTCAACATTTCAAGTGTCCATGCATGTTCATCATCAAGATAAAGATTACACATAAATTAGTATGACATAGGGATGGAGAGATTCATAATTGATTTCAAAATTTCAAACTTTCTCTTGCATTATCATCAATATAAATCATACAATAGGGATTCATGTAGATGTTAGGGTGACACATCACTACAAAATCAGAGATTTAACATTAGGGTTTTAATATCTTACATAGATTGATCACAAGATTTCAGCAATATAGTTAATTTAAGATTATGGTGAAATGTGTATTAGGGTTTTAATATCTTAATTCAACATGCATCAAAATTTACAGAATTAGGTCCAGCATTAGTATTGCAAATGTATCCTTCTCCCTCGTTACCAAATGGATAAAAGCAAGGCCACAATCATGTGGAATGGCCACGGCCGTGGCTGTGTTGGCCTACCACGGCCGTGGCCTTCCTGTAATCAATTTGGTAAGGAGCTAGAGGGAGCAGGAAGCAGAAGAAGAGGTGGAGGAAAAAGAAGGGCAGTGGCCTACCTGGGCAGGAAAACAACGACTTGGAGAGTAAGGGCAGGCACTGGAGCAATGTGCAAACCACGACAAGCAGGAGAAGGAGCAGGAGCAGGAGCAGGCTCAGACGGCTGGAGAGGAGCTCCAGATCTGAGTGGCGGCGCCGACCAGCAGCTAGGTGCAGAGCAGGTGCGGCGAGCAGCTGATCGAGCTAGGGAGGTGGCCGGCCTAGAGCGCAGTGGCCGGAGGACCAGCAAACGACGGTGGTGGAGGCAAGCGGCGACACAGGAGCGGTGAGCAGAGGAATCATCGCTGGACCGTAAAACCTCAAACGAGATGAATGAAACAGAGAAAGCGGAAGAGTCTGGCTCGTGCGGGTCTTGTTAAGTTAACAATAGGCATCGATTATTCAAAAAAAACCGACACATAAAACTAAAGGTGTTGGTTCTCCACACACACCGACACCTATTCTCAATGATAGTCGTCAGTTTTTACTACAAAAAAATCGACGTCTATCTACATATGCCGATTAAAAAAAATGTTCTCGATTAATGACCATAGTCGTCAGTTTCTGTCGAAAATAGATGCTCAAAGGGTGTGACAAATTTCTCGGGAACAACGTGGGAAAACCCATAAGTGTCGGTCATTGCAGTAAAACTGACGACCAAAATGTGCCCAAATTCTGTCTTGCGAATAACCTTTCTTCGTCAGTTTAATAGTTAATAACCGACACCATATGTTAAATTTTGGAGGTAATTTTTTTCACTGGAAATTTTGGATTTGGCAGTTAATTTTAGGCGTCGGTTTATTATTTGGGAATTGACACTGAATAAAAGCGATACCCGTGTCTGGTCGCCCTTCACAGATAGATGTTGTTTTTTTATTAAACCGATGCTTTAGGTTTTAGGTGTCGGTGTATTTATACAACCGACGCCTTTAAAAGTGACGTTATAAGCCATTTATGTAGTAGTGTAACCAATTTTTTTTCTTTCCTTATTTGATATGTACGATGATTATGCCTTGGAATGAATGTACTCTTGGTCTCTCAAAAATAATGATGAAAGACTTATATATAAGATGCATCTTCCCTATTCATTCTTATGCCTATTGGTAATCTCTATTTCAAACAATGTGATGGACATGGATCTCGCTCATGCCTAATTGTGCTCTAAACTCTTGGACTACTCAATTTCTAAAATATACCCTTACATATCATGAAAGGAAGGGAACATGATTTTCACCAAGGTATTGGGAAATCTTGAAATATAGTTTCCCTATTGAGACATCGATCTTACAAAATCTTGAAATATGGTTTTCAATACTATGACCTTAGGAAGTATGATTTAATAATTGATACACTCTCTATTTGGATATGTCTGATGGCTCGTGACTAATGTAGATTAATGTGCTAGATTAGGGTAGTAGTTGACTTATTACTCCCCTAACCTAGGTCACACTCTATTATGACTACCCATAAATTGTCATCATGTTGATTATTTAGAGTTTTGAAAGGTGACCCTCCCACATAGCTTTGAATTCATGATCGAAGTCCCTAATAGGTTTTGTCAATGATGATATTGATACTCAATCTCAAAATCTCGATTTAATGATGATCTTGGAATATGATGACATTGACTATATATAGTAGTTAAGTTCCTAGAAAGACCTAGGCCTAGATCATTCATCAACCATGAATACCATATTGATGCCATGAAATGTTGAATAATGCTCAAAATGTTGCTCTATTGTTGTATATGGATGAATGAACACCTCTATAAGGGCGAGTTAATCAATTGGTTTAAGAATTGAGACAACCTCGAATGTCACCTAATTTTATGAGGGTTAAGTATACAACCATGAAAGAACAAATATTGAGTATAATTCTTTAACGCAACTTTTCCATCTCTAAGGGATGTAAGGAAAAGTCATTGAGGAAGTGAGTGAGAGTATGTGACCAATCCCAGTAGGGAAGGTCACTAAGAGGCCAAGCCTAGGAGCGAATGCCAATAGGAAGACAAGCCAAGGAGTTTAGGTAGCCAAGAGGTCAAGCCCAGGAGAGAAGGGAAACATGAAGACCAAGCCTAGGAGGGAATTTTTCCAAGAGATCAAGCCTAGGAGGGAAAGACAACAAGAAGACCAAGCACAGGAGGGAAGGTCACCAAGAGGTTAGGCCCAAGAGGGAAGACCAAGCTCGGGAGGGAAGGTCACCATGAGCCCAATGCAGGGACATAATGCAAATGATGTGCAACATAAGAGATGGAGAAAATTTGGGTTAAAAAATTACACAAAAAATGCACTTGAATGTTTTTACAGAAACCTCAAGTGAAATGAGAGTGACATCTCAATAAAAACCTCAGGAAGGGTAGATACCTAAGTAACCAACAAGGTCTAAAATAGGAATCTAAACCCTTGCTTCAAAATGTTTGGACCTATGACTTTGATGTTGAAACTTGACTCTCGATATTGATGTATGACATATTGACTCATTATTATTAACCTTGGTTTTGACTTGACTCCTATGATCACCCTATTTGGATCTTAGATCACCCTCGATATATGACTAATGACTTTCATGTTCTCAAATCCCAAAAATTTAAAATTTATGACTGTGCTAATTCGTTCAATTTATGAATTAGGTATGAGCTCCATGCGGACTAGGGTGGGACCTTCCATTAATTTTGAGCAGAAAATCATGATGTTGGAATATGTTGATTATCTCAAATTGTTGAAATACAAAATCAGGATCATGGATGTATAGTCCCACCTAGGCCAATGTTGAATCTAGAACCCTAAATGTTGGGATTGAAAGTCATGTTGTACTCTTGATTCAATATTTCTATTTGTTTGACCTAAAAGTATGATTTCTCCAAATTTGTGATCTATAGGATAACTCGATTTGTGACTCATATGATGATTTTCCCAATTTAATGATCTATGTGACTAGATGTTGACCATGATGCACGATTGCTTGATTTTAGAATGAGATGGACATTATAAATGGTGATTATACCTTATGAGAATACTATGACGATCTTGATGTCAAATGGGAAAACTCAATCTCGATTGATGACCTCATTTAATTTTGGGGACAAAATTTCTTTTAATGTGGAGAGGATGTGATGACCCTGATTTTCCTATCTTCTCATGTATGTTCTATGCAAATCATATTCACACAAATTTCTCACTCTATCCCACAACTTCATGATTTGATTTGTTATGATACTTTTTGATGTTTTCTCATGTACACGTCTTGTGGTGAACTCATTTTGGTTCTAAACCTAAAGTCCTTAACATGTAAATATCTTTCAAATTATTTTTAAACATGATTAATGTCACCAAATATTTACGTAATGTATTTCATAATCTAGAGCTTTCAATAATCTTTCTAATGGTTGAAAAATAACCTAAATCTGACCATCTTAGCTCAAGTTATAACTCTTTAAAGTTGAGAGAAAATTGCTTGTGCATTAATCAATTTTATGTGTTTTTGAGCCCATTTGGGCCTAATGCAGGGCGTAGATCAGCTAAAGTGTGTGCTCATTCACTTGGACACATCAGTGATCCACATTTTGGTCTTTTGACAAACCTTTCCCCTTGGATCATAACCCACAAATCCCCCCTCTAATCCAACGACTGCTGACTCATCAACCTTCGTACACTTGTTGCCACCACCTAACTCCCCTTATCTATGGCCAATCACCTCCGTTTCCACTCCTTTGTCTGAAACTAATGCCCCCATTCACCTCCTTGTTTCCCTCTTTTCTTCACCCCTCATTCAGATTGTAACCACGCCCTCCAATTCCCTCTATTTCTTATTTTTCTTCCTCCTTTCTTCCTTGGTGGCCGCCACCTTTGGTGAGGTCCTATGGCACCTCTAGATGGCCTCACCATGGGATGATCCTCCCAGCTAGTGCACCAGGCCCATCTACACCCAGGCATCCAATTTACATCCACGACAATCCCCTTGGGCAGCCTCTACCTCGGCACTCCAACAACCATCAGAAAAGGGTGCCGCCACCTAGTAGGTGGGTTGCATCGCAGGAGCGGGAGCAGGGCTCGACTTCCCCCAGATGTTGGATCTTGAGTGGATGCTCAGATCTCCTGGGTTGGTGTTGACTAGTCAATAGACCAAGAAAGAAAGGAGGAGATGAATGGGTGGACAAGATTCCACCATCAGTTAACATCATTCACCCAGGAATCGATCTTGCATCAAAGACACATTTAAATGTAATGCCCCTTTCCCAATTTCTATATAGTTTTAATACAATTGTTCAAAAATTGATATCTCATAATTCCTTATTCCATTTTGGACATATAATATATGATTTCGCATATAGAGAACAAGATCATTTCAATGGGACTACTTTTGTGACCCATTTCACCTTGTGATTCCCCTAATGTGCTAAACATGATAGCTTTTTATCTCTTTCTTCGTGTCTTGTGTTGTTTAATGCTCAAGTTTGATTCATACTATCCCAAACTTGATGTTAGTCTTGTACAAGTCCATTGAACATATATATGAATCATGATTTGAACTAGTTTACTTTTGTACCGTAAAATGATCTCATATTACCTAAATGACCTAAAATTGGCTTTTATGAAAAAGACCACTACTTTGACGATCAAACATGTTCAATTGTTCTTGAAATATCTATGAATTTTGTAAATTAGTATATTTCATCCTAAAATGAAATCATTTGCTTCCATGGCATTTCTTGGACCCTAATAAATGTCTTGTGACACTTAATGTGTCTTAATATGGCCTTATCTGATGTTAGGTAAACATTATGCGTTTATGGATCTAATGTTGCTCATAAATGCTTGTGTGGCCTTGAAATCAGTAACTTATCATGTATTGTATCCCCATTTTCCTCGTAATCATCCGTGTTCCCTAATGGGTCTAAATTCTGTACCGTTGACTTAAAATGTGATCTACTATGCATGTTGATCACCAAATATCTAATCTTATGTAAATCTTGATCTATTAATCATCCATGTTATATACTAATATCAAATTAGTAGCTTGTTGGTGTTTGTGGCACCTAACTAAGATAGACCCCATTTATACTCTAATCATGACAATCTTCAATGATTATAACTCGATGCGGCTAGGATGCTTATGTTTACTATACTTGCTCAAATCTTATGATTGTTCTATCTAAGATCATGAAACTCAAATATTATGATACCTAATCTTAAGTTGTGATGTGTCACCCTAAGATCTAGATGAATCCATGATGTATGATGTAACTTAATAAAAACTTGCATGACCATTTGAGATTTTGAAAATAGTATTGAAGGAAATGAGTACCTAGACTTAGGTGACATATCCAAAATCCCCCATGATAATGGTTAATGAACCTAAACTGGATGATGTTAATCCAATTGTACTTATTTGAAATGTTAGGATCTCTACGCTGACTCTATTGCCAAGATCTCGTCAATGTTTCCACTTATGATTTTCTAATCAATGGTTAACTGTTTTCTAATCGCAAGATACACTTAATCTCTAGACCCTACTACGATATTGACTTGTTTGTATGTATGCTCTTATGAATGCTTGGTTAGATAATTTCTTGTTTGAGATACTTGTTCCTATGATTAGTATGTTTGTTTTTCTTGATATATTTTAAACAAACCTTGAACATAATTAAACTTGTCCATTACACAAACCTTGTGTACTTGACTATATTCTCGGGTTAAGGGCACTAGGTGGGCGTCATACTTGTGATGTCAGGATAAGGCATACCATGCCTACAAAAGGGTTAAATAATCTTGAGCATCCTTACAGATCCATCCAATGGGAAGCTGGTCAATGACCATAATATGTTATTGAGTATAATGGAAATACACCTAAAACATACCATATATAAAACAATGTCGTTAAGTGTTTCATGCACTTTTTCTACTTTTATATGATGTTTCTAGCCAAGGTACTTTTATACTACTCTTAAACTGTGATTACATGTTTTTCATAGCGTACATAATGCTTTAGCATTAATATATTTTGCTTTTCAAATTTCTAGTTCCCAAATGAAGATCCTCTCCACTCAAGACTCTAAGCTCTGAAATGCAATACAAATGGGTATACTTGAATCTATAAATGGGTACATATCTCTTATCTCCAGTTTTAGTATCTTGCTATATCTTGTTGTTATTGCTTTTACATATATACTTCCTGTGTGAAATATTTGTACCATTATACAAATGGGCTCCCAAGTCCACTCACCTTTGGCTTTATAGCAACTAGGAGTGTGGAGTTAGGGTAACAAATAGTTCCATGACAAGAGGTCTCTTGATATTTTTCTTACCCTTTCTCTTACCCTTGAGAGCTCCCTCATATCCCAAATTACTTTTGCCAGTTTGTTTGGTAGAGTGATCTAGAACTTCATTGAGGGACTTTTTCCCTTTGAGGAACTTTTGCAAGGAAGATCTAAGGTTGGGATTATCATCACTAAGAGTAATGATAGTAGAAGAAAGACTAGATACATCAAATTGAACATGAAGGAGTTTGGACTCTAAACAAAAGGATTTAGTATGTTAAGAATATCTCTCAAGAATTATCCTAGCTACTTCATTACTAGGAAATAAAGGTCTAAAATAAAGATCATTGATTTTAGCAAGAAAACTAGCATTTTTAGTTCTAAGCAAAGTAATCTCGTCAAGATATATCCTATTTTCATCTTTAATAGAATCACAAACATGTACAAGATCATTAAACTTGGTATCAAATCTATCATTTATAGTTCTAATTAAGATAAACTCATCAAGCTGAGTTTGATTTTTGTCTTTAAGAATATTGATGTTCTTAAGATAAACATCATTTTCTACTTCATCTCCATTGTATTAGAGCTCAAGATCAAGAAACCAACCTTGCAAACAATGAATACTATAAAGATGGACCTTTTCATTTTTATCAAGAAAATCAATCTTAGCATACCAGTCATCAATAATTTTCCCTAACCTCTTTTTCTTAGATTTGCATTTCGAATAAGAAGATTGGGAAGCATTAAGCATATCGATGAGGGATTCTTTATATAATTTGTTCAAACTTACCTCACTTACCTCAATTACCTCAGAGATGTCATCACTAGTTTATGCCATGAGAAGGGGACATTTTCCCTCATTGGAGATGGAATCACTAGAACAAGACTCCTCCCATGCGGCATGGGTTGCATCTTTGCTTCTTATTTCCTTCTTGTCCTTCCTCTTGTATTTTCCATCCTTCTTGTTGTCCTCCTCCTTTTTGAGTTGCTCTTGTGGTAGGACTTCTTTGCCTGGGGGAAATCATTCATGTAGTGTCCTTTTTGGCCAAATTCGTAGCACCTTGGAGTAGAGGAGGAGGAGAGCTTTCCCTTGAAGTGCTTCCCCATAGAGTAGTTAGCTTCATGATCACAAGGGGCTTCATCTTCACTTAAGGAAGGAGGGGTAGGCCGAAAAGCAAGTTGTTATTGGAGAACAATGGCCTCCACTTGATCATTGAATGTACTATCCTTAATCTTCTTTTACTCTTTTTGTTCTTGCTTCTTATCTTCCTCTTTCTTGTCAAGTCTAGGCTCAGTGGCTTGAAGATTGGAAATAAGCTCTTCGGTGTCAATGTCACCAAGGATTCTTATTTCTTCAATAGAAGTCACCTTGGATTCCCACCTTTTGGGATGATTCCTATGGATCTTGGAGTTGATGGTGCCTTGATCCATAGGATGGCCCAAAGAAGCAATTCCATTGATGATGGTATTGAGTCTTGAGTACATATCAGCTACTCTTTCCTTTTGTCCTATCTTGAAGTTCTCCAGGAGACCTTTGAGCATGTAGGTTTTAGACTCCTTGACTTACTTGGTCCCTTCATAGGTGATGAAAAGTTTGTTCCATATTTCATGGGTTGTATCCTAAGAAGATATCCAGTTGAACTCGAAAGGAGTTATGGATGCATACATGATTATTTTGGCCTTTGCATTCAACTTTTCTTTCTTCAATGAGGCTTCATCCCAGGTGGCTACATATCTGGCCGACTCCTTGTAGGGAAGGATGACTACTTTCCACATGTTGTAGCTCCTCCCTTGCAAGTAGAACTGCATGCTCCTCTTCCAATAAAGGAAGTTTGTGTCGTCGAAGATTGGAGGTCTTATGGAGAATCCACCCTCCAAGTTGAGAGAACCTATAAGGTTGTCACCCATCTTCTTGTCTCATGGGAGAACTTGTCAGAGAAGACTGTGGCTCTAATTCCACTTGTTGGATCAAAAGGGCTCTAGAGGGGGTGAATAGACCTAACAAGCACTTAAACAAAATTCATTAGACCTTCAAGTTAATTTAAGAGATATACTTGCAAATATGGAAGTTGATGTGAAACTAAGCATACATAGAAAGGATGAGATAGATTGAATGAGGTCAAGAACAAGATATGTCAAGTGGTTCCAATATCCAAACTAGGATAAAGTCAATCCACTACCTATAGAAGTCAAGCCCAAGGATTTGCAATCATTGCATACTCATATTCCATTATAAGACATACAATAAGACCTTCATTTTGTAGGGAAAGGATATCTAGCCTTCCATTTTAAGGACCAAAAGGTTTAAATAAACCTTACAAGGTCTTACCTATCCTTTGAGAAAGAGTCTTCAACCTCTATAAGGGCTTACCCACTTTTGCAAGGAGTTGGCCACCTTGGCCAAGGATGTGATGCCCTTCGCCACACAAAGCAAAAGTACTAAAAACAAAGCGCAGATTTATCATTAACAACAATATTATCACAAAACAAGGTATATTAAAACCATTTGCAATGCAATATCTCAAGCAGAATTATTTCATAAACAAGCCATCAACTCAGGCCATCTAAATTCTATATATGCCCAAAAGATGTTACATATCATGATCCAAGGCTTGTTAAGCCACCATCATTACACATTACAACACGTTTTCATGTACATGCCATTTATATACACTCATGGCACAAATCCAAAATCTATGTGTCGATATACAAAACAACAAAATATCCCCAAAGACCTTAAGTATAGGGATAACACATAGGAATCTACCACAAAACTTTAGCAACATATCCAACCTCTAACAATTACTACTCTCCTGGCTACTCAACACCTGGACCACAACCTCTACCCCCTCATCCATGGCCACCTAAAATGTTGTACAAACCACAGGATGAGACTGATGTCCCATCAGATATAACTCTTCACCAATATCTATTATAAGCACAATAAGATAATATAGTAGTTAAGTAAAGTAGCTATACTTGGTTAAGAAGTTTAAGCATCTACAACTGAGTAGTAGAACATTTTATATATTTAGAAGGAATATGAAGAACATGTATAACAATTATAAACTAAAAAGTACAAGAAATAAGGTATGGAGTCATCCAATGTGATTCATTTTTGACCCTAAGAAATTATACTACACGACTAAATTATCACTTTTATTATTATGCCCTAAGGATTTGAGGTGAACCACTCAAATGGAACTGACCACTATTAAATCCAAATCAGTACCATATAAGATCTATGGAAGAGACAGACTCCATGATCATCACAAACACCACTCGGTCAGTTCGATTCTATAATCATGTGACATAATTATAGTCAAAGCTATAGTCCTGTAGACAATAACACATAGTCAAAGATATGGTCCTGTAAAACAACTAGTCTTCCTTGGTACATGGAAAAACACTAGAGAACAGGATCACACATGACTGATCCATAATAAAGAATCATACCACTATATCAACAATTTAAGGATACATGGAGATATCTTCATTGGTACCCCGCATATTCAATAATTTGCACTCTCAGTTTCCTGTAGGAGTTACTCATTTCACCATCTAGGTAGATGCTAATGCTAAAGATGGATCTATGGTATAGGGAAACTACATGATTAAGGTTTCACTTGATTAATTATTCCAATTGGGTATCTTTTAATGCACCAATCAAGTTACTATGTATAAACCCTAAACAAACTCTACAAAATTAAGGGTAAGATACAACTTCAGAAGATATAAAACGTACGAAGTGAGAATTGATATCATCATCACATGACACTTGTATCACAAACATTACAAGGTCATCACCAATATCACATCACTATGGGATATCAACCCCTCAATCACATCACTAGAGAATTTTACCTCAATCTATGCTCAAGGAACTTTTCTGGTGGTTAGACCAAATCATATAACTCCTTCACATTCAATATCACAATATGCCTCAACATTACTCATAATCACCACCATGTATTATACAAGGGTCACCATAGCACACACATAGCTATGACATTCATCTCACCTGCAAGGTTAGGGTTATGTAGACATGAGAGAGAAAACACTATCATAAAATAACAATCTTCAAGTAGACTGAGCACATATATCACATTTTCACAAGATTAGGGTTAGGGTTCATCTATAGCCGATTAGGGTTTCATAACATTACTCTACCACTAAACCCAAATTCCATTACCTCCCACATGTTTGGAGAGCACTAGGGTTAAGCATTATTGTTAATGATTAGCCATTCATAATCTCATCATCTTATGTAGACCAGACCATGTACCTAAATGTGTATAGGTGTCTCGACCCAAACACCAATCATAGTGTTACGACTATAATAGATATAGGTGTCTCAACCACCCTCAACACATGGATCTCGACCTTGCTCACCATGCAAGGGTGTTACAACCGAAACAGACCAACTACACCTTGTTATAACCATGTCATGACCTGGGCTTGTGTTGCGACCCTGACACTATGTAACACCTAAATGAGGCATCATGACTGAGACTACTCCCAGGTGTGTCACAGTCGAGTCACATGAAACATGGTGTTACAACTGCTACCATACTACAGAGTGTTAACTAGTTAACCATAAAGTGTTACGTCCGAAACCAACTCATCCCCATCCTGTTACGGCCATGACACAACCTGAACATGCATTTTGACCATCATACTTAGTCATCTTGACCATGATGTCAACCCACAAATTAAGTAGATAAGTAGAAACACTGCATTGTGATCAATATTGGGGGGTAGCGAACAACCCCTAGGGTTTTGAGGTGTTGCGGTTGAAACCACCACCTTCAAAGGTATTGACCGAAAAGGAAGTCCAAAGGGAGTATCGACCCTAAGTCATCCACGTGCTCAACTTTTGAACAGATCCAAACAAGTTCAAAATAGATGGTTAACATTAGGGAAATACCAAATGTCACATGATTGGAATTCTCCATTCAATGGTTTTTGACAAACTCTAGAACATGATCATAGAAAGTTATCAAAAAGATCTATGTATAGAGATAGAAAACTGAGATTCTTATGCATGTTAACAATTTGAAATCCTCCTATTATTCATGGTAATTTAGCCAAGTATCAAGTATTGCTATTCCATATATGATCATCCAAAGAAACACATCACTATTTCAATCACCACAAAAATCACATATATAAAGATTTAGGGTTTATAAGAAGAGTAATCCTTTCAAGAATACTACAAGATTGAACCCTAAACATTATCATTCTTCCTAATGTAAAGAACACATTTTTAATATCTAAAACAAATGCATAAGATCAGGTTTAAGATGCACGTAATACATGTTGGAAAAGTTATAACCCACCTCATTTGGAGAGAACCAATATCCCAAGATCATAATATCCAAGAACTCCAACCAAAATCCAACACTTTGGACAAAGGATCGCCTCAAAAGAGAAGAAAACCTTGGTAACAATAAAGCTCAAGAAAGAGGGAAAATAGTTCTAGTCCAAACCAAGGAAGAAAGGAGAAAGATAAGAAATCCTCCTCTCACTCGGGTTTCACCATGTCAAACATAGTCTATGGCCCCTTACGATGAGGATTTTCTCTCAAACAATCACCATGGATGATCCATAGTCTACTACCAAGGAAGAAGAGAAAGATGGAGATCTCAAAAGAGGGAAAATGTGATCAGGAGTTAAGATCACTTAGCTAGAGAAGAATCTCCAAAAATCACCACCAAAGAGTTGATTTCGCACAAATCCTTCCTCAAGCAAGTTAGATAGGCCACCAAGGCTTCAAGATCAGACCTCTTATGCTCTTGAAGCTCCAAGAATGATCACAAGGAAGATAGTGGGGCCGAAAAAATTTCTCACAAGTGAAGAGCAGGGTTTATACACCTAAAATAGGAGGGAAGTAGAGGTTTATGAGGTGTCAACATAATAGACTATCAAAGGACACATGCCCTTCAAGCAAACAACCTTATATCCACTCACATACATATTTTTAAATGTTTATGTTTATCCAAAAAAAAGTGTAGCGATCTTCAAGATTGGGTACTACCTTGTCTCGGTTGAGACACTACCATATACTTGTAATGGCCAAAACCCTAGGTCACCATATGTACATGGTCGAGACACAAGAGGACAAAGTGTTTCGACCACCCCACCTCTAGGTCATCACAGTCAAAACCAAAATATATTGAGCATGTGTTGCGGTCGTTACCCTCTCCCAAAAGTGGTGTAGTGGTTACAACACTCAAACCCTATCAAGGTCACCATATCAACAAAGCAAACCTTAGAAACACTAGAATCACCATGAGATATCACATCACCAACCATGATTCAAACAAGACACCCCATATCATAATAATCTCTCTCAATATGCTAAAGCATAATAATCACTCTCAAAATGTGGAATTTGCAAGATAACCCTCACTCATGGGTAAATTACAATTTGGTCCAAAACAAGCACATATATTACAAAGATAGCGCAAACATCAATTAGATTGGACCAAATTGAAAATACATACATGTCACATGTTATTAATACATATCACTATATTAAATTAAGGTTTAAGAATATCATTATACAAGTAATTACAATTAAGCATAAAGCTAGGTCGAGGGACTTACAACCATAAACCCCTAAAATGGATTTTGCCCCAGAAATCCTACGTAAAAAAGGACAGATACTTCTTCTAAAACTCATACTCAAGATCCCACATGTCTTTCTCTATGCCACAATGATGCCACAAAACCTTGACTAACACAATGTCCTTCTTCAACATCTTGATACTTCTATCCAAGATCAGAACATGACATTCTACATAAGACATGTCATTATCCAGCTCCACCTCAACAGATTGAAGAGTCAACTCCGTATTAGGGTGATACTTCCTCAACATAGAGATATGAAGCACTTGATGTAACTTCTACAACTCAGGTGGCAACTCCAGCTTATATGCCACCTTCCCAACACATGCAAGTACATGATAAGGTTCCATATATCGGGGAGCTAGCTTAACCTTCCTCCCAAATCTTACAACATCATTCAAAGCAGAAACTTTGAGGTACACCATGTCTCCCACTTGTAACTCCAAAGGTCTATGACGGTTATCAACATAAGACTTTTGCCTATCTTGTGCTTCCATCAGCTGTTGTTAAATCACTTTGATCTTTTCTATCATTTGTTGCACTAGCTCAGGACCTAGAAGCTATTATTCTCCTATCTCGTACCAACTCAAAGGAGATATACAACATCTTTCGTACCATGCTTCATGTGGTGTCATGTCGATGCTCCTTGATAGATATTGTCATAGGAAAACTCTATCAGGCTAAGGTGTATATTCCAACTGCCCACAAATTGCAACACACATGGTCTCAATAGATCCTCCAAGGTGTGTATTATCCTCTCAAACTGTCTGTGACGACCGTCTCATGAAAATAAGATTAACTAATGTGGAAGCGTTCATCAAGCAGCGGATTAGCGAAAATCACTAAAAATTAAAACTTTTTGCAAAGGGATCCATTCATAGGAAAACTCTTTCATTCAGAAACAAAGTAAAACTTTACATCCTGGTTCATATATATACATCTCATGTACTTTTTCTTCTCGAGGAATACAAACATTAACTACTCTGTCTTAACTGTACACAGGTAGTATAAAACCCTCGAGGCACTAAGCCAAAATCTCGAAATCATTAACTACTACTCCAAGGACCTGAGAGTACAGAGACGACACATAGGACTTCTATATACATCTGAACATGACATGACAGTCAATGTCTCCACCTGAGACTTTACTGCTGCCCCTGCTACTGCTGATGTCCTTCACCTCCTGAAGGATTCCTGTCTCCTCGTCCGCGTCCACCTAAAAATGTGGTTCCCACGGGGGTGAGACAATTATAAAATTTGCCCCAGCGAGAGATATAACTCTCCGCCAGAAACATTATTATTGCAACTTAATAAGATAAATATGAATAGGGAAATCATATTTATTTGACAGCAGATATTTTGATGTCTAACAGATTAAATCATTATTCTATATCAAAAGCATTGCAACTGTAACTTGATAGAATAAACATCTTACTATTCCTTTAATGAATATGAAGAACATGTATAACATCTATTCAAACTACAGAATCATTATCACTGTATTAACTCTCTTCAGGCTTAGATCATATGACTAAATCCTGGCATTATCATTGTGGAGTCATGGCCCGTAGCCATACTCTTTTCACAAGGTGTTGGGATCTTAATCCCTCATTTCAACACTTGGTTTTTTCTCATCCTTTCACAATTTCGATACCATAACCATGAAATCATGGGTATTCAAACCCTTTGTTCATCACTTGAGCATTGTTACCTCTTTCTCAGGTAACTAACACCTTTAGGTCATTTGACCAAGGTAAGTATGATACTTGCTACACAAGCATCCATCATGGCACTTGATGCACATTAACTCTCTTGCCACCTCTTACCAGGCACAAGGTATATTATAGCACACAAGGCCCAATAAACAAATTCAAACTAATAACACATCATAGCTCATACCTGGCTATGCTCATCATCTCATGATACCTGCATGGTTAGCACATATAATAGCAGTACATCAATTATCTATCAATACCATGCAAAAAAAATGTATTAATAATTCAAGGGTATTATCCTTAATCCTTTACCAGGATTTGGGTTTCCATCACACATGGCTCATTAGAACACTGTACATCTTGTCACCTTTCACTAGGCAACAACTTTATTCACATGGCTCACAAAACCATTCACATCTTGTCACCTCTCACTAGGCAACAACTTTATTCACATGGCTAACAAGGCCATTCACATCTTGTCACCTCTCACTAGGCAACAACTTTATTCACATGGCGCACAAGGCCATTCACATCTTGTCACCTCTCACTAGGCAACAACTTAAAACAAAGGCTTACAAGCCCAACTCATCTTGTTACTTCTTTCTCAGTAACAAAAACATAATGGCACATATGGCCAATCAATTCTTATCAAATAAACATCATAGCTCATACCTTGCTATGATCATCAACTCATGAGACCTGCATGATTGTCACACATGATAATAGACTTATCAAGTTTACAACACATCATGCAATACAGGGTAACACCACTATTCCCTTACCAGGGTTAGGGTTTACCATCAATTAGGGCTTTCTCTCACATATCATTACACTTCATTAAGAATAGGGTTTTCCATTATTAACCATTTAGGTTTTCAAGATCATATTATCAATGATCAAACCCTAGTTCATTGCTCCCCACATCTAGGAGCCAACATTTATACCATAAGTATTCAATCATACTTATTTATTCTCATCAATTATCATTAAATGATTATCATCACAAGGTATGAGTATCTCTCTCATCCTTAAGTTGAGAATTAACAAAACGACCATGTTAGGTCACTTTCAATTCAGCTCTAAGTCAAGCATAGACCACCACGGCCGTGCTACCTTGCACGGTCGTGCAAAGTAAAGCTACCACGGCCGTGCTACCTTGCACGGTCGTGCTGAGTAAAGTCACCACGGCCGTGCTGCCTTGCATGGTCGTGCTACATAGGATCATCACATGAATCATATTTATATATATGAATTCTATTATTTGATCCTTTCAACTTGATTAGGTCACATCAACCCTTCAATCAAATGCATACAACTACGATTAACATAGTGTACCAAGTCATTGGTCCTATAAGCAATTAGGGATGCATTCCCAATTAGGGTTTCTCATGAAATCACCCACAATTAGGGTTCCACATGGATGCACCCTCAATTAGGGTTTCACTTGGAATCACCCTCAACTAGGGTTCCACATGGATGCACCCTCATCTAGGGTTTACTATTCATCCTAATTAGTGATTTCACATGTAGTCAACCTCTTATTAGGGTTATACATGGAATCAGCCTCAATTAGGGTTTACATCATGTATTGGATCCATGCATTTGTTATGCATTAATCACTAGTACCATTAAAGGTATCTCCCACCTAATCACATTAGGTTTTCAAAAAGGTTTGATCCATTGGACCTTCAATAACATGAGGTATCCAATTGAATTTGGGTTTCCAATGTTGATTCCTTCAATCATTGAATTCATGGAACCAATCATCAATTGGACCTATACTCATACTTCAATTGAGTTTAATAGGTCAACCTACAACTGATTTGACCCTCAATTGACCCTCAATTGATCATCAATTAGGGTTTGATTCAATTGAATTAGGGCTTGGAATCGATGATCCTTCAACACTAATCAATGCAGAACTAGTTGCATTGAAACCATTGAACCATCATCCAAATTGGGTATGACCTGACCCCAAACGGTCTTGAGGTCGTTTGGATGACCTCCAAACGGTCTTGAGACCGTTTTCCCATCATATCACTCAAATCCAAGCCATCCAATTAAGGTTTGGATCATTGGATTGATCACCAAATCAGCATTGCATTGTATAACAACTTGGTACCTTTAGACCTTCAAACACCTAACCATACTCAACCCTAGACCTCCAAACGGTCTTGGGTGACCACCAAACGGTCTTGAGGTCGTTTGGATTACCTCCAAACGGTCTTGAGACCGTATTCCCATCATATCACTCAAATCCAAGCCATCCAATTAAGGTTTGGATCATTGAAGTGCTCACCAAATCAGCAATCTATTGCAGATCAACTTGATATCTTTAGACCTTCAACCACTGAACTATACTCAACCCTAGACCTCCAAACGGTCTTGGGTGACCACCAAACGGTCTTGCGGTCGTTTGGATGACCTCCAAACGGTCTTGAGACCGTTTGCCCATCCAACCTTTGAACTCTAGTGAAAATTCATCATGGATTGGTCTATCGAGTTGATCAACAAATCAGCATTTAGTTGCAGTATGATTTGGTACCTTTGGACCTTCAATTGGTCAACTATACTTGACCCCAGACCTCCAAACGGTCTTGGGGTGATCCCCAAACGGTCTTGAGACCGTTTGGGTGATCCCCAAACGGTCTTGAGACCGTTTGGGCTAATCAACCCAAAATCTCAACTTAACTCATTGGAATTTCAGCACTATTGTCAATTAGGGTTTGCCTAATTGATTAGTCTTCAACTCATGATCCCTTTGGAATTAACCCCTCAAATTTGGAGGGTCATTAACCAACATCATTATGAACAAAAATCTCATACGGTCAATGCTTGGTCAACGCACTCAAACGGTCTTGAGACCGTTTTCCCAAGCAGGTCAAGTTGATCAGGTTGAAAATCAGCACTTAATCCAATTAGGTTTCCCTAATTGATTAGGCTTCAACTCACGATTTCTTGGGAGTTAACCCATAAAACTTGGTGAGTCATTAGCCAACATAATTAGGATCAAAAATATCATACGGTCAATTCTTGGTCAACGCACTCAAACGGTCTTGAGACCGTTTGCCCAAGTAGGTCAAGTTGATCAGGTTGAAAATCAGCACTTAATCCAATTAGGTTTTCCTAATTGATTAGGCTTCAACTCACGATTCCTTTGGAGTTAATCCCTCCAATTTGGAGGGTTATCAGCCTACATAATTAGGAACAAAATTCCCAAACGGTCAACGCTTGGTAAACACACTAAAACGGTCTTGAGACCGTTTGCTCCCAAACGGTCTCAAACCGTTTGCCCTTAAACAGTTTGCTGAAACCGCATAGCCAATCAAATTAAAACGATTTGCAGTAACTATCAAAACGGTTTTGCTTGGTAATTTTCTTTGGATACGCATATAGGATGATGTCATCATCCCCTTCCTTCGAACAACCAAGAACAGCAACCGTTCTTGATGGAAATTGCAGCAAAGAAACAAGAGTGTATCAAATTGAAGAAATCAATCAACAAAGCATAGAGAATTGATGCAATAGCAATGTTTAAGGGTTTGAGTTATAAAACCCGCCTCCAATTGAGCTCCAAATCTCCAAGCTCACGCCATTAATGGTGGATGAAGCTCTAGAAACTCCCCCTAGGCTCGTCCTCAAGCTTTTGATTGCAAAAGTTGGCTAGGGTTGAAGAGGAGATCGAAATAAGAAGGAATCCATAATTTATTTTTGATTTCCACCATGGAATCAAGGATAACGAAGGTACAGAGCTTACCAACAGGTTGGGAGGCGTCCTCCTGCTCCTCCCTAGCTCCTTGGTCGGTTTTTCAAGCAAAGGAAAGAAGAAAATCCGAAATATCCTTTCATTTGGCTTGAAAAAGGCACTTTTATAAGGAAATTGATGAGAGAGAAAATGCATTATTAAAATGCATTAAATTCCAAAAATAACTTGGCCGCCTCTTCCCCCTCAACTCCATAGATACGAGGCACCTTCCTTTGCCTTTAATTCTCCTTCATTATCCTTGATTTAAAGAAAATCAAATTAAGCACCTTAATGCTTATTATATTAATATCCATATGTGAGTGGGTTTTCTTTTTCTTATAATAAGGTGAGTGGAATTTCACCTACTTAGGATATTTTCGTTCCTTATCTTGGCAAAGGAACGTTCATCCTTATTCAAAATCAACCCAAAACATTTTGGTTGAAATCCCTTCAATTATTTTTATTCATTTTTGCCCTAAATCAAATTAGGGTTTCAATTAGGCATTAATCTTGATTATTTTAATATCAAGATTCTCTCTCCTCCAACTTAATTCAAATGAGGCACCCATCTCATTTTATTTTCTCTACATGATTCCAAGAAACATTAGGGACCTTATTGAAGTGGTAATTTGCATATTGAACCCTAGGTTTTGGGTAAATTGCACTTTTCACCAAAACTAGGTTTTAATGCACAACACTGCTTTACAAGCTTAATCTTGGTGCCCAAGCTTGTGAAAGCCATACCACTACATCATATTCATTCTTATGATGTCTCAACATCAGAGGAACATTTTACCATGCAACATTTGCAATTTAACCCCTCAACATGGGTAATTTGAACTTTGGTCCAAAATAAGCAAACATTGCTTCAACATTGTTCAAACAGGACCAAAATTGAAACATAAGTTTCTCATGAGCCCTAATTACCTTTCACAAGATAAGATTAAGAATCTACTTAACCTTATTAAGAAAAACAATCTAGGGTTAATTCATAACCTAGGTCAGGGATGTTACAAATTATAAACCCCTAACAAGGATTTCGTCCCCGAAATCCCAGGAAAAGGAGGAATAGATTATTCATTAATCATGCCCTCAAGTCTCCACATATCATCTTAATATCATGGTGATATCATGAATTCTATAATTCCACACAAGGCTCCTTTCACTAATTCAACCTTACCAATGTTTATGCAGAGCATAAACCCCTAACATATGATGTTCATATTATTGGAAAGAAGAAGCATAAAAGAACATACTTCTATCATCACCCAAGAATATTTATCAAAAGGAACAACATATATATCTAACAAAGATAATTTACTCAGTAATCCTTTAACAAACTCTATGTAATTGGGATTGTTCACATAGTTCTTCTTATTAGTTGGAAATACCACATACCTTTTCCCTTTTTGATTGGGAATGACACATAGCTCTTCCCTTTTTGATTGGGAATGACACATAGCTCTTCCCTTTTTGATTGGGAATGACACATAGCTCTTCCCTTTTTGTTGGGGATGACACATAGCTTTCCCTTTTTGATTGGGAATGACACATAGCTCTTCCCTTTTTGTTGGGGATGACACATAGCTTTCCCTTTTTGATTGGGAATGACACATAGCTCTTCCCTTTTTGTTGGGGATGACACATAGCTTTCCCTTTTTGATTGGGAATGACACATAGCTCTTCCCTTTTTGATTGGGAATGACACATAGCTCTTCCCTTTTTGTTGGGGATGACACATAGCTTTCCCTTTTTGATTGGGAATGACACATAGCTCTTCCCTTTTTGATTGGGAATGACACATAGCTCTTCCCTTTTTGATTGGGAATGACACATAGCTCTTCCCTTTTTGATTGGGAATGACACATAGCTCTTCCCTTTTTGTTTAGGGTTGGAATTGCACAAAGCATCTTCCTTTATTGGAATTGCACAAAGCATCTTCCTTTATTATAATTGCACAAAGCATCTTCCTTTGTTGGAATTGCACAAAGCATCTTCCTTTGTTGGAATTGCACAAAGCATCTTCCTTTGTTGGAATTGCACAAAGCATCTTCCTTTGTTGGAATTGCACAAAGCATCTTCCTTTGTTGGAATTGCACAAAGCATCTTCCTTTATTGGAATTGCACAAAGCATCTTTCTTTATTGGAATTGCACAAAGCATCTTCCTTTGTTGGAATTGCACAAAGCATCTTCCTTTATTGGAATTGCACAAAGCATCTTCCTTTATTGATTCCATATTTCTTATTTCATGATACTCATTAGATTGTCTCAGAATGACTACTTGATCAGAGCAATCAAAAAGACAACAATCTAAGAGTTTCCATACCCACTTTATCATCAATAGTTGTATACCTGGCCAGGGTTTACAAATACTGAGATCAAGTAGTATGCACTTACATGCTATCATATTCCTTGCTATTCATATCATTATACACACATGATTTTCCCTTGTTCCAACATGACTAAGTCATTTAGGAACTCTTTTAAAGCTCAAACTTTCTATATTAAGGACTGATAACCTAGATTGTAAAGCTAGTATCCAGTCCCCTACATGCATTATTGTTGCCCTAATCTGCCCAACAAGAGCATGATCATAGGATTCTCTATCCTGATCAGGTCTTAATGGGGATTCTCAGGCACTCATTCTATTCTTGCATGATCCTTGCACCACTTCTTGGTGCAACAACATTGCCCTAAGCAATGTGTTCCTTGTGCTCTCCAGTCATTTTAAAACTTTACCCTTTCTCTGCACATGCAGAAATCATTATAGGGTATACTAGAGGGCACTAACACAGACTCGATACCTTAGTCCTATGTCTTTGTAGACTCAACGAACCTAGAGCTCTGATACCACTAAATTGTGACGACCGTCTCGTGAAAACAGGATTAACTAATGCGGAAGCGTTCATCAAGCAGCGGATTAGCGAAAATCACTAAAAATTTAAACTTTTTGCAAAGAGATCCATTCATAGGAAAACTCTTTCATTCAGAACCAAAGTAAAACTTTACATCCTGGTTCATATATATACATCTCATGTACTTTTGCTTCTCGAGGAATACACATATTAACTACTTTGTCTTAACTGTACATAGGTAGTATAAAACCCTCGAGGCACTAAGCCAAAATCTCGAAATCATTAACTACTACTCCAAGGACCTGAGAGTACAGAGACGACACATAGGACTTTTATATACATCTGAACATGACATGACAGACAATATCTCCACCTGAGATCTTACTGTTGTCCCTGCTACTGCTGATGTCCTTCACCTCCTGAAGGATTCCTGTCTCCTCGTCCGCGTCCACCTAAAAATGTGGTTCCCACGGGGGTGAGACAATTGTAAAAATTGCCCCAGCGAGAGATATAACTCTCCGCCAGAAACATTATTATTGTAACTTAATAAGATAAATATGAATAGGGAAATCATATTTATTTGACAGCAAATATTTTGATGTCTAACAGATTAAATCATTATTCTATATCAAAAGCATTGCAACTGTAACTTGATAGAATAAACATGTTACTATTCATTTAATGAATATGAAGAACATGTATAACATCTATTCAAACTACATAATCATTATCACTGTATTAACTCTCTTCAGGCTTAGATCATATGACTAAAGCCTGGCATTATCATTGTGGAGTCATGGCCCATAGCCATACACTTTTCACAAGGTGTTGGGATCTTAATCCCTCATTTCAACACTGGGTTTTTCTCATCCTTTCACAATTTTGATACCATAACCATGAAATCATGGGTATTCAAACCCTTTGTTCATCACTTGAGCACTGTTACCTCTTTCTCAGGTAACTAACACCTTTAGGTCATTTGACCAAGGTAAGTATGATACTTGCTACACAAGCATCCATCATGGCACTTGATGCACATTAACTCTCTTGCCACCTCTTACCAGGCACAAGGTATATTATAGCACACAAGGCCCAATAAACAAATTCAAACTAATAACACATCATAGCTCATACCTGGCTATGCTCATCATCTCATGATACCTGCATGGTTAGCACATATAATAGTAGTACATCAATTATCTATCAATACCATGCAAAAACAATGTATTAATAATTCAAGGGTATTACCCTTAATCCTTTACCAGGATTTGGATTTCCATCACACATAGCTCATCAGAACACTGTACATCTTGTCACCTTTCACTAGGCAACAACTTTATTCACATGGCTCACAAAACCATTCACATCTTGTCACCTCTCACTAGGCAACAACTTTATTCACATGGCGCACAAGGCCATTCACATCTTGTCACCTCTCACTAGGCAACAACTTTATTCACATGGCTCACAAAACCATTCACATCTTGTCACCTCTCACTAGGCAACAACTTTATTCACATGGCGCACAAGGCCATTCACATCTTGTCACCTCTCACTAGGCAACAACTTTATTCACATGGCGCACAAGGCCATTCACATCTTGTCACCTCTCACTAGGCAACAACTTAAAACAAAGGCTTACAAGAGCAACTCATGTTGTTACTTCTTTCTCAGTAACAAAAACATAATGGCACATATGGCCAATCAATTCTTATCAAATAAACATCATAGCACATACCTGGCTATGATCATCAACTCATGAGACCTGCATGATTGTCACACATGATAATAGACTTATCAAGTTCACAACACATCATGCAATATAGGGTAATACCACTATTCCCTTACCAGGGTTAGGGTTTACCATCAATTAGGGCTTTCTCTCACATATCATTACCCTTCATTAAGAATAGGGTTTTCCGTTATTAACCATTTAGGTTTTCAAGATCATATTATCAATGATCAAACCCTAGTTCATTGCTCCCCACATCTAGGAGCCAACATTTATACCATAAGTATTCAATCATACTTATTTATTCTCATCAATTATCATTAAATGATTATCATCACAAGGTATGAGTATCTCTCTCATCCTTAAGTTGAGAATTAATAAAACGACCATGTTAGGTCACTTTCAATTCAGCTCTAAGTCAAGCATATACCACCACGGCCGTGCTACCTTGCACGGTTGTGCAAAGTAAAGCTACCACGGCCGTGCTACCTTGCACGGTCGTGCTGAGTAAAGTCGCCACGGCCGTGCTGCCTTGCACGGTCGTGCTACATAGGATCATCACATGAATCATATTTATATATGAATTCTATTATTTGATCCTTTCAACTTGATTAGGTCACATCAACCCTTCAATCATATGCATACAACTATGATTAACATAGGGTACCAAGTCATTGGTCCTATAAGCAATTAGGGATGCATTCCCAATTAGGGTTTCTCATGAAATCACCCTCAACTAGGGTTCCACATGGATGCACCCTCAATTAGGGTTTCACTTGGAATCACCCTCAACTAGGGTTTCACATGGAATCACCCTCAACTAGGGTTTCACATTGAATCACCCTCAACTAGGGTTTCACATGGAATCACCCTCAACTAGGGTATCACATGGAATCACCCTCAACTAGGGTTTCACATTGAATCACCCTCAACTAGGGTTTCACATGGAATCACCCTCAACTAGGGTTTCACATGGAATCACCCTCAACTAGGGTTGAATTCAATAACCCTGTCAATTAGGGTTTATGTTCATGTTTAGGGTTTCATGATCTCTTTGATTAAGGATCATAACCCTTATACACCACATGATTCATATTCATGTATGAATTCATGCTATCAGCTTATTAACTTGATTAGGTCATATCAACCCTTCAATCAAGTACATACAACTATGATTTACATAGTGTACCAAGTCATTGATCTTATCAGCAATTAGGGTTCATCCCTTAATTGACACTAATCACTTAGGTACTATTAGGGTTTTAACCTTTGTTCCTTCATTGGTTAACATTACTAACCATCATTGGATCAATAGTACATTCATCATCACATTGGACCTCCATTACATAAGGTATCCAAAGGAATTAGGGTTTACTATTCATCCTAATTAGTGATTTCACATGTAGGCAACTTCTTAATAGGGTTATACATGAAATCGGCCTCAATTAGGGTTTACATCATGTATTGGATCCATGCATTTGTTATGCATTAATGACTAGTACCATTAAAGGTATCTCCCACCTAATCACATTAGGTTTTCAAAAAGGTTTGATCCATTGGACCTTTAATGACATAAGGTATCCAATTGAATTAGGGTTTCCAATGTTGATTCCTTCAATCATTGGATTCATGGAACCAATCATCAATTGGACCTATACCCATACTTCAATTGAGTTTAAATAGGTCAACCTTCAACTTATTTGACCCTTAATTAACCCTCAATTGGTCATCAATTAGGGTTTTATTCAATTGAATTAGGGTTTGGAATCGATGATTCAACACCACTAATCAATGTAAGACTAGTTGCTTTGAAACCATTGAACCATCATCCAAGTTGGGTATGACCTGACCCCAAACGGTCTCAAGACCATTTGGATTGGTACCTTTGGACCTTCAATTGGTCAACTATACTTGACCCCAGACCTCCAAACGGTCTTGGGGTGATCCCCAAACGGTCTTGAGACCGTTTGGGCTAATCAACCCAAAATCTCAACTTAACTCATTGGAATTTCAGCACTATTGTCAATTAGGGTTTGCCTAATTGATTAGTCTTCAACTCATGATCCCTTTGGAATTAACCCCTCAAATTTGGAGGGTCATTAACCAACATCATTATGAACAAAAATCTCATACGGTCAATGCTTGGTCAACGCACTCAAACGGTCTTGAGACCGTTTGCCCAAGCAGGTCAAGTTGATCAGGTTGAAAATCAGCACTTAATCCAATTAGGTTTCCCTAATTGATTAGGCTTCAACTCACGATTCCTTGGGAGTTAACCCATAAAACTTGGTGAGTCATTAGCCAACATAATTAGGATCAAAAATCTCATACGGTCAACGCTTGGTCAACGCACTCAAACGGTCTTGAGACCGTTTTCCCAAGTAGGTCAAGTTGATCAGGTTGAAAATCAGCACTTAATCCAATTAGGTTTTCCTAATTGATTAGGCTTCAACTCACGATTCCTTTGGAGTTAATCCCTCAAATTTAGAGGGCTATCAGCCTACATAATTAGGAACAAAATCTCCAAACGGTAAATGCTTGGTCAACGCACTAAAATGGTCTTGAGACTGTTTGCTCCCAAACGGTCTCAAACCGTTTGCCCTTAAACGGTTTGCTGAAACCGCATAGCCAATCAAATTAAAACGATTTGGAGTAGCTATCAAAACGGTTTTGCTTGGTAATTTTCTTTGGATAAGAATCTAGGATGACGTCATCATCCCCTTCCTTCGAACAACCAAGAACAGCAACCGTTCTTGATGGAAATTGCAGCAAAGAAACAAGAGTGTATCAAATTGAAGAAATCAATCAACAAAGCATAGAGAATTGATGCAATAGCAATGTTTAAGGGTTTGAGTTATAAAACCCGCCTCCAATTGAGCTCCAAAGCTCCAGGCTCATTCCATTAATGGTGGATGAAGCTCTAGACACTCCCCCTAGGCTCGTCCTCAAGCTTTTGATTGCAAAAGTTGGCTAGGGTTGAAGAGGAGATCGAAATAAGAAGGAATCCATAATTTATTTTTGATTTCCACCATGGAATCAAGGAGAACGAAGGTCCAGAGCTTACCAACAGGTTGGGAGGCGTCCTCCTGCTCCTCCCTAGCTCCTTGGTCGGTTTTGCAAGCAAAGGAAAGAAGAAAATCCGAAATATCCTTTCATTTGGCTTGAAAAAGGCACTTTTATAAGGAAATTGATGAGAGAGAAAATGCATTATTAAAATGCATTAAATTCCAAAAATAACTTGGCCGCCTCTTCCCCCTCAACTCCATAGATACGAGGCACCTTCCTTTGCCTTTAATTCTCCTTCATTATCCTTGATTTAAAGAAAATCAAATTAAGCACCTTAATGCTTATTATATTAATATCCATATGTTAGTGGGTTTTCTTTTTCTTATAATAAGGTGAGTGGAATTTCACCTACTTAGGATATTTTCGTTCCTTATCTTGGCAAAGGAACGTTCATCCTTATTCAAAATCAACCCAAAACATTTTGGTTGAAATCCCTTCAATTATTTTTATTCATTTTTGTCCTAAATCAAATTAGGGTTTCAATTAGGCATTAATCTTGATTATTTTAATATCAAGATTCTCTCTCCTCCAACTTAATTCAAATGAGGCACCCATCTCATTTTATTTGCTCTACATGATTCCAAGAAACATGAGGAACCTTATTGAAGTGGTAATTTGCATATTGAACCCTAGGTTTTGGGTAAATTGCACTTTTCACCAAAACTAGGTTTTAATGCACAACACTGCTTTACAAGCTTAATCTTGGTGCCCAAGCTTGTGAAAGCCATACCACTACATCATATTCATTCTTATGATGTCTCAACATCAGAGGAACATCTTACCATGCAACATTTGCAATTTAACCCCTCAACTTGGGTAATTTGCACTTTGGTCCAAAATAAGCAAACATTGCTTCAACATTGTTCAAACAGGACCAAAATTGAAACATAAGTTTCTCATGAGCCCTAATTACCTTTCACAAGATAAGATTAAGAATCTACTTAACCTTATTAAGAAAAACAATATAGGGTTAATTCATAACCCAGGTCAGGGATGTTACAAATTATAAACCCCTAACAAGGATTTCGTCCCCAAAATCCCAGGAAAAGGAGGAACAGATTATTCATTAATCATGCCCTCAAGTATCCACATATCATCTTAATATCATGGAGATATCATGAATTCTGTAATTCCACACAAGGCTCCTTTCACTAATTCAACCTTACCAATGTTTATGCAGAGCATAAACCCCTAACATATGATGTCCATATTATTGGAAAGAAGAAGCATAAAAGAACATACTTCTATCATCACCCAAGAATATTTATCAAAAGGAACAACATATATATCTAACAAAGATAATTTACTCAGTAATCCTTTAACAAACTCTATGTAATTGGGATTGTTCACATAGTTCTTCTTGTTAGTTGGAAATACCACATAGCTTTTCCCTTTTTGATTGGGAATGACACATAGCTCTTCCCTTTTTGATTGGGAATGACACATAGCTCTTCCCTTTTTGATTGGGAATGACACATAGCTCTTCCCTTTTTGTTGGGGATGACACATAGCTTTCCCTTTTTGATTGGGAATGACACATGGCTCTTCCCTTTTTGTTGGGGATGACACATAGCTTTCCCTTTTTGATTGGGAATGACACATAGCTCTTCCCTTTTTGTTGGGGATGACACATAGCTTTCCCTTTTTGATTGGGAATGACACATAGCTCTTCCCTTTTTGATTGGGAATGACACATAGCTCTTCCCTTTTTGTTGGGGATGACACATAGCTTTCCCTTTTTGATTGGGAATGACACATAGCTCTTCCCTTTTTGATTGGGAATGACACATAGCTCTTCCCTTTTTGATTGGGAATGACACATAGCTCTTCCCTTTTTGATTTGGAATGACACATAGCTCTTCCCTTATTGTTTAGGGTTGGAATTGCACAAAGCATCTTCCTTTATTGGAATTGCACAAAGCATCTTCCTTTATTGTAATTGCACAAAGCATCTTCCTTTGTTGGAATTGCACAAAGCATCTTCCTTTGTTGGAATTACACAAAGCATCTTCCTTTGTTGGAATTGCACAAAGCATCTTCCTTTGTTGGAATTGCACAAAGCATCTTCCTTTGTTGGAATTGCACAAAGCATCTTCCTTTATTGGAATTGCACAAAGCATCTTCCTTTATTGGAATTGCACAAAGCATCTTCCTTTGTTGGAATTGCACAAAGCATCTTCCTTTATTAGAATTGCACAAAGCATCTTCCTTTATTGATTCCATATTTTTTATTTCATGATACTCATTAGATTGTCTGAGAATGACTACTTGATCAGAGCAATCAAAAAGACAACAATCTAAGAGTTTCCATACCCACTTTATCATCAATAGTTGTATACCTGGCCAGGGTTTACAAATACTGAGATCAAGTAGTATGCACTTACATGCTATCATATTCCTTGCTATTCATATCATTATACACACATGATTTTCCCTTGTTCCAACATGACTAAGTCATTTAGGAACTCTTTTAAAGCTCAAACTTTCTGTATTAAGGACTGATAACCTAGATTGTAAAGCTAGTATCCAGTCCCCTGCATGCATTATTGTTGCCCTAATCTGCCCAACAAGAGCATGATCATAGGATTCTCTATCCTGATCAGGTCTTAATGGGGATTCTCAGGCACTCATTCTATTCTTGCATGATCCTTGCACCACTTCTTGGTGCAACAACATTGCCCTAAGCAATGTGTTCCTTGTGCTCTCCAGTCATTTTAAAACTTTACCCTTTCTCTGCACAAGAAGAAATCATTATAGGGTATACTGGAGGGCACTAACACAGACTCGATACCTTAGTCCTATGTCTTTGTAGACTCAGCGAACCTAGAGCTCTGATACCACTAAATTGTGACAACCGTCTCGTGAAAACAGGATTAACTAATGCGGAAGCGTTCATCAAGCAGCGGATTAGCGAAAATCACTAAAAATTTAAACTTTTTGCAAAGAGATCCATTCATAGGAAAACTCTTTCATTCAGAACCAAAGTAAAACTTTACATCCTGGTTCATATATATACATCTCATGTGCTTTTGCTTCTCGAGGAATACAAATATTAACTACTTTGTCTTAACTGTACACAGGTAGTATAAAACCCTCGAGGCACTAAGCCAAAATCTCGAAATCATTAACTACTACTCCAAGGACCTGAGAGTACAGAGATGAAACATAGGACTTCTATATACATCTGAACATGACATGACAGACAATATCTCCACCTGAGATCTTGTAACTGTGCTAATAGATAGCATAGACACTTCTAACTATACATTCATCTTACACAAGGAGACCAACATGTCTCTCTTATGGAATACCAAAGTACTCAACAATGTCAGCTCAGTAGATGATGCTGAAGAAGACTTTATGCTTAAAGCATTTCCTACCACATTCACCTTCCTTGGATGGTAATCTATCGTACAATTGTAGTTCTTGATTAGCTCTGCCCATTGTGATTGTCGCATGTTCAATTCCTTCTTTGAGAATATATATTGCAAGTTCTTTTGGTCAATGAATATTTGACACTTTTCAACATACAAGTAGTGTCTCAATATCTTCAAAGAATGACCACGGCTGCCAACTCTAGATCATGCTTTGGATAATTCTCCTTGCGTTTCTTATACTATCATGAAGTGAAAGAAATCACGCTCTTATCTTTCATCAACACACAACCTAGACCATTCTTAGATGCATCCCAAAAAAAATCCTTTCCTTGTTTTGGCAGCACTAACATTGGGCAATGGTCAATCTCTGCTTAACAATCCTAAAAAATTGTTCACATCTATCATACCAAACAAACAACACATCCTTACTTGTTAACTTTGTTAGGAGTAACACCACAACTCTGATGTTCTTAATGAACCTCTTGTAATATCCTACCAAACCTAGAAATCCGTGAACCTCCATAGGTGTCTTCAGATGATCCCACTCCAACACTGACTCCAATTTCTTTGGGTCTACACAAACTCCTTTAGCAGATGTTACATGCCTTAGGAAAGCCACTTCCTTTAACTAGAACTTCCACTTACTGAATTTTGCATACAACTAGTTTTACCTTAAAAAAGTCAACACCTGACATAGGTGTTGGTCATGCTGCTGGCTATCTCTAGAGTAGATCAAGATATCATCTATAAACACTACTGCAAATTGGTGTAGATATGGATTGAACACCCTATTCATCAGGTCTATAAATGTTGTTGGTGCATTGGTTAGCCCAAACGACATAACCGCAAACTCATAATGACCATACAATATCATAAAAGCCGACTTAGATATGTCATTTTCCTTAATCTGCAACTGGTGATAATTAGACCTCAAGTCTATCTTAGAGAAGACTATGGCACCTTGTATCTAATCAAACAAATCATCTATATGTGGCAAATGATACTTGTTCTTAATCATCATCTTATCGAACTATCAGTAGTCTATACACAACCTCATTGATCCATCCTTTTTCATTACAAACAAAATGGGAGCACCCCAAGGAGACATGCTCAGCCTAATGAAACCTTTCTCAAGAAATTCTTGCAAATATTTATTCAATTCCTACATCTCAGCTGGTGCCATCCTATATGATGTCTATGCTATAGGTTGGGTACCAAGAACTAGATTGATCTCGAATCAATTTCTCTAGGAGGGGGTATACTTAGAAACTCATCAAGAAACACATCCTTAAACTCCTATACAACTGGCCCTTCCTAAATACTATAACTCTTTGCCTTGGTATCCACCACATGTGCCAAGAATGCATCACAACCCTATCTCATCCACCTCTATGCTATCATACCTAAAACTAGACATGTTATAAGAATCTTCCTATCACCTTGTAAGACCAACAAAACATCACTATCAACAAAATGTTTCCATCTTCACACTACAATATAAAATCACCCAATACTTCTCCAAAGTATCCATCCCAAGGATCACACTGAATGCATGCATATTAAGTGGTAGGACATCCACTTGATTGTTGTGTCTTGAGAAGGAAAGAATTCAAGATGGACACACTTCCCGCAACTCTGCGGTACCAAATAGAGGAGTTTCTAGATGATGACTATCATGTCTATGACTAACATTCAAGAAAAAAACTAGCAATCACTTATCTAGTGATAAAAGAGTGTGTCTCACCCAGGGCAATCAAAATAGATATGAAAAATGAAGAATTCAAGTCAAAATGAAATAATTACATCTGACTTGTCATGACCTGAGGGTTGACAACTCCTTCTGAATGACTCATCACATAGAATAGATATGTCGCCTGCTGTCACCCCTCTTCCTCTGCCAACACATCCTGAAGAACCATCCTGTGACACATGACCACATCCTATGCCACTATGTTGTCATTTCTATGAGCCTAGCTGACTCTTCCGTGATTGATAATTCACCTCTTCATCCTTCATAGGGCGGAACCACTTGGTATGTCCAACATGTCCACACTTAAAATAGGTTTTCCTGTCATACCATGGCCTAGACGGCCCCGTTACTAACACTGATGTTGCATTGTGAGGTCCTACAAGTGGAAATCTATGGCCTCTGCCTCTGCTCTGTGTCTACTGTGTGTAAATCACTGACCTTTGCTGAGACTAAGTTGTTGAAGGTCTAGGCTTCTTTAACCCTTTAGAAGATTGTCGATGGTATTGTGCATGCCTCTTCTTGGCCTTCATCTCATGCTTCTATATCAATGATCTCTCCACTCTCCTAACTGATTCCATAAAAGTGTAAAACCTCTCTCTGGTCTCCAAAGATGACACTAGAGTTGTCATCTCGGTACTCATACCCTTCTCAAAGAGCCTGATCCTCTCTATAAGGCCCCTAAACTTACTTAATGAGTTGAATAAGATTAATTATCATAATTAAATTCTTATAACCCAAATATAACCTCGTTATATGCTTTGAAATCATAAGACAAGCTTAAGTTTCAAATTTGGTCCAATTTGGACATTGTTTGAACAAATTATGCAATTTTATTCACATTTTGGAATTTTCTACAATTTACCCAATTGAGAGGTTTTATTTGCAATTTATCACTTACATTATCTTCCCTGGATATTCTCTCATCATTATTGATCTTTTTGAGCCATGGGACACCTATTTAATCCTTGGTTTGAAGGTGTTTTCTTCAAGGGTATTTTAGAGTTTACCCCTTCACGGATGAGCTACCTTTAATAGCTATCAACTAATGAATTATTTGTTTTGCTTGGAAATTCAAGAAACGAGGGATACACATGTCTCTATGGATTGTGGGGGAGCTTCTTGTGTGTATGATTGTATATTATTAATAGTTTAAGGCCATGGACACTTGGAAAGATACTAGAACTTAAACTTTTTCTTTTTCTTTATCTTTAAGTTTCATATACTTATCCCTAAGCACCAAAATGAGCTATTTTCTCTCCACCACTTCCCTCCTTCTATGAACCTCTTTCTCCCTCTGTGCTTCTGCGAATTTCCTATGCAAGGATGAAGAAAGAGGGGATCTTCTTGGAAAAAGAATCTAGGGTTGCTATTGACTTCCTTTTAGGGTATGAAAAGCTTCCTTCTAGTGATCTTGACCTAAATGAGTAAGAATCCCCTTCTTCACTCCATTTATTTCTTTTTTATTATTCCTCCTACCTTTCTCTAGGTTGGAACCTTGCCGTTCCATTGTAAAAATTTATCTAAAGCTCTAAAACCCAACCTTTCTTGCTCCTTATGCTTAGGGTTTGCTCATTTGATGAAGAAAGGTGCTAGATGGATGAGTTCCCAGCTTATACTTGAATTTTCTACCCTACCTACTCAATTTTTCTTCTGTTTGAGATTTCATCATCTCATTAGAGGAAATTTTTATAACTTGATCCATGTTTATTTCTTACCATAAGCTTGCTAGCTCATGTTCTTGCTTGAAAATGGTGATCCATGCACTAAAAAGCTATGCTTGACTAGGATTTCGATTTTTATAATGTTCCCTATTCTGATTTCAGTTCTAGATGAACATGTATTCATGTGTAAGTTATTCCTAAGGTATAATATGACATGTATCAGGCTGTTTTGACAACCAATGGAGCTAAACACCTATCGAAAATGGTCAATTTTAGGGTTTAAAGCTGATTTCTTCTATAAACACATGACTCAATGGTGGTACCATTACAACAACTAATGGTGTTGTCTTCATGACAACTGATGGTGGTGACCAAGGGTGTCAACTTAATTTCACCCCTTAGGTCATGTTTTGGCCTAATTATAAGCCTAGTGATTAACAACTAAGTACCCTATTGATGCTATCAATTAATGGTGATATTAGTTTGATATTTGATGTTGATGAATGAATATAGTGCTGATCTAACAAGCTACAATGACTTAATGGTCACTAATTATGGTGGATCGGATCAGGCCTCCAAAGCCTATGGTCAGTTAATTATATAGCTGTAGTATCAATTAAGCCTTAGAGCACTGGTTTCTTGGGTCACTTAAAGCAATGGTCATACCTATACTGTAATTGATGGTTTTAACATATGAACTTGACCCAATGGTTAAGTTATAATTTTTATTCCACAAATATAGTGAAATGATGGCTAATGTAATATGTTGGTCCTAATAATGTGATTTATATGGTTTCCTTTATATGATCAACTTAAATAGCTTACTTGTACCTTTTGAACATCCAATGGTTCTGGGTGACATAGTGGTATGGTGATATGGGTTGAAATATGATGGAACAAATGGAGGTTAACCCTTAATAAGGTAGTCTGACCTATTCACTCATATTAATAGAAGGGATGATAATCATATTGTGTTGATATGTAACCCTAATGAGGTATATCTTGTTATACCTAGCTTTAATATAACTAAATGATGGTAATTGGGTATGAATAGTCCATGAATGACTAATACAATCATGGAGTACTCTCTAGTGTGCTATAAACCGATGGTTACACCTTGATTTATGTGTGGGTTCATACTTGAGAATGGTATGGAATGTGATGGTGATGATTCGCCTTATGCATCCATGATCGAATGGGGATGCCGTGAGTTATGGTTTGGGTATAAGTGCTGATTAGTAACATTAATATAATTTATCTTGTTGAACCTAACTCTAATGCAAATAGATAAAGATGAGAATTCATGTTTAACATTATTATATGTTGTAATGATGGTGGAATAACCTCCTTAATATGATCAAAACCTTAATATGTTAATTGGTGGTTATCATAGCCACATGGTTGATACTTTCTTATGCTAAACATGTGCATTATAAATATGATGAGGGTTAATCATATCTAGATTCCTTACATGTTGATGTAATAAAGGAATGTTCTTAATGTTAATATAACCCTACTATGATTGTTTATGAATATCACCTAGCTCATTAATGCGATATTGTGTTGATCTGGTGTATTTATGTAAGTGATGTTGTTGAGCCTTGTTATAAGGAATGCAAAGATAATGGTGATCTTATAAGGAATAGTATGATGGTCTTAATGACCTTTGGGCATGGTTGAGCCTTGAATGAGGTGTAATCCTCGTGTGTTGATAAGGGTTTATACCTTGTGATATTGTGAAAAGGATTTATATCATGTTATCGTATGATGGTCTTAACAACCATTGGGCATGGTTGAGCCCTAAATGAGGTGTAATTCTCGTGTTGATAAGGTTTGATACCCTGTGATATTGTGAAAATGATTTATATGTTGTCATAGTATGATGACTAGTATGGTCTCAAGAATGGCGAGTGAATAGTACCATGTGATGAGAAATTATGCTCCACACATTTTATATCTTTTAAAAGTTGTGATATTTATATGCTTGCTAGAAGTGAATTAGAGTTTGTATCTCCACTTGTTTGATGCAACCTTAATTCACGCAATTGGCATAACTAATCAAGTACAACTCTTATCATGTAGTTCCATGTTCCGTAGTGCCATCTTTAGTGTCAAAACTTGCTGGATGGTGAAATGAGTATTCCTAAGGGAAACTCGGAGTGCATACTATTGAGTATGTGGGGGTGGCAAGTTGAGGATATATCTGTAAGGCCCCTAAACTTGCTTAATGATTTAAATAAGCTTAATTATCATAATTGAATTCTTATAACCCTAATATAACATTGTTATATGCTTTGAATTCATAAGACAAGCTTTAGTTTCAAATTTGGTCCAATTTGGACACTGTTTGAGCAAGTTATGCAATTGTATGCACATTTTGGACTTTTCTACATTTTACCCAATTGAGAGGTTTTCTTTGCAATTTATCACTTGAATTATGTTCCTTGGATATTATCTAATTATTCTTGAGCTATTTGATCCATGGTGAGCCTATTTAAACCTTGGTTTTAAGGTGTTTTATCCAAGGGTATTTTAGGGTTTACCCCTTCACGGATGAGCTACCTTTAGTAGCTATCAACTAATGAATTATGTGATTGGTTGGGAAATTTGACGAAGGAAATCTAATAAAGTCTATAAGGATGGTGGGGGATCTTCTCATGAGTGTTATTGTATATTCTTAATAGTTAAAGGCCATAGAAACATGGGGAAGCTACTTTTACACCTCATGCTTGCCTCCATCCTTATCCATGGACTATATTTACCTCTTCCTTTCCCAAGTACAAAAGTATGCTTGCTTTCTCTTTCCTTTAACCTGGACCAGCGACTCCCCTTTGTTTTTCTATGGAACCAAGTTCTCTAAGGTAGAAGACAACCTCTTTTTGGAGAAGAAGGTCTCCTAGAGCTCCATTTAGCCCTACCTAAGGTTTCCAAGGTCATCTTCTAGGGATTTCGACCAAGGCAAGTTATTTTCTTCTTTCCTTATCCATTTCTCTTGCTCGTATCCTTCCTTAGACCCTCCTCCATGTCATAACCTTTCTGTTCCATGGTAGAAGTTTCTCTAAAGCTCTAAAACCCTACCTTTTTTGCTCCTTAAGCTTAGGGTTTGCTCATTTGATGAAGAAAGGTGCGAGATGGACGAATTCATAGCTTATTCTTGGATTTTCCACCCTACCTGCTCAAGATTTCTTTTGTGTGGAGTTTCACATTCTCAATAGAGGCAAGGTTTATAACTTTCTCCATGTTTATTGCTTACCATAAGCTTACTAGCTCATGTTCTTGCTTAAAAATGATGATTTATGCACTAAAAAGTTATGCTTGACTTGGATTTCAATTTTTTTAATGTTCCCTGTACTGAATTCAGTTCTAGATGAATCTGTAATCATGTGTACATTATTCCTAAGGTATAATATGACTTGGATCAGGTTGTTTTGACAACATATGGTGCTAAGAACCTATCAAACAATGGTCAATTTTAGGGTCTAAAGCTGATTTCTTCTATAAACCATGACCTGATGATGGTACCATTGCAAAAACCCTATGGTGTTGTCTTCATAACAACTGATGGTCGTGATCAAGGGTGTAAAATGATGGTTAAAACCTATGGTAACCTCCTTAGGTCAGGTTTTGGACCAATTAGAAGTTTAATGATCAACCATTAAGTACCCTACTGATGTTATCAATCAATGACGACATTTGCTTAATATTTGATGTTGATTAATGAATATAGTGTTAATCTAACAACCTATGGTGATTTAATGGTCACTAATGATTGTGGATCAGGTCTCTAAAACCTATGTTGAGTCAAGCATTGTAGTTGTATCATCAATTAAGCCTTAGACCAATGGTTTCTTAGGTCATTTGATGCAATGGTCGAACCAATACTGTAATTGATAGTTTTAATATATGAACTTGACCCAATGGTCAAGATATACTATTTATACCTACAATAAATTAGAATGATGGCTAATGTAATATGTTGGTCCTAATAATGTGATTTAGATGGTTTCCTTTATGTGATCAACTTAAGGAGCTTACTTGTTGACAATGGATGGCTTGTTTTAAATGAACAGTCGATTGTGGGCGTTACCCTACTCTCAATGGAACTTTTTGTGTTGTTAATCAAAGTATGTATAAGGTTTAATGGTGACTCTTTCTAGAGAAAAAATCAAGGACTTCATAGGTGGTTTATCCAAGGTCTTTACTTATGTAAACATCCAATGGTCTTACCTTTTAAACCTCCAATGGTTCTGGGTGACATAGTGGTATGGTGATATGGGTTGAATGATGATGGAACAAATGGAGGGTTACCCTTAATAGGGTAGTCTTACCTATTCAATCATATGAATAGAAGGGATGATAATCATATTGTGTTGATATGTAACCCTAATGAGGTATAACTTGTTATACCTAGCTTTAATATAACTAAATGATGGTAATTGGGTATGAATAGTCCTTGAATGACTAATATAATCATGGAGTACTCTGTTAATGTTGTTGAAACCCTAGTATTCTATAGTCCGATGGTTACACCTTGATTTATGTGTGGGTTCATACTGATAATGGTATGGAATGTGATGGTGATGCTTCACCTTATGCATCCATGATCCAATGGGGATGTCGTGAGTTAGGGTTTGGGTAGAAGTGTTGATTTGTAACGTTAATATGATTTATATTGTTGAACCTAACTCTAATGAAAATAGATAAAGATGAGTATTCATGTTTAACATTCTTATATGATGGAATGATGGTGAAATAACCTCCTTAATATGATCATAACCTTAATGTGTTAATTAGTGGTTATCATAGACACATGGTTGATACTTTCTTACACTAAACATGTGCATTATGAATATGATGAGGGTTAATCATATCTAGATTCCTTGCATGTTGATGTAATAAAGGAATGCTCTTAATGTTAATATAACCCTACTATGAATGTTTATGAATATCTCCTAGCTCATTAATGCAATATTGTGCTGATCTGGTGTATTATATGTAAGTAATGTTGTTGAGCCTTGCTATAAGGCATGGAATGATAATGATGATCTTATAGGGAATAGTATGATGATCTTGATGACCTTTGGGCATGGTTGAGCCCTGAATGAGGTGTAATCCTCTTGTTTTGATAAGGGTTGATACCCTGTGATATTGTGAAAAGGATTTATATCCTGTGATAGTATGATGGTCTTAATTACGTTTGGGCATGGTTGAGCACTGAATGAGGTGTAATTCTCTTGTGTTGATAAGGGTTGATACCCTGTGATATTGTGAAAATGATTTATATCTTGTGATAGTATGATGACTAGTATGGTCTCATGAATGGCAAGTGAATAATTCCATGTGATGATGAGATGAGAAATTATGTTTCACACATTTTATATCTTTTAAATTTGTGATATTTATATACTTGCTAGAAGTGAAGTAGGGTTTGTATGTCCACTTGTTTGATGTAGCCTTAATTCACCCAATTGGAATAACTAATCAAGTGAAACTCTAATCATGTAGTGCTCTGTGCCATAGATCCATCTGAGTGTCAGAACTTGCCAGATGGTGAAACGAGTATTCCTAAGATAAACTCGGAGCACATACTGTAGAGTATGTGGGGGTGGCAAGCTGAGGATATATCCTTGTCATCCACAATGCAGGTTGTGGAGGTTGGTGATGGTCATGCCTCATACATATAATGTGATTGAGAAAGGCTACAGTCGTGTCTCGGTGATTATATATGTGACAAGATAGGAGGAAAAATGTAGTTGTAACTCTGATGGTAGGGTATGCGTACCCACCTCCTTTCACTAGTGTCATGACCTATACCAAGGATGGACTAGGCTATTAGCATCTTGACCTTATGTGTCACTATGGCAGACCCATACTGACCAGGGGCAGAGAAGATCTTAGGAGTCTGACTCTTCTTAGATCTTGTATGACACTGATTTCAACTTAGCAGTGGTCAGTTGGATTTAGAGTGGTATCCTCAATTTCCTCAGGGCATAATAAAAGATGTAATACAGTCGTATAGTATATTAATTTAGGATTATACATGACTCTTCACATTGGATGATAACCCTTGTTTGTTCTCTTTACATAAAGATGATGCTTAGTGCAAGTAAGAGATAGTAGATATACTTATGTTGTGGATATGCTTAAGATTGTAGATGCGTACATACAGTATCCATGATTATGTTGATAACTATACTGCTACTGTTGATTATAATCACGATGCTAGGTATCTCATGTTGCTAGTTATGTTTAGCATGCTAGACATGCCTTTGTAACTAGAGATGCATGTAATGTTAATCATGCTTATCCAGATAATTGTGCTTATGTTGTTAGCTCTTTTTATGATGTTGATATGTTCAACCTATTAGACATGCTAATGTTGTTAGCTATGCTTATGTGGCTAGACTTATTCATAATGATAGAGATTCTATGATACTAGACTTGCTCATGATAATAGACATGCATATGCTATTGAATTGCTTATATTGTCAACGGGATAAAGGATGATAGTCTGGCTAATGATGATAGTTATCATCTGCTCCTTTATGTATTTTGTTAATCATCAATATTGTTGATCTTATTTTTTATCTCTGATTAAATTTCTTAACTATTTTATTGCTTAAAAATGTTGTAATCAATAAACGTTGTTGGGGATTATATCTCTTGCTGGGACATGGCTTTCACCCTTATGGTTCACCACATTTTTTTAGGTAATCGACAGTGATGACAACAAAACCGTGGAAGTAAAGTGGAACTACATTAATGAATCTTTGAGAAAGTTGATTAGATGTCTATTGAATCCTAGAGTCGTCCTTGTACTCTCAGGTCTGGGTGAGAAAAAGTTTGAATATTGTGTTTCAAACGAATCAACTTTTGTTAGCATATTAATGATTGTTTGTGTGGCATATATGAATATTGTTCTCCTATATATATGTTGTGGCTAAGGCAATCGAACAATTTGTATCAAATTCTTGGCATATTATGGATATATGAAAGATGTTGGGCTCTTATACAAATGTTTTCAGCGGGTACTGACGTTGAAATTGGTTTTAATTTTTCATATTTTGGGTATGTGATTAGTTAGTGATTGATTGTGTTTTATGTTTTATGTTTTGAGTAATCTCATTTAGTGTAAGGGGTTCTCACAAGTTGGTATCAGAGCTTTAGGTTCACTGAGTCTACAGGGACACTAGGACTTAGGACTATTATGATGTCTAAGTTAGGAATATGACATAAAAGTATGGTGCATACTACCTAATCTCAGTACTTGGGTGCCCTGGCCAAATTTTCAATTATTGAAGAAAAGGTAAGTATTGATCTGTTAGATTGTTATCTTTCTGATTACTCTGATCAAGTAGTCATTTTGAGACAATCTCAAGAGCATAACAAATAAGAAATCATGGTGTGAATATCTCAATCCTACCTTAAATAAGATGAGAATTGCATCATTATCTATCAAAACTTGAATGTTTGGTAAATATAAGCGAAAGATACAACAACATGGTATCTAAATCTGAATACAAATAAGAAAAAGAGGAGTTCTTGATGATGTGATTCAATAAGATAATAAAGTAAAAGACAGATAAGACTATGCTTATAAAGTGAATAAAGGTATGAAATCTACATAAGATGGAAAGAACTCCTATAACAAGCACAAAATGCGAAGATAAATGAGAACAATGGCAAGGGAATAAGGTGGAACCTGGGTTAATCTCAGACCAACCTATGTGTGTAAGAAAGTGTTAATGTAAAATCAGCATGACTTGTGAAAGAAATGAAGGGAGATGATCAATGTTTAATGAAGAAAATGTGGAATATGAGTATTTATAGATTGATAAGTGGTTGAAAAATATAATAAAATAAGAGAACATACACTAGTGGGATAAATAGTCATCAAGGAAGGAGTAATGAGATATGTTAGTCACAATGATTCCTATGTAATGGAAAGGAACCTGAAATGAAAAAGGTAAAATGATACATAAGAAGTTGTAACCTGCATAATGAAAATAGAATTGGTTACCTTTCTACTAGTGACCCTTGAAAAATACTACTATGGTATGGGAAGTGTGTTTCCCTTTGTGTCTTTCCTTTCTAGGGCACAACTTTCAAATGGATCATTGCCACTTGGTACGTGTGGATTCACTGCAAACATGAGGGTGGATACCTTATTATAGCATAAGGTTGCTTGGACTATGGTTCCAAGATCATAAAGTTTGTGATGATTTTTCTTTTGAGCCTTCCAATAATTAGGAAGACTCCTCTTATATGTCTTGATATTTGTTATGTTGGCAAAAGTAGATGATATAAGGATGTGAATTCCTTATAGAACATTAGGTGGATACCAAGGTAATGAATCCTAGTATCCAAGATGTGTCAATAGTATGGGAAGTATGTGAAGGTTGGAAATGTTTATTAAATGAACATTCCAAGTATTCCTCTCCCTTAGAGAGAGAGAGAGTTTGTGATGACCCTCTAAATGTTGTTTAAAAAAAGTGATTCTATAATGTTGTGTATGGTTCAGTGATAGCTGGGCAAGACCACTATCAAGGATAGATGGTTTGTTGGTCAATACATATGCAATACCATTTTCCTTTAAGATAAACCTATGATCAAATATCAATGCATACGAGTTAGATTGGAAACCATAATTCACATGACCATGATGAGTTTAGAGTTATGTCCTTTAGACTAACCAATGTACAAATAGAATTTATGAATAGTAGGAACAAAGTATTGTAGTCATGTCATACAAGTTATATCAAGCTTTGAATGATGACATGTCAAAGTATTTCAAATATGGTCAAAAATATGATCAATATTTCTTCAAAAACCTTAGGGTTTCCGAATCAGCAATAGCTGTGAGATAAGTTGAACAAGAGTGAGATGGGGTTGATTAAATTTCTTTATGGGATCATGATATGTCTTCTAAGTAGGTTGTGTAAATCCTAGTGAGGTGAAGATAGTGTTGTTGTTTCACCCCTAACAAGGTTGACTGGGAATGATGTTTCATTGTATGGAATGCCAGGTTCCATTATCAGCATTTCTTTTGATGCTGAAAAAGAACTGACAAGTGTTCCAATGTCAGTGTATCTAAAAAAAGGATGGATACATCACCTTTTTTATGCTTCAAGGAATGGTATGGGACACATGGCATGATTGGTAAAAAGCTAGCAAGTTTGAATTTTGAGTAATGTGTTGATACTATAGATATAATTTTAGGATGGTAGCTATAATTTAAAGTTGAACATTACTACTAGAGTTGTATGGATGACACAACAAGTTTCTACATTCCATATTGAGAATGTCTTCTTAGGTGGGGGTTTTTGTGCTGACCCAAGATGAGATATGTATGAATGATATGACATCACCATGATATGAAAGTAACCACGTGAAGATAATAGGATGAGGTGCAAAGGAAGTACCCATCTTTGTTTACCTTGGATTTCAGGGGCGAAATCCCTGTTAGAGGTTTATAGTTGTAAGGCCCCTAAACTTGCTTAATGAGTTGAATAAGCTTAATTATAATAATTGAATTCTTATAACCCTAATATAACATTTTATATTATTTTAAATCATAAGGCAAGATTAAGTTTCAAATTTGGTCCAATTTGGACACTGTTTGAGCAAGTTATGCAATTTTATGCACATTTTGGACTTTTCTACAATTTACCCAATTGAGAGGTTTTCTTTGCAATTTATCACTTGCATTATGTTCCTTGGATATTATCTCATAATTATTGAATTTTTTGAGCCATGGGGAACCTATTTAAACCTTGGTTTGAAGGTTTTTTTGCAAGGGTATTTTAGGGTTTACCCCTTCACGGATGAACTACCTTTAGTAGCTATCAACTGATGAATTATGTGATTGGCTGGGAAATTTGACAAAGGAAAGCTAAGAAGGTCTATAATGACGGTGGTGGAGCGTTTTGAGTGTGTGCTTGTATATTCTTAATACTTTAAGGCCATAGAAACATGGGGAAGCTACTTTTACACCTCATGCTTGCTTCCATCCTTTTCCATGGGCTATATTTACCTCTTCCTTGCCCAAGTACGAAACTATGCTTGCTTTATCTTTCCTTTAACCAGGAGAAATGACTCCCCTATTTTTTTTATGTAGAACCAAGTTCTCTAAGGTAGAAGACAACCTCTTTTTGGGGAAGAATGTCTCCTAGAGCTCCATTTAGCCCTACCTAGGGTTCCCAAGGTCATCTTCTAGGGATTTTGACCAAGGCAAGTTATTTTCTTCTTTCCTTCTCCATTTCTCTTAATATTCTTCTTCCGTAGACCTTCCTCAAGGTCTGAAACTTGCTGTTACATGGTAGAATTTTCTCTAAAGCTGTAAAACCCTACCTTTCTTACTCCTTATGCTTAGGGTTTGCACATTTAATGAAGAAAGGTGCTAGATGGACGAATTCATAGCTTATTCTTGGATTTTCTGCCCTACCTGCTCAAGATTGCTTATGTGTGGAGTTTCATCGTGTCATAATAAGAAATTTTTATAACTTTCTCCACGTTTATTGCTTACCATAAGCTTACTAGCTCATGTTCTTGCTTAAAAATGATGATTTATGCACTAAAAAGCTACGCTTGACTTGGATTTCGATTTTTATAATGTTCCCTGTTCTTATTTCAGTTCGAGATGGACCTGTGCTGATGTGTACATTATTCCTAAGGTATAATATGACTTGGATAAGGTTGTTTTGACAACCTATGGTGCTAAGCACCTATCGAAAATGGTCTATTTTTGGGTTTAAAGCTGATTTCTTCTATAAACCATGACCCGGTGATGATACCATTGCAACAACCCTATAGTGTTGTCTTCATAACAACTGATGGTCATGATCAAGGGTGTCAAATGATGGTGAAAACCTATGGTCACCCCCTTCGGTCAGGTTTTGGACCAATTAGCAGTTTAATGATCAACTATTAAGTACCCTACTGATGTTATCAATCAATGACAACATTAGCTTAATATTTGATGTTGATTAATGAATATAGTGTTGATCTTACAATTTATGGTGATTTAATTCTCACTAATGATGGTGGATCAGGTCTCTAAAACCTATTTTGAGTCAATCACTGTAGTTGTATCATCAATGAAGCCTTAGACCAATGGTTTCTTGGTTCATTTGATGCAATGGTCAAACCTATACTGTAATTGATGATTTTAATACATGAACTTGACCCAATGGTCAAGATCCACTGTTTATTCCTCCAATTAAGTGGAATGATGGATAATGTAATATGTTGGTCCTAATAATGTGATTTATATGGTTTCCTTTATATGTTCAACTTAAGGAGCTTACTTGTTGACAATGGATGGTTTTTTTAAAATGAACAGTCGATTGTGGGTGTTACCCTACTCTCAATAGAAAATTTTGTGTTGTTATTCAAGGGATGTCTAGTGTTAAATGGTGACTCTGTTTAGATAAAAAATAAAGGACTTCATAGGTGGTTTATCCAAGGTGTTTACTTATGTAAACAACTAATGGTCTTACCTTTTAAACATCCAATGGTTCTGGATGCATTGTGGTATGGTGATATGGGTTGAATGATGATGGAAAAAATGGATGGTTACCCTTGATAAGTTAGTCTTACCTATTTACTAATATGAATAGAAGGGAGGATAATCATATTTTTTGATATGTAACCCTAATGAGGTATAGCTTGTTATACCTAGCTTTAATATAACTAAATAATGGTAAATGGGTATGAATAGTCTTTGAATGACTTATATAATCATGGAGTATTCTATTACTATTGTTGAAACCCTACTAAACTATAATATAATGGTTTATTAAATGTACATTCCTAGTATTCCTCTCCCGTAGAGAGAGAGAGTTGATGATGATCCTACAAAATGTTGTTTGGAAGGAAAAACAAAAGTGACTCTATAATGTTGTGTATGGTCTAGTGATAGCTGGTCAAGACCACTATTAAGGATAGATGGTTGTTTTATAAAATAGAGATAATTTTAGGATGATAGTTAGAGTTTAAAGTTGAAAGTTACTATCAAATTTGTACAGGTGGCACAACAAGTTTCCATGTTCAATATTTGCAAATATCTTCTTATGTAGTGGTTTTTGTGCTAACCTAAGATGAGATATGTATGAATGATGTGACATCACCATGATATAAAAGTAACCATGTGAAGGAAATAGGATGAGGTGCAAAGGAAGGACCCATCTTTGTTTACCTTGGATTTCAGGGGTGAAATCCTTGTTAGGGTTTTATAGTTGTAAGGCCCCTAGACTTGCTTAATGAGTTGAATAATCTTAATTATCATAATTGAATTATTATATCCCTAATATAAACTTGTTATATGATTTGAAATCATAATACAAGCTTAAGTTTCAAATTTGGTCCAATTTGGACATTGTTTGAGTAAGTTATGCAATTTTATTCACATTTTGGACTTTTCTCCAATTTACACAATTGAGAGGTTTTCGTTGCAATTTATCACTTGAATTATGTTCCTTGGATATTATCTCATAATTCATTATCTTTTTGAGCCATGGGGCACCTATTTCATGCTTGGTTTGAAGGTGTTTTCTTCAAGGGTATTTTCGGGTTTACCCCTTCATGGATGAGATACCTTTAGTAGCTATCAACTAATGAATTATTTGTTTTGCTTAGAAATTCAAGAATTGAGGGATAAGCATGTCTCTATGTACGGTGGGGGAGCTTCTTGTGTGTGTGCTTGTATATTATTAATAGTTTAAGGCCATGGACACTTGGAAAGATACTATAACCTCAACCTTTTCTTTTTCTTTATCTTAAAGTTTCATATACTTATCCCTAAGCACCAAAACGAGCCATTTTCTCTCCAAAAATTCCCTACTTCTATGAACCTCATTCTCCCTCTGTGCTTCTATGAATTTCCTATCTAAGGAAGAAGAAAGAGAGGATATTATAGGAAAAAGAATCTAGGGTTGCAATTGACTTCCTTTTAGGGTTTGAAAAACTTTCTTCCAGTGATCTTGACCTAAAAGAGTAAGAATACCCTTCTTTCCTCCATTTAATTCTTTTTATCCTTCCTCCTACCTTTATCCAGGTCCGAACCTTGCTGTTCCATGGTAGAAATTTCTCTAAAGCTCTAAAACCCTACCTTTCTTGCTCCTTATGCTTAGGGTTTACTCATTTGATGAAGAAAGGTGCTAGATAGACGAGTTCACAACTTATACTTGAATTTTCTACCCTTCCTATTCGAGTTTTCTTCTGTTTGAGATTTCATCATCTCATTAGTGGAAAGTTTTATAACTTGCAGCACGTTTATTGTTTACCATAAGCTTGCTAGTTCATGTTCTTACTTGAAAATTGTGATCCATGCACTAAAAAGCTATGCTTGACTTGGATTTCAATTTTTATAATGTTCCCTATTCTGATTTCAGTTCTAGATGAACCTATATTCATGTTTACATTATTCCTAAGGTATATTAAGACTTGGATTAGGTTGTTTTGACAACCAATGGTGCTAAACACCTATCAACCAATGGTTAATTTTAGAGTTTAAAGCTGATTTCTTTTATAAACACATGACTCAATGGTGGTACCATTGCAACAACCGATGGTGTTGTCTTCATGACAAATGATGGTGGTGACCAAGTATGTAAACTTACGTTCACCCCTTAGGTCAGGTGTTGGCTTAATTAGAAGCCTAGTGATTAAGTACTAAGTACCCTATTGATGCTATCAATCAATGGTGATATTAGTTTGATATTTGATGTTGATTAATGAATATAGTGCTGATATAACAACCTACGGTGACTTAATGGTCACTAATGATGGTGGATCAGGTCTCCAAAACCTGTGGTGAGTTAATCATATAGTCGTAGAATCAATTAAGCCTTATACCAATGGTTTCTTAGGTCACTTGATGCAATGGTCGAACCTATACCTTAATTGATGGTTTTAACATATGAACTTGACCCAATGGTCAAGATCAAATTTTTATTCCCCAAATAAAGTGTAATGATGGCTAATTTATTATGTTGGTCCTAATAATGTGATTTATATTTGTTTCCTTTATATGATCAACTTAAGGAGCTTACTTGTTGACAATGAATGGCTTGTTTTAAATGAACATTCGATTGTGAGTTTTACCCTACTCTAAATGGAACTTTTTGTTTTGTTAATCAAGGGATGTCTAGGGTTAGATGGTGACTCTTTCTAGAGAACAAATCAAGGACTTCATTGGTGGTTTATCCAAGGTGTTTACTTATGTAAACAACCAATGGTCTTACCTTTTAAACATCCAATGGCTCTGGGTGACATAGTGGTATGGTGATATGGGTTGAAAGATGATGGAACAAATGGAGTGTTACCCTTAATAAGGTGGTATTACCTATTCACTCATATGAATAGAAGGGATGATAATCATATTGTGTTTATATGTAACCCTAATGAGGTATAGCTTGTTATACCCAGCTTTAATGTAACTAAATGATGGTAATTGGGTATGAATAGTCCTTGAATGACTAATACAATCATGGAGTAATCTCTTATTGTTGTTGAAACCCTAGTATACTATAAATTGATGCTTACACCTTGATTTATGTGTGGGTTCATAGATGAGAATGGTATGGAATGTGATGGTGATGGTTCACCTTATGCATCCATGATCCAATGGGGATGATGTGAGTTAGGGTTTGGGTATAAGTGTTGATTAGTAACATTAATATAATTTATCTTGTTGAACCTAACTCTAATGCAAATAGATAAAGATGAGTATTCATGTTTAACATTCTTATATGATGGAATGATGGTGAAATAACCTCCTTAATATGATCATAACCTTAATATGTTAATTGGTGGTTATCATAGACACATGGTTGATACTTTCTTATTCTAAACATGTGCATTATGAATATTATGAGGGTTAATCATATCTAGATTCCTTGCATGTTGATGTAATAAAGGAATGTTCTTAATGTTAATATAACCCTGCTATGATTGCTTATGAATATCTCCTAGCTCATTAATGCAATATTGTGTTGATCCGGTGAATTATATGTAAGTGATGTCATTGAGCCTTGTTATAAGGCATGCAAAGATAATGGTAATATTGCAAGGAATAGTATGATGGTCGTAATGACCTTTGGGCATGGTTGAGCCTTCAATGAGGTGTAATCCTTTTGTGTTGATAGGGGTTGATACCATGTGATATTATGAAAAGGGTTTATATCCTGTGATAGTATGATGGTCTTAATGACCTTTGGGCATGGTTGAGCCCAGAATGAGGTGTAATCCTCTTGTGTTGATAAGGGTTCATACCCTGTGATATTGTGAAAAGGATTTATATCTTGTGATAGTATGATGACTAGTGTGGTCTCATGAATGTCAAGTGAATAGTACCATGTGATGATGAGATGACAAATAATGTTCAACACATTTTATATCATTTTAAAGTTGTGATATTTATATGCTTGCTAGAAGTGAATTAGAGATTGTATGTCCACTTGTTTGTTGCAACCTTAATTCACCAAATTGGCATAACTAATCGAGTGCAACTATAATGATGTAGTGCCCTGTGCCATAGAGCCATCTTCAGTGTCAGAACTTACTGGATGGTGAAATGAGAGCACATATTGTTGAGTATGTGGGGGTGACAAGTTGAGGATATATCCTTGTCATCCACAATGCATGTTGTGGAAGATGGCTATGGTAATGACTCATACATATAATTTGATTGAGGACAACTGTAGTTGTACCTCAGATTAGAGGATTTTGTACACCCTAGTTTCTAGTGTCGTGACCTATACCAAGGGTGGACTAGTGGTTAGAAACTTGACTATATGTCACTATGGTGGCAACTTTAACTGATATGTCATTGTCTTTTTACTCATACTGATCGAGGGGAAGAGATCTTAGGATACCAACACTCCTAGATCTTTTACGGAATGGAATAGCCCTTCACATGGGTCGGTTGGACATTGCATGGTACGATTCAAATTCCTTAGTGCAACCATTCCAAGCATTGGAATATACCAATCCTGTGCAATTATTCTAGATATTGGGTTTTGACCAATCTTGTGACATTATTCCAGGTATTGGGTTATTACCAATCCTGTGCAATTATTCCAGGTATTGGGTTATGACCAATCCTGTGACATTATTCCAGGTATTGGGTTATTACCAATCCTGTGCAATTATTCCAGGTATTGGGTTATGACCAATCCTGTGGCATTATTCTAGGTATTGGGTTATTACCAATTCTGTGCAATTATTCCAGGTATTGGGTTATGACCAATCCTATGACATTATTCCAGGTATTGGGTTATTACCAGTCATGTGCAATTATTCCAGGTATTGGGTTATGACCAATCCTGTGACATTATTCCAGGTATTGGGTTATTACCAATCCTGTGCAATTATTCTAGGTACTGGGTTATGACCAATCCTGTGACATTATTCAAGGAATTGGGTTATTACCAATCCTGTGCAATTATTCTAGGTACTGGGTTATACCAATCCTTTGATACTATTCCAGGCATTGGACTAAGCCAATCCTGTGCATCTCATCACTGAATACCACATCACCTTTACTAGGTATTAAATCTTGGCCAAGCCATCATACTTATTCATATCCTTTATGTAATTCAAGTATTCCTCTTATCTCGTTTAAGCTTATTCAAAACACTATAGCCCTTATTTGGCTATAAGCATAAAGCATGTATGATTAAGATTTCATTATTATTATTGTATCCATTTATTATAATTATTATGTTACTAAGTTTCCATTTCCTAATTTATTTGAACATTATCATTTATTACATGACACTTTTATAAACATCTTGTCACCTATCAGTAGGCAAAAACTAACCACATGGCTCACAAGGCCCATTAAACATCTTGTCACCTCTCACTAGGCAACAACGAACCACATGGCTCACAAGGCCCATTAAACAACTTGTCACCTCTCACTAGGCAACAACTATTCACATGGCTCACAAGGCCCATTAAACATCTTGTCACCTCTCACTAGGAAACAACCATTCACATGGCTCACAAGGCCATTAAACATCTTGTCACCTCTCACTAGGCAGCAACTATTCACATGGCTCACAGTGCCATTAAACATCTTGTCACCTCTCACTAGGCAACAACTATTAGGGTTAGGGTTTCCCTTTATAGCTGAATAGGGTTCCAAGTTCATATTATCAATCCAAACCCTAATTCATTGTTCCACACATATAGGAGCATACATTAATATCATAAGTATTCAATCATACTTATTTATTCTCATCATTTATCATTAAATGATTATCAACACAAAGTATGAGTTTCTATCTTATCCTTACCAGAGCATGAATACATCATACTTTATTAACTTGGCTTAACCCTTTCTCAAGGTATGTTATCCTACACTATAACAATTGGCATGACACATTTCATGTGTTACTCATCCATACAGATTGGATTTAAGGTGCATCAAGGTGTAGCAACCTTAAAGTGCTGGATCTGATATTTACCATGCCTTGGTGTATCACTTCCCTCATCACTTTTAACTTACTTAAGGTCATCAACTTATCTTGTATTAGGATATTTCCCATCCTAATACTTTATGCACTAATACATCACATTTATCATGTAGTGTATTGACCATAAGTCACACATTTGATTACCCAACTATCATCAATGATATGGGCTCATCTCGGGTCAAGGCCTAGTTAATATAAGGTTGTCCATTATCAACCACTCTAGGTGTTTCACCTATCAAGGTATTAGCCACACCATTACTTGGTGTTACACTCATCACTCCTAAGAGTGTTTTGCCCTCACCTTTACAAGGTATCTCGGGTTAGAAGTGTGCATATGTTCACCATATCGGGTTGTAAGTATATGGGCAATCACCATATCAAGCTAGAAGTATATACACACCTTTCATACCGGGTTAGAGGTGTTTATATGTGTTACCCATGTCGTGCATGATGTATTAAGACATCACCATGTTGGGCTAGACATCAAATAGGGTTGTGTATCGGGCTACCATATCGTGCAATAGCATTTTCTATTCTTTACTCATATCGGGTTACCCAAATTAGGGTTTCATGTCAACTTATAAGTATACATTTAACCTTTTATCGTTCATGGAGTCTATACTTGACTCCCTATAATGCAAGAGGTGTATACTACACCCCCATATCGTGCAAGAAGGTATACAATCATATCCATATCGTTTTAGTGAAGTACGTGCATCATCATATTGGGTTAGAGGTGCTTGCTTGGGTGCTTGCACCCGATATCACCTTTATAAAGTGATACCATCATATTCAAGCTGTAGAATTTGTTATAACTGATATAGTTCATGGAAACTGGTCTAAGAAGCAACTAGAACTCATAGTTTCATCAACTATTTCAGGAAATTTTGGAATTAAAAGTAGATCGTTAATATAGCAATTTAGGTGATGAATAATAACATGGTTGAGTTAAAGTTATATAACCCACCTCAATAACAACTTTAAAGCTCCAAGATCCAAAGGTTCACGTTCCCAAGGTTGAATATGGACTTCACAACTCCTCTATATGCAAAGAATCACCATGGATAAGCAATTGGTGAAGAAGAAAAGAAAGGAAGATCAAAACCCTAAAATCATGCTTCAATCCGAGGTAGAAAATGATCATTGCCTCACCTTAGGGTTAAGACTTGAGCTCCTTCTTACTCCTAAGCACCTTGCATGATACCACACTACTCATGCACGATATTCCATCACTTTTGCATGATATGACACTCACTTTCATGATATTTCACTCACTTGGAGTCAAAACACTTCACTCTATGGCCGATATCACCCTATATGGCCAATATCACCTACTTGGCCGATATGCTTTTGCTATGGGGGATATCCAAGGACCTATGCACGATATCTTTACACTTTGGCATGATACAGGGATCCTATGCATGATACCTTAGGGTAGGAGGGTGGTAATATCCGAAAAATTCCATTAAGGGGTGAAACTAGGGATATATATACTTGTTGCTCATGAAGGAAGGTAAAAATGAGGTATCATGAATTTGAGCTAGTAGGTGTCACGTGTCCATGCATGGATGACACGTGTACATGCATGCATCAACATTTATCTTGACATGAAAAACAGTTGAGGGTGATCTAGTGATAAAGATTCGTCCATTACATATCCCTTTGATTAAGATATATTAATTAATTCATCACTTTATGCACAACTCATCACAACTTTACTAAGCAAGTTGTAACCCGACACAACTCACCTACTTGAGGTTATTTGCACGACATGGCCTTTTCCAAGAGTTCACAAAACGATATGAGGGTCCTCATGTGGCTCCTTGGCCGATAGGCACTCATATATAAGATTTTCAACTTGATACAACTCAAGTTAAGCTTTCATATTCAACCCTTTTTCTTGATCATTTTGTGACCAAGAGTACCATCACTCATAATTGATTCAAACATGGTGTCTTATACATTCTCTCTCCTCTAAATGATACATAGAGTAAGTAGAGACACTGTAAAGGTGTTAATTTGCATATCAACCCCACATTTTGGGTAAATTACAATTTGTACCAAAATTGGTGCACAAGGTACCAACATTGTTCAAACAAGTTCAAACTTGAAATTTGGGCTTTCCACAAGCCACCACCTTGCATCATTCTATCTATAATGATGCTAAAACACATGAGGCATGTTCAACATATGAAATATTGCAAAATAAGCCCTCAACGTGGGTAAATTGCACTTTGGTCCAAAATAAAGGAACATTGCTCAAACAGAATTCAATTAGGACCAAACTTGGAACATAAGTGTGTCACATGATAAAAAAACACCTTAGAGGATTATATTAGAGTTCTAAGAAACTTTATTAGCCAAAACAAATAGGGTTACCTCATAACCCCAGTCAGGGTCATTACAAGTTATAAACCCCTAATAAGGATTTCATCCCCGAAATCCCAAGTAAAGGGAGACAGATATTTTCATTCATCATATCATCAAGTATCCACATAACAATTTAATTTCATGGAGATGCCATAGAACTTTGGTCTACACAAAGTTCTTCCACATAGGGTTATCATAGAACCTGTCACACAGGACACATACTCCACTGTCCTTTTCATTATTGACTGTAGAGTCAACTCTGTATCAAGTAACACTTTTTTTTAAGTTAGAGAATCATTATACATACCTTATTTAACTCAGGTGTCAAACCTCACTGATTTGTCACCCACTTGGAACTACAAGTCTTATCATACATTTTTAGCTTTGATAAGCTTTTCCCACAAAGATTCTACAATTGTTCCTTCAATTAGTACATCCTTATTGATGTTATGTTTATGCAGAGCATAAACCCCTAACATATGATGTCCATAGTATTTTATATAACTAGACTGATTTCACAGTTGGCCATTCTAGGTATCCAACATAAATCATCTTTCTTTCATCTTGGGACATTACGTGTTACACATATCTTTAACTTGGAACCAAAGTCCAAGACAAACTGATACTTTTCTAAGTATCCAACAATTGAACATTTTTAAGTTATGCACATCAAGTGTCATAAGACCCACTTGATTGCCATGTCTCTGAAGGGAAAAAACACAAAGGAAAATATTTTTTTATCACCCCATCGTTACTCAGGGTTGTTTATCAAAGAGAAGAGATTATCATCTCCTCCGATTATTGCATGAACTTTCAATTGTTCATGTGTCATTCAATCTTATTTCCTCTTAAGTTCCTTGCCTTCATCATAGAAATTATGGAGATGATTACATATCACCACCTCTCAGTATTATCATCATCATGATTACTAGATCTGGGTATTCCAACCCTTAGTTCATCACTGAACATTGTTACCTCTTGGTCCTCAGACCAAGGTACACATTATACTAAACATCTTCTTTTATATATAAGTTGATCTATGATTAACTCAGATTCACCCACATATCAATTAGGATGTGGTAGAAATATCCATGCAACATCTTCTACCTCATTAAACTCTTTAGATTGTCTCAAAATGACTACTTGATCAGAGTAATAAAAAAAATAACAATCTAAGAGTTCCATACTTGCCTTCAATAGAATACCTGGTCAGGGTATTCAATGACTAAAATTAGGTAGTATACATTTGTTTTATATTATGTTTCATTTCTTTAAATTTTTACTACTTAGTATCTCTAATTTTCTCTGGGTGTTTCTTTTACATCTATTCCCTTTCTACATGAAGAGAGAAATTTCAAAACATACAAGAGAATATTGGAATGAATATAAGTTCTCATCCTTCTTATCTCTTCCTCATGTCCTCATAAGATTAATTGAAGGAGGCTCAACAACAACTACCTTTCTTACAATTAGTAGGAAGGGAGTAGAAAAAAAAAAGATGATTCAGAATGAAAAGTTCTATCTTGACATGTTACCTCTTATGAGTTATTTAGTTTCTTATCTGACCCAATACATGGAGTCAGTTGTCATCTCCTATTGCCTTTATCCTCTACTACCAGAGGTAGATGGACCAAACTGTGACACTTGTCTTCGTCCTCGGCCTTTTGCTTCACTAACCTCGGGTCCTTGTGGGTTTTGCAGATTATGCCTTGACTGTTGGGTCACCACATTATTTCTTCTTGGACACTGTTGCTTAAAATGTCCTATTTGTCCACATTTATGGAAAGTTCGGCCCTCACTTGATGACCATTGCATTGGTGTACTATATTGTGGTTGAACCGGTGTTACCGAAAGCTTTGGTTGTTTAGTACCACCAATCCACTATTCATGTGACTGTGTAGATCTCCTGTTCATGTTTGCCTCATGTTTCTTTGTCACAAACCTTTCTATCCTCCGAATTGACTCCACAAATGTGGAAAATTTCTCTCTACTTTCTAACACAGCTGTCGAGATAGACACCTCAACATTCAGTCCTTTCTCAAAATGTCAAATCTTCTCCTGCTCAGTAGCAACCAATTGAGGATAAAACCATAAAAGTTCCATAAACCTAGCCTCATATTCATTTATTGACATGGTTCCCTACCGAACCTTCTCAAACTGTGAGATCTTTTCATCTAAGTATGTTCTTGGAAAATACTTATTGACGAATTCTTGTCGAAATTCCTCCCAACCAACCTCTTCATCATTCCTTTTTACTTCTTCTATGGCCCACCAATGGCCAACACTGCCCTTTAAAAGGTATACAACACGTTTGACTTTGTCAACTTCTGGAATACTAAGGATCTTAAAAGCCTTTTCTAACTCAGTGAGCCATAGATCAACATCCATTGGGTCAGTTTCCCCAGCATATTCTATAGCTCATACACCATGTAGTCATTCAAAAGTCTTACCAGACCCATGTCCCTCATTGGGAGTTGGTTCCCTAGGTGCTGGTGTGGGCATCCAGTCTTCCATATGCCTCATTGTGGTCATGACTTCCCTAAATAGAGCATGAATGGTTGGGTTTTCTATCATAGCTTCATGAAAATGCGGATTCTCAGGCACTGATTCCTCTCTTGTCTGATCCCTTACACCTCCTACTGGTGCAGCAACATTGCTTTCAACGACGTGATCCGCGTGTTCTCCAGACATCTTTAAGCTATCTCCCTTCTTTTGCAAAAGCAGAAGTCATTATAAGATATACAGGAGGACACTAACACATACTCAACACCTTAGTCCTATGTCGACAAACAAATCATTACTAATTAAGCGGAATAAACATAAACAACTGATTAACAAAAATCACTAAAATTTAAAACCATTTTGCAAGGAGATCCTTGTCTAGAAAACTTTTACTGAAAGATCCAAAACTCATACATATCATGATTCACATTATACAACATTGCTTCATCTCATCTTGGGACAACATATAATAGTTATTCTATCAAAACACATACTGGAGCAACATAAAACCTCAAGGCATTCAAGACAAAATCTCATATCATTCATGAAACTAGTACGAACCAACTCCAAGGACCTGAGAGTACAGAGACGACACATAGGACTTCTATCTACAAAACATGATAGACAATACACTCAACCTGAGTTGTCACTGTTGTCCCTCTTGTTGTTATTCTCCCTCTGTAGTATAGTCTCCACCCCCTCGTGCACGTCCACCTAAACAAAATGGGGATCCCACGGGGTGAGACAATTGTCCCAGTGAGAGATATAACTCTCTACCAACAATGTTATTATCACAGTTAAATAGTATTAAACTGAGCAGAGGATAAGCAATTTAGAACATTCACATGTTTTAAAGCATTGTAGCTATCTATGATAGAGCAGTAATTCATCTATTCACTTTATAAGGAATATGAAGAACATGTATATCATTTACCCATCATACAATATCAACATGTCAAGCTTATCCTGTGATACTCATTATCATGGTATGTCATCCATGAATCATTCTCATTTCTGTCTGTTGACCTTAGCCAATCTGTTTGCCAGATATTGAATTGTACCAGTCATGTGAGTATACATCATCATATTCTATCCAGGCATTTGACTATGCCAATCATATGCAACCATTCTAGGCATTGGACTATGCCAATCTTGTGCAAACATTCTAGGCATTGGACTATGCCAATCCTGTGCAAACATTCCAGGCTTTGGACTATGTCAATCCTGTGCAACCATTCCAGACATTGGACTATACCAATCCTGTGCAATTATTCCAGGTATTGGGTTATGATCAATCATGTGCAATTATTCTAGGTATTGGGTTATGACCAATCATGTGCAATTATTCTAGGTATTGGGTTATTACCAATCCTGTGCAATTATTCCAGGTATTGGGTTATTACCAATCATGTGCAATTATTCTAGGTATTGGATAATGACCAATCCTGTGGCATTATTCCAGGTATTGGGTTATTACCAATCATGTGCAATTATTCCAGAAATTGGGTTATGACCAATCCTGTGACATTATTCTAGGTATTGGGTTATTACCAATCCTGTGTAATTATTCCAGGTATTGGGTTATGACCAATCCTATGACATTATTCCAGGTATTAGGTTATTACCAATCTTGTGCAATTATTCTAGGTATTGGGTTATGACCAATCCTGTGACATTATTCCAGGCATTGGGTTATTACCAATCATGTGCAATTATTCCAAGTACTGGGTTATGACCAATCCTGTGATACTATTCCAGGCATTGGACTATGATAATCATATACATCTCATCACTGAATACCACATCACCTTTACTTGGTATTAAATCTTGGCCAAGCCATCATACTTATTCACATCCTTTATGTAATTCAAGTATTCCTCTTATCTCCTTTAAGATTATTCAAAACACTATAGCCCTTATTTGGCTATAAGCATAAAGCATGTATGATTAAGATTTCATTATTATTATTGTATCCATTTATTATAATTATTATGTTACTAAGTTTCCATTTCCTAGTTTATTTGAACATTATCATTTCTTACATGACACTTTTATAAACATCTTGTCACCTCTCACTAGGCAAAAACTAACCACATGGCTCACAAGGCCCATTAAACATCTTGTCACCTCTCACTAGGCAACAACTAACCACATGGCTCACAAGGCCCATTAAACATCTTGTCACCTCTCACTAGGCAACAACTATTCACATGGCTCACAAGGCCCATTAAACATCTTGTCACATCTCACTAGGAAACAACTATTCACATGGCTCACAAGGCCATTAAACATCTTGTCAGCTCTCACTAGGCAACAACTATTCACATGGCTCACAGGGCCATTAAACTTCTTGCCACCTCTCACTAGGCAACAACTATTACGGTCAGGGTTTTCCTTTATAGATGAATAGGGTTTCAAGTTCATATTATCAATCCAAATCCTAATTCATTGCTCCACACATCTAGGAGAATACATTAATATAATAAGTATTCAATCATACTTATTTATTCTCATCATTTATCATTAAATGATTATCAACACAAAGGATGAGTTTCTATCTTATCCTTACCAGAGCATGAATACTTCATACTTTATTAACTTGGCTTAACCCTTTCTCAAGGTATGTTATCCTACACTATAACAATTGGCATGACACACTCTATGTGTTACTCATACATACATATTGGATTTAAGGTGCATCAAGGTGTAGCAACCTTAAAGTACTGGATGTGATATTTACCATGCCTTGGTGTATCACTTCCCTCATCACATTTAACTTACTTAAGTTCATATACTTATCATGCATTAGGGTATTTGCCATCCTCATACTTTATGCACTAACACATCACATTTATCATGTAGTGTATTGGCCATAAGTTACACGTTTGAATTACCCAACTATCATCAATGATATGGGTGCATCTCGGGTCAAGGCATTATTAATATAAGGTTGTCCGTTATCAACCACTCTAGGTGTTTCACCTATCAAGGTATTAGCCACACCATTACTTGGTATTACACTCATCACTCCTAAGAGTGTATTGCCCTCACCTTTACAAGGTATCTCGGGTTAGAAGTGTGCATATGTTCACCATATCGGGTTGTAAGTATATGAGCACTCACCAGATCGGGCTAGAAGTATATACACACCTTTCATATCGGGCTAGAGGTGTTTATATGTGTTACCCATGTCGTGCATGAGGTATTAATCCATCACTATGTTGGGCTAGACATCAACTAGGGTTGTGTATCTGGCTACCAAATCGTGCAATAGCATTTGCTATTCTTTACTCATATCAGGTTACCCAAATTAGGGTTTCATCTCAACTTATAAGTATTCATTTAACCTTGTATTGTGCATGGAGTCTATACTTGACTCCCTATCGTGCAAGAGGTGTATAATACACCCCCATATCGTGCAAGAAGGTATACAATCATATCCATATGGTTTTAGCGAAGTAGGTGTTGGTATGTATGCCCTGAGAGCCAAGCATGGGATGATTGGTGGGATACATTAAGATTGATTTGATAAACATCAAAAGGCAAGCTTCCAACTCTTTCTGGTTCAGTCATATGAGATAGTGATAGAACAGATTGAATGTCTAGAGAATGATAGTACTCAATGACGTATGCTTTCAGGTTAAGGACCTGAACGATGAGATCATACGGATGCTAAGAGTTTGTACATTCTTGTTATGTCCCTAGTCGGATGTCATTGTGGATGGTAGATAGACAGCAATGACACACAAGACTAGATTTTGGTGTTGGTTGATGATAGAATCTCATTAGTCATGATATAGAGATATCAAACCAAACACATAGGTACTTGTTAGAGAACAAGTGTACCGGACAAACCCACCGTGAGTTTGACACATGGAACCATGACATGGTAGTCACAGTCAGTACTCACAATGATGGTGGTGAGTGTGATTCTTTGACCTGAAATCACTACACTCAACACATGTCGTTGGGCGCACTTTGACATCATCAAACGCAGTCCTGAAACATGGGTTGTTATAAAGGTGATGATTGGGTGGCTTTGACACATGGGGCTTTTGAGGGGTGAGTGATAGATATGGGATTTGTCCCTCCTGAAGGAGTTTGATATACAAGGCCACTTGATGAGTAGGATTGAAATAGGCGTGCGCACACATGTGTGAATTAGTATGTGATATTGATGTCATACATATCTCTTCCTATCTACTCTGAGATCAAGAAAGTGAATGAACGTTGACAGGATGACTGTTCCATGCCTCAAGTTCATTTGGGATATCAGTGACAAAGGAATTATACATTCGTTGTAACACCATTCACGAATTGTAGGATTGAAAGTTGTTCTCCAACTTTCTATTTTCACTTGGGTAGCACTGATGTGTGACTAGGCACCACTCTTTGCTTGTGAAGTCATAAGTGTTATGGACTTTCACTACCAACGTGAAATGGTCCTACATGGTCACACACATAGGATTTAACCTGGAAGAGGAGTTTTGTCCACAAGCAATGTTTAGATTGATTACTAAAGGAGTTTAGTAGTTCAATTAAACACTCAATCAATTGATAGCTCAATCTCATATTGTTCAAGGTGTTGGACCCATTGATTGGAGTATCGGATTGATTGAAATTGCAATTGACTGATTCTACACAACCTGCACTCCCAACCGATCGATTCATGTGATGAACCGGTCGACTGAGGTTGCTGAACCGGTCGGCTCAAGTGTTGAGCCGATCCGCTCATGGACAGGGTGAAACGATCGGTTCAAGTGTTGAAATGATCAGTTCAACTGGTGCAACCGAGAAAGTTGGGAAAGTAGGATTGGTGAGAATTTTCCTTGCGTTTCACTTGCCCAATTTGATTGGATCAAGGATTGGTATTCGATACCAATTAGAAACAAAAGAAGGAAAGTCAATCGGGAACCGACCAGGACCACGAACCAACCGGTTCAGAAGTGAACCGATCGACTCATGGGTCCCAACCGATCAGTTGAGGTGTCAACCGACCGGTTCAGGTCCCCAACCGACCGGTTCACTTGTGAACCGATCGGTTCAGGTTGCGAGTTGGTTGCTTTTGTAGAAAATCTCGAACCCTTCTACTCCTGCTTTTAGTCCTTCATTGCCCGGGATGGAGAACCCTGTCCTATGACCCTCCTATATATATAGGGGTATTGGGGGCTTCTCAAAGTACAACTCAGTACAACTAGTTGCTCTGCAAAGTTGTCATTCTCTCTAGTTTTGGTAACCGAGAGAGAGCCCGAGCAAGTGCTACCCGCAAAGGGAGGTGCAACAAGGGAAAGAGAACTACAATTGCAACTGGAGGCAGGAGACTGTGTTGGCGACTAGTACGTCAACAGGAGGGTGCGACTCCTTCTAATTCCTTGTGGGACAAGGAGATTGGAGTTCCAGGTGGTCCGTGTGGACTACTTCAGAGGTGGGAGGTTTCTACCGCTCAGGAGGACAACTGTCATCCGACAGTCCCGGTGAGAGTAGGAGTCGTCAATCCAGGTGCAACTAGGAGCTTCACAGACACCGTCCAAGATCGGAGGTGAAGACCGCGTAAGGGGCGAGGTATTGTCGCCGAGCAAGCCTCGGGACAAGGTATGATTCCATAAACCATCCTTTCCTATTATATAGACGTTGACGCGTTTCCTTGTTCCGAGTTTGGGGGAGAAAATTTTTGTTTCCACTGCCTTCTCTGCCTCCCCTAAAACCCAACAATGGTATCAGAGTCACGTCAACTGCTCTATATTTTAGGAATATCGATATGATCGATTTTGGTTTGTCGTCTTTATTTATTGTATACGATGCGAATAATATTGGCTTTATGCATGTCCAATCCTAAATCCACAAATCCCAATTACATATATGATATGTATTATTAATGCACTCGATACGCGTCACCCTTAAACGAGTTTTGTGGTGGATGTATAGTGTGGTTATGGCCAATAAACCCTATATGTGTATGGTTGTATGTGGTTGCTTGCATCTCGGTCTGTGCACCGATCTTCCCTCTCCTATTCCTAATGTAACTCGAAATAATTAGAGATTCTTTCCTACCTTTTCTCCCCCTGAATGTAACTCGGGGTTTCCCTTTTAAGCAATGTAAAATTAGGATAGATTTTATTTCCTGTTATGTCAAAGAACGGAGGACATCGAGACGACAGCTGAGACGATCGATTCAAGGCGTGAACCGATTGGTTGACGTTCCAGACGATCGGTTCAAGGAGTGAACTGATCGGTTGATGACCGGTTCGAGGAGTGGGATGAGTGTGTGGAGGCCATGATGAGATGCACGATGACCGGGCGAACCGATCGGTTGGAGGAGCCAATCGATCGGCTGGTGGCACGCAGACGACCGGGCCAGAATGAGCAAGTCAATCATGTGATGAGTTGATCTACTCCGAAGGAAAAGCACAGAGTTCATCTTGTACAGGTTGCATGTGATGTAGACCTAGATGACCGTGATTCCTCTTGGCTCGAGGAACCACATTAGGATGGCCATAATCATCACTTTTATCATTTTTGCATGTTTTCTGTGGGATATAGCATGTATATGATACGTACTATGTATTGTGGTGATTGGATATGTATATGTATATAAAAACCAAATACCTCATTAAAATATTAAGTTTTAGATGCCTTCCAAATGTGACACACGTGAAAAGCTTGATCGACCAAGTGTGGGCACGCCCTAGCGTGGTGCACCGTCTATCTCGTGGAAGCGTGAAGGATGAATTGTGGGTCTTCCCTAGCAGGGTGCATATTCATCGTGTTTCCTTTGGGTCGGACTTAACAAGGTGATCTAGATGGGATCTAGTACCTTGAGGCATGGAGATGCTCATTGCAAAGAGTTGCATATGACATCTTATCAAGAGTTGCATATGATGTAATTGGCACGAGCTGCCTACCTGAGAGATCTAAGTTGTGGGTGATATCCCTAGCTGGTCCATAATTTAGAGGATTTTAGGATCTTGCCCACTAGAAGGTTGTACGCTGCAATCTTCCAAATTGATGGTGAGGGCTATGAATTTGAAGTAAAATAGTGGGAGCGATAATTAATTAAAGGCCTAATTTTATCATCACTTTTCAAATCAATCAAATAAGTCAAAAATGAGTTTTTGGACTAAAATTGCATATTTCCTTTTGTAGTACAAATGAAAACAAACAACAATCACTTCTCTTTGTGATCGGTCCTTGAAAAGGACAGACTAAATGGGACAAACTTCCATGACTGGTATAGGACATTGAGAATTGTTCTCACTCAAGAGCGAAAGCTCTATGTCCTGGATACTCCAATTCCAGAGGAACCGGATCCTAATGCACCAAAGACAGAAAGGGATGCTTACAAGAAGCATTCTGATGATGCCATTGATGCAAAGTGCTTGATGTTGTGCTCCATGAACCATCAGTTATAGAGACAACATGAGAATATGGGTGTCATTGAGATGATTCAACATCTCAGGAACCTGTATGAAGATCAGGCACAACAAGAGAGATACGATGTCTCAAGGGCACTGTTCAAGTGTGTCATGACAGAAGGAGATCCAGTTGGTCCTCACACAGTCAAGATGATTGGGTATGTGGAGAACCTGCAAAGACTGGGATTTCCACTGAGCCAAGAGTTGTCTACTGACCTGATACTGCAATCGTTGCCAGAATCTTACAGTCAGTTTGTGATGAACTATAACATGAAAAACTTTGATAGGCCACTGTCAGAGTTGTTGGGCATGTTGAGGACAGTCGAGACACAGATGTAGAAGGATAAGCCTAAGTCTGTGATGGTGATCACGAGAAATAAAGGCAAGTCCAAGCGCAAGGGCAAAGCTAAGAAAGGTTTTGATGCTAGCCAGGAGCCCAAGACGACTTCATCTCTCAAGGCCAAGGGAGGTGTGACCAAGAAAGGAAATTGCCACCATTGTTAAAAGCCAGGACATTGGAAAAGGAATTGTCCTCTCTATCTGGAAGAACAAAAGAAGGAGGCAACATACGTCTCTACTTAAAGGTGTCATGAAAGTAAACTTGTAACACTTTTTGAGGTATATGATACCAAGATGTAAAGTGTAAAGCATTCATAATTGGGGCAAGTGTTGCCACCATAGATAGGAGTACTTTAGTTTATTTTCAGCCTATAAGGCATGTAATACAGTTGAGAACTTCTATTTCATATATTGCCAAAAGATAGAAACACTTTATTTTGCATATTGTATGACAATGATGGCAATTAATAAAGTTGATGTTTCAATCTTAAAGATATGATCTTTGTGGCAATGCCTTGTTTATCTTGTGGTATTTGATATGCATAAGATAAAATGATACCTAAAAGTTATAGATAACTCAAACAATGAAATTAGCATCAATCATGAGAAATTCATTTCGAGTTTCCATGTGATGGATAAATCTAGACTCTTTTGGTTAGAGAACCAGTAAGAGACATGAATCTCTTGTACATGATTAATCAATCTTCACTAAAGGTAGTGGGAGAATGATTATCCTATTAGGTATGATACATGTGATGTATTTACATACCTAATGGAACAAATGCTAATACTTCAAATGGTGTTTAGAGAAATACCAATATGAATATCTTGAAGTGTTCAAGATTATCATAGATGAAGTGCAAATTTGGTAAAGTGTTAATTCTTGATGAGATCAAAGAATGAAATACTTGGACCAAATGTTTGAGATCCTTATGAGTGATTATGATAGTGTATCATAGTGAACTCATGATTTAGGCATGGTGATGTCTAAATCAAGAAGGAATCATACTCTAAGGAGTTAGAGAATGATAATCAAATAACTGAATTCTTCTTAATAAAAGAATACCCCACACTAATAAAATAAATTAAGAATCACAAGGGTTGTGAGTTCTTATATCCTTAACAGATACACCTCAATTATCTAGGTGATGAGTTGTTCATGTGATGAGTCAACTATCTAGATGAATATGAGGAATCGAATTCTGAATTATGGTTTATGACCATTACATCCTAAATGATATCCATGTGAACCATAAGGTATGACCATGATGGTAGCACTCATTAGATGAAATCCATAAGTGCAAATGAGTCTTAAGTGTTAAGACACATGGATAACATTTTGAGAAGGATGATGCTTGTTGATTGCAACTTAATGACTAAGACATTTGGCATATGGATACTAAAACCACATTCCTATGAGGAATAAAACAAGGATGTGTACGTGACACAACCTATAAGGTTTATGAATCCACTAATGGAAATGAAGTCTGTAAGTTAAAATGGACTAATCAATGTGTTTGATTGAGTACAGGCAACTCAGAATTGGATCTTTACTTTGATTATATAGTCAAAGGGTTTGACTGATATGTCAAAGATAAAGAAGGGATCTATGATTTAGTGGGAGCGTATTCACATTCCACATGTTGATGTGAAATGGAATTGTTGTAGAATGGAAATCCAAAGTTGGAAATTATCTTTAAGGAAGATAGAGATGTTTTGTAATGACCCCACCTCCCGGTAACCCCCAATTAAGGGAGACTGAAAGGTCGGTGCCGTTATCCAATTAACAGGATCAAAGGTTCAAAAAAAATAAAAAATAATTATGAAATTCTACTAACTAACTGGAATTTGGTATGAAAATTTAAAACTTTACTTACCTTTGAAAACTTTGGGGATCTATCTATCCAAGCTTGAATCTACTCTAACTAATCCTCCTTGCACTTTATGTGTTACTTTCACAATGTGTCACTTTACTGTTTGTTCTTTCAATTGTTGTTCCTAAAACGCCGACAAACAAAACGTCGGTCAGAATATCGAAATATACTGGTATGTGGGAACAACCAAAAACTTGCAAATATGGCTAACAATTTAATAGTCACAATCAAATTAATTAACAAGCCAATTTACATTTTTCAGTATGACATTCTCCACCGCCTTTGCCCTAACCCTGGCATACCCACCTTAGGGTGCCCCTTCCCAATGACTTAAGGCCACCTTCTCAATCCCGAGCTTGGTGCCTGGGGGTCACCACTCATGGTGCCCACGAGCCATGCAATATCATAGGCCACCTTCTTGGTACCTGGGGTCACCACTCAAGGTGTCCATTGGTCTACCCATCAGGGCCTGACCTTTGGCATCATCCATTAGGGTGGCATGTAGGTGCGAGAATCCATACTTATATTATTAATGTGATAATCATAGTGACTTTATAGTTTGCAAGTATGAACATCCAAACTGTTTAGATTACATTCAATGTGATGAATCATTTGGAAATCTTCGTGAAACTAAAGCGGTTATTTATAAGCGTAACCACATACCTGATCCAGAGCAACTTGTTTGTCCAAGCAATAAGGATAAAGAATAGATCAACAAGCAATCAACAATATCCTGAAATTAAAGCATGCGATCCAAGTGTTATAGTTTATCCAAAACATTCTAAAGCTAGACTTGGATTCCACCTTAGGCTTTCTAGATCACATTAGGGTTTTATTAGGGTTTTTGCCTCCATAACGCTTTTATCATATTAAATTATCTCTTAGTTCATAAACCCTAATTTCAACATCATAAGCCCAATTAAAGTTGATTATTTCTCTTTTATACCAAAACTACCTTCTTTATCCTTTTAAATTATTTCAAGGTCATTAAACTCAATTATCACCTTTAGTTTCTTTCGGATTAACAACTCATAATTCATTATGGTCTAATTCCCACATGAACTCTATTTATTATTAATTCTACCTTGATTCAATTGAAAACCCTAATTTCTATATTAAGGTTATCTTTCCATAAATTAGGGACTTTAATGCTCGCAATAGCTTAGATTCAGAATATTCTACTTTAATCATGAAATTAGTCAATTAAAGCCATTAAGAGTCGAATTTACCAACATTAGGGTTTCAAGGCCCATTAAAGAATGATTCATGCACATTAAACTCAAAACTAAACTAATTACATGTAAATTCATCCTCTTCCAATCTTAATGATCCTTTTTATCATTAACAGGCTAATATCAACTTTATATACTCATTTAACCCTTTCTAACTTATTAATCATCAAAGGTTAGGGTTTTTCATTGATTAAACTATTAAAGATAGTATCTCTATATACTCTTCGAATTGCATAAGGAATCAGGCTCCAATTATATTTTATTTAGATTCCTCTCAATTTTCTAAACAAGTTTCATGATAATGCGCGTCTATCCGAGCTACGGTTCATTAGATACGAATTTTGTAAAAATACTTACTTGAACCAATCGGAATATGCCACGTAGCCTTTGCATGCGACCCATTTTAAAATAGAACTGAATGTCGCTTCTACCCTTCACTTAAACGGGTTGGCGCTTCATACCCCGGGGGTATAACCGTCCAATGTATCCCTCGTCATCTTCATCCTTGTGTAGACCGGATGCGCTTCCCTAGCCGACCTTGTGCAGCTTCTCCTTCGCACCTGGGCCCTCGATGGACTTCGGGGACAAGTCCCCTACCTTCGTCATGACCCCTCGCAGGTGGGGCTACCCTGGGTTTGGCCGCAACTGCTGGAAGTGGGCTCTGCAACCTCGCGATCTACTGCCTAGCTGTAGTCGTGCTGCAGGGGTGTCACAAGCATTCTGGTGAAGTTTGACGCTCCAAGACGTCCACGGATCTCCCACTGATCATCGTGGTTTATCAGATCTTCCTCAAAACGACTCCACGTCTCTCCATTGCTCGAAAGAACTCACCACCCATGGTTTAGGGTTAGCACGGTAGGAAGAAGGGGTAGAGATTAGAGAAACGTGGGGTTCTCTTTCTCTTCGAACCAGATCTCTTACCCTTTTATAGGGAAGAGAACTGAAGCCATAGGTTGGCTATTCATGAACCAAAGAATCCCTTTCCATGTAGGAAAACAATTCCTTCAAGGAGAAGCAAGATTCTCTCTCCTACATATCCTATTGATATTCCTTGTTCTTGGGATAATAGGATTACAAAAATCTCTTCCTTTATCTTCTTATTACTTGCCTCTTAATTATTTATCACGAAATCATGTTTTCTTTTAATAGAAAATACTTCCTTTTATCCATATTACAAAATTCAATAATAATTTATCACATTGTGCCCTTATTTTGCAATCTTTGGTATTTTCTCTTTCTTTCCTCTTTATTGGGGCTCCTTGGACCCCAAGAAACTCAAAGATTTCGAAATTCCTTATTAAGGATACTCATTATCCTTCTAGATGCATCTAAATGCATTATTCTTCTTTATCTCTCATTATCTTGTTTATTTCTTTTTCTAAAATAGTTATTTTTTAGGATTCCTCTTTATTTCTCTTTTATTTTCTTCATTGGTATTTCTTTTATCATAAGAAATCCTTGGGATACGAAATTCCACTAAGGATTACCCAATTATACCTCTTTTCACATATTTTCCACATTTCATCAATGTTTTCAATTTTTTTATTAACAAGGAAATACTTAATTGATATTTTCTTTTCTTATTGCCTTTTATTTGCAACTTTGGACTCCTTGGAACCCAAGGAATCTAAGAGGCACGAAATCCTCTTTGGATTTGCCTTCTAGAGGTTTCCACACCTTTCTTATCTCAAATTCTCAGTTATTCATTAATTAATTGAATATCCTTGTTATTGGGCCCAATAGCCAATAAAGCCCACAAATCAAACAACAAGGCTATTTTCAATGAAACTCATTTATTCAACACAAATTATATCATCATTCGTTCCAATATCTTTAATATGAGAAATTACATTTCTCACCAAAGGAACCCCAAAATTGGGGTTGTAACATCCTTCCCCTCTTATAAAAATTTTGTCCTCAAAACTCCATCAAGCAAGCAAACAAACATGATAAGTCTTTCTTATGTCCATCAGGGCTACCATGTGGCTTCACCCCTTTCCATGGTGCTTTCCAAGAACCTTCATCATCTCATATTCTTCCATTTGAGTTTTTTCTTACCTTGGTATATTGTACCCTCATAGGTGACTCAGGACATTTCAGCCTCTCAAAAGCTGAAAAGGTTCAAGGCTCAACACATGGTTTGGGTACCTCACATAGTGCTCTAGATCAGACTTATGGGACACTTTATTCATCATGTTATCCTGAGGGGTAGGCTAAACACAACCATCTCCACCAATCCATCTCAAATGGACCCATATATCGGGGACTCAGCTTTCTCAGCTGTAGCTTAGAGGGGTCGGATTTTCACGTCACATATTCTCCCACAGTGAACTGCATGTCAGTCTGCTTTGCATCAGCTCGTGACTCATGTCACCACTGGGCTCTCTCTCGGCCATGGCATGATCAAAGCGACTTCATCTACACACACTATGGTTCTTTTCTGACCTTCGTGAGGCCTCCTTCACTAACATCATCTTAATGAAGTGGTGACCGATACAACCTATCTATAAGACTTCTTGCATCCCGATAAAGGCTATGGTGGTTAACATCACATCTTAAGAACTGTCTCTTTGTATCACCCTGAATAAGCACACTTGCTCTCATCAGACCCTCTAGTCTGGATCATACTACTCATTATTATGGGGTGATAAACTATACTATCATCGAGTTCTTCATGTATCCACTTCGACCTCATGGAAGTGAACCTTGGTCTTACCCAAGAACTTTTGAACTCATATCATGGTGTAGTTGAACCATCTTTCTTTCTTAAGTAGTTCAACCGAATCTGTCCTATGACAATACTCTTTCTTTCTCATGTCATCTAGGTAAGGCGATCTACCATAACCCATTTTTGCATCTTGATCTTACTTGATCTAGGGGAGACTCACAACATACATAGCGATGAACTCCCATTCCCTCTCGGGAACTTGTTTTTTATATATATATCCATGCATTGGGTTACTGGTGTTCTTCCTTCACCTCCTATCTTACATGGCCACATGCTACATGCAATTTTACATCAAGCAACCAAAGTGCAACTATCATTTACTATCTTTGTAGTATCACGGTGTTTGGTGATTTTAAAACCATGATCTCTTGTATGTCATGATTCCTCAAGCTTGATTCCTCAGAAACCCTAAACCACTCTCATCAGGGTTCCATTACCTTCCTATCCAAAGAAGTGTACCTGAGGTCCTACCACCTTCATTGCATCAAGGATTAGGCTGGCTAACCAAACAACCATTTACCTGATCAACCGCCATTGATACATCTGAGCGTTAGCCAAACTTATCTCTTTTCCCAACTTATGGTTAGCCTAGCCACCTCAACTTCTTCTAGCTTCCAGCTAAACTAGACAGCTATATCTCAACCAGAGCATTCATTACCACTCCTTATCCTTAGGTGTAAGGTATTGTACACCTCCATGTATTATACTTATAATCTCATCTCAAAGTCTAAGTTGTCTCCATCAAGAAACTCTGAGCTCATCTCCATGGTGATCAAACTCAATCTTGTAAATTCCACATAGCTCCTGAACAAACATCCTCATAAGCTAACTATATTACTTCTCTTAGTGTTTGTAAAGCATCCATGTATCATTCACTCCACTAGGGAATGTTATCATCTCTATTCTCATTCCTTGTAGCAACGTTCCAACTCACATCATCTTTTATCCTTAGTGTATGTCATGCGTACGGTCCTATCTCTCACTCCCATAACAAGAGGAAATAAGCATTTGGCTGTAGTCCAAATACAGAGTTCTTCCTGTTCCAAGAGTAGAGATGGTACAACCCACCTTGCCAGTACACCTTCAAATCTAAGTTGAAATGTGCAACTCATGTCTCCACATCACAAACATCACGATATCAAAAATTTCTTCCATGGAAAACTGATCTGAAACCTACTTGGGTCAGTGCACAATCCTTGGTCATCTCTTCTAGGTCTATAGGGTGCCGATACTTTTTGGGTCATCCCTCTTCCCTTATGCATCCAGAGAGTGCCCTACTCATCTGCCCTTTGGGTCCCATGAGTTCATGAAGGTGATCAATCTCCTAACCCATGGCCCTCAGACATTGATAGCTGTAACCTCCCGACCCTATGGTCATGTGCAACTAGGGAATTAGGCAACTCCTTCTTCCATCGGTCTTATCCCTACCTGACCCTAGGATAGACTTAGGATTATATCATAGTACATGTTCAACTTAGAACCTTACCCAAACATTCATCATCTCTCTTCCTGCTTTCATGGGCTGACTTTCATCCTTTCATAGGGATCATGGTAACTTGCCTACCTTGGTCAAACCCCATACCAGTTACCTCCATGGTAACACATCCACATGCACATAGAGATGGTTATCTATGGGTCTACAGGTTCATCACATACCATGTACTTTTCACTTAGTTTCTCAAGATCCTATGAAACCTCTTTAGGTTACCTCAAAACCAACAAAACTGGTATACACCCTACCAAAGGGTCCCTCTCCCAGGATGGGAGGAAACTACAACTCTTGACGACAAGATCACAACCGTCCTTAGGGTTTACCTTCGCATGAGCATGTCTAACCCAACAGCTACCAAAGCACAAGTTGGTCACCTACTAAGCCATGCTAGATCGTATTTGTTCCCTTTCCTCAATACTGGAACAACTTAGTTGTAAGGGGTTCATCAAACATACCCTCATGTTAAGGGGTTTCCTTTTCCACTACACATGAGGAGTACCATGCTCGAAACTATTGAGACTCAAATCTCATCATGAGCATCAGATACACAGCTTCCCCTCTTAGGCCTAGGAACCCTAGGTCCACCGTTGAGTATCCAACTGCATGTTCAATCTCTTAACCACGAATCATGCATGTCCAAGGTATGTCATGTACTTCCACGATTCTTTTATATGAGTAACGTCTCAAGGACAACCAACTAGGAACAAGGCCTCACAACCTACTACCAAACCTTTTCAGGTCTAAGGGACTCTCCTTCCTATCTCATAAGGTAAACTCCTATACCACAGACACTAGGGTACCAGAAGCATCATCCCCTCTTTAGGGTTTGGTTCCTCTAAAGGCAACCAATATACCATCAGCCTTCAGGAATCAAACATAAGGTAACCACTATCGTCCACTTAGGTCACATCATCCTCAACTACTCACTATTTCCTTTGTCTCGGAATCTAAGCTTCCAACCCCCTTGCTTGAGTCATGCTTTCTCTCTCTTACTACCTGAGGTCCTTTCTCCATGATGAATCAAGCTCACTAGCCTACCTCCAAATGGGTGAAGCCTTTGCTTGAACTTACATTTTCTCAAGATCATTCATAGCCCTTTATGCTATGTCATAATACATCCATAATGATCTCTTAACCAGGGTTTCATCAAGCTATACCCTACTTGCCTAAGCCCTTAGGGTAACTATAGGTTCTTCTCTAACCTCATCGATGAAGGATCTATCCTTCACTCTAACATACATGACCCTCTCCAGGGTTGGGTTGCCATAGGTACTAGGTCATCTATCCTCTTATTGCATCCCAAAGGCATGACCAAACAAACACTTGGTCAATCATGACCTCTAACTCATCATGTCATCCCTTTCTCTAACCTTCACTTACGGTTAGGGTTAACATCATCCTCAGAGGATGTGCTAGGTCTCTACCTTTAATGGAGGTCTCTACCTCCCAGACTAACTCTCTCTACTCATCCTCCTACCAAGGAGGTCTATCCTCAGGTCTCTCCTGAGGGCAATGACAACTCATGTCATACGACCTAAGCATGTATCTATTCTTTAGTTGCGCTTAATCTATTAAGCTTATGTCCATGACATCTTATTTACATGCTTTTCATTAATTTGGTGGAGTATTCCTTAGACCTTATTAACTTTTCCCATGCCTCAAGAGGGTGAGGAGAAGAGAGAAAACCCTAATCCTTAAGGTCCTTAATAGAATTTGAGTTGAGAAGGGATGAACAAGATGAGAGGGTCCTAAAGGTATCTTATTTCGAATCATACCCTAATACTTTGGCCAGACAGTCACACAGATCCGGGAGTCATCGTATTCCGACTAGCGGTACGGAGGAAAATATTGCCAGCCCCCAGTCGTGATCCTTTTCTAGACACCTCTGTCTTTTGGATAATCCTCTAATAACTCCCTTGGGTTCTACAGAATTTGTAAAATTTAATAATTATTAAAGATTAATTGAGGAACCTATGCTCTGATACCAATTGTAACGACCCCACCGCCCGGTAACCCCCAATTAAGGGAGACCGAAAGGTCGGTGCCATTATCCAATTAACATGATCAAAGGTTCAACAAATAATCAAAAATAATTATGAAATTCTACTAACTAACTGGAATTTGGTATGAAAATTTAAAACTTTACTTACCTTTGAAAACTTTGGGGATCTATCTATCCAAGCTTGAATATACTCTAACTAATCCTCCTTGCACTTTATTTGTTACTTTCACAATGTGTCACTTTACTGTTTGTTCTTTCAATTGTTGTTCCTAAAACGCCGAAAAACAAAACGTCGGTCAATATATCGAAATATACTGGTATGTGGGAACAACCAAAAACTTGCAAATATGGCTAACAATTTAATAGTCACAATCAAATTAATTAACAAGCCAATTTACATTTTTCAGTATGACATTCTCCACCGCTTTTGCCCTAACCTTGGCATACCCACCTTAGGGTGCCCCTTGCCAATGACTTAAGGCCACCTTCTCAATCCCGAGCTTGGTGCCTGGGGGTCACCACTCATGGTGCCCATGAGTCATGCAATATCATAGGCCACCTTCTTGGTACCTGGGGTCACCACTCAAGGTGTCCATTGGTCTACCCATTTGGGCCTGACCTTTGGCATCATCCATCAGGATGGCATGTAGGTGCGAGAATCCATACTTCTATTATTAATGTGATAATCATAGTGACTTTATAGTTTGCAAGTATGAACATCCAAACTGTTTAGATTACATTCAATGCGATGAATCATTCGGAAATCTTCGTGAAACTAAAGCGGTTATTCATAAGCGTAACCACATACCTGATCCAGAGCAACTTGTTTGTCCAAGCAATAAGGATAAAGAATAAATCAACAAGCAATCAACAATATCCTGAAATTAATGCATGCGATCCAAGTGTTATAGTTTATCCAAAACATTCTAAAGCTACACTTGGATTCCACCTTAGGCTTTCTAGATCACATTAGGGTTTTATTAGGGTTTTTTCCGCCATAACGCTTTTATCATATTAAATTCTCTCTTAGTTCATAAAACCTAATTTCAACATCATAAGCCCAATTAAAGTTGATTATTTCTCTTTTATACCAAAACTACCTTCTTTATCCTTTTAAATTATTTCAAGGTCATTAAACTCAATTATCACCTTTAGTTTCTTTCAGATTAACAACTCATAATTCATTATGGTCTAATTCCCATATGAACTCTATTTATTATTAATTCTACCTTGATTCAATTGAAAACCCTAATTTCTATATGAAGGTTATCTTTCCACAAATTAGGGACTTTAATGCTCGTAATAGCTTAGATTCAGCATATTCTACTTTAATCATGAAATTAGTCAATTAAAGCCATTAAGAGTCGAATTTACCAACATTATGGTTTCAAGGCCCATTAAAGAATTATTCATGCACATTAAACTCGAAATTAAACTAATTACATGCAAATTCATCCTTTTCCAATCATAATGATCCTTTTTATCATTAACAGGCTAATATCAACTTGATATACCCATTTAACCCTTTCTAACTCATTAATCATCAAAGGTTAGGGTTTTTCATTGATTAAACTATTAAAGATAGTATCTCTATATACTTTTCGAATTGCATAAAGAATCAGGCTCCAATTATATTTTATTTAGATTCCTCTCGATTTTATGAGCAAGTTTCATGTATAATGCACGTCTATCCGAGCTACGGTTCATTAGATACGAATTTTGTAAAAATACTTACTTGAACCAATCGGAATATGCCACGTAGCCTTTGCATGTGACCCGTTTTAAAATAGAACTGAATGTCGCTTCTAACCTTCACTTAAACGGGTTGGCGCTTCATACCCTGGGGGTACAACCGTCCAATGTATCCCTCGTCATCTTCATCCTTGCGTAGACCAGCTGCGCTGCCCTAGCCGACCTTGTGCGGATTCTCCTTCGCACCTGGGCCCTCGACGGCCTTCGGGGACAAGTCCCCTACCTTCATCGTGACCCCTCGCAGGTGGAGCTACCCTGGGTTTGGCCGCAACCGCTGGAAGTGGGCTCTGCAACCTCGCGATCTACTGCCTAGCTGTAGCTGTGCTGTAGGGGTGTCGCAGGCATTTCGGTGAAGTTTGACGCTCCAAGACGTCCACAGATCTCCCACTGATCATCGTGGTTCATCATGTCTTCCTCAAAATGACTCCACGTCTCTTCGTTGCTCCAAAGAACTCACCACCCATGGGTAGCACGGTAGGAAGAAGGGGTAGAGATTAGAGAAACGTGGGGTTCTCTTTCTCTTCGAACCAGATCTCTTACCCTTTTATAGGGAAGAGAACCGAAGCCATAGGTTGGCTATTCATGAACCAAAGAATCCCTTTCCATGTAGGAAAACAATTCCTTCAAGGAGAAGCAAGATTCTCTCTCCTACATATCCTTTTGATATTCCTTGTTCTTGGGATAATAGGATTACGAAAATCTCTTCCTTTATCTTCTTATTACTTGCCTCTTAATTATTTATCACGAAATCATGTTTGCTTTTAATAGAAAATACTTCCTTTTATCCATATTACAAAATTCAATAATAATTTATCACATTGTGCCCTTATTTTGCAATCTTTGGTATTTTCTCTTTCTTTCCGCTTTATTGGGGCTCCTTGGACCCCAAGAAACTCAAAGATTTCGAAATTCCTCATTAAGGATACTCATTATCCTTCTAGATGCATCTAAATGCATTATTCTTCTTTATCTCTCATTATCTTGTTTATTTCTTTTTCTAAAATAGTTATTTTTGAGGATTACTCTTTATTTCTCTTTTATTTTCCTCATTGGTATTTCTTTTATCATAAGAAATCCTTGGGATACGAAATTTCACCAAGGATTACCCAATTATACCTCTTTTCACATATTTTCCACATTTCATCAATGTTTTCAATTTCTTTATTAACAAGGAAATACTTAATTGATATTTTCTTTTCTTATTGCCTTTTATTTGCAACTTTGAACTCCTTGGAACCCAAGGAATCTAAGAGGCACGAAATCCTCTTTGGATTTGCCTTCTAGAGGTTTCCACACCTTTCTTATCTCAAATTCTCAGTTATTCATTAATTAATTGAATATCCTTGTTATTGGGCCCAATAGCCAATAAAGCCCACAAATCAAACAACAAGGCTATTTTCAATGAAACTCATTTATTCAACACAAATTATATCATCATTCGTTCCAATATCTTTAATATGAGAAATTACATTTCTCACCAAAGGAACCCCAAAATTGGGGTTGTAACATGTTTCCTATGTGATAGGAATAGAGATCTATAGAGATAGTTCTCGAAAACCTCTTGACCTGAAAAGAGAAAGCATACATTGGAAATCTGTACTGAAGGGTTCAGTACGCACAGATTCAGTGGGAGAAAACTTGTCCATATTACATGGAGTTAGTATCCTAAGGCCAAGTGTCCAATTCTTATGAAGAATGGGAACACTAAGAATAGATATGGATCTATCATGTATGTAATCATCCCATTATCTTACATGTATTGACATGGTAAGAATAAAATGCATTCATCATCTTGTATGTATGACATGGCAATATGATGTGCTCATCCTGATAACTCGTATGTGGGACATGATGAGTGGATGTCTGTCTGCTTCCAGTAAGGGTTATTGGAATACCATGAGAACTTCATAAGTACTTGTGAAGTACTGGTTCTATGGAGATAAGGAAGAGTTCAATGTAAAGAGTTACATTGATTCGAACTTCCAAAAGGATAGAAAATTAATCGCAAAATATATATAGGATATATAAAAGTGAAAGTTTGTTGAGAATTGGAAGTGTTCCAATAAAACCATTTAAAAGGAAATGCCGAGTATCTATGCATTAGAGAACAACAGTAGATACTATATGGATCTAGAAGTTCATGAGATGAACTTATAAATATTCCTCTCATTGATGACAAGTCTGGAATCCTTGATCATGCAATTTGGCTAAAGGAATACTAGATCGCATATTACGGCACCTCCATCTCATATGTGTGACGTACAATGAAGAGATGAGAGACATGCAATTTATACTGACTTTGGCAAGGTGTTGCCATTACTCACTATGTTAAGCACTAGAGCACTGTAGCATGTGGGACATCTTTGAAGATCACTATGAATATGATTCAAGGATGATTGGCTCGCAGTGCAAGTGGGAGTCTGTTGGTATGTATGCCCTGAGAGCCAATCATGGGATGATTGGTGGGATACATTAAGATTTATTTGATAAACATCAAAAGGCAAGCTTCCAATTCTTTCTGGTTCAGTCATATGAGATAGTGATAGAATAGATTGAATGTCAAGAGAATGACAGTACTTAATGATGTATGCTTTCAGGTTAAGGACCTGAACGATGAGATCATACAGATGCTAAGAGTTTGTACATTCTTTTTATGTCCCTAGTCGGATGTCATTGTGGAAGGTAGATAGACAGCAATGACACACAAGACTAGATTGTGGTGTTGGTTGATGACAGAATCTCATTAGTCATAATATATAGAGATATCAAACCAAACACATAGGTACTTGTTATAGAACAAGTAACCCGGACAGACCCACTGTGAGTTTGACACATGGAACCATGACATGGTAGTCATAATCAGTACTCACAATGATGGTGGTGAGTGTGATTCTTTGACCTGAAATCACTACACTCAACACATGTCGTTGGGCGCACTTTGACATCATCAAACGCAGTTCTGAAACATGGGTTGTTATAAAGGTGATGATTGGGTGGCTTTGACACATGGGGCTTTTGAGGGGTGAGTGATAGATATGGGATTTGTCCCTCCTGAAGGAGTTTGATATCCAAGGCCACTTGATGAGTAGGATTGAAATAGGCGTGCGAACGCATGTGTGAATTAGTATGTGATATTTATGTCATACATATCTCTTCCAATCTACTCTGAGATCAAGAAAGTGAATGAACGTTGACAGGATGACTGTTCCATGCCTCGAGTTCATTCGGGATATCAGTGACAAAGGAATTATACATTCGTTGTAACACCATTCATGGATTGTAGGATTGAAAGTTGTTCTCCAACTTTATACTTTCACATGGGTAGCACTGATGTGTGACTAGGCACCGCTCTTTGCTTGTGAAGTCATAAGTGTTATGGACTTTCACTGCCAACGTGAAATGGACCTGTAGGGTCACACACATAGGATTTAACCTGGAAGAGGAGTTTTGTCCACAAGTAATGTTTAGATTGATTACTAAAGGAGTTTAGTAGTTCAATTAAACACTAATCAATTGATAGCTCAATCTCATATTGTTCAAGGTGTTGGACACATTGATTGGAGTATCAGATTGATTGAAATTGCAATTGACTGATTCTACACAACCTGCACTCCCAACCGATCGGTTCATGTGATGAACCGGTCGGCTGAGGTTGTTGAACCGGTCGGCTCAAGTGTTGAGCTGATTGGCTCATGGATAGGGTGAAACAATCGGTTCAAGTGTTGAAACGATCGGTTCAATTGGTGCAACCGAGCAAGTTGGGAAAGTAGGATTGGTGAGAATTTTCCTTGCGTTTCTGTAACGACCGACAATCAAATTGTTACTAATTAAGCAGAATTAAACATAAACAACAGATTAACAAAAATCACTAAAAATTAAAACCATTTTTCAAAGAGATTAATTCCAAGGAAAACTCTTACTGAAAGGTCCAAAACCTTATATACATCATTATTCACATTGTACATATCTAGTACATCTCATCTCGAGAATAACATATAACAGTTGCTTTACCAAACTATACATGAGCAACATAAAACCTCGAGGCGCGTAAGCCAAAATCTCTTATTGATCATAAAACCAGTATGAACCAACTCCAAAGACCGGAGAGTACAGAGACGACACATAAAACTCATATCTACTAGACATGACAGACAGTACACTCAACCGGAGCTGTCACTGCTGCCTCAGCTGTTGTTCTTCCTCTGCAAAAAGGTCTTCACCTCCTCGTGCACGTTCACCTAAAAATTTGGGCCCCGTGAGACAATTGAAAATTGCCCCAGTGAGAGATATAACTCTCCGCCGACCATATTATTATCACAGTTAATCATTTATAAACTGAGCAGAGGTTTTTATTATATTAACAGGCAGGATTAATCATTGTATGAACATAATGAAGTAGTCTCCTTTCTTTAAGGAGAACATTGCATCTACCCATGGTAGAATTAATAATTAACTACTTGCTTTGCAAGGAATGTAAAGAAACATAAATCACATCTATCCAATAAGGATGCATAAAAGAAATGTAACATCAGCCAAATGATTTCCGTATTTAAGCAAACATGCTAGGCGGTTGATTACATTTTACAATCACACTTAAGCCCTGAAGAGATGAGGTATACCGCTCATACTCCAACCGACCATTGCGAAGTCGAAATCGGTACCATACAAGGTCAATGGAAGAGCCGGCTTCCAAGACCTCTACCGTCTCGGTCAGTGCGAGACCACAAGCAGGACCATGTCGACTACTTACATAGCTTTCCAGGGTATACTAGAAACTTTGCTATAGATCTACAACAGTGGCTGCACTCCTTCGGCATCGAGAGATTTAATGTTTATCTCACATCGATCCGGCATAAATCATCATCGGGAGATTCGTGATACATCCATCCCGACATCTATAATGAAGGATTGAGAGATTTAATGTTTATCTCACATCAATTCCTCCATTAGGGCGTACGGATATTTTCGCCCATCACCCCCACATATTCAAAAATATGCGATCGCCAGGAGATCCCTTGGGAAAATCTATTTCACCATCACCAGCTACTGACGATGATGGATCTATGGTCAGGGCACTACATGATAAAATATTACTTGATTAATTAAGTGCATTACCATATTCGTTTAGCATCAGTCAAGTTTTCACACAAGAATTATTATGACAAATGCTACAAAGAAAGATGTAATACATGTATCAAGTACTTTCAAATCTTTAAAACACATGATACTTGGGATCTCAGTCCCTTATCACATTACTGGGAATTCTCATCCCTTCACATCATCATTATCATGATTACTGGATCTGGGTATTCAAACCCTTAGATCATCACATAACATTGTTACCTCTATAACAGGTAACCATTACCTCTAGGTCCTCAGACCAAGGTATTTATTTCACTTGTTGTGCAAGTATTCACATGGCTCACAAGGACATCACACATCTTGTTACCTCTCACTAGGCAACAACTTATTCACATGGCTCACAAGGCCATTAATCATCTTGTCACCTCTCACTAGGCAACAACTTATTCACATGGCTCACAAGGCCATTAATCATCTTGTCACCTCTCACTAGGTAACACCTTATTCACATGGCTCATAAGGCCATTCAACATTATACTTGTTATATAAGTATTTAACATAGCTCACAAGGCTATTGTAATAAGAGAAATACAACCTTCCCATCATTAGGGTTAGGGTTTCCCTTTTTTATCGATTAGGGTTTCTCTTACATGTCATTACCCTTCATTAGGGTTAGGGTTTTCCATTATTAACCATTTAGGTTTTCAAGATCATATTATCAATGATCAAACCCTAATTCATTGCTCCACACATCTAGGAGCCAACATTGATACCATAAGTATTCAATCATACTTGTTTATTCTCATTCATTTATCATTAAATGAATCATCAACACAAGGTATGAGTTCGTCTCTCATCCTTACCAGGGTATGACTACATCATACTTTATTAACTTGGCTTAATCCTTTCTCAAGGTATGTTAGCCCACACTTATCAAAGTGCATCAAACTCATTACATTTCAATGTAATATTTGACATAACATACTTCATGTATTACTCATCCAAGTATATTGGATTTGAGGTGCATTAAGGTGTATCAACCTTGGAGTGCTGGATGTGATATCTATCATGCCTGGATGTATCACTTCCCTCATCACTTTTATCTTATTTAAGTTCATCACTTATCTTGTATTAGGGTATTTCCCATCCTAATACTTTAAGCACCAACCTATCACATTTATCATGTAATGTATTGGTCATAAGTCACACAATTGAATTATTCAACCATCATTAATGATATGAACTCATCTCGGGTTAAGGCATTATTGATATAGGATTACCCATTATCAACCACTCTAGGTGTTTCACCTATCAAGGTATTATCCGCACCATTACTTGGTGTCACACTCATCACTCCTAATAGTGTCTTTCCCTTTCCTTTACAAGGTGTATAGGGTTAAATCATGTGCATATGTTCACCATATCGGGTTGTAGGTGTATAGACACTTACCATATCGGGCTAGGATTTGCACTTGTCTCCATATCGGGCCTGAGGTACCTTCTTGACCTCATATCGGGCACAAGATATATGTATGTGTTGCCCATGATACTTATGATGTATCAACCCATCTCCATGTCAGGCTAGAAGTACATTCAATCACCCTATCGGGCTAGTCACCATCTAGCGTTAGCCATGACGGGCTAGGGTTACCATATCGGACTCAACCCAATATATAAGTCAATTGGAATGTAAGGCACCAAACCATATTGGGCTACATCATCAAACATTAGGTTGCAACACCCATGTCGGGTTAGGGTGGATTGTGTCGGGCACATGGCATATACATGTGACGCCCATGATACTTAAGGGGTATCAACTTATCACCATATCGGGATATCATATTGTCTAGGTTTGTGTATCGTGCAACCCTATCGCTCAACCCTATGGTGAATCCATGTCATGCATCTATGTTGTGCATTCATGTCATGTAATAACACTTGTTACTCTTCTCTTATATCGGGTTACCCAAATTAGGGTTTCATGTCAACTTATAAATATTCATTCAATCTTGTATCATGTATGGAGTCTATACTTGACTCCCTATTGTGAAAGAGGTGTATACTACACCTCCATATCGTTCAATAAGGTTTACAAACCTATTCATATCATTTTAGTGAAATAGGTGCATCATCATATCGGGTTAGAGGTGCTTGCTTATGTGCATGCACCCGATATCACTTTTATAAGGTGATATCACCATTTTCAAGCTCTAGACCTTTATTGTAACTATTATAGTTCAAGTAAACAGGTCTAAGCAACTACTAGAACTCATAATTTCGTAAACTATTTCAGGAAATTTTGGAATTAAAAGTAGATCATTAAATACAACAATTTAGGTGATGAATAATAACATGATTGAGTTCAAGTTATATAACCTGCCTTAAAAACCACTTCAAAGCTTCAAGGTCCAAAGCTCCATGTTCCTAAGGTTGAAGATGACTTTATAAAATGTCCAAGGCTCGTTCACAACTCCTTCATATACAAGGAATCACCATGGATAAGCAATTGGTGAAGAAGAAAAGAAAGGTAGATCATAACCCTAATTCCATGCTTCAATTCAAGCTTGAAGACAACTATATCTTACCTTAGGGTTATGTTTTGAGTTCCTTAGCTCCTTTGCTGACACCCCACCACTCTTGGGTGATATGGACTTCCTCTTGGCCGACACAACCTTTCTTGTGGCCGATACCCCCTCACTTGTGGCCAAAATCACTTCAATTGGCCGATATCAACTTGCTATGAGCAATATCAACATGGTATGGCCGATACACTTGCTATGGCCGATACCCAAGGCCTATGCACGATACCCTTGTGCCCTTGCACGATATTCCAACCCTATTGCACTATATGGCACTCACTTTCACGATATTGCACTCACTTTGCACGATATGGCACTCAACTCTTCACCCTATTGGCCGATATCACCTTATATGGCCAATTTCACCTACTTGGCCGATATGCTTTTTCTATGGGCAATATCCAAGGGCCTATGCACGATATGCTTTCTCTCCTGCACGATACAAGAGCCCCATGCACGATACCACAAGGTAGGAGGGTGGTAAGGGTCGAAAAATTCCATTAGGGGGTCAAACTAGGGGTATATATACTTGCTGATCATGAAGAGAGGCAAAAAATGAGGTGTCAACATTTTGAGCTAGTAGGTGCCACGTGTCATGCATGGGTGACACGTGTCCATGCATGCACCATAATTTATCTTGTCTTGCAAAACAGTTGAGGATCATCTAGAGATGCAATTTCGTCCATTACTTATCCATTTGGATAAGTTATCTAGGTTTAATCACTATTTCATGTCAAGCCGATACACTTTTTCTAAGGAAACTTGTTGGGCGTCATACCTCACCTCCTTGAGGTGCTTTGCATGATAAGGACATTTCCATGAGTTCACAAAACGATATGGGACACCTCCTTGGGCTCCATGGCCGATAGGCACTCATATATAAGCTTTTCAACTTTATATAACTCAAGTTAAGCTTCCAAATTCAACCCTTTTTCTTGGTCATTTCTTCACCAAGATTACCATCATTCATGATGGAATAAAACATGGTGTACCATTCATTCTCTCTCCTCTAAATGATACATAGAGGAAGTAGGAACACTCTAGAGGTGGTAATTTGCATATCAACCCCATATTTTGGGTAAATTACAATTTGTACCAAAATTGGTGCACAAGGTACCAGCATTGTTCAAACAAGTTCAAACTTGGAATTTAGACTTTCCACAAGCCACCACCTTGCATCATTCTATCAATAATGATGCTACAACACATGAGGCATGTTCAACATGTGACATTTTGCATTATAGCCCCTCAATTTGGGTAAATTGCACTTTGGTCCAAAATAAAGGAAAATTGCTCAAACAACATTCAATCGGGACCAAACTTGAAACATGAGTGTGTCACATGATAACAAAACACCTTAGAGGATTATATTAAAGTTCTAAGCAACTTTATTAGCCAAAATAATTAGGGTTACCTCATAACCCAGGTCAGGGTTGTTACAAGTTATAAACCCCTAACAAGGATTTCGTCCCCGAAATCCCAGGTAAAGGGAAACATATATTATTCATTCATCATATCATCAAGTCTCCATATAACATCTTAATGTTATGGAGATGCCATATAACTTTGATCAACACAAAGTTCTTTTACAAAAAAAATCCCATGGAATCAAACACATAGGATACATGCTTCACTATCTTTTCATTATCGACTGTGTAGTTAATTCTGGGTCAGGTAATACTTTTCTCACTCAGATAGAGGTTGTTTGTTAATCTCATTTGACAAACTTTTATTGTAATATTTTTACAATTATTCCTTCAAGTAAATCATTCTCATCAATGTTATGTTTATGCAGAGCATAAGCCCCTAACATATGATGTCCATACTATTTCAGGTAACTAGACAAATTTCACAGTTGGCCATCCCAGGCAACCAACATAAATCATCTAATTAGAAGTTTATGTTTTCACCTTCTCATACCACCTGACACTTCTTAGATACCAGGATTCCTTACTTTAATATCTATCACATGTGTCAAAAACTCATCACATCCTCATCTTTCTTTCATCTTGGGACATTACTTGTTACACATATCTTTATATTGGGACCAAAGTCCAAGACAAACTGATACTTTTTCTAAGTATCCATCAATTTAACATTTGTAACTTAGACACATCAAGCGTCATAAGACCCACTTGATTTCCATGTCCCTAACAAGAAAGAACACTAAGTAACATATTCCTATTATCACCCCATCATCATCTAGGGTTGTTTATCAAAGAGAAGAGATTATCATCTCCTCTGGTTATTGCGTGAACTTTCAACTATTCATGAGTCATTTACTCATGTTTCATCCTAGGTTCCTTGCCATCAGCCTAGGAATTATAAGGATGATTACATGTCATTATTCTTTTCTTTGTTATTGTCTAACATGTTCATGAGCATTTTGTGATTTTATCACATTTCCCATTTCCACGTCATGGGAAAAGATCTTTACTATTCACACATGCTTTATCTGACAGGGATCATCTCCCTTGTTCTCATTCTCTTATTATGAGGATTATACTTTTCATTTCCTCATACATACAGATTGATCTGAGATCATCTCAGATTCCACTTTATTTCACTTAGGATGTGATATACATGTCCATACCATATTTCTTGTTTCATTATACTCACTAGATTGTCTCAGAATGGACTACTTGATCAGAGTAATCAGAAAGATAACAATCTAAGAGTTCCATACTCACCTTATCTCCAATAATTATATACCCGGCCAGGGTATATCAGTACTGAGATTAGGTAGTATGCACTTTGTTTACTATCATGTTCCTTACTTTTCATATCATTATAAACACAGGATTTAACATTCCTAGATTTTCTCCAGGCACCACATATATACCTCATCCTCTTTTACACAGAAAAGGGCAATTATAGAGCATTTAAAAGAATACTGAACAGAATATAAATTCTAGTTCTCATCATTGCTTCCCTATGTCCCCATAGGACAATCAATAGGGAAATCCATAACAACAATCCTTTTTAGGATTATCAGATAATCATCAAGATAAGGCATATCAAAATGAAAAGATCTATATAACTGTTACCCCTCGCGGTCATCCACCGCTTCAGGTTGACTCAACACATAGAGTCTAGTTATTTCATGTTGTTGCTCTCGCCTTTTTACGTTATTGGGCTGTAACTTTCATAAGCCATGTCGAGTCTACCTCGGTTGTTGAGTCATTTCCTCCTTTCTTTCTGAACAAAAGAGTTAAGTGTGCTCAACATGTCCATAACTATAGCATGTCTTATCCTCGTACCATGGTCTTATCGGTCTTATTACCGATGTAGAGACTAAGCCATGGGTTCTTACAGGTGAAAAGTTAAGACCTTTGCCTTTACTTAGTGGCTACTGCCCTGGTACACTAGGCATTTTTTGTACTGGTGGCAACAAAAACTGTCTTTTTAGAACAACTAGGCACATGTCTCTAGAATTGTAGAGACCTTTCCTTATTTCTCAACTTATTTCCCCATCTTGGGCATTGCCATCACATATATACTATCTGTCTAACTTATGGCAGAGTCTACTTTCTCACCATATGTTAATCTTTCCCACATTTTCCACTGTTCCAACATGACTATGTCATTCAGGAACCCTTTCAAAGCCCAAAGTTTCAGTATTGAGGACTGGTAACCTAGGTTGTAATGCTAGTATTCAGTCTACTATATGCATCACTGTTGTCCTAGCCTTCCCAACAAGAGCATAAACATAGGATTCTCTATCCTGATCGGGTCATGATGGGAATTCTCAGGCATTCATTCTTCTCTTTCTTGATCCCTTGTACCCTTTCCTGGTGCAACAACATTGCCCTCAACAATGTATTCCTCAGGTTCCCCAGTCATTTATAAACTTCACCCTTTCTTCTGCATAAGCAGAAGTCACTATAAGGTATACTGGAGGACACTAACACAGACTCAACACCTTAGTCCTATGTCTCTGTAGACTCAGTAAACCTTAAGCTCTGATACCAAACTTGTAATGACCGACAATCAAATCATTACTAATTAAGCGGAATTAAACATAAACAACATATTAACAAAAATCACTAAAAATTAAAACCATTTTTCAAAGAGATTAATTCCAAGGAAAACTCTTACTGAAAGGTCCAAAACCTTATATACATCATTATTCACATTGTACATATCTGGTACATCTCATCTCGAGAATAACATATAACAGTTGCTTTACCAAACTGTACATGAGCAACATAAAACCTCGAGGCGCGTAAGCCAAAATCTCTTATTGATCATAAAACCAGTATGAACCAACTCCAAGGACCTGAGAGTACAGAGACGACACATAGAACTCATATCTACAAGAGATGATAGACAGTACACTCAACCGGAGCTATCACTGCTGCCTCAACTGTTGTTCTTCCTATGCAAAAAGGTCTTCACCTCCTTGTGCACGTTCACCTAAAAATTTGGGCCCCACGGGGGTGAGACAATTGAAAATTGCCCCAGCGAGAGATATAACTCTCCGCCGACCATATTATTATCACAGTTAATCATTTATAAACTGAGCAGAGGTTCTTATTATATTAACAGGCATGATTAATCATTGTATGAAGAAGTACTCTCCTTTCTTTAAGGAGAGCATTGCATCTACCCATGGTAGAATTAATAATTAACTACTTGCTTTGCAAGGAATGTAAAGAAACATAAATCACATCTATCCACTAAGGATGCATAAAAGAAATGTAACATCAGCCAAATGATTTCCGTATTTAAGCAAACATGCTAGGCGGCTGATTACATTTTACAATCACACTTAAGCCCTGAGGAGATGAGGTATACCGCTCATACTCCAACCGACCATTGCGAAGTCGAAATCGGTACCATACAAGGTCAATGGAAGAGCCGGCTTCCAAGACCTCTACCGTCTTGGTCAGTGCGAGACCACAAGCAGGACCATGTCAACTGCTTACATAGCTTTCCAGGGTATACCGGAAACTTCGCTGTAGAGCTACAGCGGCGGCTGCACTCCTTCGGCATCGAGAGATTTAATGTTTATCTCACATCGATTCGGCATAAATCATCATCGGGAGATTCATGATACATCCATCCCGGCATCTATAATGAAGGATTGAGAGATTTAATGTTTATCTCACATCAATTCCTCCATTAGGGCGTACGGATATTTTCACCCATCACCCCCGCATATTCAAAAATATGCGATCTCCAAGAGATCCTGTGGGAAAACATGTTTCACCATCACCAACTGCTAACGATGATGGATCTATGGTCAGGGCACTACATGATAAAATTCCACTTGATTAATTAAGTGCATTACCATATTCTTTTAGCATCAGTCAAGTTTTCACGCAAGAATTATTATGACAAATGCTACAAAGAAAGATGTAATACATGTATCAAGTACTTTCAAATCTTTAAAACACATGATACTTGGGATCTCAGTCCCTTATCACATTACTGGGAATTCTCATCCCTTCACATCATCATTATCATGATTACTGGATCTGGGTATTCAAACCCTTAGATCATCACATAACATTGTTACCTCTATAACAGGTAACCATTACCTCTAGGTCCTCAGACCAAGGTATTTATTTCACTTGTTGTGCAAGTATTCACATGGATCACAAGGCCATCACACATCTTGTTACCTCTCACTAGGCAACAACTTATTCACATGGCTCACAAGCCCATTAATCATCTTGTCACCTCTCACTAGGCAACAACTTATTCACATGGCTCACAAGGCCATTAATCATCGTGTCACCTCTCACTAGGCAACAACTTATTCACATGGCTCATAAGGCCATTCAACATTATACTTATTATATAAGTATTTAACATAGCTCACAAGGCTATTGTAATAAGAGAAATACAACCTTCCCATCATTAGGGTTAGGGTTTCCCTTTTGTATCGATTAGGGTTTCTCTTACATGTCATTACCCTTCATTAGGGTTAGGGTTTTCCATTATTAACCATTTAGGTTTTCAAGATCATATTATCAATGATCAAACCCTAATTCATTGCTCCACACATCTAGGAGCCAACATTGATACCATAAGTATTCAATCATACTTATTTATTCTCATTCATTTATCATTAAATGAATCATCAACACAAGGTATGAGTTTGTCTCTCATCCTTACCAGGGTATGACTACATCATACTTTATTAACTTGGCTTAATCCTTTCTCAAGGTATGTTAGCCCACACTTATCAAAGTGCATCAAACTCATTACATTTCAATGTAATATTTGACATAACATACCTCATGTATTACTCATCCAAGTATATTGGATTTGAGGTGCATTAAGGTGTATCAACTTTGGAGTGCTGGATGTGATATCTATCATGCCTGGATGTATCACTTCCCTCATCACTTTTATCTTATTTAAGTTCATCACTTATCTTGTATTAGGGTATTTCCCATCCTAATACTTTAAGCACCAACCTATCACATTTATCATGTAATGTATTGGTCATAAGTCACACAATTGAATTATTCAACCATCATTAATGATATGAACTCATCTCGGGTTAAGGGATTATTGATATAGGATTAACCATTATCAACCACTCTAGGTGTTTCACCTATCAAGGTATTATCAACACCATTACTTGGTGTCACACTCATCACTCCTAAGAGTGTCTTTCCCTTACCTTTACAAGGTGTATAGGGTTAAATCATGTGCATATGTTCACCATATCGGGTTGTAGGTGTATAGACACTTACCATATCGGGCTAGGATTTGCACTTGTCTCCATATCAGGCATGAGGTACCTTCTTGACCTCATATCGGGCACAAGATATATGTATGTGTTGCCCATGATACTTATGATGTATCAACCCATCACCATGTCGGGCTAGAAGTACATTCAATCACCCTATCGGGCTAGTCACCATCTAGGGTTAGCCATGATGGGCTAGGGTTACCATATCGGACTCAACCCAATATATAAGTGAATTGGAGTGTAAGGCACCAAACGATATTGGGCTACATCATCAAACATTAGGTTGCAACACCCATGTCGGGTTAGGGTGGATTGTGTCTGGCACATGGCATATACATGTGTCGCCCATGATACTTAAGGGGTATCAACTTATCACCATATCGGGCTATCATATTGTCTAGGTTTGTGTATCGTGCAACCCTATCGCTCAACCCTATCGTGCAACCCTATCGTGCATCCATGTCATGCATCTATGTTGTGCATTCATGTCATGTAATGACACTTGTTACTCTTCTCTTATATCAGGTTACCCAAATTAGGGTTTCATGTCAACTTATAAATATTCATTCAATCTTGTATCATGTATGGAGTCTATACTTGACTCCCTATCGTGAAAGAGGTGTATACTACACCCCCATATCGTTCAATAAGGTTTACAAACCTATTCATATCATTTTAGTGAAATAGGTGCATCATCATATCGGGTTAGAGGTGCTTGCTTATGTGCATGCACCCAATATCACTTTTATAAGGTGATATCACAATTTTCAAGCTCTAGACCTTTATTATAACTATTATAGTTCAAGTAAAAAGGTCTACGAAACTACTATAACTCATAATTTCATCAACTATTTCAGGAAATTTTGGAATTAAAAGTAGATCATTAAATACAACAATTTAGGTGATGAATAATAACATGATTGAGTTCAAGTTATATAACCTGCCTTAAAAACCACTTCAAAGCTTCAAGGTCCAAAGCTCCATGTTCCTAAGGTTGAAGATGACTTTATCAAAGGTCCAAGGCTCGTTCACAACTCCTTCATATACATGGAATCACCATGGATAAGAAATTGGTGAAGAAGAAAAGAAAGGTAGATCATAACCCTAATTCCATGCTTCAATTCAAGCTTGAAGACAACTATATCTTACCTTAGGGTTAAGTTTTGAGTTACTTAGCTCCTTGGCCGACACCCCACCACTCTTGGGCGATATGGACTTCCTCTTGGCCGACACAACCTTTCTTGTGGCCGATACCCCCTCACTTGTGGCCAAAATCACTTCAATTGGCCGATATCAACTTGCTATGAGCAATATCAACATGGTATGACCGATACACTTGCTATGGCCGATACCCAAGGCCTATCCACGATACCCTTGTGCCCTTGCACGATATGCCAACCCTCGTGCATGATATGGCACTCACTTGCACGATATTGCACGATATGGCACTCAACTCTTCACCCTATTGGCCGATATCACCTTATATGGCCAATTTCATCTACTTGGCCGATATGCTTTTGCTATGGGCAATATCCAAGGGCCTATGCACGATATGCTTTCTCTCCTGCACGATACAAGAGCCCCATGCACGATACCACAAGGTAGGAGGGTGGTAAGGGTCGAAAAATTCCATTAAGGGGTCAAACTAGGGGTATATATACTTGCTGATCATGAAGAGAGGCAAAAAATGAGGTGTCAACATTTTGAGCTAGTAGGTGCCACGTGTCATGCATGGGTGACACGTGTCCATGCATGAAACATCATTTATCTTGTCTTGCAAAACAGTTGAGGATCATCTAGATATGCAATTTTGTCCATTACTTATCCATTTGGATAAGTTATCTAGGTTTAATCACTATTTCATGTCAAGCTGATACACTTTTTCTAAGGAAACTTGTTCGCCATCATACCTCACCTCCTTGAGCTTATTTGCATGATATTGACATTTCCATGAGTTCACAAAACGATATGGGACACCTCCTTGGGCTCCATGGCCGATAGGCACTCATATATAAGCTTTTCAACTTTATACAACTCAAGTTAAGCTTCCAAATTCAACCCTTTTTCTTGGTCATTTCTTCACCAAGATTACCATCATTCATGATGGAATAAAACATGGTGTACCATTCATTATCTCTCTTCTAAATGATACATAGAGGAAGTAGGAACACTCTAGAGGTGGTAATTTTCATATCAACCCCATATTTTGGGTAAATTACAATTTGTACCAAAATTGGTGCACAAGGTACCAGCATTGTTCAAACAAGTTCAAACTTGGAATTTAGACTTTCCACAAGCCACCACCTTGCATAATTCTCTCAATAATGATGCTACAACACATGAGGCATGTTCAACATGTGACATTTTGCATTATAGCCCCTCAATTTGGGTAAATTGCACTTTGGTCCAAAATAAAGGAAAATTGCTCAAACAACATTCAATCGGGACCAAACTTGAAACATGAGTGTGTCACATGATAAAAAAACACCTTAGAGGATTATATTAAAGTTCTAAGCAACTTTATTAGCCAAAATAATTAGGGTTACCTCATAACCCAGGTCAGGGTTGTTACAGTTTCACTTGCCCAATTTGATTGGAACAATGATTGGTATTCGATACCAATTAGAAACAAAAGAAGGTAAGTCAATCGGGAACCGACCAGTGCCACGAACTGACCGGTTCAGAAGTGAACTGATCAGCTCATGGGTCCCAACCGATCGGTTGAGGTGTCAACTGACCGGTTCACTTGTGAACTGATCGGTTCAGGTTGCGAGTTGGTTGCTTTTGTGGAAAATCTCGAACCCTTCTACTCCTGCTTTTAGTCCCGCATTGCCTGGGATGGAGAACCCTGTCCCATGACCCTCCTATATATAGGGGTATTGGGGGCTTCTCAAAGTACAACTTAGTGCATTCAATTCCACCTCCATAGGTTGTAGAACTGATTCTGTATCGGGGTGACATTTCCTCAGCATAGAATTGTGAAACACGGGGTGTAACCTTTGTAACTCTGGTGGAAACTCTAGTTTATAGGCTACTTTTCCAATCTGTTCAATGATTGGATAAGGTCCCATAAACCTAGGAGCTAACTTCCCTTTCCTTCCAAATCTCAGAACTCCCTTCCAAGGCGAGACTTTGAGATACACTCTGTCTCTAACATGGAATTCCAAAGGTCTACGACGTTTGTCAGCATAAGATTTCTGCCTATCCTGTGCAGTCTTGATCTGTTGTTGTATTACTTTAATCTTCTTTGTGGTCTGCTACACAAGATCAGGACCTAATAGTTGATATTCACCAGTTTCATACCAACATAGGGGTGATCTACAACGTCTACTGATGTGATATTTGAATGCACTGACAAACTCACTCGGGGTTGAAATCCCCGAGCTTTTACCAAAACCAAAGTGAAATAATACCACCCGCTGCTCATGAAGGAAGGTAAAAATGAGGTATAATGAATTTGAGCTAGTAGGTGTCACATGTCCATGCATGGATGACACATGTACATGCATGCATCAAAATTTATCTTGACATGAAAAACAGTTGAGGGTGATCTAGGGATAAATATTCATCCATTACATATCCCTTTGATTAAGATATATCAATTAATTCATCACTTTATGCACAACTCGTCACAACTTTACTAAGGAAGTTGTAACCTGACACAACTCACCTCCTTGAGGTTATTTGCACGACATGGCCTTTTCCAAGAGTTAACAAAACGATATGAGGGTCCTCCTATGGCTCCTTGGCCGATAGGCACTCATATATAAGATTTTCAACTTGATACAACTCAAGTTAAGCTTTCATATTCAACCCTTTTTCTTGATCATATTCTCACCAAGAGTACCATCACTCATAATTCATTCAAACATGGTGTCTCATACATTATATATCCTCTAAATGATACATAGAGTAAGTAGGGACACTCTCAAGGTGTTAATTTGCATATCAACCCCACATTTTGGGTAAATTACAATTTGTACCAAAATTGGTGCACAAGGTACCAACATTGTTCAAACAAGTTCAAACTTGGAATTTGGGTTTTCCAAAAGCCACCACCTTGCATAATTCTATCTATAATGATGCTAAAACACATGAGGCATGTTCAAAATATGACATATTTCAATATAACCCCTCAACTTGGGTAAATTGCACTTTGGTCCAAAACAAAGGAACATTGCTCAAACCACATTCAATCAGGACCAAACTTTGAACATAAGTGTGTCACATGATAACAAAACACCTTAGAGGATTATATTAGAGTTCTAAGCAACTTTATTAGCCAAAACAAATAGGGTTACCTAATAACTCAAGTCAGGGTCATTACATAAAACGTACAAAGTGAGAACTTATCTCATCATCACATGACACTTGCATCACAACCATTACAAGGTCATAACCAATATCACATCACTATGGGATATCAACCCCTCAATCATATAACTAGAGGATTTTACCTCAATTTGTTCTCAAGGCACTTGTTAGGTCGTTAGACCAAATCATATAACTCCTGCACATTCAACATCACAATATGCCTCAACATTACTCACAATCACCACCTTGTATTGTACAAGAGTCACTGTAATGAACCTGACCTGGGTTATGAGGTAACCCTATTTGTTTTGGCTAATAAAGTTTCTTAGAATTTTAATATAATTATCTAAGGTGTTTTGTTATCATGTGACACACTTATGTTCCAAGTTTGGTCTTGATTGAATGTTGTTTGAGTAATGTTCCTTTGTTTTAGACCAAAGTGCAATTTACCCAAGTTGAGGGGTTATATTGCAATATTTCATATGTTGAACATGACTCATATGTTTTTGAATCATTATATAGAGAATTATGCAAGGTGGTGGCTGGTGGAAAGCCCAAATTCCAAGTTTGAACTTGTTTGAACAATGCTGGTACCTTGTGCACCAATTTTGGTACAAATTGTAATTTACCCAAAATGTGGGGTTGATATACAAATTACCACCTCTAGAGTGTCCCTACTCCCTCCTATTATCATGTAGAGGAGAGAGAAATAAGGAGACTGTTACAACCCCAATTTTCGGGTTCAATTGTTGAGAAATGTAATTTCTCATAATAAAGATATTTGAACATATATTGATATAATTTATTTTGAATAAGTGGATTTCATTTACAATAGCCTTGATGGTTGTTTTGTGGGCTTTATTGGCTATTGGGCCCAATAACAAGGAAATAAAGAAAGGAAATTCAATTATTAAATTAGTAAATGAATAATTTAGTTTTTTTTATAGAAAAGAACGAGGTAGAAACCTCTAGAGGGCAAAGGAATGTAATCCAAGGATGAATTTCGTGCCCTTAGGTTCCTTGGGTTCCAAGGAGTCCAAAATTGAAAAGATAATGCAATATGAAAGGAAAAGATCAATTAAGTATTTCTTTATTAAGAAAGAAATTGAAAAAAATGATAAAATGTGGGAAATAAGTGGAAAGAGGTATAATTGAGTTATCCTTTATGGATTTTTGTATCCAAAGGATTCTTAATGTTAAAAGGAATTCCAATAAGGAAAATAAAAGAGACATAAAGAGAAATCCTTAAAAAGAGATAGTTTAATAAAGAAAAAGTAAGATAATGAGAAAAAGGATGAAAGATAAGGAAAGAGGCTAAGGTATATCCCCAAGATGGGATTTTGAGCCATTAAGGTTCCTTGAGGGTCAAGGAACTCAGAATAATAATTTTATTGCAAGGAAAAGAGAAAATATGTGAGAAATATATATATATATAATTAAGTGATATCTCGCACCTAATGAAAAGGCATGATTTCTTTTAGATAATGGGCCCAATTTCGGCAGAGTGGTAGATAAAGTTATTATTAAGTTTCCCTCAAAGTTTGGGATTAATTGGACACTCGGTTTGCTAGATATGATTTTTGGAATATTTCCTAATGTGAAGAGGATAACATTAAATGTCACAAATTTCCAATTTGTTTGTAAATGATTTTCTTAGCGTGTGGAATCTGGGTCATCAGATCTGAAATATGATGGTGGCTGCTTGTCACCTACCTCGGCCAAGAAAGGAAAACAGAGCTCTATTTTGTTAAATTTCCACTCGATTTTCTTGCAACTCAGTGGGTGTGTGGGACTAGAGATCTCTCCAGTAGATCCGAAGATGGAAAACGTGCTGAATCATCCTAAGTTTTAGTATCTTTCGGTGATTAATTTGAAAATCCCTAATCGCGTGGTGCTCCCCGACCGACCTGAGGAACCAGATCTATAAAAGGGAGGCTAGCAACCTCTCTGCAAGATCAAAAAGCCATTGGCTAGGTGCTACACGACCTCAAACTCTCTCCTTCACCTATAATTTCCTTTCTGATCTCGACCCCATAGCAGTTTGTGACCAGCGGCTTCCCTGGAGATTGGTCTTGCAGCCACGGCGACGCTGACCGCCACTGATGAATCGGAAGATGTCAGGAAGTTCACCGGAGTGAGGCGAAGGAAGATGGATCCTTTCCTACCAAAGGGAGGGATGGGATCACGGGGTCAACTTCTGGGTTGACCTTGGATGGGAGCCGACTCGCGAATAGAGAGGTCGCAAGGTAGAAGATGAAGTAGCGGGAAAAGTCCACGCTACCACTGAGTCCAATGCAGGAAGGGAGGGACATATAGGTCTTTTAACCCTATTCCTCCGCCTCCACCTTGCGAGGACGAGCTGTAGAGTTGGCGGCTTGCCATTGGCCCATTTAGTCCACATGGATAAAAGGTAAAAGGTCCTTTTTCCTACTTGGCACGTTCTGATAGGCCCAAAATGATTTATTTTGTGAAATTTTTAAGAAATCGTAGGATTTTCCAATGGGTACGTATAATATATCAATTTTGATCAGAAAAATACGAGGAAAACATTAAAATTTGTTTGAGAACCTGAAATTATTCATATTTGCAAAAGTATCTTAATCTAATGAAAAGTGCTTATGTCTTAGATTAAGAAACCCTAATTGAACATATTGGTTAAGTTCATAGTGTTTAATTGATGAAATTGAGTAATTATAACCTGTCAAATAGGTAATGATGAACTTGAACCAGATCTAGATGTTTCTTGCATGCTTTAGGGTTTTATTTTGAATAAGAATGATTAAAAACTTAGAAACCCTAATTAGGTTTAGAAGTTGGGTTTAATGTCTTAATTATGTTACTTTGAGATATAATAACTTGTGGAGAATAATAAGATGATATCATGCCTGTTTTAGGGTTTGAACACATGAAGATGCATAATAGCTTAGAAACCCTAACTTAAGGTTAATGGTTGCTCATGAGATATAATTTGAGGTCCTTTTTATAAAACTGATGTTAGGTTAACCTTAGACTAGTAGATGTTAAAAAAATGCTTTAATGTGAATATGTAAGTTATTAGGGTTTTGCACCTAGAACTGTTGTTATAGGGTTTTGTGGATACCATTGAGGAAAGCTGTAAAACGATCTACAAAGAACTCTAATGAAACCCTAATGTGGATTAGAAACCCTAGAAAGTGAATCCAAGTCAATTAAATAGAAATATTCTTAGCAAAGTGTAGTAAATAGGTTACATATGCTTTTCAGGAATATTGTGATTGTTGAACTGCTTCTTGGATTACTTGCTTGCTTGGAAGTATTAATAGCTTGTTGAATCTGCAAGTCAGGTATGTGGTTAATTATGAATAACCACCTTAGTTTCCCGAGGATTTTTTGGATGGTTAATCGCATTGAATGCAATTTATCAGTTTGAATGTTCATACTTGCAAACTATAAAGTCACTATGATTATCACATTAATAATAGAAGTATGGATTCTCGCACCTACATACCACCCTGATGGATGATGTCAAAGGTCAGGCCCAAATGGGTAGACTAATGGACACCTTGAGTGGTGACCCCAGACACCAAGCTCAGGAATGAGAAGGTGGCCTATGATATTGTATGACTAGTGGGCACCATGAGTGGTGACCCCCAGGCACCAAGCTCGGGAATGAGAAGGTGGCCTTAAGTCATTAGCAAAGGGCACCCTAAGGTGGGTATGCTAGGGTTAGGGCAAAAGCGGTGGAGAATGTCATACTGAAAAGTGTAAATTGGCTTGTTAATTAAATTGATTGTGATTATTAAATTGTTAGCCATATTTGCAAGATTTTGGTTGTTCCCACATACCAGTATATTTCTATATACTGACCGACGTTTTGTTTGTCGGCATTTTAGGAACATCAATTGAAAGAACAAACAGTAAAGTGACACATTGCAGAAAAAGAAATAAAGTGCAAGGAGGATTAGATAGAATAATTCAAGACCAGGATAGATAGATTTTCGAGGTTTTCAAAGGTAAGTAAAGTTTTAATTTTATACCAAATTCCAGTTAGTTAGTAGAATTTCATAATTGTTATTGATTATTTGTCGAACCTTTGATCCTGTTAATTGGATAACGGCACCGACCTTTCGGTCTTCCTTAATTGGGGGTTACTGGGAGGCAGGGTCATTACAATTGGTATTAGAGCGAAGGTTCCTCAAGTAATATTTAATAATTATTAAATTTTACAAATTCTATAGAACCCAAGGGAGTTATTAGAGGATTATCCAAAAGACGGAGGTGTCTAGAAAAGGATCACGACTGAGGGCTGGCAATATTTTCCTCCGCACCGCTAGTCGGAATACGAGGACTCCCAGATCCGTGTGACTGCCTGGCCAAAGTCTTAGAGTATGATTCGAAATAAGATACCTTTAGGACTCTCTCATATTGTTCATCCCTTCTCAACTCAAATTCTATTAAGGACCTTAAGGATTAGGGTTCTCTCTCTTCTCCTCACCCTCTTGAGGTATGGGAAAAGTTAATAAGGTCTAAGGAATCCTCCACCAAATTAATAAAAAGCATGTAAATAAGATGTCATGGACATAAGCTTAATAGATTAAGTGCAAACTAAAGAATATATACATGCTTAGGTCGTATGACACGAGTTGTCTTTGCCCTCAGGAGAAATCTGAGGATAGACCTCCTTGTCTGGAGAATGAGTAGAGAGAATTAATCTTGGAGGTAGAGACCTCCATTAAAAGTAGAGACCTAGCACATCCTTTGAGGATGATGTTAACCCTAACCCTAAGTGAAGATTAGAGAGAGAGATGACATGATGAGTTATATGTCATGGTTGACCAGATGTTTGGATTGCCATACGAGCCATGTGAGGTTGGGTGACCTAGCACCTTTGGCAACCCGAGAAAGGGTCGTGCGTGTTAAGCAAAGGGTAGCTCCTTCATGGATGAAGTTAGTGAAGGACCTATTGAAACCTTATGGCTTATGCAATTAGGGGATAGCATTCCCCCAGAGTACGTCAGTGGTATGGTAGTAGGTTGAGACCCTGGATAGAAGGGCATGATGGATGGCTTATGAGATAAGCATAAAGAGATGAGTTGAACATAGGCTTCAACCACATAGGGGTTTGCTTGAGAACATGAGCCTTCATGGAGAAGGGACCTCTAGTAGGTATGGTTGGAGGTGGTTTTAGATCTAGAGAGAGGAAGCAGGACCCCAACAAGGAGGTTGGAAGTCTAAAACCCCGAAACTTGAAGAATAGTGGGGAGTTAAGGATGATGTGACCTATGTGGATGATAGTGGTTTCCTTATGCTTGATTCCTGGTGGCTGATGATATCTTGGTTTCCTTTAGAGGAACCAAACCCTAGAGAGAGGACGATGCTTCTAGTACCCATGGTATAAGTGGTTACCTGTTGGATGAGATAAAGAGTGCTTTAGACCCTGAGGAGGTTTAAGTAACCAGTTGTGAGGCTTTATACCTAGTTGGTTGCCCTGGAAGAGGACTCAACTCTAAAGCGTTGATCGAGTAGAAAGATCATGGAGGTACATGACATACCTTGGACATGCTTGATTTGTGGTTAAGAGGTTGAGCATGTAGTTGGATACCCAAAGGAGAACCTAGGGTTCCTAGGCCTAAGAGGGGAAGTAGTGTATCCGATACTCATGATGAGATTTGAGTCTCTATAGGTTCGAGAATGGTACTCCTCATGTGTAGAGGTAAAGGAAATCCCTTACGTCAAGGGTATGTTTGATGAACCCCTCACAACTAAGTTGAGGTAATGTTGAGGATGAGAAAAAGTGCGATCTAGCATGGTTTTGTAGGTACACTTGTGCCTTAGTAGTTGTTGGTTTAAGCATGCTCATATGGATGTAAACCCTAAGGATGCTTGTGACCTTTTTTATAAAGGTGTGGTTTCCTCCCATCCTGGGAGAGCGACCCCTTTGGTAGGGAGTTTACCAGTTTGGTTGATTTTGAGGTAACCTAAGGAGGTTTCATAGGATCTTGAGAAGCTAAGTGAAGAGTACATGGCATGAGAATGAACCTATAGACACATAGATAACCATCTCGATGTGCATGTGGATGTGTTACCATGGAGGTAACCGGTATGGGGCTCGACCAAGGTAGGCAGGTCGCCATGACCCTTATGAAAGGATGAAAGTCAGCCCACGAGTGCAAGAAGAGAGATGATGAATGTTTGGGTAAGGTTCTATGTTGGACATGTACCATAATAGAATCCTAAGTCTATCCTAGGGTCAGGTAGGGATAAGACCGATGGAAGAAGGAGTTGCCTAATTCCCTAGTTGCACATGACCATAGGGTCGGGAGGTAACATCTATCATTGTTTGAGGGCCATGGGTTAGGAGATTGATCACCTTCATGAACTCATGGAACCCAAAGGGCAGATGAGTAGGGAACTCTTTGGATGCATAAGGGAAGAGGGATGACCCCAAAAGTGTCGGCACCCTATAGACCTAGAGGAGATGGCCAAGGATTGTGTGGTGACCCAAGTAGGTTTCAGATCAGTTTTCCATGGAAGTAATTTTTGATATCATGATGTTTGTGATGTAGAGACATATGTGGAACGTTTCAACTTGGATTTGAAAGTGTATTGGCAAGGTGGGTTGTACCATCTCTACTCTTGGAACAGGAAGAACTCTGTATTTGGACTGCAGTCAAATGCTTATTTCCTCTTGTTATGGGAGTGAGAGATAGGACAGTACGCATGCCTTACACCAAGGATAAAGATGATGGAAGTTGGAATGTTGCTACAAGGCATGAGGATAGAGATGATAACATACCTTTGTGGAGAGAATAATACATGGATGGTTTACAAAAACTAAGAGTATTAAGGAGATCATCTTGTGAGGATGTTTTATCTTCAACTAAGTGGATTTTTGCAAGTGTTACAAGGAATCACAAGGTTGAGTTTGATCACCATGAGGATGAGCTCAGAGTTTCTTGATGAAGACAAACTTAGAGTTTGAGATGAGATGATAAGTATAATGCATGGAGGTGTATGTCTTCGACATTTACTAACACATAAGGATAAGGAGTGGTAATGAATGCTCTGGTTGAGATATAGCCCCCTAGTTTAGCTGGAAGCTAGATGAAGTTGAGGTTGTTTGACTAACCCTATGTTTGGAAAGAAGATGTGTTTTGGCTAACACTCGGATGTAATAAGATATGTTGAACAAGTTAATGGTTGTTTGGGTATCCAGTTTAGTCCTTGATGTAGTAAAATGATGGTGATAGAACCTCAGATACACTTCTTTGGATAGGAAGGTAATAAAACCCTTTTGAGAGTGGTTTAGGGATTTCAAGGTATCAAGTTTGAGGAATCATAACAATACAGGAGGACATGATATACCTAGGTACTATAAAGATAGTAAGTGATGGTAGCATTCTGGATGCTTAAAACAAAGTTGCATGTAGCATGTGGCCATGCAAGCCAGGAGGTGAAGGACGAACACCATTAACCCAGTGCATGGATATAAAGTATAAAGAGTTCCCGAGAGGGAATGGGAGTTCCTCATTATGGATGTTGTGAGTTTCTCCTAGACCAAGAAGGTCAAGATACAATATGGGTTATGGTAGATCGCCTTACCTAGATGACATGAGAAAGGAAGAGTTCTATCAAGGGATAGATCTGGTTGAACTACATATGAAAATAGATGGTTCAACTACACCATGCTGCAAATTCAAAAGTTCTTGATGTGACCTAAAGGTTCACTTCCATGAGGTGGAAGTAGATACATGAAGAACTCAGTGTTTGTACAGTTTATCACCCCATACTAATGGACAGTATGATCCAGACTAGAGGGTCTGATGAGAGCATGTGTGCTCATTTAGGGTGATACATAGAGACAATTCTTAAGATGTGATGTTACCCACCATAGCCTTTATCGGGATGCAAGAAGTTCTACAGAGAGGTTGTGTCGGTCACCACTTCATTATGATGATGTTGGTGAAGTAGGCCTCGTGAAGGTCAGAAAAGAACCACAAGTGTGTGCAGATGAAGTCGCTTTGATCGTGCAATGGCTGAGAAAGAGAGCCCAGTGGTGACATGAGTCATGAGTTGATGCAAAGCAGACTGATATGCAGTTCACTGTGGGAGAATATGTGATGTGAAAATCCGACCCCTCTAAGCTACAGCTGAGAAAGATGAGTCCCCGATATATGGGTCCTTTTGAGATGGATTGGTGGAGATGGTTGTGTTTAACCTTACCCCTCGGGATAAAATGATGTGTTGCATGAGTACGATCTAGAGCACTATGTGAGGTACCCAAGCCATGTGCTGATGCCCTGAACCTATTCAGCTTTTGAGAAGCTGAAATGCCCTGAGTCACATATGAGGGTATGATATACCAAGGTTAAAAAAAAGGAACTCAGATGGATGAATATGAGATGATGAAGGTTCTTGGGAAGCACCATGGAAAGGGTGAAGCCACATGGGAGCCCTGATGGACATAAGAAAGGCTTGTCCTATTTGTTTGCTTGATGGAATTTTGAGGACAAAATTCTTATAAGAGGGGAAGGATGTTACAACCCCAATTTTCGGGTTCAATTGGTGAGAAATGTAATTTCTCATAATAAAGATATTTGAACATATATTGATATAATTTATTTTGAATAAGTGGGTTTCGTTTACAATAGCCTTGATGGTTGTTTTGTGGGCTTTATTGGCTATTGGGCCCAATAATAAGGAAATAAAGAAAGGAAATTCAATTATTAAATTAGTAAATGAATAATTGAGTTTTTTTTAGAAAAGAATGAGGTAGAAACCTCTAGAGGGCAAAGGAATGTAATCCAAGGATGAATTTCATGCCCTTAGGTTCCAAGGAATCCAAAATTGAAAAGATAATGCAATATGAAAGGAAAAGATCAATTAAGTATTTCTTTATTAAGAAAGAAATTGAAAACAATGATAAAATGTGGGAAATAAGTGGAAAGAGGTATAATTGAGTTATCCTTTGTAGATTTTTGTATCCAAAGGATTCTTAATGTTAAAAGGAATTCCAATAAGTAAAATAAAAGAGAGATAAAGAGAAATCCTTAAAAAGAGATAGTTTAATAAAGAAAAAGTAAGATAATGAGAAAAAGGATGAAAGATAAGGAAAGAGGCTAAGGTATATCCCCAAGATGGGATTTCGAGCCATTAAGGTTCCTTGAGGGTCAAGGAACTCAGAATAATAATTTTATTGCAAGGAAAAGAGAAAATTGTGAGAAATATATATATAATTAAGTGATATCTTGCACCTAAAGAAAAGGCATGATTTCTTTTAGATAATGAGCCCAATTTCGGTAGAGAGGTAGATAAAGTTATTATTAAGTTTCCCTCAAAGTTTGGGATTAATTGGACACACAGTTTGGGAGATATGATTTTTGGAATATTTCCTAATGTGAAGAGGATAACATTAAATGTCACGAATTTCCAATTTGTTTGTAAATGATTTTCTTGGCACGTGGAATCTGGGTCGTCAGATCTGAAATCTGAAGGTGGCTGCTTGTCACCTACCTCGGCCAAAAAAGGAAAATAGAGCTTCGTTTTGTTAAATTTCCACTCGATTTTCTTGCAACTCAGTGGGTGTGTGGGACTAGAGATCTCTCCAGTAGATCTGAATATGGAAAACATGCTGAATCATCCTAAGTTTTAGTATCTTTCAGCGATTAATTTGAAAATCCCTAATCGTGTGGTGCTCCCCGACCGACTTAAGGAACCAGATCTATAAAAGGGGGGCTACCAACCCCTCTGCAAGATCAAAAAGCCGTTGGATAGGTGCTACACGACCTCAAACTCTCTGCTCCACCTATAATTTCCTTCCTGTTCTTGACCCCATAGCAGTTTGTGACCAGCGGCTTCCCTGGAGATGGGTCTTGCGGCCACGGCAACGCTGAACACCACTGATGAATCAGAATATGTCAGGAAGTTCACTGGAGTGAGGTGAAGGAAGAGAGATCCTTTCCTACCAAAGGGAGGGATGGGATCATGGGGTCAACTTCTGGGTTGACCACTGATGGGAGCCGACTAGCGAATAGAGAGGTCGCAAGGTAGAAGATGAATTAGTGGGAAAAGTCCACGCTACCCCTGAGTCCAATGCATGAAGGGAGGGACAGATGGGTCTTTTAACCCTATTCCTCCACCTCCACCTTGCTAGGACGAGCTGCAGAGTTGGCGGCTTGCCATTGGCCCATTTAGTCCACGTGGATAAAAGGTAAAAGGTCCTTTTTCCTACTTGGCACGTTCTGATAGGCCCAAAATGATTTATTTTGTGAAATTTGTAAGAAATCGTAGGATTTTTGAATGGGTACGTATAATATATCAATTTTAATCAGAAAAATACGAGGAACACATTAAAATTGGTTTGAGAACCTGAAACTATTCATATTTTCAAAAGTATCTTAATCTAATGAAAAGTTCTTATGTCTTAGATTAAGAAACCCTAATTGAACATATTGGTTAAGTTCATAGTGTTTAATTGATGAAATTGAGTAATTATAACCTGTCAAATAGGTAATGATGAACTTGAACCAGATCTAGATGTTTCTTGCATGTTTTAGGGTTTTATTCTGAATAAGAATGATTAAACACTTAAAAACCCTAATTAGGTTTAGAAGTTGGGTTTAATGTCTTAATTGTGTTACTTTGAGATATAATAACCTGTGGAGAATAATAAGATGATATCATGCATGTTTTAGTGTTTGAAAGCATGAAGATGCATAATAGCTTATAAATCCTAACTTAAGGTTAATGGTTGCTCATGAGATATAATTTGAGGTCCTTTTTATAAAACTGATGTTAGGTTAACCTCAGCCTAGTAGATGTTAAAAAAAGGCTTTAATGTGAGAATGTGAGTTATTAGGGTTTTGCACCTAGAACTATTGTTTTAGGGTTTTGTGGATACCAATGAGGAAAGCTGTATAAAGATCTACAAAGAACTCTAATGAAACCCTAATGCGGATTAGAAGCCCTAGAAAGTGAATCCAAGTCAATTAAATAGAAATATTCTTAGAAAAGTGTAGTAAATAGGTTACATATGCTTTTTAGGAATATTGTGATTGTTGAACTGCTTCTTGGATTACTTGCTTACTTGGAAGTATTAATAGCTTGTTGAATCTGCAAGTCAGGTATGTGGTTAATTATGAATAACCGCCTTAGTTTCCCGAGGATTTTTCGGATGGTTAATCGCATTGAATGCAATTTATCAGTTTGAATGTTCATGCTTTCAAACTATAAAGTCACTATGATTATCACATTAATAATAGAAGTATGGATTCTCACACCTACATGCCACCCTGATGGATGATGCCAAAGGTCAGTCCCAGATGGGTAGACCAATGGACACCTTGAGTGGTGACCCCAGGCACCAAGCTCGAGAATGAGAAGTTGGCCTATGATATTGTATGACTAATGGGCACCATGAGTGCTGACCCCCAGGCACCAAGCTCGGGAATGAGAAGGTGGCCTTAAGTCATTAGCAAAGGGCACCCTAAGATGGGTATGCCAGGGTTAGGGAAAAAGCGGTGGAGAATGTCATACTGAAAAGTGTAAATTGGCTTGTTAATTAATTTGATTGTGATTATTAAATTGTTAGCCATATTTGCAAGATTTTGGTTGTTCCCACATACCAATATATTTCGATATACTGACCGACGTTTTGTTTGTCGACGTTTTAGGAACATCAATTGAAAGAACAAACAGTAAAGTGACACATTGCGGAAAAAGAAATAAAGTGCAAGGAGGATTAGATAGAATAATTCAAGACCAGGATAGATAGATTTCTGAGGTTTTCAAAGGTAAGTAAAGTTTTAATTTTATACCAAATTACAGTTAGTTAGTAGAATTTCATAATTGTTATTGATTATTTGTCGAACCTTTGATCCTGTTAATTGGATAACGGCACGGACCTTTCGGTCTTCCTTAATTAGGGGTTACCGGGAGGCGGGGTCGTTACAGAGACACCGTGTTTGATTCCATTATGAATGATGGTTATCTTGGTGATGAAATGACCCAGAAAAGGGTTGAATATGAAAGCTTAACTTGAGTTGTGTCAAGATAAAAACTTATATATGAGTGCCTATCGGCCAAGGAGCCATAGGAGGGGCCTCATATAGTTTTGTGAATTGTTGTAAAAGGCCATGTAGTGCAAAGCACCTCAAGGAGGTGAGTTGTGTTGGGTTAAAACTTCCTTAGTAAAGTTGTGATGTGTTGTGCATAAAGTGATGAATTAATTAATTGATATATCTTAATCAAAGGGATATGTAATGGACGAATATTTATCCCTAGATCACCCTCAACTATGTTTCATTTCAAGATAAATGTTGATGCATGCATGTACACGTGTCACCCATGCATGGACATGTGGCACCTACTAGCTCAAATTGATGACACCTCATTTTTACCTTTGTTCATGAGCAACAAGTATATATACCCCTAGTTCACCCCTTAATGCAATGTTGTGACCCTTACCACCCACCTACCCTAAGGTATCGTGAATAGATCTATTGTATCATGCAGGAGTGAAAAGATATCATGCATATATCCTTGGATATCGCCCATAGCTAAAGCATATCGGCCAAGTAGGTGATATTGGCCATATAGGGTGATATCGGCCATAGAGTGAACTGTTTTGACTCCAAGTGAGTGACATATTGTGACAAACCCAATTTCTATATACTTTCCTTAGTGACATACACATATATGCGTGCACTCATATCTATAAATGTCAAAAGGGAAAATATTAGAAATCAAGATAGTCAACTAAAATATAGATAAGCCAAGATCATGTCCACATCATCAGTAGATAGCCACACAACACTTCATTTAATGATAAAAGATAAGGTCATACATATTAATACTTGAGAAGGGAGAAGAATATGTCTATGAAAAAGAAAATATGATTATTTCATAGGATCTATAGTATCCTATTAGATCATCTAGAAGAATAAAAACTATCTAACTGAAATGAATAAGGTGAGAAGTGGAGATCTATCTCATATACTCCATGATCATTATTTAGTGGCTTCAAGTACTTTGATGTGCTTCATATATTGTCAATTGTTCCTTGTACCTAGAAAATACGAGAAACAAAAACATCAACAAAGTTGGTATGTGGAATTAAAAGCTCTACTATGCTGGTATATAAAATACTCAAAATTGGAGAAAGAGAAAGAAAACGTTATTTAAAGGTGGAAAATCAGGTAATCCCAAGTTATTAGCCTCATTTAGAATGAATATGCATTACTATGGTGGACTTAGCACAAACATAAATGGTGGGCCCTTCCCCATGTACCTTGCACTCTAGGGATCTCCCTGTATACCATGTACTCTAGGGAGGTGCTAGTCAACATTAAAGCTTTCCCTCTATAATAGGGAGTTTAATGAGCACCACAAGTAACTACATTTCACTTATCTTCAATTATGTTCTTTTATATTCAAGGTGGTAAATTATCAATTATTCATATATCCACATCCATCAATGTAGCTCAATTACATGCAAGAAAGTACATATATTTAGCATCCAACAAGATCAAGTCATATAATTATATCCACGTACCTTAAATTCTCTGGATTCCACAAGTCCTAGATTATGAGAAAGATAGTAGATCACCCTGAAATACAACAAAACCCTAAGGTCACCATGGGCTTTCATCAATCTACATTAGGGATTAAATTTAGGGTTTAGGTTATTTGGGGTATCACTTTAAGATTCTTATGATTCAAAGTTGGGTTCTGAGGTTAGGGTCGTCAAGGTTATTCAAGGGCATTTAAGTTATTAGGGTTTTACATAAATTGTATATAGTATTCATAATAAGGAGAGAAAAATTAGAAATTAGGGTTTTTCGTAACTATTGAATCTGATATCCTTCATAGATTAGGGTTTGGAATATCATGATGATCATGACCACAATGAGGGTTTGATCTGCTCCCATGGCAGATTTAAAATCAATTATGACCATTATTACACAATATAAAAATATTTAGGGGTCATTAGGACTTGTAGACCATATTTTCTAAAAAGGGGTCAGATCTAGTTCCTAGAAATATTTTATTTAAATGGCTGGAGTTTTTCTGATGAAAAATATGTATAGGTTCATTATATTTCGATATTCCTATCATTTTCAAGTATTTCTCTAAGGTCTGACCAATCAGATAAATTCTTGAAGAATAAATGAAAATAAATAAATAAAAGAAAAGGATTGCGAGCTCTGCTTCACGGATCATGTGATGGATCTGACTAATCAAGCCCTCCTATTGACCCGCAAGCAGGCACTCGTCTAAAGAAGGGAAGGTCATGGCGAGGAAAGGACCAAAAGGCCCCCAAGCATACCAATAGGGCTCCTAGACGAGTATGGGCAGAGAGGTCATACCTCTAACTTGATTGTTCCCTGCTCGCGCGCCATGGGTGGAGGGAGGGGATGACAGGGGAGGCAAGATCACAATGCTGGGGGAGGGGTTCTAGGAAGAGTTGGGAGAAGTTGATGGTTGGGTTGTGTTCGTAGACTCACGGTGGTGGCGGGGAAATCAAGGCCGCCAACTAGGGAGATCTGGTGCCATTTTCGATAAAAATAGGCCGAAATGGATCGAGGAGTGAAAATGAGGATTACCTGCCCTCGGGTTGGATTGAGGGAGTTGAAAGCTTCCCTGAGGTTTACTGATGAGATTGCGATCTTCCCGCAGCTCTGAGATGGCTCCAACCTCACCGGCGGTGAAGCTCTTTGAGCTCAGTTGTGAGGCTTGTCGACCCGACTCCCTGGCCTTCCGCTACTCCAACGAGTAGTGGGGATCTCCTCGCTGAGGTCCCACGATGGTTCAGTTGCGTTGGATCGAACGGAGAGGGTAACTGGAGTGAGGTGTAGGTTGAGAAAATTGGGGCAGAGCTTGCTCAAGGTTGGGAAGATGGAGGCAAGTTATGGTGAAATTGGCAGTGCGGAATGATTAAAGGGAGGTCGGAGAAGCTTTTGGGGGCCTTAAAAAGACACAGGGTGGTCAAGGGAATGGAGCTCTAAAATGGGTGTCGCCGCCAGTGGAAGGTGCGAGAAGGGGGAAGCTGGTTCTCCCTGCTTCGTGGATGAGGCAAGGTGAGTAGAGGGTCATTGAACTTGTCTTGGTGAGAGGAGTCTATCCTCCAAATATCTCATGCTGAGGTGATGAGATTCAGGCACTATATCTTTTGGAAGGTCTGTTGTACAGTTGGGGGGGGTCGAGACCGAAGAAGGCAGAGGTAGAAGATGAGGTCTTCACCCTCAGATCCTGAGTGGATATGCGTCCCCTTAATCAGACAGTCCAAGTTTGTCCTTAACTAAAGAAGTCACACCCAACCAAAACATGAGGGCGTGACACATCATTTTGATCAAATGATGCGAGAACCTAGGTCCTAGAATATATTAGGTGACATAATACACATAATCTTCTATTGTGAATAACTTCTAATTGGAACCTCCAATTATAATGAGATTTTAGGCATAGCTTTATAATGTTATGATGTAGCTATGGTGCAAGATTGGAGTCAAAATTCGATTATTGACTATGTCAATTGACTAAATCATAAAGCTTGTATTATTGACTTTATGTGATATTATGAATGGTCTTAAATTAAATTGATAATCAATATAGCGAGGGAAAATTTTGAGGGAATATTTGGAATAATTAAAATTGTAGGAGAGAGAAATAAATAATATATACAGAAAAACTCACTCTGTCACATTCTCCCCTCCTTTTAAGAATTTTGTCCCCAAAATTCAAGCAGCCTGAAAAAGATGTGGATATTTCTGCTCGACCTCTGACTTGAGCTCCCATGTGGCATCAGTTTGATCATGGTGACTCTAGAGAACTTTCACCATATCTATATGTCGATTATTGCAAAGCTCCTTTGACTTGAAGTCGAGAATTCTGACTGGGGACTCAGCATATGACATAACATCCTTCAATTCGAGAGGCTCATGATTCAGAATGTGACTGGGTTCCTTGACATATGGCTTTAGATTAGATACGTGAAACACATTATGCATGGCACTATACTGAGGTGGAAAAGTGAGATGATAGGCACATTTACCAACCCTTTCCAAAATCTCAAAGGGTCCAGCATAACGAGGACTGAGCTTTCTTTGTTCTTGGCCAAAGATCGAATTGGTCAGATCTTCAGAAATACATGGTCACCTTCCTTGAACTGACATTCTTGACAGTGAGCATCTGCATAAGATTTCTACCTATCATGTGCCTGCTTCATTCTATGCATGATTAGAGCAACCTTGTCAGTATACAACTGCATCTCCTCGGATTTCATCAGGGTATGTTCTCCGACGTCGTCCCAGTGTAATGGTGATCTGCATGGTCGGCCATAAAGAGCTTCATAGGGAGGCATCCCAATGCTTTCCTGATAGCTATTATTATAGGAAAACTCAGCTAAAGGAAAGTAGTAGTCCCACGAGCCTTCCCAATCAATCACACAAGCTCATAAAAGATCCTCCAGAATCTGTATGGTACACTTTGACTGCCCGTCTGTTTGCGGATGGTAGGCTATACTGAAGTTCAACTTGGTGCCCAATTCCTCTTAAACCTGCTTCCACTACTTTGATGTGAAGTTTGGGTCCCTGTTCAAGACAATAGACGTTGGGACTCCATGTAGACGTACAATCTCTCGTATGTAGAGGTCAGCTAACTCATAAACCTTTGTTGTAGTCTTCACCGGAAGAAAATGAGATGACTTGGTGAGACGATCCACTATGAACCATGCAACGTCGTATCCCTTCCTGGTCCTGGGTAATCCCACCATGAAATCCATGGTGATGTGTTCCCATTTCCATTTTGGGATCTCAAGGGGTTGTAGTAGACCGCTTGGTCCCTGATGTTCGGCTTTGATCCTTTGGCATGTCAGACACCTGGACACGAAATTGGAAATATCATGCTTCATGCCTATCCACCATAACTGAGATTGTAGGTCTTTGTACATCTTTATTGTGCCCAGATGGACTGTGTATTTGGACCCATGTGCCTCACTAAGAATGGTTGTTTTTATAGCTGACTTCTCAGGAACCCACATACAGTTCTTGTAACAAAGACCACCATCAAGACCCATGGACAAATGTGTTTGCAGCTTCGATAGGAGAGAAGAGAGCTCTGCAAGATCAAGACTAGCCTTTTGTGCCTCGAGATGTTCGAAATGCAAATTGAATGTGATGGAGATATTATTAACATGCACACGATAAAATAGAAACTTCGGTTTCCAACCCACTAGATCCTCCATGTTCTTCCATTCAGGAATAGAAAGAGATGCACACACTGTAATTTTTCTACTAAGGGCATCAATGACTACATTTGACTTACCCGTACGATAGGAAATAGTGAAATCGTAGTCCTTCAGGTATTCAATCCATCAGCGTTGATGCATATTCAAGTCCTTCTGAGTCAGGATGTACTTTAGGCTTTTGTGATCGGTGAAGATGTCGAATGTTTCCTCGTACAGGTAGTGCCTCTAGATTTTAAGGGCATGAATGATTGCAGCTAATTCCAAATCATGGGTGGGATAATTAAGTTCATTGGGTTTTAGCTGTATAGATGCAAAGGCCACAACCTTACCATTCTGCAGCAAGACGCACCCTAACCCATTCCTCAAAGCATCGGTGAAAATCACAAACCCTTCATTGCCAGAGGGTAAAACAAGAACAACAACAGACGTTAACTTCTACTTTAACTGCTGGAAGTTGGACTCACAAGCAGCTGACTAGATGAAGTGCTCATCCTTCCGAGCAAGCTTAGTCAGAGGAAGTGCCACTTTGGAGAAATTTGGAATAAAACGGAGATAGTATCCATCTAGACCCAGGAAACTCCGAATTTTAGAAGGATTATGAGGAGGATGCCAATCAAGTACAACAGAGACTTTGGTGGGATCAATAGATATACTACCCCCATAAATGACATGCCCAAGAAACATGACTTTTTCAATCCAGAATTCACATTTAGAAAGTTTTCCATAGAACTTCTGGGTTCAGAGAATGTGAAGAACTGCTCGCAAGTGTTCCTGGTGTTTTTCCATAGAATCAGAATAGATCAAGACATCACCAATGAAAACGACCATGAACTCATCAAGATAGGGTTGGAAGACTTTGTTCATCAAATTCATAAATATGCCCGGTGTGTTGGTCAACCCAAATGGCATCACTAGAAATTCATAATGCCCATAATGAGTTCGAAAAGTAGTTTTAGAAATATCAGAATCCTTGATTTTAAGTTGATGGTAGCAAGAACGGAGATCAATCTTTGAGAAAACTTTAGCAGTACAAAGTTGATCAAAGAGGTCATCAATATGAGGGAGAGGATACTTGTTTTTAATAGTAGCTTGGTTCAACATGTGATAGTCAATACACATACGCATAGAACTATCTTTCTTTTTAACAAAGAGAACAGGAGCACCCCAGGGGGAAATACTAGGACGAATGAAACATTTGTCAAGAAGTTCTTGCAGCTATTTCTTCAACTCCATATGCTCAGTAGGAGACATCCTATACGGTGCCCTAGAAATCAGAGTGGTTCCAGGAAGAATATCTATGGAGAACTCAATGTCTCTATTTGGAGGCAGCCCAGGAAGCTCCTCCGGAAAAATGTCAGGGAAGTCACGTACCACCTCCAGACTGTCTACAGGCCCGCTACTAGGACTGGTCTCTGAGACTAATGCAAGGAAGACTTTACATCCTTTAGAAATGAGCTTTTTAGCTTTAAGAGAAGATATTATAATATTATTACAGAATCCGCTTCCCCTAGGGATTTTCACAGGATAAGAATGAGGTTGAGAGAGAACGACCGTCTTGTTTCTACAATCAATGTGAGCATGGTATGTGTATAGCCAGTCCATACCAAGTATAACATCAAAGTCTTCCATAGTTAAGAGAATGAATTCAAAGGACATATCATGATTTTCATATTTAAGAGAAAGTTCATCAGCTTTCTATAGAGTTGTGAGTATTTTTCCACTAGGATTAGACACATTCAGAATATATCCCAAGTCCCTTATATGAAGGTTTAAAATAGATGCCAAGGTTCGAGAAATAAATATATTTGTAGATCCAGAGTCAAATAAGGCCTTAACAGGATGGCCATTTCGTATTACAATGCCTACACATGATAATCAAGTTATGAATAATTGCAGGCTTGAACAAGATATTGAATTATAAAAAAATTTGGTTACCTTCACAAAGCTGGTTTGGATTTTCCTTAGCCTCTTCTGCATTCACTGCAAATACCCTACCATTGCGGTGTCCCTGAGGCAGTGGAGCACCTGCTGCAGGATTTCCAAAGATGGAGGGAGTGGGGCACTTGGCGACAAAATGACCCTCCTTCTTGCAGTTATAGCAGACTAGCTTGGTGTGGCGACATACTCCACCATGGTGTCATCCGCAAGTCTTGCACTTTGGGTGGACTATCTTCTGTTGATTTTGGTTGTGCTTTTGTCCTCCTTTTCCTGAACCTCCTCCTTTCCCTGATCCCTTGTTGTTATGGCCTGGGTTGAACTTCCTAAACTTATCCTTTTCAGTTGTGGTTAACCCTAAGTACCCCATGTTGTAAGGTTTTTGCATGCCCTGCTCTCTCTCCTACTTGAGGGCCATATCTAGGGCTTCATCTATGCTTCTGGGATGAGAGGCTATGACTAGGGTTTTTAGGTGGGCGGAGAGGTAGTCAACATAGTGTTCAGTAAGGCGGTCTTCAGTCCTGATGGGTGCATAATGCTCCAGAAGCCTAAAATTCCGAGTGTAATCAGCTACTAAAAGACTACCCTGCCTTAACTCCATGTACATCTTCTTCTTCCTCTTCCTCTCGACTATGTCAGAGACTTTAGCCAGACCTTAGGCAGATGCTATCCTAGTCACCCCAACCCTTCACATCCTTAACTCAAGGACTACGCTAGACTCATCATAGGGTGAATGAAAGTCATGTGACTATGATGTGTGAACATTGGCTCTAATACCAACTGTGATGACCCCAATTTCTATATACTTTCCTTAGTGACATACACAGATATGTGTGAACTCCTATCTATAAATGCCAAAAGGGAAAATATTAGAAATCAAGATAGTCAACTAAAAACAGAGATAAGCCAAGATCATGTCCACATCATCAGTAGATAGCCACACAACACTTCATTTAATGATAAAAGATAAGGTCATACATATTAATACTTGAGAAGGGAGAAGAATAAGTCTATGAAAAAGAAAATATGATTATTACATAGGATCTATAGTATCCTATTACATCATCTAGAAGAAAAAAAACTATCTAACTAAAATGAATAAGGTGAGAAGTGGAGATCTATCTCATATACTCCATGATCATTATTTAGTGGCTTCAGGTACTTTTATGTGCTTCATATATTGTCAATTGTTCCTTGTACCTATAAAATACGAGAAACAAAAACATCAACAAAGTTGGTACGTGGAATTAAAAGCTCTACTATGTTCATATATAAAATACTCAAAATTAGAGAAAGAGAAAGAAAACGTTATTTAAAGGTGGAAAATCAGGTAATGCCAAGTTATTAGCCCCATTTGGAATGAATATGCATTACTATGGTGGACTTAGCACAAACATAAATGGTGGGACCTTCCCCGTGTACCTTGTACTCTAGGGATCTCCCCGTATACCATGTACTCTATGGAGGTGCTCGTCAACATTAAAGCTTTCCCTCTCTAATAGGGAGTTTAATGAGCACCACTAGTAACTACATTTCACTTATCTTCAATTATGTTCTTTTATATTCAAGGCGGTAAATTATGAATTGTTCATATATCCACATCCATCAATGTAGCTCAATTACATGCAAGAAAGTACATATATTTAGCATCCAACAAGATCTAGTCATATAATTATATCCACGTACCTTAAATTCTCAGATCTGGATTCCATAAGTCCTAGATTATCAGAAAGATAGTTGATCACCCTAAAATACAACAAAACCCTAAGGTCACCATGGGCTTTCATCAATCTACATTATGGATTAAATTTATGGTTTAGGTTATTTTGGGTATCACTTTAAGATTCTTATGATTCAAAGTTGGTTTCTGAGGTTAGGGTCGTCGAGGTTATTCAAGGGCATTTAAGTTATTAGGGTTTTACATAAATTGTATATAGTATTCATAATAAGGTGAGAAAAATTAGAAATTAGGGTTTTTCTTAACTATTGAATCTGATATCCTTCATAGATTAGGGTTTGGAATATCATGATGGTCAGGACCACAATTAGGGTTTGATCTATTCCCACGGCAGATTTAAAATCAATTATGACGATTATTAGACAATATATAAATATTAAGGGGTCATTAGGACTTGTAGACCATATTTTCTAAAAAGGGGTCAGATATAGGTCCTAAAAATATTTTATTTAATTGGCTGGCATTTTTCTGATGAAAAAGATGTATAGGTTCGATATATTTCAATATTCCTATCATTTTCTAGGATTTCTCTAAGATCTGACCAATCAGACAAATTCCTGAAGAATAAATGAAAATAAATAAATAAAAGAAAAGGATTGTGAGCTTTGCTTCGCAGATCATGTGAGGGATCCGTCTAATCAGACCCTCCTATTGACCCGTGAGCAGACGCTCGTCTAAAGAAGGGGAGGTCAAGAGGAAAGGACCAAAAGGCCCCCAGGTGTACCAATAGGGCCCCTAGACGAGTATGTGCAGAGAGGTCATACCTCTAACTTGATTGTTCCCTGCTCGCGCGCCATGGCTGGAGCGAGTGGATGATAGGGGAGGCAAGATCACGATGCTGGGGGGAGGGGTTCTAGGAAGAGTTGGGTGAAGCTGATGGTTGGGTTGAGTTCGCAGACTCACGGCGGTGGCGGGGAAATCAAGGTCGCCAACTAGGGAGATCTAGGCACCATTTTTGATCAAAACAGGCCGAAATGGATCGAGGAGTGAAAATGAGGATTACCTACCCTCAGGTTGGATTGAGGGAGTTGAAAGCTTCGCTGAGGTTTACTGATGAGATTGCGATCTTCCCGCAGCTCTGAGATGGCTCCAACCTCGCCGGCGGTGAAGCTCTTTGAGCTTAGTTGTGAGTCTTGTCGACCCGACTCCCTGGCCTTCCGTAGCTCCAACGAGTAGTGATGATCTCCTTGCCAAGGTCCCACAATTGTTCAGTTGTGTTGGATCGAACAGAGAGGGTAACTGGAGTGAGGTGCAGGTTGAGAAAATTGGGGAGGAGCTTGCTCAAGGTTGGGAAGATGGAGGCGAGTTCTGGTGAAGTTGGCAGTACGGAACGATTAAAGGGAGGTCAGAGAAGCTTTTGGGGGTCTTATAAAGACACGGGGTGGTCGAGGGAATATAGCCCTAAAATGGGTGTCACCGCCGGTGGAAGGCGTGAGAAGGGGGGAAGTTGGTTCTCCCTGCTCCGTGGATGAGGGGAGGTGAGTAGAGGGTCATTGAACTTGTCTTAGTGAGAGGAGTCTATCCTCCAAATATCTCATGCTGAGGTGACGAGATTCAGGCGCTAGATCTTTTCGAAGGTTTGTTGTACAGTTGGGGGGGGGTCGGGACTGAAGAAGGCAGAGGTAGAACATGAGGTCTTCACCCTCAAATCCTGAGCGGATATGTGTCCCGTTAATCGGACAGTCCAAGCTCTTCCTTAACTAAAGAAGTCACGCCCAGACAAAACATGAGGGTGTGACACATCATTTTGATCAAATGATGCGAGAACCTAGGTCCTAGACTATATTAGGTGACATAATACACATAATCTTCTATTGTGAATAACTCCTAATTGGTACTTCCAATTGTAATGAGATTTTAGGCATATATTTATAATGCTATGATGTAGCTATGGTGCAAGATTGGAGTCAAAATTCGATTATTGACTATGTCGATTGACTAAAGTCATAAAGCTTGTGGTATTGACTTTATGTGATATTATGAATGGTCTTAAATCAAATTGATAATCAATATAGTGAAGGAAAAGTTTGAGGGCATATTTGGAATAATTAAAATTGTAGGAGAGAGAAAAATAAATAATATATACAAAAAAACTCACTTTGTCACACATATCATCTAAGTGAGTGACATATCGTGCAAGAGGGGTGGCATATCGTGCAAGGGAACAAGGGCATCATGCAAAGGTGTTAAGAGAAAGAAGGAGCTCATACTTAACCCTAAGGTGAGTATATGATCATCTTCAACCTTGGATTGAAACATGATTTTAGGGTTTTGATCTTCTTTTCTTTTCTTCTTCACCAATTTCTTATCCATGGTGATTCATTGCATATAGAGGAGTTGTGAAGTTCATCTTCAACCTTAGGAATGTGGATCTTTGGAGCTTGGATCTTTGAAGTTGTTCTTAAGGTGGGTTATATAACTTGAACTCAACCATGTTATTATTCATCGCCTAAATTGCTATATTGAATGATGTACTTTTAATTCTGAAATTTCCTAAAATAGTTGATGAAATTATGAGTTCTAGTAGTTGCTTAGACCTGTTTCCATGAACTATAATAGTTAGAACTAAGTTCTTGAGCTTGAAGATGATGGTATCACTTTACAAAAGTGATATCGGGTGCAAGAACACAAGCAAGCACCTCTAACCTGATATGATGATGCACCTATTTCACTAAAATGATATGGATGTGATGGTATACCTTTTTGCACAATATCGGGATGTATTATACACCTCTTGCACGATAGGGAGTCAAGTATAGACTCCATGCATGATACAAGGTCAAATGAATACTTATTAGTTGACATGAAACCCTAATTTGGGTAACTCGATATGAGTAAAGAATAGCAAATGCTATTGCACGATATGATCATATAATATATCATTGGTACTTGGTATCATGAAGCACACATATCTGGTGAATGATATGAGCATTTAAGTAAACCCTATTGCACGACATGAGTAACACATTTAACACCTCTAGCCTAATATGGTGAGTGCTCATACACCTCCAACCCGATATTGTGGTGTCTATACACCTACAACCCGATGGGGTAAACATATGCACACCTCTAACCTGAGACACCTTGTAAAGGAGAGGGCAAGACACTCTTAGGAGGGATGAGTGTAACACCAAGTAATGGTGTGGCTTATACCTTTTATCAACAATGCCTCAACTAGAGATGAGTCCATATCAATTGATGATGGTTGGACAATTCAAATGTGTGACTTATGACCAATACACTACATGATAAATGTGATGAGCTAGTGCATAAAGTATTAGGATGGGAAATACCCTAATACATGATAAGTTGATGAACTTAGGTAAGATTAAAGTGATGAGGGAAGTGATACACCAAGGCATGCTAAATATCACATCCAACATCTTAAGGTTGATACACCTTGATGCACCTTAAATCTAATATACATGGATGAGTAACACATGAAGTGTGTCATGTCAATTGTTACATTGAGATGTAATGATATTAATACACTTTGATAAGTATAGGCTAACATGCCTTGAGCAAAAAGGGTAAGCCAAGTTAATAAAGTATGATGTAATCAATATCCTCGTCAGGATGAGAGAGAAACTCATACCTTGTATTGATAATCATTTAATGATAAATGATGAGAATAAATAAGTATGATTGAATACTTATGATATCAATGTATGCTCCTAGATGTGTGGAGAAATGAATTAGGGTTTGGATTAATAATATGAACATGAAACCCTATTCGGTTATAAAGGGAAACCCTAACCCTGATAATAAGGAAGGATGTATTTCTCTTGTTGCATAAGCCTTGTAAGGCATGTTAAATGTTTGTATAACAAGTATGATGCTTAATGGGCCTTGTAAGCCATGTGGTTAGTTGTTGCCTAGTGAAAGGTGACAAGATGTTTAATGGGCCTTGTGAGCCATGTGGATAGTTGTTGCCTAGTGAAAGGTGACAAGATGTTTAATGGGCCTTGAGAGCCATGTGGATAGTTGTTGCCTAGTGAAAGGTGACAAGATGTTTAATGGGCCTTGTGATCCATGTGGTTAGTTGTTGCCTAGTGAAAGGTGACAAGATGCTTAATGGGCCTTGTCAGCCATGTGGTTTGTTGTTGCCTAGTGAGAGGTGACAAGATGTTTATAAAAGTGTCATGTAAGAAATGGTAATGTTCATATAAACTAGGAAATGGAAACTTAGCAACATAATAATAATAATAATAATAAATGGATACAATAATAATAATGAAATCTTAATCATACATGCTTTATGCTTATAGCCAAATAAGGGCTATAGTGTTTTGAATATACTTAAAGGAGATAAGAGGAATACTTGTATTATATAAAGGATGTGAATAAGTATGATGGTTGTGAACTTAGGATTGGTATAGTCTAATGCCTGGCTGTGACCTCAGGATTGGTATAGTCCAATGCCTGGCTATGAACTCAGGATTGGTATAGTCCAATGCCTGGATGTGAACTTAGGATTGGTATAGTCCAATGCCTAGCTGTGAACTTAAGATTGGTATAGTCCAATGCCTAGTTGAACTCGATCTCAGGATTGGTATAGTCCAATGCCTGGCTGTGAACTCAAGATTGGTATAGTCCAATGCCTGGCTGTGAACTCAAGATTAGTATAGTCCAATGCCTGGTTGTGAACTCAGGATTGGTATAGTCCAATGTCTGGCTGAACTTGATCTCAGGATTGGTATAGTCCAATGCCTGGATGAACTCTATGATCTCAGGATTGGTATAGTCCAATGTCTGGCTGTGACCTCAGGATTGGTATAGTCCAATGCCTAGCTGTGAACTCAAGATTGGTATAGTCCAATGCCTGGCTGAGCTCAATCTTAGGATTGGTATAGTCCAATGCCTGGCTGAACTCTATGATCTCAGGATTGGTATAGTCCAATGCCTGGCTGTGACCTCAAGATTGGTATTGTCCAATGCCTGGCTGAATTCTATGATCTCAGGATTGGTATAGTTCAATACCTAGATGATTATGATGATGTATATTCACATGACTGGTATAATTCAATATCTGCTTAATAGATTAGATAAGGCCAACAATTAGAAATGAGAATGATTCATGGATGACATACCATGATAATGAGCATCACATGATAAGCTTGAGATATTGATATAGTATGATAGGTAAATGACATACATGTTCTTCATATTCCTTGTAAAGTGAATAGATGAATTACTGCTCTATCATAGATGTTATAATGCTTTAAAAGATGAGAATGTTCTAAACTGCTTATCCTCTGCTCAGTTTAATACTATTTAACTGTGATAATAACATTGTTGGCGAAGAGTTACATCTCTCACTGGGACAATTGTCTCACCCCGTGGGATCCACATTTGTTTTAGGTGGACATGCATGAGGGGGGGTTGAGACCGTATTGTAGAGAAAGAACAACAGCTGCAGGGACAACAGTGATAGCTCAAGTTGAGTGTACTGTCTGTCATGTCTTGTAGATAGAAGTCCTATGTGTCGTCTCTGTACTCTCACGTCCTTGGAGTTGGTTTGTACTGGTTTCATGAATGATATGAGATTTTAGCTTGAATGCCTCGAGGTTTTATGTTGCTCCAGTATGTGCTTTGATAGAGAAACTATTATATGTTGTCCTCGAGATGAGATGAAGCAATGTTGTATAATGTGAATCATGATATGTATGAGTTTTGGATCTTTCAGTAAAAGTATTCTAGACAAGAATCTCCTTGCAAAATGGTTTTAAATTTTAGTGATTTTTGTTAGTCCGTTGTTTATGTTTATTCCACTTAATTAGTAACGATTTTTTTGTCAGTTTGGTGACTGTCGTTACAGTCACCATAGCACACACATAGCTATGTCAGTCATCTAACCTACAAGGTTAGGGTTTCATAGATAGGAGAGAGAAAACACTATCATATAATAACAAACTTCAAGTAGAGTGAGCACATATATCACATTATCAAATTTTCACAAGATTATTGCTAGGGTTCATATATAGCCAATTAGGGATTGCTAACATTATTCAACTACTAAACCATAATTCCATTACCTCCCACATATTTGAAGAGAATTATGATTAAGCACTATTGTTAATGATTAGCAATTCATAACCACACCATCTTATGTAGACCATTACACTATCTATTGACCATGTACGTACATGTGTATAGGTGTCTCGACAAAACACCAATCATAGTGTTACAAACATAACAAATATAGGTGTCTCGACCACCCTCAACACATGGATCTCGACCTTGCTCACCATACAAGGGTGATAAGGCACCATGTTATAACCATGTCATGTCCTGGACATGTGTTACTATCATCACACTATGTAACACCTAAGCGAGGCATCGTGACGGAGACTACTCGAAGGTGTGTCACGACTGAGTCACATACAACATGATGTTACCACTGCTACCATACCAAGGAGTGTTAACTATAAAGTGTTACGTCCAAAACCAACTCATCTCCACCCTTTTATGACCATGGCACAACCTAAACATGCGTCTTGACCATAATACTTAGTCATCTTGATTGTGACACCAACCAAGATATTAAGTAGATAAGTAGCAATGTTGCATTGCAATCAATATTGGGGAGTGGTAGCGACCAACCCTTAGGGTTTTGGGGTGTTGCAGTTGAAACCACCACCTATAAGGGTATCGATCAGAAAGGAAGTCCAAAGGGTGTATCGACCCTATGTCATCCACGTGCTCAACTTCAAAACAAATCCAAACAAGGTCAAAATAGATGATTAACATCACAGAAATACCAAACATCGCTTAAGTGGAATTCTCCATTCAAAGGTGTTCATCAAACCCTAGAACATGATTATATAGGGTTATCAAAAGAGCTATGTGTAGAGAGAGAAAAACAAGATTCTTATGCATGTTAACAATTTCAAACCCTCCTATTATTCATGGTAAATTGGCAATGTATCAAGTATTACTATTCCTTAGATGATGATCAAAAGAAACACCTCACTATTTCAATCACCAAAAAAATTGGATATATAAAGATTTAGGGTTTATAAGAAGAGTAATCCTTTTAATAATACTATAAGACTGAACCCTAAACATTATCATTCTTCCCACCATAAAGAACACAATTTCAAGATCTGAAACAACAACATAAGATCAAGTTTAAGATGCATATAATAGATATGGGAAAAGTTATATAACCTGCCAGATTTGGAGAGAACTAATCTCCCAACATCACAAGCTCCAAGAACTCCAACCAAAACCCAACACTTTGGTAAAATTATCACCTCAAAAGAGAAAAAAATATTGGTCATAATAGAGCTCAAGAAAGAGTGAAAATAGTCCTAGGCCAAACCAAGGGAGAAAAGAGAAAAAGAAGGAATCATCCTCTCACTCAGATTTACCATGTCTAACGTTGTCTATGACCCCTTATGATGAAGAGTTTCTCTCAAACGACCACCATGGATGATCCACAATCTACAACCAAGGAAAAAGATGAAGATGGAGATTTAAGAAGAAGGAAAATGTGATCAGGAGTTAAGATCACTTACCTAGAGAAGAATCTCCAAAAATAACCACCAAAGAGTTGATTTAGAAGAAATCCTTCCTCAAGCAAGGTTGATCAGCCACCAAGGCTTCAAGATCAGACCTCCTATGTTCTTGAAGCTCCAAGAATGATCACAAGGAAGAAGCAAGAGAGTGGGGGCAAAAAAAGTTGTACACATGTGAAGAGAAGGGATTATATACCTAAAAGAGAAGGGAAGTAGAGGTGTATGAGGTGTCAACATAATAGACTATCAAAGGACACATGCTCTCTAAGAAAAGAGCCTTATCTACACTCGCATGCATATTTCAAAATGTTTATGTTTATCTAGAAAAAAGTGCAGTGACCTTCAAGGTCAGCTGCTACTTTATCTCAGTTAAGACACTGCCATATACTTATATCAGCCAAAACCCTAGGTCACTATATCTACATGGTCGAGACACTAGAGGACAAAGTGTTTCAACCAACCCACTCTAGATCATCATGGTGGAAACCACACTATATTGAGAATGTGTTGCGGTCTCTACCCTCAACCAAAAGTGGTGTAGTGATCACAACACTCAAACCCTAGCAAGGTCACCATATCAACAAAGCAAACACTAAAAACCCTAGAATAACCATGAGATGTAACATCACCAGCCATGATTCAAACAAGATGACCCACATGATAATGTTATCTCTCATGATGCTAAAGCAGAAAATGCACTCTCAACATGTGGAATTTTGCAAGATAACCCTCACTCATGGGTATATTACAATCTGGTCCAAAATAAGTGCATATACTACAAAGATAGCTCAAACATCAAGCAAATTGGACCAGATTGAAGATACATACATGTGGTATGTTATTGAGAAATCTCACAAGATCATATTAAGGTTTAAGGATCTCATTATACAAGTTATTACAACTACAGATGAAGATAGTTCAGGGGTCATACAAAGGAGCTCCCCTTCTTGCAACAAGTCTTCCGCGTTGAAGGAAATACCAACTCTTATCAAGGATCTTCATCCTTCACCTTCTCCTTCAACTTAGAGAAGCTTTCACCAACTTTTCTTGAAGGAAGGGGTTGGGGAAAGAGAAGATTGAGAGCTTCACAAGGATTACGATGAAGTATCTATCTCACAATAACCTATCTCACTCATATGGACTTTTGATTAATAAGAAAGAGAGTGAAAAGGGCTCTATGTGGACAAAGACACTCAACTATACCTAGGAGCATGAGAGGCAACTTAGGATGAAGCCCTAGGGTCCGTATTTATATTTGGGGATGTCCATTAGATACTAGAAGCACTTGGATACGAATGCTAGTCATTTGGGGTGTTGCAATAAATCTACTTTTTATGTTTACAACACTCCAATGGCCAAAAACACTTTTTCTACATATTTCATACAATGTAGTCGGTCTAGTTTCCATAGAGGTAACTCAGCTGATTGAACTACACAAAGAGCTAGTTTTGAGTGGTCGTTTGAGTTTATCCTAAATGAAACTTAACTGATGGAATAAAATTAGTTTCCATGAGCAACATGTTAATCTAGTTTATCCTGAGGTAAACTCAGTTGAACCTGGATATTTGCCAAGACCCACTCTAGGCATTGGTCTAGTTTCTAAGAGGAAAACTCGACTGATGCATTTTGGAAAAACATCACTGAAGTGCATAAATGTTCGAATTAATTGCTACTTGTTTTTTCTTATCTTAATTACAAGTAATAACATCAATACAAATGATTACAATAATTGGCCTAAGTTGTTTGAGGCTATTTCCACAAACTGCATTTGCATTGACTTTGGCTTGTATTTGAGCAAGTTAGGATTTTAATGAATTGATCATTTGCATGTACCTAATACCTAAAATGAATCTCAAATAGACATGTTAGATATATATGAATTTAATGGTTAAGTCATCATCAAAATATGGACAATGTATAACTTTTGGGTCAACACTGCTTACCTTTCTTGAATGATTTATTGGACATAGGATTGAACTTTTTTGGTTTTTTCTTAGATTTGAACATCAAATAGGTTGACAGAGGTATTAATCTTAACATACTTTTACCTAAGATGGTATTCAGTTTAAAAAGATTTCACTAATGTGGACATCATCAAATCAAAACCATCATGTCAATGATGAAGATATTTGGCAAAGTTCTTCTGGGGTGGAGGGACCTTTTCACTAAGGACCACCACTTACACCACTACTACAGAAATGGCTTATAACGTCACATTTACAGGCATCGGTTGTATACATGAAACTGACACCTAAGGGGTACAACGTCATCTAAATACAAAAATCGACATCTATAAGTGAAGAGTGCCCAGACACGGGTATCACTTTTAATTTAGCGTTGGTTTGTTAATGAGAAACTGACACCTAAAATCGACCGCCAATTTCAAATTTTCTAGTGAAAAATATTACATTCAAAATTTAGCATACGACGTCGATTCTTAAATTAAAACCGACGACTAAAGTGTAAGGACCCTGACCTCCATTTTGGGCTTATCCTGTTTGCTTTGCTTAACCCCAATGTTTAGTTGCTTGCTAATCACCTTTAGTGGTGATTAGGGTTTTTTGTGCTTGTTGAGTGTTGGAGGTGCTACTTGCAAATAAACCAAGTCTAGGGTTGATGAGCAAGTTTGTCACCTTGAGAGGTGTTCCTCTCTCTCCTTGCTTCCTCTAGTGTTGAGAGGAAGGGTTGGGCTCGTTGCTTGAGTTGCTTTGGGCTTGGATGAGCCTTGTTGGGCCATGTTATTTCTTTCTTGAGCCTTGCTTAAACTTTTTGGACCTTGTGTCGGCCATAGGTGTGCCGACCATGGTTGTGTCGACCATGGGTATGTCACCCATGGGGTTGTATCGGCCATTGACCACCTTTGAATCCTAGCCTCGTTTGTGTCACCACTCTAGTGGACACTTGGTGCATGATGCTTGCATGTGGAAATTGCCTTGGACATGTGTATGGGGCAAGATGAGAAGGTGGTGTTGCCCATGGACAAGTGTCCCTAGGTGGGTGACACATTGCCTTGCTTTACTTTGGTTTCTCCTCCATCATGTTCTATATATGTATCTCCTTTCTCTAGCTAAGGAACCCTTTAGTTTCCCCTCTCCCTTGGGGCACGACACCTCTCCTTTGAAATCTTAGTGGTTGATCCTCCTCCTTCTCCTTGGAGTCTTCTTCTTCCTCTAGTGGTGGTCAAACCCTAGAGTGCCTTGTTCTTCTTGTTATGGCGGTGCTTGAGCTTGGTGCTAGGAGCTTGGAGCTTGCTTAAGGTGGGTTACATAACTCCTAACCCTAACCATACTACCTTCTTCTCAATTGTATGTTTTCACATGATCATAACCGGCCATGTATGTTGCTAGATATGTTTCTTGCTTAGTTGCACCTTTAGTCTTGTGGTTATAGTGATCTTGTTGTTATGTTTGAGGTTTTGTACCTTTGTACCTAGTTGGCCGAACCATGGTTTAGAGTTTCCTTGTTGAGAAATACCCCTTTTCTCTCCTTGGTTATGAGAAGTGAGTTTTAGCTCTAGTGATGTTGGCAATACCCCTCTCTCGTTTAAGTTGAGAGGTGAGTCTACATCCTAGTTGATTGGGCAACACACTCCTCTCACCATGGATTTGAGAGGTGAGCTTTTGTATGGATGATGACCTATGTTGGGGTGGATCCTTGTGGTTTCCCGAGTTGTGATGGAGGTTGTGCAAAACCCCTCTCTCTTGGTTGTTGAGAGGTGAGCCAACCTTCTTGATCAATTAGGGTTTGGTGTCCTTGTGCTTGAGGTTGAAGATGACCTTGGAGTTGTGCTGCCCGTTTGTTTAGTCTTGAGTTTTACCCTTGGTCATTGTGCCTAGATGGAGTTTGGTTGGTGGCTGATACCCTTGGGTGTTGGGCGTTATGCCTTGTTGGGTGCCCTGTAAGATACACCTAGCTAAGGTAGTTAGCTTGGTGCCCAATGTACCTTGGACGATATAGAGCTCAGTGAGCTATCTTTGTGTTGGGTGTCATGGTTGGTGGTGGTGATTCCCAATATGGTGACATATAGAAACCCTAGATGGGCGATAGGGCTTAGTCGAAGTGGATAGATAGTTGTTTCATGCTTAGCCTCTTGCATGATACACTCTCTTAACCTAGCTGCACATTATGCCTTGTGCGTCAGAGTTGCACGATATGTCTTGATCTCTAGTTGCACGACACCCTTGGGTGGTGGTCGATACCTTCTTGGGTTGACCGATATGTGTTTATACATATGGTTAAGGTGGTATGCTTTTGGTAAGGGATGCTACCCTACCCGTTACAAGATGTGGTGAGGGATACGCCACCCGCCACCCCTTTTGGTGAGGGTTGTGGAAGTTTTAGTAAGGGTTCTGATAACCCGGGTTGTATATAGATGATGGTTCCATGTTAATAATGATATTACATGTGTTTATGATCACCTTGAATCATGTATATATGATGATGAGTAAATGATAAGCTTGGAAGCATATGAGTTGCTTCACATGGTGATGTGACCCATGTCTATGGTCACAAATATGAGGCACAAATGATAAAGCGTATAATCATCAATGTTGCCCTATACTTGATAGCATGATCATTCTGTTAATCCCTGATGGTTTCAGTTATCTCTATGAATGTGTATACTAACCATGTAGGTATTTCATGTGGATTCATAGCCAGGTAAGGACTTTGAGGTATAAATGTTTGAATAACACTGCATTGTGATATCACTCTTATGATGTGATAGGTCTCAGGACCTGATAAAGGTTACGTGCCCAATTGAGGTGTTATCCTCTAATGATGAGATATGGGATTGTTATCGCAAGTGATGAGAATTCCTTAAGAGGCAGTGGTTTCTATGATGAGGGATCGAGATCCCGAAATAATGTGATGGTGATAATAATAATGCAACTTAATGTTATGTATGTGTTACAACCTGTTTGCCTCAACAATCCACTTAAAATATACTAACTAATTACAGTGGAACATATTATGTAGTTTGCCCTGGCCATAGATCCATCATCGTCAGTAGTTGGTGATGGTGAAACAGGTTCTTCTATGGGTTAATCTAGAAGCACATATTATTTAATATGTGTGGTTTCTCCTAACCAAAAATGAGGAGGTAAGAGTGCAACTTCGGTTGTAGACTCTAGAGTGTGGTTTCAGGCCTGTAGCTTGATATGTTGGAGCATGGTGAACATGCCCATGACTCAGGATGTGTGATAAGAGAGCATGAATGCATTCATGGCTCAGAGCATGGTGATGATGACCGTGGCTCAATTTCACTAGCATCGATACTTGTACCAAGGTGGGCTAGGAAGAGGGTAGCTTGACCCTATGGCTGAGGCCACTTAAGCATGAGACTGCGGTCCTGCTTGTGTTGCACTCGTGCACTGACCACGAGGTGGGAGGTCGTGAAGTCCGGCTCTTCCATCGACCTTTTATGGCATCGACTTGGGTTTCGCAACTGAAGGTTGTATTTGAGCGGTATGACTCACTTCCTTAGGGCATAATAAAATGTAATCCAACCAAATAGTATATCTTGCTTAGAACAAAATACGGAACATTGTTTGAGGCCTTGCTCATATAGCTGATCTAATTGAACTATGCACTTGTGCATACAATCCTTATATCTTGTGGTAAGTTCTTATAAAGTTTATCTTGTTAATCATGTTCCATAAAGAAATGCCTGGTTATATGCATCTCGGATATCTTGGTGAGCTTGATGGTAATAATAACCTTGCTCTATATATACTTCTCTTATCGTACGTTTTATCAGTTATTTGTTGTTGTTACTTTAACCTTTTTGGGGTTTTATAGTTCGGTGGGGAGTTATGTTTCTCACTAGGATTGTGTGTCTCACCCCGTTGGTTTACAACCTTTTTAGGTGATCGTACTAGACATGGTGGTGGTCGCGGGGTTGCGGCCGAGCAGCAACAAGAGCAGTAGAAGGCAAGAGATGGATACGCTACTGTTTTGGTTGTTTTGTAGTAGAGTCCTAGAGTCATCCATGTACTCTCAGGTCCTCAGAGGTGTTTTGCCGTTGTTTTACGATGTGTCTGTTGAAGCTTTGTATATCCTGCTACTGGCCAGATGCAGCCCGTTATGTATGTATAAATAGGTGATGAACTCATGTGATGACAAGACAACTGATCTTATAAGTTGTGGACACGTATCAAGACTTGTAAATGTTTATATAACATGTCTTCTTGCAGGATGAGGATCTGAATGTAATAGTTTCTTGGTTTATCTGCTTTCCGAAATCAGTTTTAATTACCCTGTGTTTTTGGTAATAGGTGGTTTATGGTGTTTTCCGCACGTTTTCGCATGACACCTCATTGTCTATGTGATTATGGGATGTGTTGCTACAAGCTTGGTATCAGAGCCCTAGGTTCGCTGAGTCTACAGGGATCTAGGACTAGGTTGTGTCTATTTTTGTGAGTTTTCGGGATCTTCTTATGATTATCTTCTGCCCTTAGCGGAAGAAAAAGCCAAGATGTCTGGAAACCTTGAAGAACATGCTGCCGAGAGTAGCGATGTTGCATCAGTTGATGGAGCAGGAGGGTAGCCACATGGAGATCGGGTGCTTGAGGTTCCCCAACTTCACCCAGCCATTCTTGAAAACCATGCCTACCAGCATCTTATGGGGTAGATGATGGCTACGATAACTCTCATGGTAGAGAGATTGCCAGTGCTTCCGCCGAGAGCACAGGCTCCCCATGGTGAAACATCGGGTATTGGGAAGACCTTTGAGCGCCTTCGCCGAGTCGGAGCTTCGGACTATGTTGGGACGGTTGATCTAGAGGATGCAGATCTGTGGCTGACAGGTCTTGAGAAGGCCTTCCAGATCCTTGACATCCCCGAAGCAGACAAAGTCAAGCATGTTGTCTACCTTATGAAGAGTAGTGCTGGCCACTGGTGGGCCACCAAGGAGGAGAAGCGACCCGGTGAGGTGATCGGTTGGGAGGTTTTCTGGCAAGAGTTTTTTCAGTAGACACTTTCTAAAAACATATCTGGATGAGAAGATCAACCAGTTTGAGTGTCTGTGCCAAGGAACGATGAACATCACCGAGTATGAAGCCAAGTTTATGGACCTGTTAAGGTTTTGTCCTCACATGGTAGCGACAGATGATGAGCGGATCAGACGTTTTGAGAAAGGCCTGAGTGGTGAGTTGACAACACCGGCTGCTGCATTGGAAAACTAAGAGCGGTTTACCATGTTTGTGGAGTTTGTCTGAAGGATTGAATGGTCAGTCAGGAAAATAAGAGAGTCCATGTCTAATAAGAGGCATGCTCAGTTCCAGAGACAGGGGTTCGATGGCTTTAAGAAGTCAAGGTTTTCAGTACCTTATGGGATAAGAGGTTCCAATGCACCGTCGTAGTGGTCTCCGGGTAAGGGAAGATGATATGGTTCTTCATCGTCAAAGGCACATAGTACAGCTTAAGTGGCAGTGATAGGGCCATCTAGGCCACAACAGTGAGACTAGTCATGCCATCTTTGTAGTCAAATCAGGCATTGGAAGTCAAACTGCCCAAGGAAAGATGTTGAAGTAACGCAACAACTAAGGCAGAATTAGCAAGGGTCAGACAAACAACAACCCACTAGTAGTAGAGGGTGAGGACGCGGTCAAGCGTCACAAGTAGGATCGTCTACTCAAGGAAGCAGAGGACGTGGACAGCAAGCAATGGCTCGATTCTACGCTATGAGTCAGCCAGAGGCAATAGTCAACCCGCCAGTGGTGGCGGATCAGATGGAGTTATTTCATTCTGATTTGTCTTCTTCTTGCTTTATATCTGTCCTAGTTGACCTGAGTTCTATGCACTCTTTTATCGCCCATAGTATGCTTGAAAATAGTCTTTTACCTGTTAGTTGTAAGAAAGATAGCTTGTTGTTAGAAACCCCTCATGATGGTTCCTCAATGCTTCGAGAAGAGTGTCCATCCTGTGTTCTATATTTTTTAGGACACAAGATACAAGTGGATCTTATACCACTTGATATGCATAGATTCGATGTGATCCTTGGGATGGATACCTTAGAGAAGTATAAGGTTGTGTTGGACTGTGGTTCCAAACAGGCAGTGTTTGATGACAACGGAGAGAAGTGGATCTTCCAAGGAGATAGGAAGATTCTCTCGACATGTCTAGTGTCAGCAATGGTGGCAGAAAAGTTGTTACGACAAGGATGTAAGGCATTCTTAGCTCACATTGTGGATACCAAGGAAAAGGGTCCTAGCCTTGGGGAGGTGACGGTTGTCCGAGGGTTTGCAGATGTGTTTCCTGATGAGTTCCCCGGTGTTCCCCCATCTCGGGAGATTGATTTTGAGATCAATCTAGTACCAGGAACACAACCAGTTGCACAAACACCATATAGGATGGCTCCAGTAGAGATGGCAGAGTCGAAGAAGCAGTTACAGGAGTTGTTGGAGAAAGGTTTCATCTGACCGAGCACGTCTCCTTGGGGTTCTCTAGTGTTATTTGTTAAGAAGAAGGACGAATCGATGCGGATATGTATAGATTACCAAAAGTTGAAAAAAGTTATGATCAAGAATAAGTACTCGTTGCCGAGGATAGATGATATGTTCGATTAGTTGTGTGGTGCTACAGTGTTTTCAAAGATTGATCTACGGTCTGGATATCACCAGTTGAGGATTAAGGCGGATGACATACCAAAGTCAGCTTTTAGGATGAGGTATGGTCACTTTGAGTTTGTGGTTATGCCGTTTGGGATAACCAATGTGCCTGCTGCTTTCATGGATTTGATGAACAGGGTGTTCCGTTTGTTTCTAGATCAGTTTGTTGTAGTCTTTATAGATGACATTTTGATCTACAGTCAGGACAATCAAAAGCATGAACAACATCTTCGACAAGCATTGACTCTCCTTCGCCAACACCGATTGTATGCCAAGTTTAGTAAGTGTGAGTTCTAGTTAAAAGAAGTAACTTTCTTGGGTCATGTGATATCTACAGAAGGAGTCAAAGTGGACCCCAGGAAAGTGGAGTCAGTTGTCGAATGGGAGCAGCCGAAGACGCCAACTGAAGTTCGCAGTTTCTTGGGATTAGAAGGATGCTACTGGAGATTTATAAAGGACTTCAGTGTGATCGCATTGCCGATGACAAAGTTGACTAGGAAGGATGTACCTTTTGTCTGGGATGATTGTTGTCAGCAAGCTTTCTGAAGTTTGAAGAAGAAGCTGACTAGTACTCCAGTGTTAGTACTGCCAGAACCTGGGAAGGGCTATGTTGTTTTCTGCGATGATTCTAAGAAAGGCTTAGGTTGTGTGCTGATGTAGGAAGATCATGTGGTTTCTTTTGCTTCATGATAGCTTAAGAAACATGACGAGAACTACCGACTCATGATTTGGAGTTGGCAGTGATGGTTCATGTGTTAAAGATTTGGAGACACTATCTTTATGGGGAAGTGTGTCAAATCTTTACAGATCATAAGAATCTGAAGTACATCTTCTCGCAGAATGAGCTGAACATGTGACATCATCATTGGATGGAGCTAATCAATGATTATGATTGCACCATTGAGTATCATCCTGGTAAGGCAAATGTGGTAGCTAATGCGCTTAGTAGAAAGTCTTCTTCTCTCTCCACAAAGAAGGCACAATTGAGTTCTTTGGTATGTCATAGGCGAGATATGTTTGTCTCCTTACGGTAGATGAATGTACATTTGGAAGTTTCCTTGTTGGCAGGACTGTTGGCACAGATACAAGTCAAGCCTACACTGAGATAGCAGATCAAAGATGCACAACAGGCAGATGATGTAATGCAGTTGATCAAGTTAGAGCTTGGTAGTGAAAAATGTGATGGGTTCCATGAGTCCAAAGATGGACTAGTTTGCTATCATGGTAGCATGGTGGTCCCTGATGTTGATAATCTAAGGAAGCTAATGCTCGAGGAAGCACACACATCGATGTATGCTATGCATCCAGGAGTCACCAAGATGTATCACAATCTGAAGGACCTATATTTGTGGCCTGGCTTGAAGAGAGATGTAGCCGAGTTTGTGGCTAGGTGTGCGGTATGCCAACAAGTTAAGGCTGAGCATCAGAAGCCGGAAGGTACGTTGCAACCCCTGCCAATACCATAGTGGAAATGGGATCATATAACCATGTATTTCATGGTTGGTCTTCTAAGGACAGTTAAGAATCATGATTCCATTTGGGTGATAGTGAACAGATTGATGAAGTCTGCCCATTTCATACCAGCGAAGATGACGAATACAACTGAGAAGCTCGCTTAGGTATATGTAGATGAGATAGTACATTTGCACGGTGTACCAACAACGATAGTTTCCGACAGAGGTCCTCATTTCACGAGTCAATTCTGGGAACAGTTGCACAAAGCTTTGGCAACGCAGTTAAGGTTCAACACTGCTTTCCACCCCCAAACTGATGGACAGTATGAAAGGACTATTCAGACTTTGGAGGATCTTCTTTGAGCTTGTGTTTTGCAGTTCCTAGGCAGTTGGGATATACATCTCAGTTTGATAGAGTTTGCCTACAACAATAGTTACCAGCAGAGCATTGACATGGATCCTTATGATGCCTTATATGGTAGGAAGTGTAGATCTCCTTTATGTTGGTATGAGTCTGGTGAGTATCAGCTTCTGGGTCCTGAGTTAGTACAATAGACAATAGAAAAGATCAAAGTGATACAACAACAGTTGAAAGCGGTACAGGACAGGCAAAAGTCTTATGCAGACAATCGCTGATGACCTTTAGAGCTCCAAGTGGGATAAAAAGTGTATCTCAAGGTCTCACCTTGGAAAGGTGTGCTAAGGTTTGTCCGGAAAGGTAAGCTAGCACCCAAGTATATGGGGCCATACCCGGTCATAGCACGTGTGGGCAAGGTAGCTTACAAGCTAGAGTTGTCGCCAGAGCTGCACAGGTTACATCCAGTGTTCCATGTCACCATGCTAAAGAAAAGTCATCCAGATACAACCAGTTGAGGTTGAGCTTAATGAAGATGTGACATATGAGGAAGGTCATGTGATGATCCTTGACAAAAGAGTGAAGAAGCTGAAAAGGAGGGACTTGGTTCTGATGAAGGTTCTTTGGCATCATCATGGCATTGAGGAAGCCATGTGGGAGCTTGAGGAAGAGATGAGGAGGAAGTATCCCTCACTTTTCTATTTGGATTTCGGGTACAAAATCCCTTTGTAGAGGTTTATGGCTTGTAAGGACCCTGACCTCCATTTTGGGCTTATCTTGTTTACTTTGCCTAACCCTGGTGTTTAGTTGCTTGCTAATCACCTTTAGTGGTGATTAGGGTTTGTTTGTGCTTGTTGAGTATTGGAGGTGCTACTTGCAATTAACCCAAGTCTAGGGTTGATGAGCAAGTTTGTCACCTTGAGAAGTGTTCCCCTCTCTCCTTGATTCCTCTAGTGTTGAGAGGAAGGTTTGGGCTCCTTGCTTGAGTTGCTTGGGGCTTGGATGAGCCTTTTTGGGCCCTGTTATGTCTTGCTTGAGCCTTGCTTAACCTTGTTGGACCTTGTGTCGGCCATAGGTGTGCCAACCATGGTTGTATAGGCCATGTGTATGTCGCCCATGGGGCTGTATCGGCCATGGAACACCTTTGACTCCTAGCCTCATTTGTGTCACCACTCTAGTGGACACTTGGTGTATGATGCTTGCATGTGAAAATTGCCTTATACATGTGTATGGGGCAAGATGAGAGGGTGGTGTTTCCCATGGACAAGTGTCCCTAGGTGGGCGACACATTGCCTTGCTTTACTTTGGTTTCTCCTCCATCCTCTTCTATATATGTATCTCCTTTCTCTAGCAAAGGATCCCTTTAGATTCCCCTCTCCCTTAGTGCATGACACCTCTCCTTTGCAAGCTTAGTGGATGATCCTCCTCCTTCTCCTTGGAGTCTTCTTCTTCCTCTAGTGGTGGTCGAACCCTAGAATGCCTTGTTCTTCTTCTTGTGGTGGTTCTTGAGGTTGGTGCTAGGAGCTTGGAGCTTGCTTAAGGCGGGTTACATAACTCCTAACCCTAACCATACTACCTTCTTCTTTATTGTATGTTTTCATATGATCATAATCGGCCATGTATGTTGCTAGATATGTTTCTTGCTTAGTTGCACCTTTAGTCTTGTGGTTATAGTGATCTTGTTTTTATGGTTGAGGTTTTGTACCTTTGTACCTAGTTGGCCGAACCATGGTTTAGAGTTTCCTTGCTGAGCAATACCCGTTTTCTCTCCTTGGTTATGAGAAGTGAGTTTGAGCTCTAGTGATGTTGGCAATACCCCTCTCATTTAAGTTGAGAGGTGAGTCTACATCCTAGTTGCTTGGGCAACACCCTCTTATCACCATGGATTTGAGAGGTGAGCTTTTGTATTGATGATGACCTATGTTGAGGTAGATACTTGTGGTTGCTCGAGTTGTGATGGAGGTTGTGCAAAACCCCTCTCTCTTGGTTGTTGAGAGGTGAGCCAACCTTCTTGATCAATTAGGGTTTGGTGTCCTTGCGCTTGAGGTTGAAGATGACCTTGGAATTGTGCTATCCAATTGTTTAGTCTTGAGTTTTACCCTTGGTCGTTGTGCCTAGATGCAGTTTGGTTGGTGGCTGATACCCTTGGGTGTTGGGCGTTATGCCTTGCTGGGTGCCCTGCACGATACACCTAGCTAAGGTAGTTGGCTTGGTGCCCGCTGTACTGTGGACGATATAGAGCTCAGTGAGCTATCTTTGTGTTGGGCGTCATGGTTGGTGGTGGTGATGCCCGATATGGTGACATATAGAAACCCTAGATGGATGATAGGGCTTAGTCGACGTGGATAGATAGTTGTTTCATGCTTATCCTCTTGCACGATACACTCTCTTAACCTAGCTGCATGTTATGCCTTGTGTGTCAGAGATGCACGATATGTCTTGATCTCTAGTTGCACAACACCCTTGGGTGGTGGTTGATACCTTCTTGGATTGATTTATATGTGTTTATACATATGGTTAAGTTGGTATGCTTTTGGTAAGGGATGCTACCCTACCCGTTACAAACTATGGTGAGGGACACACCACCTGCCACCCCCTTTTGGTGAGGGTTGTGGAAGTTTTAGTAAGGGTTCTGATAACTCGGGTTGTATATAGATGATGGTTCCATGTTAATAATGATATTACATGTGTTTATGATCACCTTGAATCTTGTATATATGATGATGAGTAAATGATAAGCTTGGAAGCATATGAGTTGCTTCACATGGTGATGTGACCCATGTCTATGGTCATAGGTATGAGGCATGAATGATAAAGCGTATAATCATTAATGTTGCCCTATACTTGATAGCGTGATCATTCTGTTAATCCCTGATGGCTTCAATTATCTCTATGAATGTGTATACTAATCATGCAGATATTTCATGCGGATTCATAGCCAGGTAAGGACTATGAGGTATATTTTTGAATAACATTGCATTGTGATAATCACTCTTATGATGTGATAGGTCTGAGGACCTGATAAAGGTTACATGCCCAGTTGAGGTGTTATCCTCTAATGATGAGATCTGGGATTGTTATCCCAAGTGATGAGAATGCCTTAAGAGGCAGTGGTTTCTGTGATGAGGGATCGAGATCCTGGGATAATGTAACTTAATTCTATGTATGTGTTACAACCTGGTTGCCTCGACAATCCACTTAAAATATACTAACTAATTATAGTGGAACATATTATGTAGTTTGCCCTGGCCATAGATCCATCATCGTCAGTAGTTGGTGATGGTGAAATAGGTTCTCCTGTGGGTTAATATGGAAGTGCATATTATTGAATATGTGTGGTTTCTCCTAGCCTGAAATGAGGAGGTAAGAGTGCAACTTTGGTTGTAGACTCCAGAGTGCGGTTTTAGGCCCGTAGCTCGATATGTTGGAGCATGGTGAACAAGTCCATGACTCAGGATGTGTGATAAGAGAGCATGAATACATTCATGGCTCAGAGCAGGTGATTATGCCCGTGGCTCAGTTTCACTAGCACCGATACATGTACCAAGGTGGGCTAGGTAGAGGGTAGCCTGACCCTATGGCTTAGGCCATTTAAGCATGAGACTGCGGTCCTTCTTGTGTTGCACTCGTGCACTGACCACGAGGTGGGAGGTCATGAAGTCCTGCTCTTCCATCGACCTTTTATGGCACCGACTTGGGTTTCACAATCGAAGGTTGGATTTGAATGGTATGACTCACTTCCTCAGGGCATAATAAAACGTAATCCAGCCGAATAGTATATCTTGCTTAGAAAAAAATATGGAACATTGTTTGAGGCCTTACTCATATAGCTGATCTAGTTGAATTATGCACTTGTGCATACGATCCTTATATCATGTGGTAAGTTCTCATAAAGTTTATCTTGTTAATCATGTTCCATAAAGAAATGTCTGGTTATATGCCTCTCGGATATCTTGGTGGGCTTGATGGTAATAATAACCTTGCTCTATATATACTTCTCTTATCGTACATTTTACCAATTATTTGTTGTGGTTTCTTTAACCTTTTTGAGGTTTTATAGTTCGGCGGGGAGATATGTTTCTCGCTGGGACTGTGTGTCTCACCCCGTTGGTTTACAACCTTTTTAGGTGATCGCGCTAGACGTGGTGGTGGTTGCAGGGTTGCGGTCGAGCAGCAAGAAGAGCAGTAAAAGGCAAGAGATGGATATGTTGCTATTTTGGTTGTTTTGTAGTAGAGTCCTAAAGTCATCCCTATACTCTCAGGTCCTCAGAGATGTTTTGTCATTGTTTTATGATGTGTGGCTGTTGAAGCTTTGTATATCGTGCGGCTGGCTGGTTGCGGCCTGTTATATATGTATAAATAGGTGATGAACTCATGTGATGACAAGACAACTGATCTTATAAGTTGTGGACACGTATGAAGACTTGTAAATGTTTATATAACATGTCTTCTTGCAAGATGAGGATCTGAATGTAATAGTTTCTTGGTTTATCTACTTTCTGAAATCGGTTTTAATTACCCCGTGTTTTTGGTAATAGGTGGTTTATGGTGTTTTCCGCACGTTTTCGTGTAACATCTCGTTGTCTATGTCATTGCGGGATGTGTGTCCACATAAAGGTTTTTCACGAGACAGAAATTAGCCGCATTTTTATCGTCGGTTGGCTTGAAATAACCGACGCCAATGGGTGTTCCCGCACTATCCATGCAAAATTTTTTACACCACTGTGGCATCGGTTTTTATATGGTAACTGACGACTATTGTTATTAGCCTCAGTTGGTTTTAATAACCAGCGCTGATGGTTAACTTTATAGCACCTGTGCGAAGCCGACTCTTCCCCTTTCTCTATTTCATCCCCGTGAGAATAGGTCTGACGATCGATTTTGTGCACCGCCGCCCACCGCTGATGTCCCTGCTGCTCCGTGCTCGCGCCGCCGCACTGTTCCCTACTGTTGTGTGCTCTGTGGTCACGTCGCCGCCGCCCTCTCCCTCTCTGCTTTCCCTCTCTACTCACTGACTGGCCGCCGCCGTCTCCCTCTCTGGTCGTCCTCTCTGCTCGTCGGCGCCCCTCTGTGCTTGCTGGCTATCTGCTCGCTGATGCCCTTTGTGCTCGTCAGCTCTCTGCTTGCCCCTCCGCCTGCTCCCGGCCCATCCTCCTCTATCTTCTCCCTACCCTCCGCCACCCAAGGTCATCCCCCTCTGCTCCCTGCCCTCCGTCTGCTCCCTACCCTTTGTATTTACTTCTACTGATTTGTATTTACTTATCTACTAATTGGAATTTACTTATCTATTGATTTGAATTTATATATCTACTAATTTGTATTTACTTTTCTACTTATTTGTATTTACTTATCTACTGATTTGTATTTACTTATCTACTCATTCGTTCATCTAATGATTTTGTATTCATCACATTATTTAAATTTAGGGCTTTGTATTTGTTCATCTACTTTTTAAAATTATTTAATCATCTATTGATTTATATTTGTTTATCAACTGAGCTGTACTTTTTTGTCTATTTCTTTGTATTTGTTTATCTACTGATTATATTTATTTATCTAATGCTTTGAGTTTACTTATTTAGAAGTTGCTATTGTAAATCAACCTAGGATATGAACAAATCTTGTGCTTGCATATATTTGTAAAATGCTAAAGGCAATTTGTGTCCTGGTTGGAAATCTTGGTATGTTTAACAAGATTCACACTCATTTTCTCTAAACCGCTATAAATTTATACAATCCCTCTTGTCTTTGATGATATGGAATGCTCAAATAGGTATGCATGACATTCTTAGTTAATTTGAATGTGTGTGTTAGTAAATTTATTAGCAAGTTTGTAATCTTTCTTTTTAACTCCACCATCTTGATCTTAATGTTTTCAGTCATCATAAGTTTTTCTGGTTTGCAACAAGTTTGATTGACAAATACCTTTCCAATCCTAACATTTGATGATTATAGTAATGGTATGTGACTATATAGTAGAAAGACCATGTGTTGGTTAGTCTGTCTACTAGAGTGTGGGAATAACCATATTGCCTGTAGTTTATAATATTGCATTGTGAATTATTGCATGTTTGAAACTATTGAATTCTTTATTTATCATTAATGTGATCAGACATGCCTACTTATGAGTGGTGTTATTATTTGTTGGCCTAGAAACCCATCCAATCTTGGATAGTCCCCACTTTGAGACTGTTCTTGAACACCTAATCTCACTTAAGATGTAAGTGTATAATGTGTATTGGGTTTTCAAGAAAATTTCAGTAGCATTTCCCCATTTGTTCTCTAAGTACATATGTACTTGGAGAACAGCTAGGAAATGCTGCCAAAATTTTCTTGAAAACCCAATACACATTATACACTTACTAGTGAGATTAGGTGTTCAAGAATGGAATAGGTGGTACACATTTATTATTTATAAGAATGACAACACATGTATTTGTTGGCCTAGAAAACCGTCCAAGATTTACTCATAATGAGTAAATCTTGGATAGTCCCCTGTTTGGGACTATTCTTGAACACCTAATCTCACTTAGGATGTAAGTGTATAATGTGTATTGGGTTTTTCAGAAAATTTCGGCAGCATTTCCCCGTTTGTTCTCTAAGTACATATGTACTTGGAGAACAACGGGGAAATATTGCCGAAATTCTCTTGAAAACCCAATACACATTATACACTTACTAGTGAGATTAAGTGTTCAAGAATGGGATAGGTGGTACACATTTATTATATATAAGAATGACAACACATGTATTTGTTGGCCTAGAAACCCGTCCAAGATTTACTCATTAGGAGCAAATCTTGGATAGTCCCCGGTTTGGGACTGTTCTTGAACACCTAATCTCACTTAGAATGTAATTGTATAATTTGTATTTGGTTTTCAAGAAAATTTCAGCAGCATTTCCCCATTTGTTCTCTAAGTACATATGTACTTGGAGAACATCGGGGAAATGCTGCCGAAATTCTCTTGAAAACCCAATACACATTATACACTTACTAGTGAGATTAAGTGTTCATGAATGGGATAGGTGGTACACATTTATTATATATAAGAATGACAACACATGTATTTTTTGGCCTAGAAACCCATCCAAGATTTACTCATTAGGAGTAAATCTTGGATAGTCCCCAATTTGGGACTGTTCTTGAACACTTAATCTCACTTAGGATGTTTAACCATTAATTATATATAAGACCTTAAACCCTAAAGTTTTAACTTTAAACCCTAATCTTTTAACCCTAGACCCTAATCTTGTTCTAATATATACTAGTTTTACTCTTTGATCGTAGAGTGGATAGATCATGGATGTCCATTCCAAATCATTGCACCCCCGAGTTTATTTCTGGTCTTGACCAGTTTGTTAGATTTGCCGAGGAACATAGGAAACAACCTGGAGATATGTTCTACTGTTCATGTAGGCATTGTGGTAACAACTTGAAAGTCAGCAGTGGTGAATGTGGACTTTACAATGTGAACTTTACAATGTGAATGTGGACTTTACAATGTGAATTACTTTACAATGTGAATCTGAACTTTGCAATGTGAATGTGAACTTTACAATGTGAATGTGTACTTTACAATGTGAACTTTACAATTAGTGTTACTTTACAATGTGAAATTTATAACTTGAATGTGAACGTTTAGATGGTTGAGCATTCCAATGATGACCGTGTTGATGATCACCGTGAGGGTGAGGACATGCTTGCGCTTCCTGACAATGTAAGTTTTAAGAATATATCCCTGAGGTTTCTATCTATATGTTCATTTATAATTATATCATGTAAGTGTGTTTTTTATCAAATTTTAGGTTGGTCATGTACCCCCTGAAGAAATTACAGCACTTGATGAGCAGCAAAAGAAAATTGAGAAAGTGAGGGGCATCACAATGATGAACAAGTTAATATAGCAAAGGGGCAATGGACCGAAATTGGTTGTGGATTTCGATCATGCAGGAAATCCATATGGAGTGAACCGCAAGTCATTTGTTTCATATCTTGGGGTTCTTACTCGCATCCATTGCAGTCCTAACCTAGAATCCTAGCATAAAGTTCCTAAGGGGAAGAAAGACCACATATGGAAGGAACTATGTGTGAGTTATTATTATTTGTAATTCTATTTGTGTAAATTACTAATTTTTAGGATACTAGTTAATAGCAATTCTATTTAATTTGTATAGCATATTTGATTTGGATGAAAAGTTGGATCGTAAATGTGTGATGCAACGTTGTGGGAGGGTCCTAAGGAACTATAGGACAAATCTCACCCGAGATTACATACGTGATGCTGAGAAGAGTTTCTTGATTGATTTCCAATTCTAGACATTGATCACTATTTCACTAACTCTACACTAATAATTTTTGTTTGTATTCTCTTTAAAAAATAAATTTAGGCAGAAGGAAGCCACAAAGCAATGGAACTACCTGGACCCCAATGACTAGGAGTCGTTTGTTACCCAAAGAAAAATAGATGAATTCAAGGTATTAAGTGCCACTCCCAATTTAATTAATATACATTTTTATGTATTCATCTATTCAAGACTAACCTTTAGTGTTACTAACCAAATCAATGTGCTAACTGACTAGGCTATCAACGATGCTCAACGAGTAAGGAATGCACTGAATGTGCTTGACCACACAATGGGTCCAAGAGGATATGCAGGCTTTCGCCAAAGACTACAGGTTGAGTCTGCTCAGCCTACTGCGCAGAGTCCTCTACTACTTCTCCCGCACCTCTGCCTCACCATGCTATGTGGATAGTTGGGAGGCAAAATAAGAAGGGAGACATACCGAAGCCCGCAACTGCTGAGGCGGCTGCAAAAATGGTAAAAATCAACTCTTAGAGCAATCAATCAATATTGATTATTGTTATGTTTACTTACTAATTTTTGTTGATGGTGATTAGCAGGTACTGTACGAGCAGAGGAAGGAAGGCAAGTTCAGCCCTCAGGGCATAATGGATGAACTGACAGTTGCTTTGGGTAACTCAGAGCATCCTGGACGTGTTAGGGGTGCAGGCGCTGGTGTGGCATCAAAGTGTTCTTTGGGCCATCCCAGTGCAAACATGTCCCAAATGTGAGACTTTCACAAGATGAGGTAATCTATTCTTATTTTAGAATGTTATTGTGAAAGGGAAATCAATAATCAGAAGCAAGTATTTATATCCATGTATAGGTAGATTCGTTAATTGATAGGAGATTCGAGGAAGTACTTGATAAGAGACTCCATGAAGCAATTAGCAAGTGGCAGGCGTCTCAGACTGCCACTCAGATAATACCTGTGGTGGGCCGCTCTTCTCCTACTACTCGTACTGTAGAGGTTGGGAGTAATCCTATAGACCCACCACCTACCACGTCCTCTGTAAGTATTTTTATGACACAATAGCTAGTCTGTTCAAGATGATATGTTTGTGTATATATGCATATAATATTCTTTACGTAAATTTATAGGGGTTGAATCCATGTCGACTAAAAAGTTAAGAATATATTGTTGCATAGGCGTCGGATTACCCACTCCTTAAAGGGTGGTATCCAGTACCAGATGGTATGGTACGTGTGAGCCTGATACATGTACTCCCCAACTGGACGTATCTTGCACTGCCTCATGCATACCCATATGCTGAAACACTTGGTGAGGCAGTAGGTAGAGTGATAATGTGGCCCGAAGTGGATGTCCTCTCTACTAAATTGTATGATAAATTTCCATTACTTTAATTTGTTAGTGTGTATATATGAGTCAATTGAACTGAAATTATATATACAGGTCAAAAAGACGAGACCCTCTACATCTCGGCCTCCACCTCCTCGACTACCAAGTTGTCTTCCAAGGGACCTACATACCTCGATAGGTCCTAATTATAGGGGTGTGATAGTATGGATCGGCAAACATGATACAAATTTCCCTATAATTATTACTATTCCAGAGGATGTTGCAGGTAAATCATACGATAACAATCTATTTATACAAGTTTAACATACATATTATTGCATATGTAATATAAGTTCTACATACAAACGTATTAATGTATAGGTATTAATGCAGGTCAATCATACGAAAATAAGATATTTATTCAAGATATTTTGGAGTTGTTTAGTTATGAATGGATGAACACATCTATGATAGATTTGTGGATATGGTGATCTTGTTTATACATCTGTATACCTTATTTTATATACGGTGATCTGGTTTTTTATATATTAATGCATACAAAATACATGTTTTGCAGCCACTTATACAAGATATGTACATATTTTGGATTTTCCCATGTGGGATTTTTGGTTCCATCATTTTTGGTTCCATCTTTGATTAGTCTTGTAGATGTAGACCCATATTCAGTTACTTCATACTGATGTGATGCTTTTCAATATTTTGGTAAAAATAATAAGACGGTGATAATAGCTCCATTCAATGTCGAGTAAGTTTACTTTGCTTATAATTTGAACTTAAGCAAATTACATTTTTATTGTGGATTTTGAGTTATTAATTTTCTACTTTCTTACCTGTAGTGGTAAGTATTGGGAGTTACTAGTAATTGTCCCCAAAATGTTCACTGTCTATTATCTAGATCCTACGGGGAATGAGTTGGATACATTATATGGACATGCAATTAAAAGGTCATTATTCTCGTGAGAAATATTTCATGTTTTTATATCTGTTAACATCTGTTACTACATTACAATTTAATTATGCAATTTAATGGGTTACATTAACATATGTAGGGCTTTATAAGAGTACAAAAAGTTGGAGGAAAGGTCCCCAGGAAAAAGGATCTGTCACTAATTTGGGAGAATGCGAAAGTAATTTCCTGACTCCAATGTATATATTATTTATGTGAACTGTACTTATTTGTATTTTTGAATATTTTGTATGTTTCAATTTATAGTGTGCTACATAAGACAGCGGCTGGGCATGTGCCTACTATGTGATGCGATTTATGGACCTAATCATAAAACATGCCGTAATGGAAATCGATAAGATACAATAGGAATTATACATAGTCTCATTAGATAATATGAAATATATCAATCTTATTATATATTATTAATTATATATATACGTCATTCTCTTTGCAGGCCTTTAAAACTATTGATTTCAACATAAGTGGAAAGCGTTTCGATGTACATGCTCCCTATACGAGAGATGAATTAGATGTTGTAAGAGAAGAATGGGCAAAAGCTCCACAAAGAGTGGAATTTTTAAATATAATTTTATTGACAATGATGAATAAAGAATAACTTTGTTCTCAAAATTATTTGTGTGAATGTGAATGAATTTGTATGAATTGTCATATGTGTGTGAAGATGATCATACATAAATGTTTCTACATGTGTCTGAATGTGAAAAGAGATGAAATGAATGGAACTGTAGGTTGCTACTGGTTTCTACATGTGTGTGATGAAAAAATAATATGAATTAAATGTACTTATACATGTGTGTGAATCACATATATATACTATTGTTCATCTTGTTAATTTTGTAGGTTTGTGGCCTGTTGTTGGCTGATATCAGTGGATGTCATAAACCTATAGTTTAGAACTGAACTGCAGGTTCTCATCCTGCTGACCAACCATACAGCAGGCCTGTAAACTGATAAGAAAAAAAATCATAACATAGGCGTCGGTTATTTGAACAAAACCAACACCAAAGACATACGACAACGGTTTTTGACAAAAAACCAACGTCTATGTGGTCAGGAAGCACGACTGTGTTGGGAAGCACGACCGTAGTGGTAGGGGATATGGCGTCGGTTATTAGCACAAAGCTGACGTTGGTTCAGCTAATATGGCGTCAGTTATCTTTCAAAACCGACGTCGGTTCAGCTAATATGGCGTCAGTTATCTTTCAAAATCGACGCCTATAGGCCCTTTGTTGGCGCATTTTTGGTGGCGGGAAGCGTTTTGACGTCGGTTCTTTTAATAACCGACGTATGTAACCATTCTATAGTGTTGGTTTTCTTAAAAAACTGACACCTATAGTCCCTTTTCTAGAGCGTTTCCGGTGACGGGAAGCGTTTAGACGTCGGTTCTTTTAATAACTGACGTTTGTAACCATTCTATAGTGTCAGTTTTCTTAAAAAATTGACGCCTATAGTCCCTTTGCTGGAGCTTTTTTGGTGGCGGGAAGCATTTTGGCGTCGGTTGGGAACCGACGCCGAAGGGGTCCACCTTTAGCGGCGTCCACTTGGGTGTCGCTTGGAAACCAACAGATAAGCCCTTAATTAACCGACGTTGAAGGCATGTTCTATAGTAGTGCACATTCTCCTCAAGATTATAACCACTCGAACCATACTTTAAGATGAGATTTTAGTACTCAAGTACTTAGGTTGGGATATGCTTATTGTCTGTCATATTATTTTCATATCATTTAAATTAATCACATTGTTCTAGCCTAGCATCTTGCATTCCAAACTTGTTGTCCAAAGCTTGCCAAATCTCAAAGGCAAAAGGTTGATTGTGGTAGATGTCATAAAGCTCATCATAAAGAGAGAACAAGATCTTATCATGATAGTGAAAAAATCTATTTCCTTGGGTAACCTTAGTAAGAGAAGATTGTGAAGGTTGATGACTATACTTTGCAATCAAGATATAAAAAATATTAGGAACGAGATTGATTGATAGTTCACATCACTCAAGTAGTGTGATAGAATAAACTAAACCTAAGGAAGTGAGCCAAAATTTCATTTTGTATTGCTAGCAAAAAATATAACCCATGAACTTTTAAGGGCGAAGAGTAGTTGTCTTGTATGGTCATGATGGTTGTAGGGTCCACACTATGTAAAGTATATGAAATCAATTAATAGAAACAAGAAATATATAGAAATGTGATTTTTTTTCACTAGTGCTGGCAATTTCTATTTCAAGCTACTATTTTAGCAATTCTTTTACTAGAATAGGAAGTAGATACTCTGATAAAAAGGAACATAGATTATTGAGTTTAGAAGAGCTTGTAGGTGAAGGCACATCACAAAGATCACTGTTGTGAAGACAAAATCTTCCACTTATGTGCACAAGATTGTCTAGTGGCTTACCTCCTAGATTCAGTCACCCTTGACTCTTGGTACTACCTCTCAATGGGAGTAAGAAGTAAGTATCGAACAATCTGTTTTCCCTCGATGTCATTGAAAAAATACGTCGTAGAAATGACACTTAGTGCACAATAGTAGGTAAAAACTTGTGGAAAAGTAGGAGAAAGATGAGCTGGAACAAGGTCTGATGTAGTGGGCTAATGGCAAGGTGATGGAGACCACAAAATGTAGCTAAAAGCAACACACAACAACAAGCAAAGAAAAATCACACACACGGTTATCTCACACTCAAGTATTTGCAATAGGTTTCCATGTTTCTAGATGTGTTAAGATGGCTCAAGATGTCTATTTTATAGATGGACGAAGTCCATATAATAGATGCCCAACTAGACATTTTTTTCTCTAATCATAATTTATTTTATGAGTTGTCAAATGCATTGTTCGTTGGCGCACCCAAACAACACTACTATAGAAATGGCTTATAAAGTCACTTTTCAAGGTGTCGGTTGTATAAATAAACTGACACCTAAACTACAGTGTCGGTTGATATCATAAACCGACATCCAATCTATGAAGGGCGACCAGACACGGGTACCGCTTTTATTAAGTGTCGGTTACTTAATAAAAAACTGACATCTAAAACTAACCGCCAAATCCAAAATTTCCAGCGAAACAAATTACCTCCAAAATTTGACATATGGCGTCGGTTGATAACTAAACAACCGACGACTAAAGGTTATTCGCGAGACACATGTTGGTCGTCAGTTTTACTACAACGACCGAAACTTATGAGTTTTCCCGCGCTGTCCGCGGGGAATTTTTCACACCCTTTAAGCGCGGTTGTAAGTAGAAATTGACGACTATGGTCATAAATTGAGAACGATTTTTTAATCGGCATACGAATATAGACATCAGTTTTTGTTCGGAACTGACACTGTTAGTTTTAGTTGTCGGTTTTTTTAAATAACCGACGCCTATGGTACAGTTAATAGCCCTGCGAACAGAACTTTTCCCCATTGCTCTCTGTTTCATTGCGACTCTAGCCGCTAGGTCTGGCGATTCTGCTCCCCGTCGTCGCCACCGTCGTTTCCCTGGCTGTCGTTGCTCCCCCACGCCGCCACCACTCGCCACAGGTTCCATCGCCGCCGCTCCTCGCCGGCGCTTCTCCTCTCCTTGCCGCCGCCCCCGCTGGTGGATGTTGTGCTCACCTTGCCGCCTTCGTCACCGCTCGTCTTCTCTCCTCACCGCCGGCACCGGCTGCCAGCTGCTGCTAGGTTTTGCTCCGACCGCTGCTCTCCTCTGCCCTCAAGGTATGCCGCCCTGCCTTCTTCCTTCTTCCTCTGCTCCGGCGGCTGCTTGGGCGGTGCCAAGGCATGCCCAAGCAGCTGTTGGGCATTTTTTTTAAAGTTATTTACTTATTTGTATTTAGGGTATAGGTACTGATTTTGTGCTTCTACTGAGATGAATCCTCTATTGTCCTTATCATGATTAAAAGTGTTGGTAAATGTAGATGAATGAATAGGAAGCAGGACTTGTAACCACATATGTTGATAGGAAATATGAAGTTTTTTTATATTAATATACACCAGCTGTATCTCTGTCTGATAGGAACTGTAAACAATGAATCCAAACATACTAGTTCTAATCTAAGAATCGTAGGATAGTTGTATGATCCACAACCTGCTTTTTCTTGAAAGCTGATTATAACTGCGTTGCAACATCCGGATACATATGTGCTATACCAATCTGATAGTCCATGATAGAACAAAGCATAATGATGTTGACTGCAACTTTGTGCGTCATGCTATTCTGAATTAAGTGTATATTTACTTCATAATTGAATGTTTAAGTAAGTTATAGATATCTTGATGATGAACTGTAATGCACACAAGTGACATGCTTGGAATGTAAATGATGAACTGTAATGCACACATGTTTAACTTGTTTCATTGTTGAGTATATTGAGAATCCTAATCACCCTTCTTGCTTAATGATGAAATGTAATGCACACATGTGACATGCTTAGAATGTAAATGATGAACTTTTCCCTAAATTGCCTAGATCTTAGGGTATCTCTACCATCCTAACTATGAAATTGGTAACTTGTTTCCTTTTTGAGTATATTGACAATGTTAATCACCTAACTTGAAGAACTAGGATATGAATGATGAAACTAGGATTGTAGGTATAAGAATGACAGCACATGTATTTGTTGGCCTAGAAACCCATTCAAGATTTACTCATTAGGAGTAAATCTTGGATAGTCCCCAGTTTGCGACTGTTCTTGAACACCTAATCTCACTTAGGATGTAAGTGTATAATGTGTATTGGGTTTTTGAGAAAATTTCGGCAGCATTTCCCCGTTTGTTCTCTAAGTACATATTATACACTTACTAGTGAGATTAGGTGGTCAAGAATGGGATAGGTGGTACACATTTATTATATATAAGAATGACAACACATGTATTTGTTGGCCTAGATTACCATGAGGGTGAGGACATCAATGCGCCACCTCACAATGTAAGTTTTAAAAATATATCATATATTTATATCTATATGTCCATTTATAGTTATATCTTGTAAATGTGTTTATTTTGTCAAATTTTAGGTTGATGATGCACATGTACCATCTGAAGCACTTGAGGCACTTGATCAGCAACACCAAAAAGTTGACAGGAGAAGGGGCATCACTATGATGAAGAAGTTAATAGCACAAAAGGGCAATGGACCCAAACTTGTTGTGGATTTTGATAATGTAGGAAATGCATCTGGTGTGAATCGCAATTCATTTGTTTCATATCTTGGGTATGTTACTCGTAGCCATTGCGGTTGTAATATAGATTCTTGGCATAAAGTTTCTAAGGAGAAGAAAGACGTAATATGGAAGGATTTATGCGTGAGTTATTATTAATTTACAATTATATTTTGTAGATTACTAATTTTTTGGATACTAGTTAATAGCAATTCAAATTTGCAGAGTATATTTGAATTGGATGAAAAGCTGCATCGTAAATGTGTGATGCAACACTGTGGGAGATTCCTGAGGAACTATAGGACAAATCTCACCCGAGAATACATAAAAGAAGCTGACAAGACGAAGAAGACAACCACTGAACAGTGGAACTTCCTGGACAAAGAAGAATGGGACGCGTTTGTTGCTTCAAGACAAACGGATGAATTTAAGGTATTAGGCGTCAGTCCCAATCTCATTAATATATGTTGTATTCACCTATTCAAGATTAACATTTACTTTTACTAACCAAATCATTAATGTGCATACTTACTAGGCCCTCAGTGAGGCACAAAGATCAAGGTGTGCACTGAATGTGTATGACCACACAATGGGTCCAAAGGGGTATGTAGGCATTCGCCAAAGACTACAGTCTGAGGCTACTGCTCAGTCAGCTGCTACTCAGGAGTCCTCCACTGTAGGTAGCACACCTCTGCCTCGCCATGATATCTGGATAGCTAGGAGGCAAAATAAGAAGGGAGAAATAAGGAAGCCCGCAACTGCTGAGGCGGCTGCAAAAATGGTAAAATACAACTCTTACAGTAATTGTTCAAATATTGATTATTTGTGGTGTTTACTTAATTACAAATTTTTGTTTTGGCGATTAGCGGAAGCTGCACGAGCTGAGGAAACAAGGCAAGTTCATCCCTAAGGGCACAAGGGATGAATTGACAGTTGCTCTGGGTAACCCAGAGCATCCTGGACGTGTTAGGGCTGTAGGCGCTAGTGTGGGCATCAAATCTTTTTTTGGGCCATCCCAGCGCAAACATGTCCCAAAAGTGGGACTTTCACAAGAAGAGGTAACATATTCTTTCTTTATAATGTTACTGTAAAAAGAGAATTCAATAATTAGAAGCTAACGTTTCTTTTATCCATGTATAGGTAGATAAGCTAGTTGATAGGAAACTGGAAGAATCACTAAAAAAGTGGCAGGCATCTCAGACTGCCACTCAGCAGACAATACCTATCATAGCATCCCGCTCTACTCCTACTGCAGAGGTTGGGAGTAATCCTATAGACCCACCACCTAGCACATCCACTGTAAGTATTTTTATGACATAGTAACTAGTTTTTTAATTCAAGATGATATGTTTTCAAGATGATATGTATATATGTATATAACATTCTTTACACAAAAATTTGTAGGGGTTGAAGCCATGCCGTCTAAAAGTTAATGAATATGTCATTGCAGAGGCGTCGGCTTACCCATCTCTACCAGGGGAAATGTTTCACGGGTCTCCATTACCAGCTGGTAGGATTCGTGTGAGCCCGGTACATATATTCCCCAAGTGGATGGATCTTCCATTGCCATATGCCCACCCAGATTGTGAAACACTTGGTGAGGCTTTAGGCGGAGTGATATTGTGGCTAAAAGCGGATGTCATCTTTTCTGAAATTGTATGGTAAATTTACATTACGTTAAATTGTTAGTGTGTGTATATGATGTCAGTTGATCTGAAATTATTATATATATATATACAGGTTAAAAAGAAGACACCCACAACATCTAGGCCTCCACTTCCATCTCCTACATTACCCAGTTGGGTTCCACAGGACCTAACTGTCCCGTTAGGTCCTAACTGTAGGGGTATGGCAATATGGTTAGGCGAACATGATATAAACTGCCCTATAACTGTTTCTATAGATTCAGATGTTGCAGGTCAATCATACGAAAGCAAACTATTAATACAAGATATTTTGGAATTGTTTCGATATGATTGGCTAAATACATATGTGATAGAGCTATGGATAAGGCGAGATCTTCTTTATACATCCATATACCTTGTGTAGGATCTGGTGATCTGGTTTCTTATTTATTAATGCATGCATAATTAATACATATTTTGCAGCTACTTAGACAAGATATGTGCAGATTTTGCAGTCGAACATGTATGATTTTTTATTCCATCTTTGATTAGTCTAGTAGCTAAAGACCCTCCATCAGTTCAACAATACTGCTGTGAGGATTTTTCAATTTTTTCTCAAAAAAAAAAGACGATGATAATGGCTCCATTCAATGTAGAGTAAGTTTACTTTGCTTATTAAGAAAATTACATTTTTATTGTGGATTTTGAGTTATTAATTTTTAATTTTTTTACCTCTAGTGGTATGCATTGGGAGTTACTGGTTATTGTCCCCGAGACGTTCATTGTCTATTATCTAGATCCTAAGGGGAGTAAATTGAATACAAAATATGGACACATAATGAAAATGGCATTATTCCGGTGAGAAATATTTTATTTTCATATCTGTTAACATATGTTATTACATTACTATTTAATTATGCAATGTACTGTGTTACATTAACATGTAGGGGTTTTGATGAGTTCAAAAAGGCTGGAGGAAAGGTCCCCACGAAAAAGAACTAGCCAATAATTTGGAAGAATGTGAAAGTAAGTTCCCGACTGCAATATATGTATATATTATTTATGTGAACAGTGCTTAATTAGTTGTATTTTTTAATATTTTGTATGTTTGAATGTATAGTGTGCCACACAAGACAACTGATGGGCATGTAGATACTACGTGATGCGATTTATGCACATGATTATCAAATATACCGCAATGGACATCGATTGTATTGCTGAGGTATTATATAGTCTCATTAGATAATATAAAATATATCAATCTTATTTATAGCTCATTAATTATATATATACATCATTCTCTTTACAGGTGTTTACAACTAACCACACTACAGGAAATGCCATACCAGATGTACATGCTCCCTATACGACGGGAGAATTAAATGAAGTAAGAGAAGAATGGGCAACAGTCATACAAGTAGTGGGGGATTTAAGATATAATTGGGATGTTGATAGAGAATAATGACTAAAGAATGATATTTTGTAAATGAATTTCTGAATTATAATATATGTGTGAATGTTTCTACATGTCTGGATGTTTCTACATGTGTCTGAGTGAAAATGAATGAAACTGTTGGTTGCTATATGAATGTTTCTATATGTGAATGTGAAAATGAATGGAACTACAGATTGCTAGCTACATGAATGTTTCTAAATGTGTGAAAATCAAATGGAACTGCAGGTTGCATTGCTAAATGTGTGAATATCTTTCTTGTTAATTTTGCAGGTTTGTGGCATGTTGTTGGCTGATATCAATGGATGTCGTAAAACCTGCAGTTCATAACTGAACTGCAGGTTTCTCATCCTGCGACCAGCCATACAGCAGGTCTGTAGACTGACAGAAAAAAAACAAAAAATAAGTGTCGGTTATTTGTATAAAACCGACGCCACATAGTTACAGTGTCGGTTTTATATAAATAACCGACGCCTATTTCCTGTGGCCCAAAGGCATATGGCGTCGGTTGCTTATCTAATAACCGACGTTGATAGTGCCCAAGATGGCGCCCTTCTGTGTGGCGCGAAGGCATATGGCGTCAGTTTTTTATCTAATAACCGACGTCTATAAGGAATATGACGTCGGTTGCTTATCTAATAACTGACGCTGATAGTGCCCAAGATGGCGCCCTTCTGTGGCGTGAAGGCATATCGCGTCGGTTTCTTATCTAATAACCGACGCCTATAGTGCCCTGTTGGCGCCCTTCTGTGGCGCGAAGGCATATGACGTCGGTTTCTTATCTAATAATAACCGACGCCTATAGTGCCCTGCTGGCGCATTTTCGGTGGCGCGCGAAGGGTTATGGCGTCGGTTTTTGAACCGACGCGTAACGACTGGGCTTTTAGCGTCGCCCACATAGGTGTCGCTTAGAAACCGACACTAAAGGCCTTAAATAACCGACACTAAAGATCGGTTATGTACTAGTGCAAGAGTTGAAGGAAGTCAGACTAGTCAACCAAACGATAAATGAAATTGGATAGAAAAAAGGATAAGAGATTTGTTCAAAAATAATAAATGTTTGAGAGGCTTACAAAATTGCTTTTCCAAGATAAAATAAAATAATTTTGTTTTAAAAAAAATAAAATTAAACGCACACTTGGGTCAAGCGGAGGAGGGTGTGTGCGCGCGGGTGTGTGTTTAAATCTAATCAAATCACAAATGCATACCAACCCAATAAGTCTTAAATTTAAAAGTTCTAAAAAAACCACAAGTCTTTGATTTCCTCTCCCACTTAAATGGACCCTTCACATTTTAGAAGTGAGAAATGCGAGACAAAAGATAGCTGAAAGGTTTGAAATACAACATACTTTGTGACTGAAATACAACAATAACTAAGTTTCAACCTTCTTAACAATATATAACTTCTCCCTCATACCATCCAATCATTTGTTGAAGAGTTAAGGGAAACAAGACATGTTCAGCTTGGTGCATCCGCCATCAACAGTTTGTAGCTATCATATTATCTTCTGAAATGGTGTAGTGGCGTTTTAAAAAGAAACATTATAGTGTGCTAAAGCAAATTATGCTTAGTAGGCACCTGCAGACCACGTGCATTATTTAGTTATTATTGGTATGCAACCGAAATGAAGAGTCAAAGACCATCCGGTCTTGTGTTGGACACATATATGGTGGTGGCAATAATGGTACTACCCCACGCTGACAATTTCTCTATGCGTTACCGCATGTTCCTGGACCGAAGCCAATCCTCTCCTGCTTAATGTCATACACCACTTCGAGTGACCGCTGCTGGACGTTCCCGATTATGCCAAAATCGCTGTCGTTGGGGTTCCCGGCGAAGGCGAGGCAGACCTGGGAGATATCTACGACTAACAGGATGCCCTCAACCGGTAGGTTAGCGACGGCTCCACCGTCAAACCGTAGCGCAATCTTAGGGAGCGTCACCGTGTCCTTGCCAGTAAGATCGTAGCAGGTGTCGAGCAGCGGGGGAATTGGCATCCCTAGCGTGTAGTTGGACATGGCGTTTCGGAAGGCCGACCGCAGCGCGGCGTATGCTGTTTGCGGCAGGCGGGTGATGACTGTTCCTGAGTCGATGATGGTTCCCCTGGCGGAGAGGTCAGAGGCGGAGACGGGCAGCTGTTGGCCGCCGACGGTGATCCCTGTCATGCGCACGAAGTAAATGTCTGGCTGAGTGGGATTTGACAGCATTGGAGTGTAGGAAATTCCACCGGAGGAACTTTCGGGTGGGCCAAAATTGAGGTGTCCAGTTGAACTCATGGTTGCCGGTAAGCAGTAGGAGAAGACAGACCCATACTTTCCGGCTGTCTGTGAAACCAGCGAAAGCGGGTTACGGCTCAGGCCGAGTAACCCCGAGGTCTTGCCAAACAGACCCTTGTTGTTCTGGCCACACCCGAAGATAAATCCGGGGAACTCGTCAGCCCCAGACGCCGTTGTGAGTGCCAGATTGTCCTTGCCGAGGAACCCGACGGTGACGGAACCGTCGCCGTAGCGCACCCCGTAGAGGCAGCTCTTGTTGTCACAGCCTTTGACGTGGAGCTGCTCACAGGCCGTGTCGCCGCAAGAAACGTTAGCGTAGGAGGATGAAGCTACAGGGTCGAATATCGGCTCCTGTTGTGGGTGACACGAGACGGCGCACGGCTGGCACTGGATCCATCCCACACTGCTCCCTGTGTCGAAAACCACGGTGTGGTCCTTTTTGGGAGTACCGATTCCCACCGTGACGACGTAGTTCCCCGTACCCAGTGACAGGCCTCGGCGGACGGGGATTGCGGCCGCAGACTGCAAGAGTGTAGTGAAGTCTTCGGCCGTTGCTGAGGCGCCAGTCTTTTTCATCTGCAGTGCCAAGACTCTCTGCTCGTCTTCCAGAAGCACTTGGTGATTGTACTCCTTCCACTGGATCGTCGGGGTGGTCGACGATGTGCGTAAGGCCGAGCAGGGGCCATCACGGTGGGATATGGTCAAGGAACTTCTGCCCTTACTCGAACTTCCTGCAAAACAAGAAATGTCAATGGTTAATGCTGCTAAGTATAACGTCGGTGCTAACAAGATAAGTCATGCTCTAGAATAGAATGATAGCTCACCTTTCGTAGACAAGCAGGTTTTCGCCGCCGGAATCAGTCTGTCCAAGCTCACAACCAAACGGGAGGAACTCAGCTTCTCTGCAACATGGGCTTCACAGACTCTGACACAGCTCCTATCCCAAAGCAGGAAGAGGAAGAAGAGCAAAGATAAACTCTTAGCCAGACCAACACCTGGGAAAGACATAGCCAATCGTTGGAGTAACAGAAATTAAGATAGGGAGGAACTGCAGTTGATCATAAATATTAGTTGGCAAACTTAGTTGTACAAATGTCCGACGGTTGCTTTATAATTGTTGGGACATAATAGTGACGCGTCACCACTAAGACAACAACCTATGGGTGTTGAGTTAATGCAGATACCCCGTTTACTTTGGGTCAAGTCGGGTTGGCGTTCTGTTGGCAAGTTGCTCTGGATTTCTCGGGTAAAACAGTAATAATAATAGAAGGCTACACAACCCTATTCCACCACCCGAATGCCCATCGTGTGATTGGAAGGGGCATTATTGATGTGATAAAAAAATTAATTTAAGATATAAAAAGAAAAAAAACAATAAGAGAGAAAAAATGGTTATTATCATAATTTTTAATTTTGAACGATTTTTTTTTGTCGAAATAAAACCACATGCTTCTTTATAAAAGTATTTTCTAACTATACCAATGTTGACATATTTAAAAAAAAATAATGTGAGACAAATATACTATTCGTATTTTAGGGTACAATACTTGTGTTTTTGGGTACAGTAAGGTACAATACATAATAAACAAACATTCGTATTATACCCTCCAAAATGAGTAATGGACTCCAAAATGGATATTGTACAATCAGGTATTGAGTACCAATATTTTTGGATATAATATTTGTATTTTGGAATAAATTACTCCCAATTTGGAAAAACAATACAAAGTTTATTTGTTATTTTGAGGTATATATCTTGTGTTTGGGTACAGGTACACCAACCGTGTTTACTTGTATTTTGGGGTACGGTGCCCGAGTTTTGGGGTACCATACGTCATGAGAAAATATTCGTACGGTACCCTCCAAAATGAGAGTTATGTACTTCTCAAACATTATAATGTACCAAAAACACTTGTATTACACTCTAAAATATTAGCATATAGTTCTTTCATATTATTCTTTTTCTGAAGTATGTGAACACTAGCGTTGTGGAAAGAATATTTTTCAAAAAATCTAATATTTTTTAATGTAATAAAAAAATTCATTTTAGATTAAAGAGATATCGTAAACAACATGTGTACTGTACCTAAAGTATGGATTATTATACTACATGTATTATATTTCTTATATTATTTTTTTTTCAAAGTATGTCAACATTAGCATTGTTGAAAAATATCTTTCATAATGAATCTAGTATTTTTTATTTCATCAAAAAATTTATTATAATTTAAAAATTATGAGCAAAATATTTTTTCTATTTCTTCCTACGTACGTCCCTCCCATTTAAAATAAAAAAGTTATCCCACATTTATTTATTTTTGCAGACAGTTGACTGGGTAGGCAGCCGGGTGGGCAACATGTTAGGTCGAGAACTATTCATGATAGAACTGGACAGAGCTACTGCAAGTGGTAGTATCGCGTCGTATATAATAATGTACTTTTGAGCTATTTGTTTGGTAGCTTAGGAATGGTAGAAACGCACCACGTGGATATTTTGGCAGCATCTATTCTTCCCAAAAGATTTACCCTTACAACCAAGCAGGTGTGTCAATGGAAGAGTATGGGGAGAATTACGGCACCTGATTCTTATCTTTATTTAATGAAGTGTGGAGGATAAAAATAAACGTTGATCCTCACTACTCCAATAATGTAATCCAGGCCGGTTTTAATAACCAATATGGAACACCGACGATTCAAAAAGAAAACAAGAGAAACGGGAAAATTCACAAAGAGGGGCCCTCAAAGTTGGTGGTTAAGGTACAAATAGAGGCGGAGCCAAACTTTGTCCAAGGGGGAGGGGGCAAGCTTACTATAATTGGTAAGTTTGGAAATCAAGATAGGAGTATAAAAGATGTGAATTGGAAATGGTTTCATGCAAGAAGTCAATTTTTACATCAACTACTTAGACAATTAGGAGGACAACAACTGTTGTCTCTCAGTATTCACAACAATATTAATATCCAACTTTATTGACTTAAAAAGAGAAATGTTCTAAGATTAGTTGGATGTTTTAGATTTCAAAATTATTGAGCCCATATAAATATATCATGCATGAAAGATGTTATACAAGACTCATGCTCACAAAATTTCTAGCAATTGGGATTTTACATATAACATGATGTTGGCTATGTAATCTGGAGTATGAAAATATTTCACACTAATTCATGTTGTATATCTAATGCAAATCTTAAGGCCATATATAGTCTTGGTTTCTTACCTTATTGTCTTGAGCATTTCACCAAAGTCTTAAGGTAAGAAAAAAAAATGATCTTAGCTTGTTCTTTATTTTGTGCAGTGTGGCCATTATATTTTTGAAAGCCAATCATACATACCTGAAGCAATGTTCATTGAGATATGTAGAATTAAAATATTTTTTTTTCAATAAATGAGTAGAATATTGACAAAAATAATACGAAATTGAGAATCTTGTTACTTAAATTTAAACACAACTATAAAAATTGGTGAACTCAATCACTGCAGCAATACTTGTTGTCTTCTATAATCGTCGTATTTCTACTAGTTGTAATACTCAAAGCTAATAAAATTAAATTAATTGTTTATTACTCGAACCCAAGAAGAAGAGAATCAAGTTAGAGAACTATACTACTCCAGCCAAGCTTAGTCTATATTAAACATTGATCGTGTTTTTTATATAATATTTGGGGACTGAAGCTTCCACCAACGAGACTTGAACCCAGGCGCAAGAAAACCAAGCTAGAGAGCTTTAGCATTTCAAGCAAGTTTTGTCTATGTGAAACATTTATTCTATTTTTTATATGATATTTGGAGACGGACATAATACACAAAACGTCCAAACAAATCTGCCACCAAGGAGATTCAAATTAAGGTGAAGCAGAAGAAGCAGACATGACCGAACCACTACTCTTACGTGATGACTGTGTCATACAAAGGCCACCTATGTTGTTTGATGTATTACGAAAATTGAAGTTAACTATACCTACATGTATATAATTTTTTTTGGGTGGGGGGTATTGTGGCCCCTGTCGGGCCCCCTCTGCTCTTCCACTGGGTGCATAGGACAAACCAGAGAATAATAAGAGGCCTACATGAACCATATTTCACGTGGGAAAGGTGTAAAACAACCCCCACGACTCACACCCACGATGCATGCATTGTCAATCCGATAGATAAAAATGAGATATGAGATTTAGACTTATTCAAGGGACCTATATGAACAAAATAGAATAAAGAAATATGCAGAAACAGTTAGTGCATGCATTTATATATGTAGGATCATCAATAACTAGTGCTTGTATCACCGTATTGCTTGGAGATGGGAAAAGGGAGGATTGGGATATGTGTATGTTGTTGCTAGACCAAAATTACCTTGTTTCAATGTTGTAGAAGATGAAGATAGATCTTCTTGTCCATTCTCCACCAAGGAAAGGGGTTTCTTTCTATGGTTTATGGAGTAGAAGATGGTGTGCTAGGATTTTCTTGATGAGGTAAGGCTTTCAGTTGCTCAGTAGGAACTTAGGTCTAGGTCTAGGTCTTGGTGGCTAGACATTGTAAATATGTTGCAACGAAGTAGTCACCTCTATAAATGGAGGCCAAGAGGGTGTTCATATAGATGTTAGGGATTTCTTTTGGGTTAGGGATCAGTAAAACCCACATCTAAGTCAAAAAAGGGTCTAGAAACTCTACGGTGTGCATGCCTTGGCGACACCCCATCTTGTGGATGCTTTCAGGTATGTTTTACTTATTCCTTGTTCACTAGTAAGATGTAGTAAGAGATGTGAGACGCATACCTGGTGCACGCCCCACATTTTAGGATTTACAGAAGCATCACAAATGGTGAAATGTTAACCATTTTCAAATGGAAAAATGATGTGGTGTGTATCTAGTACGCAATCCACTTTTGAAATCTTCTAAGAGAATCAGATGGATCAATCATTGACTATTATGATGTAGGATATGACTCCCCAAAGTGGGGCATGTGCATGGTGGTTTCCCCACTTGAACTCTATCTCTACAAAAGTTTAGTCAGGGTTAAGTGGTAGATGAGCCTAAGTCTGATCAGGGGTCTGAAAGGGTGTAAATCTTGAATGTACCTTGATCTAGGTAGCTCATTTTGGGTGATGGAAACTATGAAGTGGGTTTGGATTTTGGTGACAACATCCAAGTAAGGTAGTCCATAATGGAAAATATATAGCTTTGATTTTCCCTACAACCTTCCCACTGTGGGAGTTTGATGTTTAAGATTACACAATTATGACTTCTAATCAATAGAGACTAGGATCATATCATATTAATTGAGTTGGTGAATGTCAATTGTAGTGATTTTCAAATGTGATCTTCTAAATTGATTGAGGATCTAATCATAGTTCTCATGATAGGATGGATTTATTGAATACTACATTGAGTCACTTCTATGTGTTAGGGCATTCCTCATGACATTGATTGCTGATATAACATATGTAGATTTCTTCCTCTCACTTTAGGATGACCTTTAGTGCCTCTTAGCTAGATTATGGATGTCTTTGGTTTCACCCATAGTTCATTGCCAAACAAGTTATAACTTTGAATTTTGTTCACATATTGAAATTTGACTTATTAATCATTTTAGTTTACATTTTAACAAACTTCACTCATTCAGATAATAAATTTGGTTGACCCAAAAATGGATTGTCAAATATCCCCGCTCTCAAGAAGTGGTATGAAGCATAGTTAATGAATGCACCCATGATAAGAGATGACAGTGGAGACTGGAGGACAATCATTTTTGGTCATGTGTGTTGATTTTATGACACTAGATGTAGGTTGAAGTTTGGGTACAATTGTACCAATGAAGGGAGTATAGTTAATCTGAGTAGGTGTATATTTCTTATGTGAGTCAGGATTTGTCACATTTTCTTATCAAAATAAATTGTGGTTGTTCGTTATTGATGTAATAAGGTTTTAATTGATTGATATATCCTAAACAAGGCTTGAATTAAGTTACTTATGATCAAAGACATTGAATTAATTTTCTAGTGTGGCTTATTCAAAGTGAAAATCAAGGCCATGTGGCTAAATCAAAAGATTTGAGATGTTTCCTAGGATTTGAGGACAAATGGACATGCAATACCTCAAAAAGGGCTTAAAAATGTAAAAAACACCATTTTGGCCACGGGACCAGGGTGTGTGTGGAACACATGCCCAAGTAGATGATGTTGGTAAGTATGCCCTGAGAGCCAATCATGGGATGATTGGTGGGATACATTAAGATTGATTTGATAAACATCAAAGGCAAGCTTCCAATTATTTCTGGTTCAGTCATATGAGATAGTGATAGAACAGATTGAATGTCTAGAGAATGACAATACTCAATGACGTATGCTTTCAGGTTGAGGACCTGAATGATGAGATCATATAGATGCTAAGAGTTTGTACATTCTTGTTATGTCCCTAGTCGGATGTCATTATGGAAGGTAGATAGACAGCAATGACACACAAGACTAGATTGTGGTGTTGGTTGATGACAGAATCTCATTAGTCATGATATAGAGATATCAGACCAAACACATAGGTACTTGTTAGAGAACGAGAACAAGTGTACCAGACAGACCCACCGGGAATTTGACACATGGAACCATGACATGGTAGTCACAGTTAGTACTCACAGTGATGGTGGTGAGTGTGATTCTTTGACCTAATATCACTACACTCAACACATGTCGTTGGGCACACTTTGACATCATCAAACGCAATCCTGAAACATGGGTTGTTATAAAGGTGATGATTGGGTGGATTTGACACATGGCACTTTTGAGGGGTGAGTGATAGATATGGGATTTGTCTCTCATGAGGGAGTTTGATATCCATGGCCACTTGATGAGTAGGATTGAGAAAGGAGTGCACAAATGTGTGAATCAGTATGTGATATTGATGTCATACATATCTCTTCCAATCTACTCTGAGATCAAGAAAGTGAATGAACATTGGCAGCATGACTGTTCCATGCCTCGAGTTCATTCGGGATATCAGTGACAAAGGAATTATACATTCACTGTAACACCATTCACGGATTGTAGGATTGAAATTTGTTCTCCAACTTTCTATTTCACTTGGGTAGCACTGATGTGTGACTAGGGACCGCTCTTTGCTTGTGAAGTCATAAGTGTTATGGACTTTCACTGCCAACGTGAAATGAACCTGCAGGGTCACACACATAGGATTTAACCTGGAAGAGGAGTTTTGTCCACAACCAATGTTTAGATTGATTACTAAAGGAGTTTAGTCATTCAATTAAACACTCAATTAATTGATAGCTCAATGTCATAATGTTCATGGTGTTGGACACATTGATTGGAGTATCAGATTGATTGAAACTGCAATTGACTGATTCTGCACAATCTGCACTCCCAACCAATTGGCTCATGTGATGAACCGATCGGCTGAGCTTGGTGAACTGATCGACTCAGATGGTGAGTCGATCGGCTGATGGACAGGGTGAAACAATCACTTTAAGTGTTGAAACGATTAGTTCAACTGGTCCAACCGAGCAAGTTGGGAAAGTAGGATTGGTGAGAAATTTCTTTTTGTTTCACTTGCCCAATTTGATTGGAACAAGGATTGGTATTTGGTACCAATTAGAAGCAAAAGAGGAAAAGTCAATCAGGAACTGACCAGGACCACGAACCGACCGGTTCAGAAGTGAACCGACTATTTCATGGGTCCCAACCGATCAGTTGAGGTGTGAACCGACTGGCTCAGGTCCCCAACGGACCGTTTCAGAAATGAAACGATTGGTTCAGGTTACGCAGTTGGTTGTTTTTTTGTGGAAAATTTCAAACCCTTCTACTCCTACTTTAGTCCCACATTGCTGGGGATAGAGAACCATGTCCCATGACCCTCCTATATATATAGGGGTATTGGGGGCTTCTCAAAGTACAACTCAGTGCAACCAGTTGCTCTGTAAAGTTGTCGTTCTCTCTGGTTTTGGTAACCGAGAGAGCCTGAGCAAGTTCTACCTGATAAGGGAGGCACAGTAAGGGAAAAACAACTGCAGAAAGCGATTGGTGGCAAAAGAGTGTGTGAGTGACTAGTACGCTGACAGGAGGGTGCGAATCCTTCCAATTCCTTGTGGGACAAGGAGATTGGAGTTATAGGTGGTCTGTGTGGACTACTTCAGAGGCGGGAGATTTTTGCCACTCGGAGGACAACTATCAATCCTGACAGTCTCGGTGAGACCAGGAGTCATCAGTCCCGGTGCGACCAGGAGCTGCACAGACACCGTCCAAGACCGGAGGTGAAGATCGCACAAGCCGTGAGGTATTTTCGCCGCGCAAGCCTCGAGACAAGGTATGATTCCACAAACCATCCTTCCTATTGTATAGACGTTGACGCGTTTCCTTGTTCTGGGTTTGGGGATGAGAAATTTTTTTGTTTCCACTTCCTTATCTACCTCCCTTAAAACCCAACAGTGATATTAGAGCCACGCCAACTTCTCTATTAGTATTATCGATATGATTGATTTTGGTTTGTCACCTTTATTTATTGCATACGATGCGAATAAAATTGGCTTTCTGCATGTCCAATCCTAAATCCACAAATCTCAATTTACATATATGATATGTATAATGAATACACTCGATACGTGTTGCCCTTAAACAAGTTTTGTGGTGGATGTATAATGTGGTTATGGCCAATAAACCCTATCTGTGTGTGGTTGTATGTGGTTGCTTGCATCTCAGTCTGCGCACCGATTCCCTTTCTCCTATTCCTGATGTAACTCGAAATAATTTGAGATTTCTTTCTTACCTTTGCTCCCCTCGAATATAACTCGAGGTTTCTCTTTTTACAATGTAAAATAGGATAGAATTTTATTTCATGTTATGTCAAAGAACGGAGGATATCCTGACGACAGCTGAGACGATCGGTTCAAGGCGTGAACCGATCGGTTGACGTTCGAAACAATCAGTTCAAGGAGTGAGCCGATCTGTTGATGACCGGTTCGAGGATCGAGATGAGCGGGTGGCGGCCATGATGAGATGCAAGACGACCAAGTGAATTGATCGGTTGGAGGAGCCATCCGATCGGCTGGTGGCACCCAACCGACTGGCCTGATGGCGAGCCGATCAGTCATGTGATGAGTTGATCAAACCCAGAAAGTCAAAGCATAGAGTTCATCTTGTACATGTTGCATGTGATGTAGACCTAGATGACCGTGATTCCTCTTGGCTCGAGGAATCATATTAGGATGGCCATAATCATCGCTTTTATCATTTCACATGTATTCTGTGGGATATACCATGTATATGATACATACTATATATTGTGGTGATTGGATATGTATATGTATATAAAAACCAAATCCCTCATTAAAATATTAAGTCTTATATGCCTTCCATTAGCGGCACACATGAAAAACTCGATCGACCAAGCGTAGGTTACGCCAAAGCGTGGTGCGTCGTCTATCTTGTAGAAGTATGAAGGGTAGACATGTAGGTTCTACCAAAGTAGGGTGCATGTTTACCATGTCAACTTTTGGGTTAGACTTAACTGGTGATTCTTTGAGTGTCTAAGCCCAGAGGCAAGGAATGTTCATGGTAAGGTGTTGTGCATGTTCATTCATCAAGAGTTGCATATGATGCAATTGGCATGATGACCTACCTAAATAGTCAAGATTGTGGGCGATCAGCCAAAGCTGACTCATGACTTGATGAAATATGGATCTTGCCCACTAGAAGGTTGAACGCTGCAATCTTCCGAATCGATGGTGAGGGCTATCAATTTGAAGTAAAATAGTGGGAGCGATAATTAATTAAAGGCCTAATTATATCATCAACTTTTCAAATCAATCAAATAAGTCAAAAATGAGTTATGGACTAAAATTGCAAATTTTCCTTTTGTAGTACAAATGACAACAAACAACAATTACTTTTCTTTGCGATCGGTCCTTGAAAAGAACAAGCTAAATGGGACAAACTTCCATGACTAGTATAGGACATTGAGAATTGTTCTCACTCAAGAGCGAAAGCTCTATGTCCTGGATACTCCAATTCCAGAGGAACCTGCTCCTAATATACCAAAGGAAGAAAGGGATGCTTACAAGAAGCATTCTGATGATGCCATTGATGCAAAGTGCTTGATGTTGTGCTCTATGAACCACAAGTTGCAGAGACAACATGAGAACATGGGTGTCATTGAGATGATTCAGCATCTCAGGAACATGTATGAAGATCAAGCACGGCAAGAGAGATACGATGTCTCAAGGGCACTGTTCAAGTATGTCATGATAGAAGGAGATCCAGTTGGTCCTCACACACTCAAGATGATTGGGTATGTGGAGAACCTGACAAGACTGGGATTTCCACTGAGCCAAGAGTTGGTTACTGACATGATACTGCAATCGTTGCCAGAATCCTACAGTCAATTTGTGATGAACTACAACATGAACAACTTTGATAGGCCATTGTCAGAGTTGTTGGGCATGTTGAGGACATACGAGACACAGATGAAGAAGGACAAGCTAGCCTAAGTCTATGATGGTGATCACGAGCAAGAAAGGCAAGTCCAAGCACAATGGCAAGGGCAAATCTAAGAAAGGTTCTGATGCTAGCTAGGAGCCCAAGTCATCTTTAGCTCTCAAGGCCAAGGGAGGTGTGACCAAGAAAGGCAATTGCCACCATTGTCAAAAGCCAGGACATTGGAAAAGGAATTGTCCTCTCTATCTGGAAGAACAAAAGAAGAAGGAGGCGACAAACGTCTCTACTTAAAGGTGTCATGAAAGTAAACTTGTAACACTTTTGAGGTATATGATACCAAGATGTAAAGTGTAAAGCACTCAATAAATGGGGCAAGTGTTTCCGCCATAGATAGGAGTACTTTAGTTTATTTTCAGCCTAAAAGGCATGCAATACAGTTATGAACTGCTATTTCATATTTGCCAATAGATAGAAACACTTTATTTTTGCATATTGTATGACAATGATGGCAATCAATAAAGAGATGTTTCAATTTCTAAAGATATGATCTTTGTGGAAATGCCTTGTTTATCTTGTGGTAATTGATATGCATAAGATAAAATGATGCTTAAAAGTTATAGATAACTAAAACAATCAAATTAGCATCAATCATGAGAAATTCATTTCTAGTGTCCATGTGATGGATAAATCTAGACTCATTTGGTTAGAGAACCAGTAAGAGACATGAATATCTTGGACATGATTAATCAATCTTCACTAATGGTAGTGGGAGAATGATTATCCTATTAGGTATGATACATGTGATATATTTACATACCTATTGGAACAAATGCTAATACTTCAATTGGTGTTTAGAGAAATACCAATATGAATATCTTGAAGTGTTCAAGATTATCATAGATGAAGTGCAAATTTGGTAAAGTGTTAATTCTTGATGAGATCAATGAATGAAATACTTGGACCAAATGTTTGAGATCCTTATGAGTGATTATAGTGAACTTGTGATTAAGGCATGTGATGTCTAAATCAAGAAGGAGTCATACTCTAAGGAGTTAGAGGATGATTATCAAATAACTAAATTCTTCTTAAATAAAGAATACACTTCGCTAATAAAGGACATTAAGAATCATAAGGAGTTGTGAGTTTTTATATCCTTGACGGATACACCTTGTTTATCTATGTGATGAGTTGTTCATGTGATGAGTCAACTATCTAGATGAATATGAGGAACCAAATTTTGAGTTATGGTTTATGACCATTACATCCTAAATGACATCCATGTGAACCATAAGGTGTGACCTTGATGGTAGCACCCATTGGATGAAATCCATAAGTGTAAATGAATCTTAAGTGTTAAGACCCATGGATAACATTTTTAGAAGGATGATGCTTGTTGATTGGAACTTAATGACTAAAGGCATTTGGCATATGGATACTAAAACTGCATTCCTATGAGGAATAAAACAAGGATGTGTATGTGTGACAGAGTGAGTTTTTACACATTTATTATTTAGTTCCTCTCCCTTATAATTTTAATTGTTCCATTTATGCCCTCAATCACCTCTCTCACTAATTTGAATAAATGGATCATTAATTTTACCTAAGATCATCAATAATGATATATATAAAGTCAATAATATAAGTATTATGACTTTAGTAAATTGACCTAGTCAATAATCGAATTGGGACTCTAAATTTGCACCATAACTAAATCATAACATTATAACACTATGCCAAAAATCTCATTTCAATTGGAGCTACCAATTTAGAGTAATTTACTTTTGAAATTTGTGTATTATATCACCTAAACTAGCCTAGGACTAAAGTTTGTGTTTTAATTAGATTTTCTGTCACGCGGCCCACTCTTTCTTTGCTTGGGCGCGGCCCCTAGCTGGGTTTCATCTTGGCCGTCCGATCAGGTGGACGCGGATCCACCCAGGGATCCAAGGGGCCGGACATTGTCTCCTACCTTCCACTTCCTGCGGATTGGAACCCAACAGAACAATGAGCACAGGGATACCCCGCGCGCCCAGCATCCACAACAACCTCGCGAGATTGTTGGAGGACTGGTTCCACTCCCGAAGACGAAGCTAACAAACCCTGACTTTAAGCTCCTCATGCACAGATCTGGGAGAACAAACTCTGCTTCCTCACCTTCCTCCTAGCGGCGGCGGCCCCTTTTAGGGCTTTACTTCCCTCGCCTCAAGAACCTATTTAAGGCCTCCAGCAGCTCCACTGGACCCCCTTAGACTCCCGCAAGACTTACTTCGAGGCACCTGATCCCCAAGGACTGTCGCCAAGCCACCATCCCTCCGTCGCTGCCCTACATCAACAACACCACCACAGACTTCGTCCCACCAGATACTCCCCGTCATCGCCTTCACCTCAATCCAGAGGTGCAGCTCGGCCACCTCCAACCCCCTGCAACACCGTGTTCGCTCCTACCAACATCTCACAGGTGACCCCTCCTTGCCGCGGTGGCTCAGAGCCCCTAAGGGAGCCACAGCACTCGAAGGCGTCGGTTTGGGATCGGGCCATCGCCGCGAAGTCAAAGGTACTCTCCTGCCACCTAGGACGAGCCTCTTTCCACGCTTAGCCAGAGTCGGAGCTACTCCAGGCACCTGCTCGCGCGCCAGGGAAGAAGAAAAGAAATAGCCGGGAGTGATGGGTAGTTGACGACTCTGTAGTCCCAGCGAGGATTGAGACCGACCAATCCTGGTCTGCCAAGTAAGCGTCAAATCCATTTAATTTTGTAATAATAGCCTTATCTTCGAAAAATCCTAGAAATTGCTAGGAATGCCAGAATATATCGAAATTATATGTTATTTTCATCAGAAAAATGAGATCTATCTAAGTATAGTATAAACAAGACCTGGATCTGAGCTCTTTTCGAATATATAGCCTACAAGTCCTAATGACCCCCTTAATAATTGTATATCATGTAATAATGGTCATAACTGACTTCCAATATACTTTGAGAGTAGATTAAACCCTAATTAGGGTTCTAATCATCTTGTCACTCGAAATCTTATCTCAGAAGTATAGTTGTTTCAATAAAGGAGAAAAACCCTAATTTCCAGATTCTGCTTTTCTTATTATACACCTTATACGATTTTATACCAACCATTAATTGCCTTGGATAATTTTATTTCTGTCTTGGGAATATTTAAACCCTAACTATGATCTTGGTCATAATGTTACTCGAAATCCTACCCAAGGAAGACAGTTGATGTAATAAGGGAGAAGAACCTTAATTTCTAGTTTTCTCACCTCATCATGATTACTATGTACAATTTATGGAAACCCTAATAACTGAAATGCCCTTTTATAACCTGGACGACTCTAATCTCAGACCCCTACTCGGAATCCTATATATATCCTAAGTGACCCCTCTAAATGACCTAAACCCTAATAAGAAGCCCTAATGAGGAATAATGAGAATCCATAGTAGCTTAGGGTTTTGTTTACTTTTCAGGGTGATTTATTATCTTCACCTAATTTAGGACTTGTGGAATCCAGATCTGAGAATTAAAGGTACGTGGATATAATTATATGACTAGTTTTTGCTGGATGTTAAGTATGAGTAATTGTTTGCATGAAATTGATATACATTGATGGATGTGGATATATGATTAATTGCTGATTTATCGCCTTGAACATGAAAGAATATAATTGAATATAAGTGAAATGTAGTTACTAGTGGTGCTCATTAATCTCCCTATTTAGAGAGGGAAAGTATTAATGTTGACTAGCACCTCCCTAATGGTACAAGGTACGCAGGGAGATCCCTAATGGTACAAGGTACGCAGGGATAGGGCCCAATATTTATGTTTGTGCTAAGTCCACCATAGTAATGCATATTCATTCTAAATAAGGATAAAACTTGGGATTTTCTGATTTTCGGCCTCTAAATAATGTTTTCATTCTTTTCTCAAATTTTGAGTATTTCATATACCAGCATAGTATAGCTTTAATTCCACGTACCAACTTTGTTGATGTTTTGTTTCTCGTATTTTCTAGGTACAAGGAATAATTGATGATTAAAGTGCAATGCATATTCAAAGTACCTGAAGGCACAAATAATAAGCGTGGAGGATTTAGTAGATAGACCGAGTCCTCTTATCTTTTTCTTGCTAGATGATTAGTATATTTCTTTTCCTAGATTATGTTGAGGATGATTGAGATCCAATGTAATAATCATAGACTTATTCTTCTTCTTTCTCCAGTATCAATATGTATGACTTTATCTTACATTGTTGAATGAAATGTTGTGTGGCTTTTTGCTATGATGTGAACTTAATCTTGGCTTATCTCTGTTTTCCGTTGGCTATCTTGATTTCTATTATTTTCCCTTTTGACATTTATAGATATGAGTGCACGCATATCTGTATATGTCACTAAGGAAAGTATGTAGAAATTGGGGTCGTCACAGTATGTGACACAACCTATAAGGTTTATGAATCCACTAATGCAAATGAAGTCTATAAGTTACAATGGACTAATCAATGTGATTGATTGAGTACAAGCAACTCAGAATTGGATCTTTACTTTGATGATATAGTCAAAGGGTTTGAATGATATGTCAAAGATAAAGAAGGGATCTGTGATTTAGTGGGAGCGTGTTCACATTCCACATGTTGATGTGAAATGGAAATATTCTAGAATGGAAACCCAAAAGTGGAAATTATCTTAAAGGAAGATAGAGATGTTTCCTATGTGATAGAAATAGAAATATATAGAGATCATTCTCGAAAACCTCTTGACCTGAAAGGAGAAACCATACATTGGCAATTTATACTGAAGGGTTCAGTATGCACAGATTCAATGGGAGAAAACTTGTCCATGTTACATGGAGTTAGTATCCCAAGGTCAAGTGTCCAATTCTTATGAAGAATGGGAACACTAAGAATAGATGTGGATCTATCATGTATGTAATCATCCCATTATCTTGCATGGCAAGAACAAAATGCATTCATCATCTTTAGGTACTTGTTAGAGAAAAAGTGTACCAGACAGACCCACCGTGAGTTTGACACATGGAACCATGACATGGTAGTCACATTCAGTATTCACAATGATGGAGGTGAGTGTGATTCTTTGACCTGAAATCACTACACTCAACACATGTTGTTGGGCACACTTTGACATCATCACACACAGTCCTGAAACATGGGTTGTTATAAAGGTGATGATTGGGTGGCTTTGACACATGGGGCTTTTGAGGGGTGAGTGATAGATATGGCATTTGTCTCTCCTGAGGGAGTTTGATATCCATGGCCACTTGATGAGTAGGATTGAGAAAGGCGTGCAAGCATGTGTGAATCAGTATGTGATATTGATGTCATACATATCTCTTCCAATCTACTCTGAGATCAGAAAAGTGAATGAACGTTGACAGGATGACTGTTCCATGCCTCGAGTTCATTCAGGATATCAATGACAAAGGAATTATACATTCACTGTACCACCACTCACAGATTGTAGGATTGAAAGTTGTTCTCCAACTTTCTATTTCACTTGGGTAGCACTGATGTGTGACTAGGCACCGCTCTTTGCTTGTGAAGTCATAAGTGTTATGGACTTTCACTACCAATGTGAAATGGACCTGCAAGGTCACACACATAGGATTTAACATGGAAGAGGAGTTTTGTCCACAAACAATGTTTAGATTGATTACTAAAGGAGTTTAGTAGTTCAATTAAATACTCAATTAATTGATAGCTCAATGTCATAATGTTCAAGGTGTTGGACACATTGATTGGAGTATCAGATTGATTGAAACTGCAATTGACTGATTTTGCACAATCTGCACTCCCAACCGATCGGCTCATGTGATGAACCGATCGACTGAGCTTGGTGAACCAATCGGCTTAGATGGTGAGTCGATAGGCTGATGGACAGGGTGAAACAATCGCTTCAAGTGTTGAAATGATCGGTTCAACTGGTCCAAATGAGCAAGTTGGGAAAGTAGGATTGGTGAGAAATTTCTTTTCATTTCACTTGCCCATTTTGATTGGAACAAGGATTGGTATTTGGTACCAATTAGAAACAAAAGAGGAAAAGTCAATCGGGAACTGACCAGGACCATGAACCGACCGGTTCAGAAGTGAGCTGACTGTTTCATGGGTCCCAACCAATCGGTTGAGGTGTCAACCGACTGACTCAGGTCCCCAACCGACCATTTCATAAATGAAACGACCGGTTCAGGTTACACAGTTGGTTGTTTTTTTGTGGAAAATCTCGAACCCTTCTACTCCTGCTTTATACCCACATTGCCCGGGATAGAGAACCCTGTCCCATGACCCTCCTATATATATAAGGGTATTGGGGGCTTCTCAAAGTACAACTCAGTGCAACCTGTTGCTCTGTAAAGTTGTCGTTCTCTCTGATTTTGGTAACCAAGAGAGCCCGAGCAAGTGCTACCCGATAAGGGAGGCACAATAAGGGAAAAACAATTGCAGAACGTGACTTGTGGCCGGAGAGTGTGTCAGTGACCAATACGCTGACAGGAGGGTGCGACTCCTTCCAATTCCATGTGGGATAAGGAGATTGGAGTTCCAGGTGGTCTGTGCAGACTACTTCAGAGGTGGGAGATTTCTGCCGCTAGGAGGACAGCTGTCAATCCCGACAATCCCAGTGAGACCAGGAGTCATCAGTCCCGGTGTGACCAGGAGCTGCATAGACACCATCCAAGACCAGAGGTGAAGACCGTGCAAGCCGTGAGGTATTGTCACCGAGCAAGCCTCAGGACAAGGTATGATTCCACAAACCATCCTTCCTATTGTATAGACGTTGACGCGTTTCCTTATTCTGGGTTTGGGGAGGAGAAAGTTTTTTGTTTCCGCTGCCTTCTCTGCCTCCCTTAAAACCCAACAGATGACACAGATGAAAAACCCATTCTACATAGTGTGGTTATTCCACCCACACCCTAAACTTGGAAGTGCCAAGGTTAGGGCCGAGGTTGGTTTTTTCCTTCTTGATTTCATAAAGATTGTAATTAATAGGGGTGTCTAGTAAGTGTGAACTCCTTGAAACTAGGACTTACGAAAATTCTCTCATGGGTAAGTAATCGTCTCACATCTCAGGAATTGTATCTCACCCTTCATTGTCATCATATAGCAATGAAGAAGAACTAGTTCTACCTTGGACCTACCCTCTAGACTTTGGATTTTGAGCCTCTACTATTTTGCACCACTATTATTTCTACTAATATGACTTTTGCCTCATCCTACTGGCTTTTTGAAAACTTTAGAGGTGACAACCACTATCCTCACTAAAGTGAAACATCCTTGTTACTGTCCATTTGAGTTGGAATGTGGTTGTGTCTGAACCAACATATAATGGACGAGGATAGAGGGCACCTAGTCTATATATGTAACTTAACACAAGTCATGATGTACACTTAATAGCTAAGTGCAAGTGGATATCATTTCACGATCAAGGGTCATTGTAGTGGGCCCAAGATTTTCTGGTGCATCTTTTGGCTAGGTTTTTTGTGTGTGAAGAAATGCACTTAAATGACTTTCTTAGATAGTGGAGTTCAAGGGTGAATTTATGATAGTTGTGGGACATCTTTAGACAAAAGAAGTATGTGCCTAGTTGCCACAATCTATAGGGTTGTTAGTGGTGTTCTTGATCTCATCATGTAGACATACACTATCTTACCATCATAGAGATTAGGTTTCTACACATGTGCTTACTACATTGTAAGCTATCATCTCCAAGAAGTACATTATCGTGCTAGTTTTATCAGATTTTTACTAGTGTCTAATGTGTTCTTGTAATGCCCTAGGATTTGAGGCATTGGATACAATAATCTTAAAAGGAAGCATTGGACTACCCTTATCACCAAGATGCAAATCCTTTTTATGGAGCCCATAACTAAGAACTCGAAAGTTAAATTCTCAACTTGGAATAATACTAGGATGGGTGACCAGTCATGAAGTTGATCTTAGCTTGTGTGTGAGTGATGAAAAAACACATATTTAGCACTAATGGTGGTATGTGGGGCAAGTCGTCATTCTTGAAACTCAACTAGTGCCATGGGCAGTGGGCCCGAACGTCACAAATGGTATCAAATCCATAACCCCTCTAGTAGGTGGGGACTAATGAGTATGTTACATGCCAATTTTGATATGTGTAGTCTAAGCATGTTGGAAAAGATTGTCAATGGCGATGTAGACACCCTTGCTTTGGTATTCAATGATCAGGAGCTAGTTGTCCATGGGCCATTATGGGGATACACTAAAATGGGGAATATTATGAAGCCATATAGTTGAGCCTTGAAGAGGATGTCATGATTGTGTATGGGGGATATTATAACATTCAAGGATTTGAGGCCCCAATTAAAATAATCTTAAAAGGAATAATTGGACCACCCATATCACCAAATTCCACCTTTTTTCAGGGATTCCATCACTAAGAATCCAAATTAAGCGTGCTCGACTTGGAGTAATACTAGGATGAATGACCATTGGGAAGTTGATCTCATCTTGTGCATGAGTGAGAAAAAAGCATGCATTTAAGGCTAGTGGTGGTCTATGGGGCCAATCATGATTCTTGGAACTCTACTAAAGCTATCGGTAATGGGTCTAGGCAATATATTTCCAAATCTAGTTGAAACAACAAAGCTATAGTTGTTGGTCCTCTACAAATGGTGATGCACCATGGTAGTGTAGAATTTGTTCTGCCTTCAGGGAAGGAAAAAAATATAGTGCATTTGTAGCATAATTCCTCCACGATTGTTGGAGTTGTCTTTCTCAAGATTAAGGTCATTGGGATAAAGGCTAGTTAGTATGTTTGACAAACATTCTTGTTGTGGTGTATTATAGAAGGGTGGAGAGTATGGTCCATTGTTTTGGATATGGAGTGCTATCACAACCTCATTGTTGGCTTCCTAGATTGAGTTGTTAAATGACTTATTACTCATTGATATTATTTCAATAGTTTGGACACCTCAAGGATAACTCAATAGTTTTGTGTGAATTTCCTATGAGGTAGCGAGAAGATATGCCCAACAACTAGGTTTTTAATTGTATAATCTTCAACATCATTGGAGATATTAGGTGATGGTGATCGTCAATGCATACCCATAGGACTACAATGAAGATAATATATATGAGAGAGATTGTTTGAGGTGGCCATTTCTATAGGTGACATGGTTTTTACTACACTAACAAACTCACTTAGGGATGAAATCTCTATGTTTTTACCAAAACCTTGTGTAATAGTACCACTCGCAAGTGGACGGGTCTTATCACAATATAGTTAAGGATTGAATCCCAAGGGACAACGTTTTTAGGAATCTTGCTAGTCAAATATGGATCGACTAAGACTAATATTTAAAACAAGAGTTGATTTGGGTTTAGTTAAACTAATTGCAAGGAAAGTAAAATAGTAGGATTAAAACTGAGTTAAGATTAATGATGGGAATCACTGGGGTGGAACCGAGTTTCACCGCCACTACACATGCAAACACATCCAAAACACATCCAGGCAAGATACAACTATCCAAATGGAGTAGAAAACCATATGTTAGGAAATAGAGTTGCGTAAGCATCTCCACGAGCTTGATGTCTCATTACCCACGAGTCACACACTTACTACTCTGGTGATATCCCTTCAGAAGTTCTTGTTTGAGCATCAACCATGTTAATTGATATTCAAATCCTATGTATTGAAGTTCTTGCAACAAAGGAATATAATATATCATGCAAGGCAGGTGATCCATCCACAAAGCATGCATTAAACGATTAACAACAAAATGGAGAGTTATATACAAGCCATGGAATGTTCTAAAATGGACATGTAAGCATAGGTAGCGGGGCTAGTCCCTGCACCCCAGTAAAAAGGACTACTTGCTCCTCATGATAGAAACAAAAAGAACAAGAGAGAGGGAAGATTTTTCCATGGTTAAAGTGAAGAAGATGGTCGCAGCTAGGTGGAGAAATGGTCTTCTACGCGATGGCGGGGTAGATCTGGATGAGGAGGGGAAGAGTGCCAAGGGAGACGAGCATGATCTTCTCTCTCCTTCTTCCTTCTCTTCTTGTGCTCTTACTCACATGAGATGAAGAGATAGATGGCGGAGTAGCAAGGACACCACGGAGGTAGTCTTTAGTGGCGGAGATTGTCTTCCTAGGCTGGGCACAGGGCGACAGCCTGTTGAAATTATAGAATGGAATAAATGCCTCAAATGAAGGAGGGGGTAGTCTATTTATAGGTGCTGATCTGGAATGAACCGAATTAATTGCCACAGTCACAACCTTCGGTATTAGGCATGGTACTCCTCGGCACGACCATGCCGAGGGTTCATGCGGTCGAGGTGCTTTACTATTGTCTAGGCATTGCATCGCGGTCGATGTGTTGCACCACGATCAAGGTGAGCTTCACGGTCGAGGTGAGCTTCACGGTCACAGCCATGTTCTGTAGTTGCGCTGTAGTGCAACGGTAGAGGTGGAGATCGGTCGCAGTACCTTGACCTCGGCCCGACCGTGCCGAGGTGGGCTCAGTTGTGTCGAGTGTTGGTCGACACTACATTTTAGCCACGGTTGTGGTCATCTTCTTGGTTGCAGTCATGGTCGTCTTGGAACAAACCCACACCCGCAGGGGGGGGTATCGCTATGGGTCGATGGGCCTGCATTGATGAATCCTATAATAGATAAGGATTCCTTATGATGAAGTAACTGGCCATAAAAAAGGGTCCAAATTATCAAAAGTTTCTTGGGACCACCGCCTCTGAGACTTGTACACATAGTTCAATGCTTAATCCTACAATGGAGATGAATGGATTTGATCAAAACTCTAAATAATCATCTAAAACTGAGGAAAATTGTATATGAGTAGATTCATGGGGCAATTGAGAGCTTTAAGTGCAAAACTGGACAAAAAATGGAGACTAAAAGTAAGATGAATATGTATTCATCAAAACACCCCAAACTTAAATGTTGCTCGTCCTTGAGTAACACAAAATCTGAAACAATCACCAATTGAATATTTTTGACACTTGTGATTGCCTCATCTTCACATCATATTATTTTCTTTTCTGCTTTGTATGGTTGAGCATCTCAACATCATGAGATCACTAGACACATCTTACAATATCTCCATTCCTGAGTTTGTTTCCCAACATCACTTCCTCCCCACTTTCTCCAACATCAAGTATGTCTAAGAGCTTCATAAGAGTCTAGAGATACTCGTAGAGCAACTAGTGTACATATGATCTGACACTGGTGTTTTAGAAAATAGGGGCAAAAAAAGAGGCATTCATTGTTCCCGTGGGTGGAAAAGGGAGTGAAGGGGGGTATGGAAGGGAGTAGTAAATCTCTCCTCAATTCGATTCGAGATTTTTATTATATGGTGGAAATTTCATTGATTGCAACCCCCTTTTTATGCAAATCTCTCCTCTATTCGACTTGAGATTGCATTTTTGTGTGTGCACATTGGCATCTTTTCTTCTTCATTTTGGTGATACGCCCCTATTACATAGAGGGGGGTATGGAAGAAGCAAACAAAGAGAGGGATGTTGTGCAACCCCGAACTTAGGGTTGACACTATTTTTATGGATTTTTGTTTCTTTTTGATGGATGGGGGGGTATGAAGATGGTAGAAGAAGCATAGAAGAGAGTTTAGATCATAATGCAACTTGATTTACAATTCCATGAACTGAGTTGTTCTCCTTATCATGCTCAAATAATGACTTGATGAGGATCTGATGGAGATTCCATGCTACTGTTCCACTAGTCAGTTAGGAAGCACAATGTGTTTGATCGCTCTCAGTTTGACAAATAATTTCTATTTTTACTGAAGGATCATGATGTTAGGATTCATAAGCTTCACATGGTGATTTCTAACCATTGGATAGTAACTGAAATTGTCCCTTTTGAGGCTTTGCTTCAAATAAGTAGGGTATAATGATTCAAAATTGCATGGAAGAAGAACAAGTTGGCTAGGTAAAGGCTTTGATTCAAATAAAAGCATCAAAACTTCATCAAGTTTCTATACAAAAATACTTTGAAAGCTTAAAATTTTGATCAAATTTTCTTCAAAAATGTGATGATGGAATCTTAAGTCTGAAACATATAGGTGTGGGTGGAAAGTAATGTACAAACCACCCACCCTCCACCTTGAACTTAGAAATTTGCTCGTCCTGAACAAACTCTAAATATGAGATGGAGGGGAAAAACCATGCTGGTTGGCACACCAGATGTGGTTGCATTCCTTTCAACAACGTTTCCCCCATCTAAAATCTCAAAAATGAAAACTATCAGAACTTAAGATTGCATCTTGTGATTCAATATCTACTAAGTGTAAAATTCAAAACTGAAAGTAAAATCTATGGTAAGGATCGGGTTGCCTCTCGACAAGCGCCTTTGTTTTATGTCATTGGATCGACATGTTTCTTTCAAATTTTTGGTCGATATGTTGGTTTGGAAAGATTTAGTGATGCTTCAATGCTCATGTCAATAGTGGTGAAATATCTCTTCAAGTGTTGGCCATTTGCCACAAACTCTCCTAACTTTTCACTCCATAGAATGAAGGCACCGTGTGGGTAGATGCTCTTGATAGTGTATGGTCCAGACCATTAGGAACAAAGTTTTCCTGGGAACAATCTTAGTATTGAGTTGAAAAGTAGAACTTGGTCTCCCACTTGTATATCTTTCCTTTTCAGATGACCATCATGCCATAATTTTGTGCATTTTTTGTAGATTCATGCATTCTGATAGGCTATCATCTGAAGTTCTTCCAGCTCCTAAAGTTGCGTAATCTTGGTTTGACCATCTTTCTTCATGTCAAAATTCAATTGTTTGATTTCCCACCAATCTTTATGTTCATGTTCTATGGGCAGGTGATATGATTTTACATAGATTAATCTAACGGGTGTTGTTTCAAGAGGAATCTTGAAAGCAGTTATGTAGGCCCACAATGCGTCATTGATTTTTATTGACCAATCCTTTAGGTTGTGGCCCACTGTCGTTTCCATGATAGCTTTCAGTTAATGGTTTGAAACCTCTACCTATCCACTCATTTGTGGATGGTAGGGGGAAGATACTTTGTAAGTCACACCATATTTTCTCAATAGTACCTCAAATTTTTTTTCCAGAAAATGAGAACCTCTATCTGATATCAAAGTGCATGGAACTCCAAAATGGGGAAAAATAATATCTCTAAACATTTTGATGACATGTTTTGAATCGCTAGTGACGGTTGGCATGGCCTCTACCCATGTAGAGACATAATCCACCACGATTAGAATGTATAAAAATCCATATGAAGATGGGAATGGGACCATGTAATCCACTCCCCAAACGTCAAAAATCTCGACTTCTTGCCAGAGCTTAAGGGGTATCTCATCTCTTTTTGTAATGTTACCTTCCCTTTGGCATTTGTCACAAGATAAGACAAAGTTGTAGGCATCTTTGGATATGGTTGGCCAAAAGAAGCCACATTGTAGAACTTTGAAAGTAGTTTTCTTGGAACTCATATGGCCTCCAGCGGGGCCTGAGTGGCATTGCTCTAGAACAAGCTGAGCTTCTTCCTTAGTGATACACCATCTGTAGAGACCATCAACACATAGCTTGAAGATCATCCCAATGATATTGCTTCACATTGTGCATGAATTTCTTTAGTGCAATGCCGGTGCCATCAGGGTGGATGACACCAGCTGTAAGGTAGTTCACGTAGTCCGCTTACCAAGGGATAGCTTCTAAAGCTTTCATGAGCTAGTCATCTGGAAGAGAGTCATTAATTGGGATCTTTTCAGTATCCAGAGTGTGGATATGACTCAAGTGGTCTGCCACAACATTCTCTGTGCCTTTCTTATCTCTTATCTCAAGATCAAATTCTTACAAGAGGAGAATCCATCTAATTAGCCTAGATTTTGCATCTTTCTTTGCGAGGAGGTAACGAATTGTGGCATGGTCAGTGTAGACAATCACCTTGGAACCTATGAAGTAGGATATGAACTTGTCAAAGGTATATACAATTGCTAAAAGTTCCTTCTCAGTAGTGACATAGTTCCTTTGAGCTTCGTCAAGGGTCTTAGATCATAGTAGATGACATGATGTTTCTTTTCTATATATTGGCTCAAAATAGCACTGACTATGTAATCACTGGCATCACACATTATTTAAAATGGGTGCTCCCAATCTGGAGCTTTGATGATAGGGGTTGATGTAAGGGCATGCTTAAGATTGTTGAAACTCTTGATGCATTCTTCATCGAAGTAAAAATCAACATCCTTTAGTAATAAGTTCCTCATAGGCATGGTTATCTTAGAGAAATCCTTTATAAACCTTCTATAAAAGCTAGCGTGACTAAGAAATGTGCGGACCTCTCTTATATTTGTTGGGAGCCTAAGTTTAGAAATCACTTCTATCTTTGCCTTGTCTACTTCGATCCTTCAATTGCTAACCCTATGGCTGAGTACAATGCCTTCTTTTACCATGAAATGACATTTTTCCCAATTTAACACAAGATGTTCTTCTTCGCATCATTTCACGACCAGGGATAGGTGTATCAAGCATGAGTCATATGAATCCCCATATATGAAGAAATCATCCATGAAAACTTCCATAATAGTTTCAGTGAGTCCAGTGAATATGGCTGCAATGCAATGTTGGAAAGTGGCAAGAGCATTACAAAGGCCGAAAGGCATTCTTCTAAAGGCATATGTTCCAAAGGGGCCAGTGAATGTTGTCTTCTCTTGGTCATCTAGATGTATGGGAATTTGATATAATCTAGAGTAACCATCGAGATAGAAAAAATATTCCTGGTGAGCCAATCGCTCCAAGACTTGGTCTAGGAAAGGCATCAGGAAATGATCCTTATGCATGGCCTTGTTCAATTTCCTATAATTGATACACATCCTCCAGCCAATGGTTTTTCGAGTGGGGATGAGTTCGTTCTTTTCATTCTATATATATAATTGTAGTTCCACCTTTCTTTGGGACAACATTATCAAACTTACCCATGGCGAGTCAGATTTAGGATAGATGATTTCTGTAGTGAGCAATTTGATGACTTCGAGGCAGACTACTACTTTCATATTTGGATTCAGCTTCCATTGATGTTCGAAAGTCATCTTGTTTTCTTCCACCATGGGGATTCTATGCATGTAAAGCGCTTGACTGACCCTAGTGAGGTCACTCATTTTGTAGCTGAGGGCCTTTCTTCGTTCCCTTAATTTTGACAGGAGTTTATCTTCTTGTTTGGACGTTAGGTCAGAATTTGTCATAACTGGGTAGACCTTGAGATCATCTAGAAACACGTACCTTAGTCCCTCGAGTAGGGGCTTCATTTTAGGGGTCTCCAGTTTCTCGCATAGGTCTTCAGTTATGTTCACAACCTTGAGTTCCTCAAATTTAGCTTCAATATCTTCTTTTGTTGATGGAGTCATCAACAGATGGGTTTGTTAGAGCCGCTTCTAAAGAATCGTCTGATTCATGATTCTCTTGCGTGAGGAGTGACATTTTCTCTATGCAATCAATCAAATAGACTTCTTCTTACATGCTTGATCTTTGCATACTTTCAAAAACTCTGAACTTGAATATTTCTTTTCCTAGTCTGAGGAGAAATGTTCCTACTTCGGAATCAATCAAAGATCTTATAGTGGCAAGGAATAGATGACCAAAGATAAGATGGTATCTAGAGTCCTTTTTTATGTCCATGATTACAAAGTCGCATGGGACATAAGAATATTTGCCAACCTTGACTGGGACATCCTCAATGATTCCCAAAGGGAGAGTCACAAAAATTTCTACAAGCTGTATGGTCTTGCCAGTTGGGAGAAGTTTTGCAAACCCTAGACTCTTGCAAAGGCTAAGTAGCATGATATAGAAATCTAGCACCGTGGTCGGCTAATCCTTTCTTACATGTGGAGTCGCCGATATGGCATGAAATCCCAAAAGATCCTGGGTTTTTTTGCTTCTTGGGCATTTTAGTCTGAATAATATCTAAAGTAGTTGTTGCTAATTTGACTGTTTCATATTCCTTAGTTATATACTTCCTTGTGAGGAGTGATTTTAAGTACTTCGTCTAGGCTGGTATCTCAGCAAACATCTCTAGAAAGGGTATATCAATGTGATGCTTCTTCATTGCTTCCTTGAACTATGTGAAATGAGTGTCAAGCTTTGTCTACTTTAGTCAATCTTGGAAAGGAGGATGAGGCTTGTACACTAGTATAACTGGATCAGGCGTGTCTTCTGTTTCTACAATGATAGGTTCCACTGGACTTGCTTTATCTTCCTTATCAGTTGTCAGTTGTTCTTTCAGTCGAGATTGAGGTACTTCAATATATTGGACAATCACTGAGTCATCCTCATTTGTAACCACCATAGGTGTCTTGACATGAGGATTATAATAGTCTTTTCCAGACTGAGTGGATACAACTTTCAGCTACTGAGGATGTATAGGATTGTTCTCAGGTTGGCCAGTAAAAGCTCCAGTAGATGGATTGAGGCTAGCTGAAAGTTGATCTAGTTGGGATTCAATAGCCTTTTGATGGGCTTGCTGATTTGCTATCATAGTTTGTTGTGACAACAACATCTTGTCGATGGCTGACAATTTGTCATCAGAAGAGATGGGACCGGCTTTTTGTCCTTTTTGTATTTGTGGATGTAGGACTTGGTTGAGATTCTGGAATTGAGGGGTGTTTTGATGCTGGTTGTAATTTCTACTATAAAAGTTACCCCTGAAGTTCCCTTGTTTCCTGAAATTTTGTTGTTGATTATATTGGAATCCCGACGGGCCTCGTTATTGATTATCTAAACCAAGTTGTTGTGAGCTTTCTGCTCCTGAAGGATTTCCATACCTAGAACCACGATGGTTCCTATTTTGATTTGGAATATAATACCCTTGACCAGGAATGGCATGGATGGCATTCAGATTTTCCATCTGAGCGTTACCTCCTTGGACACAAATATTTCCCAGAACAACATCATAGAGAATATTATAGGCTAGAGTAGAATGATCAGTGTCCGCACATTCTTCAAAAAATAGTGAAACTGACTTGACTTGTTCTTATTGTCGAGGAGGTGAGTGCCTCCTCTCATAGGCTTTGAAAGATGATACAAGGTTGTCTTGCTTGGGAACTAGTAGCTTTAGAGACTGTGCAATGACTTGTACTCATGACTACTTTCTTCCATATCTTCCTTCAACACTCCTTTGCCTATGGATCTGCCCCAATTGGCTTGATTTTTAGCTCCAAGGGTGACAACCTTCCATGCGCTATCGATCATAGCTTTGATGCATGAACTTTTCTCTAGATGAGGAGTCTAAAAACTTCTTGATATCATCATCCACACCCCTATATAATATTTTGATGAGCTGATTCTTAGGCATGCCATGGTGTGGACACTTGCATAGTAACTCATTGTATCTTTCCAATGCTTCTGCTAGGGTTTCTCTAGGGACCTGAACGAATTGTGTTATTCAGCCCTTAATATCATAGATGAGGGAAGGAGGGTAGAACTTTTCCAAGAAAGCATTTTGAATTTGTTCCCAAGTTGTGATGGGGTCGCAATGGAAGGAGTTATACCAACTCATGGCTCTATCTTCAAGGGAATATTTGAAGAGACAGAGTCTGATGGCATCATCTGTAACTCCATTCTGCTTTGTCATAACACATAAATATATAAACCTCAGAAGATGTTCTTGAATATCTTCGCCTTGCTTGCCATAGAAAGGGTTGTTTTGAAGTAGTGTAATCCAATGAGACTTAATCTTGAAGTTTGGAGAAGCAATGTGAGGAGGTTGAACTGGGTGTTGAATGTCAGTAGCTTAAGGGATTGAGAATTCCCTAAGGTCCTTTTGTAACTGAGCTTGTTGAGCTGGTGCTTGGGCTTCTTGAATTTCCTCTTGAACCGCAGCTCAGGCTTCTTGCATAAGCCTTTCCCTTTGTGCATTAAGGGCTTGAGTTACCCTTTGGGAAATTTCCTCTTCTTGTGCCATCCTATCTTAGTTCTCTCTACTCTGATGATGAAAGGTTAATTCTATCTCAGGGTCAAAGCTAGCTACAAAGCCGGTGCTATTGAAGCGTATCATGCACTAGTGTTTGGGGGTACCTGGGATGGAGATATCTTTCGTGATTCAGATGGATGGAGTAGAACCATATTCAAATATATGTTCTATAATATCAAAAGTAAAAGTAAAATCCTAGATTAGTCTCAATAGAAATAGATTTAACTAGATGATTTCTTTGTCCCCGACATTGGCACCAAAATTTGAAGTGGTTTTTACTGCACTAACAAACTTACTTGGGGATGAAATCCCTATGTTTTTACCAAAACCTTATACAATAGTACCACCCACAAGCGGACGGGTCTTATCGCAGTATAGTTAAGGATCAAATCCCAAAGGACAACATTTTCAAGAATCTTTCTAGTCAAATATGGATTGACTAAGACTAATATTTAAAGCAAGAGTTGATTTGGGTTTAGTTAAACTAATTGTAAGGAAAGTAAAAGAGAAGGATTAAAACTAATTTAATATTAATGATGGGAATTATTGGGGTAGAATCAAGTTTCACCACCACTACACATGCAAACACATCCAAACAAGATACAACTATCCAAATGGAGTAGCAAACCATCTGTTAGAAAATAGAGTTGTGTAAGCATCTCCACGGGCTCGTAGTCTTGTTACCCACATGTCACACACTTAGTACTCCAGAGATATCCCTTTAGAATTTCTCGTATGGGAAACAACCATGTTAATAGATATTCAAATCCTAAGTATTGAAGTTCTCAAAACAAAGGAATATAATAGATCATACAAGGCAGGTGATCAATCCACAAAACATGCATTAAATGATTAACAACGAAATGGACAGTTATATAAAAGACATGTAATGTTATAATATGGATATGTAAGCACGAGTAGCGGGGCTAGTCCCTGCACCGCAGCAAAAAGGACTACTCACTCCTCATGATAGAAATAAAAGAATAAGAGAGAGGGAAGATTCTGCCATAGTCATGGTGATAAAGATGGTCGTAGCATGGTGGAGAAATAGTCTTCTATGCAATGGCGGGGCAGATCTGGAAAAGGAGGGGAAGAATGCCAAGGTAGACAAGGATGATCTTCTCTCTCCTTATTCCTTCTCTTCTCATGTTCTTTCTCACAGGAGATGGAGCAGTAGATGGCAGAGTAGCAAGGACACCACAGAGGTAGTCTTTGGCGGTAGATATCGTCTTCCTAGGTAGGGAACAGAGCGGTAGCCTATCGACATTGTAGAGCGGAAGAGATGCCTCAAATGAAAGAGGGGGTCATCTATTTATAAGAGTGAGTGGGGGGGGTCTATTGCTATGGGTCGATGGGCCTACGTCAATGAATCCTCTAACATATGAGAATGCTTTCTGATGAAGGAATTGGCCATAAAAAAGGGTCCAAATTATTGAAAGTTTCTTGGGACCACCACCTACTACACTTTTGCACATAGTTTAATGCTTAATCCTATAATGGAGATGAATGGATTTGATCAAAACTCTAAATAATCATCTGAAACTATGGAAAATTGTATATGAGTATATTCACGGGGCAATTGAGAGATTTCAATGCAAAATTGGGCCAAAAATGGCAACTAAAACTAAGATTAATATGCATTCATTAAGACACCCTGGATTTAAACATTGCTCGTCCTCGAGTAACACAAAATCTGAAATAGTCACCAATTGAATACTTTATACACTTGTGATTGCCTCATCTTCACATCACATTAGTTTCTTTTCTGCTTTATATGGTTGAGCATCTCAACATCCTGAGATCACTGAACACATCTTAGAATATCTTTGTTCCCGAGTTTGTTTCCCAACAACACTTCCTCCCCACTTTCTCCAACATCAAGCATGTCTAAGAGCTTTGTAAGAGTCCAGAGATACCCATAGAACAACAAGTGTACATCTGATCTGACACTGGTATTTTACAAAAGAGGGGCAAAAAAGGAGGCATTCATTGTTCCTATAGGTGAAAAAGGGAGTGAAGGGGGGTATGGAAGGGAGTATTAAATCTCTCCTCTATTCGACTCATTTTTTTTGTTATATGGTTGCAATTTCATTGATTGCAACCCCCTTTTTTATGCAAATCTCTCCTCTATTCGACTCGAGATTACATTTTTTTGTGTGCGCATTGGAATCTTTTCTTCTTAATTTTGGTGATACGCCCCTATTACATAGAGAGGGGTACGTAATAAGCGGATAAAGAGAGGGATGTTGTGCAACCCCAAACTTAGGGTTTGGAACTATTTTTATGGTTATTTTTTTCTTTTAGATGGATGGAGGGGTATGAAAATGGTAGAAGAAGAGTAGACGAGAGTTCAAATCATATTACAACTGAATTTACAATTTAGTGAACCGAGTTGTTCTCCTTATCATACTATGGTCAAATAATGACTTCATGGAGATCTGATGGAGATTCCATGCTATTGTTCCACTAGTTAGTTAGGAATCATGATGTGTTTGATCCCTCTCAGTTTGAAGGATACTTGCCATTTTTATTGAAGGATCATGAGGTTTGGATTCATAAGCTTCACATGGTGATTTCTAACCATTGGCTAGTTTTAGAAATTGTCCCTCTCAAGGCTTGGCTTCAAATAAGTAGGGTATAATTATTCAAAATTGAATGGAAAAAGAACTAGCCGTATAGGTAAAGGCTTTGATTGAAATAAAAGCATCAAAACTTCTCAAGTTTCTATACAAAACTACTTTGAAAGCGTAAAATTTTGAAAATTTTGATCGAATTTGTTTCAAAAATGTGATGATGGAATCATAAGTCTGAAATAGATAGGTGTGGATGGAAAGTAAAGTACGTATGACCCACCCTGAATGCCAGAATTTGACGTGGATTTTAGTGCACTAACAAACTCACTTAGGGCTGAAATCCCTAAGTTCTTACCAAAACCTTGTGTAATAGTACCACCCGCAAGCAGGCGGGTCTTATCACAGTATGGTTAAGGATTGAATCCCAAGGGACAAAATTTTTAAGAATCCTACTAGTCAAATCTGGATCGACTAAGACTAATATTTAAAAGAATAATTGAGTTGGGTTTAGTTAAACTAATTGCAAGGAAAGTAAAAGAGAAGGATTAAAAATGAGTTAAGATTAATGATGGGAATCACTGGGGTGGAACTGGGTTTCACCACCACTACACATGCAAACACATCCAAAACACATCCAGGCAAGATACAACTATCCAAATGGAGTAGCAAACCATCTATTAGGAAATAGAGTTTCATGAGCATCTCCATGGGCCCGATGTCTCGTTACCCACAGGTCACACACTTACTACTCTGGAGATATCCCTACGGAAGTTTTCATCTAGGCATCAACGATGTTAATCGATATTCAAATACCAAGTATTGAAGTTCTCACAACAAAGGAATATAATATATCATGCAAGGCAGGTGATTAATCCACAAAGAATGCATTAAATGATTAACAACGAAATGGATACGTATATTATAGCCATGGAATATTATAAAATGGACATGTAAGCACGGGTAGAGGTGCTAGCCCCCACACCCCAATGAAAAGGACTATGAAAACCCCTCGATCGTGTTGCGTGTGTGCCTGACTGTTTCGAGGGGTTTGCATAGTCGAGGTGCTTTGCCGCGGTCAATGTGTTGCACCACGGTCGATGTGTTGCACCGTGATTGAGGCGAGCTTCACGTTCGTGGCCATGTTTTACGATTGTGCTGCTGCGATCACGATGGATATCGATTGCGGTACCTTGACCTCGGCCCAACCGTGGCGTGGTGGGCCCGGTCGTGCCAAGTGTCAGTCGACACTACATTTTAGCTAGGATCACGATCATCTTCTTGGTTGCGGTTGCGGCCGTCTTGGAAGAAACCCACCCCCTCAGGCGGGGGGGGGGGTATTGCTATGGGTCGATGGCCTTGTGTTGATGAATCCTCTAACAAACGAGGATGATTTTTGATGAAGGAAGTGACCATGGAAAAGGGTTGAAATTATTGAATGTTTCTTAGGACCATTCCCTCCTACACTTGTTCACATAGTTAAATGCTTAATCCTACAATGGCGACGAATGGATTTGATCAAAACTCTAAATAATCATGTGAAACTGAGGAAATTTGTATATGAGTAGATTCAAGGGAAATTGAGAGCTTTCAGTGCAAAATTGGGCCAAAAATGGTGACTAAAACTAAGATGAATATGCATTCATTAGTAGGTTACATGTATAGATGAGGGCAAGGGTGGGTAGGAATAGATTCATGTTTTTTTTGCTTTTGTTTAAGGATTTTGTCATGGTTTGTTATCTTTCTGTTCCAGTTTTTGTCATGTGTTTATGTCCATGGAAAGTTTTTTTGGTAAGTCATAGGGATTTTTATTCATCTCGCCCCTCTCCTACAAGCTAATCCATAAATAACATTACAATTCATAATATGTACTGAAGGAAAATTGGTTGTAGTACTACCATTACAGGACTCTAGTTTTATTAACTCAACTAGACTAATAGGGGGAGCTTTATAGAAATAGAAGTCCTCCTTGGTTTTTTGGTGTAATTTGGCAAGCATGTCTGCTGCCTTGCTCCCCTCTCTCAGCACAGTCTTGCAAGTCTAGGTCTTCTTCCACTTTCTTATAATGTAGATAATACAATTTCCAACCTTAGAGTACTCATCAATGTCTCCTTCTATGGCATCTTTGGCAAGCTTAGAGTCTGTCTCATAGATGATGAAGTTGTTATCAACAGACTGCCCTACATCCCGCGCACAACTCCGCTTCCAACACGCTCTTAGATTTCACCTTCTTACCCCATCCCCCTATCCATTCTCCCTTGTTGTTTCTGCACACCACTGCAACCGATGAGTATAGCGCTTTGGTGTTAAAAGTAGCATCTGTGTTGAGCTTTAGGTTGTTCAACATTGGTTTCTCCCAACAGATACTATTCGATACCACCATTTTCCTAAAGTTTGGGTTATCATTAGTAGTCCAAGCTTTAATCGTGGTTTTCCACTCTTTAAGAATAGGGTTGGACATATAGCTAGATGAATGTTGGATCTTCTCAAACACGTACATGTTCCTACTCTTCCAGATTTGCTAGAAGCCTATCATGAACTTGGCACCTTCTTCATGCTGCTGATTCATATTGCTGCTCAGCCACTTCCATACATCAGAAGGTTCGAAGAAATTATCCCACTGCTGACCATCCATCAGTGTTTTCCAAGTATCAGCCGCTCTAGCACAACCTCTGAGCGCGTGGAGGGTTGTTTCATCGGTACCTCCATAGATAGGTCATGAATTGTCCATGGTCATATGCCGAGTGACCCTTCTATTGTTCATTAATATGGCATTATGGTCCACTAACCACATGAAGCTTCTCACTCTCGAGGCAACCTTGGCGTTCTAGATGATATCCCACTTTCCTGCAACTCTAATTTCTTTCTCTTTCCTTAGAATTTTGTAAGAGCTTTTGGTGGTGAGTTTACTTGTATCAGTGTGGCTCCAAGCCAAGACATTTGCTTCATCCTCGTTATTAAGAATCTCCATGTCGAGGATCTTCTTAGTGATGTTTTGAGGAACCCATTCATTAAGAAACTCAGTGCCCCATCTTCCTTCAAGGTTGATCAAACTCGATACCTTCAAGTTTGATAGCTCTTCTAGAATAGGTTTTATAGCTTGATCTGCTAAGATCATATCAGAGCTCCACCATTTATCAGTCCAGATGTTAATGTCTCTGCCGCTTATAGGAACCAGTTTGGTATTATCTTTTATGAAGTACATGCATTGCAAGAAAGCCTTGCCAAGCTTGGACACACTCACCTACTTTCCTTTAGTGAATTTATGAAGCTTGGGACCCATACTCAGGTTCCAAGCTACCTCCCTCTTACTCATAATCTCCCATGCATGTTTAGCGATCAGGGCCAAGTTGAGCTTGCACATGGTTTTAATATCGAGACCTCTAGCTTCTTTACTGTAGGTGACTTTATTCCATGTGACCAAGGATAGAGGATGACTCTTATGTTGTCCTCCCCATATAAACCTTCTGATGGTACTATTAATACAATCACAAACCTTCATAGGTATTTTATCCGTTTGCATCACATAGCTTGGAATCGCATTTAGAGTGGCTTTGGCAAGACACACTCTCCCGACAAGATTTAAGGTTCTAGCCGACCAAGAGTTGATGGCAGAACTCGCTCTCTCCAGAATGTTGTTATAGGTATTGACCTTAACTCTCTCTTAGAGAAGCATAATTCCTAAGTATTTACCTAGGTTATCAGTGACAGTAAAGCCGCTCATTCTTCCTATAGATCTTCGTGTTATGATCAATACACTTTTAGAAAACTAGATAGAAGATTTTCTAATAGAGATGGATTATACAGAGGCATGCCCAAACTCTTCAAAGCAATCTAGGATGACTTGCATTTCTCTAGCTTTTGCTCTACCAAATAAGAGCATGTCATCAGTGAAACATAGGTGGGAGATGCTAGGGCCTTTGGAGTACAATCTGAAAGGATGCCATTTCTTAGCATCAACCATCTTCTCGATGGATTGGCTTAACCTTTCCAGGCACAACACGAATAGATATGGTGATAGGGGATCACCTTGCCTCAACCCATGTGTTGCTTTGAAGGAACCTGCAACTTTTCCATTCCAAAATACCGAGGTTTCTCCCCCTATGATTGAGTTGAGAATATAACACCAGATGGTACTAGGGATATTCAGTTTTTCGAGCGTATCATCAATGAAAGGCCATGTCATCTTGTCATAAGCCTTAGAGAGGTCGATTTTGATCACCATCATCTTCTTTGCTGATTTCCTCCTCATGATGTGTAGTATCTCCTGGGCTGCAGTGATGTTATCTGATATACGCCTCCCATGTACAAACACACTTTGTGTCGGAGAAACCCAACTGGAGAGGTAATTTTTCAACCTTTCAACTATCACCTTAGATGTTATCTTGAGACTGATGTTATTGAGGGAGATGGGTCTAAAGTGCTTGCATCTTTCAGGCTTGGAAGTCTTAGGTATAAGGACAATATTTGCATCACATAGCTTGTTGTCTAACTAACTGCCTTCGAGAGTTGTGCTGATAGTAAGAAGCAGGGAATGTTTCACAACATGCCAATTCTTCAGAATGAAGTTTCCGTCTACCTCATCCGGTCTCGAGGCCTTGTGAGGATTAGACTTAGTCAAGATATTGTGAACTTCCTCCCGAGTCGACGTCTTAGTCAACAACATTTGCTCGTCATTGTTGAGATTATTGAATCTACCTTCATACTCTTTGATCTCAGCAATATCTTAATGAATTGGTTCAGTAAAAAGGTCCTTGAAGTTTAGGTAAATGAGATTGCATATATTATCAGTATCAGTGATCCATTCTCCTACAAAGTTCTTCAGCATAGTAATCGTATTATGTCTCCTTCTTTTCTTAACAAACGCATTGCAAAACTTCATATTTTGGTCGCCTTCTGTGAGCCAATTGATGTGGCTCTGATGTTTCAGGTCCTCCTCCTCCCGCTTCAGAATATCATTGTATTAGACTTCTATATCATCGATTAAATTAACAATTATATCATCAAATTTGTCTGCTAAACTCATTTGCAAGAGGTCCAAGTTTCTATCAGTTCTATTCTTCTCTTGGATATGCTTCTTTTGATAGGTACCAATCCATTTATTAATTTTATTTTTTGCTTGTTGTAGCACATCGTGGAAATTGAGGTTCTATTCCCAGTTATTTTTAATCATCTTCTAAAACTCATTTACCTTGGACGAGGAAGCCCTTATGAGGAATCTCTTTGCAATGTTCTTCTTCTGGATACATCTAATAAGGATTTGATAGTGGTCGGAATAAGCTCTCGGTAGGTGCTCCACTATGAACCGAGGGAAGGTATTGATAAACTTGGTATATGCAACAACTCTATCAAGTCTTTCTTGAAGGATGTCGTGGATATAGGTAAATTTATTACCACTGATGCCAAGGTCCGAAAGCATGGCTTCGAGTATGGTATTACAAAATGTGGAAGCTTCGTTGAAGTTGTAGTGTTTGCTGCCGGATTTATCTTTAGGTAGTAGAGTGGTGTTGAAGTCTCCTAAAACCACCCACAGGAGGTTAAAGGTCTTTACCATCTCAATAAGGTGTCTCTAGAGTAAGATCCACACATTAGCATGTGGGTTGGCATAGACAAAAGTGATGAACGCCGACTCATTCACTTTACAGGTAATGAATTGGCGATGACAGTTGATAATTTGGACATCGCAGCTGCCCTCTTTCCAACACAACCAGACACCACCAGAAAATACACGCACTTCGCAGTGGAAGGATTTGTTAAAAGTGAGATTTTTGATGGTCTTGAGAGCGTCTCTTCCACTGATGCGAGGTTCAAGGATCCCTACTAGCTTTGGGTTCTTATGGGATACAATATCTCTGAGGATGCGACAAGAATCATGGTTGTTGATTCCTCTAGTGTTCCAGCAGATTGTATCTATCATTAAATGACTGTGTTTGAATGAAGATATTGTGTAGAAGCCCGCTATGCCATTGTGGCATCTTCTTTCTCTTCATCCTCCTTAGCTACTTCCCCCACCTTGGTTTATTGATGTAACCGTGGACTTTTCCTTCTTTGTTCATAAGGGGGTATGGAGTGAGTCTTCTTCATATTTGTTCCTGAGCCTTTCATTTTCCTACCCAAAGACAGCTGTGTTGGGATAGTGTTGGGATTAGATTCACTGAGAGGGGTTGGATCCTTCTCCTCATTTTCGCCTGTTTGCATTTTGTTCAACTCCTCTGCTTCCATATCAGCTAGTATTTCTGTGGTTCCAGTCTTCACTGTGTCTTCCTCCATGCTAGCATGATCATCGCCATCCTTCTTTAACTGAAATATTTTTATATTTATTGCTTTTTGTGTGGCCTTTTATGATATTATGACATGCAATCCTTTGTATAATTTCATTCATAGAGTTCCAAACTTGTAATCGTGACAGTAATAACCTTTTCTCGATCTACAAAACCCATTATGGTATGGAGTTGTAATGTAGTTATGGAAATGAGTGTGTGTGGATGAATTCCTCCTGCAATCCACTATTGATCTTACAACCCACGTCCCCAATACATAGTCTGGGTGGTGGTAGGATTGATATTTCTGTTATACAAAAATTCCCTACAAGATAATTGTTTTCCAATGAGGGAGAAAGAAATGTTTGGTTCCTAGGTGGACCTAGACAATGTTTTTAGCTTTTATTTTCACAATGCAATTGTCATTTATGGAGGTAACATTTTGTAACAAGTACATCGAATATTTGTGTCAGAGATGCTGAGAATAGAAAATAAGGTGGTTTCTTTCTGGTGGTTGATTTTTGTGCTAGAATGATGACTCTTTCTGATAATTGTTAGGGTGTGTTGTCATGAGCACATACTTGATATATAGTGGTCCTTAGAGACTTAGGATTGGGGCTAGTTCTAGTAAGTTTTTCGTATTTGAACTTCCTATAATTGGAAATTCTAAGTTTATGGATGCATTGGTCCTATGAACACTAGCACAAAGGAGATCAGTTGAAATACCCCATCATTCCTTTTGATGCTTTAGGTGGTAGTTGGGGTGGTTAGTTGACCTTTCTTGGACAAAGGATACATATACAAATGAACAAATTTTATATGGAAATCTTGCAAGCAGAGTATGGTCATTATCATCTAGCTGGAAAGTAGCAAAGATATCACATTTTTCTATATGAGGTCACATGTGAAGGACCACATTTGTAGGAAAGCATTGATATATATCTTGTTAAATTGCATGGATAAGAAGTAGATAATTAAGTGTATGACTTTTAAACAATCTTGAATTGTGAAATGATGAGGCCATTCATGATGGTGATTAAGTGTTCCACCTCATCCTAAAGGTTCTAGTTGATTAACTCTCATCTTCTTGAGAGATCCATGGTCATGGCAATATTATATGAGGAGGGGTTTACAATGTTGGTTCCAAATGTGTTCTTGTGCATATTCCCCACAATTACTAGTACTACCTATTGAAGTGGCTGATGTTGATTTTGTAATTGAATGGATTTCATTATACATTTCTTATAGTTGCATGACATAGTCACTATAAATTGTGTGGGTTATGAATGGACCTTCTTCTTTTAGTATGACTTTTCCATTAGTGTTTGGGTTGAGGTACGTGCATGAACAAGGTCACCTTCACAGAATTGGTAAGGATGCACCTTCTTGGAAAAATTCTAGGCTAGGTAGCACTATGTCTAGTGTATAGTATGGAGACTTAGTTCTTCAGTCACATTACACATTATATTTATTCTTGGCCCAATATACCAAGGGGATATCTTCATCTTGAAGTATGCACAAGGAAGCGTCCCCAATTTCTACTGACAAAATGATTAAGTCTAGTAAGTGAGGGAGTAAGATATTGCACCTATTGATATGAAAATAGATGTTCTCCCATAGTACCAATGGAAATTGTTTGTTCCAGTCCTGAGAGGACTCAATAGTCTTCCTTAGTATGTTGATGATATTCTTATTAACTTCTTGGACTGTTGTATTCATCTGAGGTCAACAAGTTAGATGCATGTGGTTCTTGATGTAAAATGAATGAAGGTATTCTTGTACCCCTTTGGTGATGAACTTGGTGTCATTGTCATAGATGACCTCATTAGGAAGACCATAGTTTGTGATGATATTGTTGCAAAATTACTAAATGACATGTGAGGATGATGTGACAGAGACTAAAATCACTTCTACAAAGTTGGTGAAATAGACGATGCAGACAAATATGAAGGAATGACTATCAGATAATTGTGAATGGATTTTTGTTCATGTCATCTAGCTATAGTGAAAATGACCATAGCATGGAGACGTTGTTTTATATGGATTGGGTGCATTATATCATATATGAGTTCGGCTACCATATTCCACTTTTGCAAATGTAGTGCATACAATATGTCTCCATCACACTCTAGTAATGGTAGGAGTTGATGATATTAGTGAGGGTGATGTTTCCCATGTGACTTCCAAAATGCCTTCTTTTACCTATCTCATGACATATTTTGCTTCTACTTCATCAAGGTGTCATAGAAGTTCATGATTCGTTGGGTGTCGATACATTGTATTATAGTTGAAAACCATGTGTTGTATCACGTTTGGTCATATTTGGAGGTGCATTCAGGGAAGGGATGTCTTTGGAATAATTAATTGATGTTATGGAACCTGGGTTCCTTATTTTTTAATAAATTACTTAAATTTGCATGTTGCAGGCCGGTTTGATGAACATTTTTACTTTGATCATGAAGAGATCTATATCATGAATACCTGCCCATGTGGGTAAGGTTGACATTGCATCATTGTAGGTGTTCTTATACCTATTTTAAAGAGTGAATTTGATTTCATAAAACACCTTAGGTAATTTGTATATAAACTCCAAGTATGATATAATATTCTCTCTCTTCATCTTCCATTCATAGTTGACTTGTGAAATGATGAGTACAGAACTTTAAATGTTTTCATGAATTTCGATTCCTATTTTCTTGGAATCTTGTAGGTCAAAGATGCAAGCTTCATTCTCAGTGATATTGTTTGTGACCTCTAGCTATAAGTGTCAGGGAATTGGGATGTAAACTCCTAGTGGGTTGCTGAGAAATACACCAATGCTATTATCCTATTCCTTCAAATACCATAGAATGGTCTGTGTGTCTTGGATTGGACGATGTAGTTTTTGAGGTTCCAATCATATTAGTGTCACCACTGGGGAAGTTGAAATATTCATTAGCTGGAGATACATTGGGAGTTTTAACTAGTTAATTGGCAAGAATCTAAGATTGACCACTTTTATGGGGACATGGGATGTTTAATTACATAATTGAAACCTACCACTTAGTGTATTGTCCATTCAGGATAGGACATCCACATAAATAGAGAAACATATACTAACATGCTCTCAAGAACACATTATAGGAAGTTTATTATTGTTGTTGTGATGTGGCCCTCATTTAGGGCTTCATCTTATGTCATTTTGTCCTTAAATCACATATAAACATATTATGTTGCATACTATTTCCCTCAATAAATGGTTTATTATCAAATCCACTTATATAGGTTCTTTGAATGTTTTTAGGTACTATAACAATGCTCTAGATGGACGTGAGAGAAAGGGTATGATCCTAGTGTTCCTTTACAATTGAAGGATCCTAAGGAGGGTTCAAGAGCTTCCCCAACCTACTACTAGTGGCCAAGGGTCAAACTAGAGAAAAGAACTCCAAATATTTCCAAAGTGTGGATCTAAGTGCAAGTAAAAGAACCAATCACAATTGTATACCATGGAATGGTCGGGCTTCCAATGCAAAAATCACAGTTAAGTCACAGTTGAGAAAGAAATCCAAGTTCATCATCATAGACGTGCTGGCCAACATGACTGTGTCTAGAAGATCCTGTAATGATTGTGCTAGTGATAATGGTCATGTTTCTAAGATGAAAAAAGGATTGTGCCAGCAAGGACAACCACCATCCAACCCAACCACCATGTTTGTGCTACCCATCATGGTATTTCTACTTCATTTCCACCATGTCTATGCTGCCTAACATGACCGTACTACTAGTGTAAGGCCCCTAAACTTTCTTAATGAGTTGAATAAGCTTAATTACCATAATTAAATGCTTGGAATCCTAATATAACCTTTTTATATGCTTTGAAATCATAAGACAAGCTTAAGTTTCAAATTTGGTCCAATTTGGAAACGGGTTGAGCAAGTTATGCAATTTTATGCAAATTGTGGACTTTTCTGCCATTTACTCAATTGAGAGGTTTTCTTTGCAATTTATCACTTGAATTATGTTCCTTGGATATTATATCATCATTATTTACCTTTTCGAGACATGGGGAACCTATTTAAACCTTGGTTTGAAGGTGTTTTCTCGAAGGGTATTTTATGGTTTACCCCTTCATGGATGAGCTACCTTTAGTAGCTATCAACTAATGGATTATTTGTTTTTCTTGGAAATTCAATAAACGAGGGATAATTATGTCTCTATGGATGGTGGGAGGTCTTCTTGTGTGTGTGCTTCTATATTATTAATGGTTTAAGGCCATGGACACTTGGAAAGATACTAGAACTTCAACGTTTTCTTTTTCTTTATCTTAAAGTTTCATATACTTATCGCTAAGCACCAAAACGATCCATTTGCTCCCCAGCACTTCCCTCCTTCTCCCAACCTCATTCTCCCTTTTTGCTTCTGCAAATATTCTTGTCCAAGGAAGAAGAAAGTGGGGACCTTCTTGGAAAAAGGATATAGGGTTGCAATTGACTTCCTTTTAGGGTTTAAAAAGCTTCTTTCTAGTGATCTTGACCTAAAAGGGTAACAATCCCCTTCTTTCCTCCATTTATTTCTTTTTCATCCTTCCTACTACCTTTCTCAAGGTCAGAACCTTGCCATTCCATGGTAGAAATTGATCTAAAGCTCTAAAACCCTACTTGCTCCTTATGCTTAGGGTTTGCTCATTTGATGAAGAAAGGTGCTAGATGGACGAGTTTACAACTTATGATTGGATTTCCAACCCTATCGGATCGAGTTTTCTTCTGTTTGGGATTTCATATTCTCATTAGAGGCAACTTTTATAACTTGCTCCACATTTATTGCTTACCATAAGCTTGCAAGTTGATGTTCTTGCTTGAAAATGATGATTCATGCACTAAAAAGCTATGCTTGACTTGGATTTCGATTTTTATAATGTTCCCTATTCTTATTTCAGTTCTATATGAACCTGTGATCATGTTTATTTTATTCCTAAGGTATAATATGACTTGGATCAGGTTGGTTTGACAACCTATGGTGCTAAGCACCTATAAACCAATGGTTAATTTTAGGGTTTAAAGCTGATTTCTTCTATAAACCCATGACCCAATGATGGTACCATTGCAACAACCCTATGGTGTTTTCTTCATGACAAATGATGGTCAAGATCAAAGGTGTTAGATGATGGTGAAAACCTATGGTCACCCCCTTAGGTCAGGTTTTGGATCAATTAGAAGTTTAATGATCAACCATTAAGTACCCTACTGATGTTATCAATCAATAATGACATTAGCTTAATATTTGTTGTTGATTAATGAATATTGTGTTGATATAAAAACCTACGCTCACTAATGATGGTGTATCAGGTCTCTACAACCTATGGTGAGTTAAGAATTATAGTTGTAGCATCAATTAAGCCATAGACCAATGGTTTCTTGGGTCACTTGATGCAATCGTCAGATCTATACTGTAATTGATGGTTTTAACATGTGAACATGACCCAATGGTCAAGATATAATGTTTATTCCTCCAATAAGGTGGAATGATGGCTAATGTAATATTTTGGTCCGAATAATGTGATTTATATGGTTTCCTTTATATGATCAACTTAAGGAGCTTACTTGTTGATAATGGATGTCTTGTTTTAAATGAACAATCGATTGTGGGTTTTACCATACTCTTAATGGAACTTTTTATGTTTTTGATCAAGGGATGCCTAGGGTTAGATGGTGACTCTTTATAGAGAACAAATCAAATACTTCATAGGTGGTTTATCCAAGGTGTTTACTTATGTAAACAACTAATGGTCTTACCTTTTAAACATCCAATGGTTTTGGGTGACATTGTGGTCTGGAGATATGGGTTGAATGATGATGGAACAAATGGAGGGTTACCCTTAACAAGGTAGTCTTACCTAGTTACTCATATGAATAGAAGGGATGATAACCATATTGTGTGGATATGTAACCCTATTGACGTTTAGCTTGTTATTCCTAGCTTTAATATAACTAAATGATGGTAATTGGGTATGAATAGTCCTGGAATGACTAATGCAATCATGGGGTACTCTCTTATTGTTATTGAAACCCTAGTATGCTATAACCCGATGGTTACATCTTGATTTATGTGTGGGTTCATACTTGAGAATAGTATGGAATGTGATGGTGATGTTTTGCCTTATGCATCCATGATCCAATGGGGATGCCCTGAGTTAGGGTTTGGGTATAAGTGTTGATTAATAACATTGATATAATTTATCATGTTGAACCTAACTCTAATGCAAATAGATAAAGATGAGTATTCATGTTTAACATTCTTATATGATGGAATGATGGTGGAATAACCTCCTTAATATGATCATAACCTTAATATGTTAATTGGTGGTTATCATAGCCGCATGGTTGCTACTTTCTTATGCTAAACATGTGCATTATGAATATGATGAGGGTTAATCATATCTAGATTTCTTGCATGTTGATGTAATAAAGGAATGTTATTAACGTTAATATAACCCTGATATGATTATTTATGAATATCTTATAGCTCACTAATGCAATATTGTGTTGATTTAGTGTATTATATGTAAGTCATGTTGTTGAGCCTTGTTATAAGGCATGCAAAGATAATGATGATCTTACAGGGAATAGTATGATGGTCTTAATGACCTTTGGGCATGGTTGAGCCCTGAATGAGGTGTAATCCTCTTATGTTGATAAGGGTTGATACCATATGATATTGTGAAAAGGATTTATATCTTCTGATAGTATGATGACTAGTGTGGTCTCATGAATGGCAAGTGAATAGTACCATGTGATAATGAGATGAGAAATTATGTGTCACATGTTTTATATCATTTAAAATTTGTGATATTTATATGCTTTCTAGAAGTGAATTAAGATTTGTATGTCCACTTGTTTTATGTAGCCTTAATTCACCCAATTGGCATAACTAATCAAGTGGAACTCTAATCATGTAGTGCCCTATACCGTAGAACGATCTTCAGTGTTAGAACTTGCTGGATGGTGAAATGAGTATTCCTAAGGGAAACTCAGAGCACATAATATTGAGTATGTGGGGGTGGTAGGTTGAGGATATATCCTTGTCATCCACAATGCAGATTGTGGAGATTGGCTATGGTCATGCCTCATACATCTGATGTGATTGAGAATGGATGTGGTCGTGTCTCAGTGATTATAACATGATGTGATTAGAGGACAAATGCAGTTGTACCTCAGTGATTGGGTTTGTATACCCTGGTTTCTAGTATCATGATTTGTACCAAGGGCGGTCTAGTGGTTTGCAGCTTGACTATATGTCATTGTGGTGGCAACTTTGACTGATATGTCACTGCCTTTTTACTCATACTCACTAAGGGGAAGAGATCTTAGAATATCGGCACTCCTAGATCTTATACGGAACGAAACAACCCTTCATAGAGGTCAATTGGACTTTGAATGGTATGATTCAAATTCCTCAGGGCATAATAAAAGATGTAATATAGCTGGATAGCATATCTATTTAGGGTTATACATGACACTTCACATTGGATGATAATCCTTGTTTGTACTCTTTACAAAAAGATGATGCTTAGTGCAATTAAGAGATAGTAATTATATTTATGTTGTGGATATGCATAAGATTGTAAATGTGTACATACAATAGTCATGCTTGTGTTGATATCTATACTGTTACTGTTGATTATAATTAGATGCTAGCTATATCATGTTGTTAGTTATGTTTAGAATGCTAGCCATGCCTTTATGATTAGAAATGTCGATACGGCTGATCATGCTTATGCAAATACTCATGCTTATGTTGATAGCTCTGCTTATGATATTGATCTAATCAAACTGTTAGACATGCTAATGTTGTTTTATATGCTTATGATGCTAGACTTGTTCATGTTAATAGAGATAATATGCTACAAGACTTGCTTATGCTAGTTATGCATATGCTATTGAATCTCTTATATGGCTAATAAGGAAAATGATGATAGTCAACTTGGTGATGATAATTGTTATCAACTCCTTTATGTATTTTGTTAATCATCAGTGTCACTGAGCCTATTTGTTGTATATGATTAAATTGCTTAAATTGTCTCATTACCTAAAATGTTGTAATCAATAAGCGTTGTTGGAGGTTATATCTTTTGCTAGGACATGAGTCTCACCCTTGTGGTTCACCACATTTGTTTAGGTAATCAGAAGTGACAAAAACAAACATGTTACAGCAAAGAGGAGATATAGTAATGAATCTTTGAGAAAGTTGATTAGATGTCTAGTGTGTCCTAGACTCATCCCTATACTCTCAAGTACGGGAAGGAAAAGTTTGTATATGATGTTTCAAACGAATCAAAATTTTGTTAGCATGTTAATGCTTGTTTGTGTGGCATATACAAATATTGTTCTCCTGTATATATATGTTGTGGCTAAGGTGATAGAACAATTCGTATCAAATTCTTGGTATAGTATGGATATATAAAAGATGTTGGGCTCTTACGCAAATGTTTCTGAGTGGGTGCTGACGTTGAAATCAGTTTTAATTTACCCATATTTTTGGATATGTGGTTAACTGGTGATTGATTGTATTTTATGTTTTGAGTAATCTCATTTAGAGTAACGGGTTCTCACAACTAGCCTTCCCAAAACCCAATTCAACCTAAAATTTTCTTCTCCACCACCGTAATCATTCCCTCCTAGCATTCATGATCTCCCACTTTACCACCATGATCATTCTACCCAGAATGGTTGGGAAATCCTAGTATATTATTACACATATTTTCCTATTCTAACCCCACTTAGCCCTAGTCTTCCCTAGTTACTATATATACCTTGGAGGAGCATTCATTGATGCACCTAATTCTTCTGACCTATTCCAATTCATACCCACCCTCTCTCACCTCAAAAATTCTACTTTTCTAGGATTTTGGCTACTTCCATCCATAAATCGATGCAATCCAATCACCAAGGAGGAAGAAGGCTGAGATACTACAATAGGAGGTCAAGAAGGACGAGTCTTCCCAAAGCATGCATGGCTATCTACTCCTCTACTCCTTATTTTCTTTTCCTTTTTCTATGAGTAGCTAAGCCTAACAAGTTTGGTTGTTTGGGGTTAAAACATGACGTTGATATCATGTTGAGGGAAAATAATGTGTGAAGTCTATAATTTCGTCTGTTAATGGTTATTTTCTACTTCTATCTCATTTCTCATGAATTATCATGTGGTTGTGATTTAAAACCTACATTATCTTGTGATTTGTGCTTAAAACCACCTACATTCTAGAATAAAATGGCCTATATGTAGCTATTTTGGGATTTTCTCTATAGACAAACTAGTGGATCTCTAACCAGCACACCATCTTCATATACATACATTCCTTCTCTTACTCCATTCTATGAGATCTAAACAGTTAGTTTAAAATTACTTAGTGAAACTGTCTTGGATCTACTTAAAGGTTATATGGAATGTGATGTGAGGTGAAATATCCTCATCTTTGGCCTCCATTTCTACCCTTGGGCTCCAATTTTCCTAAGAGATACTATTCTAGAAATCTATAATTGATTTGATCCTAATTTAATTCCACCTAAACCCTAGTCTAAATGAGCCTTGTAAGGTTGTATAGATGGTTCTAGGGAGTAGTTCCCCTATACAAACCCTATTTCATCCATGGTCAACTAGTAGTTTAGGGAAATTCTATAACATCTAACTTGTTTTTTGGTCTGATAATCTAAATGACTGAGTAATGCTTGCATTCTATGACCCCCAACCTAGGTTCTTGTGACATTACCCCAAACAATCTAGACTTCCATAAATTGCATTAAAACCCTAATTTCTCTCTTTTTGGCTAGTGTTAGATTAGTTAGTATTTTCTCTTGCTCAATTAATTATTTTCTTTGTTCATGATAGATAGGTCTTTTTAGGTTAGTTAATGTTACCTTGTGTTTTATTTTGCTTGCTTTAGCAAGTTATTTGTTGATCTTGTCATTTTCTTGCTCTAGTTGTCTCTTTCCAAACTTTTTAGACTCATGTAGTTTCTATCTCAAGGTTTTTAGTAGCGTTGCTTTCTTAAGTTAGTTCTAGTGTTAGATTTCTCTTTATTTTTCTGGTTTAATTGCCTATATTCTCTTTCTTATCTTCCTTTCTTAGTTAATTAGAACAAAATTGTCTAGGGTTAAAGTAGGCTTTGATCTTTCTCTTTAATCCCTCTGTACAGTAGGTATCATAAACCAAAGCAATACACCATTTTTCTAATAGGGTGTATACATATTACATTTTTGTGTATTTCTAGGACATAACATAGATGACATGTTTTTCATTGATGAATTTTCGCATAAGGAATATTCCCAATTACTATTATGTGACTGATAGGCTTTATATCAACAAATGACATTGTCTTAGAGGCCTTAGCATTGTTGGATTGAATTAGTGTTGACTTTTCAAACAAATCTTAACATTCATCATTCCATATATTACTAGAAATCTTTAGCAACAACTTGAAGATTGGATCACAAACCATTTATAAATTTTTCAAAAATCTATTGATATATAGGAGCCTTCCAAGCATGCCCCCAATCTCTTTCCCCATAGAATAGTGGGTAGCCTATAATTTCCTGAGCTCTCCCTAGATTTACCTGTATACCACATTGGCTAATTGTGAAACATTCTTGACTGATTCAATCAAGGGTGACAATGTCTTTGTCTTCATTACATCTTGTACAAATAGGCTTTATGCTCATCTACCTACTTTGACTTGGTAAATCATTTTGTCTACTTAGACTTAAATTTCATTGTGCATAAGGTCTGAAGAAAGTGGTACCATGTCCATATAATAGGAGAAACCTATATTCTTGTGTCCAAAATAGGTCCCACTATGCAGAGAAGGTGGTTTTATACATAGTAGATGATGACATCTTCATTTTTGTGTATTTAAAGAACCTATTTTGGAATTTAGAGAACTCATCCATGAATTGAAGGAATTCATGTCTATCTATTTTTCCCACTAGAACACTGATATGTGGAAGAGGATAATCATCCTTGAGATAGAATTTGTTGAGGTCCATGTAGTTGACCCACATGATGAAATCCTTGAGATAGGTCTGGAATGATGTTAATGAGCTATGGTAGAGATGTACATGGCACATGAAGTTTGCATCATATTTTTTTTGAACTTCTTCATGTATCTTTAATCCCCATTCAAGTCTGATATATCTGGTCTTGTGTTTGATGAGATGAATTATGTAACACCCTCCCTGGGTACACACATGCACATAGCGGAAGCAACACATAATTATCAATAGTCATGCACTCAAGGGGGCATCTCATAAATAACTAGCATTCATTGTAACATTATAATAAATCCATCAAAGTTGAATAGTAAACATTCTCATTACTGTCCTTACATAAGGAAACATGAATGTTATCACATGCAAAGCTCATTCAACATCTTGAGACAAAGTATCTACTCTAATGTCATAAACATGGAAGCATATAGCTAAATCAATAAACTTGAGTATCATCTTATACTTGGAACCCCACTAAATATGGTTCAGATCTATCCTTTTGCTCCAAGTCTCTAGGTGTTGCTTCTGCTCTTGCTTCTCACATGCAGACATCTCGTCTGTATCCATGCATTGGGAAAATATTTGTTAGAGTAAGTGGCACGATTATTCTAACATCCATACAAAAATGAAGTAACAAGATACTATAAAGTATTCTTTAACATGATACATGTGGAACTAACATTAAATAATGTAGTAAGTCTTAAACATGAATGACTATTCTTTCTTTATTCTTAATTATTTCTTTTTACACATCTTATTATCAAGACTTGTATTTTGGTACTTGGGTCTCATGACTGTCACTATGGTGCCTAGATCACATAACTTGCACATAGGGCCTGAGTTATGTAAATAAACCAGTCTTAGTGTCATGGCCTGCACTAAGATCTTGGGTCATGTGTCTCTTATTTTGGCATGCGCTAGGATGGTTGGGCCACATGAATTGCACAAATATCCTGGGTCATGTCTCTTGAGTTAACCTACACACAAAATCTAGGTATAACTCTATAATCTAATTTAATCTTCTGAAATCTTATGTTAACATGAATATTGATACATTCTGATCATAAAATCTTAACATGAGCTTATACAAAATCGAACCTTACAAGCTTAATCATACAAATTCTAGTATTATAATCTTATTGTTTACTTAATTATTAGATCTTAATCATTATAAGAAATATTAATAACATATATCCACTTGATATATAGATCATATGAAAGGGCATAACCATGAAAGGATGACAAGCTTTCTTGCATATTATAAATTAAAATCATAGAACATTGGATCACATAAATCATGAAATTCTTACTTAAGAAACATGTAAATGTGTTTATATTAACAGATAATAACACTCATTGGCATGCAACACTTACATTTGTTTCAACAGCCTAGAGTAAGTTCATGTATATTTAATTCAAAACCCTAGCTCCTAAAAATGTCTTGAAAATTTCATTAATTTCTATTTTAGCCAAACATATACTTCCTATCTCTAGTTGGAGTTTCTTAGTTGTGTAGGAGCATGCATCTTATGTCATCCAACATGGAAAACAATACAAATGCAAGGGATCTAATAAAATATACTAATTATTTATGCTTAACCAATTCCATATAAAATAAATAATACCTAGGAGACCTCATATATGACCTATTTGACCACATTAATCTTAAACTAGGGTAATGATAAGGTAATTATAGATCAGAGTCCCTGATAATGTTGCATACTACATCTTTGAGATGGTACCAAGATTTGATGATCAACTAACCATATTTTCTACTTATAAACACTTAACCTAAGCATTTACTTATTCTACATATAGATCATCTCTTTTCTCATTAAAAGTAAAAATTCATGATTCCATAACGTATTTCACAATTTTTGGAATGTTATTTTTATTTTTATGAGACTCTAACTAACATCCATGATTTATGCAAGGTAGGAGCATGTTTTGAAAATTAAAAATATTGTTTACCTTACTTCTAGGTAGGCCAGTTGGGTGAAATGTTTACTTCAGGATCCATTGACCTGGAGGAATGACTAGCCATCAGGGTGCCTCTATTTCCTCTATAAAATAGAGCACCACTACATACAAATTTTCCAGCAAGGATTCCTTGGTGCTCATTCTCCCTTAGCTTGAATAATGACCTCTGTGGTCCTATTAGAAAATCTTTACACCAGTCTGTTCATTATCTAATCTTTAATATCCCAACTTGGGCCTCAATGCCTTCCTCCCTAGACCCTCTAGGGTTATTTATAATGTGATATCCATGGAATAAGAGGGTGAAAACACCACTTTGAAATCTCTACTTCTCATGTGATGGGTAAAAAGGTCATCGTGGGTTTCTTTTATGCAACAAAATTCCTTATGTTAAAAAATTGGAGGTCTTTGAATATGTTTGATATTAAAGACCGAGGTCACCCAACCATGGTTGGTTTCAAAGACTAAGAAGTCATATGCACAACCTGACATCTAGAATGAGAAAGGAACATAGCTTCTCAGATAGTCGATCTTCATCCCTCTTTGCCCTATATCTTCTAGGTTGAGGTAATGTGTCATGCTTGAACGCCAACCACCCTTCCTCTAGGGTAATATGGTAGGAAAGCAAGCCTCCACCAAGGTGGGGAATCATCATATTGCCCACTCTAATTGAGATATCCCATGTGTCATCACAAATGAATGACCACAATCAAGTTCTCGACTTGCTGCTCATGCGCTTGGTAGTTTCCATGTTGATGAATTATGTGTATCTTGGTCTTGAATAACAATGATCAGAAATCATGATGGTGTTTGTGTCAATCTCCACAAGGTCTCCCATGTTATGTATATATACTCAAGGAATTCAAGAGTCCAACCTTATCTAGTTATACATACCAAAGAAATCGATATTATCAAATATTGGGTTTCATTTCAGATAGATATTCTCATCTATAGCAGTTGACAACTCCCCAACAACAATTATCTGTAATGGCTTACAAAACACATGAGTCTAATCCTTGTGATGTACATGTATGCAATAGTAATAGACTTGGGCATAATATTAACTCAACTAGTTACCATGGCACCTCAAAATATTCCCAATTACATCCTATTAGCTTAGAATGCTATTTATTATATCTAAGAAATGGTTTTTTGACTTCAACATATACTAAGAACTTTAAATGACTACTACACTATTATGAATAAGTATCACCTACCACAATTTCACCAGTATGATTTGATGACTTGATGCTTATACTTATTCATCATTTAATAGATGCCAAGACTGATTCTAGGCTATCTCATCCCATACCAACCATATTATTGCCCCCTTCCATGATTTTGAGGTTGCATAATGCCTTTGAGTGTGCCCCATTTAGGGTTTTAAAGATTATGATTCCTACTAATATGTGGATGTTACTGTGAAACTCTAAAATAAGAATGTTACACATTCCTAGCATAGGTTGGGAGTCAATGTATGAAAATCGATTCATCTAGCCCTAGCATGTCATCGTAGATCCAGTAAAGATGTTAATGTATTTCCATATGAGTTCAATCAAGGCTGATTTTATATGGCGTCAAAGTGGAACTAATTCTCACAAGATAAGGGAGTAAACCAATGACACTATTAAAATCCTCCATATCATATGCAATGTCAAAGAAAAAATGTTCAATAGAAAGATTTGAGTATGATTAGGTCATCAAGAGGTTCATTGATGAAATTATAATTGTCTTTTCTATTATTTTCTACAGAATAGAGTGTCTCTAACAAAACACTCCCATCTTTGGCTAGTTGAGATTTAAATGGAAGATCTTATAATGTTGATGGTGTGTCTATCGAGGGATATGAGGAGGAGTCTAGATAATGATACATGATGGGACCTCCTCTTACATCTTTTTACATTTTCAACAACTAGTTCATATGAGTTTATGTGATTTCTCCCACTTCCATATGGTAGTTATTGATAATTTGACCATTCTTTATTTTGACGATGGTTGTTGTTTAATCTTGAATATGATTGTCAATGATGGAGAGATCTTTGTTGTGACACTCATATAAGTTGTCGCATTTTGATTCTTCTTATACTTCACAGAAAACTAACATTAACTTATGTTTGTAGATCTCTCTTAAATATCATATTAGAAATGTGTGCATCCTAGTTTTTCTAGAATTTGAATGACGTCCTAGGAAAATTCTAAGATCTTCTCTTCCTCTTGTGGTGTAGGCACTCTTGGGTCAACCATACCATGGATGTATCCCAATATTGGTTTGCATGTGTGGAGTAATTCCCCTTTATTTCTAGGTATCCTTTGTCGATGACCCTCATAGTATCATGTTCTTGGGGATGGAGATTCAATGATGCACTAACACAAATTTCCTAATCTGTGATGTAGTAGGAGACCTATGTCTTTCACTACCTTCAAAATATGGTCATCAAGATAGGATTTAAAAATCAGAAGTCTTTTGGTCTATAGTTTAGGGTGTCAACTATCAATGAGTCAAATCATAGATCTAGATCAAAAAATCAATATGGCTTATATTTCATGTTGGTCATCCAAGTGGATCACAATGGTAATCTTGTTGTGCGTTAGTGTGAGGTATTGATTTAGGGTGTAAGGTAAGACCTTTTTTTAGTGTATCCATAAGCATCCTAATTTAAAGTTGAAGTACAATCTCCATGACAATGAAGGTATCTACACATGGATTTGAACCCACCTATATCTTTAGTTCAACACCACCATAAACTATTCTAGAGAACAAATAAAGATGGATACCATTGTATTAGTAGCTTTAATTTCACTCGATTGAATGTTGGACATGTTGAAAGTATTTAATGTCTAGATGTTGAGATGGACACTATTATAGAAAAACACGTGTGTCAGGTTCATATCATCATGTTTGAGTGTGATGCATGATGTTCTATTGAAACTGGAACCTGCTATGATCTCATCTTCTAAGGATGTGATTATACTAGGCTTGGTGGTAATTGCAGTATTGTTAGTCACCTTCTAAGGATGAATATCTTGTAGTACCAACTCCCCTTCTAGGATCCTTAATATGGGAAACATTTGTGTCAATAAAGTTTTCCGTCCCACATAAAGATGTATGTATGTGTCTTCTTCCTGTGTTCTACTATGTCTTAGTAAGGGTTAGATGTGGCACTATTAGTCACTAAGGCAGTGAAAACAACAATGTTTGACTAGAATCCTTTTAACGATAGGGTGTTTGTGTAAGTTCATAACACACCATGCTTTTTACTAGAATTTTAAAACTTTACACAATGGTATTGACGTGATTACTTGTATAGAATCCTTCTAACTATAGGATGTTTGAATAAGTTCATAACACATCATGTTTTTTATTAAAATTTTAAAACTTTACACTATGGTATTAACATGATTATTTGTGTATCTTGTGATTCAATTTTTTTATCATTTTGGAATTTTTTGAGGAATTTATCAAAGTTTTCAACTACACATACTAAGCATACATCAAGTACTAAGCATGTGGAGATAGGGAAAAAAATCAAAGGATATGGTGATTTTATCCCAAATTGTGTGTCACACAAGATGAACTCCTAAGGGCACACCATATCCTAAGTCAAAGAGGAAGGAACACTCCAATAAAAGTTGGCACAATGCATCATCTCATGTACATATTGTTGACAACCGTAGTAATTCATTGAGAAAATACAAAAGGCTACCTAATGTGTCACCTATGGGGAATGTTGTATCTCATGTTAAGCCCAACAAAATGTAGTAGTAGTAACAATATTTACATGGCATATAAATTTGATGACATGTTGTGTCCCATTGTGTAACCACATGTTTAGAACTATCACATGATTTGTTGATCCCATGATACATATCATAAATTAATTTTTGAAATTTCAAATTTAACATACAAGCAACATGTTGTATCACTTGTGGACGTGCTTCTTTGCAAAAATTTGGAATGGTTGTTTGAAAAGAATCAATTGTTATTAAAAAAATTGTTTTTATCTCCTTGTTATTTTATTTGAGTGAATCTTTAAATTTAGAGAGTTCCCTTCCACATCTAGGATTGATAAGGACAATGAGAATAAGTATAATGAAGCTATAGAGAAAGAAAACTAAGATTAAGAAGGTATATTCAAATATAATAGGTGAATTTCTCCATAGATTGGTGATGGGATGAAAAAGTTTCCCATAGACATTAATTTTTCATTCTATAAACGTCTTCTTTATCAATTTGACTCATTTTATTATAATAATTTAGGGAAACATTGTTTCCTACACTTATACCATGTTTCATATTTTTATTGAACTAGTTCTTAGTTTCATCTCCTTGTCATATAAACGCATCGACCCATGATGTATTTTGATACCTTTATTCTTGTAAGACATGGAATTTTTTGAATTATGAGCTAGGAAGAATTTCTTTTTCCATGTAAAGGTTTGAATTAATAATTCCTATTTTATTAAATATATATAATTATATGATATCCTTACTTGAAAATCACCTTATTATATGTTTAATGTACTTATGGTCTATAAATTTTTGAATAATTAGAGGATTTGAAAAGGTTGCATGATCACTCACAAAACGGTGACTTAGGTGACTTGAAGTTTCATAAAATCTTCCTTAATCTTGAACCTCTCTAACAATCCTCGTCCAAGCAACAATCAACCCAATTATATTTTACCCTGATTGGTTGTTTAACACAATTAATACTAGATCTAGAATTACATTGACTCTCCCTGCAATCCAACCATAATCACTTTGACATTGTGACCCATGTTATAGAAGATGATGGTGTATTTTGCTATTATTAAAATTGCATGCTGGAATTTTAGAAACAATACTATGTGAAAATTTGATTATTGTTTCTTTTATAGCAAAACTAGCTTATTGTCTTACATTTTAGTATATCCAATATTCTATAATTAAATTTTACATGATTTTATGATTATGTGTATATTCCAATTCAAGGAAAAAATCCATGATTTAAATATCACAAGTTTAAAGATTGGAATGTTTATATATACATTTTTGATCTCTTCTTAATTTTGACATGATACTTGCATTTGGAATAGTGGATGTCAAACCAATTCATGGGTATGGTTTTCTTACTTGACGTTTGACAAAATGATGAAAATGGTATAGAATGGAATTTATGGATGATACATTTGTGTTTCATGCTTGTTTTCTATTCATATTTGTTTTGTAGAAAATATGTATATGATCTCCTTTCATTAAAAGATAAGTCATTAGATTTAATAACTATTTGTACAATAGTTCATTTGTAGTAGGTGTCACGTATATCATAGAACTTCCCTATTGGTCTTAATAAATGGAAGGAAGACATGCACACTTCATTACTTCTAGGGATTGCCAAATATTTCTTAGAGTTGTATACATAGGAAATACACAAGAGACCGAAATCTACATGAAATGAAGTCACCTCATCTTCCTAGTCCCTCATACATATGGGTGTAGTTATCAATGTGAAGAAAATAATTAAAATTTGATAAGTACATGTGTTAGATGATGTATTATCATCTCTTGAGTACCTAGGAAGAACCTACATATGTTATGCCGGTCATAGAAGATTAAGCCCCTACACTTCATCACTCATATAGATCAAGGCATTGTGAGATGTTAATTCAAATGGCAACCCTAAGATATTATATATTATATGAAGAGTGTTACATCAGATTAGATACAACTTGCATGATACATTCCAAATTCCGCAAGACATATTTATATTAATATTGACAAATCATGTGGATTTTACTTGATACTTTTTTGCTTAATTTTGAAATATATATTTCTTACACTTTACTATGTCTTGGGAGTTGTATATTCTTTAATTCCTCTTGTTTTGTTATATATATATATATATATATATATATATATATATATATATATATATATATATATATATATATATATAGTCAGGCTAGAATACACTCGAGTGTACGGATCGCACGAATACTTTCAAGTGTGTTTGCATAACAAGACTAGTTTTTGCAAAATGTAAATTCTTGATCTTCACCGTCATATTATAACTAGGCTACATACAAATTTTGAACCCATTTGGATGAGTGTAAGTCTCTCATCCAAGGGCAACGAAATCAATGCGCGAAACTAATTTGAAATGCATAATTTTTGTGGTCTTCATAACACGAGCTATACATATCCAAATGTGCTCAAGTTTTGTGTATGAGTTGTTCACGAGATGTTTAAGAATATCAACAGATTATATTTTCAAAAAAAATATTGCATCATGGAAAACTACTTGAGTGTATTCCTCTCTGGATATACTCGAGTGTATTCTAGCCTGACTCTATATATATATATATATATATATATATCTTACTTAATCTAACATTTTAACATAAATGTTATCTCTCAATAGGTTTTATTGTCTCATTCTTATTGGTATAAAAATATTTACGACCCTGAAAGCCCTCTAAAGTTATATTGGTGAGGAGTCTCCTTTACCCTAACATGAAATTATGAATATTTCACCTTATTTTTGAGATGTTAGTATTTTATGTCCTAAGAGTTATTCCTATACAGTCACTTCCTCGGTAGAGAGGTATTAGTGATATATTCATGTGTCAAAAATTTTGTAATATGTAATCTACATTCTTTATGTACAAAATAATATTTTTTATGATTTGAGGCTTACATATTAACATTGTATAATTAATTATTAGGGAATGAACACGTAAGATCATTTTTTTGTTAATGATCTAGTGATAATAAAAGAAAATTACTTTTGATAGATGTTTAGAAATGTAACTTTGTGGGAGATTAATGCATCCCTATTTTAGGCCTTCATCTTGTGTGTTTTTGCATCTCAATAATATATAAACATCTTAGAATGCATGTTAATTCCCTCAATATGTGTATTATTGTCAAATGCACTTATGGACATTCTTTGCATGTTTTTGAGGTACTTGGACCATGCCTTGGATGGATGAGAGAGAAGGAAGGTGTTATGGGATTCCTCTACCTGTGGATGGGTCCAAAGAAGACCTCAAAGCTCCCTCAACCTACCCCTAGTGGCCAAGAGTCAAGATCAAGCAAATAAGTCCATGGATCATGAAGTTTCAAGCTCAATGTGTTGCTGAAGACCCTAGCACGACTATGCTCGCCAAAGCAAAAATCACAGGTTGATCCCCATTTTGACAAGCTACAAAATCCCCACCAAAATGACCATGCTACCTAGCACGGTTCTGCCAAGAATCCCCCAAAATTTTTGTGAAACCAACCTGACCATGTTGCTAAAGATTAAAACATGCATACTGAAGAGAAGGAACCCCACTCCACCTCACCTACCATGTCTATGCTACCTAGCATAGACATTCTACCTAGCCTCGAACCACGAACGTGCTGTCCAGCTCGACCGTGCTACTAGCCTTCATTTCACCACTTCTGGCATGGCCGTGCTACTAGCCTTCATTTCACCACTTCCAACCTGACATTTTTCACTTCCCACTATGACTTTTCTCTACTGCCGCGGTCGTACTGACCTCGACCCACCACACTCGTTCTACCTAGAATGGTTGTGCTGCCACCTAAAACTTAGATTTTTCTGCACTGAATTTCCAACAATATTGTTATAACCTTAATTTTGGTTGTACTATTTGGCAATTACTTATTAAAAAGGGGTTTGCTTGACATTTTTTGTGCATTGTTTTACAACTTGGGTGTAATGACCCCACCTCCTAGTACCCCCCAATTAATGGATACCAAGAGGTCATAGTCATTATCCCAATTTCCTAGATCAAAGGTTTGACAAATAATCAGTAATAATTATTAAATTCTACCATTACTATACTAAAAGTTGGAATAAAATAAAACTTTGCATACCTTTTTAAAATCTTGAGTTTCCAAACTTCTATCCATAACTGGAGTCTATTCTAACTAATCCTCCTTGTACTTTAATTTATATATTCACAATGTATAACTTTACTGTTTGTCCTTTTCAAATTTGTACCTAAAACACCGATAAACAAAATATCGAACAACATAAATAAATATGCCAGTATGTGGGGTAAACAATAATCAGGCAATTATCTGTAACAACATATTGTAAGAAATTATGGTTTAGCAAGCAAACTTTACATCTTAAACATAACTACTCAATCCATACATACCCTAACCTCTGCGCTTGTCCTAGCAATGGACATGGATACTACCTCTCATATTGTAGATCACAACTAACCCCCATGATCCTACCTAAAGGTAGATCAATACTTAGGGTTTATGAGTCGCATGGCACTACCCATAGGTAGCCCAATTCCTAACTCATGATATGCTAAAGAGTCGCATGACACTACACATAGGTAGCCCAATTCCTAAGTCATGATAACCTGATGGTCCTACCTAACAGGTAGACCATGTACTTGGTTACCCTTTTTCATCATTATCAAAGCCACAAAGGAGGACTAGGATCTGAGCTAGTTAGGTATACATATTTCAAGTGATAATCATAGTTACTTTATATTCACATGAAATAAAAGTCATCCAAGCAGGTATTTTCAGGAAACCGATAAACCAACCAGGAATCTCTGTGAAATTAAAGTGATTAACCATAAGCGTAACCACATACCTGATCTAGAGTAACTTGATGTCTAAGAATTAATATTCAAGACAATCAAACAAGCAATCAACAATATCCTAAAATTAATGCTTAACATCCAAGTGTCATTATTTTACCCAAAACATTCTCAAGACTGACTTGGATTTCACGTTAGGATTTCTAGGCCAACTTTATAATTTTATTAGGGTTTCAACCTCCATAAAGCTTTTATCACTTTTAATATCCTTTTAGTTCACAAACCCCAAATTTCAACATCATAGGCACAATTGAATGTCAATTAAGTCTAATGTGTCTCTTTCACACTATAACTACCATCTTAATCCCTTTAGGTTAGGTCAAGATCATTAAGCCCAATTATCATGTTCAAGTTCTTTTGAATAGACAACTTAATAAAGAATTATAGTTCAAAAGTCAAAGGAACTCTAATCACTATGTCTCACATATTCTAGTTTAGCAAACCTTAAATTCACATTAATTCCACTTTTATACACTAGGAAACCCTAATTACCAAATTAAGGGTATTTATCCATAATTAGAGTCTTTCATACTCAAATTCGCTTAGAATCATCATATCCCAATTTTATTCATGGATTTGCATAATTAAAACCATTAAAATTCATATCAACATAAATTTGGGTTTCTAAGCCCATTAATGCACATTCATGTACATGGAACCCTAAATTAAACTAACTATGCATAAAGATCATCCTTTTGGATCTAATTTATTCTTTTTACTAATAACATGTTAATATCAACTTTAAACATCCATATAACCCTTCTCAATTCATTAATAATCAGAAATTTGGGGTTTTCAGTAATAAAACCTTTAAAGATAGAACATTTACATACTTTTTAAATTGAAAGCATAATTATGCTTCAATTACATTTTTATTGCATTTCTTGCATTTTTCTGATAAAAAGCACTGCTTATTTATATTTTTCGGCCAAAGAATGTATTTTTAGTGATTTATCCAAGATTCACCCATTTCTTTGATTTTATGTTTAGAGAGTGAGTAATTACCTTAAGTCAGAAAAAGGCCATCCGTTTGATCACGGTCGCACCGACCAACACACAGATCATACGACGCACATCAATTGAGCCTACTCGTGCTACACTATAATGCAGAGGAGATCTTGACCCTCCGTTCCTCCCGCGAGCCCATGGTGCGCTCCAATCCTGCGGTTCTAGCTCCCCTCCTCTTTCTTTGTATACTAACTCTGTTCACGGCGGCGCCGTGGAAGAGTAGCTATCAGAGAAAGGTCAATAGAAAGAGATAGGGGAAATCTGGGGCTACGAGCATGTTGTTCGAGTTCGCAAGGATTGGTCGAAGCCAAGGGTTGTGCTATATATATAGGTGAGGGAGCCAGATTAGGGTTCCCAATCCATCGCCACCACCGAGATTTCTTGGGGTTTTGGATATTCCTTCCAGAACCTCCTAAACTACCTAAAACCTAGGATAGGTTGGCTTAGAATCTTCTCACGGAGCCGCCTGTCCCCTTTCCATTCCTGCACATGGTCAGGTTTGTGAGGAAACTGAGATCGAAGATCTCATTTCTCTCTGCTTCCTTTCCTAGTTGTAACAGACCTAGATGATGCTCATGCGCTGTTGGATCCTAGATCCAATGGCTACTGTGTGTGCTATCATTCCTATTCTTTTTAGAAAAGGAAAATCTTATGTGACATATAATACGATCTAATGGTTATCTTTCCACTTTAATAAAACTTGCAAAAATTATGTCTTCCAAACTGTTTATCCAATTGATACCAAATTTTGAGGGAAAATTAATAATAACTCATTCTTTCATTATGCCAAACTTGGGATCAATATTCAAAGAAATCGTGCCCTTTTCCTTAGGTTCAAGTTATTACTATATTATGCATATTTCTCATATTTTCTCTTTCTTATTTCCTTTTATTTTCTTGATTTTGATTTCTTTTTCCATTAGAAACCATGTGAACATGAAATCTTTTCCAATATGGATCTATTATCCATATATCCACATATTTCTTGTAATATTATTATTATCTCTCATTTCTTCTAAATAAAGTAATATTTAATTAATCTTTTCTCTTTCTTGTCGCATTATCTTTACAACTTGGACTCCTTGAAACCCAAGGAACCCAAAAGGCACAAAATTCACCTTTGTAGAATATTCCTTTGCTTTCTAGAGGTTTTTACCTTTTACTTTTCTCCATTTCTTAATTATTCATTTAATAATTGAAATTCCTTTTTCTTTTCCTTATTATTGGGCCCAATAGAAAATAAAGCCCACAAAGCAACCAACAAGGCTATTGTAAACTAAATTCATCCATTTCAAATCTAATCACACCATTATGTATTCATATAATTTTATTATGAGAAATTGAATTTTTCATCAAAAGAATCCAAAATTGGGGTTGTAACATCCTTCCCCTGTTATACGAATTTTGCCATCAAAATTCCACCAAACATATAAACAATTCAGGATAAGACTTTTTCATATCCGTCATTGGCTCCCATGTGGCTTCATCCTCTCCATGGTGCTTCCAAAGAACCTTTATCATCGTATAATCTTTACTCCTGAGCTCTCTCTCACCTTGGTATCTTGTACCCTTATTGGTGACTCAGGGTAAATTAGCCTCCCTTAGGAGCTCACTAAGTTCATTGCTCATCCCATGGCTTGGGTACCTCACATAGTGCTCAAGATTTGACTCATGGAACACATCGTACCTCATGTTATCCTGTGTGGTAAGGCTACACACAAGCATATCCACCAATCCATCTCAAATGGATCCATGTATCAGGGACTCTACTTTCTCAGCTATAGCTCAGAGGGGTCTGATTTTTATATCACATATTCTCCCATAGTGAACTGCATGTTAGTCTGCTTTGCATCAGCTCACGACTTATGTTGCCCCTGGGCTTTCTTTCAGCCATCGCACGATCAGAGCGACTTCATCTACACACATTGTGGTCTTTTTTTGACGTTTGCAAGGTCCCTTCACCAACATCATCTTAATGAAGCAGTGATCGAAACAGCCTCCCTTACAGAGCTTCTTATATCCCCATACTGGCTATGGTGGCTATCATCACATCTTACATAGGACAGGAACTGCCCCCATATATCACCCTTAACAAGCACACACGCTCTCATCAGACCCTCTAGTCTGGATCCTGCTAACCATCAGTTAGGGGTGATAAGCTATACTCACATTGAGTTCTTCTTGTACCTACTTCCACCGCATGGAAGTGAATCTTTAGGTCACACTCAAAAAACCTTTAAACTCGCATCATGGTGTAGTTGAACCATCTCTCTCTCATATATATAGTTCAACCAGATTTGTCTCCCAACAATATTCTCTCTTTCTCTTAGATCATGTCATCTAGGTAAGGAGATCTACCATAAACCATATTGCATCCTAACCTTCCTCAGTCCAAGGGAGACTCACCACACCACCTATAGTGATGAACTCCCATTCTCCCTCAGGGACTCTTTATCTTCCATATCAACTCACTGGGTTATTGGTGTTCATCCTTCACCTCTTGTCATGTATGGAAACATGCCACATGCAACTTTAGCTCAGTCATCCAGAGTACTACTACCAATTACTACCTCAGTAGTATCATGGTGGATCATGTTCTCTTGTACATCATTATTCCTCAAGGTTGATTCCTCAGAAACCATAAAACACTCTAGTCGGGGTTTCATCACCTTCTTTTCCAAAGAACTGCATTTGAGGTTCTACAACCATCCTTCTATCACAAAAAACCCTAGGCTGGCTAATCAAGCAACCACTAACTCGATCAATGTATTTCGTTATATCTGAGTGTTAGCCAAACATATCTCACAACTTATGGTTCACCTTGCCACCTCTACCAGCCTTCCCACTAGCTAAACTAGGCAGCTGCATCTCAACCAGAGCATCCATCACCACCTTTCATCTTTATGTGCTAGGTAACAATGGAGACATACACCTCCATGTATTCCACTTATCATCTCATCTCAGACTTTAGGTCTATCTTCACCAGGAAAACTCAGATCTCATCCTCTTGGTTATCAAACTCAAACTTATATAACTCATAAATTCCACATAGCTCATGGTAAGAACATCCTCATAAGATGACTACCTTAGTTCTCTTGATGTTTGTGAACCATCCACACATCGTACACTCCAAATTGTATGCTATTTTCATAGCAACATTTCCACTCTCATCATCTTTATCCTTGGAGTATGGCATGCGTACTGTCCTATCTCTCACTCCCATAACAAGAGGAAATAAGCATTTGGCTACAGTCCAAATATAGAGTTCTTCCCATTCTAAGAGTAGAGATGGTACATCCCACATCACCAATACACCTTCAAATCGAACTGGAAATGTGCATCACATGTCCCTACATCATGAACATTTTGATAACAAGGTTACTTCCATGGAAAACTGGTCTCGAACCCACTTGGGTCATCATACCATCCTTGGTCATCTCCTCTAGATCTATAGGGTGCTGGCACTTTTGGGGTCATCCCTCTTCCCTTATGCATCCAAAGAGTGCCTTCCTCATCTGCCCTTTGGGTCCCATGAAGGTGATCAATCTCCTAACCCATGAACCTCAGACAATGATAGTTGTTACCTCCCGATCCTATGGTCATGTGGAACTAGGGAATTAGGCAACTCCTACTTCCATCGGTCTTATCCCTACCTGACCCTAGGATAGACTTAGGATCCTAACATAGTACATATACAACGTAAAACCTTACCCAAGTTTCCATCATCTCTCTCAGCATTGATGGTCTGACTTACATCCTTTCGTATGGATCATGGCGACCTATCTACCTCGGTTAGGCCCCATACTGGTTACCTCCATGGTAACACATCCACATGCACTTAGAGATGGTTACCTATGGGTCTACAGGTTCATTCTTATACTATGTACTCTCCACTTAGCTTCTCAAGATTCTATGAGACCTCTTAAGGTTACCTCAAACCTAACAAAAGTTGTACATACCCTACAAAAGGGTCCCTCTCCTAGGATAGAAGGTAACTACATCTTGATAGAAATAAAGGTAAAAAATGTCTCTACGTCTAAGGTTTATACCCACATGAGCATGCTTAGCCCTAGAAAGCTACTAAGGCACATAGCTAACAAACATACCGCCCTCTAAACCATACTAGGTCTCCATGGTAGGTCATACTTGTTCTCAATCCTCAATATTGGACCAAGATCATACCTTCCCATATCACCAACTTATATGTGAGGGGTTCATCAAACATACACCTTAATCCAAGGGGTTTCCCTTTCCTCTAAACATGAGTGGTGTGATGATCCCATGCGTAGGAACTCAAACATCTCTATGAGCATCAGGTACACTATTTCCCCTCTTAGGTCTAGGAACCCTAGGTTCAATTTTCTGATGTCAAACTGCATGCTCTACCTTTTAAACATGAACCACACATGTACCAGGCATGACATGCACTTCTTATTATCCTTCTACTCGAGGAGCACCTCAGAGTTGAGTCCTCCTCAAGGACAACCAACTAGGTATAGGGCCTCACAACTTGTTACTAAACATCCTCACAACTAGATAAGCACCTATATCATTTGCACATTGGTACTAGCAGCCTCATCTTTCTTTTAGGGTTTGGTTCCTCTAAAGGCAACCAAGATACCAAAATGATCATGCACAAGGCAAGCGCGACCATCCACTTAGGTCTCAACATACCCAACTTCTCAGGGTTCCTCATATCTCGGAGTCTAAGCTTCCAACCTTCTTATTTGAGTCTTGCTCTCTCTCTCTCTAGAGCTAACCCTACAAACAACCTTGCCACTTGAGGTTCTCTCTCTAAAAGGGTGGATCAAGCTCACATGCATACACTTACATGGGTGAAACCTAATTTCTCTTGAGATTATCTATGGCTCTTTATGCTTAACTCATAATCTATCCAACATGCCCTTCTGGCCTGGGTTTCGACCTACTACCAGCACTTACTAATGTACTCTAGGTGCATACTATGCCATGCTCATATCAGCCCATAGGGTTTCTATAGGGTCATCACTAACCTCATCAATGAAGGAGTTGTCCTTCACCCTAACATGCAAAACCCTTCACAGGTTGGGTTGCCCATAAGACACTAAGTCAACCAACCTCACAAAGCTCATACTTCTCATAGGTATTCAAAACCAAAATCAGGTCGACTCACATACATGGTTGACCATGATATATAACTCATCATGCCATCTCTCTCAAAACACCACTTAGGGTTAGGGTTAGCATCAACCTCAGAGGATGTGCAAGATCTCTACCTTTAATGGAGGTCTCTGCCTCCAAGACCAACTCACTACTCATCCTCCTGACAAGAAGGTCTAACCTCAGGTCTCTCCTGAGGGTATGACAACACATGTCATACAACCTAAGCATGCAACTAATATTTAGTCTATGCTTAAACGATTAATCTTATGTCCATGACATCTTGTTTAAATGTTTTTCATTAATTTGGTGGAGGATTCTTTAACCTTATTATACGTACCCTATCCTCAAGAGGGTGAGGAAGAGGTAGAAAAAACCCTAAACACCAGAATCTTAATAGAATTAGGGTTTAGAAGGGATGAAAATAGATAAAAGAGTCATAAAGGTATCTTATTTCGAGTCAGATCCTAAGACATTGGCCAGGCAGTCACACAAATCTGGGAGTCCTCGTATTCTGACTAGTGGTGCGGAGGAAAATATTGCCAGCCCCCGAACATGATCCTTTTCTAAGCACCTCTATCTTTCAAAAAATCATCTAATACTTAAGGGAGACCAAGAGGTCAGAGCCGTTATCCCAATTTCCCGAATCAAAGGTTTGACAAATAATCAATAATAATTATTAAATTCAAGCATGACTATACTGAAAGCTAGAATAAAATAAAACTTTGCTTACCCTTTTAAAATCTTGGATTTCTAAACTTCTATCCACAACTAGAGTCTATTCTAACTAATCCTCCTTCTACTTTAATTCATATATTCACAATGTATCACTTTATGGTTTGTCCTTTTCAATTTTGTACCTAAAATGCTGACAAACAAAATGTCAGTTAGCATAAATGAATATGCCAGTATGTGGGGTAAACAATAATCAGGGAATTATATATAACAACATGTTGCAAGCAATTATGGTTTATCAAGAAAACTTTACATCTTAAACATAACTACTCAATCCATACATACCCTAACCTCTGCGCTTGTCCCTGCAATTGACATGGATACTACCTCTCATATGGTAGATCCCAACTAACCCCCATGATCCTACCTAGAAGGTAGATCAATACTTAGGGTTGATGAGTCGCATGGCACTACCCATAGGTAGCCCAATTCCTAATTCATGATATGCTAAAGAGTGGCATGGCACTACACATAGTTTGCCCAATTCCTAAATCATGATAACTTGATTGTCCTACCCAATAGGTAGACCATGTACTAGGTTAGCATTTTTCATCATTAGCAAAGCCACAGAGGAGGACTAGGATCTGAGCTAGTTAGGTATACATATTTCAAGTGATAATAATAGTCACTTTATAGTTGCGTGAAATAAAAGTCATCCAAGCAGTTACTTTTAGGCAACCAATAAAACATCCAAGAATCAGTATGAAACTAAAGTGATTAACCATAAGCGTAACCACATACCTGATCTAGAGTAACTTGATGTCCAAACATTAATATTCAAGACAATCAAACAAGCAATCAACAATATCCTGAAATTAATGCATAACATACAAGTGTCATTATTTTACCCAAAACATTCTCAAGATTGACTTGGATTCCACCTTAGGATTTCTAGGCCAACTTTACAGTTTTATTAGGGTTTCAACCTCCATAAAGCTTTTATCAATTTTAATACCCTTTTAGTTCACAAACCCCAAATTTCAACATCATAGGCACAATTGAATGTCAATTAAGTCTAATGTGTCTCTTTCACACTAAAACTACCTTATTTATCCCTTTAGGTTAGGTCAAGATCATTAAGCCCAATTATCATTTTTGAGTTCTTTTGAATAGACAACTCAATAAAGAATTATAGTTCAAAACTCAAAGGAACTCTAATCACTATGTTTCACATCTTCTGGTTTAGCAAACCTTAAATTCACATTAATTCCACTTTTATACACTAGGAAACCCTAATTACCAAATTAAGGATATTTATCCAAAATTAGAGTCTTTTATACTCAAATTGGCTTAGAATCAACATATCCCAATTTTATTCATGGATTTGCACAATTATAACCATTAAAATTCATATCAACATAAATTAGAGTTTGTAAGCCCATTAATGCATATTCATGTACATGGAACCCTAAATTAAACCAACTATGCATAAAGATCATCCTTTTCGATCTAATTTGTATATTTTACTAATCACATGTTAATATCAACTTTAAACATCCATATAACCCTTCGCAATTCATTAATCATCAAAGATTAGGGTTTTTCATTAATAAAACCTTTAAAGATAGCACCTTTACATACTTTTTGAATTTCAAACAGAAATAGGATTTAGTTACATTTTTATTTCATTCCTTGCATTTTTCTGATAAAAAAGCACTACTTATTTGTATTTTTCGGCCAAAAAATGTATTTTTAGTGATTTATCTAAGATTCACCCATTTCTTTGATTTTCTGTTTAGAGAGTGAGTAATTACCTTAAGTCAGAAAAAGGCCAACCGTTTGATCACGGTCGCACTGACCGAATCACAGATTGTGCGGCTCACATTGATTGCGCCTACTCGCACAACACCAAAACGCAGAGGAGATTCTGCCCTCCGTTCCTCCGGCGAGCCCATGGTACGCTCCAATCCTACAACTCCTGCTCCCCTCCTCCTTCTTCGTCTTCTAACTTTTCTCATGGCAGCGTCGCAGTAGAGTAGCTTCCAGAGAAAGGTCAATAGAGAGAGATAGGGGAAATCTGGGGCTACGAGCATGCTGTTCGAGTTCACAAGGCTTGGGAGAAGCCAAGGGTTGTGCCATATATATAGGTGAGGGATACGGATTAGGGTTCCCAATCCATCACCACCACTTAGGTTTCCTAGGGTTTTGGGTGTTCCTTCCAGAACCTCCTAAACTACCTAAAATCTAAGATAGGTTGGCTCAGACTCTTCTCCTGAAGCCACCTGTCTCCTTTCCATACTTGCACATGGTCAGGTTTGCGAGGAAACTAAGATCGAAGATCTCGTTTCTCTCTACTTCCTTTCCTAGTTCTTCTAGACCTAGGCGATGCTCATGCACCGTTGGATCCTAGATCCAATGGTTGCTATGTGTGCACTCATTCCTATTCTTTTTAGAAAAGGAAAATCTTATGTGACATATAATACGATTTAATGGTTATCTTTCCACTTTAATAAAACTTGCAAAAATCATATCTTCCAAATTATTTATCCAATTGATCCCAAATTTTCAGGGAAAGTTAATAATAACTTAATCTTGAATTATGACAAACTTGGTATCATTATTCAAATAAATCGTTCCCTTTTCCTTAGGTGCAAGTTATTACTCTATTATGCATATTTCTCATATTTTCTCTTTATTATTTCCTTTTATTTTCTTGATTTTGATTTATTTTTCCATTAGAAACCATGTGAACACGAAATCTTTTCCAATATGGATCTATTATCCATATATCCACATATTTCATGTAATATTATCATTATCTCTCATTTCTTCTAAATAAAGCAATATTTAATTAATCTTTTCTCTTTCTTGTTGCATTATCTTTGCAACTTGGACTCCTTGAAACCCAAGGAACCCAAAAGGCATGAAATTCACCTTTGGAGAACATTCCTTTGCCTTCTAGAGGTTTCTACTATTTTCTTTTCTCCATTTCTTAATTATTCATTTAATAATTGAATTTCCTTTTTCTTTTCCTTGTTATTGGATCCATTAGTCAAAAAAGCCCACAAAGCAACCAACAAGGCTATTGTAAACAAAATTCATTCATTACAAATCTAATCACACCATTATTTATTCATATATATTTATTATGAGAAATTGCATTTCTCATCAAAAGAACCCAAAATTGGGGTGGTAACATTGGGTGTCTTTGCAAAATTGTCTTGAATTGTTAATTTCATGCTTTACCCTATTTAAGTGAGAAAATGGAAGTTAATAGGATAAAGGATAAAAGAAAAATGCATAATAAGGGAAAAGCGAAGAAGAAAATAAATAACTTATGTTTTATTTGAGGAAAATATGGAATTCTCTAGAAGGTGGCATAAGTGGCCACAACAATATGGTTTCAATAGAACATGCCTTCTAATTTCCAAAAAGTCAAAATTAAGAAAATGGAAAAGGAAGAAAGAGAAAATATGAGTTTTAATGCATTATATATGCCTTTTTAATGCGTGACTAGAATATGAAGAAAAAGAGATATTCTTGTTAGTTTTTGATCCCAAATTCATTACAAGGGTAGATTGAGTCATCAAGAATTTTTTGTTAAAATTTGGGATTGAATGGACTTATGGTTTAGGAGATATGGATTTTACAAAAATCAATATAGTGTGTACAATAAAATAGCAAAGTATTAAATGTCACCATTATTGAATTAGATTATATATATATATATATATATATATATCCTGTGTGCACAATTTATGGACCATTGGATCAAATATCCAATGGTGGGCGTTTATCTTCTACCTACATCCAAGTATGCTAACCAGGGAATAGGAAACATGTCCTTTCTGATCAGTTTTCTCCCCTTCTAGTTAACATACAGATCTAGAAATTTTCCCAATGAATCTATATCTAGAAATCGCACAGATACATCCCAAATTTGCTGAGGTTTTAGAGGCCCTAGAAGATTTGCTCAAACCACCATGGAGGTAGTATATGAAAGGAATCCCACCTATAAAAGGGGGACTAGGGACCCTCTGCGAGAATATCAAAACCCTCACAAGGATGTACGTGACCCCTCGATCGAAACTCTACTGCCAATTTCCCGCAAAGACCATGATCTTCATGCTATTGCCTCACAGTGGACTCGCTGGAGATCCATCTTCCCGTTCCAGCAGCTCCGACCATCTCCAAGAGAATTGGAGGTCCCGATGAGTTCATCATGACCAAAAAAGGTTTTAATGGGATTGCTCATTGATTTGAGGGGCTAACACATGGAGTCAACCCAGATGTTGACTCGTTGGATCTCTACTCATGAGGAAGACCAGGCATAGTTTGAAGACAACTATCTGTGAAAAGACCATCTTGCTCCCGACCCCATTCAGCGAAGGTTGACTTGCTTGGTTTATTGTGTGGTTAATTCTACCTATTCTTGTTTGGACTGTAAATTCTCTTGAGACATGTATGTGGTAATACCTAAGATTATGTATTGTAGTTTCATGTGGTTTCTCAGATATTTCCTCGCATGGTTGAAGTTATATGATTTCTTGTTTATTTCATTCCATGCAAATATAAAGTGTCTATGACTAGCACATTATATATTATCGTGACCAACCAAAATCTAGGCTAACTCTGGATCTATGGAAAGGTCATCCTCCTAGATAGGGGAATGAATATGTTGGTACCATCCTTGATAGGGGGTACATGTGAATTCACCCGCCTGGATAGGGGGAGACATGATGAAGTCATCCGCCTAGATAGGGGAAGATAGTGAATACTTTTGTTTGAGGCCCTAAGGGGTTATGCCAGAGGGTGGAGAAACCTAGATTGAGTAGTCATGGTGAAAATGTTAAATTTGGTTTGTTAAACATTAATTGTTAAATTATGTTGTTATCATTACTTGTGAGGTTTTGTTTCCCCCATATGCTAGTATGACTTGTCATACTGACTAACGTTTTGATTGTCGGTGTTTCTAGGGTAATCTTGCAGGAAATTGGATATTCAAGGAAGGAAGACATTGAAAGCAAATAAATGAAATAAGGCCCAAAGGATATATATATATATATATATATATATATATATATATATATATATATATATATATATGGTCTATTTCTTGGTAAAGTCTAGAACACATATTTTGTAAACTTCAGAAAAATAATTATTTTTTATCACGTACCAAGTTTAGTTAGTTTAGTAAAATTTATTAATTATTTTTTATTATTTGCAATACCATTTGATCATGTTTTTGGGATAACAACTCTAGTTTCTTGGACTTCCTCAAATGGGGGTTTTCGGGGAATGGGGTCATCACATTTGGTATCAGAACCTGGTTTTTCACATAATATTTAATAATTATTAAATTTTGCAAAGTCTTTAGAGCCCGAAGGGAGTTATTAGAAAATTTTCCAAAGATGGAGGTGTCTAGAAAAGGATCACAATGCAGGGGATGGCAAGATTTTCCTCCACCCAACTAGTTTATTTACGAGGACCCCCAATATCTGTGTGACTGCCTGGCCAAAATCTGAGGATTTGACTCAAAATAAGACACCTCTAGGATTTCTCATCTACTCACATCACTTCTTTTCCCCTTTTTGTTAATAAACTTTAAGTGCCTAGGGTTTCTCTCTCTCCACCTCCTCTTGAGTGTTGGGGTTATGGATGATAAGGATTAGGGTATCCTCCACAAATAATAAAATGCATGCATGCAAGATGTCTTTGATATATGATAATAATAAGTTATGAAATCATGGTTAATAAAGTTATCTATGTGTTACAACATGATTCATGTCAAACTGTTGCCATTTCTAATGACACCACCAATGAATACCCTGAGATGAGGACCATGTGCAAGAAGAGGCCCTCCTCTAAAAAGAGAAGGTACGTGGATGGAGAATCCTCTAAGAAAAGAAAGAGAGAAGGTGAACCCTCTGGAGAGAAAGGCCCTAAGCCTAAACCCATCCCATTCCACATCGAGAACCTTGAAGGAAAGCCTAGACCTGAAGAGGAACCCATGTCTAAAGATGAAGTAAGGGATGATCCTAGTCATGTTGCTAATTCTACACCGAAAACTGTACCAATAGTGCTACAAACTTCTGAGATGCTCTGGTTAGAGAAGTAGAAGAAGTTTACTGAAGCCATGAGTACCCTCACCCTGAGAGATGTTCCACGTATTGAGAATGACGAACTTGTGTCCATCCGTCCCCACCTTTGTGCCACCATCTTGGATTTTGTGAAGATGAATATTGAGAAGTTATGGGGGAAAGACAAGATAGAGGTTGTAGACAAATTCAATGTTTGGCTTTTGGACATGAAAAATGGGTTCTGCATATTGGAAAACTGGCAATCAACAAGGTTCTCTTCGCCACCCATCTTCTGGAGGGAGAAACAAAGATATGTTGGGAGAACCATATCATGCGACGATACTTGAGTGAAGAGCCCATGGTCCGGGAAAATTTCCATGAACTTTTCACCACAAGATTCATACCTATCACAACCAAGAAGGAAAAGGAAAACCAATTCACTTTTATGGTTCAAGGGAACTTGTCTGTGGCCAGATAAACTCATTAGTTTCACCTCTTGGTGCATTTTGGCTACATGATGATTGAAGAAAGGAGGGTGTAACATTTTGTGGATAGACCTCACCCTACCATTAAGCCTCATGTCATGGAGAGCAAGCCCAAAACTTTCTCTAAAGATCTCGACTTTGTCCTAGACATGGAGAAGATGATCATTCTCTAGTAGAACCAACCCAAGGGATATCTTGGCTTTACTGAAGGAAGTTTCCACCCAAGAAATGACAACAAGAAGAACCAAGGTGGTCACCATGGCAAGGGAGGAAAGGGTAAGCCCCAGAATGACCATCGACAACAAAGGATGTCATCCAGATGTTGTAAATGCGGGTGATACCATCCAGGTAAATGTGGGAGATGACAGGCTCAAGTTTTCACCATAGACAATGAGGAATCCCAAGCTAATGCCAACCATCTAATAGAGGGTAATAACCCTTAGAGTATTTTTTTAATCTGCATTTATGCAATGTGATGGAAGTTTGACTATCATGAAAACTATGTATGCACAGTTAAAATTATGGGATAAAGTGTGAAAGATCCTTATGATTGTGGATAAAAAATACTTTTATTTTGAGAAGTCTTGCAACTATGCTCTTTGTTAATTTCAAGGATTTAGGATATGTGTAGGATGTCACTACCCCGAGTGGTCAGATTCTTGTGTCTCTTTTAAAACCCTAAATTTACCTATTAAATATATGATTCATGATTTCCCTACCAATGTTATTTTTTTGGAAATGAATGACTTTGATGTGATAATCGGCATGGATTGGCTTTATACCTATAAAGCCCATGTTGAATGTTGGGAGAAAATGATTTTGATAAAGAGACTTGGTCACCCACATCTAACCATTAGAGAGAGGAAGGATGCAACCACTAGTCAATATTTGTCGGCCTTAAAAGCAGAGCAGATGATAGACAAAGGTTGTCATACATTCTTAGCATTTGTTACAGAACCTGAATCTAAGGTTAAACCCTTAGGAGAGGTAGAGGTAGTTTGGGACTATGCAGATGTGTTCCCAGATGATTTACCTAGCTTGCCTACAGAGAGAGTTGGATTTCACCATAGAGTTAGCTCCCAAAACGAACCATATCTCCAAGGAACCTTATAGGAATGCCCTCAATGAGCTGTTAGAGTGGAATAACCAACTATTGGAATTTCTAGACAAGCGATTCATTAGGCCTAGTACCTCACCCTGGGGAGCTCCAGTCCTCTTTGTAAAGAAGAAAGATGAATCAGTTCACATGTGCATTTACTATCATATAATAAACCAAGCTACCATAAAAAACAAGTACCCTCTACCCAGGATCGACGGCTGGTTTGACCAGCTTAAGTTAGTGTGGGTCTTTTATAAGATTGACCAAAGGCTAGGGTACCATCAGTTACAAGTTAAGAATGAAGACATATCAAAAACCTCTCTCTATACCCGTTATGGCCGTTATGTGTTCTTAGTCATGCCATGTGGACTGCCCAATGTCACAAGTATTTTTATGAACCTAATGAACATTGTGTTCCAACCTTTCCTTGACTCTTTCGTTATAATGTTCACATATGACATTTTAGTCTACTCGGATGACCTACACCAACACCAAGAACACCTAGTTAGAGTGCTTGAAATCCTAAGGAAGTAGAAGTTTTATGGGAAGTTCTTGAAAAGTGAGTTTTGGATCAATCATATCATGTTTCTTGGACTCATCATCGTAGGAGGGATGATCTTAGTAGATTCTGCCAAGGTGCATGCTGTACGTGATTGGCCAACACCAAAAACTCCTTCTAAAATTCACAACTTCCTGAGAATGGCAGGGTATTACTGTCAATTCATCCAAGATTTTTCAAACACCTCCCTGCCCCTTACCAAGCTCACTCAAGAGGACAAAAAGTTCACCTGGTCAGAGTTATGTGAAGCTCTCTTCCAAGAGTTATAGGAGAAATTGACCACAACACCTATGTTAACCCTACCGTCTGGCAATGAAGGTTTCACGATCTTCACGGATGCATCCAAAATGGGGCTTGGATGTGTGCTAAAGCAAATTAAGCATGTTGTCACTTATGCATCCCGACAACTCAAGACAAATGAATTGAACTACCAGACACATGACCTAGAGTTGGCTGCAATCATACATGCTCTGTTGATATGAGGACACTACTTGTATGGTGCTACCTTTGAAATTGTCAATGATCACAAGAGATTGAAGTATCTTGTGACTCAGAAGGACTTCAACCTAAGACAGAGACAATATATGGAATATAGGAAAGACTATGACTCACCATCGGGTATCACCCATGAAAGGCCAATGTGGTGGCATATGCCCTTAGCCAAAAACAACTTAGATGTGTATATGTCTTGTCCACTCAGTGGAGGGAACTGGAGGAGTATGGAAGAATGGACCTGCAACCTTTACAAGAATGGATTCATTTGGCTAACATTCAAATAAAACCTGACTTGTTGACCAATTTAGTAGCTTCCCAGCTGACAAGCCCAAAGCTTGAAAAGATGAAAGATTTTCTAGAGAAACCTCAAACACACTTGTCCTTGGGTGTGGATGGAGGGATCAAATATGAGAATCATATTTGGGTTCCTAAGGAGTCACCTTTGAAGACTCATATCCAACAAGAAGCTCATGGCTCTGAGTATATTGTACACCCTGACACTAGCAATAGGTTGCTCCATTTTTCCCATATTTATTTAGATGACGCCTGCATGGGTTCTACCTTTGTAAAGGACCCCTGCGTGGGCCTTTCTGTTCCTCAGGCTAGCTAGGGGTATGTCCCTGTGAGGGCCCCCGATGATACTCCCTGAGTGTAAGGTTTGGCTTTTGTTTGGAGCCGTTAGGTACAGGTGGGTCGCTGGCCTTGCGCCTCTCACCCATGTCATGTAATTTTTGGAACCAGGGTTCCACCTTTTGGTGGTCTCCTCATCTAATTACCCACCTTGCAAAAGGCCTTCCGATGTTTAAGGACTTGTAGTGGTATTTCTGGTGTTCTGGAATGAAGAATGACATAGCAACATATGTGTCTAGTTGTCTCACGTGCCAAATGGTAAATGATGAACACCAGTGACCCAGAGGAATACTGCCATCAATTGAGATTCCTGAGTAGAAATGGGACCAGATCACCATGGATTTTGTAGTGGGTCTTCCCAAGACCAAGAAAGGTCATGATGCTATATTGGTTGTGGTGGTCCGCTTAAATAAGTCAACACACTTCCTTGCCTTGAAGATTACTACCAAAGTGCGAGACTTATCTGATCTGTATATTCAAGAGATCGTCCTTCTGCATGGTATTCTGAGATCAATTATTTTTTATCGTGACCCCAAGTTCACCTCGAAGCTATGGAAGTAGATGTACGAAGAAATTGGGACAAGGCTAAAATTTAATACCGCCTACCACCCCTGGACTGATATATAGTGAAAGAGAATGATACATACTTTAGAAGACATGTTGAGAGCACGTGTGATTGATTGAGGTGGATCGCGGGAGTAGTACTTGGCTTTAGCTGAGTTTGCCTATAATAATAGCTACCAAGCCAGTATTGGGATTCCTCCATACGAAGTGTTATACGGGAGGTCGTTTCGGTCACCACTTAACTAGGATGAGGTTGGTGAGAGAACCTTATTGAGGTTAGAGGAACTTCATATTTATGCTGAAAAAGTTGCTTTGATCAGGCAAGGGCTGAACAGGGCCCAAGCTCAATAGAAGTCGTATGTAGATGCAAAGTGGACTGATTTACATTTCATTATGGGTGAACATATATTTTTGAAGATCCGACCCCTCCGAGCTATAGATAAAAGCAAAGGAAAGTTGAGTCCCAGATACGTAGGTCTGTTTGAAGTTCTATAATGGATTGGTGAAGCCGCTTACCGTGTAGCCCTACCCGCACAGTATAACATGATGCATGACGTGTTCCATGTCCAATCTGAAGTGATATGTGAAAGATTCAAGCCATGTGCTGAGAATTGAACCTATAGAGCTCTATGGGAGACTAACATATCCTGAGTAACCTATGAGAGTACTAGATACTAAGGTGAAAGAACTCATAAACAAACAAATAGAGATGGTAAAGGTTCTCTAGAAGCACCATTGAGAGGATAAAGCCACATGGGAGCTGAAGTTGAACATGGAAAAATCATATCATGAATTATTTGTATGATTAGCTGATTTTTTAAGGACAAAATTCTTAACCATGAGGAAGGATGTTATAAACTCAATTTTGGTTTTACTATTTTGCAATTACTTAATAAAAAGGGGTTTGCTTGGCAATTTGTGTGCATTGTTTTACAACTTGGGTTTCTTTGCAAATTTTCTTGAATAATGAATTTTGTGCTTTTCCCTATTTTAATGAGCCAATGGAAGTGTAAAAGGATAAAGGATAGAGGAAAAATGAAAAATCCATAATAAGGGAAAAGAAAAGAAGAAAATAATTAACTTATGTTTTATTTAAGAAAAATATGGAACTCTCTAGAAGATGGAATAAGTGGCCATAATAGGATGGTCTAATATCTAGAAAAGTTGAAATTAAGAGAACCGAAAAGGAAGACAGATAAAATATGAGTTTTTATGCATTATATATCTCTTTTTAATACATGACTTGCATATGAAGCAAAAGAGTTATGCTTTTCGAGTTTTGATGCCTAATTATGTCCATGGGTAGATTGAGTCATCCAGAACTTTCCCTTAAAGTTTGGAATTAAAAGGAGTCATGGTTTGGGAGATATGGATTTTAGAAAGATCCATAAAGTGTGTACAATACAATAGCAAATTATTAAATGCCACCATTATTGATTCCATATATATATATATATATATGTATGTATACATATATATGTATATATATGTATATATATATATATATGAATATATATATTTATATATATATATATGTATCCTATGCATGCGATTTATGGACAATTGGATCTAAGATCTAACGGTGGGCATTTATCTTCTACCTACAACCAATTATGATAACCAGGGGACATTAGATAGGTTTTTCCTGATCGGTTTTCTCCCCTCCTAGTAAACGTATGAATTTAGAAATTCACCCAATGAATCCATAGCTAGAAACCATAGTGACTCATCATAAATTTTTTGGGGTTTTGTAGGCCCTAGAAAATTTTCCTAAACTGCCATGGAGGCAGTTGTACCCAAGGAATCCCACGCATAAAAGAGGGAGTAGGGACCCTCTATGAGAATACCAAAACACTCACAAGGACATATGTGATCTCCCTGATGGAACCTCTACTTCTGATTTCCTGTGAAGATCATGTTCTTCATCCTTTTTCCTTGCAGCCCACTCATTGGAGATCCACCTTCCCATTCCAGCAGCTGTGACCATCTCTGAGAGAAGTGGAGGTCCCGGCAAGTTTGTCGGGGACTAGTGGAGGTTTTGATGGGGTTTCTCATGGATTCCAGGGACTAGCACATAGAGTCAACCTTGGTGTTGACTCACTAGACATTTTCTCATGAGGAAGACCAGACAGAGGTTGTCGAAACCTATCCATGAAAAGATCATCTTGCCCCTGATCTGCTTCAATGAAGGTTGACTTGCTTGGTTGATTGTCTGGATAATTCTCTCTATTTATGTTTGGACTGTAGATTATCTTGAGACAGGTATGTGGTTATGCCTAGGATTATCCATTGTATTTTCATGTGTTTTCTTGGAGATTTCCTCATATGGTTGAAGTTATATGCTTGCTTGTTTATTTCATTCCATGCAACTTTAAAGTGACTATGACTAGCACATTATATATTAGCATGACTAGCCCATATCTAGGCCACCTTTGGACCTATGGAAAGGCCATCCGCCAAGATAGGGGAAGGCATATGTTCATAGCATCCTTGATAGGGGGTACATGAGAAGTCACCCTCTTGGATAGGGGAGACATGATGCAGTCATCCACCTGGAGAGGGATGACAGTGAATCATGTAGTATGAGGCCCTAATGGGTTATGATAGAGGGTGGAGAAACTTAGATAGGGTAGTCATGGTGAAAATGTTAATTTTGGTTTGTTAAACATTAATTTTAGAATTATGTTGTTATCATTACTTGTGAGGTTTTGTTTTCCCCACATACTAGTATGACTTGTCATACTGACTGGTGTTTTGATTGTCAACGTTTCTAGGGTAATCTTGTTGATAATGGGATATTCATGTAAAGAAGACATTGAAAGTGAATAAATGAAGTAAGGCCCGAATGATATAGATAGATTACCTATTTCTTGTTAAATTCTAGAACCCATATTTTGTAATATTTGGAAAAAGATTTTTTTTATAATGTATCAAGTTTAGTTAATTTAGTAAAATTTAGTAATTAGTTTTGAATATGTGCAAAACCATTTCATCATGTTTTTGGGATAACGACTCTAGTTTCTTGGCCTTCCTTAATTTGGGGTTATCAGGGAATGGTGTCATTACAAATACCTCCACTTACCCTAGTGTTTCCACTACCACCTATATATGCATGGATGGAGGCCACAACAGGTTAGTACCCCTACAAGTGCCCTAGCTACTCCTTAACCATTTCTTTTCCTTCAAACCTCCCACCTTCCATTTCCACTCCATTTCCAACATTGAGTCCTAGTTTTCTAGGTTTTTTACCATAATCCTCTACATTCCCATGCTGTTTAGCCATCTTGGAGGAGTGAGGACATTCTTCAACAACTAGGAGGTGAAGGAGAAGAATCTTCCATGAGATCCATGTCCTTCTACCTCTTTCTTCTTTCCTTTTTGCTCTATCGCATGATCATGTATTGCTAAGCCCCTTGTGGTGGGCTATTTGGGGTTAAAATCTTACTTTGATACCAAGGTGGGGGAAGATAACTTATATAGAACATATTTCCATTCTATGATGATTTTCTCTTACTTCTATCTCATTTCCCATTATCTTTCTTGTGATTTCTGCTTTAAAACATGTATTGCTTGTTGTATGATGCTTGAAGACACCTAGCTTCTAGGGGGAAATGGATTGTATGTGACTATCTTAGGAATTGCTCCTAGGTCCAGTTAGTGTATCCCTAAGTAGAAACAATTGTTCCTAAATACAATTCCATTCCCCTACAATTGGGTGTGAGATCTAAGTAGCTTGTGTAAGAGTGATTAGTGTAATTTCCTAAAGTTTTGTAAAAGTTAGATGGTGAGTAACATGAGGTGAAAGACCCTCATCTCTACCCCCACCTACCCTTGGATCTGAGTTGCCCTAATACCACTTACCCTAGAAACCTAGACTTTCCAAGTCCTTCTTGAATTACACCTCGCCCTAGTTTCCTTACTAGCAACATAGCGTAGATTCAAATAGTGTTTGCCTTGTTGTTTGGTTTGGTAATCTAGATTGAATATATAAGCTTTTCATGACTTGTTAACCCACAACTAATATCATAGTTTCATTCCCAAACATCCCACATATCCATAACCTTGCTTGAAACCCACCTTGTTAAGTTATCTTGTTAATGATAGTTTAGTTTATTGCCTTCATTACTTCTTAGCTAATTGCTTAGTTCTTGATAGATATGAGGTTTTTCTTGATTAGTTAGTTCTATTTTGAGCTTGCTTTTGTTAATCTTGTTATCTAGTGATAACCTAGGTTTTTTATTTCTCTTGTGCAACTTGCCTCTTAGTTGTTAATTTTAGTTGTTAGTCTAGAGTAGCTTGTTGTAGTTTGTTGCTCTTGCTCTGTGGATCCTTGCTTCTTAGTTTTAACTTTCTAAGGGTAATTTAGGGTTTTTGGTAATCTAGTTTCCTTCTTGCTATTATTTTCTTATAGTCTTAGTGTAATCAACCAAAACAAACCTTAAAACCCTAAAAACCCTACACTCCGCTTTAGGGACGTAGCTCACATTAGCTTAGATCATACTGACTAACGTTTTGATTGTCGGTGTTTTTAGGGCAATCTTGCTAGAAATTGGATATTCAAGGAAGGAAGACATTGAAAGCAAATAAATGAAATAAGGCCCAAAGGATATATATATATATATATATATATATATATATATATATATATATATATATATATATATATATATGGTCTATTTCTTGGTAAATTCTAGAACACATATTTTGTAAACTTCGGAAAAATAATTTTTTTATCACGTACCAAGTTTAGTTAGTTTAGTAAAATTTATTAATTATTTTTTATTATTTGCAATACCATTTGATCATGTTTTTGGAATAACAACTCTAGTTTCTTGGACTTCCTTAAATGGGGGTTTTCGGGGAATGGGTTCATCACATTTGGTATCAGAACCTGGTTTTTCACATAATATTTAATAATTATTAAATTTTGCAAAGTCTTTAGAGCCCGAAGGGAGTTATTAGAAAATTTTCCAAAGATAGAGGTGTCTAGAAAAGGATCACAATGTAGGGGATGGCAAGATTTTCCTCCACCCAACTAGTTTGTTTACGAGGACCCCCAGAATCTGTGTGAATGCCTGGCCAATATCTGAGGATTTGACTCAAAATAAGACACCTCTAGGATTTCTCATCTACTCGTGCCACTTCTTTTCCCCTTTTTGTTAACAAACTTTAAGTGCCTAGGGTTTCTCTCTCTCCACCTCCTCCTGAGTGTTGGGGTTATGGATGATAAGGATTAGGGTATCCTCCACAAATAATAAAATACATGCATACAAGATGTCTTCGATATATGATAATCATAAGTTATGAAATAATGGTTAATAAAGTTATCTATGTGTTACAACATGATTCATGTCAAACTGTTGCCATTTCTAATGACACCACCAATGAATACCCTGAGATGAGGACCATACGCAAGAAGAGGCCCTCCTCTAAAAAGAGAAGGTACGTGGAAGGAGAATCCTCCAAGAAAAGAAAGAGAGAAGGTGAACCCTCTAGAGAGAAAGGCCCTAAGCCTAAACCCACCCCCTTCCACATCGAGAACCTTGAAGGAAAGCCTAAACCTGAAGAGGAACCCATGTCTAAAGATGAAGTAAGGGATGATCCTAGTCATGTTTCTAATTCTACATCGACAACTGTACCAATAGTGCTACAAACTTCTGAGATGCTCTGGTTAGAGAAGTAGAAGAAGTTTACTGAAGCCATGAGTACCCTCACCCTTAGAGATGTTCCACGTATTGAGAATGACGAACCTGTGTCCATCCGTCCCCACCTTGGTGCCACCATCTTGGATTTTGTGAAGATGAATATTGAGAAGTTATGGGGGAAAGACAAGATAGAGGTTGTAGACAAATTCGATGTTTGACTTTGGATATGAAAAATGGGTTCTGCATATTGGAAAACTGGCAATCAACAAGGTTCTCTTCACCACCCATCTTCTGGAGGGAGAACCAAAGATATGTTGGGAGAACCATATCATGCGACCAGACTTGAGTGAAGAGCCCATGGTCCGGGAAAATTTCCATGCACTTTTCACCACAAGATTCATACCTATCACAACCAAGAAGGAAAAGGAAAACCAATTCAGTTTTATGGTTCAAGGGAACTTGTCTGTGGCCATATAAACTCATTAGTTTCACCTCTTCGTGCATTTTGGCTACATGATGATTCAAGAAAGGAGGGTGGAACATTTTGTGGATAGACTTCACCCTACCATTAAGCCCCATGTCATGGCGAGAAAGCCCAAAACTCTCTCTAAAGATCTCGACTTTGTCCTAGACATGGAGAAGATGGTCATTCTCTAGTAGAACCAACCCAAGGGATATCTTGGCTTCACTGAAGGAAGTTTCCACCCAAGAAATGACAACAAGAAGAACCAAGGTGGTCACCATGGCAAGGGAGGAAAGGGAAAGCCCCACAATGAGCATCGACAACAAGGGATGTCGTTCAGATGTTGTAAATGTGGGAGATACCATCCAGGTAAATGCGGGAGATGACAGGCTCAAGTTTTCACCATCGACAATGAGGAATCCCAAGCTAATTCCAACCATCTAATAGAGGGTAATAACCCTTAGAGTATTTTTTTAATCTGCATTTATGCAATGTAATGGAAGGTTGACTATCATGAAAACTATGTATGCACAGTTGAAATTATGGGATGAAGTGTGAAAGATCTTTATGATTGTGGATAAAAAATACTTTTATTTTGAGAAGTCTTGCAACTATGCTCTTTCTAAATTTCAAGGATTTAGGATATGTGTAGGATATCACTACCCCGAGTGGTCAAATTCTTATGTCTCTTTTAAAACCCTAATTTTACCTGTTAAATATCTGATTCATGATTTCCCTACCAATTTTATTTTTTTGGAAATGAATGACTTTGATGTGATAATCAGAATGGATTGGCTTTATACCTATAAAGCCCATGTTGAATGTTGGGAGAAAATGATTTTGATAAAGAGACTTGGTCACCCACATCTAACCATTAGAGAGAGGAAGGATGCAACCACTAGTCAATATTTGTCGGCCTTAAAAGTAGAGTAGATGATAGCCAAAGGTTGTCATACATTCTTAGCATTTGTTACAGAACCTGAATCTAAGGTTAAATCCTTGGGAGAGGTAGAGGTAGTTTGGGACTATGCAGATGTGTTCCCAGATGATTTACCTAGCTTGCCTACAGAGAGAGTTGGATTTCACCATAGAGTTAGCTCCCGAAATGAACCATATCTCCAAGGAACCTTATAGGACTGCCCCTGTTGAGCTGTTAGAGCGGAATAATCAACTATTGGAATTTCTAGACAAGCGATTCATTAGGCCTAGTACCTCACCCTGGGGAGCTCTAGTCCTCTTTGTAAAGAAGAAAGATCAATCAGTTCACATGTGCATTTACTATCATATAATAAACCTAGCTACCATAAAAAATAAGTACCCTCTACCCAGTATCGACGACCAGTTTGACCAGCTTAAGTTAGCGTGGGTCTTTTCTAAGATTGACCAAAGGCCAGGGTACCATCAGTTACAAGTTAAGAATGAAGACATATCAAAAACCTCTCTCTATACCCGTTATTTCCATTATGAGTTCTTAGTCATGCCATGTGGACTGCCCAATGTCACAAGTATTTTTATGAACCTAATGAACACTATGTTCCAACCTTTCCTTGACTCTTTCATTATAGTGTTCACAGATGACATTTTAGTCTACTCGGATGACCTACACCAACACCAAGACCACCTCGTTAGAGTGCTTGAAATCCTATGGAAGTAGAAGTTTTATGGGAAGTTCTTGAAAAGTGAGTTTTGGATCAATCATATCATGTTTCTTAGACTCATCATCGTAGGAGGGATGATCTTAGTAGATTCTGCCAAGGTGCATGCTGTACGTGATTGGCCAACACCAAAAAATCCTTCTAAATTCACAACTTCCTGAGATTGGCAGGGTATTACTGTCAATTCATCCAAGATTTTTCAAACACCTCCCTGCCCCTTACCAATCTCACTCAAGAGGACAAAAAGTTCACATGGTCAGAGTTATGTGAAGCTCGCTTCCAAGAGTTGTAGGAGAAATTGACCACAACACATGTGTTGACCCTACCGTCTGGCAATGAAGGTTTCACGATCTTCACATATGCATCCAAAATGGGGCTTGGATGTGTGCTAAAGAAAATTAAGCATTTTGTCGCTTATCCATCCCGACAACTCAAGACAAATGAATTGAACTATCAGACACATGACCTAGATTTGGCTGCGATCATACATGCTCTGTTGATATGGTGACACTACTTGTATGGTGCTACCTTTGAAATTATCAATGATCACAAGAGATTGAAGTATCTTGTGACTCAGAAGGACTTCAACCTAAGACAGAGACAATATATGGAATATGGGAAAGACTATGACTCATCATCAGGTATCACCCATGAAAGGCCAATGTGGTGGCATATGCCCCTAGCCAAAAACAACTTAGATGTGTATATGTCTTGTCCACTCAGTGGAGGGAACTGGAGGAGTATGGCAGAAAGGCCCTGCAACCGTTACAAGAATGGATTCATTTGGCTAACATTAAAATAAAACCTGACTTGTTGACCAATTTAGTAGCTTCCCAACTGATAAGCCCAAAGCTTGAAAAGATGAAAGATTTTCTGGAGAAACCTCAAACACACTTGTCCTTGGGTGTGGATGGAGGGATCAGATATGAGAATCATATTTGGGTTCCTAAGGAGTCACCTTTGAAGACTCATATCCAACAAGAAGCTCATGGCTCTGAGTATATTGTACACCCTGACACTAGCAATAGGTTTCTCCCTTTTTCCCATGTTTATTTAGATGACCCCTTCGTGGGTTCTACCTTTGTAAACTGACCCCTGCGTGGGCCTTTCTGCTCCTTTGGCTAGCTAGGGGTCTATCCCTGTGAGGGCCCCCGATGATACTCATCGAGTGTAAGGTTTGGCTTTTGTTTGGATCCGTTGGGTACGGGTGGGTCGCTGGCCTTGCGCCTGTCACCCATGTCATGTAATTTTTGGAACCAGGGTTCCACCATTCGGTGGTCTCCTCATCTAATTACCCGCCTTGCAAAAGGCCTTTCGATGTTTAAGGACTTGTAGTGGTATTTCTGGTGTTCTGGAATGAAGAATGACATAGCAACATATGTGTCTAGTTGTCTCACGTGCCAAATGGTAAATGATGAACACCAGTGACCCAGAGGAATACTACCATCGATTGAGATTCCTGAGTAGAAATGGGACCAGATCACCATGGATTTTGTGGTGGGTCTTCCCAAGACCAAGAAAGTTCATGATGCTATATGGGTTGTGGTGGTCCGCTTAACCAAGTCAGCACACTTCCTTGCCTTGATGATTACTGCCAAAGTGTGAGACTTATCTGACCTGTATATCCAAGAGATAGTCCTTCTGCATGGTATTCTGAGATCAATTATTTTTTATCGTGACCCCAAGTTCACCTCAAAGCTATGGAAGTAGATTTACGAAGAAATTGGGACGAGGCTAAAATTTAATACCGCCTACCACCCCTGGACTGATGGATAGTGAAAGAGAATGATACATACTTTAGAAGACATGTTGAGAGCATGTGTGATTGATTGAGGTGGATCGTGGGAGTAGTACTTGGCTTTAGCTGAGTTTGCCTATAATAATAGCTACCAAGCCAGTATTGGGATTCCTCCATACGAAGTGTTATACGGGAGGCCATTTCGGTCACCACTTCACTAGGATGTGGTTGGTGAGAGAACCTTATTGAGGTTAGAGGAACTTCATATTTATGCTGAAAAAGTTGCTTTGATCAGGCAAGGGCTGAACAGAGCCCAAGCTCAATAGAAGTCGTATGCAGATGCGAAGTGGACTGATTTACATTTCATTGTGGGTGAACATGTATTTTTGAAGATCCGACCCCTCCGAGCTATAGATAAAAAAAAAGGAAAGTTGAGTCCCAGATACGCAAGTCTGTTTGAAGTTCTAGAACGGATTGGTGAAGCCACTTACCGTGTAGCCCTACCCCCACAGTATAAATGATGCATGACGTGTTCCATGTCCAATCTGAAGTGATATGTGAAAGATTGAAGCCATGTGCTAAGAATTAAACCTATTGAGCTCTAGGGGAGACTAACATATCCTGAGTAACCTATGAGAGTACTAGATACTAAGGTGAAAGAACTCATAAACAAACAAATAGAGATGGTAAAGGTTCTCTAGAAGCACCATGGAGAGGATAAAGCCACATGGGAGCTGAAGATGAACATGGAAAAATCATATCATGAATTATTTGTATGATTAGATGATTTTTTAAGGACACAATTCTTAACCATGAGGAAGGATGTTATAAACTCAATTTTGGTTTTACTATTTTGCAATTACTTAATAAAAAGGGGTTTGCTTGGCAATTTGTGTGCATTGTTTTACTACTTGGGTTTCTTTGCAAATTTTCTTGAATAATGAATTTTGTGCTTTTCCCTATTTTAATGAGACAATGGAAGTGTAAAAGGATAAATGATAGAGGACAAACGAAAAATCCATAATAAGGGAAAAGAAAAGAAGAAAATAATTAACTTATGTTTTATTTAAGAAAAATATGGAACTCTCTAGAAGGTGGAATAAGTGGCCATAATAGGATGGTCTAATATCTAGAAAAGTTGAAATTAAGAGAACGGAAAAGGAAGAAAGAGAAAATATGAGTTTTAATGCATTATATATCTCTTTTTAGTACATGACTTGCATATGAAGCAAAAAAGTTATGCTTCACGAGTTTGATATCTAATTATGTCCATGGGTAGATTGAGTCATACAGAACTTTCCCTTAAAGTTTGGGATTAAAAGGAGTTATGGTTTGGGAGATATGGATTTTAGAAAGATCCATAAAGTGTGTACAATACAATAGCAAATTATTAAATGCCACCATTATTGATTCAATATATATATATATATATATATATATATATATATATATATATATATATATATATATATATATATATCCTATGCATGCAATTTATGGACCATTGGATCTAAGATCTAACGGTGGGCATTTATCTTCTACCTACAACCAATTATGATAACTAGGGGACATTAGATAGGTTTTTCCTGATCGGTTTTCTCCCCTCCTAGTAAACATATGAATTTAGAAATTCACCCAATGAATCCATAGCTAGAAACCATAGAGACTCATCATCATTTTTTTGGGGTTTTGTAGGCCCTAGAAAATTTTCCTAAACTGCCATGGAGGCAGGTGTACCCAAGGAATCCCATGCATAAAAGGGGGAGTAGGGACCCTCTATGAGAATACCAAAACCCTCAAAAGGACATATGTGATCTCCCTGATGGAACCTCTACTCCCGATTTCCTGTGAAGATCATGTTCTTCATACTTTTTCCATGCCGCCCACTCGCTGGAGATCCACCTTCCCATTCCAGCAGCTGCGACCATCTCTGAGAGAGGTGGAGGTCCCGACAAGTTTGTCGGGGACTAGTGGAGGTTTTGATGGGGTTTCTCATTAATTTGAGAGACTAGTACATAGAGTCAACCTTGGTGTTGACTCACTAGATATTTTCTCATGAGGAAGACCAGGCAGAGGTTGTCGACACCTATCCATGAAAAGATCAGCTTACCCCTGATCTGCTTCAATGAAGGTTGACTTGCTTGGTTGATTGTGTGGATAATTCTCTCTATTTATGTTTGGACTGTAGATTATCCTAAGACAGGTATGTGGTTATTTCTAATATTATCCATTGTATTTTCACGTGTTTTCTTGGAGATTTCCTCATATGGTTGAAGTTATATGCTTGCTTGTTTATTTCATTCCATGCAACTTTAAAGTGACTATGACTAGCACATTATATATTAGCAAGACTAGCCCAAATCTAGGCCACCTTTGGATCTATGGAAAGGCCATCCACCAAGACAGGGGAAGGCATATGTTCATACCATCCTTGATAGGGGGTACATGAGAAGTCACCCGCTTGGATAGGGGAGACATGATGAAGTCATCCGCCTGGAGAGGGATGACAATGAATCATGTAGTATGAGGCCCTGATGGGTTATGACAGAGGGTGGAGAAACTTAGATTGGGTAGTCATGATGAAAATGTTAATTTTGGTTTGTTAAACATTAATTTTAGAATATTGTTGCTATCATTACTTGTGAGGTTTTGTTTTCCCCACATACCAGTATGACTTGTCATACTGACTGATGTTTTGATTGTCAATGTTTCTAGGGTAATCTTGCTAGAAATGGGATATTCATGTAAAGAAGACATTGAAAGTGAACTACATGATCGAGACTTTGGAAATTCATGGTGGACAATAGGAGCAAGGTCATGGACAAAGCCGCCAAATCTTTTGTCATTGGTACCACCACCTCGGTCTGGTATGACAAGTGGGTGGGTAGCTGCCGCAAACCAACCCTGAAGACAGATAAAACAATCCCTGACGAGCTTCACGATCTAAAGGTTGCATCTATGGTATCGAATGGGGAGTGGGATGCATGTTTTATCTGCCACCGGTTCATAGAAGCTACTACTGAAACAATACTCCACATGATCCCTCCTTCTCCGATAGGGGGTGCCAATGTTTGGTGCCATCTAGATGACACACACAATCGTTTCAGAACTCATAATTACTACATAACCTTGTTACATAACAATTGCATTAAATCCCCTAGAAATTGGACCACAATATGGAAATTGGTGGTGTCACAACGAACTAAAGTGTTCCTATGGAAGGCCCTGCATGATAGTCTTATGACGAATGCAACCCGGACAAGGCGTGGTTTCACCAGAGATGATAATTGTCCAAGATGTGGCAACATCAGTGAGACATCCTCCCATATTCTGATTAACTGTCTGTATGCACAAAAGGTGAGAGCTGGAATAACCAAGGTCTACAAGGTGACGTTTGAACCAGGCAACTCCCTGCTGGAGTGGTTCTCCCGTAACCTGAAGCACAACATGGGGAGTAGGTCCCGCTCAACCTGGTTCGCTATAATGGTGGAACATGTATGGAGGCAAAGGAATGATTTCATCTTCAAGGGCATCAGGTGTCCCCCAAGTGTACTTATAAGGAACATCTCGTCCCATGTCAACTATAGTATGGAAGCCTTTAGACCTGCTGCTTCGAGGCACATTTGTACAACAAAAGAAGGGTATCTTCCAATCTTGGAGAACACTATAAGAATCAATGTTGACGGTTCTTGTCTGAAACGCTCAGGCACGGGTGCAACAAGTTTCATCGCAAGGAATGCACATCAGCAGTGGGTAGTGGGAGGCGCTCAGCCGGCAGGTGGTCTCCAGATCCTAGAAGTGGAGCTTCTAGAAATATGTAGAGGTCTCGAAGCTGTAATCCATAGACCCGAACATGTTCTGTTGGAAACTGACAGCAAACTTGCGTGGTCAATTCTGAACTCCAGAGAACTCGATATGCCCAAATACAAAATTTTTGTCACTAGATTGGAGGAGCTCAAAGAACAAAAACTCGACATTCAAATCCTCTTTGTTAAAAGAGAATCGAATGTACTGGCTGATTGTCTTGCCAAATGGGTAGTCCGTCATGCAACTGAGTCGGCAACCTGGAGTCAATGCATAGACTTCATACCAGCTGAGATCTAGGAGGAACAACGGGCATGTCATGTATCTGTTAGATTTGCTAGTTTAGCCTGCATCCTGAGAGTAGGATGAATAAAAGTTCTTCTCGGTGATTCTAAAAAAAAAGTGAATAAATGAAGTAAGGCCCGAATGATATAGATAGATTACCTATTTCTTGTTAAATTCTAGAACCCATATTTTGTAAGCTTTGGAAAAAGATTTTTTTATAATGTATCAAGTTTACTTAGTTTAGTAAAATTTATTAATTAGTTTTGATTATGTGCAAAACCATTTCATCATGTTTTTGGGATAACGACTCTAGTTTCTTGTCCTTCCTTAATTTGGGGTTATAAGGGAATGGTGTCATTACAAATACCTCCACTTACCCTAGTGTTTCTACTACCACCTATATATACATGGATGGAGGCCACACCAGGTTAGTACCCCTACAAGTGCCCTAGCTACTCCTTAGCCATTTTGTTTCCTTCAAACCTCCCACCTTCCATTTCCACTCCATTTTTTAACATTGAGTCCTAGTTTTCTAGGTTTTTTACCATAATCCTCTACATTCCCATGCTCTTTAGCCATCTTGGAGGAGTGAGGACATTCTTCAACAACTAGGAGGTGAAGGAGAAGAGTCTTCCATGAGATCCATGTCCTTCTACCTCTTTCTTCTTTCCTTTTTGCTCTATTGCATGATCATGTATAGCTAAGCCCCTTGTGGTGGTCTGTTTGGGGTTAAAATGTTATTTTGATACCAAGTTGGGGGACATGACCGGCCTAAATCGCGCATCCAATAGTGGAGGCGGATTTGAGGTAGTCGAGCTTTTACATTTATAAACACGAATTCTTCTAGGCCCCCTGCAACTTTGCTTATCTGGTCAAAGTTGATATACGGGGTTGAACATAGGGACAAGGGGGGTAGTGTTGAGAACCTAGAATCGACACACTACACTCCGGTAGGTATAAAGAGATAATAAATTCCCCAAAAGGGAAACAACAAGATGTCACAAACAAAACAAGAAAACTATCTCCAACTGGAGCTACTAGAGAGATTTAAGATTTTTAGTCAATTAGCAGTTTTTAGGGGTTTTAATGCAAAAGAAACAAAAAGATAAAACCTACAGCTAGAGCAAGGTATGAAGGATAAGACTTTAGTTAAAAAAGCAGTAGTAGTAACATCCTGCACCCCTCCTCTCAGAGCGAGTACCTCTAACCAAGCACTAGCACCCCTCTCGAGGTTGTTGGTCTTAAGTTAGAGTCGAATGTTACTAAAACAACTCCGTTCCAGGCACTCTCGTACTCCATAATCGGATCCAACACTAGAGCCACAACACAACTCTCAAAGTTGTTGCAACGGGAAAACACGATTCGGTAGCTAAGTGAAGCGCAATCCAAACATGCAAGCTAGAGTTCAGATATCAAACATAGAAGTCACCCAACACATTGTACCAAGCATAGAGCAGCAAGTAAGTAAGCTTTTCTATATCCATAAACATATAAAGGTTTGATTACAATGCAGGAATTAAAGAAATAAATAATAGAAGTAAAGATAGGTATCACCTTCTTGATGTTGAAGGACGATAGACTACAGTGGACCCTCCAGCCCGATACCGGTCAGGAGCCTAGCCTGATATAGCACTGTCGAGCGGCACACCCACTCGGGCGGCATGCTGTGATGGCCGACTGTATCGCTCAAGGACCCTGGCCGATACACTCATGTCGGGCGGCACACTATCTCGGGTGGCACGCATGACGGGCAAAGCGTATCAGGTTTGATATCGTGTCGGGCATGGAGCGACGCGTTCTACTATCGGGCACTTGTGTCGCTCATCTACGTCAGCTGATATCGGCCCGCAGTGTCGCCCGGGATGATCCTAAGTGAACCATCCCCTCCCTCTCAGGATGAGGAAGAGCTCACCTAGAGTTGCCCGGTACGAGCACTGGGGCACGATACTCTTGCTCTCACAGTTTTCCTCAGAAGATCGCTCAAAGTTCCCAACTGTCCGAACTGTCCCTTCAGCTTCCTGTAGCTGCTATTTATAGGCAGCGGTTGGGAGAAGTTATGGTGCTCGAAGCGCCACATGTCCTCCTTATTCACGGGTCGGTGGATGGCCGATACTGGTGTCACTCGGCACAGGGGTGTCGGCTATCGGTCACGTGACAGTCGGCGTGCCTTCCTGTGGGTGGCTGTGTCGCCCGACAAGCTTAGGTTGTCATGGCGAGTGTGGCTCCCTGTCGGGTAGAAGACGTGTCGTCCGTCAGTTTCTTCTTGTGTGCATCCCTTTTTCGCACGTCATTGTGTTGCTCCACCTTGTCGGGCAGAGGTCGTATCGGGCATCAGGAAGGCCGAAACAGACTTGGACTTATTTATGGGCCGGGATGGCCTTATTTTACCAAAATGAGGAAAAACTCTGCAAAAGATGGAAATATTGGATTAAGAGCATTGCTTGGCCAATTATTGTGAAAGTACTAATAAAAGAGAGGAAAATAGCAGAAAAGGGCAGTTTTAACAACAGAATAAAGGGAAAAAACATCACAAAAATTGGTGTTATCAACTCCCCCAAACTTAGCATTTTGATTGTCCTCAATCAATATTTAAACTTTATTTTGTGATGCTTCTTCTTGCTTGGTATAGCTTTCAGGCCAAGAGGTAAAACAAGTATAGTAATGCCTTTAGAGATAATGTTGCCTCACTGCAAACAAAAGACCATGTGTTTCCTTGCTTTATTATTTCAGTAAAAATTTTCTCTACAGCTTCAGCGAGACTTTGTTGTATGATTCTGAAGTTAGCTTACGCACCAAACAACTTTATTTTAGGGCAGAAAGTTGTGTATAAGGTAGGCTAAGGCTTTTTTGGGGTTTTTCTTGTCTCCCATCAGTCCATCCAGGTAAGGGTCCGTTAACGGGCAAGTGGTCCCTGCAGTCCAAGCTAGTTGGCTTTAGAGCAGTGATTTCACATCCTACGTACCACTGCCCCGGATCTACCATGCCTAAAGATGGGTAATTTTGGAAGACAAGTGTATATATACATATATATATATATATATATATATATATATATATATATATATATATATATATATATATATATATATATATATATATATATATATATATATATATATATTATCGGGCACAACTCTCATGCTTTTATTCACCCTCATAAGGCTACTTTCTCTTTTTGGGATTTTTGTTGGGTAAGGGGAAACAAGAGGGATTTCTATAGTTTGGGCAGCTTTTTCCTTCTCCATACTCGTCTCTTAGCTGTTTGCTAGATTATTATATTTTTCAAATTTTTTGGCATGGAAAAACGTAATCTTCTCATTTGTTTGAAGCAGCATTATCAGAAAGATATAACAAAACTTGTATCTCATTAAGCACATAGAAAACTAACTTTGCAAGAAGTTGCATCAGGTTTTTACTAATATAGCAACTTTGTACATATGTTACGAGAATGATAAAAACAAAACTTTTCAAAATTTTTATATGAGCATGGCATTTCGTACTAGAGAGAATACATACACATGATATAAGAGAAGAACGAAGTGAAGAAGGAGATTTTTATACCTCCCTCACTGGTACATGGGTACCCCCCCAAACTTAATCCACACTCTATCCCAGAGTAGTGGAAAAGACAGGGTGAGGTCATGTTAGCCCAGTGAAGGTTAGCTAGTGGGTTCACTTGTTCTTTGAAGAAGCTGCAATATGCTCTTATTAAAGCCGGGACAAGCGCAAACCCTCAAAATTGTTTGGCCCCCTTTACTCCTGGTACTTCCGTTGTGAACATGAACAAAAGGACTGATCATCAATCCCAGTTCAGTCCATTTGAGTCCATTTTCGTTCCCAGGAGTGTGTAGTCTGAGGGCCTCTCTCTTTTTATTGTCTTCCTCTTTTGGAGATGGCCCTAAACCACCGCAGAAGACAAACTATGATAAGGAAATGCACTTGTCTTGCTTTCTTTTCGGCGGATGGTGGCCTAGCTGTCTCGGGATTCTGGCATTTCTGTCCGACTGTTGTTGCTTCAGCCACATCGTCGATTCTTCTGCGGTGTTTGCCAACTCTTCCGGAGGTTTGTTGTGGACGATTCATACTCTATGAAAGAAAGAAAAACTTGGGCTTCCACCTGAGTAGCGCTGAAGGTTGCATCGCTAGCTCGACCGGTGTAGGATCATCTTGTTCAGCCCTTGACTGTACCCATATCTTGCAGGTTGATCTCTGCTCTCCTGACAAAAGTTTCATCCTCATAGAACCTTTTCACCCTGTGCCCATTCACTTGGAAGACTTTGGTCGGACCGTCCTTGTCGTAGAGTTCCATCATTCCTGGTGGGTATATCTTTGACACGATGAACGGTCATGACCACCTCATTTGTAGCTTCCTAGGGAAAAGACGTATGGAGGACATGAATAACAAGACTTTATCCCCTTTGCTTACATCTTTTCTCCTGAGGTGGGCGTCATGCCACAATTTTGTCCTTTTTTGTAGATTTTTGCATTTTCATAGGCATTCATTCTCAGCTCTTCGAGCTCCTGAAGCTGCAAAAACCTCTTTTCTCCTGCATTGTTGAGGTCCATATTTAGGAACTTGATTGCCCAAAGGGCCTTGTGTTCCAATTCCAAAGACAGATGGCAGGACTTTCCATAGATAAGCCGGTAGGGGGTGGTTCCAATGGGCATTTTGTAAGCATTACGGTAGGCCCAAAGCACGTCTTCAAGCTTCATAGACCAGTCTTTCCTCATTCGGCTGACACTTTTCTCCAAGATCTTCTTGATTTGTCTATTGGAAACTTCTACCTGCCCTGACGTTTGTGGGTGGTAGGGTATAGCGATCTTGTGCTTCACTTCATACTTACGTAGGAGTGCTTCAAACTGTCTCTCTCCAAAGTGCGACCCTCCGTCGCTTATAACAGTGTGCGATACGCCGAAATGAGGGAAGATGGTCTTCTCAAATAGCTTGATAACCAACTTGGCATTGCATGATTGGGTGGCTACCGCTTCTACCCACTTCGATACATAGTCCAGTACCACGAGTATGTATTGATACCCCCGGGATGGGGGAAACGGTCCCATGTAGTCGATCCCCCACACGTCAAATATTTCTACTTCGATCCAGCTCGCCATTGGCATTTCATTTATCCGCCTATGTTCCCTGTAAACTGGCACTCTTTGCAATCTTTTATAAATTGTGCAACATCTTTAAATAAGGAGGGCCAGTAGAATACTGACTGTAGCACTTTTGCAGCTGTTCAATCGCTACCCAGGTGTCCACCGTAGGGGGAGGCGTGGCATTCTTTCAGGATGTCTATGATTTCTTCCTCTGGGATGCACCTCCTGTATAAGTTGTCAGCGCATCTTCTGAATAGGAGGGGATCATGCCAGTAGTAGTTTTTGGCATCCGCAAATAGCTTCTTTTTCTGGTTGTACGTGATGTTAGGAGGCAGTTCCCCACAGGCAAGATAATTGCAGATGTCTACAAACTAGGGAAAACTTTCTTCTTGAGCTTCTGCCAACATCAGAGCCTTGTCGGCATAGTCATCGTTGATTGGTGGCCCTCCCTGTCTCTCAGCCACGATCCTTGATAGGTGGTCGGTGACCACATTTTCTGCACCCTTCTTGTTGATAATTTCATGGTCGAACTATTGGAGCAATAAGGCCCACCTTAACAGTCTGGGCTTTGCGTCTTTCTTTTGCATTAAGTATTTTATGGCCCCGTGATCTGTGTATACCTTGACCTTAGCTTCGACGAGATATGACCTGAACTTATCGAACGCGAAGATGATCGCAAGCATCTCCTTTTCAGTTGTTGTGTAGTTTACATGAGCCTTGTCCAACGTGCGACTAGCGTAGCAAATCACATGGTGCTTTTTATCTTTCTTTTGCCCCAGGACTGCTCCAACCGCGTAGTCGCTAGCATCACACATCAGCTCAAAAGGTAAACCCCATTCTGGCGCTTGAAGGATAGGTGGTGATGTTAAAGCATTTTTCAGGGCCTGAAAAGCACTGAGACAATCGTTAGAGAAATCAAATTCAACATCTTTTACCAGAAGATTGGACAATAGTTTGGAAATCTTTGAGAAGTCCTTGATGAATCTTCGGTAATATTCGGCGTGCCCGAGGAAGCTTCTCACTCCCGTCACGGATTTCAGTGGAGGAAGCTTAGATATTGCTTCGACTTTGCTTATGTCCACCTCGATCCCACGCCTTGAGATCTTATGCCCTAGAACGACGCCCTGCCGCACCACGAAATGGCACTTTTCCTAGTTCAGGACCAGGTTGTTCTCCTCGCACCTTTGAAGGACCAATGCCAGATTCTTCAGACAGCTATCGAAGTCCTTCCCATAGACCGAAAAGTCATCCATGAAAACTTCTACGATAGCTTCTAGAAAATCTATGAACATCGATATCATGCATCTTTGAAAGGTGGCGGGGGCGTTGCAGAGTCTGAAGGGCATCCTTCTGAAGGCATAAGTGCCGTAGAGGCTGGTGAATTTTGTTTTCTCCTGATCGTCAGGCAAGATGGATACCTGGTAAAATCCTGAAAAGCCATCCAGAAAACAAAAAAAAATCGTGATGCGCTAATCTTTCAAGGACTTGGTCAATAAAAGGTAGCGGAAAATGATCCTTTTTTGTAGCCTGATTTAGCTTTCGGTAGGGTGGAAAACTACGACCTCTACCGTTACTTGGAGACCACTGAGTCGAAGCACTAAACCTCTATGACACTGGTGGTGTAGAAAACCTCAACTTCTTGAAGCCACCTGACGACTGCCCTTGAAACTGTGTGGGATGCTTCTTGGTACTTGCCTCTCACTTCTCCTTCATAGATCGTTGTATCTGTCAAACATATTCCACAAATGTAGCAAACCTCTCTCAATTCTCCAAAGTAGAAATTAGGGTAGACAACTCCTGTAACATACCGAATCTTGAACCCTACCCTAGAATTGTGACCTTTTGGGTTTGACCAAACAAGGTTGAGGTTAGAGTGATCCTAATAATATAATGCATGAATAAGGTAACATAATATGTCATATAATTCATTTGGTGATAATACAATGATAAATAACTTAATTTCATGCATAATATGGTTAATGGGCCTCTAATGGGATAGATGATATAACCCATGTAAGAAAGTCTCAAATTAAATAATAGAATTCAAATTTGTAATCTACACATCAAAATAAGCCTACATGTCAATTTTCATTTAATTTGGACAACCTTGAAATAATATGGTAATTTAGGAGAGAGAAATTGCCTAAAAAGTGTAATTAAAAAATAAATATAATTCATGACTCAAAACAAGGAAAATAATCTTGGATTTGTAATCTACATAATAAATATAGCCTTTGCGTGAATTTTCATCCAATTTTGAGAAAGTATGCTTAAAAGGTGAAATTAGGAGAGAGAAAGTGTATAGAACCTTCAAAATATTAAATAAATACTCAAATAACCCCAACATGTAAAATGATGGCAAATTCGTATTCAACATATCAAATATAACTTGTGGATGAAGTTCACCTAATTTGGATAATCCTAAAGCCATAAATGAGAGAGGAAAGAGAAAATGATATTTGATTTATTAACCCATTAAAGGTTTCCAAAATAATAAATTAAGTGCATAATCAGAATCTACATGCCTTAATAGGCCTCTATGCAAAATTCCACTTAATTTGGTTAATGTTTCAACCCCCAAATCAAGAGAGAGAGAATAAGGAAATAATGCATTCACACTTTGATTTAATCGGATTCGATTTTTTATTTATATGTGTCACACTGGCTTTGGAATCTCAGGCTTCTTTTGGAGCATTAGATTCAGATCGTGTGGTATATGTACTCTCTCCTTTCTCCACTTCCTTTCTTTCCCTAGCAAACATGCTTTAGTTTCCTCTTCGATTCTTTCTCTCCTTTCTCCATCTACCTTCCTTTGTTTCCTCTACTTTCTTTTCCCTTGCCTCTGTTACCCTCTACCAAACCCAATGAGTATATATATGCTAGGGCTCATGACATCTTCAGACAATCCATAACTTGCCACCCATACTCTCTGTTCTTCCCATGTTCTCCTCTTCCTTGCCCTCTCCCAGTGAGCCTTCACCATCGGACCCTTGGTGAACCCTTCCTTGATCATTCTCGCACCTCTATGTGCCTACCTAGTGAGTCAGTTTGGTCTCTTCACACCCCACACATCTTTTCCGCATCTCTGCCATTTCATAACCTACTACCGGTGAGGACTAGTTGGTCGCCCCGGCTTTGACCCCAATCGATGTGCAACCACTTCAGGAGCTCTCTGAGTCCGTCTGACCTTCAAGTATTGTGCGATAGTTGCCTTTTGTTCTCTGGTTAAGCGCATCCGTGAGCTTAATTTTGGGCATCGGTGCCCAAGCTGATGAGCCCAATGTCGTTCTTCGTCTCCGTGTTCTATCAGTGAAGAAGATGATCCTTCATGGATTTCCGAGTATACCCCCTCTTGTTTCTTTACCTCTTTGTTTTCCCATTGGGGGTATTTTGGTCATTTCATTTTGTTTTGTTTTGCTTTAGGTCGATTCAAGTGGGCCTTTGACTGAGTGACATGGCCACTTCTGATTGGGCCATGTCAGCTAGGTCGGCCCGATTCCTCTCCCTCTTTTGCTTTTTCTCGATTATTTACTTATGCAACTTTATTTGATTGGTCGGATTTCTAAATTATATAACTAATTATCTGCTGGGCCAAAAATTTCAAATAAATATTTGTTGGATTCAGAAAAATGCAAGCTTTCTAATGGTATTAGTTTTGTTGCCTGAATCTGATGTTTTAAATGGGTGATTTAATGGATCTAATTAAATAGGATAATAAATTGTATAATTCATAACTAATAATTTATAAGTCAAAAAATATAATAAAATATGTTTTGAACTTAGGAAAATATAACCTAAAATATGGCATAGTTTTGATAACCTAATTCACTCATAATAAAAAGATGGTTTTTAGGGTTTATGAAATCAATATAAATCTAACCCTAATCCCACATATATGCTAATAAGTGCTTTGGAAACCTAAGCTTGGACCTAGAAGTGACTTTGGACATTTGGCTATGAAGTTGAGGTATGTTACATCTTTGATTATTCATATTGAGAAATTCTTCTCTCTTATGTATGTTGTATCCCCTATTCCTCTATAATGAGAAATTCACCAATCTTTTCATTCTCTTGAATTTGGCCTACACAATATGTCTTATCTTTTGATATCATGGTTCGTGTGAACTATCTTGTTTATTATGGACTTGGATATTTTATTGATATCTTATCTTGTGCCTTGGTGCATGTTGGTCTCTTATATTGATATGTTCCACTTTGAAGTGGATGTTATATGTTTGTGTTGTCCATTGTGTGATGCAACCTTTGTTTCATCTTCTGACGAAACTATTTACTTGCCTCTATATTTACATGCAATGTGATTCAATAGCACTAGAGTAGTGTAAATTACATTGGTTTTGGGGCAGTAATCCCCTATTACTTATTTAGGAGGGTGGCAGTAAACCACTTCTCTATATTCGAGTGTGGCAATAATCCATACTCAATTATATATATTTGGGAGATTGGCAGTATTCCTTTCTCTATCAGGTTCAAGTTTGTGCTTGGCCGCCTTTGTGTTTATATCTTTATAGGGATATGCTTATCTCACATGCATGTAGGTTATTGATGTTGATTATGGGGTGTGTGCCCTACTTTCGTTATGTGCTAGTATTGCACAATCTTTATTATTTTGATTATGGAAAGTATCTTCGCTTCTATGTCAATGATTCCTTTCTTTTATGCCCGATTGGGTAGTCCTTATTTCTTGCATGGGAAGCCTTTACATTTGATGTCCTTTATTTCCTTATATTGCTCAATTTGCTTTTTAGTATGCACATACCGGCCTTTGTTGATGTCTCCTTTTGTTTCTCTTTTGCTGGGGTATGCTTCCAACCCTAGATGGAGGACTTGGATGCAAGGCATGTTAACCTAGACTTAGATCGTAATGATGAAGGTTGTAGACAATCTTGAGGTGGTTTAGATTTCCTCTACATGGATCCTTGTGATGTAAGCTTGTAACCCTTTGTTTTATAATTGAATATAGTCATGTTTTTATTTTGCTGCTATACTTTGGTCTTTTGTTACCGTTATATAAAGATTTGAAAATTTTACACCCACTCCATCATACCTTCTGAGTGTGTTTGGACTGGAGGTTTTATTGATCAAATTTTTTGTAATAAGGTGTTTTCACTTCTTTACAACTCGTCATTCAACCCCTTCTTAAATAATGAATCCTCTCATCTTCTGTTGCCTCCATGTGAGGACAGATCCTCAACACCATAAACATTGCTCATATTCGTTGATTGTCATGGACCCCTATCGAATCCTCTCAAACTGACGAATCTTCTTGTCAAGATACGTCTAAGGAAAGTACCAACTTATGAACTCTTGTCGGAATTCATCCCAACCAACCATGATATTGGGTCTATTCTCCTCCCCTATGGCCCACCAATGGCCATCACTCCCTCTCAGGAGGTACACTGCATGCTTCACCTTATCCTCTTTAGGGATACTTAGGATCTTGAAAGCCTTCTCAAGCTCAATCAGCCACAGACCTACATCTGTCAGGTCAGCTATTCCATCATACTCAACTGCCCCAACATGGTGAATCTACTCGAAAGTCTTCCCAATACCCAAAGATTCAGTATGGGGAACTAGTGCCCTAGGCTGAGGTACAGGCATCATGTCTACCATATGAGTCATGGTTGCCATAATATTCCCAAAATGTGACTGAATGGCAGGGTTTTCTATCATGGTTGGGTCAACCTGTGGGACTTCAGGAACCTGATCATCATGTTCCTAGTTCCTTGCACCACCACCTAGTGCAGCAGCAATGCTCTTGGCAGCATGTTCTTCATGTTATCTAGAGACATTTAACTTGACTTCTTCTATATAAGAAGAAGTGACTATAAGACAGACTGTAGGACACTAGAATAGACACAAACCCTAGTCCTAGGTCCTTGTAGACTCAGCGAACCCTAAGCTCTAATACCAACCAAATGTGACACATGTTGTCACACAAAATAATATTACTCAAAACAAGACCAAGGAAGATAGATTAACAAACTTATTAGCAAAAAACACTAAGAATTAAAACCATTCTCATAAAACCACAAGTAATTAGAAAACTTTGCACATAAGTCCTTTCATGCCTCAAAGCATTCATATGGCATGATGTCAACGTGTTAAAAAAACATTGTTCTAGAATATATATACATAATTTCACCATATATGGTATACAAAAGACACATAAAGAAAGTACTTTCGTGAAACATCTACAAAATGCTCCCAAAGACCCGAGTGTACAGGGATGACTCTAGGACTCTATCAGCAAAAGACATCCAGTAGCACTTCCAACCTTATCAGCTACTACTCCTCTGGCTGCTTCTCAACCTCCTCTGTACAATCTCTACCTCTTTGAGCTTGACCACCTAAAAAGGGTGTGGGAAACCCATAGGGTGAGATTCCAAATCTTAGTGGGAGATATAACTCACCACCAACTCTATTGTCATCATAGATAAGATAAGCTAAGAAGCAGTATATATACAACTAAGATGAAATAGAAACTATATATTAACATCAAGGGAAATTACTGTTATAACATCAACATGGTATGTCTTAATGACCATCACAAGGTGCTGATTTAGGGTTTACAACCATGGTATCGGTTAACCCTAAATGTATCGGGCAACCACACTAAGATTGGGTATTGGCCACCATACTAAGGTAGGATATCAATTTATCATCACTAGGTATCAGACACCACAAATGATATCGATTAGAGGTACATAAAAGAATGTATCAGCCATACTATCTCAAAGGTATCAGCCTATGTATCTCTTTAAATATCAACCACCTTCACTATCATGGGATATCAACCATACCAACAACAAGGGTATCAACCTCAATGATCACCAAGGAATATCGACCACTTTCACCATCATGGGATATCGGCCAAAGCCTCAAGGGAAGGTACCCCTCACTTCTACTGTAGATGTATCGGGCTAGGGTGTATTGGATTACATGTGTGTTGAATTATGGTTATCCATGTCGACTTCCATACTAAACTAAAATCCTCATGATCCAACACTCTTCCTCACTAATCACCACTAGGTCATAACAAGCCACATCATTATAGGTATATCAGTTTAGCAAAAATCATATTAGTTTCACATGTCAATTTAAATAGCATATAGGTTTAGTCATCTTCTACCTCAAGATGATGTTACTAACAAGGAAACCGAAAAAGGGTGCAACTTATGGCAGCATCTCCACAAATTTCTACTCTTAAAATAGAACACAAGGCTACCAAACTAAAGCTACTAACAAGTAAAAAATAATGAGCTAAGAACAACTAATAAGATAACAAGTAGAAGGTGATAATAACAAAGTAACTTTAGAGTTACACAACCCGCCTCAAGAACAACCACCAAGATCTAAGCTCGAAGGTCAAGCTCCAATCTCACAAACTCAAGGTAGAGGGAGAAGATCCTCCAAGCACAACACCTCCTAGAAGGAAGATAGAACTAAGGTTAAGAGAGAGAAGAAGAGAGGAAATAAGATACCAAGGTCCCTGGTCGAGAAGGAGAAATGAGAGAAAAAAAGCTAGAAAACCATGGCTTACCAATGAAGAAGATGAAAGAGAGCACCAAAAGCTTTTGGCTAGCCCACCAAGATCCAATGGAGAGTGATCTTCAAGCTTAAGGTATTTCACCAAGAAGAGAAAGCAAGGATCACTAAAAGGGTCCTCTTGCATGGGAAGAAAGGGTTATATATACATGGCCGATGAGAGAGAGAGAGAGAGAGAGTAAGGGGAAGGTGTCACCACCGTAGAACCCTAGAAGACAAATGTCCAAGAAGAAAGTCCACATGTAACAAAATGTAAAAAGGTGACAGGATTCATGTCTCGCTCACTTGGTTACTAAGGAAGGTCAAGGTCGATACACTCATCCATCCTCTTCACCAACCGATAGGGATGAAACCCTAGGTCACAACTGATATGGCACATCTCTATGGTCACCAAAAAATGATATGGTGATCCTCAAGGTACTGCAAAATCGATAGGATGTCCCTCAGGACACTGTCAACTGATATCAAGCCTCCTCATGGAAACCACAAACCAACACCAAGTCTCCTCAAGATTGTCAAGCCCGAGACAACACTCTTATGAGCAAAGAACACCTCAAACATGTGCCCAAAACATGACTAAGGATGTCAACACTCAATCAAGGCCAAAATAAGGCGACCAACACTTCCTCTCTCCTCTAGATGATTCCAAGAGAGAAAAGAGACACTCTAGAAGTGGTAAACTTACATATCAACTGCTATTCTGGGTGAATTGTGTGTTGCACTAAAACCTCTCCACGAAACACTAGCAACAAGCAACAAGTTCAAAAAAGGAACAAAAACCTAAAACATGCCCTAATTTCATCTTAGATGATTAGAGCAAGGATCTAAGAAAAACACTTAATCAAAACAAATAGGGTTAGCCCAAAATGTGGGTCAGGGTCCTTACAAGCGACATCTGTCCTTAAATAATAAGAGAGCTCCCAACAATTCAATGAGTAAATATATACATTGTATCTATTATGGGACTAACCATATCCTACCTTGAAGGAATAAAAAATGTAATTCAAATTTCTTGGAAACTATTTTAATGTCATAAGTAGAATTCTCTAATAGAATAGATAATATTTCTTTTTATCAAGAAAAATATTTCATGTTCTTACATGTAGATATGCTTTTTATATTCCCTTCGAAAAAGAAATTGATTGCAATTTGTAATATTTCTTTTTACTACCATGTTTCCTATTAATTGCTTAATTAGTGAATGTAATTTGTTTGATTTAGCTCGCATGAGGAGGGCGGGATGAATAAATGTGCCTCCTGACTTATATAAAAAAATCTATCAATTATGACTAAAAGCAATTGATTTTTGTTTCTAGTGAATTGCAAATATGGATTATAGTCATTTAAATTTTTGAGGAGCTTTTTTCACGTTTTCAAGATATATCATTTTTACATGTTAATGTGAGTTATTAGCTATTAGATCTTTCAATAAACGTGAAAATTTTACTGATATTGTTATATGTTTTTTATATCTTTGTGGATTTATTAAATATTGGTTAATGCAACCTAAACCCAATCTAGAGTGATTAGGGGTTTCATATTTAACACATTGTTTATGGAATTTGGATGTTAAACTACACATATTACTTATTTAATGATACATAAGCATGTATTAAAAATTATGGAGTTAGATCAAATCATAGATATCTTTGATACATGTTAACTTTTGTGAGAGTTGGGTTTATTTGACAGTTACATTATTTATCTAATGCTTCCATCTTTAGTTCTTGAATTCCATTGATTTATTATACAAATTAAATATCTTTTACTATATGAGATTAAACTATGTTGTATTATAATCTACTTGTTCTAGGATTTGAGAATGGGAAGTTTATTGACTCTGTCACAACCCTACCAACATATATATGTTTTATAGGATCACAGTGTTGACCAATCATGTGCCAATTTACATGAAAGGTTATAAATTTTTTTTACAAATCATTTTATACAAACATTTTACAAATCTTTTAACTTTTGGAGAGTTGTTTATGCATGATTAAAGTTGGTCGAATGACTCCTCTATTATCATGAGGTTTGGATGTTGAACGACTTAGTCATATGTCATCCAAATTTCAACTGATATACATGGAAGGATAACTAATCTAGTCAATCAAAATTGTGAGAGGAGGTTTGACTTTGTAAGAATTCAATTCTCAACAAACTATCTAACATTTGTGTATTTCAATTGAAAATAAAACAAACATGTGATTATAAATGACAGACAACATTGATAAAATTACATAATCATTCATTTAAAATATCATATATTTACTTCATTTTGCCTCATGGAGATAAAATAAAATCCCATAGTGATGAAAGTTATGAGTTGTGGGAGGTTCACCCACCATAATCAGAACAAGTGGAATTAATTGATTCTACCTCATACTTGGGTATGGAAACAAAAATATGAGAAGGTTTTAGTTTGTTATTGACTTCAACAATACATAAGTATATAGTATCGAGGCACATTACGTGACAAATGAGTATTTGTCTCCTATTTCCTTTGTATTAAGTGCTCTTGAAACTTCTTCATCGAGTAATGAATATTTTTATTATTTATGATGAGAGATTAGAGTTTGGACTTTGTCAAAAATATCAACTTCATGATGCTTTTGTAGTTACAAATAATTTTCATTTTCTAAAAATAGTTATCTAGTATAACTGAACGTAGATTGTTTCAAACTATTGTTGGGATTTTAACCTAAAATGATTTTTACTTAAGGATTTTTTGTACTTGATCAATAATTTCATTGATGTACATCAATAAAGCATATCTAAATGTATTATGCAAAACTATTTACCTTGTTTGAGTTAACCTATAATTTTTATGAAGCTTTCAAAATAGTCATATGTGTGGATTTGATGTTATTACTACATAAAAAATTAAACTTATATAATGGTGTTATTGATATTAATTAAGAAACACAAGAATATGATGCATGACAGTTATTTATGATGAATCCATTTCGCAAAAGTATTAAAATAAAACTCATGTACTTGTTCTAAATCAGGATAACAAATATCATTAATTAACTATGTGTTATTAATGACTTAATGTGTTGGACTGATTTAGATGATAAATATATTGATGTTCTATGACTTAAAAACTCGAAATTCACTAATTTTGATTAAGTACTGAGCTCAACTAAGAGATTTTAAACAAAATTTTCTTATCATGTACTGTGCACAGGAAATCAAAATGAATCTTGCTATTGTATTCATTGTAAACTATGAGAATATATGAGTATCACAATTATACCTCTTATTAGACATGACCACGGGGTACACAATTTGTTGTTCACATGTTTAGATCTTAGACAAGTCAAATAGAAATTTTTGGAAATGATTTTTCTTGGTTTGAGATTATAGAGGTAAATTCTTGGTACTCGATGCCAACTATAACATGTACTTATTCTTTTGGCATCACTGGTACCTAGAAGATAACATTGAGATACCTAGTTCTCCTATATAGATTTTTAGGACTCCTTGAGGCGTATTAGGATATGTTTGCCTCATCTCTAGGTGGTTGTATAAGGTCTACTATGCATATGGTGAGTCGTTGACATGAGAACTAGGCATGTTATTTCTACGTAGTTAGGTGAAAACCAATTATTTCGACAAAAATATGGTTAATAGATAAATGTCAAGCACTAGAATAGTTTTTGTGATTATATTTTGTGATATGTGTTTTTAAGATATAAGTCCTGGAGATATATAGTATGTTAGCGGGCATATAGAAAAAGAACTGGTACTTAAGATCATTGAAAAAGGTTATAATCATTTCTCCATACATTTATTACTTGTAAAATGTTTTAATCACCTAAACATATTTCAATCAATAAAAAATTAGCCAATTCCTAATAGTTGACGTTTTGAGTTCTAACATCTTCTACATTTGAGATGAGTATAACTACATATTAGTTCACCCTCACTCTTATAAAGCAAGATATTGTTTGGAAAATAGTGTGTGCTAGGTTATCTCTAAACAATTGTTTACTTTATTTAGTTTGTCTTGTACTTGTGTTTGCGTATACGATTTATATTACTCTTCTATGGATCTTTATATACTAACCAATGAGTTTTTTCCATTCTTGTGACATGAAAGGGTTATTTCTAAATCGTTAAGCACTTTCTTATGGTGATCTTCAACTATTTTTTTTCTTTCTTGTTAAAATAATCATAGTTATTTGTTTCTTGTTAGAGTTATAATTCTAGAGTCAATAGATAGATACTCATTCATTCAATGAAACATGTCCCCAAAACAAGGTGGTATCTAACTGAGACTTTTGACTGGTCTAAGAGCATAGGGCAGTATGTATGGTCTAGTTTAGTTTTTTTATATATTAGTTATAATATAGTTATAGGTACATGTTCTCTCAAATTTATGTTTGACAAAAAAGAGGGTTAGGCTATTGTTCACTATGCATTTGTCCCATAAAAGGTTTATTAATAAATCCTAATAGAAAGAGAGTCATGAAGAAGCAATGAGGAAGCACCTTCGGAAGCCAATTCCTATGATAGAAGCCATTGTATGAAACAATATGTAGGATTATTTTGTTTGTAGTACAAGAAACCATTTTTGCTACAACATTGACAACACCAACACTTGTGACATAAAAAGATATACTCAATGATAACAACAAATCATACAAGTTATTAAGGTGTATGTAAACCAATCAGCTGTAATTGACAAATAGTTGTATAAGAAAGAGTTAGTCTTCAAGATGTTTCATTTGCAATAGGAGGAAAAGATGAAGCATGCTATGAACTGTCACAAGATGGATGATTCTCATAGGATAGGACAACTTTTATTTGAGCATTCTTAAAAGAACATTTTGGAGTCAGGTTTTTGCCCCACGCTTCATGTACGTAAGAAGATTGAACATTTGTATTCAATAGAAAAAAAATATATGACATAGGACAATATATACATTGCTTTTTGTGACAAGTGATAATACTTTTGGATCATTTTCTTTATACTTTCTCAAATGGAAGAAACTTGTTTCAGATGGTTTATGAATGCAATGATAGTTTATCTTCATCACTGTAGTACTAATCACATTAACTAATTATTAAATGTGTTTGATCCTTATGAATGATGATACCATCATAAACATCCTTAGGATTCATTGTGCTAAAAGAATTAATTTACCTTACAAAAGAATTATCTTGTTTATATCGAATTTTAATCAATGTAATTGGTGGCATTAATTAATATAGAAATAAATGAACTCATTATCAATTGATAGTTATTGAGATTTCCCCCTTTTCCAAATTATAAATTTGATATTCAATAAATAATTATGATATGATTCAAATGTTGTTAAGATACTTTTGGTGAAACATAATCCTCTTGAAAGTAAATGGAATAGGCAGTACCTGATTTATTTTCTTATGAAGTAAATATTTGACATGATTCGTGATAATTGAAAAATCACTACACAAGTTTTTAGCATTATATTTCACTACACTCTTTTGTCTTCTATTTTTATAGTGGAAGATTTTTTAAGTCTTTTTACCTTACTTTATTCCATCGTTCTCTATTTACACTTGTTGAAATCCCTGAGCTTCTATGTACTTGATGAAAAAATTTTGTTTTCTACTCATTTAGTTGTAAGATCTTAAGGTCTACATCGTTGATAAACCTATTCTAAAAAATGCACATACTCTTCTAGAAGAACATTTTTTTTGTGAACAACATTCCCTACCTTTTGCTAATAGGAGAAAAGAAAAAATCTGCATAGGTTGAATATTATATTACACTTATAAGATACGATTGAATGTAGAAGATGAGGATCAAACTCATATGAGAATGTATTATAGGTTTTCACATGTATTTTGAGAACTTTTGAAACTAAATGGTGTATTTCTTATTATCTCATTGCCAATTATTGTGACCAAATTGAGCTACAACATTTCACTAGATTAGGGGTGATGTGAATTATTTCTAAATTAAAAATACTATCATGAACAACATAGTTGAATTTCATTAAGATTGCTAATTATACTAGGTGAAAGACACATTTTGGAATGAAGTATATAAATTTAGATATCAAATTTATCAAATATGAAGCTGGAGGGGTCTTAGCACAACTTTTGGACTAAACCATGCAACATTAAATTCATCAATAGGTTAGATATTGGGTTAAGATAGTGCAATGGTCAATACCAATGCCATCATTCCTACATTAGAGACCAAAAAGGGATTTTTTATAATATAATATCACCTCACAATAACCTCTTGGAAGGTATCATCAGTCATAAAAACTTTAATAAATGAGCCATGCAAACAAAAATGACACATTGAAACAAATTCTACAATATTTCAACCATAATTACACTATATGATCTAGTACGCCTAAATTCCTCCTACCTTTTTTTGTTTGTCAATTCTATATCTTCTATACACATTCTTAGATGTTGTAATAAGGTTTATATGATTTATGAAGCCTATTAACAAAGGTGATAACTAAAAAGGTCCTAATTTCTTTTAATCTAAACTATTAAAACTAGCACATATAATTTTATATTAGATCAGAATAAGGTACTTTCTCTTGAAATATAGAGTGATATTTCCATCAATGTTATTCTATCATAAGGTGTTGGTGGCTTTCATCCCAATCTAAAATAGAACAATGACACAAATAAGTTTATTGTTTCATGTTTTCAAGCTATAAAGTTGTATTATAAAATTCAGGTTCTTGTTCTCAATTATGAAGGTAACTTATAGAAGATACACTTGCCAGGTGCATTCACTATTAAGATAATGTCATGCCATTTTGTAAATCATGATTTACAAAAGTTCAGTTCTCTACATACAAATTAGTTATCCTAAATTATTCCACGGAAAATATAATTTTATCAAAAGTAACAACATCTTGTGTGTTTTTTAGAGTAAATCACAACAACATTGGAGTTTTTTCAAACTTACCATCTTATTTTTTTTATTAGAAAGGATTGAGAATTTATCAGGTAATCTAATTATCATAAATAAGCATCATTCTATCCTTCATGATGTACTAAAGGACACATAAAGGACTTGTGATTAATTCAAATATTCTATCATTCCATATCTACATTTGGAATTCCAAAAATTTGCACTAAAACTAAGAGGAAAATGTACTTATCTTTTTCGTAGGGATCCCCATCTTCCCATAATTATATGACTATAGGTTTGATCGGGGAAAATATTGACTTATCTCCCAAGTATAATTAATGTTACTCATCTAAGATAGTGGTAGAACAAAAAAAATGATATTTATATAAAACCTCATTCAATATCTTAACATCACAATACGATGGATGACACATTCATGCATAATAGTAGGGTCGGTGGTCTAGGGTTCCAAGCCCAATATGTCAATCAGGATGACAAAAGGGGCCTTGGTGGGAGGTATCCCATTCCATTTGGAGCATCTTCTATCCATCTCCTCCATGTGGGCATTAAACATGTCATTCATGACCCTTTGAACTACATTCATCCTCAAGCTCAGACCATAAGTAGACGGTACAAGGAGCACTAATTCCACCTTGCAGAAGTGATCAATGAGCACTAATTCCACCTTGCATGGAAGTGATCAATCACTGCCAAACCATAGACAACATGTGTCCTACAAGGATATTTTTGGATTCACCATCACCCACGTGAAGTAATACCCATTGATGCAAAATCAATAAATGTTAGGCCAAACTGCAAGATTATGTCATCTTGAATATTGGGGGTGCACCATTGTACCATGTGAAATATGAAACCATGGAATCTCTATAGAATCCATGCTAATTCACAATACTAGTTACAATTCTTTCCAGAATAGGTACTCTTTCAAAACCTAAGAGATAAAATTCTATTGATTTCAAAACCATTGGCATGCTTCAATGTTATTTATCTAGGGAGCAATAATTTTCTTGTGCATATGTATAGGAAAGTGGACTATCACAATGCTCTGACTAGAGTTCCTTGGTCAATATCTTGCTCTTAACTAGTCATTCATCGATAGGATCCCCACTTCTCCATGCAATCACACACTCTAATTGAATTGTATGGGTCAAGATCCCCATTCTTTCTCTCTATCTCTACCAGGAATAATTTCTTGAATAAGTGGTCAACCCGATTGGCAAACTATGTATTTATACATCAAAAATTACTTTTAGAAGCATGGAAATTTTGCTAGAATAGTAGTGTTTTTATAAGCATGTAAACCTTGGTTCTTGTGTTATTCATCAATGGAGTAAAATAACACATGAAATATGAAACATGCATTACATGTGCCATTGATTTTACAAGGTGGAACATATAGAGGATATATGAATCCACACCTCATAGTAAATTTAAAAAACTAGAAGATGCCAAACTAGAGCCTTTGGTACTTTGATATGTCTCTCTCGACATCCATTCATAGACTAATTTAAAACTAAGGAAACCTCGATAGAAACTAGAAAAAAGAAACATCAATCTTAATAACGATATCGCTAACTTGGAGGATTAAGAGGAACTAATGTCAATGTGAATGCAGAGGAACTAGCAAGGATCATATCTAAAGGAATAGAATGAAGTTGAAAAAAATAGCACTTTAGAAAACTAAATGGAAACTCAACCTACTCCTTGATCCCATCGGAAACCTAACATGAACATTGCAAAAGATGGGACAAACATCCGTTAAATCATAGGTGATGAGCATATTAAAGAAACAACATCAATTGGCAATCAATCTAAGAAACCCTTTGCTTCTTTTTTCTTTTAAGATAGGTAATTATCTAGCTACTATATCCCCATATAGGAATGGTACTACATGGATTCATTTATAGTGTGTGAAGTTTTTACTTGAGAAAGACCCCATAAATATATCTCTATAGAGAAATAGGGAAACTAGTCTCACATAGAAATGTTGGAGATGGAATCCTACTCCATTATAGATGAGTTAGGGTACCCAAAATTTAATTTATGAACATTAAAATGTAGTACGTAGATAGTATCTACGACATAGATACCAAGGTACATTAAGGGGTCATTTCAGTTAAGTAATTGGACGAGGTATTGTATTTCATTATGGTATTCTAACTACCATATTTATAATTGAACCATTAGATTCTCTTACATGTTTTTATACATTGTAACAATCTATATATGATATTATCACACCTATTATTTTACAACCCTCCCAAAAGACATTGAAACGAATGCTATTTTGAATCACAAGATCCCTCTCTTCTCTTGTTCAACATGAGTTCTTCCCCTATCAGCCATGGGACTTTCCTAATACCATGCTTCTCCTCCTAGATCATCTCTTCTGGATCCCTTGCTTTTCCTCCCTCAATCTCTCCTCCATCATCACTCATCCTCTATGTCTATCTATCAATCTTACCTACCACCCAAACTCTGCTTAGGTTTGCTAAGGTTTTGTCCCACCATCCTCTTCTCCACTAGTGGTGCAATAGATAATGAGGACAATGTGCCGTTGAGTTCCTAATGATGAATTGACATGATGTTGAAACATCATTGCTTAGTGGGTTCGCCCACATCCACATTTGTTGATCCACCACCGAGATTCTCCCAAACCTCCAGTCAAGTTGCTTAATTTCACTTTTAAGGCTCCTTCATAAGGGATTTAACCAAATCCCCAACCACAGATTGGTGGATACGCGAGAAAGTTCTAGGCAACAAGCATGTACTTCTTCCTTCCCACATGACATGTTGCTCGTGGTCTCTTCTCTCCAAGCCCTTCTTAATGTGTCTAGGGAGGACCGGCAACAGTGGCTCTACTACTAGCCTTAACACATTTAAGTCTTTTGATGTTCTAGGGTTGTCGTCTTCATCAAGATTTTTATCAATGTCATGTACCCATATCACAAATTAGGTGTGGACATACTAAGCGCCCACATAGCTTCATTGGTTCTTCCTCATCTTTCTCCCTCACACAGGTCATCCACATTTGCCTCTTCTACTAAACACTTGCATCTGTGGTGATATTCCATTCTTCTTAGTTGGTATGAGAGGGGAGGTTTGAACTCAAAGACTGATTCATTGCATCAGTAGTAGTGACAATAACTTCATACTGCCATCTTATCACCTAATATGCACCTTGCACAAATTTCTGAAACAACTGGAAACAATGATGTCTACACATAAAATAGAAATTACAGATTCTTGTATCTCCAAGTTCACAGTCATTTAGACAAGGCAATTAACAATTTTTGACTTCATTAATTAGGCAATCAAAATCCCTAAATTTGTGTATTAGTATAGTAGTTATGATGGGTCTACCCAAACAACCCCTAAAAGAATTGGAAAAAAATATAATCCATTTGTTTGTTGTTATTGAACCTGATATCAGTGGTTACCAAAATTTAACAATCACAAGTTTAGGATTAAATAAGTCTCGTAGATTCTAATCTTTTGGTTTCTCTAGTGGAATATGGGTGATGTAGCATGAAACATATTTTAATATTGAGATTTGGATATGTCATAATCAATTACCACTACAAAGTAAACAACAAATAACTTATTACCTTCATATATGGGTGTAATATACTACACTTTAGGTTTATTAAATACTATTTATGATCCAATGTATGACAGATGATATAAGTCATATGAATAGGACCTAGTTTTAGACCAGGACTATAATAATGTTTTAAGTGAGGAAAAACGTCTGATAAACCATCCTATGATGAAAGATCTTATTCCATGAATTTAGAGAAGATTTAAAGTGAGAATTTTAAGGTATTATCTAAGTTTGCAATCATTTGAATTATATTAACCCATAGGTTCCCCAAATAAGGTTTTTGGTCCTTTCACTTAAGTGAGGTCTTTGATATATGCTTTTTCAAGCGTGGATTCTTCAATGATTAAATTAATATTGTTAAGGAGGTATGGCTTGATTTTGAAAATTTTGGCACAATGATGGATAATGATAAAATTTGTGTGGACCATAATTATAATTCATGATGATATTTTAGATGGATAATCAAAAAAATTGTCTTTATGTAAATCTTGGTGGAAGGGTTTTTTATGATATAAAAGTTTGGTTTAAAATTTCATACAAGTTAGAACTTGTCTGATACTTTAAATAAATTATATAAGAAATATTTTTGAACAAATATTTGACTCAAGTCATTTATGTTATTTTAGGGAAATGATGAAAGTCTAATATCTCAATATTTTCTTATTCAAATGAGATGAATTTTTATATGGACCATTGTAATGGAAAAGAAAGTTTTGGATGATATATTGAGTATATTTGTATAATATTTTAAACATATTTTAAGAAATATATGAATATAATATAGAGGATATATTGAGGTTTTTATTGGGATATTCTTGATGAGATAATGTCCAACTAATTAGTGATTTTCATACTAATATATATTTTGAATATAATCAAACTGCTTATTTGTATAACTGTTGAGATACTTATCATATTTTGAAGATACACAATAATTAAGGATACTCAAAATTTAATCCTAAATTGTGAATTGCATTCAATGTTGGATGTAGATATAATAGTAGCATATATCCACATTATCATAAGAAGATAAAAACTTTGATAGTCTCAAACTTGATTTGGAAGTTCATATATGGATTTGTACCTACATATTGACATATGTAATTTGTTCCTAATCCTTTTACAAAGACAACTACAATAAAATCATGTTGTTTCATCAAGAAATAAGAGATATATGATTGATGTTATGACTCTGGTGACGTTGGGTATGGAGCTAACCAGAGATGATTAGAATGGTAGTTTGGAGGAGTTTTTGTTGAGGTCCTTATGTTGGCAAGGTATCTCTATCCACGGTAGAATGATAAGATGTCTTATCCTTTAGTTTTGGGCACTAAGAAAGCCATCTTGTGCTACTTGAGTTGGTCCAAATCATTGGAGATGTTGTCATGTGGTCAAATGAAGGAGAAGAAGGGGGTCAGACTATGCATATCTTCCTTGAGCTAGATTCTACACAAATTTGCGAGGCGGTAATGCTGGACACTGATGAGCAAGTTATGTTGACATTTTGGAGTCGTCTGATCAGACATCTATGTTGGAAAGTGTTGGTGTGTATGCCTAGAGAGCCATTCAAATGGCATAACTTATCATTGATTTGATTAATAAATAAATGCATGCTTCTAATTTATTTTGTTTAATATAGTTATGAGATAATGATGGAACAATATATATGTCTAGAGAATAATGTTACTCAATGAAATATATCTTCAAGTATAGAACTTGGGGGAATGAGATCATATGGATGTTAAGAGTACATATACATATTCTCATTATGTCCCAGATTGGTTGTCACTATGGATGGTTGATAGACAACAATGACACATAAGATCAAAGTGTGAGTCGGTTGATGACATAATCTCATCAGTCATGATATCACTATATCAAACTAAGAACATAGATACATTTTAGAGAATAGTGTATCATACAGACCCACCGTGAGACTGACACATGGAAGCCAACATCATGGAAGTCATAGTCAGCTCTCACAATGATGGTGGGGGTTGTGGTTCTTGGACCTAAAATCACTGCACTCATCACATGTCATTGGGTACACCTTGACATCATCAAATACAGTCGTGAAACATGGGTTGTTAAAAAGGTGATGATTTGGTAACTTTAACACATGGGGATAGACTCTGAGTAATAGAAATGGGATTTGTCCCTCCTACAAGAGTTTGATGTTCTAGGCCTCTTTATTAGAGAGATTGAGAAAAGCATGGACATGCACATGTGAGTCAATATGTGATATTGAGCTTACATATATCACAGACAGTCTACTCTGGTTCATTAAACAAGATTAAATGATTAAGAGGATGACTTCTCCATGCCTTGAGTTTAATCTGCACTTCAGTGACAAAGGAATTATACAAACATTACAACACTAGACACATATTATAGGATGAAGTTGTTATCCATCAATCCATTTACTTGGGTAGTATTGATGTGCGACTACGCACTGCTCGTTGCTTGTTATGTTATAAGTTGTTATGGACATTCACTTCCACTGTAATATGGGACCTATAGGGTCACACACATAGATATCCACCTAGAAGAGGAGTTTAATGTTGAATGACAATTGAATTAATTAGTAAAACATTTTAGTAATTGATTCATGCAACAAAACAGGCTAACTACATTACCAGAGGCCCATATCACATAGTGAGACGGCCATTTGGAGTTCCAAATGGTCATCTCAAAGGTTGAGATGGGCGTTTGGATTGTTGGGTTGATTCAAGTTGAAATTGGCTAAGGTGTGATCTGACCAAGCCAACCATCTTGGCTCGAGTCACTAGATAAATGTTTGAGTGATTGAGATAACCATATGGCAAGGGCGAGATCAGTTAGTTCACCCAAAGGAGGGCTTTTTGCATAATGAATTTATGCTTGGAATTAATGGGAAGCTAATTTCCAAGTTTCTTATGTGGTTGGGAAACTAAGAAATGATCATCTCAAAGTATGAGACAACTATCTCACATGCCAAACAATCGTATGGTGTGCCAAATGGACGTTTCTGTGGTTGCATGCTGTGAAAATTGAAGATCTTCCGGTCCCTTCCACTCCTACACAAACTAGGAACCCATACCCTAACCCCTCCTATAAATAGAGGGGTACTGAAGGCTTCCCAGAACATAACATAGAAATTGAGAATCAATTTCTCTAATAATTATTGTCCTCTCTGGTTGTGATAACCAAGAGATCTCAACCAAATCCTATCGGACTAGGGAGGGATAGCAAGGGAGAGAACAACTGAGATCATTGTTGTGGGAGAGTAAGTTGGTGACTAGTAAGTCAACGGGAAGGACAACTACTTCCTGTTCGTTCTAGTATGACGATGGGAATTCTAGGATGTCTGTGTGGACTTTTCTAGATGTGGGATGCCTTTGTCTGTCCCTAGGAGGGCACCGTCAACCAATAGTCTGTGACGAGAGGAACTACTATAGAAGATGAATTTTCTTTCAGAACCTTGGGTTGGGTCAAATGATAAGCCAAATTAGAGTTCTCATGCCTATCCTGATCTCTGGTAGATGTCCAAGAATTTGAGTAGTTGGAGTGAATATTAATGATTCTATAGTTAGACATGGGCTTCTTCCCTTCATTATATGGGTAGCCGGATGTTTAACAATAGATAGGGTTCGAGTTTGTTGTCTGTGGAGGAGAAGTCAGATGAGTCCATGTGCTACTAGAAGTTAGATTTAGCGCAACTACAATGATGAGGATTGTCATTGGAGTTGACCGAGGACCATGTATATCCTCGAAACCATCATTCCTATCTTATACTTATTGACAAAATCCACTAGTTTATGGGAATATGGTAGATATTTTTTTTGTTTCCGCTGCCTGCTCTTTAATCATATATCCCTATAGTGGTAACCGAGACAACGTCAATCTACTATATTATGGGATAATAAATGTGATTGGATTTTAGTTTTATCATTCTATCATTGCATGCAATGTGAATAATATCTTATCAAATGTAATGCCATGATAATCCCAAACTAATATATGTATATATATTTATGCAATTTACAATTGTCGCCCTAAAAGCGATTTTGATGGTGGAGGTGTAGCATGGTTATGGCCAATGACCCCTATTATTTGTGCATGGTTGTGTGGATGGTTTATCATCTTTAACTCAATCTTCTTACTGAGCATCTATCTTATCTTCCCAATGTAAAGTTGATTTTGTCCTGCCCCTGTTCCCCTCAAATGTAACTCAAGGTCTCTTTGTAATCATGTCAAACTAGGATAGTTTACTTTTATGTTATGATGAAGAATATGACACCTCAAAGAAGAGCCAACCTGATGGAGGACCAAGGAGGACTAGGTGGACAAGCCAATTCGATTGAATGGTGGACCCAACCAATTAGTTGGAGGAGCCAGTCGATTGTGGACGAATAGAACCAGGCGACTGGTGATACAACAAAAAAATTGGCTAAGAAGTGAGCAGATTGATTCAAAGGTTGAACCAATCAACCCAAATTAGCAAGCACAAATCTTCATCAACAATAGGTTTCTACATGAGATGTAAACCTAGGATGTAGTAATTCCTTGTGGATCCAAGGAACTACATTAGGCTGTCCATAACCATGGGTTTTATTTATTGCATGTTTTCTTTGTGGGATATAAGATGTATATGATACATACTATATATGTTGTGATTGGTTAAAGTTTATGTATTTATAAATACAAAATCCCTCAAATAAAATATCAAAGTCTTAGATTCTTTCCAAAAGTGGAACACATGAAAAACTTGATCGATCAAGCGTAGGTTACTCCTTCATGTGCTCCACCTATCTCGTGGAAGTGTGATGGTAATAACATAGGTTCTTCCTTCGTGGGGTGCATTATTATCGTGTTATCTTTTAGGTCAGGCTTGACTGGTGATTCTCAGAGTGTCTGGGCCTAAAAGCATGTAGATGATTATGGCAAGGGGTTGCGCATATCATCTATCCAGAATAGCATATGATGTAATTAGCAAGAGTTTCCTACCTTGATGGTGGATCGTGTTTTGTAGTGTTTATCGGGCCACAGTCAAATTATATTCAATCAGGCCAACTAGAATATTGTACACTACAAAATTCTAAATTTATATTGAGGGTTGTCAATTTGAATAAAATAGTGGGAGTGATAATAATTAAAGACCTATTTAATATCATCAAATTTTACAAATCAAATAAAATCAAAAGTTTATTGACAAATGCCAATTTTCTCTTGTATAATTAAATGACAAATAAATCCATATTGTGATTGGTCATAAAATGGACAAACTCGATGGGACAAATTTCCATGACTGGTTTTAGACTTTGAGAAGGGTTCTCAATGAAGAGTGCAAGCTCTACATCATTGACAAACTAGTGCCAGAAATACCTACTCCTGATGAACGTAGGGTACAAGTGGATGCTTATTGGAAGCATGCTAATGATGCCTTAGACATAAAGTACCTTATGCTTAGCTGCATGAACTATGAGTTGCCTAGGCAATGAGAGGACATGAGTGTTCTTGAGATTGTGACACATCTTAAGAAAGTGACATTTGTTCTTGCAAAGAAAGAAAGAGACGATGTCCTAAAGGTGCAACTTGAGTCAAAACTGACAGAGGGAACCTCAATAGAACATGTGTTCACTATGATTGGACATGTGTATCATCTTGAAGAACTGGGATTCACCTTGAGCCAAGTGTTGGACACTAATAATGATTCTAAATACAATGCCAAAATCATACAGGTGCTTTATTGCATGTTATCATGTGAATACTATGGCTGGACAGATGTCAGACATGCTTGCCATGTTTATTCATGCTGAAGCAAAATTAAAGAAGAACAAGCCCGTGATGATGATCAACATATCTGAGTCTAAGGATCAAAGCAAGACCAAGAAAAGTTATGAGGTTGAGCCCAAATCAAAATCTTTAACACTCAAGATAAGGAGAAAGAAAAGTGCAAGAGGATCTCATCCTTTGTACATGAAGGTATTCAGGAAGAAGAAGATGAGGATGGTGATCTCCACTATAGGAATATACATTATTGATATAAACCTATCTATTTCATCATCATGGGTACTAGATATCGTATGTGGATCCCACATATGTTCTCATATGCAGGATCTAAAAAGGAACTAGGCCTTTGGGAAAAGGCGAGGTGGAACTACAAGATGCTAATGGTGCAAGAGTTACAACCAGTGCAGTTGGAACCTATAGTATATCTCTACCCACAGGGCTTGTAATAGAATTAAAGAACTTCTATTATGTACCTACTATAAATAGAAGCATCATTTCTATATCTTGTATGGACTAGGATGTATTGAATTCCATATTAAAAATGGTCGATGTTCTATTTTTAAAGATGGCATCTTTTATGGCAATGCCCCAATGTCTTATTGTCTTCACTCATTAGATGTATATAATGTTAATACCAAAAGACTAAAACTCATTAACTCAAACAAAACATACCTTTGACATTTCCGTCTAGGGCACATAAACCATAATTGCATATCTAGACTCCATAGAGATGGTTATTTAGACTCTTTTGATCTGGAATCGGTAGAGACATGTGAATCTTGTTTGTTTGGCAAGATGGCTAAGACCCCTTCCATTGGTAACTATGAGAGGGCTAGTAATCTGTTAGGACTCATACAGACTGATGTGTGTGAAACATTTAGAACAAACACTAGAGGTGGATATAAGTACTTCATTACCTTAACTGATGACTTTAGTAGGCATGGCTATGTTTATTTAATGAAACATAAGTCAGAAACCCTTGACAGGTTCAAGGAGTTTATGAAAGAAGTACAGAACCAACTTGGTAACAGTATGAAGGCACTTCATTCAAATGTACATGAAGAATACTTAAACCAATAGTTTGAGGACCTTCTTAAAGCCCATGAGATTGTATCCCACTAGACTCCACCTGGAACACCTCATCATAATGGTGTGTTAGAAAGAAGGAATTGCACATTGCTACATATGGTGCGATCATTGATGAGTTTAGCTGAGCTTTTGACTACCTTCTGGGGTTTTTCTCTACAATCTTCCACGTATACACTAAACTGGGTACCATCGAAATCATTTGAAAAGACACATATGAGATATGACATGGGAAATGTTCCAAAATGTCTTTTATGATGATTTGAGGATGGTGAAGCTTATGTTAAAAGGATATTTTCTGACATGCTTGGTCCTAAATATGATAAATGTTATTTTGTTGGATATCCTATTATAATAAGAGGATATTACTTTTATTCCCAATCTAACAACAAAGTGTTTGTTGCCAGGGGTGATGCATTCCTTAGGATGGATTTCATTTCCAGAGGAATCAGTGGGAGAAAAGTGGAACTCGAAGAGGTTTGAGACTAACAAGAAAACATTGAACTGATTAATGAATGAGAGAATAAAGAAAATCACAAGATGTTGTGGAGTCTCAAATTCGTCAAGTAACACAGGAACCTCATAGATCTAATAGGACATGCCTTGAGCCTAAAAGATTTGAACATCTTGTAACGCATGAAGGCAGTGAATTGGTCATAGATGGTGAGCCAATATCCTATCAAGATGCTATTGAAGGACCAAATTCTAAGAAATGGGTTGAGGCCATGAGATCTGAGATGGAATCCATGTATATCAACAAAGTATGGACTTTGGTAGATCCACCTGAATGGGTAAAACCCATAGGGTGCAAGTGGGTCTTCAAGAAGAAGACCGACATGGATGGTAAAGTACAAACCTATAAGGGAGGATTGGTAGAAAAGGGTTTTAGACAAGTTCAAGGTGTTGGTTGTGGCAAAATCTTTTCTCCATTGGCCATGGTTAAATCCTTTAGGATCATGCTTGCTATTACATCTTATCATGACTACAAAATTTGGCAGATGGATATTAAAACTTCATTCCTTAACGTTAATCTTCTCGAGGATGTGTCTATGACACAACCTGAGGGTTTTGTAAATCCAAAGGATGCAAATAAAGTCTGTAAGATACAAAGATCAATCTATGGATTGAAGCAAGCATCTCAAAGATGGAATCTTCCTTTTCATGAGACAGTCAAAGAGTTTGGATTTATTCAAAATGAAGATGAAACTTGTGTGTGCAGGAATGTTAGTGGGAGCATAGTCACATTCCTCATATTGTATGTAGATGACATACTATTGATAGGGAATGACATCCCTAATTTACAAAAGGTAAAGACATAGCTTGGAAATAAATTCTCTATGAAAGACTTGAGAGAAGTATCCTACATCTTGGGGATAAAGATCTGTAGAGATTAATCCAAAAGGCTTCTTGAACTAAGTCAGAGCACATACATTGACAAAGTATTGAAGTAGTTCAACATGGAGACCTTAAAGAGGGGAATCCTGCCAGCATTGCATAGAGTGACCATCTCTAAAGTTCAATGTTGAAGTTCTTATCACAAAAAGGGATCACATGTGTTTGATTCCATATGCCTCAACAATTGGATAAATCATATACACAATGTTGACTACCCTTCCAGACATCTCGTATGCCTTGAGCATAATGAGCAGATATCAGTCAGATCGGTGATGCTCACCAGATAGCTGTGATGAATATCCTCAAGAACTTTAGAAGAAATAAGGTTTAGTTCTTGGTATACAACAGAGAGGAAGAGTTGGTGGTAAAAGGTTACACTAATGCAAGCTTCCAAACTAAAAAAGAAGAATACAAACTACAATTAGGATCTGTGTTTTTCCTAAACAACAGAGCTATAAGTTGGAAGAGTTCCAACCAAGAGATAGTTTCTGATTCTACAACAGAGGTCGAGTATATTGATGCATCGAATGCAGCAAAGGAGGTTGTTGGATCAAGAAGTTCATTATAGAACTTGGGGTTGTTCCAAGCATCAACAATACAATCGAGCTATATTGTGACAACAATGGAGCTATTACACAAGCTAAGGAACCCATATCACATCAATTCTCAAAGCATATAAAAAGGCAGTTTGATCTCATACAAGACATCATAAAACAATGTAAAGATTTATAGAGTACCAATTGAGAATAATGTTGCTAACCCCTTGACAAAGGCACTTTCATATCAGAAGCATGACGGTCATGTTAGATCACTTGGAATATGATTTATGGGTGATTGGCACTAAGTACAACTGAGAGTCTGTTGGTATGTATGCCTTGATATCCAATCATATGATAATTGTAATGGCATAACTTGTAATTGATTTGACTAATAAATAAAGGCAAGCTTCAAATTTATTTTATTTAGTTCAGTTATGAGACAAGTATGTAACATTGTATATGTTTAGATAATAGTATTACTCAATGACATATGTCTGTAAGTATAGGACTTGGGGAAATGAGATCATACGTGTGTTAAGAGTACATATACATATTCTCATTATGTCCCTAATCAGTTGTCACTATGGAAGGTTGATAGACAACAATGACACATAAGATAAGAGTGTGAGTTGGTTGATGATAGAATCTCATTAATCATGATATGGATATATCAAACCAAGCACACAAATAAATGTTAGAGAACAGTGTATATCAGACAGATCCACCATGAGATTGACACATAGAATCCACCATCATGGAAGTCATAGTCAGTTCTTATAGTGATGGTGGTGGTTGTAGTTCTTAGACCTGAAATCATTGCACTCATCACATGTCATTGGGAAAACTTTGTCATCATCAAACATAGTCCTAAAACATGGTTTGTTATAAAGGTGATCACTGGGTGATTTTAACACATGTAGATAGACTGTGAGTGATAGAAACAAGATTTGTCCCTCCTACATGATTTTGATGTTCTAGGCCTTTTGATTAGTGAGACTGAGAAAAACATTGCCATGCACATGTGAGTCAATATGTGATATTGTGCTTACTTATATATATGACAATCTTCTCTAGTTCAAGAAACAAGATTAAGTGATGAAGAGGATGACTGCTCCATGCCCCAAGTTCAATCTATACATTAGTGACAAAGTAACTATGCAAACACTACAACACCATACACACATTGTAGGTTGAAGTTGTTCCCCAAATTTCCATTTACTTAGTTAGCATTTCATTGCCAACATAATATTGTACTCAAAGGGTCACACACATAGGTCTCCACCTAGAAGAGGAGTTTAATCTTGAATGACAATTGAATTAATTACTAAAACATTTATGTAATTAATTCACACAACAAATTGGGCTCAATGCACTTCTGGATGCCCATCTCACAAAGTGAGATGGCCGCCTGGAGTGCCAAATAGTCGTATCAAGGGTTGAGATAGGCATTTGGAGTGTCAGGCTGATTCGAGTTGAAATTGGCCAAGGTGCGAACCAACCAAACCAATCAGCTCGACTTGGGTCACAAGATGACAGTCTAGGTGACTGAGATGGCTGTCTCACATGGGTGAGATCAGTCGATTCAGTCAAATTATGGTTCTAGATACTTTCCATATTCATTTTGAATTCACATTACTTGTTATGCAAGGAATTGATGATTGTCATTAAAGGGAAACGAATTGCCAAATTTTGTATGCGATTGGGAAACTATGAAATGATCGTCTCACAGTATGGGACAATTATCTTGCATGCCAGACAGCTGTCTGGTGTGCCAGATGGCTGTCTGGTGTGCCAGACGGCCATTTTAGTGGTCACAGGCTGCAAAAATTAAAGATCTTCCAGTCCCTTCCACACCTACACAGACTGGGAACCCAGACCCTAATCCCTCCCATAAATAGAGAGATAATGGGGGTTTTCTAGAGCACAACAGAGACAATTGAGAATCAATTGCTCTGACAATTGTTTTCCTCTTTGGTTGTGGTAACCAAGAGAGCCTAAACAAGTCATGCCCGACTAGGAAGGGTTATAAAGGGAGAGAACAATTGAGACCATTGTTGTGGGTGAGCAAGTTGGTGACTAGTACGCCAACAGGAGGAATAATTTCTTGTTGTCCGTTCTAGCAGGAAGGCATGAGTTCTAGGTGGTTCATGTGGACTTCTTTAGAGGTGGGAGGCTATTGTCTGTCACTATGAGGGCATCATCAACCATCAGTTAGAGACGAGAGGGACTGTTGTAAAAAATGATGTGTGAGTTTTCTATCCGTGGAGGAGCAGTCACACGAGTCCCAGTGCAACTAGGGGTCAGAGTTGTAGAACTACAATGGTGAGGATTGTTGTTGGACTTGTCTAGGACCAGGTATATCTTCAAAAACATCCTTCCTATCTTATAGTTATTGTCATGATCTGTTGGTTTATGGGAATATGGTAGATAAATTTTTTATTTCTGCTTCTTGCTCTATAGCCATATTTCCCTACAAAAAGTTGAGTGAATCAAGATAAACTTATGAAAATCATATCTCCAGTTTAAAACATTTAGGTTTTAATAAAAAAAGTTTGAAATGCAGTTTTATGTTTGACAACTATTATGCCTCAATTGGTCAAAACAAAATAATTTTAATACATCTTATACTAAAAATATAAAATGATATATTTTTACCAAAAAATAGTACAATGGATATATATTGATAATGTCTTAGATAGTTGAAAAGTATGACCAAAGTTTTGTCATATTTTTATGTTAAATAAAAACAATCTTAAGGGTATTATTGCCTTTTCACATGACTAATAACCTCTAAATATGTTAAATCTTGCACCATAGTCTACATTATTTTGACATACTCTAATCTAAATTTTTGATAGAGTTTGATTCTGCATGGAAATGTTATTAATATTCATTAACTGGTTGACTCACATGCACCAGATCTTCTAATTTCATGCCTCCTGATATATATACTATACACCAAAATAGTCATAAATTTTACATACCAAGGCATATTTCAATGTGCAAGTATGATTTAGAAAGGAAATTTAATTCTCTATATGAAAAATACATCTTGGATGGCTTGTAAACCAATTGATTGGCCTTATGAGTCAATTGACTCATCATTGCAAGAATCTACTTCAAAGAGAGTCATATGGTCAAAATATTATTAGAATACAACTCAAAGAATCTCTCCATTTGGGGGAAAGAAATTATTATTGTAGAAGTTTACTTCTTTTGAATAGACACAAAGGAAAGTTAGAATCCATATGATTTTATGTGGCGGGAAGAATGCATTTAAAGACCAGTCAAAATCAAAATTTGTAAAGCTCATTATCTCTGACAAAATGACTGGGTCAAAGCAAGCATTCATAGAACCCAGTGGATCAACTCACCATCCCATTTGATCTGCTCGTGTTCAAGACCCAATCAGACTTCAAAACAAAAGTAATTTAAAGTAGTTGAAGTTTGATTAGAAAACTTCAGGATGAAGCATCTCACAACACCAGTCGAGCGACTCAACTCTCTAAGTCAATTGGCTTGGAACCCAAAACAGACAGCTACATCCACAACCACTATCAAGCCTT